>CM073576.1:111851292-113125459 GCA_037074715.1 Magnolia kwangsiensis | reverse complement strand
TTGGGTGTCCATTGTTAAACGTTCCAGAATATGAAGTGAGGAAGGGAGGGAGATAGGAAGATAGTGGTAGCAGTATTGATACTGAATCAACTCGATGAATTTTCACCGGGTTGTCAAGTTCTGGCAACTTAGCGAGTCATAACTTGTACAGGGTCGATTATGGCCTAGCGTAAGTGCACCCTTAGTTCAACAATGCATATTTTCCTACTGGAGCATGGTGACAACTACTCATGGAGATCTAACCACACCCGGGTGACTCGCTGAGCTGCCTCAAGTTGGGATAAAATTGAGCTTGTGGGTCGAATAGAGTCGACATAGGAGAGTCAACATTTTCTTCTTAACCTAGACTTGTTTTGATGTGTTAATAGTTGTAACTACTCTTATTATTAAGATTGTTAATTTTATATATGATTAGACATTAGTAGATTCTTTATACTAAAACTAGTTATTATAAACAAATTGTAATTATTGAATAATAGTATTTTATTAATCATTATCAAATATTTATTATTGATAGTGGATTGTTCTAAATGGTATCATCATAATAATTATTATTGCTATGTTAGGTAATATTAATTATAACACTAATGTTAATAAATAATTTATAATTATTAAATTAACATTAAAATTAATTGCACACCAACTAGGGTTCAAACCGTAAAAATCTAGTACAGACATAAACTCTATGATAAAATCCTAGACCTAAGTAATCTAAACCCTAGGTCAATACTTTAAACATAAATGGTGAGTTATGTTTTGGATCTAACAGTACAATTTCATAATTCATGGTAGGATTCAAATATAAGAGAATGTGCATTTCCTAGCAATGATGCAAGCGATTCAAAACATAAGGTAATGATTTCTTCCCCTTGAGCTTTCTATTTTCTTATTAGCTTAAGTGATAGTTTTGATTTTAATTTCAGTTGATAATTTATATCTTTATCTTATAATTACATGTGCTAGTTGTTGGAATTGGATGCGAGATTACATGCTCAATATTTATCCAACATATTTCCTCACACTAATGGAGTATTTGTCGATTGCTTATGAAACTTAAACCGGTACATCGATCAGTGGGAAACCCTACTTATAAATGTACACCCATACTTGGGATGTTACTTGACTAATTGTGTTTATAATGGACCTTTGACTTAGTGGTACTTTAATGATAGGTTAAATGGAATATTGATGTGGGCCTACCATCCATGGGTTGTTATGTCTATCTATTTTTTTTTAGGATGGTCTTTTATCACAGAGTTTTGATATTCGCCCTATGTGACTTCGACTTAGTATTTTCCCTATGTGGCTTCGATGATCTATTTCTACATAACCATGCGATGGTAAGTCCTATATATTGAATTAGATTGGTCACTAGTCGATGGGTTTTTATTAAAACATCTTAAGGTGGTAGTCTCATGAGTCGGGGATGGTGGTCATGGGATATTATGTCCGAGCTGTCGGCTTACACTGGGTGATGAACCCCCAATAGTGACCTTTGAGCTTTATTAAACTGGCCAGTTGAAAATTGAATAATAACGATGGGATAATCATGTATCCATATCATATCATATGGGCAATAACAGGTGGCTAATTCTAGATGCTATAGCACGTGCCTAATATGATTTAGTTGAGGTATCGTTTTGATAGCTCCCATACCACTGACTATTGGCCTACTTTCAGTGAGCTTGACACTACGCATATACGATGTACTTTCACTGGTGACCGGCCACATGCATGGTTTTTGTCCAAAAGGCAACTAGATGAGCATCCCTAGTTGATGTACACTCATACATCCATGCATTTAATAAGACTGCATCATGTATTGTTTTGAATGCCTTTATTTTTATGACTATGCTTACCTAATGTGGCAGTGTGTAGTCTTGAGGAAAATTCACACTGAGTTGGCCACTCATTTATCAAATATATAATCGTACAGGTAGTATAGGTGGCTTAAATGATATGTATGTTTAAACTTGATGAGGAGCAAGGTACAATTTCCATGGATGCATGGCTACATCTTTCAAGAGAAGCTGCACAATCTTGCCGCTCAAATTTATATGCACTTTATTATCTCTCATGTGTAAATTATGTAGTTCTTGTATTTGTTAACATAGAGACATTGGTTTGTATAAGTCGTTATGGGTAGCCACTCGTATATTGTAAATGCAAATGCAACTTTCCTTTATGTTTGATCTATCCATTTTTCGCTAAACTGCCATCTCTGAAAGAAAAAGAAAATAAGAGAAAATTTTAATAGATGTGGGATTTGGTTATCTTTAAAGGTTAACACTCGGGTTTTTAGAGAACGAGTCATATACTCCGGTTCCGAAAACAAGGGACATTACACAATCTTTTTCTCTACTGACAAAGAAGTCAGCTTGATTGAATTGGCTTCCATTTGCTAAAAATTGAATGAGCCAATTGAAAGATTCATCGATCGGTGGAGAAATTAGGGGCAAGGTGTGGCCCACCATCAAACCTAAAGGGAGTGAACCACACATCAGCATCCAGCTGTCCATCCATTTGAGGTGAGTATACACCCCCTACTTCCATCCTCCTCTTTCTTCCTTTTATATTTTCTTAATGTGTGGGGCCCACTAGTGTGGAGCCCTTGTGTGCATGTATGGATGGCGATGGTGGTCAGCAAGGTGGCCCACGTCAGTGTGGCCCACCATGAAGTAGATTATATTCTCACATTTCACATGTAATCCCATTTTCATATATAGACTACAACTTGTAAAAATTAAATAAAATCAACAATGTTAAGATCTTAATTGCGACTTGGTAATAATAAGAATCGGATCAGGAGATAACTTTGGACCAAATTTTGTGGCTATCTAACAGTCCAATCTTCCATAGCATCAATTTTACTTGGTTGTTGTTTAGCAAAGCATTGATGGTCCCAATTTACCCAAAAAAAGAACCCCTTTTTAGTCCCTTTATTGAACTCAATGAAAAGATATATTTTGTTAGCTTCGTAGAAAATCTAAGTTGATTTCCAACGGTATCGTTATGGGAAAATCTAAGCTGAGCCTAATAGGTGTACACTTAGCTCGGTCGATTGAGCAGCCTCGCCAAAATAGGTATATCCTGATCTCAATTGAGGAAAGTCCGACCCGGTCAGTTGGGAGAGCTCGCCATAGTAGGTCGGACAATAAAAGTAAACGAGCCAAGCCATGGCTAGGTAGTGGCTCACCTACCCCAACCTAGTCATAACAATTTGTGCTCTGCTTCTAAGTTCTTTTGTAGAGCCTTCACATTAGCCTGGAACCCAGAAGAAGCCATTATACACTCCACTCGTTGGCTCCGACCAAACCCTTGTCGACAAACTACTAGTGTCAGCACACCCAAGGGCTCAAACTATTGCAGGTGAGACCTAGACTTTAGGGTCGACTTGGATGAGGACCTTGTCTATAATCATATTGAGGAATCAACTCCAATAACGTGAGGAGAAGTTTTCGGCGCATGATCATGAGGTAACCGCCAATATCAGCACACGCGTCATTCATGGCTAATGACATCAGTTGTGCTGAGAATGACTGACATGGTCACTCCAACCAGGAGGTATAAATAAGAGTCCCATCTGCATTGGAAGGCACATAAAATCTCTCACCCAAACTCCCATCTACACTGCTTAGACCCAGATTCCTAGCCTGACTTTGGCATTGGAGGGACCCCTGCTTTAGCTAGGATCTCCTTTGTCTTCCTCCTGCGCAGGCATATAGGGCTCGGTGCGAGTGCATGAAGCTCGGAGAGGGTGAGCCAAATTTCGAACAAAAAACCACTCTTACTTTATCGAAGAACAATGGCAAAAAGAAAGAAGAAAATGCATACACCAACTATTGCAGCTAATCCCGACTTGTCTAGGACTTAGAACTCAACTTCTGAATTGCAGAAAGAGTCCACAACTACGGAGCCTACTCAGCGATCTAGGAATCGAGGAGGTGGAAATCAAGCATTATAGAACCAAATGGAAATACTGGTCAACGAGGCCAGCCAGATGAGATAACAAATGAATAGGCAGCGTCCACCTCTAGATCAAGAGGTAAATGCTCCGACAATTACAGAACGTTAAGCCCATATAGCGTCTCAGGAAGCCTCACAAGGACAATCTGCTCGGATCCCGATGCGACCATGGGAGCCACTAAACCAAGCCCGATGCATTTCTCTGGAACATCGGCACTGACTTCGACCGATCTGCGCCACGAATTGGATTGGAGAAGGTGCGAAAGGACTCCTGAACCTGACCAAGTTTAGGAAGCAGTGGCGAGAACAAAGACCCTTGGGAAGCTCAGCTCGAGGAGCTAAGACATCAAATAAGGTGCATGCGCTAGGCACAGGCCCCCACTGTAGTTGAGGTAATGATGGAAGAAATAGAACCTCTGTTCACTAGCGACATTATGAACACGGTCATGCCCTCCAGGTTTTGAATGCCCCCCATCATCCAATATTCTAGCTCTGGAGATCTGACCGAGCACATGGAATCTTATCACTCCTGGATGCAAATCCAATCTGCCTCAGAGGCGATGATGTGCAAAGCCTTTTCCATAACCCTCACGGGGGGCGTAAGGAATTGGTATTATCAGTTGAAGTCAAATTTGATTAGTTCATTTGTCGAGCTTAGCAGAGCCTTCTTAACATAGTTCATTGTCAGAAAGAAATGTCGGAAGTCATCTACTCATCTACTCAAAGTCAAGCATAGGAGTGGAGAACCATTAAAGGTTTATATCCATTGGTTCAATGATGAAGCATTGCAAGTCGACAACTACTCCAACAAAACTGTGTTCACCACGATGATATCCAGGCTCCGGGATTGACGAATCCTCTTGTCGATAGGACAGAATCCACTGACCACGCTTAGAGAACTCATAAGCCATGCTCAGAAATACTCAAATGCCGAAGAGTTCTTTAGCTCACGAAAGAATACCTAAGCCTCGGAATATTCATCCAAGGATGAAAAGCGAAAAGATGAAGCCCCACAACAAGTAAATAAGAGGAGGTCAGATGATAGTACTTCCTGTCATTAGATGCTGAGTAGAAGGCCTGAGAGCAAGTTCAACTCGTATACTCCCCTCAATACATCTCTGGAGCAAATCTTCTTAGATATCCAAGACATGAAGCTGTTACATTCGCCAAGCTGTATGAAAATGAAAGTAGGTCAGTGACATAAGCACAAATACTGTCGCTTTCATCGCGACCATGGGCACAACACCAATGATTGTGTCGACCTAAAAGAAGAAATCAAGACTCTTATTTGCAAAGGGCATCTACATCAATACGTAAAGGAGGAGGCACAGGCTTGGAAGGATGAGCAGCCGAGCAGAGCAGCGGATGATGCCTTGGAGATACGGACAATATGTGGGGGACCGTCAGGAGGCGGGGATTCGAACTAAGTACGAAAAGCTCATGCTCGGAGTACTGACCCCGAACATTACATCCACATTGCCGACAGGACAAGCAAGGAGCCTTAGATAAGTCCGTGCAGTTTGACATTCACAGAGGATGACGTGCGAGGGATTTAACACCCCCACAATGATGCACTAGTAGTTGCGATGACCATAGCTAATTGAAAGGTGTATCGCATTTTGCTCGATACAGGGAGCTCGGTTGACATCCTATACTCTGAGGCATTTGATAAGATGGACATCGATAGGCCACACCTCTGACCTATTCGGACTGTATTACATGGTTTTGCAGGAGATAAGGTGATCTCAGAAGGAGCAATCTCTCGCCCGGTCACAATAGGACAAGGACAAAACTAAATCAACCTAGTGGTCGACTTCTTAGTAGTGAATACACCATCATCATACAATGTTATCCTCGGACGGTCGTCCCTCAACTCCATGAGAGTAGTGGTGTTTAAATATCATTTGATGATGAAATTCCCTACTGTGGGAGGAATCGGCTACCTCCGAGGAGATCAACGAGAGACTCAACGTTGTTACTTTGTAGCAGTCAGGAAGGGATCGGTCAAACAAGCTTTTAGAATCAACATGCTCGACACTAGAAAAGATGCCTTGGAGAGGAGTTTCCCATGGAGGACCTCGTAATTATCCTACTTGACAATACCGATCCGACGAAAACTGTTCAGCTTGGATCAACGTTAGCTTCTGATCAGAGGGCATAGATGTTAGAGTTTCTAGAGCAACACAGGGATGTTTTCGCATAGTCCCACCGTGACATGCCAGGCATCGCTCCTGAGGTAATGGTCCATAGGCTAAACATGGACTCAAAGTATAAACTAATCAAACAGAAGAGAAGGACCCTCAAACCAAAGAGGTAAGCTACAATTGCCGAGGAGGTTGCTAAGTTCCTCGACACAGGTTTCATAGAGGAAGTTCATTACCCAGAATGGATTGCAAATGTTGTGCCCATAAAGAAGTTTAGTGGGAAGTGGTGAGTCTGCAAGGACTACTCAAACCTGAATAAATCCTATCCCAAAGACAGTTTTCCCCTCCCCAGGATTGACCAGCTGGTCGACAGTACAGCAGGACACAAGCTCCTCATGTTCATGGATGCGTACTCTAGTTATAATCAGATAATGATGCATTCTCCAGACAAGTAAAAGATGACTAAAACACCCAAAAATTTTCAATACCCGAGTATTGAAAGTTTTAGAGTGTTACCATGAAATTTAACTTAATATATACATGTGTATGATAGCAATCTAGCTATTCTGATGTTATGTCTATTCTCCAACATGAATTTGACCGTTAAGAATAATCTTCGTCCATAGATCAAGTCCTCCGACGATTGATTTTGAGAGAAGATTATAATATGTCCAAGTAAACCCACTTACGATCATCTGTTTACAAAATTGACCATACACCCACCTACATACATGATTAGATTACTAACCATCAGGTTTTCCTATTTTAAACATGTCATCTGACCATCCATTGTGTGGTTTGATATATGTACATTCCTGATTAATTTGGTGAATAACACTTTATTTATAATGATTTAAATATAAGTCCTTTTATAAGAATTACTTAGAAACGTGCCCATAACCATGTAGAACCATTATAATTTCAAAACTCTCATATCCACAATAATTATGAAAATGTCATTAACCTAAACCCCTAAATTTTAGATCGCATGGTTCCCATGATCCACTTAATGAAAAATTTTATATCATGTCTATTTATCATAAATTAACAATACACGTCGAATTTTAGCCCTTAGATTTGTAACACCCTGAAAATCGGGGGTCGTGTACAAACTCAACTCCCGAGTTCCAGACCGTCACTTATGCAACAAAAATGATTATGATTCAATGTGGTCTGATTTAAAGCATTCACATGAGTAAAAGTATACCAAAACTGCAATTCATACTTCAGATCCAGTGATAAAAGCAAGCGGAAGACTAAACAATATATATATCACTGTATGAAAAAACAAAGTAAATCTCATCTGTCTCCAAAGTATGACTACATCTCTGAGTCTCATATACATATACATGAACAAAAATGTAATATTCAAAATAGTCCCACTGAAGTCCCATCGATCCAAATCGCCTACGGGAAGCCATCGTGATACTGCATGTACGAGAACTCGTCCTGGTCCTCGTTGATGTCTGGCTCCACCTCCTGGATCTCAGCCTCACCTGCATCTACAACAGGGTCTGGTGGGTGTTGCAAACACCATCCCGTAATGTGGGAGTGAGTGATCAACTCAGTGGAATCATAGAGCAAGGATTAGCATGTTCACAATTCAATCATGCGATAATAGTAAAGCAGTAAATCAGACAATCCTAATACTGTTGTTAATGCAAGATGACATGACGTGATGTATGTCCTCACCGACGATCTCCCTCATACGACAACATCTTACGACCGCGGCATGCCACACTCCCTAGAGTGCTCCACATCTTCCAGGCACATGCAATGCTATGGTGATATGATTTCCAAGTTGTTATTAGTTCATTCAAACAGCAGGATTGGGAAACTAAGGTACTTCCCTTGTATCAATCCCAACACAGATCCTGTCTAGGGTCGTCACTCCTAGTAATCTCATACGATGTATATTTCGTAGGTCACTACAAGGGCTGTCAGGGCTGTTGCTCGCACTCGTTGCACCGCTCCCCCATCACCTTATCAATACAGGCCTACCAAACTCTACTGCAACGGAAGGGTCGTCGCCTCCCGTGGACTCAGAATACGCTCGCGGTCACTACAAAGGACTCGTCGCCTGATCAGTGTAGGCCGACAGCTAGAATATAGTGTCCCATACCACCATAATCTGCTCACGAGTCTAGGTACTCACTGGTCACTACGGGGAGGTTTGTGGCCCCAGTGTAGGCCGACAGCTCGACCACGGTGTCCCATACCACCATGCCTGGCTCATGAGTCTTCGTGGATCAAGGTACCATGGTTAACAGGGTTTACAATGGTAAGTTCAGTACTCTAGGTTCAAGCAGTTATGACTCATATAAGGTGAACATACATCGGCCAGTCGGGTTACTTGACGGGCTCGACTAGCGCGATCGCATCTCAAGTCGAACAACATGAAGTGCGTAAAACACTTCGCGTGGCCTAACCACTGCCGTCAATCCCAAACACGAATCGCGTTCATCGACGCGTCGTTCGTGGCTATGACCAGTTAGCCACGAATTCGCTCGATTACCGACTGCCTGGACTAAGTCTAGTCCCAAACATTTATGGAATCATATTAGCAATTTATGTAAGAGTGTTGGACTTGAAATACAATCATGTGAGCATGTTAACACATGTTATAACATTCAACTTAAGCAAATCTTCAACACATACATTCCATGCATTGTAATGAAATCGTGCATAAAGTCAACATGTAGGAAACCATTTAGGTCAGCATATTAATTGAGAAATCAATCTCAAACTATCTCATAACATCATTTAATTCAATACATACTAATACAAACATTTATACAAACACATACACTACACACTTAAGTCTACATATAGTATGTCGACCCCAAGTGCGCAATTAGGCGGATCTCTTCGCCAAACTAATTATGCACGCATTCCTAACTTCCTAATGCGACAACAAACCATGTCAATCACGTCAGCAAAATATGAATGTAGACCGTACTTCCTACAAATGACTAAAATGCCCTAAATCTCATATTCTTTGTTAATTTACGAAACAGGAAACGGAGAGCATGTTGTACATGTCAAACGGCGATGCCGTCGATAATCTACTATTAAACAACATTGAAAGCGTTGTAAACCGTCAATCAAAGCGTCTAAAATCCTCACCTAGTCTCTTACGGATGCGTGATTTTGAACGGAGTGTGTACGCTTCGTCTACGGCAGTAGGAGAACCTATTTTACAAGTTACGTTAGTTAACACGCTGTGAATCTAAGTAAACCCTAAATCAGCAAGTTCTAGGGTTGTTTTATACCTGAAAGAACGGAGAAATCACCCGCCAGATGATTGGGAAGAGTTGTTGAAGCACTAGCAGTCGGTGGCTCGGAGACGGGAAAAATCCCTTCCACTCTCTCTCTCAAACTCTCTCTCCTTTTCTCTCTCCCAAAGCTAAGGTTTGCAATTTTCAGATGGAAGAGAGGAATGAGGGTTTCAACCCCTTTTATAAGCTTAAAAATGCCAAAAACAGGCTCCGGAACGAAGTTTACTTGGTGCCTATCCATTTCGGGACTGTTTCGGTCCGAAAGTTGCTTTCTGGTGGTCCCCTGGTCGATTGCGATCGGACTTAAGCTCATGCGCACCAGATATAGCACGTATTAAGTTTTCAGTCGGGTAGGGTTCGCAGATCGCACGTGGCGGACCAGTTTCAGTTCAGCGGTCACCACACGTAGATCAGGGCTGAAAGTCTCATGATATAAAACAGAAATTTTTCCTGATCCGAGGGTGTAATCTGGATGAATTCTGACGGTCAGAACGCTTAATACTGACGCGTCAAGTCGTGTGCCAGATTTGAATTTGAAATTCCAATTCTATCCCTATTCGCGGTCTCTTCAGTCCGAGCTCAATGAAACAGTCTGTGATTATCGGTTTGACTTGATTTTCGAAATGATTGTCAAGTCCAGCTGGGCGGTTCTAATAGTCTAAGATAGGAAGTATCGCACTTTCGACGCGCGGTCTAAATCCAATACAAGAATTCAAAGTGGTCCAGAGAACAAACCCACTTAGAGTTTGATCCGAGATTATAGAGTATTGTAGAGTTGTTTGTTTTACTCGATTTGGGTCTTGTAGAATGTATTTAAAGTGATCAGGGACTATTTCCCAGCTACTCTAGCGTTGCGCTAGCTAACTTGCGCTTAATTTCCATGGAAATTAATTCTACGCGATTTCGGGTCGAGTTGGTGCTCGGGCCCAAGTATGGATTTTTTTACGGGCGTTACAATCTACCCCCCTTAACAAATAATTTCGTCCTCAAAATTTGTACCTTTTCGTACTCCTCGAGAAGCTGTGGGTAGTTCTTTCTGATCTCGGCTTCTGTCTCCCAGGTAGCCTCCTCCTCAGAGTGATGCGTCCACAATACCTTCACAAGGGGAATCACCTTGCTACGCAGTACCTGCTCCTTCCTTTCTAGGATGCGTGTCGGTCGCAGGATATAAGTAACATCCTCTCCTAACTGCACTTACTCCCATCTGATGATATGGAAAGGATCAACAACGTACTTCTTCAGCATAGAAACATGAAATACGTTGTGAACGCTCGCGAGAGGCGTGGGTAAAGCTAATCGGTAAGCCACTGCTCCCACACGATCGAGGATCTGGAATGGACCAATGAATCGCGGTGCCAGCTTCCCCTTCTTCCCGAACCGAAGTACTCCCTTCATAGGGGAAACTCGCAAAAACACATGATTCCCAACTGTGAACTCTAGTGGCCTCCGTCTCGTATCGGCGTAGCTCTTCTGTCTGCTCTGCGCTGTAAGGAGCCGACGTCGAATAATATCAATCTTCTCTGATGTCGCCTGCACTAACTCTGGGCCGATCAAGCTACGCTCACCGACCTCTAGCCAGCAATGCGGTGCGCGACAAGGTCGCCCATACAGCGCCTCATAGGGTGCCATACCAATACTTGCCTGGAAGCTGTTGTTGTACGCAAACTCCGCATATGCAAGACAATCATTCCAACTGTCCTTGAAGTCCAATGCACAAGCTCGCAACATGTCCTCCAAGATTTGATTCACCCGCTCTGTCTGTCCGTCTGTCTGTGGGTGGAAGGCAGTACTGAACTTCAACTTCATACCTATAGCCTCCTGAATGCGAGTCCAGAAAATAGAAGTGAACCGCGTGTCTTTGTCCGACACGATCTCCAACGGAACTCCATGCAAACGCACAATCTCTCTGATGTACAATCTAGCCAGCTCGTCTGCAGAGTTCGTAACTCTGATCGGTAGGAAGTGCGCCGACTTCGTCAGACGGTCGACGATCACCCAAATGGAATCATGTCCCTTCCTCGTCTTCGGCAACCCCGAAATGAAGTCCATGGAAATGAAATCCCACTTCCACTCTGCAATCGGCATAGGCTGCAAAAGTCCAGGTGGTCGGCGATGCTCTGCCTTCACCTGCTAACAAGTGAGACAACGGGACACGAACTCAGCTATGTGGGTCTTCATACCTTCCCACCAATACGTCCTCTTCACGTCATGATACATCTTTGTGCTGCCTGGATACATCGCGAGTCTAGTACAATGCGCAGTCTCGAGAATCTCTCGTCTCAAGTCAGGGACATCTGGGACGCATAGGCGGCCACGGTAACGTAAGCCCCCATCCATACCAACTCGCCAGTCGGCGTCAGCATCATCACTGGCCTGCTCTCGAAGCTCAGTAAGATGCGCATCGTCCCTCTGCGCCTCGATGACTCGGTCATCGATCTGAGATCGCACCTGTACATGTGCGATGAACTCAAACGGCTCCTCTACGGTGAGTTTCTGCTCAAAGTCTCACAAAAACTCAACCATATCACACTCGGCAACCATCAGCGGAGCCGCAAACTCTATCGCCTTCTTGCGGCTCAACGCATCAGCCACAAGGTTCGCCTTCCCAGGATGGTAAGAGACTTCAAACTTGAAGTCCTTCAACGTCTCCATCCATCGCCGCTGCCTCATATTCAAGTCTCGCTGCGTGAATATGTACTTGAGGCTCTTGTGGTCACAAAAGAGCTCGAACTCCTCTCCGTAGAGGTAATGTCTCCAGAGTCTCAGTGCAAACATAACGGCTGCCAACTCTAGGTCGTGTGTAGGGTAATTCTCCTCGTGCTTCCTTAATTGTCTCGAGGCATACGAAATTACCCTGTCCCTCTGCATAAGGACACAACCCAAACCAACGCTAGACGCGTCAGTGTATATAGTGTATCTAACCCCTTGCTCTGGCAATACTAGCACAGGGGCGGACGTAAGTCTGTCCTTCAGTTCCTGAAAAGCTGACTCCGCCTTATCATTCCAGGCGAACTTCACGTCCTTCCGTATCAACTGAGATAAGGGTCTCGCGATCTTCAAGAAGTCCCGTATGAAGCGCCGATAGTAGCCAGCGAGACCCAAGAAACTCCTCACCTCAGTGACAGAACCAGGCTGCTCCCAGTCCTGCACCGCAGCTACCTTAGACAGGTCAACTGCCATGCCATCCTTGGACACCACATGTCCTAAAAACTTCACCTCCTGCTTCCAGAAGTCGCACTTCTTGTACTGTGTGAACAACTGATGCTGTCTGAGCATATCCAGGACCAAACGCAAGTGCTCCTCATGCTCCTCTCGACTCCTAGAGTACACCAAAATGTTGTCAATGAATACAACGATGAATCGATAGAGGAAAGGCTGAAATACCCGGTTCATTAGATCCATGAACACGGCTGGTGCGTTCGTGAGACTGAACGACATCACGAGGAACTCGTAGTGGCCAAAACTGGTCCTGAATGCTGTCTTCTGCACGTCTTCATCCCTGACGCGCAGCTGATGATAACCTGACTGAAGATCAATCTTCGAGAAGTACTGCGCTCCTCTCAGCTGATCGAACAAGTCGTCGATCCTGGGTAAAGGGTACTTGTTCTTCACTGTGAGCTGCTTCAGCCTGCGATAATCGATACACAATCGCATCGAACCATCCTTCTTCCTCACGAACAAGACCGGTGCTCCCCAAGGTGACATGCTAGGCCGTATAAGGCCAAGCTCTAGCAGACCATCAATCTGCGTCCTCAACTCCTCCATCTCACATGGTGCCATGCGATATGTCGGCAGTGAGACGGGTGTAGAACCAGGAACCAGATCGATAGTGAAATCGATCTCACGTCGGGGCGGCAAACCAGGGATCTTCCTGAACAGATCCCCGAACTCAGAAACGACTGGCACATGCTCGAGTATCTGGGCACTAGCGTCGCGCAATAAAGTAGCGTAGCTAAGTATGCGGAAAGGAAGATTTACCCGCACTGAAAACGTGAAGGGCGTGCCCTCAGGCTCGTACACCGTCACCATACGAGCCTCGCAGTCAATCTCGGCTCTCGCTGCAGTCAACCAGTCCATGCCAAGAATGACGTCGAGATAAATGAGCGAGGGATCGATGACAAGATCAAGAGTCATCGTCCTGCCTCCCAGATCAACTAAACAACCCTCACACATCTGGGTGACATCCGAATAATCTCCATGAGCTGCAAAGACTCGCACGCTATCCATAGTGATAGTCTGTAACCCAAGACGCCTGACTACGGCACGCGATATCAAAGAAATCGTGGAACCAGTGTCCACCATCACAAGAACGGGAGTACCTCCAATATGGGCCGTGACCTCGAAGGCTGAATGCTGGAAAGTCGACGTCGCAGCTGCCTCAGCTGTCAATGCATGAACCCGAGCCTGCTGTGGCCGGTTCGGCCGCTCTGTCAAGGGCCGTGGAGGCTGTCTGATCTGCGATACCGGAGGTCTGAATGTAGGGTGCGCAGAAGCTGACCCTATAGGTGGTGCTGATATCGCCTGTGGACGCACACGGTCAATCTTTTGCGGCGGCGAGAACCCACTGTCCCGCATCCTCGAAAAGCAGCTCTGCGCCAAGTGGCCTGACCTCCCACAGTATGTGCATGTCAAATCGGGGCGCTGAAACGGTGGTACTGGCACTATGGCCCGAGTAGGAGGGTCGACGCGAGGCCTCTTGCCCGCAAAGGGCCTGTCTGGTAAGTCTGGTCGTGGCCTAGTAGTAACAGGGCCACGAGATCGCGCAAGTCGATCCACGTCCTGCTCTGCCCGCATGGACATGTGAATCAACTCCGCATAAGAGGGAATGCTAACACAGCACATCTTCGACCGAATATCCAATTGTAAACCCTCCAAAAAGCGCCGTATGCGCATTTGCTCATCAGCCAAAATCATCGGGAAGTACCTGCCCAACTCCGTGAATCGATGCTCATACTCTGTAACTGTCATCGCTGCCTGTCTGAGGCGGAGAAACTCATTCTCCCTGTCGTGCCTGTAAGTCTGGGGATAATACTTCTCATGAAAACGGAACTCAAACGCTACCCACGTCCATATATAGCCGGCGGCAACGGTCCGCAGTACGCTATCCCACCACATGCTGGCCTCTCTCAAACAGGAATGTAGCCAGCTCTACCTGCTCGGCCTCAGTGCAATGAAGCATCCGTAAAATCTTCGACACACGGTCGAGCCAGTACTCAGCCTCCTCGGGTCTGTGAGAACCCGTGAAAGTAGGAGGCCGTAAGCGCTGAAATCGCTCCAATAGGCCCCGTGTATCTGCAAAATTCCCCACAGGGTAAGCAGGCGGAGTAGGATGAGCCATGCCCTCATCCTGGGCATATGTATAAGCATCCTCAGCTGGATGCATAGGCGGTGCAGGTGGTGTAGATGGAGCCGCACCCCCACCCTGGGCTAATGTCCCCATGATGGTGGTCAGAAGCTGCTGCTGCTACAGCATCATAGCCATCATCTGCTCGAATCTGTCAGGGGGTGGAGCAGGCTGTGGTGGATGCTGTGTGGAAGTAGATGTGCGATATGGCTCTCTGACTGATGGCGTAAATGGCGGTGGTCCATCTGTAGGACCAGCGGCAGGCTGAGACGATCGAACTGCCTCAGGAATCGGGCCCAAAGCAGGGTCCGCATGGGTGCCAGACTGCGAAGGAGTCTGATCCATATGCTCAGTCAATGCAAGCCGAACCGTGCTCCGCGTAGCCTTAGGCGGCATTCCCTATATTCAAAATAGGGCGCAACCTTGTCAGTCTCATTAGCACAAATACACCGCAATCATTCACATAAAGAGTCAAAGGCATTCCATGCATTTCAATTAATCAAAATTGTCACAATACAAGGGATATATCCTTACAAGCATCATGACGAGAAATACATGGGAATTAAGACAGTTAAGCAACAGCAACATGAGCAAAGCACTAGCCCTAACAGGCTTACACACATAAAGCAGGAAATGACTAACTACTGATAATAACATCAAAGATCGCATCGCTAGTTGGAGTCTGGTGACGGAGGAGGAGCACCCTTATCCTGCAAGCAATACAGGATCGCCTTCAAGGTGCGAGTCACCTTGCCGAGTTTCTTCTTTGTAACGGCCTTGGCATCCGTGACTTCTGCGCGAAGTTCTTGGACTTCCCTTCGCAAAGCGGTCTGACTCTCCTCCATCCGAGCAATGCGATCGTCGATAGCAGCCTGTGCAGAAGGAGGAGGGCTCTCATCTGTATCCTGAGTCTCCTCTTCTGCCTCTTCCTGAGCTTCTTCCTGAACCTCTGCTCTAGGTTCTTCTTCGCTTTGATCTTCCTCATCATCAAAGTCATCCTCACTATCCTTTTCAAGTTGATTTTCATGGTATTGTGACCCAATCTTCATCTTGACCATTTTCAACTCATCAATACTATGAATCAAAACTGTCATTTTCGGCCCAAGTCTGTAAGCAAACTCGAGGGCGATTTTGCAAACCAGTCGGCCAAAAGGAAGTGATTCGAATGTTCTTCTTGACTTGGCTATGAGGACTATCTGCCGTAAGATGAAAGTGGCCATACATACGTTCTCTCCCTGCGCCACCAGATATAAGAAATCGACCATAAGGCGTGTACATTCAATGAGGTTCGTCGACCTGGGATAAACATTGTACGTACAGATATGGTGTAGCAGGCGCAAATCCTCAGACATATACGTCGCCTTGAGGCTATTATTAGGCTGCCATGGAACCAACTTACCGCACAGAAACCTGGTGCGACGATCTCGTTCACGTCTAGTCCTCAGATTCTTCTCACTAGGATGCACATCACCAAGAGGCACGTTGAGAAGTCACGCAATCAACCGAACATCGATCGTAGCCATCCGATCTCTACCAAAAGGGATTTTGAACTGCAAAGGCTCCAAGGTAGGATTCTAGATACTAGCGCAGAAGGCACGAACGGTGCTCACATTAGCACGAGCGCGAGCTTCAAAGATCAGACCCCAATGCGCAGCTTCAATGCGTTCAAACAACAGATACTCGCCAAACAGTCGTCCATCTACGTTCGCCTTAAATAACACTTTGCGATCAGTGTATTGGCCATGAGGCATCTCTGATAAAATTGCTCGCCCAAGGTGTGCATGGGGATCCAAATCCCACTTTGTACGGCACTCCAGGACTGCAGCTGGACTGCGGCGGCGCTTGAACTTGCGGCACCACCCCGCGGTCTTCTCGATTGAGCAGGGCGGCTCGGCCCAGCCTCGTCTGTTGCGGTTTTCCTCTTACCCATCAAAGATATGATGGATGAGAGTGATAAAAGGCCTAAAATGGCTTCCACGAAAGCCATGAAAAATGGTAAAAATACGGAGAAGTGGCTGTCCAATCTAGAAAAAGGAAATCTAGGCGTCATAGAGGGATGCTTCAAGCTTCCCAGGAGTGTATTTTCAAGGAGAAATGAAAACAAAAAAGTGGAATGGAGCACCTCACGATTTCAGCTCGGTTTGGGGGTTTTTGGAGTTCCAAATGGTGAAATCTTCAAGAGGAAGGGCTGCCAACTCCCAAGAAGTGATGGATGATGGTCGGTTTTGGCCAAGGAGGGATCTAGGGATGATTTGGGACCACAAACTTTGGAGATAGTTGCTGAAAATCGAAAATAGGGCTAAGGGGAGGGCTGTTTGTGAAGGAGGGGGGTGTTTCAGGGGTTTTCATGGGACAGGAGCTATATGGGGATGATGTGCACCTCATTTAAGGGCATGCACCCAAAAAATCAGGACCAACGGGCCCCACCGATCGGCGATGCATCGCCGGACAACTCCTCAGTTGGTTGGTGAGACCACATGAGTCTGGTCCCCCATGGTCCAGGGACCCCAAAAAGGTATGGTCCACCCCCTGGTTCATTATATTTTGACCTATATGAGCCCAAACATGTGTTCGGGGATTTCTGGGACTACTCCGCAATCCTGAATACCAAACCCTATGATGCAGCATATGATTTTGGGGTAGAAGGATCCAGTACATCCATCTAGACCCTTATTTGCTAAAGAAAGTGAATTTAGAATGGCCTTATGGCCATTTTTCATGAAATTTTACTATTCACTGTACAATTTTGTGAAAGTACTAATTTGTGTTATTTTCATATTATTTTTTATGCCTAACATGAAATGGATAAGAAAGAAATGAAGATCGGAGTGTTTAGAGGAAGAATTTTGAAGATTTTTGGCGAAACGGGGTTTTTAAGCCCTGGCGATTGATTACAGGAGTCGTGGTCATCCCACGGCCCAAGGATTCACTTTTACGGGTTTAAAATCGTTCATAGGATGTCTCAACCTGACTTCCTATGGCTTAGAAGCTATTCGGGTTGCTTTACGCGACCTGAGATGCGTTACAGACTCGATCGTGCGATCGATTCAAATAGACGTCGCCTATCGGTGAATCTGCGATCCTAGAAGTATTTCTAGACCCTTCTCGCACCCACCTAAGTCAAAGGAAGTGACAACGTACGTCGCGAGACCATAACCCAGGCCCAGTATACTCTCATTCATGCTCTGATACCAACTTGTAACACCTTAAAAATCGGGGGTCGTGTACAAACTCAACTCCCGAGTTCCAGACCGTCACTTATGCAACAAAAATGATTATGATTCAATGTGGTCTGATTTAAAGCATTCACATGAGTAAAAGTATACCAAAACTGCAATTCATACTTCAGATCCAGTGATAAAAGCAAGCGGAAGACTAAACAATATATATATCACTGTATGAAAAAACAAAGTAAATCTCATCTGTCTCCAAAGTATGACTACATCTCTGAGTCTCATATACATATACATGAACAAAAATGTAATGTTCAAAATAGTCCCACTGAAGTCCCATCGATCCAGATCGCCTACGGGAAGCCATCGTGATACTGCATGTACGAGAACTCGTCCTGGTCCTCGTCGATGTCTGGCTCCGCCTCCTGGATCTCAGCCTCACCTGCATCTACAATAGGGTCTGGTGGGTGTTGCAAACACCATCCTGTAACGTGGGAGTGAGTGATCAACTCAGTGGAATTATAGAGCAAGGATTAGCATGTTCACAATTCAATCATGTGATAATAGTAAAGCAGTAAATCAGACAATCCTAATACTGTTGTTAATGCAAGATGACATAACGTGATGTATGCCCTCACCGACGATCTCCCTTATACGGCAACATCTTACGACCGCGGCATGCCACATTCCCTAGAGTGCTCCACATCTTCCAGGCACATGCAATGCTATGGTGATATGATTTCCAAGTTGTTATTAGTCCATTCAAACAGCAGGATTGGGAAACTAAGGTACTTCCCTTGTATCAATCCCAACACAAATCCTGTCTAGGGTCGTCACTCCTAGTAATCTCATACGATGTATATTTCGTAGGTCACTGCAAGGGCTGTCAGGGCTGTTGCTCGCACTCGTTGCACCGCTCCCCCATCACCTTATCAATACAGGCCTACCGTACTCTACCGCAACGGAAGGGTCGTCGCCTCCCGTGGACTCAGAATACGCTCGCGGTCACTACAAAGGACTCGTCGCCTGATCAGTGTAGGCTGACAGCTAGAATATAGTGTCCTACACCACCATAATCTGCTCACGAGTCTAGGTGCTCACTGGTCACTACGGGGAGGTTTGTGGCCCCAGCGTAGGCCGACAGCTTGACCACGGTGTCCCATACCACCATGCCCGGCTCATGAGTCTTCGTGGATCAAGGTACCATGGTTAACAGGGTTTATAATGGTAAGTTCAGTACCCTAGGTTCAAGCAGTTATGACTCATACAAGGTGAACATACATCGGCCAGTCGGGTTGCTTGACGGGCTCGACTAGCGCGATCGCATCTCAAGTCGAACGACATGAAGTGCGTAAAACACTTCGCGTGGCCTAACCACTGCCGCCAACCCCAAACACGAATTGCGTTCATCGACGCGCCGTTCGTGGCTATGACCAGTCAGCCACGAATTCGCTCGGTTACCGACTGCCTGGACTAAGTCTAGTCCCAAACATTTATGGAATCACATTAGCAATTTATGTAAGAGTGTTGGACTTGAAATACTATCATGTGAGCATGTTAACACATGTTATAACATTCAACTTAAGCAAATCTTCAACACATACATTCCATGCATTGTAATGAAATCGTGCATAAAGTCAACATGTAGGAAACCATTTAGGTCAGCATATTAATTGAGAAATCAATCTCAAACTATCTCATAACATCATTTAATTCAATACATACTAATACAAACATTTATACAAACACATACACTACACACTTAAGTCTACATATAGTATGTCGACCCCAAGTGCGCAATTAGGCGGATCTCTTCGCCAAACTAATTATGCACGCATTCCTAACTTCCTAATGCGACAACAAACCATGTCAATCACGTCAGCAAAATATGAATGTAGACCGTACTTCCTACAAATGACTAAAATGCCCTAAATCTCATATTCTTTGTTAATTTACGAAACAGGAAACGGAGAGCATGTTGTACATGTCAAACGGCGATGCCGTCGATAATCTACTATTAAACAACATTGAAAGCGTTGTAAACCGTCAATCAAAGCGTCTAAAATCCTCACCTAGTCTCTTACGGATGCGTGATTTTGAACGGAGCGTGTACGCTTCGTCTACGGCAGTAGGAGAACCTATTTTACAAGTTACGTTAGCTAACACGCTGTGAATCTAAGTAAACCCTAAATCAGTAAGTTCTAGGGTTGTTTTATACCTGAAAGAATGGAGATATCACCCGCCAGATGATTGGGAAGAGTTGTTGAAGCACTAGCAGTCGGTGGCTCGGAGACGGGAAAAATCCCTTCCACTCTCTCTCTCAAACTCTCTCTCCTTTTCTCTCTCCCAAAGCTAGGGTTTGTAATTTTTGGATGGGAGGGAGGAATGAGGGTTTCAACCCCTTTTATAAGCTTAAAAATATCGAAAACAGGCTCCGGAACGAAGTTTACTTGGTGCCTATCCATTTCGGGGCTGTTTTGGTCCGAAAGTTACTTTCTGGTGGTCCCCTGGTCGATTACGATCGGACTTAAGCTCATGCACACCAGATATAGCACGTATTAAGTTTTCAGTCTGGTAGGGTTCGCAGATCGCACGTGGCGGACCAGTTTCAGTTCAGCGGTCACCGCACGTAGATCAGGGCTGAAAGTCTCATGATATAAAATAGAAATTTTTTCTAATCCGATGGTGTAATCTGGATGAATTCTGACAGTCAGAACGCTTAATACTGACGCGTCAAGTCGTGTGCCAGATTTGAATTTGAAATTCCAATTCTGTCCCTATTCGCGGTCTCTTCAGTCCGAGCTCAATGAAACAGTCTGTGATTATCGGTTTGACTTGATTTTCGAAATGATTGTCAAGTCCAGCTGGGCGGTTCTAACGGTCTAAGATAGGAAGTATCGGACTTTCGACGCGCGGTCTAAATCTAATACAAGAATTCAAAGTGGTCCAGAGAACAAACCCGCTTAGAGTTTGATTTGAGGTTATAGAGTATTGTAGAGTTGTTTGTTCTACTCGATTTGGGTCTTGTAGAACGTATTTAAAGTGATCAGGGACTATTTCCCAGATACTCTAGCGTTGCGCTAGCTAACTTGCGCTTAATTTCCATGGAAATTAATTCTATGCAATTTCGGGTCGAGTTGGTGCTCGGGCCCAAGTATGGATTTTTTTACAGGCGTTACAAGATTATTGTAAAAGTGTGCCAATTGATAAATCAGCCCGTAACCATTAATTTTAGTGTTCATGGAGTGAAGAAACCTTGTGGGTAGTCATAGTTGGATATTTCCCTTCATACGAATGACTTGGATTGCTTATATTATGGACTAAGTGTGAAATATGAAGATCCCACTTTGATAGACTTTTACGTAGCCGTCAAGTTATCCTTTTAGGGCTTACCAACTCTGTATAAACCTAGATCTTCAGATCTAATCACTTTCTGTCATCCATAACAGCTCAAACTTGGACCACACCTTAGCCTCACATGACTATGATATTATACAAAATTTGGATCCCGATCTATGATCCTACTTGGTTGAACGCGAAAGACAACTCCTTCATCTTGATGTAAAATGATAAAATTTTGATTTAGGCCTTTTCCACCATTGATCAACCACCGAATTTTGTCTAAACATTTACCTATCTTGACTACACATTTCCTCTAAAATTGGGCATCAATTGTTGAACATGGACCATAAATTAAGATCAAGTCTGTTTTGCCACCCGCTAGGAGAACTTCTAAGACAAGCTTATCTAAGGCTCAAATTTGGTTCGTATTTAGGCTCATGGGCCAACACGACCTGATTAGACTGGTGAGCAGAGTAAATTTTCACAAAAACCTCATAATAGACCCCACTTGACCCAGCAATCGGTCACATTCCATTAATGCGAACGGTGATGCAAAACCAGAGCATAAACCCCTTCCGCACTTTGCATTCAAAATGGAAACTACCTCCTATTCTCTCTCCCAAAATCAAGCACGACCAAGTAGGGTCATTGTGTGGCCCATTTAAAACTCAGATTGGCTTCATATTTAACCTCTTGGGCCAACTTGACATAAGGAAGCTAATGAACAGAGAAAATTTTCCACCAAACATCATACTGGATCCCACCGTTTCCCATCCATTCACAAACCAAGAAGTTACATGCAAACACATAGCCTGGTGAGCATAGTCCTACGTTGATTTGTGGTGTGGGCCACCCAAAGATTAGACCCACCTCAAACTTGGGGCCATGGGCCACCGCGTCATACCGAAGTTAGTTTATGGGGTGGATCTTATGAGAGATTAACAAAGGTGGGCCCCACGGACTCCAACAAGAAACAAAGAAAATCCTTCCTCACTTTTTATGTTTTGCTTCCGCAAACAGCACTAGAAATCGAATGCAATTCAAACACCCTCAAGTAGGAAACCCAAAGAGAGCTCCCTAGCTCTGATCTGGACTGTCCATAATAGAGAGGAGGGATGTTCGATTCTCTCCACATCACCCAAAAGAGAGGAGGAAAAATAGAGAATGCGACAATTGTTGATCTCTCATGCAAACTAGCTTCCTGACACGAAAGTTGTACTCGAGAGAAATCCTTCCTCTCCAATCCTCCAATTTCGATCTTGAAGGTGCTCTGGTTTGTCAATTACGTGATAAAATGCCAAAACACCCAAGAATAGCTTCTATACTGACATCCTAACTTGTGTGCAATACACTTTACAGAATTTTACAATGCTAACAATGTCATACACACATCATGCTTAGAAGATTCTCCCCCTATCCGCAAACTCCCCCTCGCTTGGTGCAGCTGCTCCCCCTAACACCTATAGCACCATACTCAAGCACAGATATACATATTTTGATGGGGTGTTTGAAATATTCTCCCCCTTTTTGTCAATCATTGACAAAGATTGCATTTAGTAGATATTGACTGAAGTTTAACGACATGTGGGAGAACACACAGATATACATGTATAGAGATAAAATCATTGTAAGCATTCATCATTTTTGGAAAGTATGGATGCATATCAGATTACTTAAGGAAGTAGATAAAACATTCATAAAAACCATATGCACACCATATCAAAGACTAGATAAACCAGGGGAATCACAGATATTAGTATGACAGGAAAATTAAGAATTACATTCAACCACATTCAACAAAATATCCAACACTCATACTACCCCAGAGAGTAGTAGAACATTAGTCAGTCCAAATTTATCCTAAAAGTAGAAGAAAAATTAACACAGCAATAGACACACTTGGTACTTTAATGACAACTGAGTGTCGTAACTAACGTTTAATGTCCACGAGGATTGTTATGTGTGAGCAAGTCCACCACTTGCTCAGTTGTTTGCTGAAGGACATCAACTTTCTCTTCAATCGCAGTGAGACGTCTTTCACAATTGTACAGTCGTTCCTCCATCCTAGCCATCCCATTCAAAAGGTGGCGTTCTAAGTAATGGGTCTGGTGATTTGTGATTGACTTTGGGCTGACCAGCAGTGTGCGATTAGACCCTCCATGTGTAGGTCGAATTGATGGTTGAGCATATTGGACAGCCTGCGGTATGGGAAGACTATGCCCAGGGAGAGAAGACGGACACAATTGTTGAGCCTCCTGAGCTGTACTACTTTCAAACCATGCTTTAGGATATACAGCGTCAGACATGGCAGGGAGCCCCGCATGATGTGCGAGTTTGCATATGAGCACCAGAAAGAACACTATCTCCCTGTGATTGCCTTGGATTACACAAATGGCTTGCTTGAGGAGAAGAGTTGGTAGGCACACTTGATTTTCTTGATAGACATCATAAAGCACATTTATCACAAACGAAGGGTGATGATTACCTTTAATATTGTAGGGATATACATTAGACCTGAAAATGCTATGAAGAATTTTGAAGGTGGGTCCAAGATAGTTAATGTGCAGTAGATTCTCATCATTTCGCGGAACAGTAGTGCCTTGACATAGTGCACGAGTTATTTCTTCCCACACACCCAGACCATTGAGATTCTTGTTAGTCAATGGGATCCTAGTGACTTCAAGATCTAGAAGGTGCTCTAGGGTAATTGCAGTGATAAGCTTTGAGTAATGTGCGAGTTTAATCTGAATGCTAGGGGGATCAACATTAATGATACGACAGTGATTGAAGAATTCTTGGATCAGACCCAGTTGGTATGATCCTCCAAGATTTAAAATATTCTGCCAACCTATTACTTCCAAAAGTAGGTCCACTCCAAAAGGTTCTATGGCACTATTGAGCACTAGACATTCAACAATGGGTGATGGATGTGCTTCCATAGGTTGATGCCTACTGGACTTTGATTGTAAGTTCTTTGATTGCATATAGTGAAAAGAAGACTTACCTTTCCCTTTGATCATGTTTTGAAGATGTGAGAGGCTGAGGGGAAGGACTCAGAGTAGAAGTGAGTTGTAATTCGAAAGCAGTCTTCTCTTAATATAGTTGATTCATCGATTGCATCGATGGAGTATCTCGATCGAATCAATGTTCAAATCACGGTGGTATCGAGACTGCCTAGATATCACCAGAACTGTGAAAATTTTGACATTTTTATTCATCAGTAGTTTAGCCATGAATATCTCAAACTTAAGATTTACCTGTGTGTGCCATTGGTCCTAAGATATCATCAATGAGTACATATGACAATTGACTTTTGAAGGTCACAGAACCTATTTGTGTCAAGAGGCTTTGTGAGGATATCGGTAAGCTGAGTTTTAGTAGTTACATAATCTAATACAATGATCTTTTCCTCAATAAGTTCTTGGATAAAATGATGACGAATGTCAATATGCTTGGTCCGAGAGTGTTGAACTGGATTTTTTGAGATGTTTATAGCACTTGTATTGTCACAGAAAAGACTCATTATAGGTTGTACAATCCCATAGTCCAATAGCATTTGTTTTGTCCAAAGGAGTTGTGCACAATAGCTACCTGCAGCTATATATTCGGTCTCCGCAGTGGATAATGAGATTGAATTTTGTTTCTTGCTTTGCCAGGAGACTAAAAAATTGCCAATATAAAAACATCCTCCACTCATCAATTTTTGATCATCCAAATTTCCAGCCCAATCTGTATCAAAATAACCTGCAATGATGGTTGATGTTTCATATGGATACCATAGTCCAAAGGTGGTAGTTCTTGCTACATATTTGATAATCCTTTTAACCGTTGTTAGGTAGGATTCCTTAGGATCTTCCTGATACCGAGCACACACTCCCTCACTAAAGTATATATTTGAACGACTGGTTGTGAGGTATAGTAGGCTTCCAATCATACTTCGATAGAGGTGTTGGTCCACACTTTTGCCATTAGTATCTTTGAAAAGTTTAAGTGTGGTACTCATAGGCGTGTGACAAGTGCATCCAGACTCAAGCCCAAATCTTTTCACCAAGTCCTTTGCATACTTGGTCTGATTTATGAAAATTCCATCATTTAGTTGCTTGACTTGCAATCCTAAAAATAAGTTTAATTCGCTGACCATGCTCATTTCAAATTCTGATTTCATGAGGTTGGCGAATTTGTATGCCTCATCTCCACATGTTGACCCAAACACTATATCATCCACATAAATTTGTGCAATAAGAAATGAGTTCTTTATTCTTTAGATAAACAGTGTCTTATCTACACTTCCTCTACAGAATTCATGGTCTAAAAGAAATTTTGTTAATCGTTCATACCATGCACTGGTGCTTGTTTGAGACCATACAGAGCTTTATCCAAACGATAAACATGATGGGGGTGCTTAGTATCTAAAAATCCTTTTGGTTGTTCTACATAAACTTCTTCAGCAAGATCCCCATTAAGAAAAGCACGTTTGACATCCATTTGAAATAGTTTAAATTTAAGTGCTCATGCAATGGACATAAGAATTCTAATAGACATAAGATGAGCGACAGAGGCAAATGTCACATCAAAATTAATCCCTTCTATCTATGAGTATCCCTGAGTAACTAGCCTTGCTTTGTTTCTAATTACATTAACTGACTCGTCAGATTTATTCTTGAAGACCCATTTGGTTCCAATAACATTTATATCAGTTGGTCTGGGAACCAATTTCCATACTTCATTTCTCTGGAATTGTTGAAGTTCTCCTTGCATACCATTTATCTAGTGTTCATCTTGAAGAGCTTATAAAATATTCTTGGGTTCAATCTTTGAGGTAAAGCAGAAATGACTATAGATATTTTCAATCTGTCATCTAGTTTTCACACCGTCACTAAGATCTCTAATAATTTTCTCTCGAGGGTGATCCTTTATGATGAGTATGTTAGATGATGGTTGAGGTTCAATGGATGATGGAGATTTGTTATCATATTTTTCTAGTATGCATGAATCTACATCATCTTCTAAATCATTTACTGGGATATCTTCCCCTTGAGGATGATCATCAATTACCACATTTACGGACTCTTAAATAGTGAGAGTTCTTAGGTTGTATACTCTATAAGAACGACTATTCAAGGCATACCCTAGAAAAATACCTTCATCACTTTTAGACTCGAATTTTCCAAGGTGATCACTGTCTCTTAAAATGTAACATTTACTCTCAAACACCCGAAAATATTTTAGACTGGGTAATTTCCCATACCATAATTCATATGGAGTTTTGTTCAAACCTGCTCTAAGACATACTCTATTGATAGTATAGCAGGCAATATTTACAGCTTCTGCCTAGAAACTTTTTGCCATATCTTTCCCATTTAGCATAACTGACTCCATTTCTTGCAATACTCGATTCTTCCTTTCAACGACTCCATTTTGTTGTGGGGTTTTTGGGGCTGAGAATTCATGAAGAATTCCTTTCTCATTGCAATATTTTTTAAATTTCTCATTTTTAAATCCCTCCCCCCCCCCCCCCCAAATGATCACTTTTGATGCGATTGATGTAATATCCTTTTTCATTTTGAAGTCACTTTACCAAAATTACAAATTCTTCAAAAGCATCCAATTTTTCTCAAAGAAATGTGACCCAAGTAAATCTGCTGTAGTCATCGACTACCACCAAGAAGTATCTTTTCTTACCATTGCTTTCAACTTTAGTTGGACTAACCAGATCCTTATGCAGCAGATCCAAAGGTTTTGTTGTTGCTATGGTGGTTGTCTTTTTGTGTACAACTTTTATTTGTTTTCCTTTTAGACATTCTACACACACAACTTTTTCTTCTTTTCTAATCTTGGGAAGACTTCTAACCAAATTTTTTGAGTTAAGTTTAGCTAAATTCCGGTAGTGAACATGTCCTAACCTTTGATGTCATAATTTGGATTTATTCTTTACAACCATATTACACTTAGTGGTTAGCACGCTCTTATTTGTACTTTCAATGACATAATAGTTATCACTAATGCGTAAGCCTTTTATGAGAGATTTTTCTGTATGATCTAAAATTCTACGCACATCTTTTGAGAAGGTGATCAGATGTTCCTTGTCACAGATTTCGGAGATACTGAGGAGATTATATTTCAGGCCTTCTACACAGAGGACATGTTTAATTTTTGGAAGTCTTAGTACAGCTATTGTTCCTTATCCAACAATTTTGGCTGAGCTACCGTCTCCAAATGTGACTGATCCTCCATCAAAGTTTGAGTACTCACAAAGTGAGTTTGATCACTAGTCGTGTGTCTGGAGCATCCACTATCAAGGTACCATTTTGAACTATTACCAGCTTTCAAAGCAGTGTGGATTACAAGGCAATTGTTTTGATCTGTCACATCCTCTTGGACCTTCTTGATCATGATTCCAACTTCAGTGATCACTCTTTAAGTAGTGAAGCCCTTAAAGAGAGATCCTCTCTGATACTAATTGAAATTGCGGTGAAGACCGCTTTAATTGAAGTTGGAATATGCCAATATGTCATAGAGGGGGGTGAATATGACTTATTAAAGTTTTTACAGTATATTTAAAAATCCTACTTTACTAATCTTATCAATATGTATTTATCAGGATTACTCAAATGTAACTCTATTAGCTTTCAAGCACGGTAGAGGATCCAATCACAAACTATTGAAGAGATAACAATATGTAACCTAGTTTATGATAGATATGAATATGTATATGTGTGAGACATGATCTTTGATATACAGATATGAAAGTATGAAGTAAATCACACTCACAAAAGAATAACAATCGTAAACAGTCATTTTTATAGTATTTCGACTACTTGTCTACTCCACTCCTAATAACCGCAATCAACCCTCAAGTGTACTGGCTTTCACTAAGGAGGTTTCATAGTGGTTCACCTCAAACCTAAGGTTTTAAATTAGGTTCACCTTTAAATACAACTTGTACTGAGGATGATTGTTTATGCTCTCACGTGCGAGGTTCAACATAATGCACCCACTTTTAGGCACAATGGCTAAGGATCTTCCACAAGACCTTAATTGAGGTTTTACGCCGTTTACCTCAAACCCAAGGTTTCACACGGTTTACCTCAAACCTAAGGTTTTGCCTAGTTCACCTTCAACCAAATATTTATGCTCTCTACAGAGCAAGGGTCCACACAACGCACTCACTATGTACACTCCCGCCGGAGGCCTCCTTGAAGACTTGCAAGGGTGAGAAACACCTTATACCCAATCTTACAAAGGAATGATAAAAGGGTCCTCTGGACTCTAGATACTTACAGATAAGTGGATGAGTCTCATTCAGCACGTTGAAGAAGATTTCCTCCTTGTTGATAAAGAATCTTTCGCTCTCTTGATTCGCAACTCAAATGATGTACCAATATATGGGGACGGGTTGGGTCAAGGTTATGATAGAATCCTACTCTCTAAATGTTTTCCTATTAGGAAGATAAAGCGATTCCAATCATCTATGCATTCAAGGCATCACAGCTTAATGATTTGCCATTAAGGTAGTAGCTAGAGGATCCTTGAATGCAGAAGTTCATTCCCCAATCCACTGTATTGAATATCAATGATAAGGGGTAGATTGGAGGATGAACTCCCTTGAGAGAAAGGGCTTTGGGTAAATGATATAAGGTTAAATAGTCAAAAGCACTCTCTTTTTTCTCTACCAGCAACAATAGACAAGTTCCCTTTATATAGGCAAAAGGTTCTAACGGATATAAAATGGTCACATGTATGATATAGTTTGATATAATCGAGCAGGTTCGATATCATCGAGCATATACTCTCGATTGTATCGATGGTCTACTTGGTGACACAAACTCAATGTCATATGCTTTTGAAAACCTCTTGCCAGCTGGTCAAGGGAACCGAGACTCCTGTTGATGCCATCAGATTTCCAACTCCAATTTCATCGATGCAAGGTTCGATTCCTTGACATTTGAAACATGAGAGAAACTTTCTTTGAAATTTTTCAGGTCATTAGATATGATCGAGGGATACTCTATATAATCGAAATTTGAATGTCGATGATATCGAAGGTCGTGTTGATACATCGATAAATCCAATGATTTTATCAGTGAGCTGCTGGACAGTTTATGTCCTTTCTTGATGCATCGATTCAGCCTCGATATCATCGATATTTGAATATCGATTATATCAAGTGACCCCTGATCAAAATTGAAAATCACCTAAAAAATTTTGCGCCCATGACCGATATCATCGAGAGCCTTTCGATATCATCAAGATTTAAACTTCGATGGTATCTAGGATGGCTTCAATATATCGAAGCATATATGATTTTCTTAAGTAAAAAAGGGGCACCTGAGATCTGCCTGTCGATATTATCGAGTCCCCTTCAATATATCATCGATAATTAAATCTTGAGTCCATCGAAGGGGACTTGATAATATCGACAGGAAGATCTCAGGTGCCCCTATTTTTACTTAAGAAAATCATATATGCTTCGATATATTGAAGCCGTCCTCGATACCATCAAAGTTCAATCTTGATGATATTGGTCATGGGCACAAAGTTGTTTAACAACATTTTTCAGGTGGTTTTTAATTCTGATCGGGGGTCACTTGATAGAATCGATATTCAAATATCGATGATATCAAGACTGAATCGATTGCATCGAGAAATGACATAAATTATCCAACAGCTTACTGATAAAATCCTTGGATTTAATGATGTATCGACACAACCTTCGATATCATCGACATTCAAATTTTGATTATATCGAATATCCTTCGATCATATCTAGTGACCTTAAAATCTCAAAGTAAGTTTCTCTCATTTTTCAAATGTCGAGGAATCGAACCTTGCTTTGATGAAATCGGAGCTCGAAATCTGATGACATCGACACAACTCTCGATTCCCTCAACCAGCTGGCAAGAGGTTTTCAAAAGCGTATGACATTGAATTTGTGTCATCGAGCGGACCATCGATACAATGGAGAGTATATGCTTGATGATATCGAAGCAGCTCGTGATATCGAACTCTGTCATAAATGTGACCATTTTATATCCGTTAGAACCTTTTGCCTATATAAAGAGAACTTGTCTATTGTTGCTGGTAAAGAAAGAAGAGAGTGCTTTTAAGTGTTTAACCTTAGATCATTTACCCAAAGCCCTTTCTCTTAAGGGAGTTCATTCTCCAATCCACCTTGATCATCGATATTCAACAGAGTGGATTGGGGAATGAACTTCCGCATTTGAGGATCCTCCAGCTATTGGGGAATGAACTTCCGCATTTGAGGATCCTCCAGCTACTACCTTAATGGAAAATTATTAACCTAGGATGTGTTGAATGCATAGATGATTGGAATCGTTCTATCTTCCTAATAGGAAAATATTTAGAGAGTAGGATTCCATCATAACCTTGACCCAACTCGTCGCCATATATTAGTACATCATTTGAGTTGCGGTTAAGATTCTTCATCAACAAGTAGGAAATCTTCGTTAATGTGTTAAATGAGACTCATCCACTTATCCGTAAGTATCTAGAATCCAGAGGACCCTTTGATCACTCCTTTTGTAAGATTGGGTGTAAGGTGTTTCTCACCCTTGCAAGTCTTCAAGGAGGCCTCCAGCAGGAGTGTACGTGATGGGTGCATTGTGTGGACCCTTGCTCTATGGAGAGCATAAACATTTGATTGATGGAAAACCAGTCAAAACCTTAGGTTTGAGGTGAACTGTGTGAAACATTGTGTTTGAGGTGAACCGCGTAAAACCTCATTTTGGGCCTTGTGGAAGATCCTTGGTCAGTGTGCCTAAAAGTGGCCGCATTGTGTTGACCCTTACTCGTGAGAGCATAAACAATCAGCCTCAGTGTAGGTTGTAAAGGTTGAAGGTGAACCTGATTTAAAACCTTAGGTTTGAGGTGAACCGTTGTGAAACCTCCTTAATGAAATCTGGTACACTCAAGGGTTGAGTGTGATTACCGGGCGTGGAGTAGATAAGCAGTCAAACCACTATAAAAAAAAATGTTTGCGATTATTATTCTTTTGTTTGTGTGATTTATTTCATACTTTCATATCTATATATTTGAGGTCATGTCTCACACACATATGTTCACTCCCCAAGTGCAGGGTTGTGATGTAGTAATAACTCGGTAAGACCGAGGTCGAATCCCAAGGGACTGAAACTTGTACGTTATCTAAAATTAAATAGAACTAGAACTAGGCTAAGATGAATTCTAAATCAATTAGCAATGGTGGAATACTTATAGAATAATTAATCTAAATCTTAGAAAAAAAATCAGAGATAGGAAACTAGGGATTCAGAGGATCCACTTGTAGAGATCAAGGAGAACTTATGCTTGCATCAAAAATCATGGAAATTACTGAACTGCCGTTGATCTAGTTTTCAAAGAGATGAAAGGAAGATAAATTAGAATGGATTCCATCACCAAACCATGCCCAAAGACTATGGCAAATAATAAAATCAAACTAATTACCACCCAATCACATGTATGTAAGTTAGGAAGGGTACCGTCATCCGACCATGCCCAGGAGACTATGGTGAACAACAGGGCTTCCCGACATCATAAACATTAAAGAAAATGGAAATATTCAAAGCCATTGCAGACCCATTGTAATTTCAGTCACAATAGACCATTAAAAACCTAAAACATTCCCATATTAATTAACTAAAATCAACGTCAATTCATGCATTAAAATTTAAATAAAATCAAATCTCCCATCTCACTACAAGCTTCACCTCTTAGCCCTAGCTAGGAGGATTTAGCCTGCCATAGATGGCTTCAATCCAAATAAATAAAGAGAAAAAGAAAAGAAAAAGAAAAGGGAAAGAAAAAACCAAGCTCCTCTCTCTCTCCTCTGCCCACGTTGAAACCCAAGCTCGAGCCCTCTGTTCTTCCTCCCAAGACCCTGAATGAATGCTCGCCACGTCCAAAAACCTCTTTTTATAGCTGCTGGAAGGCTGGAGTCAGTGACAGAGTTGTAGCAGGACACGGAGTGCAATTTTCGCAGCCAAGTTCGGTACCATGAAACATGCCACTTTCCTCGCTCAAATTCCAAAGAAACACCGTCCCTTAGTACTTTCTTGGGTCCTCTACATGATAGACGGTTCAGATCTGCCATATGATCAAAGATGGTGGGCCAAAACTGTCCGGAAAAGTCAGTTTTCGCGGATGTACGTAACCTTTTGTACCATTTCGCTGTTGTGATCGATGGGCCCCACAGAAGCATTTTCTGGAAAATCCACCCCGTCCATTGGATTCAGAACGAAATTTCAGTCAAGAATGGGTAGTTTTGAACGTTCATTGACGTGTCCCAGAGAAGAAATAACTAAAAGATCAGATTTGAACGCTACCGGGCAGCCCTTTTGTGGCCTCTATATCTCACACGTGTGCACGCATGGGTGCAAAAGGTCAGCATGGTTTTGTAGTTCTCGAAGCCATCTACACGGTGGACGGATCAGATTGGCCAAACGAGCAATGGGTGGGGCCCACTACCGTTCGCAAAAACGGCCAGCGGCCGTGCGTCCGCTGTGCGAATTTTTTTTTTTTTTTTTTTTTTTTTTAAAGAAGAAAGTCGGTCAGCGTCTTGCTGACCGACTTAACTCGTTTGGTGCACGACGAGTGCACATGTGCACTATACACACTCATCTCATATGGGGTCCATTGCACTGTTTAGGAGAAATCTGCACCGTCCATCTGTTTTGACTCCTCATTTAAGGCGTCAATAATAATTTTGAGACAGTTCCAGATATCAGGTGAGCCCAGAATCAACGGTTTATGGGCTGATCTGTCAGTTGGTGCACTTCCCGAGATCTTCAATGGCTAAAATTTTATATGTACAGTTAATTTATGGTCCTCAGGCGACGTATGAAGTTTCGAGCCGAACGGATGGTGGGAACCTCGTGATCTTGCATTCTGGATGTCCTTCAGGCCACTTGAGCTTCAATTTCTAACTTTTCTCGAATTTCTGACCGTGTATATTTGTCAATCTTGGTCTCCTGGAGTGTGTCCCTTGCCTTTGGCGTCATCAGATCGTTAAATCTCAACTTTTAACGTCCTTTTTCCATCCATGCTCATAAAATCACTTTGCCACACAAGAATGAGAAAACGAGCCATTAGACAGCATTATATTCGTAAATCCAGACAATATCTGGGGTCTAATATGTAATATTTGACCCTCAACAACATACACAGTCATATCCATCATAAACTAGGTTACATATTATTATTTTTTTAATAGTTTGTGATTGGATCCTCTACCGGGCTTGAAAGCTAGTAGAGTTATATTTGAGCAATCCTAATACATGCATATTGATAGGATTAGTGAAATAGGATTTTTAAATAAACTGTAAAAACTTTAAAAAGTCTTATTCACCCCCTTTAGGACATATTGGCATATTCTAACTTCAACTAAAGCGGTCTTCACTGCAATTTCAAATCTTTCACTGATCTGAACTATCCAATCTATGACAGTAGCAATTCTGACCATAGCTAAGAACGCCGATAGAATCAGAACGTCCTCCACATCCTGAAACTGGGATTTCCTGTGCTGCGCATCTCTTTCCTTTCACACCATTCGTCCGATGAATTAGATATTCCACCAATCATTCGAGCAATCATGACCCTTCAACCCATGGCCCACCTAGGCAGATTATATCACTCAAGAAAGCAGGAAGAATCCCAACAGAAATCAGTGAAAACGGAGCAGTAAATAAGACACTTGCGTGGTTTGTTAGCGCACAAGTCATCTAAGCGGAGCAAGTTGCGTAGGAAAATTCTAGGCTCTCTTAAAGGGTATAAAACCTTTGGACGAGGACAGCATACCACAGAAAAAGAGAAGAAATGAAGGGAAAATGAAGGAGAGAGAAGGAAAAGAGAAAGAAAGAGAAAGAGAAGAAAGAAAGAAGCGATGGATACAAACCTTACCCTTGCCTTTTTCAATTTATTGAGTTGGCCCTTACCACTCTCCTCTTTATTGAGTTGGTTATTACCACTCTCCTTATATTTGAGTTGTCCATTGCCACTGTTGACGCATAAAAAAGAAAAGAAGAAAATAGGAGTCTTTGTGCGAAAATTAATGCGAGAAAGTAGATTTTCGCATAAAGAAGTTAGCACAAAGCAGTCTGCAAAAAGGAGTTTGCACAAAGCAGTCCGCAGAGAGCACTCCACAGAAAAGAGTTTGTACAAAGTAGTTCACAGAAAGTTATCCACAGGAAGGTAGCCTCACCAAGGAGTCCACACTAAGAAATTTGCAGATAGTTGTCTGCACAGATGAATCCGGATAAAGGAATTCATAGAATGCTGTCCGCACCACACGGAGCGCACAACACGAAGTATGGTGTTGATGTGGCACAATCACACGTGTGAGGAGGGCTATAAATACCCCTCGACCCCTCTACAGGGGTCACGATCCAGCATTTGAAGAAGAACAGACCAGAGAGAGAAGGTAGAAAGGAGTTCTAGTTCATTGGTCATTGTGCGAAGCAGCTATTGTGCGATGCACAATATTGTTAACACACAGAGGTTTCTACGCACCAAGTCTTTCTGTGCACAAAGGTATCTGTGTACAAAGGTATCTGCGCACAAAGGTTCTGCGCATAAAGATCTACCATATACGAAGATCGTTCACATACAAGACTTCATGAATTAAAGTGTCTGTGCAAGAAGATTACCTGCGTAAAAAAACACTATCTGCGCATAAAGACAATTTGTGCATTAAGGACTTTTGTGTGCAATGAACCCTTTTAATGACTTAAAATTTGATAATTAGCTTTATCTAATGATGTAATTGCTTTTAGTGCAAATGGTGAATGTTCTATTTTGGAATTCAAGGAGAATGGGATGTGAAAGAACTTAGAAGAAATAAATTAACATTAATGTTCTATTTTTTGAGTTAGCCATTGTTACTATTCTTTTATTAAGTTGACCATCGCCACTCTCCTCTTTATTACGTTGCCCATTACCACTTTTATCTTTGCTAAGTTGGCCATTGCCACTCTTCTCTTTATGTTATTGGCCTTGTGCTATCTATCTTTAAAGGGCTTGGGCATGTGTCTTGATATTCCTGAACTCCCATGATTCACTTGAATTTTTTTTTTAGTGCAAGTACTATGTTGGGAATTCCTCTTTTAGTGATCGAATAAATATCATGGAAGTAATGCATTTTTGGTAGCAGCCCCGAGGTGACACATATTAGTGTATGTAAATCGTTATACGTATTACATAAATTCTTTTCTTTTGGGGGGTTGGATGTTGCAATTAGTCGCTCCAATCCAGTCTTTTCTTTTTGGGGTTTGGATGTCACAATTGGTCGCTCCAATCCAGGTTGTGTGATTCACCCAGTCACGTATTGTGTTCGTCTTGGGATCACCACATAAATTCATGTTAAATGTGAGATACGCCAGTGAAATTCCATATTATGGGATTTGGGGCGAGTCGGATAACTATAATCATATTCCACATTAATGTGATCATTAAGTGTGATGAATCGCATATACTTTGCTAGGCATGCATCTTATGTAGATTATTTTTTCATATTGATGCCTCTTGTAGTTGTGGAGTACAGGATGTATCAGAACCTTTACATTGATTTTATGAATCTCTTGAATTAGTATTAATCTTAAAGGATGACCATCACTATGAGTAAGGCATTGACCCTCTTTCAACCGTACAGATGATGCAGGTGATGTACAGATTGAAGACTTAGAGGACCATCTCCTTATGTAATATCATACTGAAAGAATAGGAAGATAGTTTTACTATTTAGTTTCATACTTCCACTGCGAATTCGATAAATTTAATAAGCTCCCATTGAGAGGGCATTTGATTATTTTTTTACTTTGTTGAAATAATTAATACAGTCAATTTTATTCTTGTGAATGTTACCTTCATGAATGTATTTGGATGTGATTCAAATGAAAAAAAAAAGTGCAATTTCAAAAGCATCCAATTTATACATTATTAACACCCGGTTTTCTCGGGCACGAGTATAAACTCTGGCCGTAAAAATTTTGATACATTCGTCACAGACAAGGGACTTTATAGTTACCGAGTCATGCCCTTGGGCTTAAAAAATGCAGGTACCACATACTAGAGGTTAGTGAACAAGATGTTTACTCGACAGATAGGCCGAGCTATGGAGGTCTACGTCGACGACATGCTTGTTAAGAGTGTTAAGGTAGTTGACCATATATTAGACCTTAGGGAGACTTTTTCTATCTTACGAAAATATAAAATGAGGTTAAACTCGACCAAATGTACATTTGGTGTGGGCAGAAGTAAATTTTGTGGCTTCCAAGTTAGCCAAAGAGGCATCGAGGTGAACCCAGATAAGATCAAGGCCCTTCTGGACATGAGCTCGCCTTGGTCGATGAAGGAGATCCAGTACCTCATTAGAAGAGTTACTGCACTTAGCCAGTTCATCTCTAGAGCCATAAACAAGTGCCTCCCCTTCTTCTTACAGTTGAAGTGTAATAAGAAGGCAAAGTGGACCCTGGACTATGAGCAGGCTTTCTAATAGCTGGAGTAATATTCAAGGTCGCCCCCACTGCTGTCCAGGCCATAGAAAGGGGGAGCCCCTATTTCTCTACTTTGCGGTTTCAGCCTCAGCCCTCAGCAGGGAGTCTGAAGGGAAGCAACAACCTGTTTACTATACCAGGAAAGCATTGTTCCCAGTAGAAACAAGATATCCAGACATGGAGAAGCTCGCCCTGTTCTTGATTGTGTCTGTGCGACGACTACGCCCATACTTCCAGGTGCACTTTATCATTGTCATCCCTAATTCGCCACTTCGGCAGGTGCTCTAGAAGCTTAAAGTATTCATAGGCCTGAATAAGTGGGCTGTCGAGCTCGGTGAGTTTGACATCAAATATCGGCAGAGGATGGCCATCAAGGTCTAAGTTGTGGTCGACTACATATTAGAGTTCACCGCTCGAAATGGTGAACTTGTGGAATTTGATCCAAATACACCCACATGTTGAACGATAAATCTTTTCATCCTCTAAGTTTCTCCATTTGCTAAGGATACCGAAGCGAAGATGAGAGAGGTGAATAAGTGGACCCTATTCGTGGATGGGTCGTCCGATTCAAAACAAGGAGGAGAGGGGATTGTTCTGGTCGTGCCAGATGAAACGACTATTCAATACGCCATAAGGCTCAGCTTCCGAGCCTTAAACAACAAAGCAGAGTAGAAGCTTTGCTAGCTGGGCTAAGGCTAGAAAATTGCCTTAGGAGTGCAATTCCTTGAGGTTCAATGTGATTCTCAATTGGTCATGAATCAAGTATCTACAGAATATGATGCCAAGAAAGCCACAATGATAGCCTACCTTTGTGAAGCATGAAAGCTCATGGATAAATTCCAATAAAGGGTTCTCATAGGCGTATCTGAGATGTCCGTGACTCGACGAGGCAGAATATGTGATTTGGGAAGTATATAAAGGAATCTGTGGGAATCACTTCAGTAGCTGAGCCTTGGTGCAGAAGATCGTCCGTCAAGGATACTTTTGTCTAATGATTCAAAAACACTCCAAAGACTTCATTTGAAAATGTGACAAGTGTCAGAGATTCGTTGCCATCACTAGACAACCACCAGAAGAGTTAACTCCTATGAGCAGGCCGTGGCCATTGGCTCAATGGGGGATCGACATCATTAGACCTTTACCCTAAGGTAAGGGATAGACCAAATATGCAATCGTAGTAGTGGATTATTTCACCAAGTGGGCTACGGCTGAGCCTTTTGCAAGGATCACTGAACAGAGAGTAACGGACTTTGTTTGGATGAATATTATTTGTCAGTTCAGCATGCCACATACCATTGTGTCAGACAATGGTAAGCAGTTCGACAACGACAGGTTCAAGGTATGTGTCAATGGCTCGGCATCATCAAAGCTTACTTGTCACCTCAACAGCCTCAATCCAACGGCCAGGTGGAGGTGGTGAACAATATCATAAAAAACCACCTTAAAGCTAAGTTAGAAAAAGCAAAGGGTACTTGGGCTAAGGAACTCCCGTTCGTACTATGGGCATACAGGACCACAACTCGATTAGCTATAGGAGAGACCTCATTCTCCCTCTCTTACGGCACTGAAGCTGTCATCCCCGTTGAGATAAGACTCCCCACTGCTCGAGTGATATTATATTAAGATAAATGAAATGTCGAGCAGGTGGCAACAAACCTCGACTTACTCAAAGAGCTAAGGGACACCACAGAATTGTGGATAGTAGCTCGGCATCAATAGGTCACCCGCTTCTACAATTCAAGGGTCAAAACAAGACGTTTTTGATGGGGAGACCTCATCCTTTGATGTGTCTTCCAGAACACAATGGAACTCGGAGTAGGCTCCTTGAGTCCAAATTAGGAGGGAACCTATCGAGTAGTTAGCTCGTCTAAGCCTAACTCCTACCATCTCGAGGATCTAGAAGGATGACCATTGCCGCACCCTTGGAATGCCGAGCACTTAAAGATCTATTATTCCTACGGAAATCAATGTAAGGGTCGGGACTACTTGTCATGTTTGCATTCTGAATAAAAGGCACAATTTTTTACATCAAATCGAGTTATTCTACATGGCCTACATGTAACTTCCTATTCAAGAAAGATCCCAACGATGGGTTGACCACTTAGAAAGTGGTCGCCTCAAACCCGCTACGAAGGACCATTTCTCATGTGTAGAGATGGAACCCTTCGATGAGCTAACTCTTAAAGAAGAGGTCGACTCGTCATTCGACAACCCTCACAAGTATAATCCACAATCAACAAATAGAATCCTTAATAAAAAAATGACCAAGTGTATTAGCTAATGAGGCATTGAAGTGCCATAATGTTTTATTACAAAAAAAAAATGAGGGGAGAGTAAAACTTGTCGGTGCAAGGGGGATGGTCGGTAGTAGGGCTAGGCGGTTGGTCGACAGGAGTATCATCAGTTTCCTCAGTAGTCAGGGCGTCGAGGTCGAGGACTGGGCAGAGTCCCCTAACATCACCTAGGAAGGCATTGTATGCATAATAATAAATCTTATTGATCTCAGCAAACCTCTCTGTTGAAGACTTGAACTCCTCAGTAGCAACAACAACTCTTAAAATAGCCGAGGCTTCAAGCTTGGCAGGCTGTGAGGACAAAGCCTTAGCAGTGTCAAGCTTGGCCTGCCCCAGTTCGGCCATCAGCCATGCATTATTCTCCTCTAGCCGTGTTAGATGGGCCTTTGTACCCGTCAGCTCGGACTCAGCTTAGTCCAAGTGGGACTGAAGCCTGTGGACCTCTCCTTGGAGCATTAGCTTCCTCGATTGGCCCTCTGCTACTTGACCCTTTGGCTTCTCCTACTCCTCGATCGAGGCCCTCAGGAATTACTCTAACTTAGCTTTTCCCCCCTTCGATTTGGGATATCTCCTGTAGCCTCTCCTTGATCAAGACAAACATCGGTAACGCCTAAAAAAAAGTCAGAAATGAAGTGGAGACAGAGCGAGCAGATCAAGTAAAGATGAGAGCCTACCCTGTAACAAACTGAAGCAAAGTCTATGATGAACAATTCAGGTCAACAAGTTAGGGTGTTTACAATCAATGTCTTGGGCACATGCATTGCTGCCCAGTCGACCAGGAGAGACATATGATAGTCTAAAGAATATACTCCCGATTCCACAGGGTGAACTGGTTCAGTGGCTACCATGACGCCACTAGTAGTCGAAACTTGAGGTTCGGCCTCGGGTACAGCATTGCCTCTGGCCAAGGTATTGGTCCTACCGGCTAGAAAGTCCACATTAGCTTGTGTGAAAATAGGGCCCTCGGCCTTTTCCATGTTTTCCCTCTTAGGCCTATCGCTAGAGGGGTATACAACATCGATCTCTCTGACCACTTCCCTCTCTATCCCTAGTGGATGATGAGGAGTAGTCGAAGGAATTTTGGGGGCGGGAGCAAGAGCGGCGATAGGCTCAGCCACGGTAAGGGTAACTTTCTTCTTCCTTGTCGTTATCTTCACACAAAGCTCAACATTCAATATCACGCTAAGAGGGGGACGCTGTCCCCTCTTCCTCTTAGATCTCGAAGCTTCAACCATACCTGAACAAAATGGACCAGTTCTGAGGAATGTTCATAAGAAAAACTTAGATCTATAAGAGGATCGCATAACTCACACAAGGATGTAAGGAAGGGCTTGAATCTATAAAGCCCGAATTAGAGAAGGTTGTCTGGACTGATGATGTTATGTCAGATTCGGTGCTCTTCCTTAAGTACATGGGCCTTGGTGACTTAAGTTTAGAGGAAGAAAGAGAGTTTTGGGAGACCCTTCAGATAGTCTGTAGATAGAAGACAAAGATCAGAATAAGAAAAATCAGACTAGAAATCCAAAACGAAGCATACATCTCAAGAGATTCAATCCGGGTTGAAGAACTTGGTGGGCACTCTGACTCGCAGGCTGCTGAGCTCCAACACAGGTGCTTCCCATTCTCCCTGAGGCCCAAAACCACTTGTTCTTCCAATCCTTATTAGAAGATGAGATGTAAGGCCCATATCTTAGTCCATACCGTTCCTTAGACTCTAGTGATCCTCCTCATCAAATTTTGGTGACTCGTGACCTGTAGACGAAATTTGTGCACGACCCTAAGTTGTATCTTGTAGATCTGAGTCTACTCAACCTGAGAATGGTACCCTAGCGACCGCACCGTCTCCACAGTTCCAACGCCACGTCTAACTCACTGGTGCAATACCCAGGGCAAGAGTTGTGAGCCCACGAGTATCTCGAGGAAACGCCGCACTTTATGAATTCTGAGAGATTTCAATGAATCTCACCCACCTTTCACGTCAATCAATCATGTACACAACCCATCAATAGCCCATGCTTTCTTTTTCCCCAAGACAAGCAACCCTCCCCAAAGTTAACCCTCATGTAACTCACATCCATCACCTCTCTCTTACAACCACCCTCTCTCTCTCATTCTCTACCCATTTTTCCAAAGCACCAAGAGAGTTGACCCTCAAGCAAGAGAAAAGGAGAAGGAACCTAAGCGTGGCCTACTTCCTACCCTTAAACCTCTCAATCCAACCCTTTAATTCTCGTCTTCCACCATCAAAGAAGAAGCCAAGGAGCTTAACATTCCAAGGAACCAAGAAGAAGAGAAAACGGTGGGTGATCCTAAGACTTTTTGTAACGCCTTGGAAAAATCTGTACTTGGACTCGAGTACCAACTCGACCAAAAATCGCGTAGGATTAATTCCTTTAGAAAATAAGCGTAAGTTAGCTAGCGCAACGCTAGAGTAGCTGTGAAATCATCCCTGATCGCTTTAAATACGTTCTATAAGACCCAAAACGAGTAGAACCAATGACACTATAATACTCTGAAACCTCGGATCAAACTCTAAACCGGTTTGTTCTCATGACCCCTTTGAAACTTTGTATTGGATCTAGACCGCGCGTCGAAAGTCTGATACCTACAATCTTAGACTGTTATAACCGCCTAGTTGGACTTGACAATCATTCAAAAATCAAGTCCAACCGACATTCAGAGGCTATTTCATTGAGCCTGGAGTGAAGAGAGTGAGAATAGGGTTAGATTTGAAATTTTAAAATTCAAATCTGGCACACGACTTGACGCGTTATTATTAAGCATTCTAACCGTCAGAATTTAGCCAAATTACACCCTCAGATTAGGAAAAATTTCTCTTTCATATCATGAGACTTGTAGACCTGATCTACGTGTGATGACCGCTAAACTGAAACTGGACCGCCACGTGCGATCTACGAACACTACTGGTCTGAAAATGGGATGTGAGCGACATCCAACGTGCATGAACTTAAGTCCGATCGCGTTCGGCCAGGGGACCTCCCGAAATGTCTTTTTTGACCGAAACAGTCCCGATTTGGTTAGACCTCAAGTAAACATTGTTCCCAAGCCTAATTTGGAAAGAAATTAGCTTATAAAAGGACCTTAAACCCTCACTTCTCTCACCCATCCGAATTTGCTAGAAACCCTAGCTGGTGTGAGAGAAAAAGTGAGAGATTGTGAGAGAGAGTGGGAGAGATCTTCCTGCTGCTTGCACTACCTGTTGCACGTGCTTAAGCAACGCACCTCAATCACTTTCCCGATGATTCTGCCGCATTTCTAGGTAAGAAAACACCCTAAATACTTACTGATTTGAGGTTCCGTCGATTTCTTAGCAAAGTAACTTACAGATCTTGTGTATTAGGTTCCTGGTTCGCCGTAGACAAAGCGTATACGCTCCGTTCGAATCGGTTCACCTCTAGGAAAAAGTTGCGGATTCTAGATGCTTTGATTGGCTGATTTCAACGCTTTCAATGTCATTTAATAGTAGATTATCGACGGAAACGCCGTTTGACATGTACAATATGCTGTCCGTTTCCTGTTTCGTAAGCAGACGAAAAATATGAGATTTAGGGCATTTTAGTCATTTGTAGGAAATACTATTTTCATCCATATTTTGCTGATATGATTGACATGGCTCCTTCTCACATTAGGATATTAGGAATGCTTGCATAATCAGTTTGGTGAAGAGATTCGCCCAAATGCGCACTTTGAGTCGACATACTATATGTAGACTTAAGTGTGTAGACTAAGTGTTTGTATAAATGTTTGTATTAGTTTGTATTGAATTAAATGGTGTTATAAATTAGTTTGAGGTTGAATTCTCAAATAATATGCTGATGTAAATGATTTCCTACATGTTGGCTATATGCATGATTTCATTATGTGTATGAAATGCATGTGTTAGATGATTTACTCAAGTTGTATGTTATAACATGTGTTAACATGCTCACATTATTGTATTTCATTTCCATTACTCTTATATGATTGCTGATGTGGATTCATAAATGTTTGGGACTATACCTAGTCCAGGTAGTCAGTAACCGAGTAAATTCGTGGTTGGCTTATCTTTGCCACGAACGACGCGTCGATGAACACGAGTTGTGTTTTGGAGTTGACGGTAGTGGTTAGGCCATGCGAAGTGTTTTATGCACTTCATGTCGCTCAACTTGAGATGCGCTCATACTAGTCGAGCCCGTTAAGTAACCCGACTGGCCATTGTATGTTCACCTTGTATGAGTCATAACTGCTTGAACCTAGGGTACTGAACTTACCATTGTAAACCCTATTAACCATGGTACCTTGATCCATAAAGACTCATGAGCCGGGCATGGTGGTATGGGACGTCGTGGTCGAGCTGTCGGCCTACGCTGGGGCCACAAACCTCTCCGTAGTGACCAGTGAGCACCTATGACTCATGAGCAGATTATGGTGGTATGGGACACTATATTCTTGCTGTCGGCCTACACTGATCAGGCGACGAGCCCTTTGTAGTGACCGCAAGCGTATTCTGAGTCTACGGGAGGCGACGACCCTTTCGTAGCAATGAGAGTACAGTAGGCCTGTATTGATAAGGTGATGGGGGAGCGGTGCAACGAGTGCGAGCAACAGCCCTGGCAACCCTTGCATCGACCTACAAAATATACATCGTATGAGATTACTAGGAGTGACGACCCAAGACAGGATCTGTGTTGGGATTGATATAAGGGAAGTACCTTAGTTTCCCAATCCTGTTGTATGAATGGACTAATAATAACTCGGTAATCATATCATCATCACATTACATGTGCCTGGAAGTTGTGGAGCACTGTGGGAAGAAAGCATGCCGCGGGCGTAAGATGGTTCCGTATGAGGGAGATCATCGGTGAGGGCATCTATCATGTCACGTCATATTGCATTAACAACAGTATTAAGAATGTTTGATTTACTGCTTTACTATTATCGCATGATTGATTTGAGAACATGCTAATCTTTGCTCTATTATTCCACTAAGTTAGCTACTCACTCCCACGTTACGGGATGATGTTTGCAACACCCATCAGACCTTGTCTTAGATGCAGGTGAGGCAGCGATTCAGGAGGCAGAGCCAGATTATGATGAGGACCAGGACGAGTTCTCATATATGCAGTACCACGACAGCTTTGCTTAGGTGGCCTGGATTGGCGGGACTTCTCAGTGGGACTATTTTTGACATTTTGATTCTGTTTATTTACATGTATATGAGACTCAGAGATGTATTCATACTTTGGAGATAGTTGAGATCTATTTTATTTTCCATACAGTGATATGTATATCCTTTAGTCTTCTGCTTGCTTTTATCACTGAATCTGGAGTATGAATTGCAGTTTTGGTATACTTTTACTCATGTGAATGCTTTAACTCAGACAACATTGAATCATAATCATTTTTGTTGCATAAGTGACGGTCTGGAACTCGGGAGTCGGGTTTATACACGACCCCCAATTTTCAGGGTGTTACACTTTTGATCATGGGAAAAGTGGGGCCTACCAGTTGATGGTAGGGATCCCACTTTGGGCCCTATGTGTGGCCGATGGCCCACCTTGATGCATATATGAATTCCGTGATAGGCCCATTATCCATGGACTCCATCATGATGTTTAATTTGGTTTCCATTGTAAGAAGGTCATTTAAACCTTATATTGTTGGTGGAAAAGGGATTTCCACCATTGATCCTTGTGATTTAAGAGCTCACATGTGGTGGGACCCATTTGATGTGTACATTATATGATAGAGAGGAGTTCATAGTGGCGGAGCTCCTCTACAATGCACGTTTCTCTCTCTCTCTTTCTCTCTCTCTCTCTCTCTCTCTCTCTCTCTCTCCCCTTTCTCTGATGGTGGAAAATCTGAATAGTAAATGTGAAAATGAAGATGATCTTCAAAATGCTTACAATGCCTTATACAAGGAAATTTGTAAAATTGCTATCAAACTTAAACTTTAAGAAGAAAAGTTTTTAAAACTCAAAGAATGTTTTGAATCACTTATTTTAGAAAAATCCCAAATTTTAGATTGGTTTGAAAAATCAAAATGCGATTTAGAATTCAAAACCTCCCTGATTGAAATTTTAAAATCTAAAAATGAGAAACTTAAAAATGAAGTATCTTCTCTTCTGAGTTTAAAGGACACATGGAGATATGCCTAAGGTGATCCAAAGTTAGAGAAACTATTATCCGGATCAAGAAAATATGGCGAAAGATCTAGGTTGGGCTATGATAAGAATATACCTCCTAAACAGAAGAATACTCCTCCTAAGTTTGTGAAAGGAGAGTCCTCGAACTCAAAAGGGAAAAGTACTTATCAAGGTTTTTCTAAAACTACAAAAACTATTCAAAAACTGAAAAGCAGTTATCAGAACTGAAACCCACTAGCTGAAAGATAGTTGATTTACTCAAGGAGCTCTTAAAATCTAACTCAATAGGTCATCCTTATAACAACAGACATAAGAAGACCAACTATACTCCTAAACCCAAAATAGTTCTGAAATGGGTTCCAAAATTTTCCTGCTTGGTTGCCCACACTACTTTCAGAGCAACAAGTCATTCAAAGTGGTACCTGGATAGTGGATGCTCTAGGCATATGATAGGCTTCAAGGCTTTATTCACCGATCTTAAAGATTTGACTGATGAATTAGTCACATTTGGTGATGGTAGCAATTGCAACATTATTGGCAAAGGTACGACCCAACTCTATAACCTCCCTTTATTTAAGAATGTTTTATATGTTGAAGGACTAAAACACAACCTTTTGAGCATATCTCAAATATGCGATAATAACCATAGTGTGAAATTTTCCAATTAAGATTTTGAAATTATAAATAAAAAGGGTTCTGTAATATTAACTGGTCGCAGAACTTCTGAAAACTGCTATATATTAAGGGATGGCAACTCATCTAATCAATCGTGCTACATGGTCCATACCGATAAGACAGAATTATGGCATAAACTCCTTGGACATGTACACTACTGAAATTTATATAGATTAAGAAAAGGAGAACTAATTAGAGGTCTACCTAAGTTGCAAAAAGTAGACAAAATATGTGGTGAATTCCAGTATGGTAACCAAACTAGGAGCTCTCACAAAAACGTGAACTCCAGTGCCACATCAAGACCACTCAAGCTTCTCCACATGGATCTTGTAGGAACAACCAGAATAGAGAGTCGAGGTGTACATCTTGGTAATTGTGGATGATTATACCAGATTTACTTAGGTAGCGTTCTTAAGGGAGAAATCAGAAACCCTTGATGAAGTGAAAAAGATCATCAAACGAATCCAAACTGAGAAAGATTCTCAAGTATGTAAGATCCGTTGTGACCATGGATTTGAGTTCAAAAATAGCAGTTTTGAGAAATTTTGTAGCGATCAGGGAATATCGCATGAATTCTCTGCTCCCAAAACACCATAGCAAAATGGAATTGTGGAAAGAAAAAATAGAGTACTTCAAGAAATGGGAAACGTAATGTTAAATTGTAAGAAGATCCCTGGAAATCTTTGGGCTGAAGCAGTGAATATTGCTTGCTATATTATTAACCGAGTTTATACATGTAAATCTCATAATAAAATGACTTACAAATTATGGTTTGCTAAGAATCCGACTGTCAAGTACTTTTGAGTTTTTGGCAGCAAGTGCTATATTTTGTGTGATCATGAAATTTTAGGAAAATTTGACACTAAGAGTGATGAAGGGATCTTTTAGGATATTCTTTAAATAGTCATGCATATCATGTACTGAACGACAGGACCGGTGTGATTCAAGAGTCCATTAATGTGGTCATTGATGATCATTTGAATACACTTTTCCCTAGTTCAGATAATGATGAAGTTCTTTTGATTGACAAACCAGATACTTCATCAAATCAAGTTAATTCTGAACTAAGGACTATTAAGGATCATCCAACCACTTAAATTCTTGAAAACCCTCTCACTGGTGTGTGCACTCGTAGATAATTAGAAGACATTTGTAACTACATGTGCTTTACATCCCAAATAGAACTAGTAAACGTAAAAGAAGCTCTTTTTGATGAAAACTGGATAGTTGTTATGCAGGAAGAACTTAATCAGTTTTTTTGTAATGATGTCTGGTATCTTGTTCCTAGACCTAAAGATAAACACATTATTGGAACAAAGTGAATTTTTAAAAATAAATCTGATGAACTTGGAAATATAATTAGAAATAAGGCAAGACTGGTTGTACAAGGGTACACGTAAATTGAAGGCATTGATTATGATGAAACCTTTACTCCAGTTGCTTGCCTTGAATCAATCAAACTTTTTATATCCATTGCATGCTTTAAGAAGTTTCAAATTTATCAAATGGATGTGTATAGTGCCTTCTTGAATGGCGATTTACATGAAGAGGTATATGTTGAACAACCTACAGGGTTTGAAGACCCTAAGTTTACTGATCATGTATATCATCTTAAAAAGGCTCTCTATGGTCTAAAATAAGCTTCCATGGTATGGTATGAGAAATTGACTAATTTTTTACTGAGTCATAGTTTTCAAATGGGAAGTGTCGATAAGACGGTCTTTGTTTAGAAACATAAAGATGATATCTTAATGGTCCAGATCTATGTTGATGATATTATTTATGGATCAACTTGTACTAACATGACTGTTGAGTTTATAGAGTTAATGAAATCTAAGTTCAAAATGAGCATGGTTGGGGAATTAAATTATTTCCTAGGGTTGCAAGCAAAACAACAACCTGATGGAATTTTTATTTCTCAAACCAAGTATGCCTTGAACTTGATTAAAAGGTTCGAATTTGAGAATGGTAAGAACTTTGATACTCCTATGAGTACAACTTTAAGACTCTCAAAGGACTCTACAGGTAAAGATATGGATTCTAAATTGTATTATAGCATGATTGGCAGTTTGCTTTATTTAACTGCTAGTAGGCCAGATATTGCTTATAGCGTTGGTATTTGTGTTAGATATCAGTCTAATCCTAAAGAATCTCATTTAACTACTGTTAAGAGGATTATGTGATATGTCAAAAGATCTGTAATTTGGGTCTTTGGTATCCACATGAGACTAGTTTTTAATTGGTTGGGTACTCAAATGTTGATTGGACAGGTAATATCGATGACAGAAAATTAACCAGTGGTGGTTATTTTTATATTAAAAATTGCTTGGTTTCTTGGTTTAGCACGAAGCAAAGTTCTATATCGCTTTCTACTGCTGAGGTTGAATACATCGCAATAGGAAATGCATGTACTCAGCTTGTTTGGATGAAACGTATGTTAAGCGATTATGGAATTGCACAGGACTTAATGGTTTTATTTTGTGATAACTCTAATGCAATAAATATTTCTAAAAATCCAATCCAGCATTCACGTACTAAGCACATTGACATTAGGTATCATTACATTCATGAATTAGTGGAAGAAAAAATAATTTCTTTGGAATACATTCCAACTGAGACTCAACTTGCTGACATTTTCACTAAATCGCTCGACAAAATTAGGTTTAATAAATTAAAGTTTGACCTTGGTATGTGTAATTTAAATTGAATATTCTTGCATAATTGTAACAAGTTGTATATATGTTTATGTATTTTTATGGTTAAATTTTTAAAATATGTTGAAAAATACAATTTTTGGCCGGTACTTGACCAGTCGTGGTCATACACGACCAGTTGTGGTACGACTAGTCGTGTATTATCCAAGACCGGTCATGGAGTGCGCTGACCTCTTTAATTTGGGAAAATCTCTCTTCTTCCTCATTTTCACTTTTCTCTCCAACGAGCCGAGCTTTGACTAGTCGAACCCTACTATTCGATTCAACCAGGTTAGAGCATTTTGCTTGTCTTTTTTGGATATTCATGGTCTATTTTCTTCAATTTCTTCATTAGAGTAGTTAATTTCAAGTTTGTCTTGAGATTTTTGGGGTGTTCTTCTTCATTTGCTGATATAAAGAAACTCATCTCTACTTCTTTAAAATTTTAAGAATATGGACTCTAGAGGGAAAAAGAAAAATACTAGAGGTCCCTCTTCATCCAGATCAACTCCTATTATAAGACGCCATCTTCAGTCTCCAGAAGATGATCCGTCTTATGTGCGTGATTTGTGTCTGCGTAATGTCATTGTTGAACAAGCTGTTGATTTAGATCACATCGCCCATTTTGGTCTTCTTCCTCTCCTCCAATCTGTAGGTTGGGATAACATCCTACTTTGGGGTGGGTCGGCATACCAATCCATTGCGCAGAGCATGTTTGCATGTATAAGTGAATTTTCTACTAAAGAATTAACTTTCTCTATTACTACTAGAGAAGGGCCTTTTCCTATTGATCGTCATTTAATTTCAAGCCTTATAGATATACGTGTTAATGATGATGGTATTCCACCTAGTACTCTAGCTGAGAAAGTTACTGAATTTGAAAAACGTATTTATACTAGAGTGTTGTGTAACATGAATGCTCAATGGGCTCAAAATGGGAATGCCCTTGCAACCAAAAATTTATTACCCAGATATAGAGTTTTACATTGTATCTTTACTTCTAATATGTATCCTCGTTCTGTTAACAAGACAGAACTGACTTTATTTATGATTCGTATTTTGTATTCTATCATTACTGGTGCAAATGTTTGTTTGCCTTCTTTGATATGTCATTCCATCATTCAGTTTCATCTCCATCTAGGTCATAGTGATCTTCCCTTTGCTTACTTAATAACTGTGTTAGCAACTCATATGCTAGTCGCTATGCCTGTTGAAGAGGCTCCTATCCAACACCTCATTTTCAACAATTCTAACTTAAACAAAATGAAGTTGCGATTGGCTGAGGGCCAAGTAGATGTTGGAAAAGGTGGAGCAGAAGGTGTGAATGAAGAAGAGGGTGATGATCTTCCTCCAGACGATATTAATATGGACGACATTTTTAATGAAATTGATTCTGACTCTGGAAATGATCCTGATTTTGTAACATCATATTTTGATGCACGTCTTCATGCATTAGAGGAAAATGTAGAGAATATGAATGTTGCCCATGATATGTAATTCAAATATATGCACAAGTATCTTCGTTCTTAAACAAGGGCCTTCATAAACTTGATCATACCATACCTACTCCTTCCTCTAGATCAGATTAAGTGTTTTACTCTTTGGGTTGTAATAACTTTAATACTTTGTTTTATTTCAATCTGTGAGTTTGACTTTTTCTGACTTGGATATATGCTTAATGCTATATGAACTTTAAACTTTTCTGTATTTAACTCCCTTCTTACTCTCTTGTTTATCCTATCTTTGATTCTTCCTTTGTCATATTGTGACAAAAAGGAGGAGAAATGCACTTTTTGGAAGCTTTTGATAGATTTTGAGGAGAAGTTTTTAGTTTGATTGCTTATGGATATGAAAGTAGTGAGTAACATTATATTTTTCTTGATATCTATGTGTGCTGCTACTCAGGGGGAGTATGTATCAAGGACTCTTGCCTCTTGATGGATGTTGTTTATAACAACTGGTGCATGATTCTTTATTGAGCCTATTGTACTTTTGCTTCTCTTTCTTTTATATATGTATGAGTGTGTTTTGTCACAAATTTGACAAAGGCGGAGATTGTAAGTGCTATGGTCACATGCTCCTTTGGTTGTTAAATTTTGTGGTGCCAGAACCTTTATCTGTGTCATATGTTTGTATGTTGATTTATATATGTTCAAGACACTGCTTCATAAGTGCTTCAAGTTAAGTACATTGATCGACTTCAAGCAAGTCAAGCCATGTGCTTTGTCAACATCTGTAAGCATATATGTTCAGAGTTACATCGATAAAGAGTACAAGACTCAAGTACATTACAAGACTCAAGTACACTTCAAGACTTAAGTACACTTCAAGACTCCAGTGCAACTCAAGATGAAGTTTAAGTTCAAGCTTTCGATCTCAAGATCAAGCTACATTAAGTGCGAGAGCTCAAGCTTGCTAGGGTTCAAAGGTCTACCTTCGCTTAATGAATGAAGTTCATTGTTTATACTTCATGTTCCAGGTATCATAGAGCTTAGATTGACCTTAGGGTCGATCATTTCAGATACATAATTCAAACTATATGTTTATACATGATTTTGATTTGTTCTAAGACTAGTCATGGACCTTGTTCGACTAGTCCTAGTAATGGTTCGACCAGTCCAAGAAATTCCACAACCAGTCCTAAGTTGTTGAAGATTTTTAAAAATTTTTAGTTAGTCCACGACCAGTCCTTGAAGTCCTTCGATCAATCATAGGTGTGTTTACGACTCGAACTTCGACTAATTGTGGGTCTTCGACTCAAACTACAGCGACTAACTCATGTGGTCCACGACTAGTCCTGGGTCATCTACAACCAGTTGTAGGTACTCCACGACCAGTCGTAGACACCCCACGACTAGTCATAGAATGGTTTTCAAAGATCGTGCTTAAAAATTTAAAATGTCATTGGTGCTACAACCAGTTGATGTGTCCCCAGGACTAGTCGAAGATGAGTTTCTTCAGCTATATATTGAGCACGAATTTCAGAGTTTTTCAATTCAATTGAAGTAAAATTAAGGCTCCACTCTGAGATAAGTTTATGTTCATTTTAAGCTACTTTGTGCATAATTAATATTTCATTTTGTTAGCTAATTGTTATTTAATTTTAATCTACATTCCAATCTGATTTGAAAAGGGGAAAATTCTGTAATTCCTTCTTCTTGGAATCAAAATCAAATACAGCTAGCCCATTTGGTTTAACTTAAAATCAATGAGAACTTAAAACCATTGTAAAGTGAGTATTGGAAATTGAACTTCCATATTCAAACTTCTACTCCTACTGGTTCTTCTGGGCTGCTACGAAAGGAGAAATTCAGGTATTTTACACTTATGTAATTTACTTTATTTTTGGTCTCTTTTGAGATTGAGCCAAAAAAATCTCATTGTGTGGTTACCTGAGGAGAGCTAGAAAACTTAGATAGAGGGGTTATTGAATTGTGTAAGCCCAAGTGGAAAAGACATAATTGTGAAGGTTTTAGGTGAATCTATGAAACCTATTTTGATAGTGAATGCTAATATCCCCTGTGTGAGGATATTAGGAGTAGAGTAGCAATCTGTGTGGCTGTTGTTTAACAGTTGATGAACACACAGGCGAACCACTATGACTCTTTATGTTTTGTGGATGTGTGATTTATTCTTTCTATCTTTTATCATTCAAAGATGTGGAATGTATGTGTGGATTTAAATGTTATAATTTTTACATTTCAAGCACAGTGGGGAATGTTGTAATAATTTAGATTTAAATTCCTACAATTTATTTCAATTCCTTGTTATTTATTTATTCCTCTTTGGTTTGAGTTTTTGATACAAAGGATGTTCTAGAAATAAGGTTGTCCTGCCATAAACCTTTGGTTTTTATGGTGTAAGGTTGTCCTTAGAACTGAATTCGTATCAACCTCTCAATACTTGTTTATTGAGGTTGCTTTTATTTCAGCATTAAGAATTGATTTATTTTTATTTGGCTATCTCTTTATTTTATTTCGCTATTATAATCTTAATTTGGCATAGTCCTATTCACCCTCCCCCCCCCTTCTAGGACATATAGTTAGGCCATTTCAAGGCTCACCATGTATGAGTGATGAGCACGCATTGTCCATCTATTTCCTAGATAATTGGAGGGCTGAGAGCCCCGTTATGATACTGATTTCGATCCCAAATGGACTGCACCTTAGGACAATAGTGGTTAAATGTCCACCGTTGTAAGCCTTCCTAGGGCTCATTGTTAAGCCCATTTCCACCCTTAACCTAGTGGGTTAACCTAAACCATTGGACACCAACTTATATCAGTAATACTTATTGGGTTAACGCAAACCGTTGGGCTGAAAGTGCCCTGGTTTGTCAATTAGTGTGAGTGTTGGGTCAGTCAGACTCCAGAGCTTCATAGGAGGACCAATTCAAAGCATCTGCCTCAACCAGATGTGTACAAGCTCGTCATAGGTAAATCTAAGCCTCACATCCCATGTCCCAAAACACTAGTGGAATTAAAACCTTTAAAAAAGTTAGAACATCATAGGGTTTATAAGTAAGAAAACTTTTTCGAAAATAGAAAATTTCTAAGTTTTTCTTACTTTATTGATTATATTGATACAGGTCTTGAAATGATTGACCTGCGCTATCAATGTCCTCAATATAAAATCAATTCCATCGGAATGAGGACAAAAAATATCTAGTAACCACATGAATATCTGGACGGAATTACCGATGCATCGATGTACCTATCGATACCATCGATATTTAAATCTCGAGTCCATCGACGATGACTCGATAAATTGATAGGCAGACCTCCAATGCCCCTGTTTTTACTTAAGAAAATCATATATGCTTCGATATATCAAAGTCATCCTCGATACCATCGAAGTTTTAATCTCGATGATATCGGAAGGCTCTCGATGATATCGGTCATGGGCACGAAAATTTCCAGCACATATTTCATGATAGTTTATCTGTGATTGAGGGTCACTCGATAGAATCGATATTCAAATATCAATGGTATCGAGGCCGAATCAATGGCATCGAGATAGGACAGAAACTATCCAATAAGCTCACTGAAAAAATCGTTAGGATTTTCAATGTCATTGAGACGACCGTCGATATCATCGGTATTCAAATTTCAATGATATTGAGTGTACCTTGATCACTCTTATAAACCTGAAATATTTCAAGCAAGTATCCCTCATTTTTAATGTCAAGCAATCAATCCTTGCATCAATGAAATTGACATGAGTCTCGATTCCCTCAACCATCTGGCAAGAGATTTTCAAAAGCGTATGACATTGAATTTGTGTCATCGAGCAGACCATCGATGCAATCGAGAGTATACGCTCGATGATATCGAACCCGCTCGATGATATCTGTAACATCCCGAAAATCGGGGGTCAAGCAAAAACTCCACTCCCGAGTTTCAAAACATCACTTATGCAACATAAATGTGTATGATTGAATGTTGTCTATGTTAATGTATTAAACATGAGTGGGATTAAGCCAGAACAGCATATCATACTCCAGAGACAGTTGAATTAACAAGTGAAAGACTGTGATACATACATATAATATATAATTGATTGTAAGTCTCCAGAGTGTGAACATGATACCAGGTTAAACATATACATGTATACCTTAAAATAGAAAGAAAGAATATGCATGAGTGCTCTGAAAATATAAAATGACAAGTGTCATGGCATCTAATGAACCTCCCTGTAATCCCGTCGATCAGAACACGCATAAAGGAGGGATCCTCCTCATCATTATCAAGTCTGGCTTTGCCTCGCAGGCCACGCCATCATCTACAATCACAATAGGGACTGGTGGGTGTCCGAAAACACCGTCCCGTAACATGGGAGTGAGTGATCAACTCAGTGGAATAATAGAGAAAACATTAACATGTTCTCAAATCAATCATGCGATAATAGTAAAGCAATAATCAAACATTCCTAAATACTGTTGTTAATGCAATATGACATGACATGATGGATGCCCTCACCGACGATCTCCCTCATACGGCACCATCTTACGCTCGTGACATGCTTTCTTCCCATAGTGCTCCACATCTTCTAGGCACACGCAATGTGATGGTGATATGATTACCAAGTTATTATTAGTCCTTTTCATACAGCAATATTGAGAAACTAAGGTACCTTCCTTATATCAATCCCAACACAGATCCTGTCTAGGGTCGTCACTCCTAGTAATCTCATACGATGTTATATTTGTAGGTCGCTGCAAGGGCTGTCAGGGATGTTTCTCGCACTCGTTGCACCGCTCCCCCATCACCTTATCAATACAGGCCTAATTATCCTTAAGACTACATCAGGAATTGTCGCCCCCATGCAGTGTCAGGATAAACTCAAGGTCACTACAAAGGGCTCGTCACCTGATCAGTGTAGGCCGACAGCAAGAATATAGTGTCCCATATCACCATAATCTGCTCAGAGTAGGGTGCTCACTGGTCACTACGAGGAGGTTTGTGGCCGCAGCGTAGGCCGACAGCTCGACCACGGTGTCCCATACCACCATGCCCGGCTCATGAGTCTTTATGGATCAAGGTACCATGGTTGACAGGGTTTCTAATGGTAAGTTCAGTACCCTAGGTTCAAGCAGTTATGACACATACATGGTGAACATACAATGGCCAGTCGGGTTACTTGACGGGCTCGACTAGTACGAGTGCATCTCAAGCTGAGCGACATGAAGTGCATGAAACACTTCGTGTGGCCTAACCACTGCCGCCAACCCAAGACACGACTCACGTTCATCGACGCGTCCTTCGTGGCCAATAGAAGCCAACCACAAATTTACTCTGTTACCGAATGCCTGGACTAAGCATAGTCCCAAACATTTATAAATCAGCATCAATAATCATGTGAGAGTAATTCAAATGCAATACAATAATACAAGCATGTTATCACATGTTATAACATACAACTTAAGCAATTCATTCAACACATGCATTTCATACATACAATGTAATCCCTACATATTGCCAACATGATGGAAATCATTTACATTAGCATATTACTTGAGAATTCAATCTCAAAACTATTTCATAACACCATATACTCAATACATACTAATACAAACATTCATACAAACACTTAGTCTACACACTTAAGTCTACATAGTGTATGTCGACTCAAAGTGTGCCTTTGGGCAAATCTCTTCGCCAAACCAATTATGCACGCATTCCTAATATCCTAATGTGACAAAAAGCCATGTCAACCATTTCAAAAAAATATGGATGTATACAGTATTTCCTACAAATGACTAAAATGCCCTAGATCTCATATTTTTCCTACGTTTACGAAACAGGAAACAGACAGCATGTTGTACATGTCAAACGGCATTGCCGTCGATAATCTACTATTAAACGACATTGAAAGCGTTGAAAACAACCAATCAAAGCGTCTAAAATCCGCACCTTTCACTTTAGATGTGTATCGTTCCGAATGGAGCGTATACGCTTCGTCTACGGCGATCAGGCGACCTAATACACACGTACATCAGCTACTTTGCTATTTGAATCGAAGAAATCCCCAAATCAGTAAGGGGTTAGGGTTTTTCTTACCTAGAAGTGTGTTGGAATCACCGGGAAAGTGATTGGAGTGTGCTGCTTTAGCACATGTAGCAGCAGCAGCAAGTGGCAGGAAGATCTCTCCCACACTCTCTCACAAACTCTCACTTTTTCTCTCTCTCTATCTAGGGTTTTAACCAAATTCGGATGGAAGAGAAATGAAAGGGTTTAAGGCCCTTATATAGCACAAAACCTTCCCAAAATAGACTTGGGAACAAGGTTTACTTGGGTTATAACCAAATCGGGGCTGTTCTGGTCCAAAAGAGCATTTTTGGAGGTCCCCTGGCCGAACGCGGTCGGACTTAAGCTCATGCATACTGGATGTAGCACACATCAAGTTTTCAGATCGGAAGAGTTCACAGATCGCATGCAGTGGTCCAATTTCAGTTCAGCGATCATCGCACCTAGATCAGGTTTACAAGTCTCATGATATGAAAGAGAAATTTTTCCTGATCTGAGGGTGTAATTTGGCTGAATTCTGACGGTCAAAACGCTTAATAATAATGCATCAAGTCACGTGCCAGATTTGAATTAAAATTTCCAAATCTAACCCTATTCTCACTCTCTTCACTCCAGGCTTAATGAAATAGCCTCTGAACGTCGGTTGGCCTTGATTTTTGAAACGGTTGTCAAGTCCAGTTAAGCAGTCATAACGGTCTAAGATTGTAGGTATTGGACTTTCGACGCGCGGTCTAGATCCAATACAAAGTTTCAAAGAGTTCTTGAAAGCAAACGGGTTTAGAGTTTGATCCAAGGTTTTAGGATATTAAGCATCATTGGTTCTACAAGTTTTGGATCTTGTAGAACGTATTTAAAGCGATTAGGGACAATTTCACAGCTACTCCAGTGTAACGCTAGCTAACTTATACTTAGTTTCTAAAGGAATTAATCCTAAGTGATTTCTTTGGCTATGGAATTGGGTTCTGAGCGGTTACCAAGGTGTTTTGATTGACCCATTACCTAAGGACGTCTAACCCCAGGTTGGTAAAAATTCAGGGTGTTACAATATCAAACTCTATCACAAATGTGACTATTTTATATCTGTTGGAACCTTTTGCCTATATAAAGAGAACTTGTCTATTGTTGCTGGTAGAGAAAGAAGAGAGTGCTTTTAAGTGTTTAACCTTAGATCATTTACCCAAAACCCTTTCTCTTAAGGGAGTTCATCCTTCAATCCACCCTCATCATTGATATTCAATAGAGTGGATTAGGGAATGAGCTTCCGCATTTAAGGATCCTCTGGCTATCTTAATGGAAAATCATTAAGATGGGATGCCTTGAATTCAAAGATGATTGGAATCACTCTATCTTCCTAATAGGAAAATTTTTTGAGAGTAGGATCCCATCATAACCTTGATCCAACCTGTCGCCATATATTGGTGCATCATTGAGTTACGAATCAAGGAAGCAGAAGATTCTTCATTAACAAGGAGGAGTTCTTCGTCAAAATGCTGAATGAGACTCATCCACTTATCTATAAGTATATAGAGCCTAGAGGACCCTTTGATCATTCCATTGTAGGATTGGGTTTAAGGTGTTTCTCACCCTTGTAAGTACTCAAGGAGGCCTCCGGCGGGAGTGTATGTGGTGGGTATGTTTTGTGGATCTTTGCTCTACAGAGAGTATAAACATTTAGTTAAAGGTGAACCAATTAAAATCTTGGGTTTGAGGTGAACTGTGTAAAACCTCCGTTAGGGTCTTATGAAAGATCCTTAGCCAGTGTGCCTAAAAGTGGGTGTGTTGTATTGACCCTTGCTTGTGAGAGCATAAATAGTCAGAGTCAGTGTAGGTTGTAACGGTTGAAGGTGAACCTGATTTAAAACCTTAGGTTTGAGGTGAACCACTGTGAAACCTCCTTAGTGAAATTCGGTACACTCAAGGGTTGAGTGCAGTTACCGGGAGTGGAGTAGACAAGAAGTCGAACCACTATAAAAATGATTATGTTTGCAATTTCTATTATTTTGTGTGTGATTTACGTTAATACTTTCATATCTATATATCTGAAATCACACCTCACATACATACACAGTCATATCCATCATAAACTAGGTTACATATTGTTATTTATTGAATAGTTTGTGATCAGATCCTCTACCGGGGCTTGGAAGCCAGTAGAGTTACTTTTGAGTAATCCTGATAAATGCATATTGATAGAATTAGTGTAATAGAATTTTTAAATAAACTATAAAAACTTTATAAAGTCCTATTCACCCCCCTCTAGGACATATTGGCATATTTTAACTTCAACTAAAGCAGTCTTCACCGCTATTTCAATTAGTATTAGACCGGGTCTCTCTTTAAGGGCTTCACCGCCTAGAGAGTGATCTTGATTATAGTTTGGAATATGGCCAAGGGAGAGGGATCATCAGTCACAAGGCCTCCAGTATTTGATGGCTCAAATTTTGCATACTGGAAGGGTAGGATGCACTACTTTCTGAGATCTTTGGATCATGAAGTCTGGGATATAGTTGAGAGTGGATATGTGTCACCATCCGAACAAATTGTACTTGATAGTAGCACGACCATCACAAAACTCAAATTTAAAGAAAAGTGGATTGCATTCGATAAAGAAAAATAAACTGCTGAAGCTAAAGCTATGAACGTCATCTACTGTGTTGTGTCCCAAAATATATTCAATCAAATAAATATGTGTGGGACATCCAAGGAAGCATGGAATCTATTGAAAATAACCCATGAAGGCACAAGCACTGTGAAGAGGTCCAAACTATAACTTCTAACATCGCAGTTCGAAAGTCTTAGAATGGAAGAACATGAGACGTTTATGGATTTTTTCACAAAGTTGAATATCATTTACAACTCCATGGGTGGATTGGGAGAAAAAGTTTCGGTACCAAAAATTTGTAGGAAAATTCTAAGATCCCTACCGGAACGATTTAATCCTAAAGTAACAACAATTGAGGAGTGTAGGAACATAGACGAGATGAAAGTAGAAGAACTAGTAGGTTCCCTAGAAACCTTTGAACTACACTTCAAACAAACCCAAAAATCCAAAACAGCTGTCCTAAAAACTTCAAAAAAAACAATGAATGAGGCAGTGGTAGTGAAAAGGAAGATGAAGATGCGAAAGTGGCTTTGCTGGCACAAAGATTCAGAAAATTCTTTCAGAAGAATCATGGTCATCCCTCCAGATGTAGAAAAGTGGACAATAAACCTTATATGGGTAAATTTGGTAAAAGGACCAAAGAACCACAATGTTATGCCTATCAGAAGTATGGACACCTGTCTACTGAATGCCCAAACAGAAAAACTAAGGGCAAGGCAATGGCCGCCACATGGGATGATACAAAAGAGTTAAATTCAGAATCTAGTGACTCAAAGAGCGATGGAGATAAAAAATCATTAAAAATTCTTATGGTCTCCACTACTCCAAACATCCCCACGGAATCTAAAAACCAAAAAGAACAGCAAGCCACTGAATCATTTTCGTCTAATAATGAGGAAACTGGAGAAGAAGAAGAAGAGGTAGAAAAGGATAAACTGCAAGATGCTTATAATCAACTCTATATTCATAGCATCCATATCCTTAAAAGAGTTGGAATGTCTAAAAAAAAAAAGGAATTACTGCAGAAAGACTTGGACAAAACCTTGAAAATTAATACACATCTTATCAATGATCTACAACAATATCATTCGGACAATGACAAGTTAGAAAGAGTCAATCTATCCCTAAAAACGAAATCATCAAAGCTTATGAAACAAGTTGAATTATTAAAAGATGAAAATGAGCAACTCAAAAATGAGAATCACACACTCCTTTGTGACTTAAAGAAATCAAGAAAATTTGCTGAAATAAATTACAAATTTTTCCAGAGTAGTGAAAAGCTAGAAAAGTTGTTAAGGATGGGAAGATAAGGAAAAGACAAGAGCGGCCTAGTGTATGAAAAAACTAAAAAGAAAACTAGAAATAAAGCCCTAACAACTGAAAAATTTGTCGCTTTAGGTAGCAATATGAGAACTTCTCCAATTTATCATTTATGTGGTGATATGGGTTATTATAAGTTTGAATGCTTAACACCTAGAAGGACTTTACATAACTCCGGTAACAATCACATTGGTAAATTCACACCAGCCAGAGAAATACAGAATGTTAAAAGTCCACCTAGGAGTAACACACATCCATCACCACCTAAGATGAAAGACAGAATGAAGGAATCATTGGATCAAGTGGGTAAGACAAACATGAAAACTAAATCTACCACAATAAAAAATTCTATCTTAAAATGGATAGTAAAAGAAAAATTGAATTGTCTAATAACTAACTCTATCCATATACCCTGAAATATCTAGCATGAAAAGACGTGTACAGGTCATGCATTTAGATCTGGATATTTGCTGAAATGATGCAATTTTTGCTCTACTCTAAATGATATATCTGAGGTTCCTCACCTCAATTTTTGTGTATAAACATTTTAATGTTTATAATTTTGATGTGTACAATGATTGTACATAATTTTGCTATGTATACTATTGATTCATAGAAATATAAAAAGTATACATGAAGAGTCGTCTAAATGCTGAAAATTGAAAATATTCATCTTCGATATAACTGTCGACATGTCATTCTCAATTAATCGATTGAGGATCGATATAATCGATGCCTCCTTAGAATGAGAAAAGTCGTGTGATCAAGAATGATATCGAAGACAGGATCGATGAAATCAATCATGGTCCCTCGCTATCATCGAGAAGACGTTTGATGATATCAATAGATGTTACCCAATATAATTCATGGAGCGTGAAAAAGAGATTTTTTTTCCAGGGTTTCTTTTCCTCTTTCCTGCTCCCTCTTCTCAACCAGACCGCTTGGAACTTCTTCAGGTAGCCCTAACCATTCAACAAATATGGTAATACCCTTCTAAAACATCAAGAGTTTTTTTTTTGTGGTATTTCCATTTCTAATAGGTTTTGTCCTCTTTCCCAAATCCTTCAAATCCTCTTTTTATCCACATGGGAAAAGACAAGGGAAAGGTATCCGGTCTGGGTGAGTCATCAAAATCCACTCGACAAAAAGAGGTAGCTTCAAAAGGAAGTGTAAGGGCCCCGGAACGTGGGACCCCCACAAGGCAACACACAAGACATAATGGGTCTTAGTCTGAGGCACAGACGCCCCCACCGGTACAGGTTAATCTATTTTTGGCAAAGTTTGTTGGGAGAAAAGTTATTCTTGAAAGAAAAGTCGACCGAAGTTGTCTGATTCCATACAATCTAAAACCTCTATTTGCCAACATAGATTGGTTACCAGTTCTCGACTTTGGGGGACCATATCAACGTGAATGGACATGGAATTTCTTTGCCGCTTGTCATTCTCCACTATCTGACCCACCATCCATCACCGTATCTATCGATGGTGATGATGTGCTGATCACTCCGGAGTTTGTCGTAGGGATATTCAATCTTACCTTATCTCGTGTGGGACTCCCAGATATGGACTTGGAAAACATTAAGGTTTGGTCCAAAGTCACTAAATTTCTCTGTCATGATCGTAATGTCCAGTGGCACCAAGGGAATGCCCTAAAAGTCAGATTCATGGAACCATGCTATCGGGTCTTGCATGGCATTCTTGCCTCGAACATTTACTCTGGGGGTTCCAATAGGGAAGATCTTACGGGCTTCATGACTATGATAATTTATTCAGTTGTCACTGGGATCAAGATTTGTCTACCTACCCTCATTGTGTATCAGTTGGTGTATGCTTTTCATATGGCAAGGGATACTCTCTTACCATATCCTTGGATCATAAATACTATTTTCAATGCCATAGATTTTCCAACTATAAGTGATCTTGTACTCCCTATCCAAACCTTCAATAAAAGTAAAATTCAAATGATGGATTTGAGGTTTCATAAATATCCTGAGGATCCACCTGAAGAAGGCATTCAAGTAGACAGGGAAAGTGGGGCAAGCGACGCTCCCATGGAAGATACTGAGATGGCTGGAGAAGAAGCTTCTGGACCGCATCAAGCACCATCGACATCAGCTCCTGGGCATGCTAAATGATTTAAGTTCCACTAGGATCAGATTGGTACAATTCAGAGGGATGTCTACTTGGTGCACGAGAGGCTTACCATCTTGGAACGGCTGGTCCAAGGAGTGCAACAGATAGTGCAACAATTGGTTGAGATAATCACCTGTCGTCGAGACGATACAACGCCATCTACCTCTGCTCCTCTGCTGTAATACAGGACTCTGAATGTTGTCACATTCACCTACACTTATCTCAGCATATGAGCATAACTATGTTTTTGGTGTTTTACACTCTCATGAGTGAATGTGATAGGCTTCTAACAGTTTGACATTTTTTTGGTGTTGTATATACCCCGTGGGGGTTTGCTACTGCTAGTTACTTCTAGTTGGCCATGGATGGGCTAAAAACTGATGTTTGATTGTGGTTGCCCATGAATGGGCTTGATAGTTTTGTTGGGATAAATGTTAAACGACTTCCAACCTTGGGCAGTATATATATATATATATATATATATATATATATATATATATATATTTTTGGATATTATTGAATGAGGCTGGATACAATTCTATTTTACTGCCATAGTTATGTTTTTTGAACCCCTGGTTTTATCTAGTTTCTGATATGGAATGCATGTGTTTTTCATGATTATTATATCAGCTTTTATCACTGCTCTAACTGATCTGATATGCATCCATACCTTCTGAAAATGATGTATGCCGAAACTGATTTTATCTTTATACATTTATATCTGTGTGTTCTCCTACATGTCATTAAAAACTTCAATCAATATCTGTTGTCATGTAATCTTTGTCAATGACTGAAAAAAAGGGGAAGAACAGTTCAAACAGCCCGTCAAGAAATGTATATCTGCTTGAGTATGGTGTTGCAGGTGTTAGAGGGAGTAGCTGCATCAAGCGAGGGGGAGTTTGCAGATAGGGGGAGCAACTTTTGAATATGTTGTCTGTATGACATTGTTAGCATTGTAAAATTGTGTAAAGAGTATGTGCACACAATTTAGGATGTCAGTATAGAAGCTATTCTAGGGTGTTTTGGTATTTTGTCATGTAATTGACAAAGGGGGAGATTGAAAGTGCCCTGGTTTGTCAATTATCATGAGTGTTGGGTCAGTCAGACTGCAGAGCCTCATAGGAAGATCAATTCAAAGCGTCTACCTCAACGGGATGTGTATAAGCTCGTCATATGTAAATCTATGCCTCACATCCCATGTCCCAAAACACCATATGAATTAAAACCCTTAAAAAGGCTAGAACATAATAGGGTTTATAAGTAAGAAAACTTTTTTGAAAATTGAAAATTTCTAAGTTTTTCTTACTTTGTCAATTGTATCAATACAGGTCTCGATATGATAGACCCGCACTGTCGATGTCCTCGATATCAAATCGATTCTATCGGAATGAGGACAAAAAGTGTCCAGCAACCACATGAAGATCTGGACGGAATTATCGATGTATCGATATACCTATCAATACCATCGATATTTAAATATTGAGTCCATCGACGATGACTCGATAAATACAGACAGACCCTGGCACCCCTATTTTTACTAAAAAAAATCATATATGCTTTGATATATCAAAGTCATCCTTGATACCATCGAAGTTCAAATCTCGATGATATCGGAAGGCTCTCAATGATATCGGTCATGGGCACGAAAATTTTCAGCACATATTTCAGGATAGTTTATCTATGATCGAGGGTCACTTGATAGAATCGATATTCAAATATCGATGGTATCGAGGCCGAATCGATGGCATCGAGACAAGATAAAAACTATTCAGCAAGCTCACTGAAAAAATTGTTGGATTTTTTTATGTCATCGAGACAACCTTAGATATCATCGGTATTCAAATTTCGATGATATCGAGTGTACCTTGATCACTCTTGTAAACCTAAAATATTTTACGGAAGTCTCTCTCATTTTCAAATGTCTAGGAATCGATCCTTACATCGATGAAATCAGAGTTCGAAATCTGATGACATTGACACAAGTCTTGATTCCCTCAACCAGCTGGTAAGAGGTTTTCAAAAGCGTATGACATTGAGTTTGTGTCATCGAGCGGACCATCGGTGCAATCGAGAGTATACGCTCGATGATATCGAACCCGCTTGGTGATATTGAACTCTGTCATAAATGTGACCATTTTATATCCATTGGAACCTTTTACCTATATAAAGAGAACTTGTCTATTGTTGCTGGTAAAAAAAGAAGAGAGTGCTTTTGTAACACCCCGAATTTTGTCCAACCTGGGATTAAACGTCCTTAGGCAATGGGTCAACTAAAACACCTGAAAAATTGCTCAGAACCCAATTTCATAGCCAAAGAAACCACTTAGGATTAATTCCTATGGAAATTCAGCGTAAGTTAGCTAGCGCAACGCTGGAGTAGCTGGGAAACAGTCCCTGATCACTTTAAATACGTTCTACAAAACCCAAATCGAGTAGAACGTATGACTCCATAATACTCTATAACCTCGGATCAAACTCTAAGCGGGTTTGTTCTCTGGACCACTTTGAATTCTTGTATTGGATTTAGACCGCGCGTCGAAAGTCCGTTACTTCCTATCTTAGACCGTTAGAACCGCCCAGCTGGACTTGACAATCATTTCGAAAATCAAGTCAAACCGATAATCACAGACTATTTCATTGAGCCCGGACTGAAGAGACCGCGAATAGGGACAGAATTGGAATTTCAAATTCAAATCTGGCACACGACTTGACACGTCAGTATTAAGCATTCTGACCGTCAGAATTCATCTAGATTACACCCTCAAATCAGGAAAAATTTCTATTTATTATTATGATATTTCCAGTCCTGATCTACGTGCGGTGACCGCTGAACTGAAACTGGTCCGCCACGTGCGATTTGCGAACCCTGCCAGACTGAGAACTTAATGTGTGCTAGATCTGGTACACATGAGCTTAAGTCCGATCGCATTCGACCAAGGGACCACCAGAAATCATCTTTTGGACCGAAACAGCCCCGCTTTGGTTAAGCATCAAGTGAATTTTATTCCCGAGCCTATTCCGGGCATTTTTAAGCTTATAAAAGGGGTTGAAACCCTCTCATATCTCTCCCATCCGAATTTGGGAAAAGCCCTAGATTGAGGGAGAGAAAAGGTGAGAGATTGTGAGAGAGGTGGGAGAGAATTTCCTGCTGATGGTGCTACCTGCTACACGTGTTTAAGCCACGCGATCCAAGCACTTTCCTGGCGATTCCTCCACGTTTTCAGGTAAGAAATAACCCTAGAAGTTGCTGATTTGGCATTCGTTCCGTTCCATAGCATGTAAACTGATATAACTCGTGTATTAGGTTCTCTATTCGCCGTAGACGAAGCGTATACGCTCCGTTCGAATTTCAACATCCATAAGAGACAAGGTGCGGATTTTAGACGCTTTGATTGACTGTTTCCAAAGCTTTCAATGTCGTTTAATAGTAGATTCTTGATGGCAACGCCGTTTGACATGTACAACATGCTGTCCGTTTCCTGTTTCGTAAACTAACGAAGAATATGAGATTTAGGGCATTTTAGTCATTTGTAGGAAGTACGGTCTACATCCATATTTTGCTGACGTGAATAACATGGTTTGTTGTCGCATTAGGAAGTTAGGAATGCGTGTATAATTAGTTTGGCGAAGAGATTCGCCTAGTTGCGCACGTTGGGTCGACATACTATATGTAGACTTAAGTGTGTAGTGTATGTGTTTGTTTAAATGCTTGTATTAGTATGTATTGAATTAAATGATGTTATGTGGTAGTTTGAGATTGATTTCTTAGTTAATATGCTGACCTAAATGATTTCCTACATGTTGACCATATGCATGATTCTATTACATGCGTGGAATGTATGTGTTTGAAGATTTTCTTAAGTTGAATGTTATAACATGTGTTAACATGCTCACATGGTTGTATTTCATTTCCATTACTCTTACACAACGGCTGATGTGATTATATGATTGTTTGGGACTATGCCTAGTCCAGGCAGTCGGTAACCGAGTAAATCCGTGAATGGCTCACCTTTGCCACGAGCAACGCGTCGATGAACGCGAGTCGTGTTTTGAGTTGGCGGCAGTGGTTAGGCCACACGAAGTGTTTCATGCACTTCATGTCATTCATCTCGAGATGCGCTCGTGCTAGTCGAGCCCGTCAAGTAACCCGACTGGCCATTGTATGTTCACCCTGTATGAGTCACAATTGCTTGAACCTAGGGTACTGAACTTACCATTGTAAACCCTGTCAACCATGGTACCTTGATCCACGAAGACTCAAGAGCAGGGCATGGTGGTATGGGACACCGTGGTCGAGCTGTCGGCCTACGTTGGGGCCACAAACCTCCCCGTAGTGACCAGTGAGCACCTATGACTCGTGAGCAGATTATGGTGGTATGGGACACTATATTCTTGCTGTCGGCCTACATTAATAAGGTGATGGGGGAGCGGTGCAACGAGTGCGAGCAACAGCCCTGGCAGCCCTTTGTAGTGACCGCGAGCGTATTCTGAGTCTACGGGAGGCGACGACCCTTCCGTAGCAGTAGAGTACAGTAGGCCTGTATTGATAAGGTGATGGGGGAGTGGAGCAAAGAGTGCGTGCAACAGCCCTGGCAGCCCTTGCAGCGACCTACAAAATATACATCGTATGAGATTACTAGGAGTGACGACCCTAGACAGGATCTGTGTTGGGATTGATATAAGGGAAGTACCTTAGTTTCCCAATATTGCTGCATGAAAAGGACTAATAACAACTAGGTAATCATATCACCATGACATTGCATGTGCCTGGAAGATGTGGGGCACTTGAGAGAGTGCGGCATGTCGCGGTCGTAAGATGGTGCCGTATGAGGGAGATCGTCGGTGAGGGCATCCATCATGTCACGTCATATTGCATTAACAATAGTATTAGGATTGTTTGATTTACTGCTTTACTATTATCGCATGATTGATTTGATAACATGCTAATCTCTGCTCTCTTATCCCACTGAGTTGATCACTCACTCCCACGTTACCGGATGGTGTTTTCGGACACCCACCAGTCCCTTTTGTGATTGCAGATGATGGCACGGCCTGTGAGGCGGAGCTGGACTTGATGATGAGGAGGAGGATTCCTCCTTTATGCGTGTTCTGATTGACGGGATTGCAGGGAGGTTGATTAGATACTTTGACATTTGTCATTTTGTATTTTTAGCGCCCTCATGTATATTCATTTTGTTTACTTTTGAAGTATACATGTATGTGTATAACCTGGTAATATATTCACACTCTGGAGACATACAACAGTTTATATACGTTATACATACTATTACAGTCTTCCGCTTGCAAATTTAACTGTCTCTGGAGTATGATATGCTGTTCTGGCTTAATCTCACTCATGTTTAATACATTATCACAGACAACATTCAATCATACATATCTATATTGCATAAATAACATTTTGGAACTCGGGAGTTGGGTTTTTGCTCGACCCCCCGATTTTCGGGATGTTACAGATGGTATCAGAGCATGATTTGGATTAAACCGGGCCTGGGTTATGGTCACGCGACGCACGCAGTCGCTTCCTTTGACTTAGGTGGGTGCGAGAAGGGTCTAGAAACACTTCTAGGATCCCAGGTTCGCCAATAGGCGAAGTCTATTCATTTCAATCGCGTGATCGAGTCCGTATCGCATCTAGGGTCGCGTAGAGCAACCCGAATAGCTCCTAGGTTGTAGGTAAGTGGGTTGAGCTGTTCTTTGAACAATTCTAAACCCGTTAATGTGAATCCTTGGGCCGTGGGACAACCACGACCCCTGTATTCAATCGCCAGGGCTTAAAAACCCCATTTCACCGAAAATCTTCAAAATTCTTCCTCTCACCACCCTAATCTTCAATTATTTCTTATCCATTTCATGTTAGGTATCAATCCTAATGTGAAAATAACATAAAATCCTACTTTCACAAAATTTTATAGTGAATAGTAAAATTTCATGAAAAATGGCCATAAGGCCATTCTAACTTAACTTTCTTTAGCAACTAATGGTCTAGATGGATGTAATAGATCCTTCTACCCCAAAATCATATGCTGCATAATAGGGTTTTGTATTCGGGATTGAAGATTGGCTCCGAAAAGCCTCGAATGGATGTTACAAATGTTTTGGCCTCCCTAGGGCAATCTACAATGAACCAAAGTGTGCACCATACCTTTTTGGAATCCCTAGGGTAAGGGGAACCCATCCCATATGGCCTCAGTGGCCAATTTGCAACTTCACCGGCGATGCCATCGCCGGTTCGGCGATGCATCGCCAGTGAAACTCTTCGAATGGGTCTGATCTTTGGGCTGGAGGAGTTTGGGGGCTAGGGTAGTCCCCTGGTATGCGGTCCGTACCTTGAAACTCCCTAAAAGATGTACTTCCTTCACAAAAGTCCCCTTCCCTAGCCCCATTTTCATTTTCTTGCTGCCCTAACCCAAAATCGTGGTTCCAAACCACCCCTAAATCTATTCCCTGCCAAAAATGACCACCCTCCATCGTTCCTTTGAAGTTGGCAGCCCTCCCTCTTGAAGGTTTCGTCCGTTGGAGCTCCTAAAACCCCCAAATCGAGCTGAATTCGTGAGGTGCTCCATTCTCCTTTTTCATTTTCATTTCTTTCTGAAAATATATCCTAGGGGAGCTTGAAGCATCCCTCTACAATGCCTAGATCTCCCTTTTCTAGTTTGGTTAGCCATTTCCTTGCATTTCCCCCATTTCCCATGGCTATTGTTAAGCTGTTTTAGCCTTTTTCTCCTTTTTCACCGTCCTCCTTCTCATGTCCCTTTTATTTGAGACTTTACCCTCTTTTTGGGTCTCAAAATCGTGCTAACCTCAAATCTCATTTCTCAACTTTCTTCGTTTGAGAAGTATTGAAAATACCTGGCCGATAGAGCTCTAGTGGGCAACTGACAGTACTGAACTAGATAGTATTCAAGAGGATTAGTTGGGACCACGGTAGAAGAATTAGGCATCTATGTCGTTGCCCTGTAGTTTAATTGATTACTGTTTTAAGGATTTTCATGTTTTGTTGTTGTTAGGTTTAGTGAAGTTACAGGTAGAAACTGTGTTTGTGTTGTGGTTTGGCCTTATCATAGCCGAATTTTGTTGAATGAAATGCATGCCGATTCGTTTTGTTGTGAGGTATTGTCCCTAGATTGGGAGTATTATAACTCCCGGGATTCAGCCTACAAATTAGATTTTTATCCCACCCCACCCTCCAACCAAGCATGTCACTCCCTATCCCGCTATGGGACTAGGAATACGGTTCCATTTAATACAACTAAGCGCTACCGGCCACATAGGCCCTAGGCGTTTTTGGATCTAGTGTTAGCACTCCTAGATTTGAAGGGTCTGACGACATAAGAAATCCAATTCCATTTAGACACTCTTGACCCTAAGCGATAGAACAACTCTCTGTCGTAGAAATGGTATGAAAAGCCATTTACCGTATAATCTTAGGCTTTGGATTATAGCTACAGAGTTACAGACTAGGCTACTAGTTGTCTTAGGCAGTGTAAGGTCTATATATGCTAAGGGATAGTAGGTTAGATTTGGTTGGAATGGGACTTCCTTCCTTCGATAAATCCCCTTATGACTTATAGACTTCTGTTGTTACCCATAGGAAGGAACCATACACTCTCAGGGAACATTTATAACTCCCTCAGATTGAACTTAGAATGTACTAGCACGCCCCTTAGAATTGCCTTCCCCAAGGGCTTATTGCATTCGGGAATGCTGAAGAAAGGAACTACATGTAAGCGATGTATTCGCGGTTTGAATCGACTTCTTAATCCTAGTGGTTACCAATAAATCCAATGCTCTGATCAAGCAGAAGATCGGAATCGACTCGGATTAAGAATTGATACAATAAATCTTCTGTCCTAGCTAGACAGAAAGTCTATGTATCCGGCTCAGACCCACTATACTATTTTTCTTCCGTGTTGGCTTGACCACATACAACCGAATGGGAACACATTGTCTTTGGGAAATGGCGAGGACTTAAAGCCAGTAGAGGATTCGACATCTTGCCACCAATTCATACCTGACCCTGAACTTAACCACACTGGAGATTAGGCTCATCTCTATGATAATAAGTACCAATGCCATAGAACGCATCATTAGTAAGGAAAACCATGTAGAGAAAGGTTAGTTCCATTTTAGGTTAAGGATAGCCCCTAAGTTGCGCCTCGTTCCGATATACGGAGCAATGCATAGATTCTTAAACTCTAAGTAAAACCAAGTTTTAAGGGGGGTAGAAGGAATTAAGTCCAATCCAGTTAGATTAATTAACGGTACCGTTCGATCAGAGTGGCGCAGCGGAAGAGTGGTTGGCCTCTTTCCCACTGGCCCAGGATCGAAACATTGAGTTAGGTTGTACGTACGGATAGGTTATTAAATAGGATTTGAACCTTCCTTAGAAAAAGTACTCCTTGCCCTTCGCCAATGTCGGGAACGACATTGTGTTTTAAGGGGGGTAGATTCTAACACCCCGGATTTTGGCCAACCTGGGATTAAACGTCCTTAGGCAATGGGTCAACTAAAACACCTGGAAAATTGCTCAGAACCCAATTTCATAGCCAAAGAAACCACTTAGGATTAATTCCTATGGAAATTCAGCGTAAGTTAGCTAGCGCAACGCTGGAGTAGCTGGGAAACAGTCCCTGATCACTTTAAATACGTTCTACAAAACCCAAATCGAGTAGAACGTATGACTCCATAATACTCTATAACCTCGGATCAAACTCTAAGCGGGTTTGTTCTCTGGACCACTTTGAATTCTTGTATTGGATTTAGACCGCGCGTTGAAAGTCCGTTACTTCCTATCTTAGACCGTTAGAACCGCCCAGCTGGACTTGACAATCATTTCGAAAATCAAGTCAAACCGATAATCACAGACTATTTCATTGAGCCCGGACTGAAGAGACCGCGAATAGGGACAGAATTGGAATTTCAAATTCAAATCTGGCACACGACTTGACACGTCAGTATTAAGCATTCTGACCGTCAGAATTCATCTAGATTACACCCTCGGATCAGGAAAAATTTCTATTTATTATTATGATATTTCCAGTCCTGATCTACGTGCGGTGACCGCTGAACTGAAACTGGTCCGCCACGTGCGATCTGCGAACCCTGCCGGACTGAAAACTTAATGTGTGCTAGATCTGGTACACATGAGCGTAAGTCCGATTGCATTCGACCAGGGGACCACCAGAAATCATCTTTTGGACCGAAACAGCCCCGCTTTGGTTAAGCATCAAGTGAATTTTGTTCTCGAGCCTATTCCGGGCATTTTTAAGCTTATAAAAGGGGTTGAAACCCTCTCATATCTCTCCCATCCGAATTTGGGAAAAGCCCTAGATTGAGGGAGAGAAAAGGTGAGAGATTGTGAGAGAGGTGGGAGAGAATTTCCTGCTGATGGTGCTACCTGCTACACGTGTTTAAGCCACGCGATCCAAGCACTTTCCCGGCGATTCCTCCACGTTTTCAGGTAAGAAATAACCCTAGAAGTTGCTGATTTGGCATTCGTTCCGTTCCATAGCATGTAAACTGATATAACTCGTGTATTAGGTTCTCTATTCGCCGTAGACGAAGCGTATACGCTCCGTTCGAATTTCAACATCCATAAGAGACAAGGTGCGGATTTTAGACGCTTTGATTGACTGTTTCCAAAGCTTTCAATGTCGTTTAATAGTAGATTCTTGATGGCAACGCCGTTTGACATGTACAACATGCTGTCCGTTTCCTGTTTCGTAAACTAACGAAGAATATGAGATTTAGGGCATTTTAGTCATTTGTAGGAAGTACGGTCTACATCCATATTTTGCTGACGTGAATAACATGGTTTGTTGTCGCATTAGGAAGTTAGGAATGCGTGTATAATTAGTTTGGCGAAGAGATTCGCCTAGTTGCGCACGTTGGGTCGACATACTATATGTAGACTTAAGTGTGTAGTGTATGTGTTTGTTTAAATGCTTGTATTAGTATGTGTTGAATTAAATGATGTTATGTGGTAGTTTGAGATTGATTTCTTAGTTAATATGCTGACCTAAATGATTTCCTACATGTTGACCATATGCATGATTCTATTACATGCGTGGAATGTATGTGTTTGAAGATTTGCTTAAGTTGAATGTTATAACATGTGTTAACATGCTCACATGGTTGTATTTCATTTCCATTACTCTTACACAACGGCTGATGTGATTATATGATTGTTTGGGACTATGCCTAGTCCAGGCAGTCGGTAACCGAGTAAATCCGTGAATGGCTCACCTTTGCCATGAGCGACGCGTCGATGAACGCGAGTCGTGTTTTGAGTTGGCGGCAGTGGTTAGGCCACACGAAGTGTTTCATGCACTTCATGTCATTCATCTCGAGATGCGCTCGTGCTAGTCGAGCCCGTCAAGTAACTCGACTGGCCATTGTATGTTCACCCTGTATGAGTCACAATTGCTTGAACCTAGGGTACTGAACTTACCATTGTAAACCCTGTCAACCATGGTACCTTGATCCACGAAGACTCATGAGCCGGGCATGGTGGTATGGGACACCGTGGTCGAGCTGTCGGCCTACGCTGGGGCCACAAACCTCCCCGTAGTGACCAGTGAGCACCTATGACTCGTGAGCAGATTATGGTGGTATGGGACACTATATTCTTGCTGTCGGCCTACATTAATAAGGTGATGGGGGAGCGGTGCAACGAGTGCGAGCAACAGCCCTGGCAGCCCTTTGTAGTGACCGCGAGCGTATTCTGAGTCTACGGGAGGCGACGACCCTTCCGTAGCAGTAGAGTACAATAGGCCTGTATTGATAAGGTGATGGGGGAGCGGAGCAACGAGTGCATGCAACAGCCCTGGCAGCCCTTGCAGCGACCTATAAAATATACATCGTATGAGATTACTAGGAGTGACGACCCTAGACAGGATCTGTGTTGGGATTGATATAAGGGAAGTACCTTAGTTTCCCAATATTGCTGCATGAAAAGGACTAATAACAACTAGGTAATCATATCACCATGACATTGCATGTGCCTGGAAGATGTGGAGCACTTGAGGGAGTGCGGCATGCCGCGGTCGTAAGATGGTGCCGTATGAGGGAGATCGTCGGTGAGGGCATCCATCATGTCACGTCATATTGCATTAACAACAGTATTAGGATTGTTTGATTTACTGCTTTACTATTATCGCATGATTGATTTGATAACATGCTAATCTCTGCTCTCTTATCCCACTGAGTTGATCACTCACTCCCACGTTACCGGATGGTGTTTTCGGACACCCACCAGTCCCTTTTGTGATTGCAGATGATGGCACGGCCTGTGAGGCGGAGCTGGACTTGATGATGAGGAGGAGGATTCCTCCTTTATGCGTGTTCTGATTGACGGGATTGCAGGGAGGTTGATTAGATACTTTGACATTTGTCATTTTGTATTTTTAGCGCCCTCATGTATATTCATTTTGGTTACTTTTGAAGTATACATGTATGTGTATAACCTGGTAATATATTCACACTCTGGAGACATACAACAGTTTATATACGTTATACATACTATTACAGTCTTCCGCTTGCAAATTTAACTGTCTCTGGAGTATGATATGCTGTTCTGGCTTAATCTCACTCATGTTTAATACATTATCACAGACAACATTCAATCATACATATCTATGTTGCATAAATAACATTTTGGAACTCGGGAGTTGGGTTTTTGCTCGACCCCCCGATTTTCGTGATGTTACAGCTTTTGAGTGTTTAACCTTAGTTCATTTAACCAAAGTCATTTCTCTCAAGGGAGTTTATCCTCCAATCCACCCTCATCATTAATATTCAATAGAGTGGATTGGGGAATAAACTTCTACATTCAAGGATCCTCTAACTACTATCTTAATGGCAAATCATTAAGTTGGGATACCTTGAATGCATAGATGATTGGAATTACTCTATCTTCCTAATAGGAAAACATTTAGAGAGTAGGATTCCATCATAATCTTGACCCAACTTGTCGCCATATAATGGTACATCATTTGAATTACAGATTAAGGAAGCAAAAGATTCTTCATCAACAAGGAGGAGATAATCGTCAACGTGTTGAAAGAGACTCATCCATTTATCTAAAAGTATCTAGAGTCCAGAGGACCCTTTGATCATTCCTTTGTAGGATTCGGTGTAAGGTATTTCTCACCCTTACAAGTCCTCAAGGAGGCCTCTGGCGGAAGTGTACGTGGTGGGTGCATTATGTGGGCCCTTGCTCTATGGAGAGCATAGACATCTGGTTAAAGGTGAACCAGTCAAAACCTTGGGTTTGAGGTGAACCGTGTGAAACCTCCGTTAGGGTCTTATGAAAGAACCTTGGTCAATGTGCATAAAAGTGGGTGCGTTGTGTTGACCCTTACTCGTGAGAGCAAAAACAGTCAGCCTCAGTGTAGGTTGTAATGGTTGAAGGTGAATCTGATTTAAAACCTTAGGTTTGAGGTGAACCGCTGTGAAACCTCCTTAGTGAAATTGTATGTGCTATAGTTTATAGCCCCGTGTTATTGTCAAATTTATGGTGACAAAGACACTTCTTTGAAGCATTCACGTTCAAGAAGCTTTCAAGATCTCAAAAGCGTTCAAGCTCAAGAAGTTTTCAAGATCTCAGAAGCGTTCAAGCTTAAGAAGCTTTCAAGATCTCTGAAGCATTTAGGCTCAAGAAGCATTCAAGATCTCAGAAGCGTTCACGTTCGAGAAGCTTTCAAGATCTCAGAAGTGTTCAAGTTCTCGTAGCCTTCAAGCTCAAAGATCTCAGGCTTTTTTATACTCAAAGGTCACTTGTCTTTAAGTCTCAATGTCCTTGCTTCACTATTGAGGTAAGACTGACCTTAGGTTGACCTTTAGAGTAGGAAATTTTGGATACATAATCCATATATACTGTGTACATAAATTTGATCTATTCTAAGACTAGTCCTAGACCTTGTTTGACTAGTCCTAGCACTGGTTCGACTAGTCCAAGAAATTTCACGACCAGTCCTAAGTTGTTGAGGATTTTTAAAATTTTTTTGTTACTCTTCAACTAGTCCTGGTGACTGTTTGACCAGTCGTAAGAACAGTGTTAACTGATTCTTTGACCAGTCGTAGACCTTTGACTCAAAGTTTAGCAATGAAATTCATAGGTCTACGACCAGTAGTGTGGAACCTACGACCGGTCGAAGGTGAGCTACGACCAGTCGTAGGGTACCCACGACCGGTCGTGAAACCATCTTATCTTATCCTGCTCGAAATTTTAAATGTCTGTTGGTTCTAAGACCAGTCGTAGGGGTCTTAAGACCAGTCAAAGATGTAATTTTCTCACTTATAAATTGAACACAAATTTCAGAGGTTGGATATGTAATTCAAGTATATTTAAAGCTTCACTCTGAGATAAGTTAGTATTCATTTTAAGCTACATTGTGCATAATTTTTATTCTCTTTTGTTAGCTTTAATTATTTGATTTTGTTCCTGAATTCCAATCTAATTTGAAAAGAGGAATTGTTGTATTCCTTCTTCTTGGAATTAAAATCAAATAGAGCTACGCCCAATTTGGTTTAATTTAAAATTAATTAGAACTAGAACCATTGTAATGTGAGTTTGGACATTGAACTTGGACATTCAATCATCTACTTTGACTTGGTTCTTCTTGGCTGCTACAATGAAGGAGATATTTAGGTATTTTACTTCCTTTTTATTTTGGTTTTGTTTGGGATTTTTCAGAAAAATCTCATTGTATTGGTTATCTGAGGAAAGCCAGGAAAACTCAGAAGTGGGGTTTTTTTTTTTAAATTGTGTAAGCCCACATACAAAGAAAAAATTGTAAGGTTTTGGGTGAACCTATAAAAACTTAACTAGTGAACACTAATATCCCCTATGTGAGGATATTAGGAGTGGAGTAGCATTTTATGTGGCTATTATTAAATAGTTGGTGAACACATAGGCGAACCACTATAATCCCTTGTGTCTCATGGTTGAATGGTTTATATTTCATATCTTTTATTATTCATTTATGAGATGTATATGTAGATGTGAATGCAGTAATCATTTATTTCAAGCACTCATTTATATTTCAAGCACTCATTTATTTCGCATTAGGATATTAGGAATATGTGCATAATTAGTTTGGCGAAGAGATTCGCCTAAATGCGCACTTTGAGTCGACATACTATATGTAGACTTAAGTGTGTAGACTAAGTGTTTGTATAAATGCTTCTATTAGTATGTATTGAATTAAATGATTTTATGAATTAGTTTGAGATTGAATTCTCAATTAATATGCTAATGTAAATGATTTCCTACATGTTAGCTATATGCATGATTTCACTATATGTATGAAATGCATGTGCTTGATGATTTACTTAAGTTGTATGTTATAACATGTGTTAACATGCTCACATTGTTGCATTTCATTTCCAATACTCTTACATGATTGCTGATATGGATTCATAATTGTTTGGGACTTTACCTAGTCCAGGCAGTCGGCAACTGAGTAAATTCGTGGTTGGCTTATCTTTGCCACGAGCGACGCGTCGATGAACGCGAGTCGTGTTTTGGAGTTGGTGGCAGTGGTTAGGCAACACGAGGTGTTTTACGCACTTCATGTCGTTCGACTTGAGATGCGATCGTGCTAGTCGAGCCCGTCAAGTAACCCGACTGGCCGTTGTATGTTCACCCTGTATGAGTCATAACTGCTTGAACCTAGGATACTAAACTTACCAATGTAAACCCTGTCAACCATGGTACCTTGATCCATAAAGACTCATGAGCCGGGCATGGTGGTATGGGACACCATGGTCTAGCTGTCGGCCTATGCTGGGGCCACAAACCTCCCCGTAGTGACCAGTGAGCACCTATGTCTCGTGAGCAGATTATGGTGGTATGGGACACTATATTCTTGCTGTCGGCCTACACTAATCAGGTGACGAGTCCTTTATAGTGACCGCGAGCGTATTCTGAGTCTACGGGAGGCTACGACCCTTCCTTGGAAGTGAGAGTACAGTAGGCCTGTATTGATAAGGTGATGGGGGAGCGGTGCAATGAGTGCGAGAAACAACCCTGGCAGCCCTTTCAGCGACCTACAAAATATACATCGTATGAGATTACTAGGAGTGACGACCCTAGACAGGATCTGTGTTGGGATTGATATAAGGGAAGTACCTTAGTTTCCCAATCCTGCTATTTGAATGGACTAATAACAACTCGAAAATCATATCACCATTACATTGCATGTACCTGGAAGATGTGGAGCACTGTGGGACGATTGCATGCCACGGTCATAAGATGGTGCCATATGAGGGAGATCGTCGGTGAGGGCATACATCACGTCATGTCATATTGCATTAACAACAGTATTAGGATTGTTTGATTTACTGCTTTATTATTATCGCATGATTGATTTGAGAACATGTTAATCCTTGCTTTATTATTCTACTGAGTTAGCTACTCATTCTCACGTTACGGGATGGTATTTTCGGACACCCACCAGTCCCTATTTTGGTTGTAGATGATGGCCCTGCTTGAGAAGCGGAGCTGGACTTGATAATGATGAGGATGATCTCTCCATTATGCATGTTCTGATTAACGAGATTACAGGGAGGTTGATTAGATACCGTGACACTTGTCATTTTATATCTTCAGAGCACTCATGCATATTCTTTTTGTTTACTTTTGGAGTATGCGTGTATGTATATAACTTGGTAACATGTTCACACTATGGAGACATACAACAGTTTATGTATGTTATACATACTATCACAGTCTTCCGCTTGTGAATTTAACTGTCTCTGGAGTATGATATGTTGTTCTGGCTTAATCTCACTCATGTTTAATACACTAACACAGACAACATTTAATCATACATATCTATGTTGCATAAATAACATTTTGAAACTTGAGAGTTGAGTTTTTATTCAACCCCCAATTTTTAGGATGTAACAGATGGTCACGTGACATACGCTGTCTCTTCCTTTGACTTAGGTGGGTGCGAGAAGGGTTTAGAAACACTTATAGGATCGCAGATTCGCCAATAGGCAAAGTCTATTCGTATCGATCGCGCGATCGAGTCCGTAACGCATCTAGGGTCGAGTGAAGCAACCTAAGTGGCTCCTAGGTTGTTGGTAGGTGGGTTGAGACGTTCTTTGAATGATTCTAAACCCGTAAATATGAATCCTTAGGCTGTGAGACAACCACAACCCTTGCATTCAATCGCTAGGGCTTAAAAACCCCGTTTCACCTAAAGTTTTTAAAATTCTTCCTCTCACCACTCCATTATTCAATTATTTCTTATTATTTTCATGTTAGGCATTGATCCTAATGTGAAAATAATATAAAATTATACTTTGACAAAATTTTACAGTGAATAGTAAAATTTCATGAAAACTGGCCATTAGGCCATTCTAAGTTTGCAATATTTAGCAACTAATGGGCTAGATGGATATATTAGCTCCTTCTACCCCAAAATCATTTGCTGCATGATATGGGATTGCATTCAGGTTTACAGATTGGCCCCGGAAAGCCCCGAATGTATGTTTGGGCCTCCCTAGGGCAATCTAGAATAAACTAAGGTGGGGCCCATATATTTTTAGAGTCCCTGGGCCAGGGGGGACCCAAACCATGTGGTCCCACCGGCCACCGTGCAAGATGGCCGGTGATGCATCGCCGCCCAGTAGACCCCACTTGCTGTAAAATTTGGGGCGTGGGGGTATTTTGGGTAGTACACCCCCCCACGTGTGGTTCGTCCATAGAAAACCCCTAAATGGGGTACTTCCTTCACAACAGCCCCCTTCCCAAGCCCCTTGCTCATTTTTTTGCTGCCCTCTCTCAAAATCGTGATCCCAAATCCTTCCCAAACCCATTTCTTACTGAAAATGACCCCACTCCATCACTCCATTACAGTTTGCAACTCTCCCTCTTACAAATCTCGTCCGTTGGAGCTCCTACAACCCCCAAAACGAGCTGAAATCGTGAGGAGCTCCATTCCCCTTTTTCATTCTCTTTTCTCTTTGAAAATCCATCTAAGGGGAGCTTGAAGCATCCCTTTACAATGGCTAGATCTCCCTTTTTCAGTTTGGTCAGCCATTTCTCTACATTTCCCCCATTTTCTATGGCTTTTGTTGAAGCCATTTTGGGTCTTTTATCTCTCTCCACCATCCTCTCTTTGATGGGAAAGAGAAAGATCGCAGCGGATGAGGCTGGGCCTAGTCGCCCTGTTCAATCAAGAAGACCGAGGGGTGGCGCCGCTAGCTCAAGCGCCGCCGCAAGTCCAAGCACAGCCCGAGAGTTCCATTCAAAGCGGGATTTGGATCCCCATACTCAACTTGGGTGAGTGATATTAGCAGAGATGCCTCACGGTAAATACACTGACCGTAAGGTGTTGTTTGAGGCGGACGTGGATGGATGACTATTCTGGGAATTCCTGTTGTTCGAGCACATTGAAGCTGCGCATTGGGGTCCGCTATTTGAAGATTGTGCTCGTACTAATGTGAGCACCATTCGTGCCTTCTACGCTCGTATCCAGAATCCTACACTGGAGCCATTGTAATTCAAGATTCCTTTTGGTAGAGACCGGATGGCTACGATCGATGTTCGGTTGATAGCGTGACTTCTGAACGTGCCCCTTGGTGATGTTCATCCCAGTGCAAAGAATTTGAGGAGTAGGCATGAGCGAGATCACCGTACCAGGTTCCTATGCAGTAAACTGGTTCCATGGAAGCCTAACAATAGCCTCAAGGTGTCTCATATGTCTGATGATTTACGCCTGCTGCACCACATTTGCACGTTCAACGTGTATCCCAGGTCGACAAATCGCATTGAGTGTACACGCCTTATGGTTGATTTCTTGTATCAGGTGGCACAGGGAGAGAATGTGTGTATGGCCACTTTCATCTTTCGACAGATTATCCTCATAGCGAAATCAAGAAGAACTCCTGAGTCACCTCCTTTTGGCCGACTGATATGCAAGATCACGCTTGAGTTTGATTACAGACTTGGGCCGAAATTGCTAGTTTCGATTCACAGCATTGATGAGTCTACCATGGTCAAGATGAAGATCGGGTCTCAGTACCGTGCGACTCATCTTGAGGAGGATAGCGAGGATGATTTTGATGATGAAGAGGATCTAAGTTAGGGAGAACCTGGAGCAGAAGTTGAGGAAGAAGTCCAGGAAGAGGTAGAAGAGGAGGCTCAAGATACAGATGAAAGCCCTCGTCCTTCTACTCAGGCTACTGGTGATGATCGCATTGCCCGAATTGAGGAGAGTCAGGTCACCTTGCGAAGGGAAGTTCAGGAACTTCGGACTGAGGTCGAGGATACCAAGGCCGTTATGAAGAGGAAATTCAGAAAGGTGACTCGCACCTTGAAGGTGATCCTGTGCTGCTTGCAGGATAGGGGTGCTCCTCCTCCGTCACCCGACTCAGACTAGCGATGATTTTAGATGTTGTTGTTAGTAGTTAGTCGTTTCCTGCTTGATGTTGTGTAAGCCTGTTAAGGCTAGTAGTTGCTTATGTTGCTGTTGTAACTTTAACTGTCTTAGTTCCCATGTACTTCTTGTCATGATGCTTGTAAGGAGATATCCCTTGTATTATGACAATTTTGATTTAATGAAATGCATGGCATTTTTTGGCTTGTTATGTGAATGTTTGTGTTGTGGTTTGGGCTTAATGTAGCCAAATTTGGTTAGATGGAATGCATGCCGTTTCGTTTAGCTGTAAGGTATTGTCCTTAGTTTGGGTGTATCCTATGGTTTCCATTGCCATATTGTAAATCTTGGGATTAAGCCTACAAAATTAGTTTTTATCCCACCCCACCCTCCTACCAAGCATGCCACTTCCAATCCCGACATGGGACTAGGAATGCCGTTTCATTAGGCTGTAGATTACAGACTAGCCTACTAGTTACCTTAAGTAGTGTAAAGCCTGTATATGCTAAGGAATAGTAGGTTAGATTTACTTGGAATGGGACTCCCTTCCTTGGATAGATCCTCATAACATCCATAGACTCCTTTAGTAACTCTTAGGAAGCTTATGTAACTTAGAACCATTCACTCTTAGGGGAGACTTATAAATCCCTCAGGTCGAACTTAGAATGAACCAACACACCCCTTAGAATTGCCTTCCCAAGGGCTTATTGCATTCGGGAACGCAGAGTAAAGGAACTGCATGTAAGCGATGTATTCGCGGTTTGAATCGACTTCTTAATCCTAGTGGTTACCAATAAATCCAATGCTCTGATCAAGCAGAAGATCGGCATCGACTCGGATTAAGAATTGATACAATAAATCTTCTGTCCTGGCTAGACAGAAAGTCTATGTATCCGACTCAGACCAACTACACAACCTTTCTTCTGTGATGGCCCAACCACCTATAACCAAACGGTATCACATTGCCTTTGGGAAATGGCGAGGACTTAAAGCCAGTGGAGAATTAGACATCTTGCCACCAACTCATGTCTGCCCCTGAACTCAACCACAATAGAGATTAGGCTCATCTCTATTGCCATAAATACCAATGCCATAGAACGCATCATTAGCAAAGGAAAATCACTGTAATGAGAGGTTGTTTCCCAATTCATGTCAAGGATAGCCCCTAAGTTGCGCCTCATTCCGATATACGGATCGATGCAAAGATTCTTGAACTTTAAGTAGAACCAAGTTTTAAGGGGGGTAGAACGTATTGAGTGCAATACAGTTAGGTTAGTCAACGCTACCATTCGATCAGAGTGGCGCAGCGGAAGCGTGGTTGGCCTCTTCCCCACTCGCCTAGGATTGAAACATTTGAGTTAGGGTATACGTACGGTTAGGTCATTAAGACTGAAGTCTTGCTAGATACTCTTTACCCTTCACCAATTTCGGGGACAAATTTGTGTTTTAAGGGGGGTAGATTGTAACACCCCAGATTTTTACCAACCTGGGATTAGACGTCCTTAGGCAATGGTTCAACCAAAACACCTTCGTAACTGCTCAGAACCCAATTCCATAGCCAGAGAAATCACTTAGGATTGATTCCTTTAGAAACTAAGCATAAGTTAGATAGCGCAACGTTAAAGTAGCTGGGAAATCGTCACTGATCACTTTAAATACGTTCTACAAGACCCAAAGCGAGTAGAACCAATGACGCTATAATACTCTAAAACCTCGGATCAAACTCTAAACCGGTTTGTTCTCAGGACCTCTTTGAAACTTTGTATTGGATCAAGACCGCGCGTCGAAAGTCCGATACCTACAATCTTAGACCGTTATAACCGTCCAGCTGGACTTGACAATCATTTCGAAAATCAATTCCAACCGACATTCGCAGGCTATTTCATTGAGCCTGGAGTAAAGAGAGTGAGAATAGGGTTAGATTTGAAATTTGAAATTCAAATCTGGCACACGACTTGACGCGTCAGTATAAAGCGTTTTGACCGTCAGAATTCAGATAAATTACACCCTCGGATCAGGAAAAATTTCTATTTCATATAATGAGACTTGCAGACCTGATCTATGTGCGGTGACCGCTGAACTGAAACTGGACCGCCACGTGCAATCTACGGACACTGATGGTCTGAAAATGGGATGTGAGCGACATCCGACGTGCACGAACTTAATTCCGATCGCGTTCGGCCAGGGGACCACCAGAAATGTTCTTTTGGTTCGGAACAGTCCCGATTTGGATATAACTTAAGTATACCTTGACCTGAAGCCTATTTTGGGCATGTTTGGGCTTATAAAAGGGCTTGAAACCCTCACTCCTCTCACCCATCCGAATTTGCTAGAAACCCTAGCAAGAGGAGAGAGAAAGTGAGAGTTTGTGAGAGTGAGTGGAAGGGAATTTCCTGCTGCTTGTGCCACCTGTTGCACGTGATTAAGCAACGTGCCTCAATCACTTTCCTGGTGATTTCACTGCATTTCTAGGTAAGAAAACGTCCCTAATACTTGTTGATTTAAGGTTCCCTTGGTTGCATAACGAAGTAGGTGATAGATCTTGTGTATTAGGTTCCCGGTTCGCCGTAGACGAATCGTATACGCTCCGTTCGAATTAATACACCTATAGAAGAAAAGGTGCGTATTTTAGACGCTTTGATTGACTATTTCCAACGCTTTCAATGTCGTTTAATAGTAGATTATCGACGGCAACGGCGTTTGACATGTACAACATGCTGTCCGTTTCCTATTTCGTAAGTAGACGAAGAATATGAGATTTAGGGCATTTTAGTCATTTGTAGGGAATACTGTTTTCATCCATAATTTGCTGATGTGATTGACATGGCTTCTTGTCGCATTAGGATATTAGGAATACGTGCATAATTAGTTTGGCGAAGAGATTCGCCTAAATGCACACTTTGCGTCGACATACTATATGTAGACTTAAGTGTGTAGACTAAGTGTTTGTATAAATGCTTGTATTAGTATGTATTGAATTAAATGGTGTTATAAATTAGTTTGAGATTGAATTCTCAATTAATATGCTGATGTAAATGATTTCCTACATGTTAGCTATATGCATGATTTCACTATATGTATGAAATGCATGTGCTCGATGATTTACTTAAGTTGTATGTTATAACATGTGTTAACATGTTCACATTGTTGTATTTTATTTCCAATACTCTTACATGATTGCTGATGTGGATTCATAATTGTTTGGGACTATACTAGTTCAGGCAGTCGGCAACTGAGTAAATTCGTGGTTGGCTTATCTTTACCACGAGCGACGCATCGATGAACGCGAGTCGTGTTTTGGAGTTGGTGGCAGTGGTTAGGCCACACGAGGTGTTTTACACACTTCATGTCGTTCGACTTGAGATGCGCTCATGCTAGTCGAGCCCGTTAAATAACCCGACTGGCCATTGTATGTTCACCCTGTATGAGTGATAACTGCTTGAACCTAAGGTACTGAACTTACCACTGTAAACCCTTTCAACCATGGTACCTTGATCCATAAAGACTCATGAGCTGGGCATGGTGGTATGGGACACCGTGGTCGAGCTGTCGGCCTACGCGGGGGCCACAAACCTCCCTGTAGTGACCAGTGAGCACCTATGTCTCGTAATTAGATTATGGTGGTATAGACACTATATTCTTGCTGTCGGCCTACATTAATCAGGCGACGAGTCTTTTGTAGTGACCGCAAGTGTATTCTGAGTCTACGGGAGGCGACGACCCTTCCGTAGCAGTGAGAGTACAGTAGGCCTGTATTGATAAGGTGATGGTGGAGCGGTGCAACGAGTGCGAGCAATAGCACTGACAGCCCTTGCAGCGACCTACAAAATATACATCGTATGAGATTACTAGGAGTGACGACCCTAGACAGGATCTGTGTTGGGATTGATATAAGGGAAGTACCTTAGTTTCCCAATCCTGCTGTTTGAATGGACTAATAACAACTCAGAAATCATATCACCATTACATTGCATGTGCCTGGAAGATGTGGAGCACTGTGGGATGATTGCATGCCGTGGTCGTAAGATGGTGCCGTATGAGGGAGATCGTCGGTGAGGGCATACATCACGTCATGTCATATTGCATTAACAATAGTATTAGGATTGTTTGATTTACTTCTTTACTATTATCGCATGATTGATTTGAGAACATGTTAATCCTTGCTCTATTATTCCACTGAGTTAGCTACTCACTCCCACGTTAGGGGATGGTGTTTCCGGACACCCACCAGTCCCTATTTTGGTTGCAGATGATGGCCCTGCTTGAGAAGCGGAGCTGGACTTGATAATGATAGGAGGATCTCTCCTTTATGCATGTTCTGATTGACGGGATTACAGAGAGGTTGATTAGATACCTTGACACTTGTCATTTTATATTTTCAGAGCACTCATGTATATTCTTTTTGTTTACTTTTGGAGTATACATGTATGTATATAACTTGGTAACATGTTCACACTCTGGAGACATACAACAGTTTATATATGTTATACATACTATCACAGTCTTCCGCTTGTGAATTTAACTGTCTCTGGAGTATGATATGCTGTTCTGGCTTAATCTCACTCATGTTTAATACATTAACACAGACAACATTCAATCATACATATCTATGTTGCATAAATAACATTTTGAAACTCGTGAGTTGGGTTTTTACTTGACCCCCGATTTTCGGGATGTTATAAACCTCTAGTGGGGGCCCATTTACCTGGGGTAGCCTACGAGACTAAGCATTTAAACTATGTGTCTAAGTAATACAGAAGTGAGTCTAGCAAGAGTTTAAGATGAGCATCTAATCATATTTAGATATAACCAGGCCTAAAGGGGTCCATAATGGGGACATTTAACCGTCATTCCCCAAAAAGGCATATCAACCATGAACTATATGGATAGAAGGCCCAAGGCCTACATTTAGATAAAAACACAAGTAACCACATACATATATATTCCTCATAATAGGCCATGAGAAAAGGATATAATACCACCTTTAACAACATGGGCCCCAAGAGGGAAATTAAGGCCCAAGGCTCAATTTCCAATAGTCATATAATCCATACATTGAGCTAGACTTGGTGGGCAGCCCGCATACATAATATACGACTAAATAAGTTTAAGTTTGGATGAAATGGGCCCAACTACATCAGCCCAATAACTTAGTAATTTAAGTGGGCAACCAAGGGCCTAATACTATCATTGTCTTAGCCCACAAGTCCATCAAAATGGTGGAAGTCGGCCCAATATACGGTTGGGCCAATCTGGGACGACCCTGCCTATTCTGGGCCCATGGGATGCCCAAAAATCTGATCTAAGATGGAGTCCTCATCTAATCACTAAAGGTGACCCAAAAGAATACACCGATTCAGCCTAAAGATTATAAGAAAATATAAGCATGCAACATGTACACAAGTTCTCAAATGGTGGGCCCCGTAGCTAAATAAAGTTTTAACCATAAAACTTTACATTAAGGCCCTTTGATAAGCTTTTGGCCAGTTTAACTTCCAAGACCTGCTAAGGTCCAGAAATCAGTTGACTATGTGGAAATAATCTCATGAAAGCCAACTATATTCGCTGGGGGACCCCACCAGATGGAGAGTGCGTATATATTATGAAAAGATCAAGTGGGCTTGTTACTGGATTGTGAGTCCAGTAGTAACCCAAGACAGACAGTGCATCCATAATTGGGTGATCCAAGGCTTGGATGGCTTGGACCAAAAATGCGTTAAGGTAGGTTCCACATACATACACATTAAGCTCTAAATAAATGGCCTAGGGTCCATGGTGGGCCTTTAACCATCCATAGAGAAACCATGGGCTTACCTTAGGATCACCCAGGAGGACGTTCAACCTCAACTGGCTTCCAAGAGGTAGCCCGCCACTACTTATATAGTATAAGGTCTAAAGCCCACGTAATGCATAGCCTAATGGGCCATACACCAAGCCCAACTTATAGGCCAGATAGTGGACCCTCAAGTAAGGTTTGGGCCCAACCACAAAGGTTATAATTCCACATATTGTGGTGGACTTCATAGGCAGCCCATTAATTCATTTACATGGGCAAGTTTCGCAAGTGAGTTGGGCCTCACTTTTAGTTTAAGTATAGGGTCAATTTAGTGGGCAGCCAAGAGCCCAACTTCTTGCATATTATTTCTTTTAAGCCCATCACAATAAATGGGAGAGTATAGCCCCAAGATCAATGGGCCTATCCAAAAGAACTATATCCACAAGGCCTAATCACTACCACAAAAAGGGCGGCCATGCATATACGATATTACATAATGGGCCGAAAACAAAAGTCATCCAATTCCTTCATTATGATGGATTTAAGGACAACCCATAAGTCCAAGAATACACAAGGGAGAGACCTATACCGATAGGGTGGGTCTTGCCTCATCAGACAAAGACTTAACAAGGCCCTCCACAATATGCATTTTGTAGGCTTTACAAGTCAGCCCACAATTAAACACTTCATGAGGGCATTAAGGCCCATTAATACATATGATCAGCTTATAGACAGCCCATTGGGCTCGTAATTCAATAAGGTCAGCCCTTACACAATCTTGGGCTTAAGAAAGAATCTCCTAACCCATTGAGCCTATAAAACTATTAAAAATTTTAGTTAAGGCTAGCCCACAAAATCACCATAAAGGTGGGCCTCAAGTGGGTACTCATTAAGCCTAAAATTTCTAAGGAAGGAAAGCAAGGAGTGTGTGTAACACTCTCTCAAATATGGTGTGCCACAATAGTTCCTAAACAATCAACCATGTAGCAAATTTTGGGCCCCTTACTGGAATTCCATCCCACCCATTTCCTGGGCCTGCTGGAGTGCAGAAATTTATTTAATTTAGATGGGTTACTAACCCATGGTGATCCATAGTGGGCCCCACCAGATAAAAGAGAGATATACAATACTTACTTCAAGTGGGCCATGCCATTAGAATGCAGGCCCAGCAACCCAAGGTAAGGGTGTGCCTGGGTATTTGACCCAAAACTAGTCCAAATTGCAGGCCACACCACGGTTGGTACAGAGGCCCGATGGCCCTAAAAATTTATAAGATAGTCCTTTCATGTGTGGGTCACACCTCCATAAAATTTTATAATTTTTAGACATCTAAAAATATTTTAATTAATTCAAATAAAACATTCTGTCTTGAAACTCGGACTGATCTGGACACCATATAATAGTGGGCCAGTCCAGCCACCACCATAGTGTGTACAGGCGTCCAATGGCTCCAAAATTTTGTAGGTAGGTCCTAACATGAGTTTAAAACATTCCTGTAAAGTTTTATAATTTTTAGACATTCAAAATTATTTTAATAAATTTTAAGGATATAATCTATCTAGGGTGAACTATTGCTGGAATGTAACTGTCCTGAATTTGGGCCATCCAATGGGTGGGTTCTGGGCTTCCAAAATCCTTGAAATTTGGACCTAAGGTCTCTCATTAAGCCTAAAACAAGTTTGGACCCAGAAATATGGCCCAACTTCTTAGAAGGTACTTTTAAGATTTTATTTTTTTAGGACTATGCTGCTGGACTGAACAGCAGAAATTTTTGGCAGTCCAGTATGTTGGCCCACCCTTTTAGATGCCCAAATGAGATCCCTTGGTCCTGAAATTGTGTAGGTAGGCTCTAAAATGGGTGGGACACCTCTCTACAAAAATTTAGAATTTTTGGGAAAGTAAAAACATTTTATTTAACCCCTGGAATTTGTGTACAGATAAGTATTCCTGAAGAAATCTACTGCTAAAAAAATATTGCTGGAAATGTGACTGTCCCTATGTTTGGGACCACATGGGGTGGGCCTGGACCCACCCAAACCTTTGAAAAATTTGGAAAAAGGTGTTCCTACATCTAGATAATAAGTGGGTTCCACTGGGGTGGTTCACTTATTCCAGAAACTCAGGTAAAAATGCTCATTTCCAACTTATAGTGTTGCTGAACTGTCTAGAAATTTCTGGACAGTTAGCCCACTTTGGCCCATTCCATGGGTCTCAATCATGAGGAAAATGGTGTGGGCCCCATTCCACATAAAAGTGGGGTCCATGCACTGTAAAATCCTCAAAAAAATTTGGGAAAAAAAGGGCACGCAAACAGATCCAAACATTAGCTCAAAAGTCATGTTCCAACTGGGCCTGAAATTTAGACAGCAACATATGTTGTCCATATTTTAGCCCATATAAATTAATCAAAGGGTTTATGGCCCTGATTCAACATGTGGGGTCCACCTTGATGGGTTAACAAAATTTTAAACCCATGAGCTCACTCAGACCTTCATGAAAATGTCATTTTGGAGGTCACCCAAACCATGCATGCATAGTGGGCTTAGACATCTAGTCAAGTGGGCTTGGACTTCCCATCTAGCTAAGGGTTTGAGATGTTGCTGACCTCTCCTTGGTGGGCCACACATCATCAGAATACATAGGAGAAAAAAAAAGAGAGAAAGGGAGAAGGAAAAAGCAATCGACCATTGGTGGAAGGTCCCGCCACTAATGGACCTTTCACTCCACAATCTACACCATCCACCATGTATATACTTACATGCAAGCTATTATATATCAAGATAATTTGCTGGAGGATAGGGACACCCTCTCTACATGCATGCAAAGGCCTAAATGGCTTATGAGATGCAAGATTAAAGGAGAAGGCATCATGGTGGGTCCATGGAGAATGGCCCACCATGGAAGGGAATGAGTAGGATCTAGGCCCATGGCCTTCATCCTAGGAGCCATGTAGGACCTCCACCATGGATTGGTTGTTCCTACATGCTTCCATGCGTGTAGCAAAAGTAAAGAGAGAAAGGAAAGAAGAAGAAGCACCCACCTAGATCAACCTTGAAATTTGCATCACCATCATCTAGAGGCTCCAAGCAACATAGATCAATGGTTGGGATGAGTTTTCAATGGAGGGATTGAGAAGAAAAAGGAGGAGAAGGGGCTGGAATGGAGGGGAGAGGGGCTGAATTTTTTGTAAGGGAGAAAGAAGGAGAGAAAATGAGGGAGAGAGAAGGGAGAGAGAGAGAGAGTTGTAGGGAGGCAATCATGGCCTCTCTCTCCTTGGTTAGAGAAACCATAATGGCCTATGGTGACAATAACAAAGTGCTATGCTTAGTAGGTCTCTTGGTGGTGTTTGTGGTTAGTGGTATTAGTTATGGATCTTTGTGTAGTGTGTGGGTAGTGTACCTTGGAACTTGTGCCAAGGGAGGTGGTGGTCCACACATGCATTCCACCTAAGTGGGCCACATGATCAATGGTTATATAATGAAATGTACACAACTTTTGATCTACATAACGGATGGACGCACAAGACGCAGCGTTGGAACCGCGGTGACGATGCGGTCATAATGACATAGGTTTCAACTCGATCCGAGTTATGTCTTCATGACTGGACTTATAGATGACTGCAAATACTATCCAAGGGTCACGGGTCGCCGAGATTCGATTGGTAGGACCGCGGGATTAAGATGGACGGAATGCATACTCACACACACATGCACACTTGCGAACTCGGGTCGGGTCTCACACTATTTAAGATGTCAAATTTTGTTAGCCTATCAGTCACTAGGCCACCACCCTTTGATGGCTCCAACTATGCTTATTGGAAAGCCAAGATGAGAATATTCTTAAAATCCATGGATGAAAGTGTGTGGCTGGCCACTATGAATGGTTGGAACCCTCCTACCACTGAAGTAACTGGAGTTGATGGTTCAAAATCTATGAGAATAACACCTTATTTCTCATGGACCACACTACAGAAAAGTGAGAGTAGTGCAAATACTAAAGCACTAAATGCAATCACTTGCGCACTATCACCGAATGAATTCGAAAGAATTATATCCTGTGATTCTGTAAAGAAAGCTTGTGATATATTAGAAATGACACATGAGGGTACTTCAATTGTCAAGAAATCGAAAGTTTAACTCCTTACAACTAAATTTGAAGAAATTCATATGGAGGAAAATGAAACATTTATCGACTTTTATACTCTATTAAATGATATTGTAAACTCTATGTGGGGTCTTGGTGATAGAATCCTAGAAAGTAAAGTGTGTGCAAAAATACTACGCTCACTTCCTGAATGGTTCAACTCTAAAGTAACCGCGATCCAGGAACTTCATAAAACGGATAATATGAGGGTTGAGGAGTTAGTTTGTTCTTTACAAACCTACGAGTTAACTTTTAAAGATCCAAAAGGAAATTAATTGCTCTTAAAACTTCTAAAAATAATTTTCAAGAAAATTCTGATGTAGATAACTTTGAAGATGATATGACTTTTTTAGCAAAAAAGTTTTATAAAATCTTCAAAAGTAAAAAGAGAGTTGATTTTCAAAAAGGAAATGATAAGAAAAAATCAAAATCAAAATCTAAAACTAGAAAATCTTTGAAAGATAGTCAATGTTACAACTGCCAAGAATATGGGCACTTGGCTAACAAGTGTCCTAAAAAGGACAAACCCAAGAAGAAAGGTATGTTGGCTACTTGGGATGAATCCTCTGATTCTGAAGCTTCTTCTAAATCTGAAGATTCTGAAACTGAGTCAGGCAATGAAGTGAAAGCCCTTATAACTCTGGCCAAATTTACATTTTTAGATAATGATTCAACAAGTGAAGAAAATCTGAATAGTGAATGTGAAAATGAAGATGATCTTCAAGATGCCTATAATGCCCTATACAAGGAGAGTTGTAAAATTACGGTAAAACTGAAACTTCAAAAAGAGAAATTTTCTAAGCTCAAAGAAATTTATGAATCTCTTATTTTAAAAAAGTCTCATATTTCAAACTGTTTTCAAAAGATAAAATGTGATTTAGATTTTAAGACTGCCCAAGTTGAAACTCTTAAGTCTAAAAATGACCAATTAAAACATGAAGTCTCTTCTCTCTTGAGTTTAAAGGAAACTTAGAAATATGCATAATGTGATTCTAAATTAGGAAAACTCTTATCAGGATCGAGAAAATGTAGTGATCGATCCGGTCTAGGTTAGGATAAGAATGTTTCTCCTAAAGTGAAGAATGCACCTCCTAAGTTTGTAAAAGGAGAGACATTAAACTCAAAAGGGAAAGGACAAGTGTTTTCTAAAGATCCTATGTCTGTTCAAAAATCTGAAGGAAATTATTTCAACTATAGGAAGCATAACCAAAACCCTTTGGCTGAAAAGATAGTTGATTTACTTAAGGAGCTTCTAAAGTTTAACTTAATAGGTCCTACTTATAATTCTTACAATCGGAAGAAAACTAACTATCCACCTAAACCCAAAATGGTTATGAAATGGATTCCAAAGGTCACTTGCTTGGTTTCCCACACTACTTTCAAAGCTACAAGCCATTCAAAGTAATACCTAGATAGTGGATGCTCTAGGCATATGACATGCGACAAGGCTTTATTCACCGATCTATAAGATATGACTGATGGTTCAGTCACATTTTGTGATGACAGTAACTAAAAAATTATGAGCCAAGGTACGGTTCAACTCTATAACCTTCCATTATTTAAGAATGCCTTATATGTTGAAGGACTAAAACATAATTTGCTGAGCATATCTCAAATATGCGATAATAACCATAGTGTTCGATTTTCTAATTAAAGCTGTGAGATTCTAAACAGCAAGGGTTCAGTAATATTAACTGGACGTAGAAAGTCTGAAAACTGCTATATTGTTAGTGAATCCAGCTCATCTAATCAAACATGTTACATGGTCTATACAGACGAGACTGAATTATGGCATAAACGTCTTGGACATGTACGCTACCGAAACTTATTTAGATTGAACAAAAAGGAACTTATAAGAGGTCTACCCAAACTTGAAAAATTAGATAAGATATGTGGTGAATGCCAGTTTGGCAAGTAAATATGGAACTCACACAGAGTTGAATTCCAATACCACATCAAGACCACTCGAAGTTCTCCACATGGATCTGATAGGACCTACTAGAACGGAGAGTCGAGGTGGCAAAAGGTATATCTTAGTAATAATAGATGACTTTACTAAATATACATGGGTAGTCTTCTTAAGGGACAAATCAGAAACCTTTAAAGAAGTAAGAAAAGTTCTTAAAAGGATTCAAATTGAAAAAGGTTCTCAAATCAGTAAGATTCGTAGTGATCATGGATCTAAATTTGAGAATAGCGATTTTTAGAAGTTCTATAGCGACCAAGGAATATTATATGAATTTTCAGTGCCCAAAACTCCACAAAAAAATGGGATAGTGGAAAGAAAAAATAGAGTGCTATAAGAAATGGCTAATATCATGTTAAATAGCATGAAGCTCTCTAAGAATCTTTGGGCTGAAGTAGTCAATACAGCTTGCTATATTATTAACCGAGTCTACACTACTAAAGGTAATAATAAAATGGCTTATGAAATGTGGTTCGATAAAAAGCCAACTGTCAAATACTTTCGAGTTTTTGGCAGCAAGTGCTATATTTTACGAGATCGTGAAAATCTAGGAAAATTTGATACGAAAAGTGATGAAGGGATCTTTTTAGGGTATTCTTTAAATAATCATGCTTATAGGGTTCTGAACAAAGGACCGGTGCGATTCAAGAGTCTATCAATGTGGTCATTGATGATCAATTAAACACACCAATCTCAAGTTCAGATAATGATAAAGTTTTTGTAGTTGATAAACTTGATACTTCATCTAATCAGATTGATTCTGAACTAAGGATAGTTGAAGATCATCCAACTACTCAAATTCTTGGAAACCCTCTCACAGGTGTGCGTACTCATAGACAACTTGAAGATATAGGTAATTACGTATGTTTTACATCCCAGATAGAACCTTTTAACATAAAAGAAGCTCTTGCTGATGAAAAATGGATTGTTGCGATGCAAGAAGAACTTAACCAATTCGTACGAAATGATGTTTGGTATCTCGTACCTAGACCCAAAGATAAACACATCATTGGAACAAAATGGATTTTCAAAAATAAGTCTGATGAGCTTGAAAATATAATTAGGAACAAGGCTACGCTAGTGGTACAAGGTTACACTTAAATTGAAGGTATTGATTTTGATGAAACCTTTGCACCAGTAGTACGTCTCGAATCAATTAGACTATTTATATCCATTGCATGTTTTAGAAAAATCAAGATTTATCAAATGGATGTGAAAAGTGCTTTCTTAAATGGTGATTTATATGAGGAAGTCTACGTTGAACAACCAATGGGTTTTGAAGATCCCAAAAATGCTGATCATGTGTATCGCCTTCACTTTACGGATTAAAACAAGCTCCCAGGGCATGGAATGAGAAACTAATAAAGTTTCTGTTAAGCCATAATTTTTAAATGGGATCTGTTGATAAAACTTTGTTTGTTAAAAAACATAATGATCATATTTTAATGGTATAGATTTATGTTGATGATATCATTTATGGATCTACCTGTACTGACATGACTACTGAGTTTGAAAATTTGATGAAGTCATAGTTTGAAATGAGCATGGTTGGGGAATTAAATTATTTCTTAGGGTTGTAAGTAAAGTAAAAACCTAATGGAATATTCATTTCTCAATCTAAATATGCCTTGAATCTAATTAAAAGATTTGAATTTGAGAATAGTAAGAACTTTGATACTCCTATGAGTACTAAATTGAAACTCTCAAAAGATTCTAAAAGTAAAAATGTTGATCAGAAATTATATCGGAGTATGATGGTAGCCTATTATATTTAACTGCTAGTAGACTTGATATTGCACTAAGTGTTGGTATTTGCGCCAGATATCAATTTGATCTTAAAGAATCGCATTTGATCACTGTCAAGCGGATTATTCGATATGTCGCAAGTACTGTGAATCTCGGTCTTTGGTCTCCACATGAGACTAATGTTCAACTAGCTAGGTACTCGGATGTTGATTTGGCTGGTAATATAGATGATAAGAAATCAACCAATGGTGGTTGCTTTTATATCGAAAATTGCTTAGTTTCTTGGTTTAGCAAGAAACAAAATTCTATATCACTTTCAACAGTTAAAGTTGAATACATCGCAGCTAGTAATGCATGTATGCAGCTTGTTTGGATGAATCGAATGTTAAGTGATTATGGAATTAAACAGGATTCTATGTTATTATACTGTGATAATTCCAGTGCCATAAATATTTTTAAAAATCCTATTCAGTATTCTCGTACTAAGTACATTGACATTAGATTTCATTATATCCTAGAGTTAGTAGAAGAAAAGATTATATCTTTAGAATATATACCTATCGAGAATCAACGTGCTGATATTTTCACTAAACCTCTCAATAAAAGCAGGTTTAACCAAATGAAATTTGATCTTAGCATGTGCATTTTAAGATGATAATTTATGTCTTTTTGTATTATATTGTCTATTCTTGCTAGTTTAAACTTTAATCTTTACAATTCATACTGAAAATTTGTGTAAATTTTAATGGAATACTGCATTTTTGGCTGGTACTCGACCGGTCGTGAATATACACGACCAGTCATGGTATGACCGGTAGTGTACATCCACGACCAGTTGTTAATCGCATGGATATCTTTTATTTGGGGAAAATCCATCATCTTCCTCATTTCTATTTCATGCTCCAAGGGGCCGAACCTCGACTAGTCGAAGCCAACTTCCAAAATCTTCATGGTTAGTGCTCCATTTTCTTTTTTCTTTTTGTAGTTTTGTGTTTAGATTACTTTCATTTCTCTCTTGAAGTTATTTATTTCAAATTTCATTGAGATTTTGGGTTTTTCTTTTAAAAAATCTGATTTGAGAAAACCCACTTTTCAATCATTTACAATTCTTTGTTTCTTTGAAATCCTTGTTGCAAATGGCTTTTAGGGGAAGAAAAATAACTTCTCGTGGTCCATCTTCTTCCAGATCAGCCACTATCACTAAGCACATCTTAGGGCTCCCGAGGATGATCCATCCTTTATTCGGGACATCCGATTGCGTAATGTTATTTTTGAACATCCTGTTGATGTTAATCATACTGCTCCTTTTAATATCCTTCATATGCTCCAAGCTATAGGTTAGGATAACTTATTATATTGGGGTGGGCCTGCATACCGGTCCATTGCCCAATCCATCTTTGCTTGCATATCTGATTTTTCACTGGAAAATCTAACATTTAGAATTGCCACAAGAGAAGGACCATTTGACATAGATCGTCACTTGATTTAAGCTCTTATGGAAATTCCTGTGAATGATAAGGGAGTTCTCATTCATACATTATCTGAAAAACCCTCACAGACTAAAAAATGTATGCTAACAAAGGACTTATGCAATTTGGATGTTCAATGGACACATAAAGGAAATGCACTCCCCTCAAGATTTTTATTACCCAAAACAGTGTTACATAGGATCTTTGTGTCAAATTTGTATCCTCGTACGGGTAATAAAACTGAGTTAACGGCATTCATAGTTCGTGTTCTTCATAATATTGCTAGAGGTGCTAATATTTGCTTACCATCCTTGATTTTTCATTCTATCATTCAGTTTCGACTCCATCCTGGTCATAGTGATATCCCTTTTGGTTATTTGATAACTGTTTTGGCCACCCATATGTTAATCGACATGCCGGTTGGTGAAGCCCCTATCCATCATCTGATATTTAACAACTCTAATATCAATAAGATGAAGCTAGAATTTCTTCCTGGCCAAAGAGATGGTGTTAATATAGCTAAAGCTGAACATAAGGAAGAAGCTGGTGATCTTCCTCTTAATGATATTATTATGGATGATATTTTTGAAGAAATTGTATCTAACTCTAGAAATGATCCAGATTATAAGCCTTCTGTCTTTGATGCTCGACTGAGTGTATTGGAGGAGAAAGTTGAAAATATAAATGTTAGAATAGAAAAAATGTCTTTTGCCCATGATCTTCAATTCAAGTATATGCGCAAGTATCTTAGGCACTTGAATAAGGGCATGCATAAACTTGATCCTTCCATCCCTAGTCCTTCATCTGGTTCAGATTAGTTCATTTTCTATTTGCTGGTCTATAATAACTATAGTTCTATTATGTTCACTTGACTGAATTTGCTACTTTAGCTATTGTTAATATAGCTCAGTTCATACATTATATATGTTACTTATGCTCTGTTCTCAAACTCTTGTCTAATATCCTCTTCTTTATCTCCTTGATTTTTTTACCAATCTGTTTTCTTGCTTCCTTTGTCATATTGTGACAAAAAGGGGGAGTATGGATTCCATATTTTGATTCTGATAATATTATGTTGGATTGGTGTTATAAGGAGGGAGTAGCATTGCATTGCTTTATGCTTGCCAGTGCCATATTTGTTATAATTTTTAAGATATATGTTACTCAGGGAGAGTATGTGCAGAGATAGACTGTATGAGAATGAGTGTATGAGTATGGATTGTATATTGGTTATATATTGGTTTGCAGGTACATGAATGTGTGCTAGTTGATATCAACTGGTGCATGATTCTTTAATCAGATATTCGGTGTGATGTATCATATCTTGGCTATGTGTTTTGTCACGAATTTGACAAAGGGGGTGATTGTAAGTTCTATAGTTTATAGCCTCTTGTTATTGTCAAATTTGTGGTGACAAAGACACTACTATGAAGCATTCACGTTCAAGAAGCTTTCAAGATCTCAGAAGCGTTCAAGCTCAAGAAGCTTTCAAGATCTCAGAAGCGTTCAAGCTCAAGAAGATTTCAAGATCTCAGAAGTGTTCACGTTCAAGAAGCTTTCAAGATCTCAGAAGCGTTCAAGCTCAAGAAGCTTTCCAGATCTCAGAAGTGTTCAAGCTCAAGAAAATTTCAAGATCTCAGAAGCGTTCACGTTCAAGAAGCTTTCAAGATCTCAGAAGTGTTCAAGTTCTTAAAGCCTTCAAGCTCAAAGATCTCAGGCTTCGTTATACTCAAAGGTCACTTGTCTTCAAGTCTCAATGTCCTTGCTTTACTATTGAGGTAAGACTGACCTTAGGTTGACCTTTAGAATAGGACATTTTGGATACATAATCCATATATGTTGTGTACATAAATTTGATCTGTTCTAAGACTAGTCCTGGACCTTGTTCGACTAGTCCCAGCACTGGTTCGACCAGTCCAATAAATTTCATAACCAGTCCTAAGTTGTTGAGGATTTTCAGAATTTTTTGGTTACTCTTCAACCAGTCCTGGTGAGTGTTCGACCAGTCATAGGAACAGTGTCGATTGGTTCTTCGACCAGTCATAGACCTTCGACTCAAAGTCCAGCAATGAAATTCATAGGTCTACGACTAGTTGTGTGGAACTTATGACCGGTCGAAGGTGACCTACGACCAGTCGTAGGGTACCCACGACCGGTCGTGAAACTGTCCTATCTTATCCCGCTAAAAATTTCAAATGTCTATTGGTTCTAAGACCAGTCGTAGGGGTCTTAAGACCAGTCGAAGACGTGATTTGCTCGCCTATAAATTGAACACGAATTTCAGAGGTTGGATATGTAAGAGATATTCAGTTATTTTACATTTAATTGTAAATTCCTTTTTGTTTTGGTTTTGTTTAGGATTTGTCAGAAAAATCTCATTGTATTGGTTATATGAGGAAAGATAGGAAAACTTAGAAGTGGGGTTTTTTTTTTAAATTGTGTAAGCCCACATACAAAGACAAAATTGTAAGGTTTTGGGTGAACCTATAAAAACCTAACTTGATAGTGAACGCTTATATCCCCTGTGTGAGGATATTAGGAGTGGAGTAGCATTCCGTGTGGCTGTTATTAAACAGTTAGTGAACACACAGGTGAACCACTATAATCCCTTGTGTCTCGTGGTTGAATGGTTTATATTTCATATCTTTTATTATTCATTTGTGGGATGTATATGTGGATGTGAATGCTATAATAATTTATTTCAAGCATTGTGGGAATGTTGTAATAATTTAGCAATTATTTCTTTCAATTCCTTTATCAACATTCTTATTTGTTCTAGTAAGGTTGCCCTGCCATTTCTATGGTGCATGGTTGTCCTTATAATAGTATATAATTGATTGCAGTTTATTCTTCTGTACAGTTTGCATTTAATTTTCTTTTCCTCTTCGATTTGAGATTTGATACAAAGAGCTTTCTAGAAATAAGGTTGTCCTACCATAAACTCTGGTTTTTAGTGTGAGGTTGTCCTTAGAATAACATTTGTATCAAGCTCTCAAGATCTAAATTTTGAGGTTGCTTTATATTCTTTACATTCATGCATTGGGGTTGGTTTACTTTAATTTTTTTCTATCGTATTTGTTTAATTCCATTGTTACAAGTTTTATTTGGCATTGTCCTATTCACCCCCCCCCCCCCCCCCCCCTAGTACTTATAGTTAGGACCTTTTAGAAATCCAATACACTTAAGGGTTGAGTGCGGTTACCGGGAGTGGAGTAGACAAGTAGTCGAACCACTATAAAAATGACAGTGTTTGCGATTTCTATTCTTTTATGTGTGTGATTTACTTCAATACTTTCATATTTGTATATCTGAGATCACACCTCACACACATACACAGTCATATCCATCATAAAATAGGTTAGATATTGTTATTTGTTGAATAGTTTGTGATTGGATCCTCTACTGGGCTTGGAAGCCAGTAGAGTTACTTTTGAGTAATCCTGATAAATGCACATTGATAGGATTAGTGTAATAAGATTTTTAAATAAATAATAAAAACATTAAAAGTCCTATTCACCCCCCTCTAGGACATATCGACATATTTCATAGGACATATTGGCATATTCCTACTTCAACTAAAGCAGTCTTTGTAAGTGCTATGATTTCATATCCCTTTTGTTGTCAAATTTTGTGGTGCCAAAACCTATATCTATGTCTTGTATATCTTGTGTTTTATGTTTGAAGACTAGTCATTGCAATCAAGACATTGCATTTCAAAACAAGATCTTAAATGAAGAAAGTTTTCAAGTCTTGGAAAAAGAAATCAAGAATAGAAGTTTTCAAGGTTGCATGTTCAAGATTTGATCAAGTTCAAGTTTACTAGAAGACTTTGTCAAGTCAAGATCAAGCTCATGAAGGCCTACTACAAGTTTTATATATTCACAAGCTTCTCTTAAGGGTCATCTGAGAGAACAGACTTTCAATGTCCATCTCACTTTTAAGGTTTGTTTGACCTTAGATTGACCTTAGGATGGGTTTTACTGTAGGTCATTCCGGATACATAACTCATATATTTTAATATGCTTGTTTGGTGTGTTTTAAGACCAGTCCTAGGGACTTCAAGATCAGTCCTAGCTTTACTACGACCAGTCTTAAGTTTTTCAGGACCAATCCTAGGTAGTTGAAGATTTTCGGATCTTTCTGGCTGTCCTACGACCAGTCCTGGACATCCTACGACCAGTCCTGGACATCCTACGACCAGTCCTGGAAGTTCTACAACTCATACTTCGACCGGTCGTATCCCTATGACTCAAACTCCAGCAACCAGTTTTAGGGTCCTACGACCGGTCGTGGGTGTCTCACGACCAGTCGTAGGTGGCCCACGACCGGTCGCAGACCACCTAGGACCGGTCGTGGAACTGAAAATCTTATCCCGCGGAAATCTTTCAAAAATCTTTGATACTACGACCAGTCCTAGGATCCTAAGACCAGTCGTAGACGGGATTTTTCATTCTATAAATAGTGTACGAACTTCAGAGTTTTAACACTTCAAATCAATTCTATTCAAGCATTCTTTAGGCTATTCTCTGAGATAAGTTTGTGTTTATTTTAAGCTACATTGTGCTTATTTAATATTCCTTTTGCTAGCTTATTTTTATTTGATTTTGATCTACATTCCAATCTTATTAGAAAAGGAGAATTTCTGATATTCCTTCTTCTTGGATTCAAAATCAAATAGATCTAGCCCGTTTAATCTAAAATCAATTAGACTTAGAACCATTCTTAAAGTGAGTATTGGACTTTGAACGTCAAATCAAATTTCTACTCCGATTGGTTCTACCGGGCTTCTTCAAAAGGTGATTCAGGTATTTTACATGTTTTGTAATTTACTTTCTCTAGTTTTTGTTTGAGATTCGCCAGAAAAATCTCATTTTAGTGGTTATCTGAGGAGAGCCAGAAAACTCAGATTGTGGGGTTTTTGGATTGTGTAAGCCCGAGATCAAAGACACAATTGTGAAGGTTTTAGGTGAACCTGTGAAACCTATTTTGATAGTGCATGCTAATATCCCCTGTGTGAGGATATCAGGAGTGGAGTAGCAATCTGTGTGTCTGTTGGATAATAGTTAGTGTACACACAGGCGAACCACTATATATCATTGTGTTGTGGATGTGCTTTATTCTTTCATTCCTTTATTCATTCAGTTTTGTGGTTTTTGTTTGTGGATGAATGTTGTAATCACTTTAAGCAAGTGTGGATGAATGTTGTAATAACTTAGGATTTATTTTCCGTAAGTTATTTTGATTTCATTACTTATTATTCCTCATTGGTTTGTGAAACTACGGACATTCTAGAAATAAGGTTGTCCTACCTTAAACCTCTGGTTTTTGGTGTAAGGTTATTCTTAGAACTGATAAAGTTTCAATCTCTTTATTTTAGGCTATTGTGATTGTTTTATATTCAGCATTGTGCTTTAAATCTTTTATTATTCCGCTGTTATTAGTTCTATTTGGCATTGCCCTATTCACCCCCCCTCTAGGGCATATAGCTTGGCCCTTTCAGTCTTCACCGCTATTTCATGGGCCACCATTGATGATGATGCCTTCCACCACAACTTGTAGTAATCCGGACCTTGGAACCTACCTTGTTATGTAGTCATAAGAATCACCTCTTATCGTAAATGGAAGAATACGTGCTATCAGATTTGATTTGTCGACTGTTATAGCTTATCTCGATTCGTGTGTTAGATTCACCATCCTTGCAGGGGACCCCGCCTTAGGATATATGATATTCTAATACCTTGAGTTGGTTATGATAGTCTAACATGGACCATTCTATATAGACTTTTATATGTCTAGTGGGGAGTATTGTTCAACCCTACTGTCACGCCCCAAACCCGAAAATCCATTCATAGGAATCCTGATGGTTGAATCTAGTGCCGACAGCCTCCATACTACCTTATTATCAGCTCCCAGCGCTTATATACCAAGTTCTGATCCTGAGATCTTACAAGGAGGATTTTTTTTTCAACGTACATTTATCTTGTAAGAAGCATAACTACAAGTTTACCCAAACCACAAAAGCGACATCATCATCATATATCCACTAATATAAACTTTGAATATAATACTTAAAGGGAAAATACATATGTCAAAATAAAATAAAAGCTCCATAAGTCATCTATATGCTCTAAGCTCCATGTTGTTGCAACTTAACATCACCTGCATCATCTATAGTGCATAAGCTTATAGAAAGCTTAGAGGGTGGTGTAAGTTTGTGCACAAAGTGTCAAATATGCAATACAAAGCAGTAAATCATACAATAATAGAGTGATGTAGAAATATAATAAACCAGATATCAGATATCATAGATGTAATACAATATGCAATTCAGAAGAGCTACGAATATCATCAACCTCATCTAGGTCATACAAATGCAGAAACATAGCAACCGAAAATGCCATATGCCGAGGATACACTACAGTATGCAATATGTGCTGTGAATGAAATGACCAAGCTACAGTGTGAATTTGGAATGATAGTATGTGGTATCGCATGTTATGGGGTCTATCACAAAGGACTCTTATCCAAACCAATCTAATACCTAAAGTTGGATAGTTAAACTCAATGTGGTAAACTCCTGATCGCAGATTAGTGATGTGCCCCAACCAAAATCTTTGTCATTGTGAAGGTACACGTAACAAATAGTTACGCACCATCAGCCCGAGTGGATAGTGAATGAATAAATGAATGAGTATACAAATCCTACTCAATAAGTCCACATAACAGCACAATTCCTCTCTAGGATCATCACCGGAGTCTAGTACACTCTACATGCAAATTGCCACCACTAACGCACCACCATGCAAGTGGAAGAGACCTCACTATCCGCCTGGCCAGTAGTCAGCCAATATCTACCCGGCATGTCGATAGTAGACCCATTCACGAGCTGGTCAAACTTAGCCTAGCTATGCCCTATACCCTCTGGCGGGTAAGGCCACACCCCCTCCCAACCGACCATGACACAATGAGAGACACGAGCTACTAGTATACAGCCCTCATGCGTTCATATATTGACTCAGTCTCGACGTTGGGGCGCCTCTTGGCCTGAAGGTTTAAGGATTTACACCTAGGGCCATCTATGGCAGGCAAACGCTAGAACAGATTTTCGGTGTTCCGTCTGGCCATCCACGATATGCTTGTGGAGGCTACGACCCTAATTTCTCTAGGGCATATAATATCACATCACACAATGTAAGATGCATGAGTCATAGAATCCAATCATACATCAATCTTATGCATGTCGCGCTCTCATGTGAGATAACCTCCGCCTATCAGGGAGTCTCATAAAACCGACACTATGACATATGCTGTGGTCAATCATATCTCATAACAAACATGCAGATGATGCGTATGTGAATGTATATGATGTTATGCTGTCATATACTCATAATCAATATCGATAACCGGCATCGACAATCGACCTTGACAATGTGGACATTTAACTGACATTGCCCTCAAGGAACGACTCACATAGAGACTAACATATAGTGGACCCATGGCCTCACATAAGGGCCAAATATACAACACCATGGGCCTCACTCAAAAGCTTAATATACATCATGATGGGCCTTTCACATGGGCCTAACAAACATCACTATGGGCTCCATCGCCTGACCCACAAATGCACCACAATGGGCCTTATCGCCTGACCCACAAATGCACACCATAAGCCTCACATACATTACATAGGCCTCGAATACATCAAGCCGAGGCTGAATGCTCATCAGAATAAGCCTTAAATATGGGTTGCATATACATCACAATGGGCCTTGGTAATCAGCCTCGATATCCGGCCTCGATAATTGGCCTCGACAATCCGAGTTGGCCTCTATAATCAGAACAGCCTCAATAATCGGAATCTATAATTAGCAATCGGAATCGGCCTTAACCCCAATAATCAAAATTGGCAATCGAAATCAGCCTCAACCCCGATAATTGAAATCGGTAATCGACAATCGAAATCGGCCTCGACCCCGATAATTGAAATCAGTACTAGGCAATCGAAATCGGCCTCGACCTCGATAATCGGCAATAGGAATTCACTTAACCCCGATAATCCAAATCGGTAATCAGCAATTAGAATATGCCTCGACCCTCGATAATCAAAATCGGTAATCGGCAATCAGAATTGGCCTTAACCCCGATAATTGAAATCGGTAATCAGCAATCGAAACTAGCCTCGACCCTCGATAATCAAAATCGGTAATCAAAAATTAGAATCGGCCTCGACCCCGATAATCAAAATCAGTAATCGACAATCAAAATCGGTCTCGACCCTCAATAATCAGAATCAACCTCAACAATCGCCTAAGGGAAGGTTACAATGTGGACATTTAACCATCATTTCCCATCAATGTGGACATTAAACCATCATTGCTCCCAAGGTATGGCCCGCCATAATCATCATTACATACATCATGGAGTAATTATACATCACAATGGACCTCATATACATCACATTAGGCCCCTTACAAAGGCCCCACATACATCTCATTAGGCCTCACTCATGGCCCTTATATATGTCACATTGGACCTCAACCCATGGGCCATCAAATACATCAAGTGGATCGCATCCACGGGTTGCACCAATGAGCCTCATACATATCATGTGGTCCATATCATATTGGCCGCACCATTGAGCCTCATACATATCATGTAGGCCATATCACATGGGTTGCACCAATGAGCCTCATACATATTATGTGGGCCATATCACATGGGCCGCAACAGTGAGCCTAGATAAGTGGATGAACTGTGTGCATGCAACACCACATCATGGTAGGCCGCATAAATGAACAGCATAAATATATAATACATGCATCAATGGTAGGCCCCACATGGCACCATCCAAAGGTGGCAACATGAATATAGAATACGTACACTAAGGTGGGCCCTGTCACATGGGCCTTGTATACATCACATTGGGCCTCACTCATGGGCCCGATATACATCACAATGGGCCTCCCCATCTAAGTCATAATTCCATCATAATGGGCCCTATCCCGAGGGCCTCAAATACATCATAATGGGCTATGACCCATGGGCCTCATATACATCAAGTTGGGCCTTATCGCATGGGCCACATAATCATCACATTTGGGCCGCCCATATAGGCCATATAAACATCTTATTAGATCGCACATATGGGCCATACGAAATGCACCACAATAGTCCTTACATACATCACTTTGGGCCCCAACAATTAGGCCACATAAACACCATGTTAAGGTTAGCCCTGCGTGTCCTAAATGGGCCCCACCAAAATGGATAGTTTGGGTTAACATATACATCTTATGGGGGCCATGTGTAAGACCCGTATCCTAGTCCGTACTATTTTGTCGACTGCCACGATTCTTCCCATCTAATTTCGACAATCCACTACCAGTAATCGATGTTTGTACATGACCCTAAGACGTATCCCTTAGATTTGAGTCGGCTTAATCTGAGACTAGTACTATTGCGACCGCACAGTCGTCGCAGTTCCAACGCCGCGACTCATGTACCGATCCAATAGCCTGACTAAGAGATGTGAGCCGACGTTTATTTTGAGAAAACATCAAGCATTTGTAATCCTAAGAGAATCTCTACAACATGTCCCATCAATCTCATCAATCACCTCTTATGTCAAGTACAAAGCACCCATGCTTTCTTTCTCCCAAAGTCAAGTAAACCCAAAAGTCAACCAATCCATCACCTCACCCATCACTCACCTCACATCCATCACTCACATCTCTCGTACAACCACCACACCTCTCTCTTTTCCTTCACATTTTTCAAGCAACAATCCCAAGCAAGAGAGTGCACGTTCAAGCCATTTCAAGAGAGAAAAAATGACCTTGTGTGGCCCACCTTTCCTATCCCATAAACTTTCATCTTAGTCATCCATTTCTCATCTCTACCATCAAAGTGAAGCATAAGGAGAGCGGCTTTCCAACGGACCAAGAAGATCAAGCTGTGGGTTCTTTAATAGGGTAGTTTTTTATGTTTTTAAGATGAGCCAAGTGAGGCCTACCGATCAATGATATGGATCTCACTTTGGAACCTAAGATGTAGTCGATGGCCCACCTTGATTATCGATATCATTCCATGATGGGACCATTCTCCATGGACCCCATCATGATGTTTAATTCTAGTTTGAAAGAGGTCATCTAGACCATTCATTTTGGGTGGAGAAAGAATCTCCACCGTAGATCTTTGATTTGATGGGTCCACATGCAATGGGGCCCACTTGATGTATGAATTGGATGCTCAAAATGGAGGGCCTATAGTGTCGGGGTCCCTCCATCACGTGTGTCCCACTCTTTTTCTCTCTCCCTCTCTTGTTATTTTTATTTTTTGTGATGATGATGAGGTTGTGGCCCACTTGAATGGACCCCACCATGAAGTAAGTATTTTATCCAAGCCGTCCATGAGTGGGGCCCATCTTATATGTATTGTACTTACACCATCCGTACATGTTGTAGCCCACCTGAGCAAAGCCCACCTTATATGCATGTGTATGGCCAAGCCGTCCAGCGTCCAGAGACGCTAGACGTAAATTGGAACCAAAAAATATGTATATATATTGTCTTAGTTCAAGTCTTAGAGTGGGCTGCTCATCAGGCCTCACCTTCATGTATGTATTCAATCCACGCCATCCATCCTATTTACCAACTCATTTTAAGTGTTGAGCCAAAAAAATGAGGTTGATCGGAGTGTCTAGTGGGCCATAGTGTTGAAAACAATATTATTACCATTGAAATCTATCCAGATTTTTCCTACACTCTGAAAGAGGCTCAATATTGGTCTTGCTAAAATTGTTATGGGCTATGGAATCCAATGGCTGGAGTCGATTCATCAGATGCGGGCCCCACACATGATAAACCATGAGAAATCATGATTTAAAAAAAAACATACAGCAGCAGCATGCTGCTGCTGTCAGTAGTGCCACGGGCAGGTGGGCAATTTCTAGGGCACCCACGACTCCAGCTGTGAGCCCCACTTTGATGTTTATTTACCATCTAACCCGTCCATATGGTGGGCCCCTACTTGAAGCAGGCCCCACCCAAAAATCAGGCCCATCCAAGGCTCAGGTGGCCCACATCAGAGGAAACAGTGGTGATTTAAAGCCTACCATTGAAACCGTTTTTGGGTCCAAAAAAGTTTTGGATCAAGCTGAAATTTATATTTTCTCTTCATCCAGGTCTGTACGACCTTATTAATAGATTAGATGGAAAATATATGTTATAGTGGGCCCCACGTGGGAGCCGACAATGATGTATGTGTTGTACTCCCACCGTCCAGGCGAATGGTGGAGTCCACAGTGATGCATGTGTTGAATTGCCACCGTCCAGCGGACGGTGGAGCCCACTGTGATGTACACGATTCATCCTCACTGTCCAATGTTTGGACAGTGGGACCCACCATGATTTATGTGTTCTATTCATTTTGTCCGTGTGTGAATGTATGTATGTATGTATATATATATATATATATATATATATATATATATATATATATTATATATAATATTGTATATATTATATATGTTATATATATGTATATATGTATGATGGTGGCCTTTATGTGGACCCCCACCATGATGTATGTGTTGCATACAAACCGTCCATTTATTTTATAAGCTCATTTTATGGCTTGAGCTAAAAATGAGTCAGATTTATGGTTCAATTGGGCCCACCTTGGTGTACATATAAGGCCCATGGGATCAGGCCCATTTGACATATATAAAGACCCATGGGATTAGGCCCATTTGACATATATAAAGACCCATGGGATCAGGCCCATTTGACATATATAAGACCCATGGGATCAGGCCCATTTGATACATATAAGACCCATGAGGTCAGGCCCATTTGACATGTATAAGACCCATGGGATTAGGCCCATTTTGATGTCTTCCAAGGCCGTGGATTAACGCCCATTGTGATGTACTCTAAGGCCCGCAGGTTATAGCCCATTGTAATATACATTAGGCCCATTAATGTGGCCCACTGACTTGATAACCAGAAAGCCCATGTGATATGGCCCATTTGATATATTTAAGGCCCAATGGGAGTTACCTAAGGTCCATTGTAATGTGTGATTCCTCCATGGTTTGTGTAATGATGTTTTATGGCAGGCCATGCCTAGGAAACAATGATGGTTTGACGTCCACATTGTAAGTACAATGTTGGTTAAATGTCCGCATTGTAACTCTCCTTAGGGCCCATTGATAGGCCCATACTCGTTAATATTCATCACTTTATAACATGCTTAGTATAATCTCATGACTCATGCCCATACGCATCATATGTATGCTTGATATGAGTAGTGACTGATCATAGCATACGCCATTGGGCAGACCATTTACGGGACTCGTTATGAGACAGACTGCCCTACATGATCACGCAGTACACGCTGGATTACTTCATGATTAGATGGTGTGATTCATGCATCTCGCATATGTGTGACTTAATCACTGCACGCCCTAGCAACATCAGGGTTGTGGCTCCATAGGTACATCGTGGATGACCGTATCGGATACCGAAAATACTTAATTCTAGAACTATGGGCACTTAGGATGTCCTTGGGTGAAAGTCTCAGAACCTTTTTGGTACAAGAAGATGCTTCAACGTCTAGACTGAGTGGATACATGAGCGCCCGAGTGTCGAATACCAGTAGGCTGCGTCTCCCACTGTGTCGTGGTCGGTTGGAAGGGGGTGTGACCTTATCTTCCTGAGTGAGGGGACTATAAGCTAGGCTGAGTTTGATCAGCTTACAAATGAGTCCGCTATCGATGAGCTGGGTAGGTATTGATAGACTACTGGTCAGGCGGATAGTGAGGCCTATTCCACTTGATTGACTGTGCAGCTAGGGAGGTGGCAGTCACTGTGAAGTGATTAGACCCCGGTGATATCCAGAGAGGAACTGTACTAATGTGTACTTGATGAGTACCGACTTGCTTGGATTGCATTTCGCATATAACATTCGGCTATGTAGGCCTCGCATTGCATCGGTGTGGCCGATCGCATTCATGTCTCGCATCACATGGCCTTGGTATGGCTGATAGCATTCATATCTTGCATCACATAGGATTGGTATGGTTGGTTGTATTCATGGACTTACCGCATATTTTCGCATTACTCTGATATTGTACTCTTGGCGTTTGCCTTGCGCACACACTTACACCACCCTCTAAGCTTTTATAAGCTTATGCATGACCGTTGCGTGCAGGTAGCGTTGGACAGCAGTAGCGCTGAGGCAGGAGTGTGCAACTTACTATTTTAGAGCCTTTGATCACCTTGTATTTCCCTTTCCACATTGTACTTAAAGTTTTTGATATAATGGATATGTGGTTATGTTATTTTGTGACTTGGTTATGCTTGTGGTTATGCTCCATTACAAAAAAAAATCATTCTAAAAATCCTCCTTATAGGATCCTAGGATCGAAATCTGGCATATGATTGTCAGGAGTCGAGAATGGGGCACTATGGAGGCTATTGGCAGCGGATTCGGCGATCGGGATTCCTATGAATCCGATTTTCGGGTTTGGGGCGTGACACCACATGGATGGGCGGCATGAATACATAATACCTCACAAGGTAGTTCTCACGTTGGCAACCAAGACAAGTGGGCGGCATGGCTGCATTCACATACATCAAGTGCAGCCACACACCACACATTCAGACGGAAGTGTGGATAAAACATATAGATTAAGGTGGGTCCCACGTACATTAGGGCCCACAGTAATATATATTAAAAATAAAATATAGCATATGCATTTAGCATCTAGGTGTACTGGACAGACAGCCTAGATGTAACATTACTTCATTGTTAGCCCCACAGAGCTTGCTGACTTCATAACAGTGGGACCCACAAAGCTTGGTGGAGTCAATTACACCAGCTATATAACTGGCTTGAGGTACTTGGCCAATTCGTTCAGCCAGGTGAGTCCCACATGGGGCTGGATGGCATGGATTTCTCACATATATAAAGGTGGGCTCCACCCTAATAAATGGCATAGATGCACCACACATATCAGGTGGGCTACACTGCATCAAGAGAAAGAGGGAGAGAGAGAGATTGAGAGAGGTTGGAGTAGTAGAGGGACCCCGCCACTACAGGCCCCTCATAGATCACATCACATACATCAAGATGGCCCCCACCAAATGGGGGTCCTCAAATCACAAAATAAGATCACCTGAAGATTCACCCACCTATCCTTCTTCTTCCTCCCTGGCCTTCTGATGCTCTAAAAGTGCTTCTTCAATGGTAGAGATAATGATCCAAGGGTGGAGATGGGAGATAGGGTGGTAGGGAGTAGGCCACACATGGCTCTTCTCATGGAGAGCTTAGACATTTCCTCCTTTGGAACTTGTTTAGGAGAGTGAGAAAATGAGAGAGGGAGGAGTGGTGATGGGATGAAAAGGAATGGGTTCTCTTGACTTTGGTGAGAAAAGAATGGGCTAAGCATAGGTTGCTTTGACTTTGGGTGAGAGAGGAATGGGTGTGGGATGGATGTGTATTTGACTAGTACATTGATTGATTGATGTGAAATGTTGTAGAGATTCTCTCAAAATTTACAATATGCGGCATTTTTCTAGAACTGAACATGGGCCTACATCTCCTGGCCTGGGTATAACCTCGGCGCACAAGACGCAGTGTCGGAACCGCGACGATGGTGCGGTCACAAGGGTACAAGTTTCAAGTCGTGCCAACTTTGGTATACAAGACTCGGCTTAAGATTACACACAAACATCAGATACAAGTCGAGGGTCACCAGAATTTGACTTGGAGGACCACAGAAGCCTATGTAATGGTACAGACTAGGATACGGGTCTTACAGATCTCCCCACCTAATAAAAATTTTATCCTCTATATTTATAGAATAGACAAGGGAAGAGGAAACATCATCAAGTATATATGTCAAGGCTCAATCAATCTATAAAAGAATAAAGATAGCACTCTCTAATCTCAACGGTATGGAGCCATATCAGAAAATCTCTAAGTTATTCAAACTTGGTAACCTAATAATTCTAAGTTCTCAACAATCATAGAGTGCAGGATAGCTTTCAACAGATATGTGATGTTATCTTCAAATATTCTCAAGTTATGCTCTGATACCATCTTCTTATAAGTAACATACCGATTATGGCTGATCATCGCTGCTATATTTGATAATTATGCTAATATACTTAGTCTAGTAGGACACACTTAGAATATGCTTAGCAAAGCATCATGATACATGCACATACACATCATTTGTATGCCTGTTACGAGGAGTGTTTGATCATAGTATATGTCATTGGGTTTAGACATTTATGGGACTCCTTGTGAGACGGAGTGCCCCACATGATCGCGCGGTATGTGCAGGACTGATGTATGATTGGATGGTATGACTCATGCATCTTGTATCTCTATGACAGATCACTGTACATCCTAGCGATATCAGGGTTGTGGCCTCCACAGGCATATCGTGGATGGCTGGATTGAATATCGAAAATACTTAATTCTAACACTATGGACACATAAGATGTCCTTGGGTGAAAGTCCTAGAACCTTTTTGGTACTAAGAGATGCTCCAACGTCTAGACCGAGTGGATACATGAGTGCATGAGTGTCGAATACCAGTAGGCCATGTCTCACACTATGTCCCGGTTGAAAGGGGGTGTAGCCTTATCCGCCTGAGTGAGGGGGTTATAAGCTAGGCTAAGTTTGACCCACTTGTAAATGGGTCCGCTATCAATGAGCTGAGTAGGTATTGGTAGACTACTGGTCAGGCGGATAGTGTGGTCTCTTCCACTCGTTGGGCTATGCAGCTAGGGAGGTTGTAACACCCTGAAAATCGGGAGTCGTGTAGAAACCCGACTCCCGAGTTCCAGACCATCACTTATGCAACAAATATGCTTATGATTTATTGTTGACTGAGTTAGAGCATTAACATGAGTAAGATTATACCAACACTGCAATTCATACTCCAGATCCAGTGATAAAATGCAAGCGGAAGACTGAAAGATATATATATCACTATATGAAAATAAAATAATCTCCAACTGCTTCCAAAGTATGAATACATCTCTGAGTCTCAAATATATGTCATAAAGAAAAAATAAATGTCAGGTGATAGTCCAACTAGCACAAGTCCCACTGATCCATTCTGTCTATGCGAAGCCGTCGGAGAACTGCATATACGAGAACTCGTCCTGATCCCGTAGTAATCCGACTCCACGTCCTGAATCGCCTCGACACCTGCATCTAAGACAGAGTCTGGTAGGTGTTGCAAATACTGTCTCGTAACGTGGGAGTGAGTGATCAACTCAGTAGAATCATAGAGCAAAGATTAGCATGTTATCAAATCAATCACGCGATAATAGTAAAGCAGACAATCAAACATTCCTAAATACTATTGTTAATGCAAGCATGAAATGATATGATGGATGCCCACACCGACATTCTCCCTCATACGACACCATCTTACGCCCACGACATGCTTTCTTCCCACAGTGCTCCACATCTTCCAGGCACATGCAGTGCGATGTGGATATGATTACCGAGTTATTATTAATCCTTTCATATAGTAGTATTGGGAAACTAAGGTACCTTCCTTATATCAATCCCAACACAGATCCTGTCTAGGGTCGTCACTCCTAGTAATCTTATACGATGTTATATTTGTAGGTCGCTGCAAGGGCTGTCAGGGCTGTTGCTCGCACTCATTGCACCGCTCCCCCATCACCTTATCAATACAAGCCTAATGTACTCTCGTTGCTACGGAAGAGTCGTCGCCTCCCGTAGACTCAGAATACGCTCGAGGTCACTACAAAGGGCTCGTCACCAATCAGTGTAGGCCGACAGCTCGAATGTAGTGTCCCATACCACCACAATCGACTCATGAGTCAAATGTACTCACTGGTCACTAGGGGGAGGTTTGCAGCCCTAGCGTAGGCCAACAGCTAGACCACGGTGTCCCATACCACCATGCCCGGCTCATGAGTCTTTATGGATCAAGGTACTATGGTTATCAGGGTTTTCAATGGTAAGTTCAATACCCTAGGTTCAAGTAGTTATGACTTATACATGGTGAACATACAATGGCTAGTCGGGTTACTTGACGGGCTCGACTAGTACGAGCGCATCTCAAGCTGAGAGACATGAAGTGCATGAAACACTTCGTATGGCCTAACCACTGCCGCCTGCCCAAGACACGACTCGCGTTCATCGACGCGTCCTTCGTGGAAAATGGAAGCCAACCACGAATTCGATCCATTACCGACTGCCTGGACTAAGTTATAGCCCCAAGCATTTGTATATCAACATCAGTAAGCATATGAGAGTAACATAAATGAATATAAACAATACAAGCATGTTGACACATGTTATAACTTACAACGTAAGCAAATCAAGCAACACATGCATTTCATATATATAATGAAATCAATACATATAAACAACATGATGGAAGTCATAAACATCAGCATATTAATTGAGAATTTAATCTCAAAACTAACTCACAACACCATTTACTCAATACATACTAATACAAACATTTATACAAACACTTAGTCTACACACTTTAGTCTACATAGCGTATGTCGACTCAAAGTGCGCATTAGGGCGAATCTCTTCACCAAACAGATCATACGCGTATTCCTAATATCATAACACGACAAATAGCCATGACAATCATTTCAACAAAATATGGACGTAAACAGTATTTCCTACAAATACCTAAAATACCCTAAGTCTCATATTTCCCGTACACAGTCGAAACAGAAAACGGACAGCATGTTCTACATGTCAAATGGTGTTCTCTTCGATAATCTACTATTAAACGACATTGAAAGCTTTAAAATCAGTCAATCCAAGCGTCTAAAATTCTCACCTTTCGCCTTAGACGTGTATCGATTAGAACAAAATTTCTACGCTTCGTCAACGGGGTAATGGCGACCTAATGCACACGATACATAAGCTATATCGCTAAAGTATCAAAGGAATCCCTAAAATAGAAAGTGGTTAGGATTTTTCTTACCTAGAAGTACGTTAGATTCACCGAGAAAATGATTTGAATGCGGTGATTAGTCACGGGTAGCAACTGTAACAAGTGGTGGGAAAACTCTCCCACACCCCTCTCACAATCTCTCATTTTCTCTCTCTCTCTCTCTATCTAGGGTTTTAAACAAATTCGGATGGGAGAGATATGTGAGGGTTTAAGGCCCTTATATAGCCTAAAATCTAACCTAAATAGACTTGGGACAAATGTATACTTAAGTTATAACCAAATCAGGACTTTAACGATCCAAAAGGGTGTTTCGGGAGGTCCCCTGGCCGAACGCGATCGGACTTAAGCTCATGGTCACTAGATGTTGTTCACACCAAGTTTTTAGACCGGTAGAGTTCCCAGATCGCACATGGCGGATCAGTTTCAGTTCAGCGGTCACGAAGGCTCGATCGAGAATTCTTAGTACACTGACCCGAGTGAGAATTGTTTCCTGATCCGAGGGTTTATTTGGGTCAGATTCCGACGTCTGAATGCTTATACTGATCCCGCAAACGAAACGTGCTAGATTCATTTAAATCACATTTAGATTTTTATAAATTTCACTCTTTCTCACTCTCTTCACTCCAGGCTCAATGAAATAGCCTCAGAGCATCGGTTGGGCTTGATTTTCGAAACGATTGTCAAGTCCAGCCAAGCGGTCATAACGGTCTAAGATTATAGACATCGGACCTTCGACGTGTGGTCTAAATAAAATATGAAGTTTCAAAGGGTTCCTGAGAGCAAATGGGTTTAGAGTTTGATCCAAGGTTTCAGGATATTATAGCGTCATTGATTCTACAAGGTTTGGGTCTTGCAGAACGTATTTAAAGCGATCAGGGACAATTTCACAGCTACTCTAACGTAGCGCTAGTTAACTTACGCTTATTTTCTAAAGGAATTAATCCTAAGTGATTTCTGATTGAGTTGGTACTCGAGTCTCTGTATGGATTTTTTCAATGCGTTACAATCTACCCCCCTTAACAATAAATTTCATCCTCGAAATTTGTACCTTTTCGTACTCCTCGAGAAGCTGTGGGTAGTTCTTTCTGATCTCGACTTACATCTCCCAAGTAGCCTCTTCCTCAGAGTGATGCGTCCACAACACCTTCACAAGGGGGATGACCTTGCTACACAGCACCTGCTCTTTGTCTAGTATACGCGTCGGTCGCAGTATATATGTCACATCCTCACCTAACTGCACCTGCTCCCATCTAATGATATGGGAAGGATCAGGAACGTATTTCTTCAGCATAGAAACATGAAATATGTTGTGTACGCTGGAGAGAAGTGTAGGCAATGCCAGACGATAAGCCACTGCACCCACACGGTCGAGAATCTGAAACGGACCAATGAATCGCGGTGCTAGTTTTCCCTTTTTCCCAAACCAAAGGACTCCCTTCATAGGGGAAACTCGAAAAAATACATGATCTCCAACCGCGAACTCTAGTGGGCGCCGCCTCGTATCGGCATAACTTTTCTGTCTACTCTACGCTGTAAGAAGCTGGCGTCTAATAATATCAACCTTCTCCGAGGTCGCCTGCACTAACTCTGGGCCAATCAATCTGTGCTCACCGACCTCTGCCCAGCAATGCGGTGCTCGACAAGGTCGCCCATACAAAGCCTCATAAGGTGTCATACCGATACTTGCCTGGAAACTGTTGTTGTACATGAACTCTGCATATGCAAGACAATCATCCCAACTGTCCTTGAAGTTCAATGCGAAAGCCCGCAACATGTCCTCTAGAATCTGGTTCACCCGCTCTGTCTGTCCATCTGTCTGTGGGTGGAAGGCCGTACTAAACTTCAACTTCACACCCATAGCCTCCTGAATGCGAGTTCAGAAAATAGAAGTAAAGTGCATGTCTCTATCCGACATGATCTCCAAGGAAACTCCTTGCAGACGTACGATCTCTCTGATATACAGCCTGGCTAACTCGTCTGTAGAGTTCGTAACTCTGATTGGTAGGAAGTGCGTAGACTTCGTCAGATGGTCGACGATCACCCAAATAGAATCATGTCCCTTCCTCGTCTTCAGTAGTCTTGAGATGAAATCCATGAAAATGAAGTCCCACTTCCACTCAGCTATAGGCATAGGCTGAAGGAGTCCAGGAGGTTGGCGATGCTCTGCCTTCACCTGCTGGCAAGTGAGACAACGGGACACTAACTCTGCGATGTGGGTCTTCATACCATCCCACCAATACGTCCTCCTCACGTCGCGATACATATTTGTGCTGCCCGGATGCAACGCAAGTTGAGAACTGTGCGCAGCCACGAGAATCTCTCGTCTCAAGTAGGGGATATTTGGGACGCATAGGCGACCACGATAACGTAAGCCCCCATCCATTCCAACTCACCACTCAGCGTCTGCATCATCACTGGCCTGCTCTCAAAGCTCAGTCAGACGGGCATCATCCCTCTGCGCCGTGATGACCCTGTCATCGATAAGATGTCGCACCCGAATGTGTACGATAACCTCGAATGACTCATCCACAGTGAGTTTCTGCTCAAAGTCTCATAAAAACTCAACCATGTCCCACTCGGCAACCATCAGTGAAGCCACAAACTCTATCGCCTTCTTGCGGCTCAACGCATCAGCCACAAGGTTCGCCTTGCCCAGATGGTAGGAGACTTCGAACTTAAAGTCCTTCAAAGTCTCCATCCATCGCCGCTGCCTCATATTCAGATCCCGCTGCGTGAATATGTACTTAAGGCTCTTGTGGTTGTAAAAGAGCTTGAACTCCTCCCCATAGAGGTAATGTCTCCAGAGCATCAATGCAAAAATAACGGCTGCCAACTCAAGGTCATGTGTAGGGTAATTCTCCTCGTGCTTCCTTAATTATCTCGAGACATACGAAATTACCCTATCCTTCTGCATAAGGACACAACCCAGACCAATGCTAGACACGTCAGTGTATATCGTGTATCTAACCCCTTGATCTGACAATACTAGCATAGGGGCGGACGTCAACCTGTCCTTCAGCTCCTGAAAAGCTGTCTTCGCCTTTTCACTCCAGGCGAACTTCACATCCTTCCATGTCAGCTGAGATAGAGGTTTGGCGATCTTCGAGAAATCTCGAATAAATCGTCGATAGTAGCCTGCCAAACCTAAGAAACTCCTCACCTCAGTGACAGAACCAGGCTGCTCCCAGTCCTGAACTGCAGCTACCTTAGCCAGGTCAACTGTCATCCCATCATTGGACACCACATGTCCCAGGAACTTAACTTCTTGCTTTCAGAAGTCGTACTTCTTATACTGTGCGAACAACTGATGCTGCCTCAGTGTATCCAGGACCAATAGCAAGTGCTCCTCGTGCTCCTCTCGTGTAATGCCCTGGAAAAATCCGTACTGGAACTCGATTACTGACTCGACCAGAAATCCCGTAGGATTAATTTCTTTAGAAAATAAGCGTAAGTTAGTTAGCGCAATGCTAGAGTAGCTGTGAAATCATCCCTGATCACTTTAAATACGTTCTACACGACCCAAAACTTGTAGAACCAATGACGCTATAATATCCTGAAACCTTGGATCAAACTCTAAACTGGTTTGTTCTCAGGAACCTTCTGAAACTCTATAATGGATCTAGACCGCGCATCGAAAGTCTGATACTTATAATCTTAGACCGTTATAACCGCTTAGCTGGACTTGACAATCATTTCGAAAATCAATCCCAACCGACGTTCAGAGGCTATTTCATTGAGCATGGAGAGAAGAGAGTGAGAAAAGGGTTAGATTTGGAAATTTTAATCCAAATCTGGCACGTGACTTTGCGCGTTATTATTAAGCGTTCTGACTGTCAGAATTTAGCCAAATTACACCCTCAGATCAGGAAAATTTTCTCTTTCATATCATGAGACTTGTAGACCTGATCTAGGTGCGATGACCGCTGAACTGAAACTGGACTGCCACGTGTGATCTACGAACTCTACCGGACTGAAAACTGGGTGTGAGCAACATCCAGTGACCATGAGCTTAAGTCCGATCGCGTTCCGCCAGGGGACCTCCCGAAATGCCCTTTTGGACCAGAACAGCCCCGATTTGGTTATACCTCAAGTGAACTTTGTTCCCAAGCCTAATTTGGGAAGGTTTTAGCCTATATAAGGGCTTTAAACCCTCACTTATCTCACCCATTAGAATTTTCTATAAACCCTAGCTAGAGAGAGAAAAAGTGTGAGATTGAGAGAGTGTGTGAGAGAGATCTTCCTGCCACCTGCACTAGCTGTTGCACGTGCTTAAACAACGTATCCTAATCACTTCGTTGGTGATTCCGCCACAATTCTAGGTAAGGAAAATCCTAAACACTTACTGATTTAAGGTTCCGTCGATTCCAATAGCGAAGTAGCTTATACATCTTGTGTATTAGGTTGCCTGTTCGCCGTAGACGAAGCGTATACGCTCCGTTCGAAACGATACACATCTAGGATAAAAGGTGAGGATTTTAGACGCTTTGATTGGATGATTTCAACGCTTTCAATGTCGTTTAATAGTAGATTATCGACGGCAATGCCGATTGACATGTACAACATGCTGTCCGTTTTCTGTTTCGCAAACCTACAGGAAATATGAGATTTAGGGCATTTTAGTCATTTGTAGGAAATACAGTTTGCATCCATATTTTTCTAAATTGTTTGTCACGGCTATTTGTCGCATTAGGATATTAGGAATGCGTGCATAATTGGTTTGGCGAAGAGATTCGCCCAAAGGCACACTTTGAGTCGACATACACTATGTAGACTTAAGTGTGAAGACTAAGTGTTTGTATAAATGTTTGTATTAGTATGTATTGAGTATATGGTGTTGGGAAATAGTTTTGAGATTGAATTCTCAAGTAATATGCTGATGTAAATGATTTCCATCATGTTGGCAATATGTATGGATTACATTGTATGTATGAAATGCATGTGTTGAATGAATTACTTAAGTTGTATGTTATAACATGTGATAAGATGCTTGTATTGTTGTATTGCATTTCAATTACTCTCACATGATTATTGCTGCTGATTTACAAATGTTTGGGACTATGCTTAGTCCAGGCAGTCGGTAACGGAGTACATTCGTGGTTGGCTTATATTTACCACGAAATACGCATCAATGAACACGAGTCGTGTTTGGAGTTGGCGGCAGTGGTTAGGCCAAACGAAGTGTTTTACGCACTTCATGTCATTCGACTTGCGATGCGCTCGTACTAGTCGAGCCCGTCAAGTAACCCGACTGGCCGTTGATTGTTCACCTTGTATGAGTCATAACTGCTTGAACCTAGGGTACTGAACTTACCATTGTAAACCCTGTTAACCATGGTACCTTGATCCATAAAGAGAGCCGGGCATGGTGGTATGGGACACCGTGGTCGAGCTGTCGGCCTACGCTGGGGCCACAAACCTTCCCGTAGTGACCAGTGAGCACCTATAACTCGTGAGCAGATTATGGTGGTATGTGACACTATATTCTTGTTGTCGACCTACACTGATCAGGTGACGAGCCCTTTGTAGTGACCGCGAGCGTATTCTGAGCCTACGGGAGGCGATGACCCTTTCGTAGCAATGAGAGTACATTAGGCCTGTATTGATAAGGTGATGGGGGAGCGGTGCAATGAGTGTGAGCAACAGCCCTGACAGCCCTTACAGCGACCTACAATTGTAACATCGTATGTGATTTTTAGGAGTGACGACCCTAGATAGGATCTGTGTTGGGATTGATATACAGGAAGTACCTTAGTTTCCCAATACTGTTGTATGAAAAGGAATAATAACAACTTGATAATCATATCCACATCACATTGCATGTGCCTAGAAGATGTGGAGCACTGAGCGGTACGCAAGCATGCCGCGGATGCAGATGGTGCCGTATGAGGGAGAATGTTGGTGAGGGCATCCATCATGTCATGTCATATTGTATTAACAACAGTATTTATGAATGTTTGATTTATTGCTTTACTATTATCACATGATTGATTTGAGAACATGTTAATCTCTACTCTATTATTCCACTGAGTTGATCACTCACTCCCACATTACAGGATGGTGTTTGCAACACCCACCAGAGCCTGTCTTAGATGTAGGTGAGGTGGCGATTCAGGAGGCAGAGCAGGATTACGATGAGGACCAGGACGAGTTCTCATATATGCAGTTTCACGATGGCTTTGCATAGGTGGCCTGGATTGGCAGGACATACTAGTTGGACTTCAAACATTTTGAATTTTATTTTATTACATGTATATGAGACTCAGAGATGTATTCATACTTTGGAGACAGTTGAGATTTATTTTGTTTTCTATACAGTGATATATATATTCTTCAGTCTTTCGCTTACGTTTTATCACTGAATCTGGAGTATGAATTGCAGTTTTGGTATAATCTTACTCATGTGAATGCTCTAACTCAGCCAACTTTAAATCATATTCATTCTTATTGCATAAGTGATGGTCTGGAACTCGAGAGTCGGGTTTATACACGATCCCCTATTTTCAGGGTGTTACAAGTTGGTATCAGAGCATGAATGAGATTAAACCGGACCTGGGTTATGGACACGAGACATACGCTGTCACTCCTTTGACTTAGGTGGGTGCGAGAAAGGTCTAGAAACACTCATAGGATCGCAGTCTCACCAGTAGGCGAAGTCTACTCAACTCGTTCGTTTCGATCGAGTCCATAATGCATCTTAGGTCGTGTGAGGCGAACTAAGTAGATAGTAGGTTGTTAGTTGACCGGTTTGAGATGTTCTCAGAAGCATTTCCAAGCCTAAAAATGTGTCTTTGGGTCGTGGGGCCACCACAACCCTTACATTTAATCGCTAGGGCTTAAAAACCCCGTTTCACTCAATTTCTTCAAAATCTTTCCTCTCACCACCCCATTCTTCAATTATTTCTTAGTATTTTTATGTTAGGCATTAATCCTAATGTGAAAATGATATAAAATCATACTTCAATAAAATTTTATAATGAATAGTAAAATTACATGAAAATTAGCCTTTTGGCCATTCCAGTTACAAAATATTTTGTATAAGATGGGTTATTTGGATAGATTAGCTCATCCTACCCCAAAATCATATGTTATATGGCATATAAATTCATTCTGGTCTACATATTGGCCTCAGAACACCCCAAATGGAGTTTTGGGCCTCTCTAGGCCAAACCACAATGAACTAGGGTGGGGCCCACATATATTTGGTGTCCTTAGGGTAGGGGGGACCCAACCCATGAGGCCCTACCAGCCGGATTGACGATCAGCAGGCGATGCACCGCCGACCGGTGGGCCCCATTTACACCAAAACTCGGGCGCATGCCCTTTTAGGGGTAGGGCACCCCTCCCATATGCTGCCCATCCTTCGAAACCCCTTAGAACAAGTACCCCCTTCACAAAAAATGCTCCAACGCCCTCCCTTTTACATTTTTCTTGCTGTCACATCTCAACACTCAGCTCCAAACTACTCCCAATCCCATTTTCTGGTAAAAACGATCCCCCTCCATCGTCCATAGCAGCGGACAGCCCTCTCCCTTTCAAATCTCATCCGTTAGAGCTCTTGCAACCTCCATTTATGGCTGAAATCGGATGGAGCTCCATTCCCCTTTATTCTTCTCTTTTCTTTTTAAAAATTCAGCCCTTGAAAGCTTAAAGCATCCCTCTACAATGCCTAGATCCACTTCAGTCCGTTTGGGCAGCGGTTTCTCTCCATTTCACTCATTTTCCATGGCTTTTGTTGAAGCCATTTTAGCCTTTTTCTCTTTCTCCGCCAACCTCTCTTTGATGGGAAAGAGAAAGACTACCACAGATGAAGCCGGGCCTAGTCGCCCTTCGCAATCAAGAAGGCCGAGAGGTGGCGCTGCTAGCTCAAGCGCCGCTGCAGGTCCAAGCACAGCTCGTGAGTTTCATACAAAGCGGGGTTTGGATCCCCATGCTTAAATAGGGCGAGTGCTGTTAGCAAAGATGCCTCATGACGATTATACTGACCGTAAGGTACTGTTTGAAGCCCATGTGGATGAGCGGCTCTTCGGTGAATTTTTGTTGTTTGAGCGTATTGAAGCTGCACACTGGGGTCCGCTCTTTGAAGCACAGTCCCGAGCAAATGTGAGCATCGTTCGTGCCTTCTATGATCGTATCCGGGATCCTACATTGGAGCCATTGTAGTTCAAGATTCCCTTTGATAGAGACCGGATGGCTACGATCGATGTTCGGTTGATAGCTCGCAATCTGAAGGTGCCTCTTGGTGAAGTTCATCCCAGTGCTAAGAATCTGAAGAGTAGGCGTGAGCGAGATCACCGTAGTAGATTCTTATATGGTAGTTTGGTTCCGTGGCAGCCTAATAATAGCCTCTTGGCGTCTCATATGTCAGATGATTTGTGCCTGCTGTACCACATTTGCACGTTCGACGTGTATCTTAGGTCGACCAACCGCAGCGAATGTACACGCCTCATGGTTGATTTCTTGTATCAGGTGGGCCAGGGAGAGAATGTGTGTATGGCCACCTTTTTGTTGCGGCAAATAGTCCTCGTAGCGAAATCAAGAAGAACGTCTGAGTCGCTTCCTTTTAGCCGGCTCATATGCAAGATCGCGCTTGATTTTACGTACAGACTTGGGCCGGAGTTGCCAGTACCGATTCATCACATTGACGAGTCTACTATGGACAAGATGAAGATCAGGCCTAGGCAGCGTGAGGCTCAGCTTGATGAGGATAGCGAGGGCGATTATCATGGCGAGGAAGGTTCAAGTGAAGAAGAATCTGGGGAGAAAATAGAGGAAGAAGCCCAGGAAGAGGAAGAGGAGGAGGCTCAGGATACTGATGAGAGCCCTCCTTCAGCGGCTTGGGCTATTAGAGATGATCACATTGGCCGACTTGAGGAGAACTAGGTTTCCTTACGAAGGGAAGTCCAGGAACTTCGGGCCAAGGTCGAGGATACCAAGGCCGTTATGAAGAGAAAATTCGACGAGGTGACATGTACTCTGAAGGCTATCCTGTGTTGTCTACAGGATAAGGGTGCTCCTCCTCCATCCCCAGACTCGGACTAGTGATCTAAATCCAGATGTCGTTGGTTGTAGTTAGTTGTTTCTTGCTTTCTGTGTGTAAGCCTGATAAGGCTAGTGGTTTACTTATGTTGTTGTAGTAGCTTACTGGCTTAGTTTCCCATGTGTTTCTGGTCATGATGCATGTAAGAATATACCCTTGTATTGTGACAATTTTGATTAAATGAAATGAATGAAATGTTTTCAGCTCTTTATGTGAATGATTATGTGGTGGTGTGTTTGTACTGTCGTTGAAACTAACAAGGTTGCACCCTGTTTTGAATATAGGGAATGCCGCCTAAGGTTACGCGGAGCACCATATGACTTACATTGGGCGAGCCTATGGATCAGGTTCCTCTCCAAACTGATGTTCATACGGACCCTTCTATGGGCCCGATTCCTGAGACAACACGTAAGTCTCAGCCCTCTGCTGGTCCTACAGCTTGACCGTCGCCTTTCACATCGCCTGTTAGAGAGCAGAATCGCACGTCTTCCTCGACGCAATATGTGCCACAGCCCGCTCCACCTCATGATAGATTTGAGCAGATGATGGCCATGATGCAGCAGCAGCAGCAGCTCTTGACTACTATAGTAGGGGCTCTAGCCCAGGGTGGGAGTGTGACTCTACCTGCACCACCTGTGCATCCAGCTGAGCATGCCGGTACTTATGCTCAGGATGAGGGCATGGCTCATCCTGCACCACCTGCTTACCCTGCGGGGAATGCTGCAGATACACGGGGCCTACTCGAGCAATTCCAGCGCTTACGGCCTCCTACATTTACGGGTTCTCACAGACCCGAGGAGGCCGAGTATTCGCTCGACCGTGTGTCGAAGATACTACGGATGCTGCATTGCTCAGAGCCTGAGCAGGTAGAGTTGTCTACGTTCCTGTTTGAGCGAGAGGCCAGCTTATGGTGGGATAGTGTGCTGTGGACCATTGCAGTCGATTACGTCTGGACTTGGGCAGTGTCCGAGTTCCATTTCCATGAGAAATACTATCCCCAGACATACAGGCATGAGCGGGAGAATGAGTTTCTACGCCTCAGGCAGGGAGGCATGACAGTCACGGAGTATGAGCATCGATTCACTGAGTTGGGAAGATATGTCCCGACTATACTTGCTGATGAACAGATGCGCATACGGTGCTTTTCTGAGGGTTTACGACCGGACATACGGTCGAAGATGTGTTGCGTAAGCATCCCCTCCTACGTTGAGCTGATTCACATGTCTATGCGGGCAGAGCAGGATGTGGATCAGCTTGCACGATCTCGTGACCCTATTGTCCCTAGGCCGCGACCAGAGTTGCAGGACAGGCCCTTTGCAGGCAAGAGGCCTCGCGTCGACCCTCCTCCTAGGGCTATAGCACCAGTGTTACCGATGAGATGCCCTGATCTATCATGTACTTACTGTGGGAGAGCGGGTCACGCAGTGAAGAGCTGTTTCACTCAGATGAGAGACAGTGGGTTCTCACCGTCGCAGAAGATCGACTGTCCAAGCCCACAGGCTATATCACCACCGCCTCTACGGTTAGCTCCTGCACACCCTTCCTTCAGACCTCCTGCATCTCAGTTCAGGCCGCCTCTACGGCCTATGATACGGCGGCCGAACCGACCACAGCAGGCTCGAGTTCATGCTTTGACAGCTGAGGCAGCTAAGACAGATACTACTCAGCTTTTGGCCTTTGAGGTCACCGCCCACATTGGAGGTACTCCTATACTTGTGATGGTGGATACTGGGTCCACGCTTTCTTTGATATCGCGTTCCATAGTCAGGCGTCTTGGACTACCAACTATTCGTATGGATGGAGTGCTAGTCATTTCAGCTCACTGGGATTTTTCTGATGCCACCCTGATGTGTGAGGGTTACTTGATGGATTTAGGAGGTAGGACCATGTCTATTGATCTTATCGTTGACCCTTCTCTCGTTCAGCTCGACGTCATTCTTGGCATGGATTGGCTGACTGTAGCGAGGGCCGAGATTGACTGCGAGACTCGTATGCTGACGATATACGAGCCAGATGGCATGCTACTTACATTTTCAGTGTGGGTAAATCTTTCCTTCCGCATACTCAGCTACGCTACTTTACTACGGGACGCTGGTGCCCAGACGCTTGAGCATACGCCAGTCGTCCATGATTTTAGGGATTTGTTTAGGAAGATCCCTGGTTTGCCTCCTCAGCGAGAGATTGATTTTACTATCGATCTGGTACCTGGTTCCACGCCCGTCTCATTGCCGACGTATCGCATGGCACCGTGTGAGATGGAAGAGTTGAGGACGCAGATTGATGATCTGTTGGAGCTTGGTCTTATTCGATCTAGTGTGTCTCCTTGGGGAGCACCAGTTCTGTTTGTGAAGAAGAAGGATGGTTCGATGCGATTGTGTATTGATTATCGCAGGCTAAACCAGATCACGGTGAAGAACAAGTACCCTTTACCCAGGATCGATGACTTATTTGATCAGTTGAGAGGGGTCCAGTACTTCTCAAAGATTGATCTTCAGTCATGATATCATCAGTTGCGCGTCAGGGATGAGGACGTGCAGAAGACAGCATTCAAGACCAGCTTTGGCCACTACGAGTTCCTTGTGATGTCGTTCGGACTCACGAACGCACCAGCCGTGTTCATGGATTTGATGAACAGGGTATTTCGGCCTTTCCTCTATCGATTCGTCGTTGTGTTCATTGACGACATTTTGATATACTCTAAGAGTCGAGAGGAACATGAGGAGCACTTGCGCTTGGTCCTGGATACACTCAGGCAGCATCAGTTGTTCGCACAGTACAAGAAATGCGACTCCTGGAAGCAGGAAGTGAAGTTCTTGGGACACGTGGTGTCCAAAGATGGGATGGCAATTGACCTGTCTAAGGTAGCTGCAGTTCAGGATTGGGAGCAGCCTAGTTCTATCACTAAGGTGAGGAGTTTCTTAGGTCTTGCTGGTTACTATCGACGCTTCATTCAGGATTTCTCAAAGATCGCCAGACCCTTATCTCAGTTGACAGGGAAGGACGTGAAGTTCACCTGCAATGACAAGGCGGAGTCAGCTTTTCAGGAGCTAAAGGACAGACTTACGTCCGCCTCTATGCTAATATTGATAGAGCAAGGGGTTAGATACACGATATACACTGACGCGTCTAGCATTGTTTTGGATTGTGTCCTTATGCAGAAGGAAAGGGTAATTTCGTATGCCTCGAGACAATTAAGGAAGCATGAGGAGAATTACCCTACACACGACTTGGAGTTGGCAGCCGTCATCTTCTCACTGAGACTCTGGAGACATTACCTCTATGGAGAGGAGTTCAAGCTCTTGTGCGATCATAAGAGCCTCAAGTACATATTCACGCAGCGAGACTTGAATATGAGGCAGCGGCGATGGATGGAGACTTTGAAGGACTTCAAGTTCGAAGTCTCCTACCATCCTAAGAAGGCGAACTTTGTGGCTGACGCGTTGAACCGCAAGAAGGCGATAGAGTTTGTGGCTCCGCTGATAGTTGCTGAGTGGGACATGGTTGAGTTTTTACGAGACTTTGAGCAGAAACTAACTGTGGAGGAGCCCTTCAAGTTTATCGTACATGTGCAGGTGCGATCTCAGATCGATGACTGGGTCATCGAGGCACAAAGGGATGATGTACGTTTGACTGAGCTTGTAGAGCAGGCCAGTGATGATGCAGACGCCGAGTGGCGAGTTGGCACGGATGGGGGCTTACGTTATCGTGGCCGCCTATGCATCCTAGACATCCCTGACTTGAGACGAGAGATTCTCGAGGCTGCGCACTGTACCAGACTTGCGATGCATCCTGTCAGTACAAAGATGTATCGCGACGTGAGGACTTATTGGTGGGAAGGTATGAAGACCCACATCACAGAGTTCATGTCCCGTTGTCTCACTTGCCAGCAGGTGAAGGCAGAGCATCGCCGACCACCTGGACTCCTTCAGCCTATGCCTATAGCTGAGTGGAAGTGAGACTTCATTTCAATGGATTTCATCTCAGGGCTACCGAAGACGAGGAAGGGACATGATTCTATTTGGGTGATCGTCGACCGTCTGACGAAGTCGGCGCACTTCCTACCGATCAGAGTTGTGAGCTCTGCAGACGAGTTAGCCAGACTGTATATCAGAGAGATCGTGCGTCTGCATGGAGTTCCGTTGGAGATCGTGTCGAACAGAGACATGCGTTTTACTTCTATTTTCTGGACTCGCATTCAGGAGGCTATAGGTGTGAAGTTGAAGTTCAATATTGCTTTCCACCCACAGACAGACGGACAGACAGAGCGGGTGAACCAGATCTTAGAGGATATGTTGCGAGCTTGCGAATTGGACCTCAAGGAAAGTTGGGATGATTGTCTTGCATATGCGGAGTTCACGTACAATAACAGTTACCAGGCGAGTATCGGTATGGCACCTTACGAGGCGTTGTATGGGCGACCTTGTCGAGCACCGCATTGCTGGGCAAAGGTTGGTGAGCGTAGATTGATCGGCCCAGAGTTAGTGCAGGCGACGTCCAAGAATATTGACATCATTAGACGCCGGCTTCTCACAGCGCAGAGTAGACAGAAGAGTTATGCCGATACGAGACGGTGGCCACTAGAGTTCACGGTTGGGGATCATGTATTTTTGTGAGTTTCCCCTATGAAGGGAGTCCTTCGGTTCGGGAAGAAGTGGAAGCTGGCACCGCAATTCATTAGACCATTTTAGATTCTCGATCGTGTGGGTGCAGTGGCTTATCGTCTAGCTTTACCTATGCCTCTCAAGAGCGTTCACAACGTATTTCATGTTTCTATGCTGAAGAAATACGTTTCTGATCCTTCCCATATCATCAGATGGGAGCAGGTGCAGTTAGGAGAGGATGTTACATATATCATACGACCGACGCGTATCCTAGACAGGAAGGATCAGGTACTGCGTAGCAAGGTGATCTCCCTTGTGAAGGTATTGTGGACGCATCACTCTGAGGAAGAGGCTACCTGGGAGACAGAAGCCGAGATCAGAAAGAACTACCCACAACTTCTCGAGGAGTACGAAAAGGTACAAATTTTGAGGATGAAATTTTTTTGTTAAGGGGGGTAGATTGTAACGCCCTGGAAAAATCCATACTGGAACTCGAGTACTGACTCGACCAGAAATCCCGTAGGATTAATTCCTTTAGAAAATAGGTGTAAGTTAGCTAGCGCAACGCTAGATTAGCTGTGAAATCGTCCCTGATCACTTTAAATACGTTCTACAAGACCCAAAACTTGTAGAACCAATGACGCTATAATATCATGAAACCTTAGATCAAACTCTAAACCGGTTTGTTCTTAGGAACCTTCTGAAACTTTGTATTGGATCTAGACCGCGCGTCGAAAGTCCGATACTTACAATCTTAGACCGTTATGACCGCTTAGCTGGACTTGACAATTATTTCGAAAATCAAGCCCAACCGACGTTCAGAGGCTATTTCATTGAGCCTGGAGTGAAGAGAGTGAAAAAAGGGTTAGATTTAAAAATTTTAATTCAAATCTGGCACGTGACTTGGCGGGTTATTATTAAGCGTTCTGACCGTCAGAATTCAGCCAAATTACACCCTCGGATCAGGAAAAATTTCTCTTTCATATCATGAGACCTGTAGACCTGATCTAGGTGCGATGACCGCTGAACTGAAACTGGACCGCCACGTGCGATCTACGAACTCTACCGGATTGAAAACTGGGTGTGAGCAACATCCAGTGACCATGAGCTTAAGTCCGATCGCGTTCGGCCAGGGGACCTCCCGAAATGCCCTTTTGGACTAGAACAGCCCCGATTTGTTTATACCTCAAGTGAACTTTGTTCGCAAGCCTAATTTGGGAAGGTTTTAGCCTATATAAGGGCTTTAAACCCTCACTTATTTCACCCATCCGAATTTGCTAGAAACCCTAGCTAGAGAGAGAGAGAAAAAGTGTGAGATTGAGAGAGTGTGTGAGAGAGATCTTCCTGCCACCTGCACTAGCTGTTGCACGTGCTTAAGCAACGTATCCCAATCACTTCGTTGGTGATTCCACCACAATTCTAGGTAAGGAAAACCCTAAAAACTTGCTGATTTAAGGTTCTATCGATTCCAATAGCGATGTAGCTTATACATCTTGTGTATTAGGTCGCCTGTTCGCCGTAGACGAAGCGTATACGCTCCATTCGAAACGATACACATCTAAGGTAAAAGGTGAGGATTTTAGACGCTTTGATTGGCTGATTTCAACGCTTTCAATGTCGTTTAATAGTAAATTATCGACGGCAACGCCGTTTGACATGTACAATATGCTGTCCGTTTTCTGTTTCGTAAACGTACGAGAAATATGAGATTTAGGGCATTTTAGTCATTTGTAGGAAATACAGTTTGCATCCATATTTTGCTAAATTGTTTGTCACGGCTATTTGTCGCATTAGGATATTAGGAATGCGTGCATAATTGGTTTGGCGAAGAGATTCGCCCAAAGGTGTACTTTGAGTGGACATACACTATGTAGACTTAAGTGTGAAGACTAAGTGTTTGTATAAATGTTTGTATTAGTATGTATTGAGTATATGGTGTTGGAAAATACTTTTGAGATTGAATTCTCAAGTAATGTGCTGATGTAAATGATTTTCATCATGTTGACAATATGTATGGATTACATTGTATGTATGAAATGCATGTGTTGAATGAATTGCTTAAGTTGTATGTTATAACATGTGATAACATGCTTGTATTGTTGTATTGCATTTCAATTACTCTCACATGATTATTGATGCTGATTTACAAATGTTTGGGACTATGCTTAGTCCAAGCAGTCGGTAACGGAGTACATTCGTGGTTGGCTTATATTTGCCACGAAAGATGCATCGATGAATGCGAGTCGTGTTTGGAGTTGGCGGCAGTGGTTAGGCCACACGAAGTATTTTACGCACTTCATGTCGTTCGACTTGCAATACGCTCGTACTAGTCGAGCCCGTCAAGTAACCCGACTGGCCGTTGATTGTTCACCTTGTATGAGTCATAACTGCTTGAACCTAGGGTACTGAACTTACCATTGTAAACCCTGTTAACTATGGTACCTTGATCCATAAAGACTCATGAACCGGGCATGGTGGTATGGGACACTGTGGTCGAGCTGTCGGCCTACGCTGGGGCCACGAACCTCCCCGTAGTGACCAGTGAGCACCTATGACTCGTGAGCAGATTATGGTGGTATGGGACACTATATTCTTGTTGTCGGCTTACACTGATCAGGTGACGAGCCCTTTGTAGTGACCGCGAGCGTATTCTGAGCCTACGGGAGGCGATGACTCTTCCATAACAATGAGAGTACATTAGGCCTGTATTGATAAGGTGATGGGGGAGCGGTGCAATGAGTACGAGCAATAGACCTGGCAACCCTTGCAGCGACCTACAAATGTAACATCGTATGTGATTTCTAGGAGTGACGATGTAACACCCTGAAAAAATTCGTACTTGGACTCGAGTACCAACTCGACCAAAAATCGCGTAGGATTAATTCCTTTGGAAAATAAGTGTAAGTTAGCTAGCGCAACGCTAAAGTAGCTGGGAAATAGTCCCTGATCACTTTAAATACGTTCTAAAAGATCTAAAGCGAGTAAAACCAATGACGCTATAATACTCTAAAACCTCGGATCAAACTCTAAACCGGTTTGTTCTCAGGACCTCTTTGAAACTTTGTATTGGATCTAGACCGCGCGTCGAAAGTCTGATACCTATAATCTTCGACCGTTATAACCGCCTAGCTGGACTTGACAATCATTTCGAAAATCAAGTCCAATCGACATTCAGAGGCTATTTCATTGAGCCTAGAGTGAAGAGAGTGAGAATAGGGTTAAATTTGGAATTTGAAATTCAAATCTGGCACATGACTTGGCGCGTTATTATTAAGCGTTCTGATTGTCAGAATTCAGCCAAATTACACCCTCGAATCAGAAAAAATTTCTCTTTCATATCATGAGACTTGTAGACCTGATCTACATGCGATGACCGCTGAACTGAAACTGGACCGCCACGTGCGATCTACGAACACTACTGATCTGAAAATGGGATGTGAGTGACATCCGACGTGTATGAACTTAAGTTCGATCGCGTTCAGCCAGGGGACCTCTAGAAATGTCTTTTTGGACCGAAACAGCCCCGATTTTGTTAAGCATCAAGTAAATATTGTTCCCAAGCCTGTTTTGAGCATGTTTTAGGTTATAAAAGGGGCTTAAACCCTCACTTCTCTCACCCATCCAAATTTGCTAGAAACCTAACTGGTGTGAGAGAAAAGGTGAGAGATTGTGAGAGAGAGTGGGAGAGAACTTCCTGCTGCTTGCACTACTTGTTGCACGTGCTTAAGTAACGCACCTCAATCACTTTCCCGGTGATTCCGCCGCATTTTTAGGTAAGAAAAGACCCTAAACACTTGCTGATTTAAGGTTCCATCGGTTCCTTAGCATGGTAGCTTATACATCTTGTGAAATAAGTTGTCGGTTCACCGTAGACGAAGCGTATACGCTCTGTTCGAATCAATACACTTCTAGGATAAAAGGTGCGGATTCTAGATGCTTTGATTGACTATTTTCAACGCTTTCAATGTCGTTTAATAGTAGATTATCGACGGCAACGCCGTTTGACAAGTACAACATGCTATCTGTTTCCTGTTTTGTAAGCAGACGAAAAATATGAGGTTTAGGGCATTTTAGTCATTTGTAGGAAATACTATTTTCATCCATATTTTGCTGATATGATTGACATGGCTTCTTGTTGCATTAGGATATTAGGAATGCGTGTATAATCAGTTTGGCGAAGAGATTTGCCCAAATGCGCACTTTGAGTCGACATACTATATGTAGACTTAAGTGTGTAGACTAAGTGTTTGTATAAATGTTTGTATTAGTATGTATTGAATTAAATGGTGTTATGAATTAGTTTGAGATTGAATTCTCAAATAATATGCTGATGTAAATGATTTCCTACATGTTGGCTATATGCATGATTTCATTATATGTATGAAATGCATGTGTTAGATGATTTATTTAAGTTGTATGTTATAACATGTGTTAACATGTTCACATTGTTGTATTTCATTTCCATTACTCTTATATGATTGCTGATGTGAATTCATAAATGTTTGGGACTATACCTAGTCCAAGCAGTCGATAACTGAGTAAATTCGTGGTTGGCTTATCTTTGCCATGAACGACGCGTCGATGAACACGAGTCGTGTTTTGGAGTTGGCGGCAGTGGTTACGCCACACGAGGTGTTTTATGCACTTCATGTCGTTCGACTTGAGATGCGCTCGTGCTAGTCGAGCCCGTCAAGTAACCCGACTGGCCATTGTATGTTCACCTTGTATGAGTCATAACTGCTTGAACCTAGGGTACTAAACTTATCATTGTAAACACTATTAACCCTGGTACCTTGATCCATAAAGACTCATGAGCTGGGCATGGTGGTATGGGACACTGTGGTCGAGCTGTCGGCCTACGCTGGGGCCACAAACCTCCCCGTAGTGACCAGTGAGCACCTATGACTCGTGAGCAGATTATGGTGGTATGAGACACTATATTCTTGCTGTCGGCCTACACTGATCAGGTGACGAACCCTTTGTAGTGACCGCGAGCGTATTCTAAGTTTACGGGAGGCGATGACCCTTCCGTAGCAATGAGAGTACAGTATGCCTGTATTGATATGGTGATGGGGGAGCGGTGCAAGTGTGAGCAACAGCCCTAGCAGCCCTTGCAGCGACCTACAAAATATACATCGTATGAGATTACTAGGAGTGACGACACTAGACAGGATCTGTGTTGGGATTGATATCAGAGAAGTACCTTAGTTTCCCAATCCTGCTGTATGAATGGACTAATAATAACTCGGTAGCTCCTAGGTTGTAAGTGGGTGGGTTGAGACATTCTCTGAAAGGTTCTAAACCCATAAATGTGAATCCTTGGGCTGTGGGGCAACCACAACCCTTACATTCAATCGATAGGGCTTAAAAACCCCGTTTCACCTAAATTCTTCAAAATTCTTCTTCTCACCACTCTATTCTTTAAATCTTTCTCTGACTTTTCATGTCAGGAATTGATCCTAATGTGAAAATGATATAAAATCATACTTCGACAAACTTTTACTGTGAATAGAAAAATTTCATGAAAACTGGCCATTAGGCCATTCTAAATTTGTAATATTTAGTAACTAATAGGCTAGATGGATGTATTAGCTTCTCCTACCCCAAAATCATATGCTGAATAATAGGTGAATGTATTCAGGTTTACAGATTGGCCCCGAAATGCTCTGGAGGGAAGTTTGGGCCTCCCTAGGTCAAAATACAATGAACTAGGGTGGGGCCCATACATATTTGAGGTCCTTAGGACAGTGGGGACCCAACCCATAGGGTCCCACCAGCTGGATCAGAAGATGGCCGGCGATGCATCGCCCATCGGTGGGCCCCACTTATAATGAATTTCGGGTGCATGGTCTTTTTTGGGTAGGGTATCCCTCCCATGTGCAGTCCGTCCATCGAAAACCCCTAAAAGGGGTACCTCCTTCACAAACAGCCCCCTCCCAATCTCCTTTCACATTTTTCTTGCTGCCCCTTCTCAAATCACTGCTCCAAATCCCTCCCAATCCTATTTCTTGCTGTAACCGAACCCATTCCATCCCTCCATTACGGTTTACAACTCCTCCTCTTACAAATCTCGTCCGTTGGAGCTCCTACAACCTCCATTTGTGGTTGAAATCGGGTGGATCTCCATTTTCCTTTATTCTTCTCTTTTCTTTTTAAAAATCCAGCCTTAGGGAGCTTGAAGCATCCCTCTACAACACCTAGATTTTCTTCTATCTGTTTGGGCAACCATTTCTCCCCATTTCCCACACTTTTCATGGCTATTGTTGAAACCATTTTGGGTCTTTTCTCTTTCTCCACCATCCTCTCTTTGGTGGGAAAGAGAAAGACCGCAGCGGATGAGGCTGGGCCTAGTCGACCTGCGCAATCCAGAAGACCGAGGGGTGGCGTCGCTAGCTCAAGCACTGCCGCAAGTCCAAGTACAGCCCGAGAGTTTCATACAAAGAAGGATTTGGATCCCCATGCTCAAATTGGGCATGTGCTGTTAGCAGAGATGCCTCACGATGAATATACTGACCGTAAGGTGTTGTTTGAGGCGAACGTGGAAGGGCGACTCTTCGGTAAATTCCTATTGTTTGAGCGCATTGAAGCTGCACATTGGGGTCCGCTCTTTGAAGCCCGTTCTCGTGCTAATGTGAGTACCGTTCGTGCCTTCTACGCTCGTATCTAGAATCCTACATTGGAGCCATTGCAGTTTAACATTCCTTTTGGTAGAGACCGGATGGCTACGATCGATGTTCGATTGATAGCGCGACTTCTGAACGTGCCCCTTGGTGATGTTCATCCCAGTGCAAAGAATTTGAGGAGTAGGCGTGAGAGAGATCGCCGTACTAGGTTCCTATGTGGTAGTCTGGTTCCATGGCAGCCTAACAATAGCCTCAAGGTGTCTCATATGTCTGATGATTTGTGCCTGTTGCACCACATCTGCATGTTCAACGTGTATCCCAGGTCGATAAATCGCATTGAATGTACGTGCCTTATGGTTGATTTCTTGTATCAGGTGGCCCAGGGAGAAAATGTGTGTATGGCCTATTACGTGTTGCGACAAATTATCCTCATAGCAAAATCAAGGAGAACGTCTGAGTCGCTTCCTTTTGGATGGCTTATATGCAAGATCGCGCTTGAGTTTGCTTACAGACTTGGGCCAGAGTTGCCAGTTCCGATTCACTGCATTGATGAGTCTATCATGGTTAAGATGAAGATCGGGTCTCAATATCGTGAGACTCAGCTTGATGAGGATAGCGAGGGCGATTTTGATGACGAAGAGTATCCAAGTGAAGGAGAACCTGGAGCGGAGGTAGAGGAAGAAGTCCAGGAAGAGGTAGAAGAGGAGGCTCAGGATACTGATGAGAGCTCTCCTCCTTCTACTCAGGCTACTAGTGATGCTCACATTGCCCGAATTGAGGAGAGCCAGGTCGCCTTACGAAGGAAAGTCCATGAACTTCGGGGCTGAGGTCAAGGATACCAAGGCTGTTATGAAGAGGAAATTTGGTAAGGTGACTCGTACCTTGAAGGCGATCCTGTGCTGCTTGCAGGATAAGGGTGCTCCTCCTCCATCACCCGACTCAGACTAGCGATGAGATTTTAGATGTCGTTAGTAGCAGTTAGTCATTTTCTGCTTTATATTGTGTAAGCCTGTTAAGGCTAGTAGTTTACTTATGTTGCTGTTGTCGCTTTAACTATCTTAGTTCCCATGTACTTCTTGTCATGATGCTTGTAAGGAGATATCCCTTGTATTGTGACAATTTTGATTAAATGAAATGCATGGAATGCCTTTGACTTTTTATGTGAATAATTGCGGTGTGTTTGTGCTATTGAGACTGACAAGGTTGCGCCCTAGTTTGAATATAGGGAATGCCGCCTAAGGCTACATGGAGCACAGCTCGGCTTACATTGGGTGAGCCTATGGATCAGGTTCCCCTCCGGTCTGATACTCATACGGACCCTGCTGTGGGCCCGATTCCTGAGACAGTATGTGAGTCTCAGCCTCCTACTGGTCCTATAGTTGGACCACCGCCTTTCACACTGCCCGTCAGAGAGTCGTACCGTGCATCTTCTTCGACGTAGTACATGCCACAGCCTGCTCCACCTCCAGATAGATTTGAGCAAATGATGGCCATGACGCAGCAGTAGCAGTAGCTCCTGACAACTACAGTGGGGGCTCTAGCCCAGAGTGGGAGTGTGACTCCACTTGCACCACCTGCGCATCTAGCTGAGGATGCTGATACATATGCTCAGGATGAGGGCATGGCTCATCCTGCACCACCTGCTTACCCTGCTGGGAATGCCGCAAACACACGGGGCTTACTAGAGCAATTCTAGCGCTTACGGCCTCCCACTTTTACGGGTTCTCATAGACCCAAAGAGATCGAGTATTAGCTCGACTGTGTGTCGAAGATACTACGAATGCTGCATTGCTCAGAGACTGAGCAGGTTGAGTTAGCTTCATTCTTGTTCGAGCGAGAGGCCAGCTTATGGTGGGACAGTGTGTTGCGGACTGTTACCGTTGATTACATCTGGACCTGGACAGCGTTCGAGTTTCATTTTCACGAGAAATACTATCCCCAGACATACAGGCATGAGCAGGAGAATGAGTTTCTACGCCTCAGACAGGGAGGCATGACGGTGACTGAGTATGAGCATCGGTTCACTGAGTTGGGCAGATACGTCCTGACTATACTGACAGATGAGCAGATGCGCATACGGTGCTTTTCTGAGGGTTTGCGACCGGATATTCGGTCGAAGATGTGTTGCGTGAGCATTCCCTCCTACGCAGAGCTGATTCACATGTCCATGCGGGTAGAGCATGATGTGGATCGACTTACATGATCTCGTGACCCTATTGCTCCTAGGCCACGACCAGAGTTGCAGGACAGGCCCTTTTCGGGCAAGTGGCCTTGCGTCGACCCTCCTCCTAGGGCTACAACGCTAGTACCCCCGATGCGGCGCCTCGATTTATCATGTACTTATTGTGGGAGATCGGGCCATTTAGTACAGAGTTGTTTCGCTCAGATGCGGAACAGTGGGTTCTCGCCACCGCAGAACATCGATCGTACGCGCCCATAGGCTATATCAGCACCGCCTTTACGGTTGGCTCCTGTGCACCCTTCCTTCAGACCACCCGTATCTCAGTTCAGGCCGCCTCTACGGCCCATGGTATAGCGGCCGAACCGGCCACAGCAGGCGTGGGTGCATGCCTTGACAGCTGAGGCAGTCGAGACAGAGACTTCTCAGCATTCGGCTTTTAAGGTCACTGCCCACATCGGAGGTATTCCTATACTTGTGATGGTGGATACTGGATCCACACTTTCTTTGATATCGCATTCCATAGTCAGGCGTCTTGGACTGCCGACCAATCGTATGGATGGAGTGCGAGTCCTTTCAGCTCATGGGGATTTTTTTGATGCCACCCTGATGTGTGAGGGTTGCTTGGTGGATCTGGGAGGCAGGACGATGACTCTTGATCTTATCATCGACCCCTCTCTTGCTTATCTCGACGTCATTCATAGTATGGACTGGTTGACTGCTGGGAGGGCCGAGATTGACTGCGAGACTCATATAGTGACGGTATATGAGCCAAAGGGCACGCCTTTTACATTTTCAGTTCGGGTAAATCTCCCCTTCCGCATACTTACCTACGCTTCTTTACTTCGGGACGCTGATGCCCCGATGCTTGAGCATACGCCAGTCATTTGTGATTTTGGGGATCTGTTCAGGAAGATCCCTGGTTTGCCGCCTCGACAAGAGATTGATTTCACTATCAATCTGGTGCCAGGTTAGGCACCCGTCTCACTCCCAACATATCGCATGGCACCGTGTGAGATGGAGGAGTTGAGGACGCAGATTGATGGTCTGTTGGAGCTTGGCCTTATTCGACCCAGTGTGTCTCCTTGGGGAGCATCAATCCTGTTTGTAAAGAAGAAGGATGGTTCGATGCGATTGTGTATTAATTATCGCAGACTGAACCAGATCACGGTGAAGAACAAGTACCCTTTACTCAGGATCGATGACTTATTTAATCAGTTGAGAGGAGCGCAGTACTTCTCAAAGATTGATCTTCAGTCAGGATATCATCAGTTGCGCGTCAGGAATGAGGACGTGCAGAAGACAACATTCAGGACCAGCTTTGGCCACTACGAGTTCCTTGTGATGTCGTTCGGTCTCACGAACGCACCAGCCGTGTTTATGGATCTGATAAACCGGGTATTTCGGCCTTTCCTCTATCGATTCGTCGTTGTGTTCATTGACGAAATTTTGGTATACTCCAGGAGTCGAGAGGAGCATTAGGAGCACTTGCGCTTGGTCCTGGATACACTCAGACAGCATCAGTTGTTCACACAGTACAAGAAATGCGACTTCTGGAAGCAGGAAGTGAAGTTCCTGGGACACGTGGTGTCCAAGGATGGGATGGCAGTTGACCTGACGAAGGTAGCTGCAGTTCAGGACTAGGAGCAACCTGGTTCTGTCACTGAGGTGAGGAGTTTCTTGGGTCTCGCTGGCTATTATCGACGCTTCATTTGGGATTTCTCGAAGATCGTGAGACCTTTATCTCAGTTGACACGGAAGGATGTGAAGTTCTCCTGGAATGACAAGGCGGAGTCAACTTTTCAAGAGCTGAAGGACAGACTTACGTCCACCTCTGTGCTAGTATTGTCAGAGCAAGGGGTTAAATACACAATATACACTGACCCGTCTAGCGTTGGTCTAGGTTGTCCTTATGCAGACGGATAGGGTAATTTCGTATGCCTCGAGACAATTAAGGAAGCACGAGGAGAATTATCCTACACATGACCTGGAGTTGGCAGCCGTCATATTCGCACTGAGACTCTGGAGTCATTACCTCTATGGAGAGGAGTTCGAGCTCTTTTGCGACCACAAGAGCCTCAAGTACATATTCACGCAGCGAGACTTGAATATGAGGCAGCGGCGATGGATGAAGACTTTGAAGGACTTCAAGTTCGAAGTCTCTTACCATCCTGGGAAGGTGAACCTTGTGGCTAACGCGTTGAGCCGCAAGAAGGTGATAGAGTTTACGGATCCGCTGATGGTTGCTGAGTAGGATATGGTTGAGTTTTTGTGAGACTTTGAGCAGAAACTCACTGTAGAGGAGCCGTATGAGTTCATGGCACATGTGCAGGTGCGATCTCAGATCGATGACCGGGTCATCGAGGCGCAGAGGGATGATGCGCGTTTGACTGGACTTAGAGAGCAGGCCAGTGATGATGTAGACGTCGAGTGGTGAGTTGGCACGGATGGGGGCTTACGTTATCGTGGCCGCCTATGTGTCCCAGATATCCCTGACTTGAGACGAGAGATTCTTGAGGCTGCGCATTGTACCAGACTCGCGATGCATCCAGGTAGTACGAAGATGTATCGCAACGTGAGGACGACCTATTGGTGGGAAGGTATGAAGACCCACATAGCAGAGTTCGTGTCCCGTTGTCTTACTTGCCAGTAGGTGAAGGCAGATCATCGCCGACCACCTGGACTTCTTCAGCCTATGCCGATCGCAGAGTGGAAGTGGGACTTCATTTCCATGGATTTCGTTTCAGGGCTGTCGAAGACGAGGAAGGGACATGATTCCATATGGGTGATCGTCGACCGTCTGACGAGGTCGACGCACTTCTTACCGATTAGAGTCACGAACTCTGCAGACGAGCTGGCTAGACTATATATCAGAGAGATCGTGCGTCTGCATGGAGTTCCGTTGGAGATCGTGTCGAACAGAGACACGCAGTTCACTTCTATTTTCTGAACTCGCATTCAGGAGGCTATGGGTGTGAAGTTGAAGTTTAGTACTGCCTTCCACCCATAGACAAACGGACAAACAGAGTGGGTGAACCAGATCTTAAAGGACATGTTGCGAGCTTGGCATTGGACTTTAAGGACAGTTGGGACGACTGTCTGGCATATGTGGATTTTTCGTACAACAACAGTTTCCAGGTGAGTATCGGTATGGCACCTTATGAGGAGTTGTATGGGCGACCTTGTCGAGCACGCATTGCTGGGCAGAGGTCGGTGAATGCAGATTGATTGGCCCAGAGTAAGTGCAGGCGACGTCGGAGAAGATTGATATTATTAGGCATCGGCTTCTCACAGCGCAGAGTAGACAGAAGAGTTATGCTGATACGAGACGGCGGCCACTAGAGTTCACGGTTGGGGATCATGTATTTTTACGAGTTTCCCCTATGAAGGGAGTCATTCGGTTCGGAAAGAAGGGGAAACTGGCACCGCGATTCATTGGTCCATTCCAGATCCTCGATCGTGTGGGAGCAGTGACATACCATTTGGCTTTACCCATGCCTCTCGCGAGCGTTCACAACGTATTTCATATTTTTATACTGAAGAAATACGTTTCTGATCCTTCCCATATCATTAGATGGGAGCAGGTGCAGTTAGGAGGGGATGTTACATATTTCCTGCGACCGACCTGTATCCTAGACAGGAAGGAGCAGGTACTGCGTAGCAAGGTGATTCCCCTTGTAAAGGTATTGTGGATGCATCACTCTGAGAAAGAGGCTACCTGGGAGAAAGAAACCGAGATCAGAAAGAACTACCCACAGCTTCTCGAGGAGTACGAAAAGGTACAAATTTCGAGGATAAAATTTTTTGTAAAGGGGGGTAGATTGTAACGCCTTGAAAAAATCCGTACTTGGACTCGAGTACCAACTCAACCAGAAATCGCGTAGGATTAATTCCTTTGGAAAATAAGTGTAAGTTAGCTACCGCAACGCTAGAGTAGCTGGAAAATAGTCCCTGATGACTTTAAATACGTTCTAAAAGACCTAAAGCGAGTAAAACCAATGACGCTATAATACTTTAAAACCTCGGATCAAACTCTAAACCGGTTTATTCTCAGGACCTCTTTGAAACTTTGTATTGGATCTAGACTGCGCGTCGAAAGTCCGATACCTACAATCTTAGACCGTTATAACCGCCTAGCTGGACTTGACAATCACTTCGAAAATCAAGTCCAACCGACATTCAGAGGCTATTTCATTGAGCCTAGAGTGAAGAGAGTGAGAATAGGGTTAGATTTGAAATTTGAAATTCAAATCTGGCACACGACTTGTCGCGTTATTATTAAGCGTTCTAACCGTCAGAATTCAGCCAAATTACACCCTCGGATCAAGAAAAATTTCTCTTTCATATCATGAGACTTGTAGACCTGATCTACGTGCGATGACCGCTGAACTGAAACTGGACCACCACATGCAATCTATGAACACTACTGGTCTGAAAATGGGATGTGAGTAACATCCGACGTGCATGAACTTAAGTCCGATCGCTTTCAGTCAGGGGACCTCCATAAATGTCTTTTTGGACCGAAACAGTCCCGATTTGGTTAAGCATCAAGTAAACATTGTTCCCAAGCCTGTTTTGGGCATGTTTTAGGTTATAAAAGGGGCTTAAACCCTCACTTCTCTCACCCATCCGAATTTTCTAGAAACCCTAGCTGGTGTGAGAGAAAAGGTGAGAGATTGTGAGAGAGAGTGGAAGAGAACTTCCTGCTGCTTGCACTACCTGTTGCACGTGCTTAAGTAACACACCTCAATCATTTTTCCGGTGATTCCGCTGCATTTTTAGGTAAGAAAAGACCCTAAACACTTGCTGATTTAAGGTTCCATCGGTTCCTTAGCATGGTAGCTTATACATCTTGTGAAATAGGTTGCCGGTTCGCCGTAGACGAAGCGTATACGCTCCGTTCGAATCAATACACTTCTAGGATAAAAGATGCGGATTCTAGACACTTTGATTGACTGTTTTCAACGCTTTCAATGTCGTTTAATAGTAGATTATCGACGGCAATGCCGTTTGACATGTACAACATTGTGTCCGTTTCCTGTTTCGTAAGTAGACGAAAAATATGAGATTTAGGGCATTTTAGTCATTTGTAGGAAATACTGTTTTCATCCATATTTTGCTGATATGATTGACATGGCTTCTTGTCGTATTAGGATATTAGGAATGCGTGCATAATCAGTTTGGCGAAGAGATTCGCCCAAATGCGCACTTTGAGTCGACATACTATATGTAGACTTAAGTGTGTAGACTAAGTGTTTGTATAAATGTTTGTATTAGTATGTATTGAATTAAATGGTGTTATGAATTAGTTTGAGATTGAATTCTCAAATAATATGCTGATGTAAATGATTTCCTACATGTTGGCTATATGCATGATTTCATTATATGTATGAAATGCTTGTGTTAGATGATTTATTTAAGTTGTATGTTATAACATGTATTAACATGCTCACATTGTTGTATTTCATTTCCATTACTCTTATATGATTGCTGATGTGAATTCATAAATGTTTGGGACAATACCTAGTCTAGGCAGTCGGTAACCGAGTAAATTCGTGGTTGGCTTATCTTTGCCACGAACGACGCGTCGATGAACGCGAGTCGTGTTTTGGAGTTGGCGGTAGTGGTTAGGCCACACGAGGTGTTTTATGCACTTCATGTCGTTCGACTTGAAATGCGCTCGTGCTAGTCGAGCCCATCAAGTAACCCGACTGGCCATTGTATGTTCACCTTGTATGAGTCATAACTGCTTGAACCTAGGGTACTGAACTTACCATTGTAAACCCTATTAACCATGGTACGTTGATCCATAAAGACTCATGAGCCGGGCTTGGTGGTATGGGACACCGTGGTCGAGCTGTTGGCCTACGCTGGGGCCACAAACCTCCCCGTAGTGACCAGTGAGCACCTATGACTCGTGAGTAGATTATGGCAGTATGAAAAACTATATTCTTGCTGTCGGCCTACACTGATCAGGTGACGAGCCCTTTGTAGTGACCGCGAGCGTATTCTGAGTCTGCGGGAGGCGACGACCCTTCCGTAGTAATGAGAGTACAGTAGGCCTATATTGATAAGGTGATGAGGGAGCGGTGCAACGAGTGCGAGCAACAGCCCTGGCAGCCCTTACAGCGACCTACAAAATATACATTGTATGAGATTACTAGGAGTGACGACCCTAGACAAGATCTGTGTTGGGATTGATATAAGGGAAGTACCTTAGTTTTCCAATCCTACTGTATGAATGGACTAATAATAACTCGGTAATCATATCACCATCACATTGCATGTGCCTGGAAGATGTGGAGCACTGTGGGAAGAAAGCATGCCACGGGCGTAAGATGGTGCCATATGAGGGAGATCGTCGGTGAGGGCATCCATCATGTCACGTCATATTGCATTAACAACAGTATTAGGAATGTTTGATTTACTGCTTTACTATTATCGCATGATTGATTTGAGAACATACTAATCTTTACTCTATTATTCCACTGAGTTAGCTACTCACTCCCACATTATAGGATGGTGTTTGCAACACCCACCAGACCCTGTCTTAGATGCAGGTGAGGCAGCGATTCAGGAGCCAGAGCCGGATTATGATGAGGACCAGGACGAGTTCTCATATATGCAGTACCACGACGGCTTTGCTTAGGTGGCCTGGATTGGCGGGACTTCTCAGTGGGACTATTTTTGACATTTTGATTCTGTTTATTTACATGTATATGAGACTCAGAGATGTATTCATACTTTGGAGACAGTTGAGATCTATTTTGTTTTCCATACAGTGATATGTATATCCTTTAGTCTTCCCCTTGCTTTTATCACTGAATCTGGAGTATGAATTGTAGTTTTGGTATACTTTTACTCATGTGAATTCTTTAACTCAGACAACATTGAATCATAATCATTTTTTTCAGCATAAGTGACGGTCTGGAACTCGGGAGTCGGGTTTATACACGACCTCCCGATTTTTAGGGTGTTACAAGTTGGTATCAGAGCATGAATGAGATTATAACGGGCCTGGGTTATGGTCACGCGACGTATGCAGTCACTTCCTTTGACTTAGGTGGGTATGAGAAAGGTCTAGAAACACTTATAGGATCGTAGTTTCGCCAATAGGCGAAGTCTACTCGTATCGATCGCTTGATCGAGTCCGTAACGCATCTAGGGTCACGTGAAGTGACCTAAGTAGCTCCTATCTTGTAAGTAGGTGGGTTGAGACATTCTCTGAAAGGTTCTAAACCCATAAATGTGAATCCTTGGGCTGTGGGGCAACCACAACCCTTACATTCAATCACTAGGGCTTAAAAACCCCATTTCACCTAAATTCTTCAAAATTCTTCCTCTCACCACTCCATTCTTCAATTATTTCTCTGACTTTTCATGTTAGGCATTGATCCTAATGTGAAAATGATATAAAATCATACTTCGATAAACTTTTACTGTGAATAGTAAAATTTCATGAAAACTGTCCATTAGGCCATTCTAAATTTGTAATATTTAGTAACTAATAGGCTAGATGGATGTATTAGCTTCTCCTACCCCAAAATCATATGCTGAATAATAGGTGAATGTATTCAAGTTTACAGATTGGCCCCGGAATGCCCCGGAGGGAAGTTTGGGCCTCCCTAGGTCAAAATACAATGAACTAGGGTGGGGCCCATACATATTTGAGGTCCTTAGGGCAGTGGGGACCCAACCCATGAGGTCTCACTAGCTGGATCAGAAGATGGCCGGCGATGCATCGCCGATCGGTGGGCCCCACTTGCAATGAATTTCGGACGCACGGTCTTTTTTGCGTAGGGTATCCCTCCTATGTGAGGATTTTGGACATTTGATTTTGTTTCTTTACATGTATATAAGACTCAGTGATGTATTCATACTTTAGTGACAGTCGAGATCTACTTTGTTTTTTCATACAGTGATATATATATTCTTTAGTCTTCCGCTTGCTTTTATCACTGGATCTGGAGTATGAATTGCAGTTTTGGTATACTTTTACTCATGTGAATACTTTAACTCAGACAACATTGAATCATAATCATTTTGTTGCATAAGTGACGGTCTGGAACTCGGGAGTTGAGTTTATACATGACCCCCGATTTTCAGGGTGTTACAAGTTGGTATCAGAGCATGAATAAAATTATACCGGGCCTGGGTTATGGTCACGCGACATACGCTGTCGCTTCCTTTGACTTAGGAGGGTTCGAGAAGGGTCTAGAAACACTTATAGGATCACAGATTCACCAATAGGTGAAGACTATTCATATCGATCGCGCGATCGAGTCCGTAACGCAACTAGGACCGCGTGAAGCGACCTGAGTAGCTCCTAGGTTGTAGGTAGTTGGGTCGAGACATTCTTTGAATGATTCTAAACCCATAAATGTGAATCCTTAGGCTGTGGGACAGCCACAACCCTTGCATTCAATCGTCAGGGCTTAAAAACCCCGTTTTACCTAAAATCTTCAAAATTCTTCCTCTCACCACTCAAATCTTCAATTATTTCTTATTATTTTCATGTTAGGCATTGATCCTAATGTGAAAATGATATAAAATCATACTTTGATAAAATTTTATAGTGAATAGTAAAATTTCATGAAAACTGGCCATTAGGCCATTCTAAGTTTATGATCTTTAGCAACTAATGGGCCAGATGGATGTATTGGCTCCTTCTACCCCAAAATAATATGCTGCATAATAGGGAATTGTATTCGGGATTGCAGATTGGCTCCAAAAAGCCCCGAACGCATGTTTGGGCCTCTATAGGTCAATATACAATGAACCAAGGTGGGGCCCATAGTTTTTTGGGGTCCCTGGACCATGGGGGACCAGACCCATGTGGTCCCACCGACCAACTAGAGAGGTGGTCGGCGATGCATTGCCGCCCGATGTGGCCCACTTGAGCTAAAAGCTGGCACGTGTGGTCTTTTGGGGTAGTACACCCCCTCCATGTAGTGTTCATCCATAGAAAACCCCTAAATGGGGTACTTCCTTCACAAACAGCCCCTCCCCTAGCCCCATTTTCATTTTCTTGCTTCCTTAACCCAAAACCGTGATTCTAAATCGCTCCCAAACCCATTCTTGGTTGAAAATGACCACACTCCATCACTCCATTGAAGTTTGCAGCCCTCCCTCTTGTAAATCTCGTCGTTTGGAGCTCTTACAACCCCCAAAACAAGTTGAAATCGTGAGGTGCTCCATTCCCTCTACAACGCCTAGATCTCCCTTTTTCAGTTTGGGCAGCCATTTTTCTATATTTTCCCCATTTTTCATGGCTTTTGTTAAAGCCATTTTGGGTCTTTTGTCACTCTCCACCATCCTCCCTTTGATGGAAAAGAGAAAGACCGCAACGGAAGAGGCTGGGCCTAGTCGCCCTGCTCAATCAAGAAGACCGCGGGGTGGCGCCGCTAGCTCAAGCACCGCCGCAAGTCCAAGCACAGCTCGAGAGTTCCATACAAAGCGGGATTTGGATCCCCATACTCAACTTGGGCGAGTGATTTTAGCAGAGATGCCTCACTGTGAATACACTGACCGTAAGGTGTTGTTTGAGGTGGACATGGAAGGACGACTCTTCTGCGAATTCCTGTTGTTCGAGCGCATTGAAGCTGCGCATTGGGGTCCACTCTTTGAAGCTCGTGCTCGTGCCAATGTGAGCACCATTCGTGCCTTCTACGCTCGCATCCAGAACGTGGAGCCATTGCAGTTCAAAATTCCTTTTAGTAGAGACCGGATGGCTACGATCGATGTTCGGTTGATTGCGCGACTTCTGAACGTCCCTCTTGGTGATGCTCATCCTAGTGTGAAGAATTTGAGGAGTAGGCATGAGTGAGATCGCCGTACTAGGTTTCTAAGCGATAAACTGGTTCCATGGCAGCCTAATAATAGCCTCACGGTGTCTCACATGTCTGATGATTTGCGCCTGCTGCATCACATTTGCACGTTTAATGTGTATCCCAGGTCGACGAATCGCATTGAGTGTACATGCCTTATGGTTGATTTCTTGTATCTGGTGGCCCAGGGAGAGAATGTGTGTATGGCCACTTTCATCTTGCGACAGATTATCCTCATAGCAAAATCAAGAAGAACGTCTGTGTCGCTTCCTTTTGACCGACTTATATGCAAGATCGCGCTCGAGTTTGCTTACAGACTTGGGCCGAAATTGCCAGTTTTGATTCATAGCATTGATGAGTCTACCATGGTCAAGATGAAGATCGGGTCTCAGTACCGTGAGACTCAGCTTGAAGAGGATAGCGAGGATGATTTTGATGATGAAGAGGATCTAAGCGAGGGAGAACCTGGAGCAGAAGTTGAGGAAGAAGTCCAGGAAGAGGTAGAAGAGGAGGCTCAGAATACAGATGAGAGCCTTCCTCCTTCTGCTCAGGCTACTGACGATGATCGCATTGCCCGAATTGAGGAGAGCCAGGTTGCCTTAGGAAGGGAAGTTCAGGAACTTCAAGCTGAAGTCGAGGATACCAAGGCCGTTACGAAGAGAAAATTCGGCAAGGTGACTCGCACCTTGAAGGCGATCCTTTGCTGCTTGCAAGATAAGGGTGCTCCTCCTCCGTCACCCGACTCAGACTAGCGATGATTTTTGATGTTATTGTTATTAGTTGTCGTTTCCTGCTTTAAGTTGTGTAAGCCTGTTAAGGCTAGTAGTTTGCTTATGTTGCTGTTGAAACTTTAACTGTCTTAGTTCCCATGTACTTCTCATCATGATGCTTGTAAGGAGATATCCCTTGTATTGTGACAATTTTGATTAAATGAAATGCATGGAATGCCTTTGACTCTTGTGTGAATGATTGCGGTGTGTTTGTGCTATTGAGACTGATAAGGTTGTGCCCTATTTTGAATATAGGGAATGTCGCTGAAGGCTACACGGAGCACAGCTCGGCTTACATTGAGTGAGCCTATGGATCAGTCTCCTTCGCAGTCTGATACTCATGCGGACCCTGATGTGGGCCCGATTCCTGAGACAGTACTTGCGTCTCAGCCTACTGCTGGTCCTACAGTTGGACCACCGTCATTCACACCGCCCGTCAGAGAGCCGTACCAGGCGTCTTCTTCGACGCAGTACATGCCACAGCCTGCTCCACCTCTAGATAGATTTGAATAGATGATGGCCATGATGCAGCAGCAGTAGCAGCAGCTCCTGACTATGATTGTGGGGACTCTAGCCCAAGGTGGGAGTGTGCCTCCACCTGCACCACCTGCGCATCCAGCTGAGGATGCTGATACATATGCCCAGGATGAGGGCATGGCTCATCCTGTACCACCTGCTTACCCTGTGGGGAATGCCGCAGATACACGGGGCTTGTTAGAGCGATTCCAGCGCTTACGGCCTCCCACTTTTATGGGTTCTCATAGACCCGAGGAGGCCGAGTATTGGCTCGACCGTGTGTCGAAGATACTGCAGATGCTACATTGTTCAGAGGCCAAGCAGGTCGAGTTGGCTACGTTCCTGTTCGAGCGAGAGGCCAGCTTGTGGTGGGACAGTATATTGCGGACCGTTACCGCCGATTATATATGGACCTGGGCAGCGTTCGAGTTCCGCTTTCACGAGAAATACTATCCCCAGACGTATAGGCATGACCGGGAGAATGAGTTTCTACGCCTCAGACAGGGAGGCGTGACAGTCACTGAGTATGAGCATCGGTTCACCGAGTTGGACAGATACGTCCTGACTATTTTAGTAGATGAGCAGATGCGCATACGGCGCTTTTCAGAGGGTTTGCGACCGGATATTCGGTCGAAGATGTGCTGCGTGAGCATTCCCTCTTATGTAAAGCTGATTCACATGTCTATGCGGGTAGAGCAGGATGTGGATCGACTAACCCGATCTCATGGCCCTGTTGCTCCTAGGCCACGACCAGAGTTGCTGGACAGGCCCTTTGCGGGCAAGAGGCCTCGCGTCGACCCTCCTACTCGGGCTACAGCGCCAGTACCACCGTTTCGGTGCCCCGAGTTATCATGTACATACTGTGGGAGATCGGGCCATTCGACACAGAGTTGTTTTGCTCGGATGCGGGACAGTGGGTTCTCGCCGCCACAGAAGATCGACCGTACACGTCCACAGGAGATATCAGCACCACCTATACGGTTGGCTCCTGAGCACCCTTCCTTCAGACCTCTCATATCTCAGATCAGGCAGCCTCTACGGCCCACGGCACAGCGGCCGAACTGGTCACAGCAGGCACGGGTGCATGCATTGACAGCTGAGGCAGCTGCGACGGAGACTTCTCAGCATTCGGCCTTTGAGGTCACTGCCCATATTGGAGGTATTCCTATACTCGTGATGGTGGATACTGGATCTATGATTTCATTCATATCACGTGCTATAGTCAGACGCATTGGGCTACAGACTATTACTATGGATGGGCTGCAAGTTTATACAGCTCACGGGTCCTTTACAGATGCCACCCAGATGTGTGAGGGCTGTTTGGTGGATCTGGGGGGCAAGACGATGGCTCTAGATCTCGTCGTCGACCCCTCTCTTATTTATCTCGACGTCATTCTTGGCATGGACTGGTTGACTGCAGCGAGGGCCGAGATTGACTGCGAGACTCGTATAGTGACTGCGTAGGAGCCAGAGGGCACATCCTTTACATTTCCAGTGTGGGTAAATCTCCCCTTCCGCATACTTAGTTATGCTACTTTACTGCAAGACGCTGGTGCCCAGATACTTGAGCATACGCCAGTTGTTTGTGAGTTTGGGGATCTGTTCAGGAAGATCCCTGGTTTGCCGCCCCGACGAGAGATTGATTTCACTATCGATCTGGTGCCTGGTTCTGCGCCCGTCTCACTGCCGACGTATTGCATGACACCATGTGAGATGGAGGAGTTGAGGATGCAGATTGATGGTCTGTTAGAGCTTGGCCTTATTCGACCCAGTGTGTCTCCTTGGGGAGCACCAGTCCTATTTGTAAAGAAGAAGGATGGTTCGATGCGATTGTGTATTAATTATCGCAGACTGAACCAGATCACGGTGAAGAACAAGTACCCTTTACCCAGGATCGATGACTTGTTTGATCAGTTGAGAGGAGCGCAGTACTTCTCGAAGATTGATCTTCAGTCAGGATATCATCAGTTGCGCGTCAGGGATGAGGACGTGCAGAAGACAGTATTCAGGACCAGCTTTGGCCACTACGAGTTCCTTATGATATCGTTCGGTCTCACGAACGCACCAGCCGTGTTCATGGATCTGATGAACCAGGTATTTCGGCCTTTCCTCTATCGATTCATCGTTGTGTTCATTGACGATATTTTGGTATACTCTAGGAGTCGAGAGGAGCATGAGGAGCACTTGTGTTTGGTCCTGGATACTCTCAGACAGCATCAGTTGTTCGCACAGTACAAGAAGTGTGACTTCTGGAAGCAGGAAGTGAAGTTCCTGGGACACGTGGTGTCCAAGGATGGCATGGCAATTGACCTGTCTAAGGTAGCTGCAGTTCAGGACTAAGAGCAGCCTGGTTCTGTCACTGAGGTGAGGAGTTTCTTGGGTCTCGCTGGCTATTATCGATGCTTCATTCGGGATTTCTCGAAGATCACGAGACCTTTATCTCACTTGACACGGAAGGACGTGAAGTTCGCCTGGAATGACAAGGCGGAGTCAGCTTTTCAGGAGCTGAAGGACAGCTCACGTCTGTCCCTGTGCTAGTATTGCCAGAGCAAGGGGTTAGATACACTGTATACACTGACGCGTCTAACGTTGGTCTGGGTTGTGTCCTTATGCAGAGGGACAGGGTAATTTCGTATGCCTCGAGACAATTAAGGAAGCACGAGGAGAATTACCCAACACATGACCTGGAGTTGACAGCCGTCATATTCGTACTGAGACTCTGGAGACATTACCTCTATGGAGAGGAGTTCGAGCTCTTTTGCGACCACAAGAGCCTCAAGTACATATTCACGCAGCGAGACTTGAATATGAGGAAGCGGCAATGGATAGAGACTTTGAAGGACTTCAAGTTCAAAGTCTCTTACCATCCTGGGAAGGTGAACCTTGTGGCTGATGCGTTGAGCTGCAAGAAGGCGATAGAGTTTGCGGCTCCGCTGATGGTTACTGAGTGGGATATGGTTGAGTTTTTGCGAGACTTTGAGTAGAAACTCACCGTAGAGGAGCCGTATGAGTTCATCGCACATGTGCAGGTGCGATCTCAGATCGATGACCGGGTCATCGAGGCGAAGAGGGATGATGCACATCTGATTGAGCTTCGAGAGCAGGCCAGTGATGATGCAGACGCCGAGTGGCGAGTTGGTATGGATGGGGGCTTATGTTATCGTGGCCGCCTATGCGTCCTAGATATCTCTAACTTGAGACGAGAGATTCTCGAGGCTGCGTATTGTACCAGACTCGCGATGCATCCAGGCAGTACAAAGATGTATCATGACGTGAAGAGGACTTATTGGTGGGAAAGTATGAAGACCCACATAACTAAGTTCGTGTCCCGTTGTCTCACTTGTCAGCAGGTGAAGGCAGAGCATCGCCGACCACCTGGACTCTTACAGCCTATGCCGATCGCAGAGTGGAAGTGGGACTTCATTTCCATGGATTTCATTTCAGGGCTGCCGAAGACGAGGAAGGGACATGATTCCATTTGGGTGATCGTCGACCGTCTGACGAAGTCGGCGCACTTCCTACCGATCAGAGTTACGAACTCTACAGATGAACTGGCTAGACTGTACATCAGAGAGATCGTGCGTCTGCATGAAGTTCTGTTGGAGATCGTGTCAGACAGAGACACGCGGTTCACTTCTATTTTCTGGACTCGCATTCAGGAGGTTATGGGTGTGAAGTTGAAGTTCAGTACTTCCTTCCACCCACAGACAGATGGACAGACAGAGCGGGTGAACCAGATCTTAGAGGACATGTTGCGAGCTTGCGCATTGGACTTCAAGGTTAGTTGGGATGATTGTCTTGCTTATGCGGAGTTCACGTACAACACCAGCTTTCAGGCTAGTATCGGTATGGCACCTTATGAGGCGCTGTATGGGCGACCTTGTCGCGCACCGCATTGCTGGGCAGAGGTCAGTGAGCATAGCTTAATTGGCCTCGAGTTAGTGCAGGCGACGTCCGAGAAGATTGATATCATTAGACGTCGGCTTCTCACAGCGCAGAGCAGACAGAAGAGTTATGCCGATACGAGACGACGTCAGCTGGAGTTCACAGTTGGGGATCATGTATTTTTGCGAGTTTTTCCTATGAAGGGAGTTCTTCGGTTTGGGAAGAAGGGAAAACTAGCACCGCGATTCATTGGTCCATTCCATATCCTAGATCGTGTGGGAGCAGTGGCATACCGTTTGGCTTTACCCACGCCTCTCGCGAGCGTTCACAACGTATTTCATGTTTCTATGCTGAAGAAGTACGTTTCTGATCCTTCCCATATCATCAGATGGGAGTAGGTTCGGTTAGGAGAGGATGTTACATATATCCTGCGACCGATGCGTATCCTAGACAGGAAGGAGCAGGTACTGCATAGCAAGGTGATTCCCCTTGTGAAGATATTGTGGACGCATCACTCGGAGGAAGAGACTACCTGGGAGACAGAAGTCGAGATCAGAAAGAACTACCCACATCTTCTCGAGGAGTACGAAAAGGTACAAATTTCGAGGATAAAATTATTTGTTAAGGGGGGTAGATTGTAACGCCCTGGAAAAATTCATACTTGGACTCGAGTACCAACTCGACCCAAAATCACGTAGGATTAATTCCTTTAGTAAATAAGTGTAAATTAGCTAGCGCAACGCTAGAGTAGCTGGGAAATAGTCCCTGATCACTTCAAATACGTTCTACAAGACCCAAATCGAGTAGAACCAATGACTCTATAATACTTTAAAACCTCGGATCAAACTCTAAGAAGGTTTGTTCTCTGGACCTCTTTGAAACTTTGTATTGGATCTAGACCGCGCGTCGAAAGTCCGATACCTACAATCTTAGACCATTAGAACCGCCTAGCTGGACTTGACAATCATTTCGAAAATCAAGTCCAACCGACATTCACAGGCTATTTCATTGAGCCGGGACTGAAGAGAGTGAGAAGAGGGTTAGATTTGAAATTTGAAATTCAAATCTGGCACACGACTTGACGTGTCAGTATTAAGCGTTCTGACCGTCAGAATTCAGCCAAATTACACCCTCGGATCAGGAAAAATTTCTATTTCATATCATGAGACTTATAGGCCTGATCTACGTGCGGTGACCGCTGAACTGAAACTAGACCACCACGTGCGATCTACGAACCCTGCCAGACTGAAAACTTGATGTGTGCTAGATCCAGTATGCATGAGCTTAAGTCCGACGGCATTTGGCTAGGGGACCTCCAGAAATGCTCTATTGGACCGAAACAGCCCCGATTTGGATATATATCAAGTAAACTTTGTTCCCGAGCCTATTTCGGGCACATTTGGGCTTATAAAAGGGGTTGAAACCCTTATTCCTCTCTCCCATCCGAATTTGAGAAAAACCCTAGATTGGGAGAGAGAAAAGGTGAGAGTTTGTGAGAGAGAGTAGGAGAGAATTTTCCTACTGTCGTGCCACCTGTTGCACGTGCTTTAGCAACACGCTCCAATCACTTGGCCGGTGATTTCTCCGCATTTTTAGGTAAGAAAATACCCTAATAAGTTGCTGATTTGAGGTTCCTTTCATTCCATAGCATGTTAGCTGATAGAGCTTGTAAATCAGGTTGTCTAGTCGCCGTAGACGAAGCGTATATGCTCCGTTCGAAACGATACGCTTCTAGGAGATAAGGTGCGGATTTAAGATGCTTTGATTGACTGTTTCCAACACTTTCAATGTCGTTTAATAGTATATTATCGACGGCAACGCCGTTTGACATGTACAACATGCTGTCCGTTTCCTGTTTCGTAAACTGACAAAGAATATGAGATTTAGGACATTTTAGTCATTTGTAGGAAGAACTGTTTTCATTAATATTTTTCTGATGTGATTAACATGGGTTCTTGTCGCATTAGAATGTTAGGAATACGTGCATAATTAGTTTGGCGAAGAGATTCGCCAAAATGCGCACTTTGAGTCGACATACTATATGTAGACTTAAGTGTGTAGTGAAGTGTTTGTATAAATGCTTGTATTAGTATGTATTGAATTAAATGGTGTTATGAATTAGTTTGAGATTGATTTCTCAATTAATATGCTGATGTAAATGATTTCCTACATGTTAACTATATGCATGATTTCATTATATGTATGAAATGCATGTGCTTGATGATTCACTTAAGTTGTATGTTATAACATGTGTTAACATGCTCACATTGTTGTATTTCATTTCCAATACTCTCATATGATTTGCTGATGTGATTTCATAATTATTTGGGACTATACCTAGTCCAAGAAGTCGGTAACCGAAAAATTTTATGGTTGGCTTATCTTTGCCACGAACGACGCGTCGATGAACGCGAGCCGTGTTTTAGAGTTGGTGGCAATGGTTAGGCCACACGAAGTGTTTTACGCACTTCATGTCGTTCGACTTGAAATGCGATCGTGCTAGTCGAGCCCGTCAAGTAACCCGACTGGCCGTTGTATGTTCACCCTGTATGAGTCATAACTGCTTGAACCTAGGGTACCGAACTTACCATTGTAAACCCTGTGAACCATGGTACCTTGATCCACGAAGACTCATAAGCCGGGCATGGTGGTATGGGACATCGTGGTCGAGCTGTCGGCCTACGCTGGGGCCACAAACCTCCCCGTAGTGACCAGTGAGCACCTATGTCTCGTGAGTAGATTATGGTGGTATGGGACACTATATTCTTGTTGTCGACCTACACTGATCAGGCGACGAGTCCTTTGTAGTGACCGCGAGCATATTCTGAGTCTACAGGAGGCGACGATCCTTCAGTAGCAGTGAGAGTACAGTAGGCCTGTATTGATAAGGTGATGGGGGAGCGGTGCAACGAGTGCGAGCAACAGCCCTAGCAGCCCTTGCAGCGACCTACAAAAATATACATCGTATGAGATTACTAGGAGTGACGACCCTAGACAGGATCTGTGTTGGGATTGATATAAGGGAAGTACCTTAGTTTTCCAATCCTGCTGTTTGAATGGACTAATAACAACTCGGCAATCATATCACTATTACATTGCATGCGCCTGAAAGATGTGGAGCACTGAGCGGGATGCAAGCATGCCGCGGGCGTAAGATGGTGCCGTATGAGGGAGAACGTCGGTGAGGGCATCCATCATGTCATGTCATATTGCATTAAACAACAGTATTAGGATTGTTTGATTTACTGCTTTACTATTATCGCATGATTGATTGAGAACAAGCTAATCTTTGCTCTATGATTCCACTGAGTTGATCACTCACTCCCACGTTACGGGATGGTGTTTGCAACACCCACCAGACCCTTTCTTAGATGCAGGTGATGCAGAGATCCAGGAGGCAGAGCCGGACTATGATGAGGATCAGGACGAGTTCTCATACATGCAGTATCACGACGGCTTTGCTTAGATGACCTGGGTTGACGGGACTCCTTAGTGGGACTATTTTGGACATTTGATTTTGTTTCTTTACATGTATATGAGACTCAGTGATGTATTCATACTTTAGTGACGGTCGAGATCTACTTTGTTTTTCATATAGTGATATATATATTCTTTAGTCTTCCACTTGCTTTTATCACTGGATCTAGAGTATGAATTGCAGTTTTGGTATACTTTTACTCATGTGAATGCTTTAACTCAGAAAACATTGAATCATAATCATTTTTATTGCATAAGTGACAGTTTGGAACTCGGGAGTTGAGTTTATACACGACCCCCGATTTTCAGGGTGTTACATATGAGCTGTGACCTCAAAGGCCAAAGGTGGTGCGGTCTCTGTCCCGGATGGCTCAGTTGTTAGTGCATGTACCCGAGCTTGCTGAGGATGGTTCAGCTGCGGTACAATAGGCCGATGTGGCGGCCTAAAATGTGGTGCTGGAGGTCTGAAGGATGGATGAGCTAGTGCAGAATGAAGGGGTGGTGGTGAAATGGTCTGAGGCATCGGACGACCAACCTGCTGAGGCGGCGAGAACCCACTGTCTCGCATCTTAGAGAAACATGTTGTCTCGGTGTGGCCAAGCTTCCTACAATAGCCGCACTGCACGTCAGGGTGCCTCACATAGGTAGGAGGTGAAGAAGACCCCTGCGGTGTCTCAAATCGAGGCCTCTTAGCGAGGAAAGGCCTACTCTCGAACTCAGGTCGTGGCCTAGGAACCATAGGTGCTTGCGTGCGGGCCGACCTGTCCCCATCCTGCTCTGCACGCAAGGACATACTCACCAGCTCTGCATAGGAAGAAATGATCGCACAGCACATCTTCGATCTGATCTCGGGCTGCAAGCCCTCAGAAAAATGCCGCATCCTCATCGGTTGGTCACTCAAAATTAAAGGAGCATACCTCCTTAGCTCCGTAAACCTGTTTTCATACTCTGTCACCGACGTGCCTCCCTAGCGAAGGCGAAGGAACTCACTCTCCTTCTCGTGCCGATACGTGACAGGGAAATACTTCTCGTGGAAGCGTGCCTCAAACACTGCCCACGACCACTCATATCCCTCCGCCACAATGCGAAAAATGCTGTCCCACCATAGGCTAGCCTCCTTCTCAAACATGAAGGTGGCCAACTCAACTTGTTCCGCCTCAGAACAGTGCAACGGTCTCAGCATCTTCGAGATGCGGTCTATCCAATACTCAGCCTCCTCAGGTCTGTGAATACTTGAAAATGTAGGAGGCCTTAAGCCCTGAAATCGCTCAAAAAAATCGCTCGCACTAGCATGCCCAACAGGGTGTAGAGGCAAGGCAGGTGGAGTCGCCGCCATCGACTGAGAAAAAATGACATCCATGGAGGACAAGAACTGCTGCTACATCAACAACATCATCTACTCAAGCCTATCAAAAGACAGAGCAGACTGTGATGTAGAAGGCATCGACACAGATGCATAATGCTGCTCAGGAGGCACAGGTGTGACAGAAGGCATCACAAAAGGTGTCACAGGGGGTGGCCCAGCAGTAAGACCAGAAGCCGGCTGAGAACTCGGCTTAGGATCTAAACTAGATGGGCCCGCATGAGGGCCCATAAGAGTATCACTCAGGGCGAGGGCCCCATCAAGAGAATCTCCCAGAGAAAGACAGGCCAAAGATCTTGAACCCTTAGGCGGCATATCCTACACACAACAGAGGGTAGCAACCAAAGAAATTAGGCATTCACACAATCCATTCACAGTCTGTACTTCACAAACCAAGGAAACCACATGCATTTCATTAACAAAATTGTCACAATACATGATTTGCAGCATTACATGAATCGCGACAAAGAAAGCATGTGAACAAAACACTTAAACTTCAAACACAAGGCTTCGCACTAACTACAAACACCAAATAACTATCAAACAACACCTAAGAAAACACTAAAACAAGCAACAAACTAACAAACGACAGCTACAGAAAACCTATGCATCGAAATCTGGCGACGGAGAAGGGGCACCCTTATCCTTCAGACAGCATAGGATGGCCTTCAAGGTGCGAGTCACCTTGCCAAAATTTCACTTCATGACCGCCTTAGTATCTTCAAGCTCTTGTTTTACCTGGGCCCGGAGTTCTTGGACTTCTCATCGCAAAGCAACCTGACTCTCCTCAAGTCAGGCTATATGAGCATCCCTCGCAGACCGAGTCGCAGGAGGAGGTGTAACACCCCAAATTTTTGCCAACTTGGGATTAGACATCCTTAGGCAATGGGTCAATCCTAACACCTGATTAACTTCTCAAAACTTAATCCAAAAGTCTCAAATCTCTATTTCCTTCGAAAATCTCACCTTCACTACTTTATCCTTCAAAATTTTCTAGGAGCTTTCATATTAAACACAAATCTTAAAGTTTAGGTGATTTTAATCAATACTTAAACTAAAAAGTACTATGAATAGTAAATAAATAAATAAATAAGGTTTTTAACCATTAACCTTTTGTAATATTATGAAATAAGTAGGCTATTTGGATAGATCAGTTTCTCCTACCCCAAAATCATATATTGCATGTCAAATAACTCATCTCATGTTCTAAAATACACTTATTTTAAATATCAGATGGTAAAATCACCCCAAACAGGTCAGCGAGCGACGAAGGAATCGCCGGTTTGGCGATGCATTGCCGAACCCATCCGTACAACGGTCTGGCAGGCCGATTTCTGCACTTTTTCTATGCATTTTTTCCAAATATGAAAACTCATATCTTATTCATTATAACTCCGATTTAGGTGATTCAAAAATTAGATTGAAGCTAAAGGAGTCTAGTTTTATATAAAAATATGTGAAAAATATAATAAAATACTAAATATAGTTTAAATTAGGTCATTGTGAGCAACTGTTCGATAATCACTTATTGGACAGCTGCTGCTTCTGGAATTTTTAGAATTTTTCTACAACTCAAAATCTTATGAAATTTGGTGGAGTCAGGGGAAACTTGATGATGAACTCTTAAAGAAATAATAAAAATAATATGATAACTAGAAGTGCCCAAATTGAAGCATAGAATGGCCCTAGGACCATATTCTGCCCTATTAGGGTAGAATTTGGTTAAGTACCAAACTGAATACTTAGTAAAATTAACTTGGATCACTTTAAATATAAACTATAAGACCCAAAATTAGTAGGACTACTAACGCTATGTTACCTAAAAACCTATAATCAAACTCTAAACCGGTTTGTTCTCGGGAACCTTTTGAAACTTCGTATTGGATCTAGACCGCGAGTCGGAGGTCCGATATCTACCATCTTAGACCGTTATGACCGCTTAGCTGGACTTGACAATCGTTTTGAAAATTAAGGACAACCAACATTAAGAGGCTATTTCATTGAGCCTGTAGTAAAGAGAGTAAAAAATGGGTTAGATTTGGAAATTTTAATCCAAATCTGGCACGTGACTTGGCGCGTTATTATTAAGCGTTCTGACCATCAGAATTCAACCAAATTTTACCCTCAGATCAGGAAAAATTTCTCTTTCATGTCATGAGACTTGTAGACTTGACTTAGGTACGATGACCGTTGAAATAAAACTGGACCGCCATGTGCAATCTTGGAACTCTACCGGTCTGAACACTTGATGTGTGCTAGATCCAGTATGCATGAGCTTAAGTCCGACCGCGTTCGGACTGAGGACCTCCTGAAATGCTCTTTTGGATCAGAAAAGTCCCGATTTGGTTATAACTCAAGTATACCTTGTTACCAAGTCTGTTTTGGTGAAGTTTTAGCCTATATAAGGGCTTGAAATCCTCTCATATCTCTCCCATCCGAATTTGGATAAAAGCCTAGATTGAGAGAGAGAAAAGGTGAGAGATTTTGAGAGAGTAGTGGGAGAGAATTCCCGCCACTTGCTGCAGCTTTTGCACGTGCCGAAGCACCGCACTCTAATGACTTTTTCGGTGATTCCAACGCACTCCTAGGTAAGAAAAACCCTAACTACTTGCTGTTTTAGGATTCTTTCAATTCAAATATCGAAATAGCTTATGTATCTTGTGCATTAGGTCGCCATAACACCGTTGACGAAGCGTTGACGTTCGATTCGAATCAATACACTTCTACGATACAAGGTGAGGATTTTAGACGCTTCGATTGACTGATTTCAAAGCTTTCAATATCGTTTAATAGTAGATTATCGACGGCAATGCCGTTTGACATGTACAACATGTTGTCCGTTTTCCGTTTCGTAAATGTACGGTAAATATGAGATTTAGGGTATTTTAGGCATTTATAGAAAATATCGTATACGTCTGTATTTTGTTAAAATGCTTGACATGTAAATTTATTGTGTTATGATATTAGAAATACGTGTATGATCGGTTTGGCAAAGAGATTTGCCCTAATGCGCGCATTGGGTCGACATACGCTATGTGCACTAAAGTGTGTAGACTAAGTGTTTGTATAAATGTTTGTACTAATATGTATTGAGTAAATGGTGTTGTGAATTAGTTTTGAGATTGTATTCTCAATTAACATGCTGATGTATATGTTTTCCACCACGTTCGCTATATGAATTGATTTCATTACATATATGGAATGCATGTGTTATTTGATTTGCTTATGTAGTATGATATAACATGTGTCAACATGCTTGTGTTGTTTATAATCTTTTTGTTACTCACCTATGCTTATTGATGTTGATGTACAAATGCTTGGGGCTATGACTTAGTCCAGGCAGTCGGTAACGGATCAAATTCATGGTTGGTTTCTATTTGCCACGAAGGATGCGTCGATGAATGCGAGTCATGTTTTGTGTTGGCGGCAGTGGTTAGGCCACACGAAGTGTTTCATGCACTTCATGTCGTTCAGCTTGAGATGCGCTTGTACTAGTCGAGCCCGTCAAGTAACCCGACTGGCCATTGTATGTTCACCATATATGAGTCATAACTGCTTGAACCTAGGGTACTGAACTTACCATTGGAAACCCTGTTAACCATGGTACCTTGATCCATAAAGACTCATGAGCCGGGCATGGTGGTATGGGACACTGTGGTCGAGCGTCGGCCTATGCTGGGGCCACAAACCTCTCCGTAGTGACCAGTGAGCACCCTACTCTGAGCAGATTATGGTGGATGGGACACTATATTCTTGTTGTCGACCTACACTGATCAGGTGACGAGTCCTTTGTAGTGACCTTGAGTTTATCCTGACACCGCATGGGGGCGACGAGTCCTGATGTAGTCTTAAGGATAATTAGGCCTGCATTGATAAGGTGATGGGGGAGAGGTGCAAAGAGTGCTAGCAACAGCCCTAGCAGCCCTTGCAGTGACCTACAAATTTAACATCGTATGAGATTACTAGGAGTGACGACCCTAGACAGGATCTGTGTTGGGATTGATATAAGTAAAGTACCTTAGTTTCCCAATACTACTTTATGAAAAGGACTAATAATAACTCAGTAATCATATCCACATCACATTGCATGTGCGTGGAAGATGTGGAGCACTGAGGGAACGCAAGCATGCCGCGAGCGTAAGATGGTGCCGTATGAGGGAGAATGTCGATGAGGGCATCCATCATGTCATCTCATGCATACATTAACAACAGTATCTAGGAATGTTTGATTGATTATTTTACTATTATCGCATGATTGATTTGAGAACATGCTAATCTTTGCTCTATGATTCCACTGAGTTAATTACTCACTCCCACGTTATGGGATGGTATTCCGGACACCCACCAAACCCTTTTGTAATTGCAGATGATGGCGTGGCCTGCGAGGCGGAGCCAGACTTGATGATATGAGGAGGATCCCTCCTTTATGCATGTTTTGATCGACGGGATTACAGGGAGGTTGATTAGATGCCTTGACACTCATCATTTTATATTTTTGGAGCACTCATGTATATTCTTTTCTTCCATTTTTGGAGTATATATGTATTTAATTAACCTGGTAACATGTTCACACTCTGGAGACTTACAATTAATTATATATTTGATGTATCTATCACAGTCTTCCGCTTGCTAATTTAACTGTCTCTGGAATATGATATGTTGTTTTGGCTTAGTCTCAATCTTGTTTAATGTCATTCTACAGACAATATGCATTTATCATCATCTATGTTGCATAAGTGACGTTCTGGAACTCGGGAGTTGGGTTTCTACCCGACCCCCGATATTCGGGGTGTTACAGTTAGTATCAGAGCATGATTTGGATTAAACCGGACCTAGGTTATGGTAACACAACGCACACTGACGCACTCTGACTTAGGAAGGGGGCGATGGAAACTTAGAAACCACATTAGAATTCCAAGTTTCGCCGACAGGTGAGACTATACGGTAATCTAGGCCGTAGTATATCCTTGATCGCGTGAAGCGACCTAAGACTCCTCTGGGTCATTGGTTGTTAGGTTTGAGATGTTCCCTAAAGCATTTACAAACCTGAAAATGGATATGTTTGGGTTGTGGGGCAACCACAACACCTTACACTCAATCTCAAGGCTTAAAAACCCCGTTTCATCCAATTCCTTTAGAATCTTCCCTTCCACCACCCCATTCTTCAACTTTTTCTTAGTCCTTTCTTACTACACATGAATCCAAATGTGTCAATGATGGTGAATATTACTTAAATAAAAATTTTACTATAAATAGTAAAAATATGTAAGAATTGGACTTCTGGCAATTCCAATTATGAAATGTCTTGTAATAAATGGGTTAGTTGGATGGATTAGCCTCCCCTATCCCAAAATCATATGCTACATGATGCATAAACTTATTCTGGTTTACAAACTGGCCCCGAAACGCCCCAAATGGAGTTTTGGGCCTATCTAGGCAAAATTATAATGAACCAGGGTGGGCCCCATGTATGTTTGAGGTCCCTAGGGCAGGGGGGACCCAACCCATGTGGCCCGACTGGCCGGATTGATGGTCGGCCGGTGATGGCGTCACCGACCAATGGGCCTCACTTGAGCCGTGCGTCGGGTGGACGCCCTTAAATGGGTAGGGTATCCCTCCCATAGGTGGGCCGACCCTTAAATCACCCCCAAAGATGCACCTCCTTCACAACAGCCCCCCCAAGCTCTCCCTTTTCAGTTTTCTTGCTGCCTCCCTCTCAAATCACGTCTCCAAACCACTCCCAATCCCATTTTCTGCTAAAACCGATCCCACTCCATCGTCCACAGCAGTAGGCAATCCCCTCTCTCTCCAATCTCGTCCGTGGAAGCTCCCACAACCTCCATTTGTGGCTGAAAGTCGGGTGAGCTCCATTCCCACTTATTGTTCTCTTTTCCCTTTGAAAATCTAGCCTTTGGGAGCTTGATTCACCCCTCTACAGGGCCTAGAGTCATTTCAGTCCATTAGGGCAGCCATTTCTTCCCATTTCCCTCATTTTTCCATAGCTGTTGTTAAGGCTAGTTTAGCCTTTTTCTTCCTTTCCACCGTCCTCTCTTTCATGTCCCTTTTATTTGATCCTCAAACTCGTGAAAACCTGCTTATCCATCCCATTTCTCCACATTCTTCGCTTGAGTAGTATTGAAAATACATGGCCGATAGAGCTCTAATGGGCAATAGACAGTATTAAATTCGATAGTATTGAAGAAGGTAAGTCGAGACCGTGGTAGAAGTCCTTTGGTAGGATTAGGCATCTATGTCGTTGTCCTGTCGATTGTTTGATTACCATTTTAGGGATTTTGTGTTTTGTTGTTGTTGGGTCTAGTGAAGTCATAGGTAGAAAATGTGTTTGTGTATTGTTTTGGGCTTAGGAAAGCCGAATGCGTTCCTGTCATAATCCATGTGAAACTTTATTCCATGTATTGTGACAAATGGAGTGCATGCCATTTCATTCGCTGTGAGGTATTGTCCCTAGATTGGGTGTATCCTATGGTTTTCACTGCCATGTTGTAAATCCCGGGATTAAGCCTACAAAATTAGTTTTTATCCCACCCCACCCTCCTACCAAGCATGCCACTCCCAATCCCGACGTAGGAATAGGAAAGTAGTTTCATTTCATACAACTTAATGCTACTGGCCATATAGGCCCTTGGCATTTTGGACCTAGAGTTAGTGCTCCTAGATTTGAAAGGTTTAACGATATAGGAAATCTAATCCCATTTAGACAATCTTGACCCTAAGCGATAGAGCAATTCCCTGTATTAGTAATGGTATGAAACCATCTAACGTATAAATATAGATTTTGGATTATGGCTAGCAAGTTATAGACTAGTCTACTAGTTACCTTAAGTAGTGTAAAGCCTATACATGCTAAGGAATAGTAAGTTAGATTTGGTTGGAGTAGAACCCCATTCCTTCGATAGATCCCCTTAATACTTATAGACTTCTGTTATAACCCTTAGGAAAGTTGTTTTAACTTAGAACCATTCATTCTCAGGGAAAACTTATACATCCCTAAGATTGAACTAGCACGCCCCTTAGAATTGTATTCGGGAACGCGGAGTAAAGGAACTGTATACGTAAGCGAAGTATTCATGGTTTGAATTGCATTCTTAATCCTAGTAGTTACCAATGAACTCAATGCTCTGATCAAGCAGAAGATCGGCATCAACTGGATTAAGAACTGATACAACGAGTTTTCTGTCCTGATTAGACAGAAGGTTTAACGTATCTGGCTCAGACCCACTACACAACTTTTCTTCCGTGTTGGCTCGACCACATACAATCAAAAGTTATTGACTTTGCCTTTGAAAAATGTTGAGGACATATAGCCAATAGAGATTAGACATCTTGTTGCAAGCTCACACCTGCCCCTGACCTCAATTACACTAGAGACTAGGCTCCTTCCTATAACCATAGGTACCAATGCCATAGAATGCATCACTAACAAAGGAAGACCAATGTAGCGAGAGGTTGTCTCTCATTCCATGTCAAGGATAGGTCCTAAGTTGCACCTTGTTCCGATATACGGATCGGGACATAGAATCTTGAACCTTAAGTAGAACCAAGTTTCAAGGGGGGTAGAACGTATTGAGCCCAATCTTGATAGGATCAACCAATGTAACCGTTAGATCAGAGTGACGCAGCGGAAGCGTGGTTAGCTCCTTCCCCACTGCCCCAGAATCGAAACAATTGATTTAGGTTATACGTAAGGTTATGTCATCGACTAAGATTTGAACCTTCCTTAGAATGTCAATACGAAGGTCTCTCTAGGTACTCATTACCCTTAGCCAATTTCGAAGACGAAATTGTGTTTTAAGGGGGGTAGATTGTAACACCCCGAATTTTTGCCAACCTGGGATTAGACATCCTTAGACAATGGGTCAATCCTAACACCTAATTAACTTCTCAAAAATCAATCCAAAAGTCTCAAATCCCTATTTCCTTCGAAAATCTCACCTTTCACTACTTTATCCTTCAAAATTTTCTAGGAGCTTTCATATTAGACACAAATCTTAAAGTTTAGGTGATGTTAATCAATACTTAAACTAAAAAGTACTCACGAAATAAACTAAAAAGTACTCATGAATATTAAATAAATAAATAAAAATAGTTTTTAACCATTACCCTTTTGTAATCTCACGAAATAAGTAGGCTATTTGGATAGATCAGCTTCTTCTACCCCAAAATCATATATTGCATGTCAAATAACTCATCCCAGGTTCTAAAATACACCCATTTCAAATATCAGATGGTGAAATCACTCCAAACAGGTCAGCGAGCGGCGATGGGATCGCCGGTTTGGCGATGCATCGCCGAACCCGTCCGTACAACGGTCTGGCAGGCCAGTTTCTGCACTTTTTCCTACGTATTTTTTTTAACTTTGAAAAATCACATCTCCTTCGTTATAACTCCGATTTAGGTGTTTCAAAAACCATATTGAACCTAAATGAGTCTAGTTTTATATAAAAATATTTAAAAAATATAATAGAATATTTAATATAGTTTAAAGTAGGTCATTGTGAGAAACTATCCAATAATTACTTGTTGGACAACTGCTGCTTCTGGAATTTTTAGAATTTTTCTACAACTCGAAATCTTATGAAATTTGGTGGAGTCAGGGTAAACTTGATGATGAACTTTCAAAAAAATAATAAAAATAATATGATAACTAAAAGTGCCCAAAATGGGGCATAAAATGGCCCTATGACTGTATTCTGCCCTATTAGGGTAGAATTTGGTTAAGTACCAAACTGAATACTCAGTAAAATTAACTTGGATCACTTTAAATATAAAATATAAGACCTAAAATTAGTAAGACTGCTAACGCTATGTTACCTAGAAACCTAGGATCAAACTCTAAACTGGTTTGTTCTCGGGAACCCTTTGAAACTTCGTATGGGATCTAGACCGTGTGTCGGAGGTCCGATATCTACCATCTTAGACCGTTATGACCGCTTAGCTGGACTTGACAATTGTTTCAAAAATTAAGGCCAACCGAAGTTCAGAGGCTATTTCATTGAGCCTGGAGTAAAGAGAGTAAGAAATGGGTTAGATTTGGAAATTTTAATCCAAATCTGGCACCTGACTTGGCACGTTATTATTAAGCATTCTGACCGTCAGAATTCAGCCAAATTTCACCCTCGGATCAGGAAAAATTTCTCTTTCATATCATGAGACTTGTAGACCTGATTTAGGTACGATGACCGCTAAATTGAAACTGGACCGCCACGTGCGATCTGAAAACTCTACCAGTCTGAAAACTTAATGTGTGCTAGATCCAGTATGCATGAGCTTAAGTCCAATCGCGTTCGGCTGGGGGACCTCCCAAAATGATCTTTTGGATTGAAAAAGTCCCGATTTGGTTATAACTCAAGTATACCTTGTTCCCAAGTCTGTTTTTGTAACGCCCTGGAAAAATTCGTACTTGGACTCGAGTACCAACTCGACCAGAAATCGCGTAGGATTAATTCCTTTAGACAATACGTGTAAGTTAGCTAGCGCAATGCTAGAGTAGTTGGGAAATAGTCCCTGATCACTTTAAATACATTCTACAAGACCCAAAGCGAGTAGAACCAATGACGCTTTAATACTCTAAAACCTCGGATCAAACTCTAAGCCGGTTTGTTCTCTAGACCTCTTTGAAACTTTGTATTGGATCTACACTGTGCGTCGAAAGTCCGATACCTACAATCTTAGACCGTTAAAACCGCCTAGCTGGACTTGACAATCATTTCGAAAATCAAGTCCAACTGACATTCGCAGGCTATTTCATTGAGCCTGGACTGAAGAGAGTGAGAATAGGGTTAGATTTGGAATTTGAAATTTAAATCTGGCACACGACTTGACGCGTCAGTATTAAGCGTTCTGACCGTCAGAATTCAGCCAAATTACACCCTCGGATCAGAAAAAATTTCTATTTCATATCATGAGACTTGTAGACCTGATCTACGTGCGATGACTGCTGAACTGAAACTGGACCGCCACGTGCAATCTATGGACACTGATGGTATAAAAACGGGATGTGAGCGACATCCGACATGTATGAACTTAAGTCCGATCGCGTTCGGCCAGGAGACCACCAGAAATATCCTTTTGGACCGAAACAGCCCCGATTTGGTTAGGCATCAAGTAAACTTTGTTCCCAAGCCTGTTTTGGGCATGTTTGGGCTTATAAAAGGGCTTGAAACCCTCTCATATCTCTCCCATCCGAATTTGGAAAAAGCCCTAGGTTGAGAGAGAGAAAAGGTGAGAGATTATGAGAGAGAGTAGGAGAGAATCTTCCTGCTGCTGCACTACCTGTTGCATGTGCCTAAGCCACGCAATCCAATCACTTTGCCGATGATTTCTCCTCATTTCTAGGTAAGAAAACATCCCTAATAGTTGCTGATTTGAGGTTCCTTAGTTTCAATAGCGAAATAGCTGATGCATCTTGTGTATTAGGTTTCCTATTCGTCGTAGACGAAGCGTATACGCTCCGTTCGAATCAATACACCTATAAGAGAAAAGGTGTGGATTTTAGACGCTTTGATTGACTGTTTCCAACCCTTTCAATGCCGTTTAATAGTATATTATTCACGGCAACGCCGTTTGACATGTACAACATGCTGTCTGTTTCCTGTTTCGTAAACAGACAAAAAATATGAGATTTAGGGCATTTTAGTCATTTATAGGAATTACTATTTTCATCCATATTTTGCTGATGTGATTGACATGGCTTCTTGTCACATTAGGATACTAGGAATGCGTGCATAATTAGTTTGGCGAAGAGATTCGCCTAAATGCGCACTTTGAGTCGACATACTATATGTAGACTTAGGTGTGTAGTTTAAGTGTTTGTATAAATGCTTGTATTAGTATGTATTGAATTAAATGGTGTTATGAATTAGTTTGAGATTGATTTCTCAATTAATATGCTGATATAAATGATTTCCTACATGTTAACTATATGCATGATTTCATTATATGTATGAAATGCATGTGCTTGATGATTCACTTAAGTTGTATGTTATAACATGTGTTAACTTGCTCACATGGTTGTATTTCATTTTCAAAACTCTCACATGATTGCTGATGTGGATTCATAATTGTTTGGGACTATACCTAGTCCAGGCAGTTGGCAACCGAGCAAGTTCGTGGTTGGCTTATTCTTGGCACGAACGACGCGTCGATGAATGCGAGCCGTGTTTTGGAGTTGGCGGCGGTGGTTAGGCCACATGAAGTGTTTTATGCACCTCATGTCGTTCGACTTGAGATGCGCTCGTGCTAGTCGAGCCCGTCAAGTAACCCGACTGGCCGTTGTATGTTCACCCTGTATGAGTCATAACTGCTTGAACTTAGGGTACTGAACTTACCATTGTAAACCCTGTCAACCATGGTACCTTGATCCACAAAGACTCATGAGCCGGGCATGGTGGTATGGGAAACCGTGGTCGAGCTGTCGGCCTACACTGGGGCCACAAACCTTCCTGTAGTAACCAGTGAGCACCTATGTCTTGTGAGCAGATTATGGTGGTATGGGACACTATATTCTTGCTGTCGGCCTACACTGATCAGGCGACGAGTCCTTTGTAGTGACCGCGAGTGTATTCTGAGTCTACGGGAGGCGACGACCCTTCCGTAGCAGTGAGAGTACAATAGGCCTGTATTGATAAGGTGATGGGGGAGCGGTGTAACGAGTGCGAGCAACAGCCCTGACAACCCTTGCAGTGACCTACAAAATATACATTGTATGAGATTACTAGGAGTGACGACCCTAGACAGGATCTGTGTTGGGATTGATATAAGGGAAGTACCTTAGTTTCCCAATCCTGCTGTTTGAATGGACTAATAATAACTCGGCAATCATATCACCATCACATTGCATGTGCCTGGAAGATGTGGAGCACTGAGCGGTATGCAAGCATGTCGCGGGCATAAGATGGTGCCGTATGAGGGAGAACGTCGGTGAGGGCATCCATCATGTCATGTCATATTGCATTAACAACAGTATTAGGATTGTTTGATTTACTGCTTTACTATTATCGCATGATTGATTTGAGAACATGTAAATCCTTGCTCTATTATTCCACTGAGTTAGCTACTCACTCCCACGTTATGGGATGGTGTTTGCAACACCCACCAGAGCCTGTCTTAGATGCAGGTGAGGCGGTGATTCAGGAGGCAGAGCCGGACTATGATGAGGACCAGGACGAGTTTTCATACATACAGTACCACGACAGCTTTGCTTAGGTGGCCTGGATTGACGGGACTTCTCAGTGGGACTACTTTTGACATTTTGATTTTGTTTATTTACATGTATATGAGACTCAGAGATGTATTCATACTTTGGAGACAGTTGAGATCTACTTTGTTTTTCCATACAGTGATATATATATGATTTAGTCTTTCGCTTGCTTTTATCACTGAATCTGGAGTATGAATTGTAGTTTTGGTATAATTTTACTCATGTGAATGCTTTAACTCAGACAATATTGAATCATAATCATTTTTGTTGTATAAGTGATGGTCTGGAACTCGGGAGTTGAGTTTATACACGACCCCTGATTTTTAGGGTGTTACAAGTTAGTATCAGAGCATGAATGAGATTATACGGGGCCTGGGTTATGGTTACGCGATGTACGCTGTCACTTCCTTTGATGTAGGTGGGTGCGATAAGGGTCTAGAAACACTTATAGGATCACAGATTCGCCAATAGGCGAAGTCTATTCATATCGATCGCGCGATCGAGTCCGTAACGCATCTAGGGTCGCGTGAAGCGACCTGAGTAGCTCATAGGTTGTAGGTAGGTGGGTTAAGACGTTCTTTGAATGATTCTAAATCTGTAAATATGAATCCTTGGGCGGTGGGATAACCACAACCCTTACATTCAATCGCTAGGGCTTAAAAACCCCGTTTCACCTAAATTCTTCAAAATTCTTCCTCTCACCACTCCATTCTTCAATTCTTTATTATTATTTTCATGTTAGGCATTGATCCTAGTGTGAAAATGATATAAAATTATACTTCGACAAAATTTTACAGTGAATAGTAAAATTTCATGAAAAATGGCCATAAGGCCATTCTAAGTTTGCAATATTTAGCAACTAATGGGCTAGATGGATGTATTAGCTCCTTCTACCCCAAAATTATATGCTGCATGGTAGGGGATTACATTCAAGTTTAGAGATTGGCCCCAGAAAGCCCCGAATGCATGTTTGGGCCTCCATAGGGCAATCTATAATGAACTAAGGTGGGGCCCATATATTTTTGGAGTCCCTAGGCCAGGGGGGACCCGACCCATGTGGTCCCACCAGCCACCGTGCAAGATGGCCGGTAATGCATCGCCGCCCGGTGGACCCCACTTGCTGTAAAATTTAGCACGTGGGGGTATTTTGGGTAGTACACCCCTCCCACATGTGGTTCGTCCATAGAAAACCCCTAAATGGGGTACTTCCTTCACAACAGTCCCCTTCCCAAGCCCTTTCTCTCATTTTCTGCTGCCCTCTCTCAAAACCGTGATCCTAAATCCTTCTCAAACCCATTCCTTGCTGAAAACGACCCCACTCCATCACTCCATTACAGTTTGTAACTCTCCCTCTTGCAAATCTCATCCGTTAGAGCTCCTACAACCCCCAAAATGAGCTGAAATCGTGAGGATCTCCATTCCCCTTTTTCATTCTCTTTTCTCTTTGAAAATCCATCCTAGGGGAGCTTGAAGCATCCCTCTACAACACCTAGATCTCTTTTTTTTAGTTTGGGCAGTCATTTCCTTACATTTCTTCTATTTTTCATGGCTTTTGTTGAAGCCATTTTGGGTCTTTTATCTCTCTCCACCATCCTCTCTTTGATGGGAAAGAGAAAGACCACAACAGATGAGGCTGGGCCTAGTCGCCCTGCGCAATCAAGAAGATCGAGGGGTGGCGCCGCAAGCTCAAGCGCCGCCGCAAGTCCAAGCACGGCCCGAGAGTTCCATACGAAGCGGGATTTAGATCCCCATACTCAACTTGGGCGAGTGATTTTAGCAGAGATGCCTCACAGCGAATACACTGACCGTAAGGTGTTGTTTGAGGCGGACGTGGAAGGACGACTCTTCGACGAATTCCTGTTATTCGAGCGCATTGAAGCTGCACATTGGGGTCCGCTCTTTGAAGCTCGTGCTAGTGCTAATGTGAGCACCGTTCGTGCCTTCTACACTCGCATCCAGAATCCTACACTAGAGCCATTGCAATTTAAGATTCCCTTTGGTAAAGACCGGATGGCTACGATCGATGTTCTGTTAATAACGCGACTTCTGAACGTGCCCCTTGGTGATGTTCATCCCAGTGCGAAGAATTTGAGAAATAGGTGTGAGCGAGATCACCGTACTAGGTTCCTATGCGGTAAACTCGTTCCGTGGCAGCCTAACAATAACCTCAAGGCGTCTCATATGTATGATGATTTATGCCTGCTGCACCACATTTGCACGTTCAACGTGTATCCCAGGTCGACAAATCGCATTGAATGTACGCGCCTTATAGTTGATTTCTTGTATCAAGTGGCCTAGGGAGAAAATGTGTGTATGGCCACTTTCGTGTTGCGACAGATTATCCTCATAGCGAAATCAAGAAGAACGTCTGAGTCGCTTCCTTTTGGCCGACTTATATGCAAGATCGCGCTTGAGTTTGCTTACAGACTTAGGCCGGAGTGGCCAGTTTCGATTCACAGCATTGATGAGTCTACCATGGTCAAGATAAAGATCGGGTCTCAGTACTGTGAGACTCAGCTTGAGGAGGATAGCGAGGATGATTTTGATGACGAAGAGGATTCAAGTGAGGGAGAACCTAGAGCAGAAGTTGAGGAAGAAGTCCAGGAAGAGGTAGAAGAGGAGGCTCAGGATACAGATGAGAGCCCTCCTTCTGCTCAGGTTACTAGTGATGATCGCATTGCCCGAATTGAGGAGAGACAGGTCGCCTTGCGAAGGGAAGTTTAGGAACTTCGGGCTGAGGTCGAGGATACCAAGGGCGTTATGAAGAGAAAATTCGGCAAGGTGACTCGCACCTTGAAGGCGATCCTGTGCTACTTACAGGATAAGGGTGCTCCTCCTCCATCACCCGACTCAGACTAGCGATGAGATCTTTGATGTTGTTGTTAGTAGTTAGTAGTTTCCTGCTTTAAGTTGTGTAAGCTTGTTAAGGCTAGTAGTTACTTATGTTGCTGTTGTAACTTTAACTATCTTAGTTCCCATGTACTTCTTATCATGATGCTTGTAAGGAGATATCCCTTGTATTGTGACAATTTTGATTAAATGAAATGCATGAAATGCCTTTGACTCTTTATGTGAATGATTACGGTGTGTTGTGCTATTGAGACTGACAAGGCTGTGTCCTATTTTGAATATAGGGAATGCCACCGAAGGCTACATGGAGCACAGCTCAGCTTACATTAGGTGAGCCTATGGATCAGGCTCCTATGCAGTCTGATGCTCATACGGACCCTGCTGTGGGCCCGATTCCTGAGACAGTACGTGCGTCTCAGCCTACTACTGGTCCTGCAGTTGGACCACCGCCTTTCACACCGCCCGTCAGAGAGCAGTACTGTGCGTCTTCTTCGACGTAGTACGTGCCACAGCCTGCTCCACCTCCAGATAGATTTGAGCAGATGATGGCTATGATGCAGCAGCAGCAGCAACTCCTGACTACGATTGTGGGGACTCTAGCCCAGGGTGGGAGTGTGCCTCCACCTGCACCACCTGTGCATCCAGCTGAGGATGCCGATACATATGCTCCGGATGAGGGCATGACTCATCCTATACCACCTGCTTACCCTGCGGGGAATGTCGCGGACATACGGGGCTTACTAGAGCGATTCCATCGCTTATGGCCTCCCACTTTTATGGGTTCTCATAGACCCGAGGAGGCTGAGTATTGGCTCGACCGTGTGTCGAAGATACTACGGATGCTTCATTGTTCAGAGACTGAGCAGGTCGAGTTGGCTACGTTCTTGTTCGAGTGAGAGGCCAGCTTATGGTGGGACAGTGTGTTGCGGACCGTTGCCGTCGATTACATATGGACCTGGGCAGCGTTCGAGTTCCGCTTTCATGAGAAATATTATCCCCAGACGTACAGGCATGAGCAGGAGAATGAGTTTCTACGCCTCAGACAGGGAGGCATGATAGTGACTGAGTATGAGCATCGGTTCACTAAGTTGGGCAGATACATCCTGACTATACTGGCAAATGAGCAGATGCGCATACGACGCTTTTCAGAGGGTCTGTGACTGGATATTTGGTCGAAGATGTGTTGCGTGAGCATTCCCTCCTATGCGGAGCTGATTCACATGTCCATGTGGGCAGAGCAGGATGTGGATCAACTTACATGATCTCGTGGCCCTGTTGCTCCTAGGTCACGACCAGAGTTGCAAGACAGGCCCTTTGCGGGCGAGAGGCCTCTCGCAGACCCTCCTTCTAGGGCTACAGTACCGGTACTACCGATGCGGCGCCCCGAGTTATCATGTACATATTGTGGGAGGTCAGGCCATTCGGCACAGAGTTATTTTTCTCGGATGCAGGACAGTGAGTCCTCACCGCCGCAGAAGATCGATCGTACACGCCCACATGCTATATCAGCACCGCCTTTATGGTTGGCTCCTGCGCACCCTTCCTTCAGACCTCCAGTATCGCAGATCAGGCCACCTCTACGGCCCACGACACAGCGGCCGAACAGGCCACAGCAGGCACGGGTGCATGCCTTAACAGCTGAGGCAACTGTGACAGAGACTTCTGAGCATTCGGCCTTTGAGGTCACTGCACACATCGGAGGTATTCCTATACTCGTGATGGTGGACACAGGTTCCAGGATTTCATTGATATCACGTGCCATAGTCAGGCGCATTGGGCTACCGACTATTAGGATGGATGGGGTGCGAGTTTATATATCTCACGGGTCCTTTACAGATGCCACCCTGATGTGTGAGAGCTGTTTGGTGGATCTGGGGGGCAAGACGATGGCTCTGGATCTTGTCGTCGACTCCTCTCTTATTTATCTCGACGTCATTCTTGGCATGGACTGGTTGACTGCAGCGAGGGCCGAGATTGACTGTGAGACTCATATAGTGACTGCCTACGAGCCAGAGGGCGCATCCTTCACATTTTCAGTGTGGGTAAATCTCCCCTTCCGCATACTTAGCTACGCTACTTTACTACGGAATGCTGGTGCCCAGATGCTTGAGCATACGCCAGTCGTTTGTGAGTTTGGGGATCTGTTCAGGAAGATCCCTGGTTTGTCGCCTCGACGAGAGATTGATTTCACTATCGATCAGGTGCCTGGTTTCACGCCCGTCTCACTACCAACGTATCGCATGGCATCGTGTGAGATGGAGGAGTTGAGGACGCAGATTGATGGTCTGTTGGAGCTTAGCCTTATTCGACCTAGTGTGTCTCCTTGGGGAGCACCAGTCCTGTTTGTAAGGAAGAAGGATGGTTCGATGCGATTGTGTATTGATTATCGTATGCTGAACTAGATCACGGTGAAGAACAAGTACCCTTTACCCAGGATCGATGACTTGTTTAATCAGTAGAGAGGAGCGCAATACTTCTCAAAGATTAATCTTCAGTCAGGATATCATCAGTTGCGCGTCAGGGATGAGGACGTGCAGAAGACAGCATTCAGGACCAGCTTTGGCCACTACGAGTTCCTTGTGATGTCGTTCGGTCTCACAAACGCACCAGCCGTGTTCATGATCTGATGAACTGGGTATTTCAGCCTTTTCTCTATCGATTCGTCGTTGTATTCATTGACGACATTTTGGTATACTCCAGGAGTCGAGAGGAGCATGAGGAGCACTTGCGCTTGGTCCTGGATACGCTCAGACAGCATCAGTTGTTCGCACAGTACAAGAAGTGTGACTTCTGGAAGCAGGAAGTGAAGTTCTTAGGACACGTGGTGTCCAAGGATGGCATGGCAGTTGACCTGTCTAAGGTAGCTGCAGTTCAGGACTGGGAGCAGCCTGGTTCTGTCACTGAGGTGAGGAGTTTCTTGGGTCTCGCTGGCTATTATCGACGCTTCATTCGGGATTTCTTGAAGATCGCGAGACCTTTATCTCAGTTGACACGGAAGGACGTGAAGTTCGCCTGGAATGACAAGGTGGAGTTAGCTTTTCAGAAGCTGAAGGACAGGCTCACGTCCGCCCTTGTGCTAGTATTTCCAGAGCAAGGGGTTAGGTACACTATATACACTGACGCGTCTAGCGTTGGTCTGGGTTGTGTCCTTATGCAGAGGGACAGGGTAATTTCGTATGCCTCGAGACAATTAAGGAAACACGAGGAGAATTATCCTACACACGACCTAGAGTTGGCAGTCGTCATATTCGCACTGAGACTCTGGAGACATTACCTCTATGGAGAGGAGTTCGAGCTCTTTTGCGACCACAAGAGCCTCAAGTACATATTCACGCAACGAGACTTGAATATGAGGCAGCGGCGATGGATGGAGACTTTGAAGGGCTTCAATTTTGAAGTCTCGTACCATCCTGAGAAGGCGAACCTTGTGGCTGAGGCGTTGAGCCGCAAGAAGGCGATAGAGTTTGTGGCTCCGCTGATGGTTGCTGAGTGGGATATGGTTGAGTTTTTTCGAGACTTTGAGCAGAAACTCACTGTAGAGGAGCCGTATGAGTTCATCGCACATGTACAGGTGCGATCTCAGGTCGATGACTGGGTCATCGAGGCGCAGATGGATGATGCGCATCTGACTGAGCTTCGAGAGCAGGCCAGTGATGATGCTGATGCCGAGTGGTGAGTTGGCATGGATGGGGGCTTACGTTATCGTGGCCGCCTATGTGTCCCAGATATCCCTGACTTGAGACGAGAGATTCTCGAGGCTGCGCATTGTACCAGACTCGCGATGCATCCAGGCAGTACAAAGATGTATCGCGACGTGAAGTGGACGTATTGGTGGGAAGGTATGAAGACCCACATAGCAGAGTTCGTGTCCCATTGTCTCACTTGCCAGTAGGTGAAGGCAGAGCATCGCCGACCACCTGGACTCTTGCAGCCTATGCCGATCGCAGAGTGGAAGTGGGATTTCATTTCCATGGATTTCGTTTCAGGGCTGTCGAAGACGAGGAGGAGACATAATTCCATATGGGTGATCGTCGACCGTCTGACGAAGTCGGCGCACTTCCTACCGATTAGAGTCACGAACTCTGCAGACGAGCTGGCTAGACTGTACATCAGAGAGATCGTGCGTCTGCATGGAGTTCCGTTAGAGATCGTGTCGGACAGAGACATGCGGTTCACTTCTATTTTCTGGACTCGTATTCAGGAGGCTATGGGTGTGAAGTTGAAGTTCAGTACTGCCTTCCACCCACAGACAGACGGACAGACAGAACGGGTGAACCAAATCTTAGAGGATATGTTGCGAGCTTGCGCACTGGACTTCAAGGACAGTTGGGATGATTGTCTTGCATATGCGGAGTTCGCTTTCAACAACAGTTTTCAGGCGAGTATCGGTATGGCACCTTACGAGGCGTTGTATGGGCGACCTTGTCGTGCACCGTATTGCTGGGCAGAGGTCGGTGAGCGTAACTTGATTGGCCCAGAGTTAGTGCAGGCGACGTCGGAGAAGATTGATATGATTAGACGTCGGCTTCTCACAGCGCAGAGCAGATAGAAGAGTTATGCCGATACGAGACGACGACCGCTAGAGTTCACAGTTGGGGATCATGTAATTTTATGAGTTTCCCCTATGAAGGGAGTCCTTCAGTTCGGGAAGAAGGGAAAGCTAGCACCGCGATTCATTGGTCCATTCCAGATCCTAGATCGTGTGGGAGCAGTGGCATACCGTTTGGCTTTACCCACGCCTCTCGCGAGCGTTCACAACGTATTTCATGTTTCTATGCTGAAGAAGTACGTTTCTGATCCTTCCCATATCATCAGATGGGAGTAGGTTCGGTTAGGAGAGGATGTTACATATATCCTGCGACCGATACGTATCCTAGACAGAAAGGAGCAGGTAATGCGTAGCAAGGTGATTCCCCTTGTGAAGGTATTGTGGACGCATCACTCTAAGGAAGAGGCTACCTGGGAGACAGAAGATGAGATTAGAAAGAACTACCCACAGCTTCTCGAGGAGTACGAAAAGGTATAAATTTCGAGGATGAAATTATTTGTTAAGGGGGGTAGATTGTAACGCCCTGGAAAAATCCGTACTTGGACTCGAGTACCAACTCGACCAGAAATCGCGTAGGATTAATTCCTTAAGAAAATAAGTGTAAGTTAGCTAGTGCAACGCTAGAGTAGCTGGGAAATAGTCCCTGATCACTTTAAATACGTTCTACAAGACCCAAAGCGAGTAGAACCAATGACGCTTTAATACTCTAAAACCTCGGATCAAACTCTAAGCCGGTTTGTTCTCTGGACCTCTTTGAAACTTTGTACTGGATCTAGACCGCGCGTCAAAAGTTCGATACCTACAATCTTAGACAGTTAAAACCGCCTAGCTGGACTTGACAATCATTTCGAAAATCAAGTCCAACCGACATTCGCAGGCTATTTCATTGAGCCTGGACTGAAGAGAGTGAGAATAGGGTTAGATTTGGAATTTAAAATTCAAATATGGCACACGACTTGATGCGTCAGTATTAAGCGTTTTGACCGTCAGAATTCAGCCAAATTACACCCTCGGATCAGGAAAAATTTCTGTTTCATATCATGAGACTTGTAGACCTGATCTACGTGCAGTGACCGCTGAACTGAAACTGGATCGCCACGTGCTATCTACGAACACTGATGGTCTGAAAACGGGATGTGAGCGACATCCGACATGTATGAACTTAAGTCCGATCGCGTTCGGCCAGGAGACCACCAGAAATGTCCTTTTGGACCGAAACAGCCCCGATTTGGTTAGGCATCAAGTAAACTTTGTTCCCAAGCCTATTTTGGGCATGTTTGGGCTTATAAAAGGGCTTGAAACCCTCTCATATCTCTCCCATCCGAATTTGGAAAAAGCCCTAGGTTGAGAGGGAGAAAAGCTGAGAGATTGTGAGAGAGAGTAGGAGGAATCTTCCTGCTGCTGCACTACCTGTTGCATGTGCCTAAGCCACGCAATCCAATCACTTTGCCGGTGATTTCTCCACTTTTCTAGGTAAGAAAACATCCCTAATAGTTGCTAATTTGAGGTTCCTTAGTTTCAATAGCGAAATACCTGATGCATCTTGTGTATTAGGTTTCCTATTCGCCGTAGACGAAGCGTATACGCTCCGTTCGAATCAATACACCTATAAGAGAAAAGGTGTGGATTTTAGACGCTTTGATTGACTGTTTCCAACCCTTTCAATGTCGTTTAATAGTAGATTATTCACGGCAACGCCGTTTGACATGTACAACATGCTGTCCGTTTCCTGTTTCTTAAACAGACGAAAAATATGAGATTTAGGCCATTTTAGTCATTTGTAGGAATTACCGTTTTCATCCATATTTTGCTGATGTGATTAACATGGCTTCTTGTCGCATTAGGATACTAGGAATGCGTGCATAATTAGTTTGGCGAAGAGATTCTCCTAAATGCGCACTTTAAGTCGACATACTATATGTAGACTTAGGTGTGTAGTTTAAGTGTTTGTATAAATACTTGTATTAGTATGTATTGAATTAAATGGTGTTATGAATTAGTTTGAGATTGATTTCTCAATTAATATGCTGATGTAAATGATTTCCTACATGTTAACTATATGCATGATTTCATTATATGTATGAAATGCATGTGCTTGATGATTCGCTTAAGTTGTATGTTATAACATGTGTTAACTTGCTCACATGGTTGTATTTCATTTCCAATACTCTCACATGACTGCTGATGTGGATTCATAATTGTTTGGGACTATACCTAGTCCAGGCAGTCGGCAACCGAGCAAGTTCGTGGTTAGCTTATTCTTGCCACGAACGACTCGTCGATGAACGCGAGCCGTGTTTTGGAGTTGGCGGCAGTGGTTAGGCCACACGAAGTGTTTTATGCACTTCATGTCGTTCGACTTGAGATGCGCTCGTGCTAGTCGAGCCCGTCAAATAACCTGACTGGCCGTTGTATGTTCACCCTGTATGAGTCATAACTGCTTGAACTTAGGGTACTGAACTTACCATTGTAAACCCTGTCAACCATGGTACCTTAATCCACAAAGACTCATGAGCCAGGCATGGTGGTATGGGACACCGTGGTCGAGCTGTCGGCCTACGCTGGTGCCACAAACCTCCCCGTAGTGACCAGTGAGCACCTATGTCTCGTGAGCAAATTATGGTGGTATGGGACACTATATTCTTATTGTCGGCCTACACTGATCAGGCAACGAGTCATTTGTAGTGACCGCGAGTGTATTCTGAGTCTACGGGAGGCGACGACCCTTCCGTAGCAGTGAGAGTAAAGTAGGCCTGTATTGATAAGGTGATGGGGGAGCGGTGCAACGAGTTCGAGCAACAGCCCTGACCGCCCTTGCAGCGACCTACAAAATATACATCGTATGATATTACTAGGAGTGACGACCCTAGACAGGATCTGTGTTGGGATTGATATAAGGGAAGTGTAACACCCTGAAAATCGGGGGTCGTATATAAACTCAACTCCCGAGTTCCAAACCGTCACTTATGCAACAAAAATGGTTATGATTCAATGTTGTCTGATTTAAAGCATTCACATGAGTAAAAGTATACCAAAACTGCAATTCATACTCCAGATCCAGTGATAAAAGCAAGCGGAAGACTAAAGAATATAAATATCAGTGTATGAAAAAACAAAGTAGATCTCGACTGTCTCCAAAGTATGACTACATCTCTGAGTCTCATATACATATACATAAACAAAAGAATAATGTTCAAAAAAAGTCCCACTGATGTCCCCTCGATCCAGGTCACCTACGGGAAGCCGTCGTGATACTGCATATACGAGAACTCATCCTGGTCCTCGTCGATCTCTGGCTCCACCTCCTGGATCTCGGCCTCACCTGCATCTACAACAGGGTCTGGTGGGTGTTGCAAACACCATCCTGTAACGTGGGAATGAGTGATCAACTCAGTGGAATCATAGAGCAAAGATTAGCATGTTCACAATTCAATCACGCGATAATAGTAAAGCAGTAAATCAGACAATCCTAATACTGTTGTTAATGCAAGATGATATGAAGTGATGTATGCCCTCACCGACGATCACCCTCATGCGGCAACATCTTACAACCGCGGCATGCCACACTCCCTAGAGTGCTCCACATCTTCCAGGCACATGCAATGCTATGGTGATATGATTTTCAAGTTGTTATTAGTCCATTCAAACAGCAGGATTGGGAAACTAAGGTACTTTCCTCGTATCAATCCCAACACAGATCCTGTCTAGGGTCGTCACTCCTAGTAATCTCATACGATGTGTATTTCGTAGGTCACTGCAAGGGATGCTAGGGCTGTTGCTCGCACTCGTTGCACCGCTCCCCCATCACCTTATCAATATAGGCCTACCGTACTCTACTGCAACGGAAGGGTCGTCGCCTCCCGTGGACTCAGAATACGCTCGCGGTCACTACAAAGGGCTCGTCGCCTGATCAGTGTAGGCCGACAGCTAGAATATAGTGTCCCATACCACCATAATCTGCTCACGAGTCTAGGTGCTCACTGGTCACTACGGGGAGGTTTGTGGCCCCAGCGTAGGCCGACAGCTCGACCACGGTGTCCCATACCACCATGCCCGGCTCATGAGTCTTAGTGGATCAAGGTACCATGGTTAACAGGGTTTACAATGGTAAGTTCAGTACCCTAGGTTCAAGCAGTTATGACACATACAAGGTGAACATACATCGGCCAATCGGGTTACTTGACGGGCTCGACTAGCACGATCGCATCTCAAGTCGAACGACATGAAGTGCGTAAAACACTTCGCATGGCCTAACCACTGCCGCCAACTCTAAACACGAATCACGTTCATCGACGCGTCGTTCGCGGCTATGACCAGTCAGCCACGAATTCGCTCGGTTACCGACTGCCTGGACTAAGTCTAGTCCCACACATCTATGAAATCACATTAACAATATATGCAAAGGTATTGGAATTGAAATACAATCATGTGAGCATGTTAACAAATGTTATAACATTCAACTTAAGCAAATCTTCAAGGCATACTTTTCATGCATGTAATGCAATCATGCATAAGGTCAACATGTAGGAAATCATTTAGGTCAGCATATTAATCAAGAAATCAATCTCAAACTACTACATAACATCATTTAATTCAATACATACTAATACAAGCATTTATACAAACACATACGCTACACACTTAAGTCTACATATATTATGTCGACCCAAAGTGCGCAACTAGGCGAATCTCTTCGCCAAACTGATTATGCAAGCATTCCTAACTCCCTAATGCGGCAACAAACCATGTCAATCACGTCAGCAAAATATGCATGTAGACCGTACTTCCTACAAATGACTAAAATGCCCTAAATCTCATATTCTTCGTTAATTTACGAAACAGGAAACGGAGAGCATGTTGTACATGTCAAACGGTGATGCCGTCGATAATCTACTATTAAACGACATTGAAAGCGTTGTAAACCGTCAATCAAAGCGTCTAAAATTCTCACCTAGCCTCTTACGGATGCAGAATTTTGAACGGAGCGTGTACGCTTCGTCTACGGCAGTAGGAGAACCTGATTTATGAAATACGTTAGCTAACACGCCCTAAATCTGGATAAACCCTAAATCAGCAAGTTCTAGGGTTGTTTTGTACCTGAAAGAACGGAGAAATCACCAGCCAGGTGATTGGGAAGAGGTGCTGAAGCAGCAGCAATCGGCGGCTCGGAAGCGAAAAAAATCCCTTCCAATCTCTCTCTCAAACTCTCTCCTTTTCCTAGGGTTTGCAATTTTCGGATGGGAGAGAGAAATGAGGGTTTCAACCCCTTTTATAAGCTTAAAAATGCCGGAAATAGGCTCCGGAACGAAGTTTACTTGGTGCCTATCCATTTCGGGGCTGTTTCGGTCCAAAAGTTGCTTTCTGGTGGTCCCCTGGTCGATTGCGATCGGACTTAAGCTCATGTGTACCAGATGTAGCTCGTATTAAGTTTTCAGTCTGGCAGGGTTCGCAGATCGCACGTGGCGGACCAGTTTCAGTTCAGCGGTCACCGCACGTAGATCAGGGCTGAAAGTCTCATGATAATAAATAGAAATTTTTCCTGATCCGAGGGTGTAATCTGGATGAATTCTGACGGTCAGAATGCTTAATACTGACGCGTCAAGTCGTGTGCCAGATTTGAATTTGAAATTCCAATTCTGTCCCTATTCGCGGTCGCTTCAGTCCGGGTTCAACGAAATAGTCTGTGATTATCGGTTTGACTTGATTTTTGAGATGATTGTCAAGTCCAGCTGGGCGGTTCTAACGGTCTAAGATAGGAGGTATCGGACCTTCGACGCGTGGTCTAAATCCAATACAAAATTTCAATGTGGTCCAGAGAACAAACCCGCTTAGAGTTTGATCCGAGGTTATAGAGTATTGTAGAGTTGTTTGTTCTACTCGATTTGGGTCTTGCAGAACGTATTTAAAGTGATCAGGGACTATTTCCTAGCTACTCTAGTGTTGCGCTAGCTAACTTATGCTTAATTTTCATGGAAATTAATTCTACGCGATTTTGGGTCGAGTTGGTACTCGAGCCCAAGTACGGATTTTTCACGGGCGTTACAATCTACCCCCCTTAACAAATAATTTCGTCCTCGAAATTTGTACCTTTTCATACTCCTCGAGAAGCTGTGGGTAGTTCTTTCTGATCTCGGCTTCTGTCTCCCAAGTAGCCTCCTCCTCAGAGTGATGCGTCCATAGTACCTTCACAAGGGGAATCACCTTGCTACGCAGTACCTGCTCCTTCCTGTCTAAGATGCGTGTCGGTCGCAGGATATAAGTAACATTCTCTCCTAACTGCACCTGCTCCCATCTGATGATATGGGAAGGATCAGCAACGTACTTCTTCAGCATAGAAACATGAAATACGTTGTGGACGCTCACGAGGGGCGTGGGTAAAGCCAATCGGTAAGCCACCGCTCCCACACGATCGAGGATCTGGAATGGACCAATGAATCGCGGTGCCAGCTTCCCCTTCTTCCCGAACCGAAGGACTCCCTTCATAGGGGAAACTCGCAAAAACACATGATCCCCGACTGTGAACTCTAGTGGCCTCCGTCTCGTATCGGCGTAGCTCTTCTGTCTGCTCTGCGCTGTAAGAAGCCGACGTCGAATAATATCGATCTTCTCTGACGTCGCCTGCACCAACTCTGGGCCAATCAAGCTACGGTCACCGACCTCTAACCAGCAATGCGGTGCGCGACAAGGTCGCCCATACAGCGCCTCATAAGGTGCCATACCGATACTCGCCTGGAAGCTATTATTGTACGCAAACTCCGCATATGCAAGACAGTCATCCCAACTGTCCTTGAAGTCCAATGCGCAAGCTCGCAACATGTCCTCCAGGATCTGGTTCACTCGCTCTGTCTGTCCGTCCGTCTGTGGGTGGAAGGCAGTACTGAACTTCAACTTCACACCCATAGCCTCCTGAATGCGAGTCCAGAAAATAGAAGTGAACCGCGTGTCTCTGTCCGACACGATCTCCAACGGAACTCCATGCAGACGCACGATCTCTCTGATGTACAATCTAGCCAGCTCGTCTGCAGAGTTCGTAACTCTGATCGGTAGGAAGTGCGCCGACTTCGTCAATCGGTCGACGATCACCCAAATGGAATCATGTCCCTTCCTCGTCTTCGGCAACCCAGAAATGAAGTCCATGGAAATGAAATCCCACTTCCACTCTGCAATCGGCATAGGATGCAAAAGTCCAAGTGGTCGGCGATGCTCTGCCTTCACCTGCTGACAAGTGAGACAACGGGACATGAACTCAGCTATGTGGGTCTTCATACCTTCCCACCAATACGTCCTCTTCACGTCACGATACATCTTTATACTGCTTGGATGCATAGCGAGTCTAGTAGAATGCCCAACCTCGAGAATCTCTCGTCTCAAGTCAGGGACATCTGGGATGCATAGGCGGCCACGGTAACGTAGGCCCCCATCCATACCAACTCGCCAGTCGGCGTCAGCATCATCACTGGCCTGCTCTCGAAGCTCAGTAAGATGCGCATTGTCCCGTTGCGCCTCGATGACTCGGTCATCGATCTGAGATCGCACTGTACATGTGCGATGAACTCAAATGGCTCCTCTACGGTGAGTTTCTGCTCAAAGTCTCGCAAAAACTCAACCATATCCCACTCGGCAACCATCAGCGGAGCCGCAAACTCTATCGCCTTCTTGCGACTCAACGCATCAGCCACAAGGTTCGCCTTCCCAGGATGGTAAGAGACTTCAAACTTGAAGTCCTTCAGCGTCTCCATCCATCGCCGTTGCCTCATATTCAAGTCTCGCTGCGTGAATATGTACTTGAGGCTCTTGTGGTCGCAAAAGAGCTCGAACTCCTCTCCGTAGAGGTAATGTCTCCAGAGTCTCAGTGCGAATATAACGGTTGCCAACTCTAGGTCGTGTGTAGGGTAATTCTCCTCGTACTTCCTTAATTGTCTCGAGGCATACGAAATTACCCTGTCCCTCTGCATAAGGACACAACCCAAACCAACGCTAGACGCGTCAGTGTATATAGTGTATCTAACCCCTTGCTCTAGCAATACTAGCACAGGGGCGGACGTAAGTCTGTCCTTTAGCTCCTGAAAAGCTGACTCTGCCTTATCATTCCAGGCGAACTTCACGTCCTTCCGTGTCAACTGAGATAAGGATCTCGCGATCTTCGAGAAGTCCTGAATGAAGCACCGATAGTAGCCAGCGAGACCCAAGAAACTCCTCACCTCAGTGACAGAACCAGGCTGCTCCCAGTCCTGCACCGCAGCTACCTTAGACAGGTCAACTGCCATGCCATCCTTGGACACCACGTGTCCCAAAAACTTCACCTCCTGTTTCCAGAAGTCGCACTTCTTATACTGTGCGAACAACTGATGCCTTCTGAGCGTATCAAGGACCAAACGCAAGTGCTCCTCATGCTCCTCTCGACTCCTAGAGTACACCAAAATGTCGTCAATGAAAACAACGACGAATCGATAGAGAAAAGGTCGAAATATCCGGTTCATCAGATCCATGAACACGGCCGGTGCGTTCGTGAGACCGAACGACATCACGAGGAACTCGTAGTGGCCAAAACTGGTCCTGAATGCTGTCTTCTGCACGTCCTCATCCCTGACGCGCAGCTGATGATAAGCTGACTGAAGATCAATCTTCGAGAAGTACTGCGCTCCTCTCAGCTGATCGAACAAGTCATCGATCCTGGGCAAAGGGTACTTGTTCTTCACTGTGAGCTGGTTCAGCCTGCGATAATCAATACACAATCGCATCGAACCATCCTTCTTCCTCACGAACAAGACCGGTGCTCCCCAAGGAGACACGCTAGGCCGTATAAGGCCAAGCTCTAGCAGACCATCAATTTGCGTCCTCAACTCCTCCATCTCACATGGTGCCATGCGATACATCGGCAGTGAGACAGGTGTGGAACCAGGAATCAGATCGATAGTGAAATCGATCTCACGTCGGGGCGGCAAACCAGGGATCTTCCTGAACAGATCCCCGAACTCGGAAACAACTGGCGTCTGCTCAAGTACCTGGGCACCAGCGTCACGCAATAGAGTGGCATAGCTAAGTATGCGGAAAGGAAGATTTACCCGCACTGAAAATGTGAAGGATGCACCCTCAGGCTCGTACGCTGTGACTATACGAGTCTCACAGTCAATCTCGGCTCTCGCTGCAGTCAACCAGTCCATGCCAAGAATGACGTCGAGATAAACGAGCGAGGGATCGACGACCAGATCAAGAGTCATCGTCCTGCCTCCCAGATCAACCAAACAACCCTCACACATCTGGGTGACATCCGAATAATCTCCATGAGCTGCAAAGACTCGCACGCTATCCATAGTGATAGTCTGTAACCCAAGACGTCTGACTACGGCACGCGATATCAAAGAAATCGTGGAACCAGTGTCCACCATGACAAGAACGGGAGTACCTCCGATATGGGCCGTAACCTCGAAGGCTGAATGCTGGAAAGTCGGCGTCGCAGCTGCCTCAGCTGTCAATGCATGAACTCGAGCCTGCTGTGGCCGGTTCGGCCGCTGTGTCAAGGGCCGTGGAGGCTGTCGGATCTGCGATACCGTAGGTCTGAAAGAAGGATGCGCAGGAGCTGACCGTATAGGCGGTGCTGATATCGCCTACGGACGTACACGGTCAATCTTCTGCGGTGGCGAGAACCCACTGTCCCGCATCCTCGAAAAGCAGCTCTGCGCCAAGTGGCCCGTCCTCCCACAGTCTGTACATGTCAAATCAGGGCGCCGAAACGGTGGTACAGGCGCCGTAGTCCTAGTAGAAGGATCAATGCGAGGCCTCTTGCCCGCAAAGAGCTTGTCTGGCAAATCCGGTCGTGGCCTAGAAGCAGCCGGGCCTCGAGATCGCGCAAGTCGATCCACGTCCTGCTCTGCCCGCATGGACATGTGAATCAACTCCGCATAGGAGGGAAAACTAACACAACACATCTTCGACCGAATATCCGGCCGCAAGCCCTCCAAAAAGCGCCGTATGCGCATCTGCTCATCAGCTAGGATCGTCGGGACGTACCTGCCCAACTCTGTGAACCGATGCTCATACTCGGTAACTGTCATCGCTGCCTGTCTGAGACGGAGAAACTCATTCTCCCTGTCGTGCCTGTAGGTCTGGGGATAATACTTCTCATGGAAGCGGAACTCAAATGTTGCCCACGTCCATACAAAGTCTGCGGCAACGGTCCGCAGTACGCTATCCCACCACATGCTGGCCTCTCTCTCAAACAAGAAGGTAGCCAGCTCTACCTGTTCAGCCTCGGTGCAGTGCAACACCCGCAAGATCTTCGACACCCGGTCGAGCCAGTACTCAGCCTCCTCGGGTCTGTGAGAACCCGTGAAAGTAGGAGGCCGCAAGCGCTGAAATCGCTCCAAAAGGCCCCGTGTGTCGGCAGGATTCCCCGCAGGGAAAGCAGGTGGCGCAGGATGAGCCATGCCCTCATCCTGGGCGTATGTATAGGCATCCTCAGCTGGATGCGCAGGTGGTGCAGGTGGAGTAGATGTAGTCGCACCCCCACCCTGAGCTAATGTCCCCACTATGGTGGTCAGAAGCTGCTGCTGCTGCAGCATCATAGCCATCATCTGCTCGAATCTGTCAGGGGGTGGAGCAGGCTGTGGCGGATGCGGTGTGGAAGTAGATGCATGATGTGGCTCTCTGACTGATGGCGTAAATGGCGGTGGTCCATCTGTAGGACTAGCGGCAGGCTGAGACGATCGAACCGCCTCAGGAATCGGGCCCACAGCAGGGTCCGCATGGGTGCCAGACTGCGAAGGAGTCTGATCCATATGCTCTGACAATGCAAGCTGAACCGTGCTCCGCGTAGTCTTAGGTGGCATTCCCTATATTCAAAATAGGGCACAACCTTGTCAGTCTCAATTGCACAAATACACCACAATCATTCACATAGAGAGTCAAAGGCATTCCACGCATTTCATTTAACCAAAATTGTCACACTACAAGGGATATATCCTTACAAGCATCATGATGAGAATTACATGGAAATTAAGACAGTTAAGCAACAGCAACATAAGCAAAGCACTAGCCCTAACAGGCTTACACACATAAAGCAGGAAATGACTATCTACTGACAATAACATCAAAGATCGCATCGCTAGTCGGAGTCTGGTGACGGAGGAGGAGCACCCTTATCCTGTAAGCAACACAGGATTGCCTTCAAGGTGCGAGTCACCTTGCCAAATTTCTTCTTTGTAATGGCCTTGGCATCAGCGACTTCTGCTCGAAGTTCTTGGACTTCCCTACGCAAAGCGGTCTGACTCTCCTCCATCCGAGCAATGCGATCGTCGATAGTAGCCTCCGCAGAAGGAGGAGGGCTCTCATCAGTATCCTGAGCCTCCTCTTCTGCTTCTTCCTGAGCTTCTTCCTGAACCTCTGCTCTAGGTTCTTCTTCGCTTTGATCTTCCTCATCATCAAAGTCATCCCCACTATCCCTTTCGAGTTGATTTTCACGGTATTGCGACCCAATCTTCATCTTGACCATTGTCGACTCATCGATGGTGTGAATCGATACGGGCAATTTCGGCCCAAGTCTATAGGCAAACTCAAGCGTAATCTTGCAAATAAGTCGGCCAAAGGGAAGCGATTCGGATGTTCTCCTTGACCTGGCTATGAGAACTATCTGTCGTAAGATGAAAGTGGCCATACATACGTTCTCTCCCTGGGCCACCAGAAATAAGAAATCGACCATAAGACGTGTACATTCAATGCGGTTCGTCGACCTGGGATAAACATTGAACGTGTAGATATGGTGCAGCAGGCGTAAATCCTCAGACATGTACGTCGCCTTGAGGCTATTATTAGGCTGCCATGGAACTAATTTACCGCACAGAAACCTGGTGCGGCGATCTCGTTCACGTCTAGTCCTCAGATTCTTCTCACTAGGATGCACATCACCTAGAGGCACGTTGAGAAGTCGCGCAATCAACCGAACGTCGATCGTAGCTATCCGATCACTACCAAAAGGGATTTTGAACTGCAAAGGCTCCAAGGTAGGATTCTGGATACTAGCATAGAAGGCACGAACGGTGCTCACATTAGCATGAGCGCGAGCTTCAAAGATCGGACCCCAATGCCCAGCTTCAATGCGTTCGAACAACAGATACTCACCGAACAATCGTCCATCTACGTCCGCCTCAAATAACACTTTGCGATCAGTGTATTGGCCATGAGGCATCTCCGAAAGAATTGTTCGCCCAAGGTGTGCATGGGGATCCAAATCTCGCTTTGTACGGCACTCCAGGACTGGAGCTGGACCTACGGCGGTGCTTGAACTTGCGGCACCACCCCGTGGTCTTCTCGATCGAGCAGGGCGGCTCGGTCCAGCCTCGTCTGTTACGATTTTTCTCTTACCCATCAAAGATATGATGGATGAGAGTGATAAAAGGCCCAAAATGGCTTCCACGAAAGCCATGGAAAACGATGAAAATACGGAGAAGTGGCTGCCCAATCTGAGAAAAGGAAATCTAGGCGTCGTAGAGGGATGCTTCAAGCTTCCCAAGGCTGTAGTTTCAAGGAGAAATACAAACAAAAAGATAGAATGGAGCACCTCACGATTTCAGCTCTATTTGGGGGATTTTGGAGCTCCAAATGGTGAGATCTTCAAGAAGAGGGGCTTCCAACACCCAATAAGTGATGGGTGGTGGTCGGTTTTGGCCAAGGAGTGATCTAGGAGTGCTTTGGGACGCCGGAGTTTGGAAGGGGTTGCTGAAAATTGAAAATAGGGCTATGGGGAGGGCTGTTTGTGAAGGAGGGGTATGATTTAGGGGTTTTTGTGAGATGGGAGCTACCTAGGGAGGGTGTACAACCCATTTAAGGGCGTGCGCCCGATTTTTAGGTCCAACGGACCCCACCGGTCGGCGATGCATCTCCCGACCGGCGATGGCATCGCCGGCCAACTTCCAAGTTGGCCGGTGGGACCACATGGGGATGGTCCCCCATGGTCCAGAGGTTCCAAAAATGTATGTCCCACCCCCTAGTTCATCGTATTTTGGTCTGTATGAGCCCAAATATGTGTTCGAGGCTTTTCAGGACCACATCGCAATTCCGAATACCAAACCATATGATGCAGCATATGAATTTGGGGTAGAAGGAGCCAGTACATCTATATAGATCCTTAGTTGCTAAAGAAAGTAAAGTTATAATGTCCTTATGGCCATTTTTCATGAAATTTTACTATTCACTGTAAAATTTTGTGAAAGTACTAATTTGTGTTATTTTCACATTAGGTTTGATGCCTAATATGAAATGGATAAGAAATAACTAAAGGTCAGAGTGTTTAGAGGAGGAATTTTGAGAATTTTTGGCGAAACGGGGTTTTTAAGCCCTGGCGATTGATTACAGGAGTCGTGGTCATCCCACGGCCCAAAGATTCACTTTTGCCGTTTAAAACCGCTCATAGGTCGTATCAACCTGACTTCCTACAGCTTAGAAGCGATTCGGGTTACCTTACGCGACCCGAGATGCGTTACAGACTCGATCTTGCGATCGATCCTAATAGACTTCGCCTATCGGCGAACCTGCGACCCTAGAAGTGTTTCTAGACCCTTCTCGCACCCACCTAAGTTAAACGAAGCGACAGCGTACGTCGCAAGACCATAACCCAGGCCCAGTATACTCTCATTCATGCACTGATACCAACTTGTAACACCCTGAAAATCGGGGGTCGTGTATAAACTCAACTCCCGAGTTCCAGACCGTCACTTATACAACAAAAATGGTTATGATTCAATGTTGTCTGATTTAAAGCATTCACATGAGTAAAAGTATACCAAAACTGCAATTCATACTTCAGATCCAGTGATAAAAACAAGCGGAAGACTAAACAATATATATATCACTGTATGAAAAAACAAAGTAAATCTCATCTGTCTCCAAAGTATGACTACATCTCTGAGTCTCATATACATATGCATAAACAAAAGAATAATGTTCAAAAAAAGTTCCACTGATGTCCCCTCGATCCAGGTCGCCTACGGGAAGCCGTCGTGATACTGCATATACGAGAACTCATCCTGGTCCTCGTCGATCTCTGGCTCCACCTCCTGGATCTCGGCCTCACCTGCATCTACAACAGGGTCTGGTGGGTGTTGCAAACACCATCCCGTAACGTGGGAATGAGTGATCAACTCAGTGGAATCATAGAGCAAAGATTAGCATGTTCACAATTCAATCACGCGATAATTGTAAAGCAGTAAATCAGATAATCCTAATACTGTTGTTAATGCAAGATGATATGACGTGATGTATGCCCTCACCGACGATCACCCTCATGCGGCAACATCTTACGACCGCGGCATGCCACACTCCCTAGAGTGCTCCACATCTTCCAGGCACATGCAATGCTATGGTGATATGATTTTCAAGTTGTTATTAGTCCATTCAAACAGCAGGATTGGGAAACTAAGGTACTTTCCTCGTATCAATCCCAACACAGATCCTGTCTAGGGTCGTCACTCCTAGTAATCTCATACGATGTGTATTTCGTAGGTCACTGCAAGGGCTGCCAGGGCTGTTGCTCGCACTCGTTGCACCGCTCCCCCATCACCTTATCAATACAGGCCTACCGTACTCTACTGCAACGGAAGGGTCATCGCCTCCCGTGAACTCAGAATACGTTCGCGGTCACTACAAAGGGCTCGTCGCCTGATCAGTGTAGGCCGACAGCTAGAATATAGTGTCCCATACCACCATAATCTGCTCATGAGTCTAGGTGCTCACTGGTCACTACGGGGAGGTTTGTGGCCCCAGCGTAGGCCGACAGCTCGACCACGGTGTCCCATACCACCATGCCCGGCTCATGAGTCTTAGTGGATCAAGGTACCATGGTTAACAGGGTTTACAATAGTAAGTTCAGTACCCTAGGTTCAAGCAGTTATGACACATACAAGGTGAACATACATCGGCCAATCGGGTTACTTGACGGGCTCGACTAGCACGATCGCATCTCAAGTCGAACGACATGAAGTGCGTAAAACACTTCGCGTGGCCTAACCACTGCCGCCAACTCTAAACACGAATCACGTTCATCGATGCGTCGTTCGCGGCTATGACCAGTCAGCCACGAATTCGCTCGGTTACCGACTGCCTGGACTAAGTCTAGTCCCACACATCTATGAAATCACATTAACAATATATGCAAAGGTATTGGAATTAAAATACAATCATGTGAGCATGTTAACACATGTTATAACATTCAACATAAGCAAATCTTCAAGGCATACTTTCCATGCATGTAATGCAATCATGCATAAGGTCAACATGTAGGAAATCATTTAGGTCAGCATATTAATCAAGAAATCAATCTCAAACTACTACATAACATCATTTAATTCAATACATACTAATACAAGCATTTATACAAACACATACGCTACACACTTAAGTCTACATATAGTATGTCGACCCAAAGTGCGCAACTAGGCGAATCTCTTCGCCAAACTGATTATGCAAGCATTCCTAACTCCCTAATGCGGCAACAAACCATGTCAATCACGTCAGCAAAATATGCATGTAGACCGTACTTCCTACAAATGACTAAAATGCCCTAAATCTCATATTCTTCGTTAATTTACGAAACAGGAAACGGAGAGCATGTTGTACATGTCAAATGGCGATGCTGTCGATAATCTACTATTAAACGACATTGAAAGCGTTGTAAACCGTCAATCAAAGTGTCTAAAATTCTCACCTAGCCTCTTACGGATGCGGGATTTTGAACGGAGCGTGTACGCTTCGTCTACGGCAGTAGGAGAACCTGATTTATGAAATACGTTAGCTAACACGCCCTAAATCTGGATAAACCCTAAATCAGCAAGTTCTAGGGTTGTTTTGTACCTGAAAGAACGGAGCAATCACCAGCCAGGTGATTGGGAAGAGGTGCTGAAGCAGCAGCAATCGGCGGCTCGGAAGCGGAAAAAATCCCTTCCAATCTCTCTCAAACTCTCTCTCCTTTTCCTAGGGTTTGCAATTTTCGGATGGGAGAGAGAAATGAGGGTTTCAACCCCTTTTATAAGCTTAAAAACGCCGGAAATAGGCTCCGGAACGAAGTTTACTTGGTGCCTATCCATTTCGGTCCAAAAGTTGCTTTCTGGTGGTCCCCTGGTTGATTGCGATCGGACTTAAGCTCATGTGTACCAGATGTAGCTCGTATTAAGTTTTCAGTCTGGCAGGGTTCGCAGATCGCACGTGGCGGACCAGTTTCAGTTCAGCGGTCACCGCACGTAGATCAGGGCTGAAAGTCTCATGATAATAAATAGAAATTTTTCCTGATCCGAGGGTGTAATCTGGATGAATTCTGACGGTCAGAATGCTTAATACTGACGCGTCAAGTCGTGTGCCAGATTTGAATTTGAAATTCCAATTCTGTCCCTATTCGCGGTCGCTTCAGTCCGGGTTCAACGAAATAGTCTGTGATTATCGGTTTGACTTGATTTTTGAGATGATTGTCAAGTCCAGCTGGGTGGTTCTAACGGTCTAAGATAGGAGGTATCGGACCTTCGACGCGCGGTCTAAATCCAATACAAAATTTCAATGTGGTCCAGAGAACAAACCCGCTTAGAGATTGATCCGAGGTTATAGAGTATTGTAGAGTTGTTTGTTCTACTCGATTTGGGTCTTGCAGAACGTATTTAAAGTGATCAGGGACTATTTCCCAGCTACTCTAGTGTTGCGCTAGCTAACTTATGCTTAATTTCCATGGAAATTAATTCTACGTGATTTCGGGTCGAGTTGGTACTCGAGCCCAAGTATGGATTTTTCACGGGCGTTACAGGAAGTACCTTAGTTTTCCAATCCTGCTGTTTGAATGGACTAATAATAACTCGGCAATCATATCACCATCACATTGCATGTGCCTGGAAGATGTGGAGCACTGAGCGGTATGCAAGCATGCCGCGGGCGTAAGATGGTGCCATATGAGGGAGAACGTCAGTAAGGGCATCCATCATGTCATGTCATATTGCATGAACAACAGTATTAGGATTGTTTGATTTACTGCTTTACTATTATCGCATGATTAATTTAAGAACATGTTAATCCTTGCTTTATTATTCCACTGAGTTAGCTACTCACTCCCACATTACGGGATGGTGTTTGCAACACCCACCAGACCCTGTCTTAGATGCAGGTGAGGCGGTGATTCAGGAGGCAGAGTCGGAATATGATGAGGACCAAGACGAGTTCTCATACATGCAGTACCACGACGACTTTGCTTAGGTGGCCTGGATTGACGGGACTTCTCAGTGGGACTACTTTTGACATTTTGATTTTGTTTGTTTACATGTATATGAGACTCAGAGATGTATTCATACTTTGGAGACAGTTGAGATCTACTTTATTTTTCCATACAGTGATATATATATGCTTTAGTCTTCCGCTTGCTTTTATCACTGAATCTGGCGTATGAATTGCGATTTTGGTATACTTTTACTCATGTGAATGCTTTAACTCAGACAACATTGAATCATAATCATTTTCGTTGCATAAGTGACGGTCTGGAACTCGGGAGTTGAGTTTATACACGACCCCCAATTTTCATGGTGTTACAGTTTTGGTGAAGTTTTAGCCTATATAAGGGCTTGAAATCCTCTCATATCTCTCCCATCCGAATTTGGATAAAACCCTAGATTGAGAGAGAGAAAAGGTGAGAGATTTTGAGAGAGTAGTGGGAGAGAATTCCCGCCACTTACTGCAGCTTTTGCACGTGCCAAAGCACCGCACTCCAATGACTTTCCCGGTAATTCCAAAGCACTCCTAGGTAAGGAAAACCCTAATTACTTGCTGTTTTGAGATTCTTTCGATTAAAATATCGAAATAACTTATGTATCTTATGCATAAGGTCGCCATAACGCCGTTGACGAAGCGTTGACGTTCGATTCGAATCGATACACTTCTACGACACAAGGTGAGGATTTTAGACGCTTTGATTGACTGATTTCAAAGCTTTCAATGTCGTTTAATAGTAGATTATCGACGACAATGCTGTTTGACATGTACAACATGTTGTCCATTTTCCGTTTCGTAAATGCACGGTAAATATGAGATTTAGGGTATTTTAGGCATTTATAGAAAATACTGTATACGTCCATATTTTGCTGAAATGCTTGACATGTAAATTTATCGTGTTATGATATTAGAAATACGAGTATGATTGGTTTGGCGAAGAGATTCGCCCTAATGCGTGCTTTGGGTCGACATACGCTATGTGGACTAAAGCGTGTAGACTAAGTGTTTGTATAAATGTTTGTACTAATATGTATTGAGTAAATGGTGTTGTGAATTAGTTTTGAGATTGTATTCTCAATTAACATGCTGATGTATATGTTTTCCACCACGTTCGCTATATGAATTGATTTCATTACATATATGGAATGCATGTGTTATTTGATTTGCTTACGTAGTATGATATAACATGTGTCAACATGCTTGTGTTGTTTATACTCTTTTTGTTACTCACTTATGCTTATTGATGTTGATACACAAATGCTTGGGGCTATGACTTAGTCTAGGCAGTCGGTAACGGATCAAATTCGTGGTTGGCTTCTATTTGCCACGAAGGACGCATCGATGAACGCGAGTCGTGTTTTGAGTTGGCGGCAGTGGTTAGGCCACATGAAGTGTTTCATGCACTTCATGTCATTCAGCTTGAGATGCGCTCGTACTAGTCGAGCCCGTCAAGTAACCCGACTTGCCATTGTATGTTCACCATGTATGAGTCATAACTGCTTGAACCTAGGGTACTGAACTTACCATTGGAAACCCTGTTAACCATGGTACCTTGATCCATAAAGACTCATGAGACGGACATGGTGATATGAGACACCGTGGTCGAGCTATCGGCCTACGCTGGGGCCACAAACCTTCCCGTAATGACCAGTGAGCACCCTACTCTGAGCAGATTATGGTGGTATGGGACACTATATTCTTGCTGTCGGCCTACACTGATCAGGTGACGAGCCCTTTGTAGTGACCTTGAGTTTATCCTGACACCGCATGGGGGCGACGAGTCCTGATGCAGTCTTAAGGATAAATAGTCCTGTATTAATAAGGTCATGGGGGAGCGGTGCAACAAGTGCGAGCAACAGCCCTGACAGCCCTTGCAGCGACCTACAAATATATCATCGTATGAGTTTACTAGGAGTGACGACCTTAGACAGGATCTGTGTTGTGATTGATATAAGGAAGGTACCTTAGTTTCCCAATACTGCTGTATGAAAAGGACTAATAATAACTTGATAATCATATCCACATCACATTGCATGTGCCTGAAAGATGTGGAGCACTGAGCGGAATGCAAGCATGCCACGGGCGTAAGATGGTGTCGTATGAGGGAGAATGTCGGTGAGGGCATCCATCATGTCATCTCATGCATACATTAACAACAGTATCTAGGAATGTTTGATTGATTGCTTTACTATTATCGTATGATTGATTTGAGAACATGCTAATCTTTGCTTTATGATTCCACTGAGTTAATTACTCACTCCCACGTTATGGGACGGTGTTTCGGACACCCACCAGACCCTTTTATAATTGCAGATGATGGCGTGGCCTGCGAGGAGGAGCCAGACTTGATGATGATGAGGAGGATCCCTCCTTTATGCGTGTTCTGATCGACAGGATTACAGGGAGGTTGATTAGACGCCTTAACACTTATCATTTTATATTTTTGGAGCACTCATGTATATTCTTTTCTTTCCATTTTTGGAGTATACATGTATTTAATTAACCTGGTAACATGTTCACACTCTGGAGACTTACAATTAATTATATATTTGATGTATCTATCACAGTCTTTCGCTTGCTAATTTAACTGTCTCCGGAGTATGATATGCTATTTTGGCTTAGTCTCAATCTTGTTTAATGCCATTCTACAGACAACATGCATTTATCATTATCTATGTTGCATAAGTGACGTTCTGAAACTCGGGAGTTGGGTTTCTACCCGACTCTCGATTTTTGGGTGTTACAGGAGGACTCTCATCAGTATCCTGAGCCTCCTTTTCTTCTTCTTCTTGGACTTCTTCCTCTATTTCTGCCCCACCTTCTTCTTCACTTTCTTCCTCTTCACTATCATACTCACCCTCGTTGTCATCATCAAGTTGGGCCTTGCGCTGCTGAGGCCCTATCTTCATCTGGTTCATAATAGCCTTATTGATGAAATGAATCAGCACAGGTGGCTCTGCCCTAAGTCTATAGCCAAAATCGAGCACAATCTTACATATGAGCCGGCCAAAGGGAAGTGGCTTAGACATTCTTCTCGATCGCGCTATGAGGATGATCTGTCGCAGCACAAAGGTAGGCATGCACACGTTATCTCCCAGCCCTACTGGATACCAAAAATCTATTATGAGACGCGTACATTCATTGCGATTGCTCCACCTGGGATAAATATTGAACGTGTAGATTTGGTTAAGCAGACAGAAATCAGGTGACATATGGGTCGCTAAGAGGCTCTTGTTACGCTGCCACTCAAATAAACGACCACATAGAAACCCGGTGCGGCGATCTCGCTCACGAACACTGTTCAGATCCTTATCACTTAGATGTACCTCGCCAAGTGACACGTTCAGCAGTCGATCTCTCAATCAAACATCGATTGTGGCTTCCTGATCTCTACCAAAGGGAATCTTGAACTGCAATGGCTCCAGCGTAGGGTCCCGAATATGAGCATAAAAGTCATGAACGGTGCTCACATTTGCACGAGATTGACCTTAAAAGAGCGGACCCCACCCGGCAGCTTCAATATGCTTAAACAACAGATACTCACCAAAGATTCACCCATCCACATGCGCTTCGAAAAGAACCTTGTGATCCATATACGCGCCATGGGCCAAATCTGCCAACAACACTCTTCTTATCGAAATGTGGGGATCCAAATCCTGCTTCGTGTGTAGTTCTCTCCCAACACTTAGACTTGCAGTAGCTCCTCTAGGTCTCCTTGAATGAGTGGGATGACTAGGCCCAGCCTCGTCCGCAGGGGCACGTTTCTTGCCCATCAACAAGAGGATGGTGAAAAAAGAGAAAAAGGCCACAATAGCCTCCATAAACGCCATGGAGAAGGGATGAAAGGGAGAAAAAGGGCTGACCTAATGGGTTGCCACGAATCTAGGTCTAAGAGAGGAGGGAAACAGGCCCAAAAAGGTTGGGATTGAAAAGGGAAAAGGAAGAAACGTGAGGGGTTGAAAGCTCACACAATTTTGAGCCTCAAATGAGAGCTTGGGAGCTCCAATCACAGAAAAAGGAGAGTATAGGTGTTGGGTATGATTGAGAACGGTAGAGGAATGAAGGAAATAACAGAAAATGAAGGAAGGAATGATTGAAAGGGAGGTTGGAGAGAGAAAACAACAAGTTTAGAGGAAAGGGAGAGCTTGAAGGGCTAATTTGTGAAGGAAGTAGGAGATTTTGAATAAATGGGTGGCCGAACCCTATATAGAGGGGTCTCATTTAACCCCAAGCAGCATCTGCCCGGGCGGCCCGACCCGACCAGCCCGCTGACCGGCGAGGCCTCACGGAACCGGCGAGTTCCTCGCCTTCCTCTGGACATTTTGGAGAGGCCTCGCCAAAGGGGCGAGGTCCTCCTATCCCCCTATGGCCAAAAACATGTGAGGCCCACCCTGGGTCCCCCTAGATGTGTTCGATTTGAGCCCTACCTCCGTTTCGAACCATTTCGGGTAGTTTCAGAACTAACCTGATCTCTGTTCAAAATTAGCGATTTCTAATGGCTAGAATGGAGTGAAATGTGGTCTATACCCGTCAATTGATGGTCTAGAAGTGATTTGGGGTCACCGTGTGTGATCAAGAGTGTGCACGGACTCGATCAAAATGATCGATTTGAGTGAACTTCGCCAATTGGCGAAACTGGGATCCTATGAAGGTTTCTATCTTCTTCGCGCACCCTCCTACAGTATAGTGGCATCAACGTGTGGTGTGTGACCCTAACCCAGGTATAGATTAATCTAAATCATGCTTTAATACCAACTTGTAATGCCCTGAAATTCGGGGGTCGAGCATAACTCAGCTCTCGAGTTCCAGAACATCACTTATGCAACATATTTGATGATATTTGTACGTTGTCTGCATTAATGCATAAAACATGAAGTAGATCAAGCCAGATAAGCAGACACAATTCAAGGATATAGAGGAAATGCAAGCGGAAGACTCAGATACATAAATAATTTAAAATAAATCTCCAAATGATGTGTGCTCTGCCCAGGGAAATATACATACATCTGTGTCTCAAAATACATACATGAACTATTCAAAATGATCCAATACATATCCCCAAAATAATCCCCGCTGGTCAGGACGAGGCTCACATGAACCCGCCTGAGAACTGCATATATGAGAATGCCTCCTCGTCCTCATCGAAGTCTGGCTCCGCCTCACATGCATCGCCATCTCCTGCAGCTAAGTCAGAGTCTGGTTAGTGTTTAAACACTATCCCAGAATGTGGGAGTGAGTGATCAACTCAGTGGTACTATATAATAAAAGTTAACATGTTATCAATCCAATCAAGCAGTAATGATAAGGCAGTACAGTCACACAAGTCCTAGATAATCTTGTTAATGCAAGGATGATATGAAGAATGATGCATGCCCTCACCACAATCCCCTCTGCGACATCATCTAATGATCGCGGCATGACTCACTTCCTCAGTGCTCTATCACCAACGCCGTTAGCACATGCAATGCGGTGTTGTGAATATGATTATCAAGTTCTTATTAGTCCTTTTCACACATTAGGATTGAGAAGCTAAGACACCTCACTTACATCATTTTTTAACATTGATCCTTTCTAGGGTCGTCAATCTTAGGATATCTCATACGATATTATGGTTCTAGGTCACTGCAAGGGCTGCTAGGGCTATTGCGTGCAATCGTTGCTCCACTCCCCTATCACCTTATCAATACAGGCCTATTTATATCCTTAAGACTACATCAGGACTCCTCGCCCCTAAGCAGTGTCAGGATAAACTCAAGGTCACTATAGAGGGCTCGTCACCAATCAGTGTAGTCCCACAGCAAGAATATATTGTCTCATACCACCATAATCTGCTTAGAGTAGGGTGCTCACAGGTCACTACGGGGAGGTTTGTGGCCCCAGCGTAGGCCGATAGCTTAACCACGGTGTTCCATACCACCATGCCTGGCTCATGAGTCTTAGGGGATCTTGTTACCATGGTTATGGGAGTTTCACTGGTAAGTTCAGTGTCTTAGATTCAAACAATAGCGACCAAACAAGGTGAACAAGCATCGGTCAATCGGGTTAGTTTATAAGCTCAACTAGACCAAGCGCACATTGAGTTGAACGACATGGAATGCATAAGCGCTCCATGTGGCCTAACCACTTCCGAACACCCCAAGCACGACTCAGATTCGCTAAACTTATCTTGTGTGGCGAAAGCAACCTCAACCACTATTTACGGAACGTTTTCCGATTACCTAGACTATAGTACAGCCCCATTAACAAACAATGATACTAACTAACATATAATTCATATTCTGCATCCATGTGAGCAATCATGAAATATAACTTGAATGTAAACAGTACATGCAGGAATTTATACACACATTTATCATGATTTTACTAAGTACACAATCCATGGAGGAAATCATACACTCATCTAGCATGGACAACCTAAGTTACATGATTCATGGAGGGAATCATACACACAAATACTATGGTTGAAATCCATATCTCAACCAGCTTAAAAAACACAATTTCTAACCATTATCTCATTTAGACATTTAAACAAACACTTAGCTTACACTATTCAACATACATCACGTATATCGACACCGTTGCAAATTTGGGCAAGCCCTCTCACCAAAGAGTTGCTGCATACATATTAGGCATATCACAATGATCATTAATCATGAAAAGCATATCAACAAATTTCATGTGCATACGTGTATTCTAACATATACATGAAATAAGGTATTTACATTATACAACATACATATACGAAATGTAAAATGGATAGCATGTTTGGCATGTGTATTCACACTCACAACATGAATAAATCATTAAGTATCATTAAAAGGGTTGAAAACCATAACCTAAGTATATATAGTCTGTATCTTAAACCAGAAAAGGCATATTTGAGATGATTCAGACGATGTGTCTTTGTCAACGGCGGATACACTACCAATGACAAGAAACAGGTTAGCTAGAACTCTACTTCAGCTAGTCTAAGCTTCAAAACAGGTTGGGTTTAGCTCAACTTACCAAAAAATGGAATCAGAATCACTGGAAGAACGATTCAGAAATGTCAGTTCAAAGTATAGATGCACTAGGAAGAAACCTACGGAGTTTCACCTAATTCTCCCACACTTTCTCTCTCTTTTCTTTCTCTTAAATTTCTAGGGTTTAGGAAATTCGTATGGGTTAGAAGGCTAAGGGTTTAAGGCCCTTTTATAAGCCTAAATATAACGAAAACAAGCTTGAAGTCAAGGTATACTTAGGTTATACCCAAATCGGGATCTTTTCGATCTAACAAAGCATTTCTGGAGGTCCTCTGATCAAATGCGGTCGGACTTAAGCTCACCAGCATCGGATCTTTAGTAAGTTAAGTTTTCAGTCCGATCGGATTTCCAGATCGTCCGTGGCGGACCAGTTTCAATTCAGCGGTCACCGAATCTCGATCAAGGCCATAAGTACTTGGACATGTAAGGGCCAACTTTCCGGATCCGATGGTGAAATTTGGTCAAATTCTGACGGTCAGAACGCTTAGAAATGTCACGCAAGCGACACATGCCAGATGACTTAAAAATGTCTTTTAATTTTCTAAATCTTTTCCTTTTCTCACTCTCTTCACTCCGGACTCAGTAAAATGGTGTCATGACATCAGTTGGCCTTGATTTTCTAAATGATTGTCAAGTTCAACTAAGCGGTCATAATGGTCTAAGATTACAGATATCAGACTTTCGACATGTGGTATAGCTCCAATACAAAGTTACCAAACATTCCCTAGAACAACTGGGTTTAGAGTTGGATCCTAGATTTCAGGGTATTATAGCGTCATTGATTCTACAAGTTTTAAGTCTTGCAGAACGTATTTAAAGCGAACAGTGCAAATTTCACAGCCAGTCTAACTTAGCACCAGGTAACTTAGGTTCAATTTCTAAGAGAATTAATCCTAAGTGATTCCTGATCGAGGTGGTACTCGAGTCTTGGTACGGAATTTTCTGAGTCGTTACACATAAAGGTTTAGGGACTTTCACCTAGGGCCCATGTAGAACAAGATTTTTGGTATCTAACCCTTCCAACTACTATACGCCTATGGAGGCTACGACCTTAATGTCGCTAGGGCGTACAGTAACCATGTCACACAATGCGAAATGCATAAATCATACTATCTAGTCATGCAGTAATCCTGCGCGTATCGTGCGCTCATGTAGGGAAACATCGCTTAAATGGGAGCCCATAAATAATCTACTCGAAGGTATATGTTATGATCAGTTACTTCTCATATCAACCATACATATGATGCGTATGATCATGAGTCATAGAACTATACTAAACATGTAATAAAGTAGTGAACTATCTTTACAACGCAGATGGGCCTAAACGACCTACACACAACAAGTACAGGCCTATCAATGGGCCCTAAGGAGAGTCGTAATGTAGACATTTAACCAACATTATACTTGCAATGTGGACGTTAAACCATCATTGCTCCCAAGTCATAGTCTGTCATAAACATCATTACATAAACCGTGTTGGGATCACACATTGCAATGGACCTTAAGTACATCTCATTAGGCCTTAAATACATCAAATGGGCCATATCACATGGGCCTTATGTTTATCAAGTGGGCCACATCAATGGGCTGCACCAATGGGCCTTATGTACATTACAATGGGCTATAACTCGTGGGCCTTAGAATGCATCAAATGGGCCTAATCACGTGAGCCTTATGTGTATCAAGTGGGCCACACCAATTAGGCCGCATATGTACATTAAATAGGCCTCAACCCATAGGCCCTAATACATCTCAATGGGCCTTAACCCATGGGCCCCAATACATCAAATGGGCGTCAACCCATGGGCCTTACATATAACAAGGTGGGCCTCATACATTCCCAAAAAGAATCATATTGAAGGATCTGGACCGTTCCACAAATAGTAGTGGAGATAATGATTTTCACCGGTTATAATCCCAAGGCCCACCACCAAGTTTATTTCCCATCTAGTCTGTTAGTAAAGTCACATAGGTTGATTGGGAGGAAAAACAAATATCACCTTAATCCAATACTACTATGGTCCAAAAAGGATTTCAATGGTGGGCATTCATCTCTCCACTATTTTTTTTTATGGTGGGGTCCACTTGAACCTTAGATCTGACTCATTCTTAGCCTCAAGCCCTAAAATGGACTTAAAAAATGGTTGGATAGTTTGGATACAACGTGTGCATTATGTTGGGCCCCACCATTCAAACGGTGGATGGTGTAGATATGGAACATACATCATTGGCACACCATATGGATGAAACACATACACCTGGAGTGGGTATGGAGCCCACAGAATTAGCTACCAAACACTGGCCCACATCTCTTAACCAGGGTATCACCTCGGTGCGTGAGTCACGGCATTGGAACCGTCGCGAAGGCGCGATCGCTAGGGTACAAGTCTTGGGTTGAGTCGACTTAGGTTGACAACGTGTGAATCAGGGTCGAGCATAAATACAGGTTAAGGGTCGAAGTTGACGAAGTTCGACGCGAAAGACTACGAATGTCTATGGAATGGTACAGTCTAGGATACGAGGCTTATAACTTATAACCTGTAAGCCCCGTATCCTAGACCGTACTTTTCTATAGACTTCTGCAGCCTTTCTAGTCGAATTCTGGCAACCTTCGATCCTTAACCGGTATTTGCGCATGACCCTGATTCACACACCGTCAACCCGAGTCGACTCAACCCGAGACTTATGCCATAGCGACCATGCCGTCACCACGGTTCCAATGCCGCAACTCGCGCGCCGGGGTGACACCCTAGTTAGGAGATGTGGGCTAGCGTTCGGTGCGAGGAAAATACCACGCGTACAATTCTGAGAGAATCTCTATGGCTTGTTGCATCAATCAATCAATCCCATCATGTCAAGTACACATCACCTTTCACCCATTCCCAAGCAACCACAAAAGTCAATATGTTCTTACAAAGCCCATACCTTTCTTACACATTCTACCACAAAAGTCAAAAAAGGGTTCTTACACCCATCACTCACCACTTCAACACATCCATCACTCATCACTCCTCTTTCTTTACAACCCTCTCTCTCATTCTCATTTCCCAAAACTAACTATCCCAAGCAAGAGAGAGATCATCACACGTCCAAGCCTCTCCTCATATTTTCTCAAAAAACAAAGGTGGCCCACCTTTCCTACCCCTTTCATCTCCCATCTCAACCATCCAAACCTCATCTCCTCCATTGGAATCGAAGCTAAGGAGCTAAGGAAGCCTAGGGTGCAAGAAGAAGCCAGTGGGTGATTTTGGATGTTTGTCTTTTATTTTATTTTATTTTATTTTCTTGATTTAATGGTCCACATATGTGGGACCCACCTTGATGTATGCTTGTATCTAAGAGGGACCCATAGTGGCGGGGCCCCTCTGTCATCGTCGTTCCTTCCTCTCTTTCTCTCCTTCTCTCTCTCCCTATTTCTCAGTGTATGGCCAACCATGTGGTACATATTATATCCATGCCAATCCCTTCATGGGATCCACTCGATGGATGAGTTGATCTACACCGTCCAACCTGTTACCGGGCCCGAACGGAAGGAAAAAACACAGATATTAGATTGATCTAATATGGTGGGACACGTCCATGTGGGACCCACCATGACCCCTGTTTTGTTTCCACACTGTCTAGCATCCTGGGATGCTGGACGTGTGCTTACAGTGAACCGTGGACTGACGTGGGGTGGGCTAACGGTGAAGTGTGGACTTACAGTGGGTGTACTAACAATGAAGTGTGAGCTGGCAGTTGGGTCCAGGAGGCCCATCCACGCCATCCATCCTATTCCTTGGCTCATGTTAGGCGTTGAGCTGAAAAATGAGGCCAATCAGATAATTAAGCGGTCTATACCATAGAAAACTATGTTTCCTACCGGTCAAAGCTATTAAGACCCACCTTGTTGTATCTACACACCAAAATGCTGTATATTTGACTTGTTCGGTGTGTTTTGAGCCATGGAATCGAATGAATAGGGTGAATTTTCTGAGTGTGGTCCCCACCTGTGAAAAACCACAGGAAAATTGATTTTTCAAAAAAAAATACATAAGGGGGGGGGGGGGGGGCAGCGCCTGCTGCCCCTGACAACAGCAGCAACACATTGCTGCGTATGGGCGGATGAGCCAGGGACCACTGCCCTGCATGTGGGCCCCACCATGATGTATATTTTACATCCACACCATTCACAAGGTGTGCCACTCCCAGCAGTGGGTCCCCTCCAAATTTTAGCTCAATCCACAGCTCAGGTGGCCCACACTGCAAGAAATAGTGGGATTAAACGTCTGCCCTTGAAACCCTATTCTGGGCCACAGGAGTTTTGGATCAAGATGAAATTTTTTTTCCTCCTCATCTAGTTTCCATGTGACCTTATCTATGGCTTGGATGGAAAATAAATGTTATGGTGGGAACCACGTGGGACCCACTTTGATGCATGTGTTTTGCTACACCATCCACGGCCGTGGACGGTGGAATCCCACCATTGTTTATGTGTCTTACTCGCATCATCCAGTGATGGTGGAGCCCACGGTAATATATGTGTTTTATACGCACTATCAAGGACAGTGGAACCCACCGTGACGCGGGTGCTACATCCAAACTGTCCATCCACTTGGTGGATTCAGGATTGTCCATCTGCTGGACAGTCAGCACCCCACCCCTGATGTAAGTGTTACATCCAAACCGTTTATTCATTTGGTGAGCTCGTCTTAAGGCTTGAGTCTAAATGAGCCAGATCCATAGTCCAAGTGAACGTCACCTTGGCATGTATGAGGCCCATCTTAATGTATATGTGGTAGTCCATTGGGGCCCACTTTGATGTGGATGTAAAGCCCATATTATTAGGCCCATTCGATGTATTTGTGGCCTATGGTTGAGGCCCACTTTGATGTGGATGTAAGGCCCATATTATTAGGCTCATTCGATGTATTTGAGGCCCATGGTTGAGGCCCACTTTGATGAGGATGTAAGGCCATGTTATGAGGCCCATTCGATGTATTTGTGGCCCATGGTTGAGGCCCAATTTTTTATATAAAAGGCCCATGTTACGAGGCCCATTTTGATGCATTCTAAGCCCAACGAGTTACGGCCCATTGCAATGTCCATAAGGCCCGTTGGTGCGGCCCATTGATGTGGCCCACTTGCTGAATGTAAGGCCCATATGATATGGCCCATTTGATGTATTTACGGCCCAATGCGACGTACCTAAGGTCCATTTCACTGTGTGATCCCAACATGGTTTATAGAATGATGTTTACGACGGGCTATGCCTTGGGAGAAATGACGGTTTGACGTCCACATTGCGAGTATAATGTTAGTTAAATGTCCACATTACAACTCTCCCTAGGGCCCATTGATAGGCCCATACTTGTTGTGTGTAGGCCGTCTAGGCCATCTGCGTTATAAGAATATTGCGTTACTTCATAACATGATTAGTATAGTTCCATGATTCATGATCATACGCATCATATGTATGCTTGCTGCCCAGCATGAGTGCACATACGCGCAGGATTGCTGCATGACTGGATAGTGTGATTCATGCATTCACATTATGTGATATGGTACTGTACGCCCTAGCAACATCAGGGTCGTAGCCTCCACAAGCGTATCATGGTTGGCAGGATTAGATACCAAAAATCTTATTCTAAATGGGGTGCTATAAATATCCCTGGGTGAAAGTCCTTAAACCCTTATGGTACCAAGAGGCTGCTCCAACGTCTAGACTGAGTGGGTGCATGAGCGTTGAGTGCCGATTACCAGAAGCTCGCACTTTCCACTGTGTTGTGGTCAGTTGGAAAGGGGTGCGACCTTACCCGCCTGAGAGGAGGGGGCAAAGCTAAGTTGAGTTTGACCAGTTCGAGGATTAGGTCCGTTATCGACGAGTCGGACCCGATATTAGAAGGCAGATAGTGAGGTCTCTTTCAGTTACCTTATTGTGCATGATGAGGCGGTGATCTGGTTTACATTATACTAAACCCTGGTGATATTCCAGAGTTGAGCTATATTAATATGTGGACTTAGATGAGAATTTATATGCTTGATTGCATTTCTCATCGCATGGCCTTAGTATGGCCGACATCATTCATACTTTGTACCGCATGGCCTTGGTATGGCTAATGGTATTCTCGGCTTTCATCAGCATGTTCCGCATTACTCTGATACTACATAACTACATTACCACCTTGTACACACACTTTCACCACCCTTTATTCTTGTCATAAGCATATGCATGACCATTGCATACAGGTAACGTTAGATAGCAGCAGCGCTGAGGCAGGAGTGCATATCAGATTATTTTGGAGCTTTTGGTCTAAAATGGGCCTCAAATTTTTTTTTCCTCCTCATCTAGGTCCATGCGACCTTATCAATGGCTTGGATGGAAAATAAATGTTATGGCGGGACCCACAGTGATGCATGTGTTTTGCTACACCATCCACGACCATGGACGGTGGAATCCCACCATTGTTTATGTGTCTTACTCGCATCATCCAGTGGACGGTGGAGCCCATGGTAATATATGTGTTTTATACACACTGTCAAGGAGAGTGGGACCCACTGTGATGCGGGTGCTACATCCAAACTGTCCATCCACTTGGTGGATTTAGGACTGTCCATCTGCTGGACGGTCAGCACCCACCCCTAATGTAAGTGTTACATCCAAACAGTTTATTCATTTGGTGAGCTCGTCTTAAGGCTTGAGTCTAAATGAGCCAGATCCATAGTCCAAGTGGACGTCACCTTGGCATGTATGAGTCCCATCTTAATGTATATGTGGTAGTCCATTGGGGCCCACTTTGATGTGGATGTAAGGCCTATATTATTAGGCCCATTCGATGTATTTGTGGCCCATGGTTGAGTCCCACTTTGATGTGGATGTAAGGCCCATATTATTAGGCCCATTCTATGTATTTGAGGCCCATGGTTGAGGCCCACTTTGATGAGGATGTAAGGCCATGTTATGAGGCCCATTCAATGTATTTATAGCCCATGGTTGAGGCCCACTTTGATGTGGATGTAAGGCCATGTTATGAGGCCCATTCGATGTATTTTTGGCCCATGGTTGAGGCCCACTTTGATATATAAAAGGCCCATGTTATGAGGCCCATTTTGATGCATTCTAAGGCCCACGAGTTGTGGCCCATTGCAATGTAGATAAGGCCCCTTGGTGCGGCCCACTTGATGAATGTAAGGCCCATATTATATGGCCCATTTGATGTATTTATGGCCCAATAGGATGTACCTAAGGTCCATTGCAATGTGTAATCCCAACATGGTTTATGTAATGATTTTACGACGGGCCATGCCTTGGGAGCAATGATAGTTTGACGTCCACATTACGAGTATAATGTTGGTTAAATGTCCACATTATGACTCTCCCTAGGGCCCATTAATAAGCCCATACTTATTATATGTAGGCCGATAGGCCATCTGCGTTGTAAGGATAGTGCTTTACTTCATAACATGATTAGTATAGTTCTATGATTCATGATCATATGCATTATATGTATGCTTGATATGAGAAGTGACTGATCATAGTATATGCCTTCAGGCAGGTTGTTTAGGGGTTCTCGGATAGGTGGTGTTACCCAACATGAGCGCATAATATGTGCAGGATTACTACATGACTGGATAGTGTGATTCATGCATTCACATTGTGTGATATGGTACTGTACGCCCTAGCAACATCAGGGTCGTAACCTCCACAGGCATATCATGGTTGGCAGGATTGGGTACCGAAAATCTTATTCTACATAGAGTGCTATAGAAATCCCTAGGTGAAAATTCCTAAACCCTTATGGTAAAAAGAGGTTGCTCCAACGTCTAGACCGAGTGGGTGCATGAGCGCAGAGTGCCGATTACCAGAAGACTATGCTTTTCACTGTGTCGTGATCGGTTGGAAGGGGGTGCAACCTTACCAGCCTGAGAGGAGGGGGCAAAGCTAGGCTGAGTTTTACCAGTTCTAGGAATGGGTTCGCTATCGAAAAGACGAGCGTGATATTGGCAGGCGGATAGTGAGGTCTCTTTCACTTACCTTTTTGCACGCGATGGGGTGGTGATCTGGTTTAGAGTGTATTAGACCCCGGTGATATTCCAGAGTTGAGCTATATTGATATGTAGACTTAGATGAGGATTTGTATGCTTGAGTTGCATTTCGCATCGCATGGCCTTGGTATGGCCGATATCATTCATGCTTTGTATCGCATGGGCTTGGTACGGCTAATTGTATTCTTGGCTTTCATCAGCATGTTCTGCATTACTCTGATACTGCATAACTACATTACTACCTTGTGCACACACTTTCACTACCCTTTATGCTTTCCATAAGCTTATGCACGACTGTTGCATGCAGGTGACGTTGGATCGCAGCAGCGCTGAGGCAGGAGCGCATATCAGATTATTTTGGAGCTTTTGGTCTATCATCATTGTAATTCCCTTTATGCTCATTATACTTGTAAAGTTTTTTATCATAGTAGAAATGTAATGAAGTCTTTGGTTGTTATTTGTGGGTTATTCCTTTGGTTATGCTTATTACGAATCAAACTGGTGTTGAAAATCCTCCTCGTAGCATCCCAGGATCAGAACCTGGCGAATGGGCACTAGGAGCCCAGAATGGGATTCTATGGAGGCTGTCGGTGCCAGATTTGGTGATCAAAAATTTTATGAGCCCGGTTTCTGAGTTTGGGGCATGACAGAAATTGATATCAGAGCATAACCTTGAAAATAATCGAGAACAATATTACATGTCTGCTATGACTTTAGAATGACTAAGCCCGAAGTTCAGATAGCTTAGTGATCTTCCGTTATAGACCATTAACATACGTGCCTTTAAGAGTTTTGTAGTTGATAGGCGCCTTTGCTCTTTCCTATAGGAAGAGATGCCTAGGAGAGTGACCCAATCAACTCTCGCACCACCACTTGAGACTCCCGCTCCATCACCTGAGGCTCCCGTCCTACCACCTACGATGCCCACTCCACCACCAGAGATTCCTACTGCCCAACCTATGGATGCTGCTCCTCCACCAGAGACCGGCACAGACTCGACTCGCCGACCCTGGCAGAGCAGGAGCACACGAGTGCCCTCCTTCATGAGTTTCGACAGCTCAATCCCCTGCGTTTTCAGGGTGAGCCAAACCCGACAACAGTTGAGAGATGACGTTTCGATGTGGAGAAGATATTTGATATGATGGGATGCAGGACTGAGCGGTGAGTCCAATTAGCTGTATTTCTTCTCCATGGTGAGGCTGAGCACTGGTGGACATCAGTCTCCCGAGCAGCAGGCATCGACTTTATGTGGACTTGGGAGGATTTTATGGATCAATTTGATCGACAGTATTTCCCTGATCACATCTGACGACAGCGAGCATTGGAGTTCGAGGCCTTGGTGCAGGGTGATATGACAGTAGCTCAGTATGTGGCTCGCTTTGTAGCGCTATCCAGATTTGCACCATATCTGGTTGATGACGAGGAGCGATGAGCCCGCTGATTCAAGGACATCTTGCATTACGGTCTTTGAGGCCATGTTATTGGGCATGAGCTCCCGACTTTTGTGGGAGTGGTACAGAAGGCCCAAATTTTTGAGGATAGTGGGCTAGTTCTCAATCTGATCATGGTCAGAGGAGAGACCGAAAGAGGCAGGCTCCTTCCAGTGATTCCCAGTAGCGTCGACCACAACATATGCACACATGTCGCCCAGCCTTTCGAGTGCCAGTAGTACCTCCAGCACCACCACCGAAGTAGTTCACCAACACTTGTTTTAGGTGCAGTGTGACGAGACACCGTATATGGGAGTGTCCCGGCCCCCAGCAGTAGCAAAGAGGTCCACAACAGCCTCCACCATAGCCGCAACAGAGATCCCCACAACAGCAGCAATAATAGCTCCCACCACCGAGGCCACCTCAGCAGTAGCATTAGCACCAGCCTCAGAGGCCGCAGCAGTAGAGGCAGCAGTTTCGACTGCCTCAGTGACCCCACCAGCAGCAGCATGCTCAGAGAGGACAAGAACCTCCCCAGCCGGCTCAGGCTAGGTTCTATGTGGCTCAGCAGGATTCGAAGACAGCATTCAAGACGTGTTATGGTCATTTTGAGTTCCAGGTCATATCCTTCGGACTGACCAATGCACCCATAGTCTTCATGCAGCTGATAAATGAGGTCTTCCGCCTATATCTCAATCAGTTTGTTGTAGTCTTCATCGAAAATATTCTGATCTATTCGAGGACCCATGAGGAGCACAAGCAGATTTTAGAGATTACTTTGCAGACCCTCCATGCACATCAGCTGTATGTGAAGCTGGAGAAGTGTGAGTTCTGCCAGGAGGAGGTGAAGTTCCTCGATCACGTGGTGACAAGGGAGGGCATCGCAGTGGACCCCTCGAAGGTCGAGGCAGTGCGTCAGTGGGGTCAGCCCACGAACGCGTCCGAGATCCACAGCTTTCTTAGTTTGACGGGTTATTACGAGCGTTTCATTGAGGGCTTCTCTCATATTGCAGCCCCACTGACCAGGTTGACTCGGAAGGGCGCAGAGTTTATTTGGAGTGACACCTACGAGCGAGCATTTATAGAGTTGAAGGACCACCTCATGTCCTCTTCAGTACTCACTCTTCCCTCTAGGAGTGATGGATTTATTGTATTCATTGATGCCTCACATATTGGTTTGGATGCTATCTTGATGCAGCACGGGAGACCAGTGGTCTTCATGTCTCGTCAGCTCAAGATCCATGAGATGAACTATCCCACACATGATTTGGAGTTGGTTGCAGTTGTTTTCGCACTGAAGGTAGGGAGGCACTACCTCTATGGGGTCAGGTTCGAACTCTTCTCCGACCACAAGAGCTTGAAGTACCTCTTCTCGCAGTCTGAGTTGAATATAAGGCAGAGGCACTGGATGGAGCTCCTGAAGGACTATGATTTCGATCTTCAGTACCACTCGGGTAAGGCGAACATGGTGGTAGATGCCCTCAGCCGGCAGCTAAGTGGCTTGGTGGCATATATTATAGTCCAAGAGTGGAGGATGCTCGAGGATATCGTAGCATATGATTTTGAGTTCAGCCTGCAGTCTTCTATCATGCAGTTATCGAGCCTATCGATTCAACCCTCTCTTGTCACAAGGGTGATCGAGGCTTAGCAGGCTGATGAGTCGTTGCAGAGTTATATGGCTGAGGCTACATCTGAGAGTCAGGCAGATTAGCAAATTGGTTCAGATGGTAGACTTCACTTCAAAGGTCGATTATGTGTCCCAGATATTTTTGAGTTACGCAAGGATCTTATGACTGAGGCACATCGATCACGATTTTCTATCCATCCTAGCTCAACGAAGACGTACCGTGACATGAGAAGACAATATTTTTGGACGGAGATGAAGCACCAGATCTCCAGTTTTGTGGTCTAGTGTGACACATGCTAGCGTGTCAAGGTCGATCATCAGAGACCCCTTAGTCTATTACAGCCATTGAGTGTCCCAATGTGGAAGTGGGAGCACGTATCGACAGATTTCATTATGGGCTTGTCGAGGACTCGGTGCGGTCATGACGTCATTTGAGTTATTATGGATCATCTGACGAAGTCAGCACATTTCCTTGTGATGCGTGCACTTGGTTTATGGATCGGCTTGCAAGATTATTTATCAAGGAGGTTGTGAGACTGCATGGCGTTCTAGTCTCGATCGTTTCTGACCAAGATTTGAGGTTCACGTCTTAGATTTGGAGGAGCTTCTAGAGAGCAATGGGGACTGATTTACAGCTTAGCACCGCGTATCATCCACAGACTTATGGCCAGACCGAGAGGGTCAACCAGATCCTTGAGGATGTGCTTCGGGCTAGCGCGATTGATTTCGAGGGTAACTGAGATGAGCATCTGCGATTGGCTAAGTTCGCATACAACAACAACTATCAGGCGACCATCGACATGGCTCCTTTTGAAGCATTATATGGAAAACCATGCAGATCACCGAGTTATTAGACCAAGGTTAGAGAGCACCGTCTCCTAGGTCCCGAGGTTGTGCAGGAGACGTCAGAGGCTATTAATATCATCAGGAAGAGGATGCGCACAGCTCATAGCCGACAGAAGAGTTTTACTGATCATCGATGTCGTCCCTTAGAGTTTGATATGGGGGACCATGTGTATCTCAAGGTCTCACCCATGAAGGGCATAGTTCGATTTGGGGCAAAGGCCAAGCTTACCCTAAGATTCATAGGACATTTCAAGATCACTAGGCGTGTTGGCGGCATGCCCTATCGGCTTGCCTTGCCACCTCAGTTGTCTGGTGTCCACAAAGTTTTCCATGTCTCTATGTTAGGGAAGTGTGGGTTAGACATAGTTTTCGTTATTGATTGGCAGCCGCTAGAGGTTCGTGAGGATGCTTCTTACATCGAGCAGCCAGTCCGTATCCTTGATTGGAAGGAGCAGGCCCTCTGGACCAAGGTCATTATGTTGGTAAAGGTTCAGTGGGGTCACCATTCTGTTGAGGAGGCTTCTTGGGAGCGCGAGGCTTTGATTCGAGAGCGGTATCCCCACCTTTTTAATGATTGATTGTGTTGTATTTTGTATGCTATCTTTGATTATATATGGTGATGTCATGTTTCTTCTTCCTCATATGTTATGTCTATGTTTCGACAAGGAAACAAATACATTTCATTTGGGGAATTTATTCAATGATAACAAAGAATGAATGAGAGAACATTCATCACATTTATCTGAGTTCATTTACATCCTCTGATTCCCTTAATTCTGAAAACAAAGTACAATTAATATAATGTACTAAATGAAAGAAAAGATAGCTCGAAGGAAATTTTGACAGCATAACGGCGCTATTTTGGTCATCTCCTAGGTACTTAGGAGGAATTGACGAATCTCATCAACCAGTCTTCCAATGAGATAGAAATTTCAGCAGCATTCCGGCGTTATTTCGATCATCTCCTAGATACTTAGGAGGAATTGCTGATTTGATCAGCCAGTCTTCAATGAGATGGAGCATCCTTATGGTCATTCTTCCTTAAAACATGAAGCATCCCGTTGAAGTATGGCCAGGCCCTGGAAAAATCGAGTCGATCGTACTAAACGGGCCTGAAAAGTCTCTTAGAATGTAAGATCAGGAGGTTTCCACCGTCCGTTTGGCTTCAAACTTGATGTGCAGCCTTAGAACCACAAATTAGCTGTCCACATCAAATTTCAGCTTCTGGATCCTTATAGAAGTGGCTAAACTGACAAATCAACCCACTGGGATCATGATTTGGGACCCGCCTGATATCTGGATATGCTTCAGATTTGGTCCCAATGCGTTAAATATAGTGATGAAGCAGATGGCCGGAGCAGATTTCTTACTAGCATAACGTTAGGTCCTGCGTGTACATTGCATATACATGGTACCCAAGTGCACAAGTCGTGCATGGGATCTTCCCAAAGTCGGTCAACACCATTGACCGACTTCTTCTTCTTAAATGAAAAACCATGCACAGCGTCCTCCCTAGTTGTTTGAAATTTTTTTAGTATGACTTGATCATCACTAAAATCATCGATCTGGACCGTCCATTGTGTTCAGAAGGTAGATTTAACCATTGCCAAAGTGGCAATTTGAAACCATGCAGACTGTCGCACCATCCTAGCCCTCAAACATGAACTGGATGGCAAAGTGGATAGGCTAGTGGGCCGCACATATTTTCTTCCAAAAATACCCTATTCTTGATGGTTTTTCGCCCCGAGTCCAATGGACGGATTGGATTTTCCAGAAACCTTCAGTAAATGGGCCATCGAGAATCACAGAGTCGACGTACATCGACTCTGTCCAAAACAGAGCTTCGGTTTGTGCTTAGTGGGCCACCTGTAACGCCTCGAAAAAATCCGTACGGAGACCCGAGTACCATCTCGATTAGAAATCACTTAGGATTAATTCCTTTAGAAATTAAGTGTAAGTTAACTAGCGCTATGTTAGTTTAGCTGTGAAATTAGCACTGATCGCTTTAAATACGTTCTGCAAGACCCAAAACTTGTAGAAGCAATGATGCTATAATACCCTGAAACCTAGGTTCAAACTCTAAACCCGTTTGCTCTCAGGAACCCTTTAAAACTTCGTATTGGATTTAGACCACGTGTTGAAAGTCTGATGTCTATAATCTCAGACCATTATGACCGCTTAGTTGGACTTGACAATCATTTCGAAAATCAAGCCCAACCGATGCTCTGAGGCTATTTCATTGAGCCTGGAGCAGGGAGTGTGAGAAAGAGTGAAATTCATTAAAATTTAAATGGGATTTAAATGAATCTGGCACGTTTCGTTTGTGGGTTAAGTATAAGCATTCAGACCGTCGGAATCGGACCCAAATACACCCTCGAATCAGGTAACATTTCTCACTCAGGTCAGTGTACTTGGAATCCTCGATCGAGTCTCCGTGACCGCTGAACTGAAACTAGTCCGCCACGTGGGATCTGGAAACTCTACCGGACTAAAAACTTCATGTGAACAGGATCCGATATACATGAGCTTAAGTCCGACCACGTTCGGCCAGGGGACCTCTCGAAATACTCTTTTGGATCGAAAAAGACCCGATTTGGTTATAACCCAAGTATACCCTTGTCCCAAGTCTATTTAGGTGAGGTTTTAGCCTATATAAGGGCTTTAAACCCTCTCATATCTCTCCCATCCGAATTTGTATTAAACCCTAGAAAGAAAGAGAGAGAGAAAGTGAGAGATTGTGAGAGAGTTGTGGGAGAGATTTCCTGCCACTTGCTACAGCCTCTGCCCATGCTTAACCACCGCATTCAAATCACCTTCTCGGTGATTCCAACTCATTTCTAGGTAAGAAAACCCTAACTTATAGCTGTTTTAAGGATTCTTTCGATTCAAATATCGAAATAGCTTATGTATCTTGTGCATTAGGTCGCCATAACACCGTTGACAAAGCATTGACGTTCTATTCGAATCGATACGCGTCTACGGTGAAAGGTGAGGATTTTAGACGCTTAGATTGGCTGATTTCAAAGCTTTTAATGTCGTTTAATAGTAGATTATCGACGAGAATGCCGTTTGACATGTAGAACATGCTGTCCGTTTTCCATTTCGTCTGCGTACGGAAAATATGAGATTTAGGGTATTTTAGGTATTTGTAGGAAATACTGTATACGTCCGTATTTTGTTGAAATGATTGTCATGGGTATTTGTCGTGTTATGATATTAGAAATGCGTGTATGATCTGTTTGGCGAAGAGATTCGCCCTAATGCGCACTTTGGGTCGACATACGCTATGTAGACTAAAGTGTGTAGACTAAGTGTTTGTATAAATGTTTGTATTAGCATGTATTGAGTAAATGGTGTTGTGAATTAGTTTTGAGATTGAATTCTCAATTAATATGCTGATGTATATGATTTCCACCATGTTGGCTACATGAATTGATTTCATTATATATATGGAATCCATGTGTTGGTTGATTTGCTTACGTTGTATGTTATAACATGTGTCAACATGTTTGTATTGTTTATATTCATTTCAGTTACTCTCATATTATTACTGATGTTGTGTACAAATGCTTGGGGCTATACGTTAGTCTAGGCAGTCGGTAACAGATTGAATTCGTGGTTGGCTTCTATTTACCACGAAGGACGAGTCGATGAACGCGAGTCATGTTTTGGGTTGACGACAGTGGTTAGGCCACACGAAGTGTTTCATGCACTTCATGTCGTTCAGCTTGAGATGCGCTCGTACTAGTCGAGCCTGTCAAGTAACCCGACTGGCCATTGTATGTTCCCCATGTATGGGTCATATCTGCTTGAACCTAGGGTACTGAACTTACCATTGAAAACCCTGATAACCATGGTACCTTGATCCATAAAGACTCATGAGCTGAGAATGGTGGTATGGGACACCGTGGTCGAGCTGTCGGCGTACGATGGGGCCACAAACCTCCCTGTAGTGACCAGTGAGCACCTTTGACTCGTGAGCCGATTGTGGTGGTATGAGACACTACATTCGAGCTGTCGGCCTACTCTGATTGGTGACGAGCCCTTTTTAGTGACCTCGAGCGTATTCTGAGTCTACGGGAGGCGACGACCCTTCCGTTGGGACAAGAGTACAAATTGGCCTGTATTGATAAGGTGATGGGGGAGAGGTGGAACGAGTGCGAGCAACAGCCCTGGCAGCCCTTGCAGCGACCTACAAATTTAACATCGTATGAGATTACTAGGAGTGACGACCCTAAACAGGATCTGTGTTGGGATTGATATAAGGAAAGTATCTTAGTTTTCCAATACTGTTGTATGAAATGACTAATAACAACCCGGTAATCATTATCCATATCGCACTATATGTGCCTGAAAGATGTGGAGCACTGAGGAAAGAAAGCATGTTGCAGACGTAAGATGGTGTTGCATGAGGGAGTATGCCGGTGAGGGCATCCATCATGTCATTTTATGCTTGCATTAACGATAGTATCTAAAAATGTCTGATTGCCTGCTTTACTATTATCGCGTGATTGATTTGATAACATGCTAATCTTTGTTCTATGACTCCACTGAGTTGATCACTCACTCCTACGTTACGGGACGGTATTTGCAACACCTATCAGACACTGTCTTAGATGCAGGTGACGAGGAGATCCAGGACTTGGAGTCGGACTTCTATGAGGACCAGGACGAGTTCTCGTATATGCAGTTCTCTGACGGCTTCGCGTAGGTGGCCTGGATCTACGGGACTTGCTAGTTGGACCATATGACATTTTGATTTTTGGTTTATTATATGTATTTGTGACTCAGAGATGTATTCATACTTTGGAGACAATTCGAGATTATTTTATTTTCCATATAGTGATATATGTATTCTTCAGTCTTCCGCTTGTGTTTTATCACTGGATCTGGAGTATGAATTGCAGTTTTGGTATAATCTTACTCATGTGAATGCTCTAACTCAGACAACATTGAATCATAATCATATTTGTTGCATAAGTGATGGTCTGGAACTCGGGAGTCGGGGTTTCTACACGACCCCCGATTTTCAGGGTGTTACACTACCACATGCAGCAGAAGACTGATCTGAAGCGTCCATCACGTAGAGAGATAAAACCCCATCAGAACCATGTTGAGATTTGGCGACCATGCTCGTTCAAATGATCACTACGTCGATCAAAAGAGGACCATTCGTCTACTATTGTGGGGTAATTATCTTGGTGGGCCACATCATTGGAGGACCAAAATCGAACATTCACGGTCGGAATTCCGAGAGGAAGACGGTGGACGGTGTGGATTTCGTGAAAGGCTACCGTAATGGACCCCACCAGTGACGTAGTAGAAGGAAAGATGAAATTCTCTGTTTAAGCATGACTGAACATCCGGCTCGTTGCGCGGAACTGTGCAAAGGATATCTCCCTTCGGACAGCCTTTCAGATCACATGGTACATGGGAGTCTCCCATTTCCATTGCGGGGCCTAGTGCAACACCTATTCCAAGCTCCCTTCAAAAGTAACGTATGGCCATTTCTTCACTGCCATTACGCGGACCCCCGCAATGGACTTCCTTTGCGCGGACTGGCGCAACTACTATTCTCTCTCCTTCTCTCACTCACTCCTCTCTCACTTCGTGGCCTACCAATATGATCCGAATGATCTAACCCCTCAAATGGAGTGGAAGTGGGGTATTTATAAGCCCCACCACTCTTACAGAGTGGTGATCACCACCACCTATCGCTTCACACTTGAACTTCTTCTTTTCTTAAACTATGGTTACCACCAAGCTACCTCTTAAATGGTGGTGTATAACCTTTCTCTCTTAAAATGACACATGTGCACTCCTTTTTACCAAACTATCCTTTTCAATCCTTTTTACCAGAATACCTAAACTACCCCTTGGACATGGAATGTTACCAAAATACCTAAACTACCCCTGGAACTGAATTTTTACCAAAATACCTAAACTACCATTGAAACTGGACTTTTACCAAAACACTCAAACTACCTAAACTACCCCTTGAACTGGATTTTTACCAAAATACCCTCAGATGTGGAATTTACCAAAATACTCAAAATACCTCTTGAGCTACCCTTGGAACTGAATTTTACCAAAATACCCTCGGACGTGGAATTTACCAAAATACCCCAGACATGGAATTTACTGAAATACCTAGGACGTGGAATATTTTTTATGCCTCAACAGTCTAGTTGAGATGATTGCATAAATTTTGAGGATAAAATTTTTTTAGGAGGGGAGAGCTATAAGCCCCATATCCAAGACCGTACTGTTTCATAGACTTCCGCGCCCTTTCCAGTCAAATTCCAGCAACCTTCGACCCTTAACTGACATTTGCGTGTGACCCTGATTCACACGTTGTCAACAGAGTTGACTCAACCTGAGACTTGTGCCATAGCGACCGCGTCATCGCCGCGGTTCTGATGCCGCGACTCGTCCGCCGAGGCGACACCCTGGTCAAGAGATGTGGGCCAGCGTTCAGTGGGAGAAAAACACCACGCGTACAATTTTAAGAGAATCTCTACGACTTATCACATCAATCAATCCCATCATGTCAAGTACACATCACCTTTCACCCATTCCCAAGCAACCACAAAAGTTAAAAAGTCCTTATAAAGCCCATACCTTTCATACACATTCTACCATAAAAGTCAAAAAAAGGTCCTTATACCCATCACTCACCACATCAACACATCCATCACCCATCACTCCTCTCTCTTTATAACCCTCTCTCTCATTCTCATTTCCCAAAACTCACTATCCCAAGCAAGAGAGGGAGCATCACAAGTCCAAGCCTCTCCCCATATTTTCCCAAGCAACAAAGGTGGGCCACCTTTCCTACCCTTTCATCTTCCATCTCAACCATCCAAACCTCATCTCCTCCATTGGAATCGAAGATAAGGAGCTAAGGAAGCCTAGGGTGCAAGAAGAAGCCAGTGGGTGATCTTGGATGTTTGTCTTTTATTTTATTTTATTTTATTTTCTTGATTTAATGGTCCACATATGTGGGACCCACCTTGATGTATGCTTGTATCTAAGAGGGGCCCATAGTGGCGGGGGCCCTCCGTCATCATCGTTCCTTCCTCTCTCTCTCTCTCTCTCTCTCTCTCTCTTTCTATGTGTATGGCCCACCATGTGGTATATATTATATCCATGCCATTCCCTTCATGGGAACCACCCGATGGATGAGTTGGATCTACACCATCCGACCTGTTACCAGGCCTGAAAGGAAGGAGAAAACACAGATATTAGATTGCTCTAATATGGTGGGACACGTCCATGTGGGACCCACCATGACCCCTGTGTTGTATTCACACAATCCAGTGTCCTGGGATGCTGGACGTGTGCTTACAGTGAACTGTGGAATGACGTGGGGTGGGCTAACGGTGAAGTGTGGACTTACAGTGGGTGTACTAACAATGAAGTGTGAGCTGACAGTGGGGTCCAGGAGGCCCATCCACACCATCCATCCTATTCCTTGGCTCATGTTAGGCGTTGAGCTGAAAAATGAGGCCAATCAGATAATCAAGCGGCCCATACCATAAAAAACATTGTTTCTTACCGGTCAAAGCTATTAAGACCCACCTTGCTGTATCTATACACCAAAATGCTGTATATTTGACTTGTTCGGTGTGTTTTGAGCCGTGAAATCCAATGAATGGGGTGGATTTTTTGAGTGTGGTCCCCACCTGTGAAAAATCACAGGAAAATTGATTTTTCAAAAAAAAATACATAAGGGGGGGGGGGGGGGGGGCGGGAGCAACGCCCGCTGCCCCTGACAACAGCAGCAGCACACTGCTGCATATGGGCGGACGGGCCAGGGACCACTGCCCTGCATGTTGGCCCCACCATGATGTATATTTTACATCCACACCGTTCACGAGGTGGGCCACTCCCAGTAGTGGGCCCCCTCCAAATTTTAGCTCCATTCACAGCTCAGGTGGCCCACACCACAAGAAACAGTGGGATTAAACGTCTGCCCTTGAAACCCTATTCTGGGCCACAGAAGTTTTGGATCAAGATGAAATTTTTTTTTCCTCCTCATCTAGGTCCATGTGACCTTATCAATGGCTTGGATGGAAAATAAATGTTATGGTGGGACCCACAGTGATGCATGTGTTTTGCTACACCATCCACGACCGTGGATGGTGGAATCCCACCATTGTTTATGTGTCTTACTCGCATCATCCAGTGGACGGTGGAGCCCATGGTAATATATGTGTTTTATACACACTGTCAAGGAGAGTGGGACCCACCGTGATCCGGGTGCTACATCCAAACTGTCCATCCACTTGGTGGATTTAGGACTGTCCATCCACTTGGTGGATTTAGGACTGTCCATCTGCTGGATGGTCAGCACCCCACCCCTAATGTAAGTGTTACATCCAAACTGTTTATTCATTTGGTGAGCTTGTCTTAAGGCTTGAGTCTAAATGAGCCAGATCCATAGTCCAAGTGGACGTCACCTTGGCATGTATGAGGCCCATCTTAATGTATATGTGGTAGTCCATTGGGGCCCACTTTGATGTGGATGTAAAGCCCATATTATTAGGCCCATTCGATGTATTTGTGGCCTATGGTTGAGGCCCACTTTGATGCGGATGTAAGGCCCATATTATTAGGCCCATTCGATGTATTTGAGACCCATGGTTGAGGCCCACTTTGATGAGGATGTAAGGCCATGTTATGAGGCCCATTCGATGTATTTGTGGCCCATGGTTGAGGCCCGCTTTTTTATATAAAAGGCCCATGTTACGAGGCCTATTTTGATGCATTCTAAGCCCAACGAGTTATGGCCCATTGCAATGTGCATAAGGCCCGTTGGTGCGGCCCATTGATGTGGCCCACTTGATGAATGTAAGGCCCATATGATATGGCACATTTGATGTATTTACGGCCCAATGCGACGTACCTCAGGTCCATTTCAATGTGTGATCCCAACATGGTTTATAGAATGATGTTTACGACGGGCTATGCCTTGGGAGAAATGATGGTTTGACGTCCACATTGCGAGTATAATGTTAGTTAAATGTCCACATTACAACTCTCCCTAGGGCCCATTGATAGGCCCATACTTGTTGTGTGTAGGCCGTCTAGGCCATCTGCGTTGTAAGGATAATGCGTTACTTCATAACATGATTAGTATACTTCCATGATTCATGATCATACGCATCATATGTATGCTTGCTGCCCAGCATGAGTACACATACGTGCAGGATTGCTGCATGACTGGATAGTATGATTCATGCATTCACATTATGTGATATGGTACTGTACGCCCTAGCAACATCAGGGTCGTAGCCTCCACAAGCGTATCATGGTTGGCAGGATTAGATACCAAAAATCTTATTCTAAATGGGGTGCTATAAATATCCCTGGGTGAAAGTCCTTAAACCCTTATGGTACCAAGAGGTTGCTCCAACATCTAGACTAAGTGGGTGCATGAGCGTTGAGTGCCGATTACCAGAAGCTCGCACTTTTCGCTGTGTCGTGGTCAGTTGGAAAGGGGTGCGGCCTTACTTGCCTGAGAGGAGGGTGCAAAGCTAGGTTGAGTTTGACCAGTTCAAGGATTGGGTCCATTATCGACGGGTCAAACCTGATATTAGAAGGCAGATAGTGAGGTCTCTTTCACTTACCTTATTATGCGTGATGAGGTGGTGATCTGGTTTACATTATACTAAACCCCGGTGATATTCTAGAGTTGAGCTATATTAATATGTGGACTTAGATAAGAATTTATATGCTTGATTGCATTTCTTATCGCATGGCCTTAGTATGGTCGACATCATTCATAATTTGTACCGCATGGCCTTGGTACAGCTAATGGTATTCTCGACTTTCATCAGCATGTTCCGTATTACTCTGATACTACATAACTACATTACCACCTTGCACACACACTTTCACCACCCTTTATTCTTTCCATAAGCTTATGCATGACCATTACATACAGGTGACGTTAGATAACAGCAGCGCTGAGGCAGGAGTGCATATCAGATTATTTTGGAGCTTTTGGTCTAACATCATTGTATTTCCATTTATGCTCATTGTACTTGTAAAGTTTTTTATCACAGTGGAAATGTAATAGAGTTTTGGATTATTGTTTGTGGGTTATGCCTTTGGTTATACTTATTACGAATTAAACTGATGTTGAAAATCCTCCTCGTAGTATCCCAGGATCGGAACCTGGCGAATGCGCACTGGGAGCCGAGAATGGGATTCTACGGAGGCTGTCGGTGCCAGATTCGGTGATCGAGAATTTTGTGAGCCCAATTTTCGAGTTTGGGGCATGACATAACCTAAATCAAAACCTATAACCAAAACCAAAACCAAAACCTATGACCTAAACCCGAACCCATTCTCAAATCCCAAAACCTACAACCTAAACTGAAACTAAAACCTATAACTTAAACCCGAACCCATTCTCAAATCCAAAAACCCAAACCTAAACCTAAACCTAAACCTATACTTATAACCTAAAACTATTCCCATTTCCCAAAACCAATAACCTAAACCTAACCTGTTCCTAAACCAATATCCTAAACACGATTTCCTAAAACAAAACCTACACCTAATCCTAATCTCAACTCCCTAACCTAAACCTAAACCTAAACTTGAAAACCCAAACTTAAACCCAATCCCAAATCTGAACCTTAACATATAACCTAAACTCAAATCCCTAAACCTTAACATATAACCTAACCTAAACCTATACTTATAACCTAAATCTATTCTCAAAACCCAAAACCTATAACCTAAACCTAACCTTTCCCAAAACCTATAATCTAAACTCAATTCTCTAAACCTAAACCTAGACCTAAATCTAAACCTATAACCTAAACTCAAATCCCTAAACCTTAACCTATAACCTAACCTAAACCTATACTTATAACCTAAAATTATTTCCAAATCCCAAAACCTATAACCTAAACCTAATCTTTCCCTAAACCTATAACCTAAACCCAATTCCCTAAAGCTAAACCTACACCTAATCCTAATCTTAACACCCTAACCTAAACCTTAACCTAAACTTGAAAACCCAAACTTAAACCCAATCCCGAACCTGAACCCGATTTCCTAAACCTAAACCTTCTCAAATATAAAAACCTATAACCTAAACCTAAACTAAAACTAAAACGTATAACCAAAACCAAAACCAAAACCTATAACCTTAACCTGAACCCATTATCAAATCCCAAAACCTATAACCTAAACCCGAACCCATTCTCAAATCCCAAAACCTAAACCTAAACTTAAAACCTAAACCTAAACCTATAATTATAACCTAAAACTATTCCCAAATACTAAAACCTATAATTTAAACCCAACCTTTCCCTAAACCTATAACCTAAACTCAATTCCCAAAAGCTAAACTACACCTAAACCAAATCTCAACTCCATATACTAAACCTAAATGTAAACTTGAAAACCCAAACGTAATCCCAATCCCAAAACTGAACCCGATTTCCTAAACCTAAAGCACAACCCATTCTTAAATCCAGAAACTTATAACCTAAACCTAAAACGGAACCTAAACCTATAACTTAGAACCTAAACCAAAACCTCTATAACCTAAACTTGAACCCATTCTCAAATCTCAAATCCTATAACCTAAATGAAAACCTATAACCTAAACCAAACCCTATAACCTAAAACAAAACTAAAACCTATAACCTCAACTCGAACCCATAATCAAATCCCAAAACCTATAACGTGAACCGAAACCAAAACCTATAACCTAAACCCAAACTCATTCTCAAATCACAAAACCCAAACCCAAACCTAAACCTAAACCTATACTTATAACCTAAAACTATTCCTAAATCCCAAAACCAATAACCAAAACCTAACCTTTCCCCAAACCTATAACCTAAACTCAATTTCCTAAAGCTAAACCAACAACTAATCCTAAACTCAACTCCCTAACATAAACCTAAGCTAAACTTGAAAACCCAAACTTAAACCCAATCCCGAACATGAACCCGATTTCCTAAACCTAAACCATAACCCATTCTCAAATACAAAAACCTATATCCTAAACCTAAACTAAACCAAAACCTATAACCTAAACACGAACCCATTTTCAAATCCAAAAACCTATATCCTAAACGAAAACCAAAACCTATAACCTAAACCAAAACCAAAACCTATAACCTAAACCCGAACCCATTCTCAAATAAACCTAAACCTAAACCAAAACCTATAACCTAAACCCGAACCCATTCTCAAATTCCAAAACCTATAACCTAAACCAAAACCTATGACCTAAACCAAAACAAAACCTATTGCCTAAACCCGAACCCATTCTTAAATCCTAAAACCTATAACATAAACCTAAAGCTTAACCTAAACCGTTAACCTATAACCAAAACCAAAACCAAAACCTATAACCTAAACCAGAACCCATTATCAAATCCCAAAACCTATAACCTAAACCGAAACCAAAACCTATAACCTAAACCCGAACTCATTTTCAAATCCCAAAACCCAAACCTAAACCTAAACCTAAACCTATAACCTAAACTGAAACCTATACTTATAACCTAAAACTATTCCCAAATCCTAAAACCAATAACCTAAACCTAACCTTTCCCTAAACATACAACCTAAACTCAATTTCCTAAAGCTAAACCTACAACTAATCCTAATCTCAACTCCCTAACCTAAACCTAAACCTAATCTTGAAAACCCAAACTTAAATCTAAACCCGAACCTGAACCCGATTTCCTAAACCTAAAACATAACCCATTCTCAACTCTAAAAAACTATAACCTAAACCAAAACCTATAACCTAAACTCGAACCAATTCTCAAATCCCAAAACCTATAACCTAAATCAAAACTAAAACTTATAACCTAAACCCGAACCCATTCTCAAATCCCAAAACCTATAACCTAAACCTAAACCTATAACTTATATCCTAAACCAAAACCTATAACCCAAACCAGAACCAAAACCTATGACCTAAACCCGAACCCATTCTTAAATCCCAAAACCTATAACCTAAACCAAAACCTATAACTAAAACCTATAACCTAAACCCGAACCCATTATCAAATTCCAAAACCTATAACCTAATCCGAAACCAAAACCTATAACTTAAACCCAAACCCATTCTCAAATTCTAAAACCCAAACCTAAACCTAAACCTAAACCTAAAACCTAAACCTAAACCTATACTTATAACTTAAAACTATTCCTAAATCCCAAAACCTATAGCCTAAACCTAACCTTTCCCTAAACCTATAACCTAAACTCAATTCCCTAAAGCTAAACCTACACCTAATCCTAATATCAACTCCCTAACCTAAACCTAAAGCTAAACTTGAAAACCCAAACTTAAACCCAATCCCGAACTTGAACCCGATTTCCTAAACCTAAACCATAACTGTAACACCCCGAAAATCAGGGGTCGGGTAGAAACCCAACTCCTGAGTTCCAGAACATCACTTATGCAATATAGATAATGATAAATGCATGTTGTCTGTAGAATGACATTAAACAAGATTGAGACTAAGCCAAAACAACATATCATACTCCAGAGACAGTTAAATTAGCAAGCGGAAGACTATGATAAATACATAAAATATATAATTGATTGTAAGTCTCCAGAGTGTGAACATGTTATCAGGTTAATTAAATACATGTATACTCCAAAAAAAGAAAGAAAAGAATATACATGAGTGATCCAAAAATATAAAAAAAATAACAAGAGTCATGGTGTCTAATCAACCTCCATGTAATCCCGTCAATCAGAACACGCATAAAGGAGGGATCCTCCTCCTCATCATCAAGTCTGGCTCTGCCTCGCAGGCTGTGCCATCATCTGTAATTACAAAAGGGTCTGGTGGGTGTCTAGAACACCGTCCTGTAACGTGGGAGTAATTAACTCAGTGGAATCATAGAGCAAAGATTAGCATGTTCTTAAATCAATCATGCGATAATAGTAAAGCAATCAATCAAACATTCCTAGATACTATTGTTAATGTATGCATGAGATGACATGATGGATGCCCTCACCGACATTCTCTCTCATACGGCACCATCTTACGCCCGCGGCATGCTTGCGTTCCCTCAGTGCTCCACATCTTCCATGCACATGCAATGTGATGTGGATATGATTACCGAGTTATTATTAGTCCTTTTCATACAACAGTATTGGGAAACTAAGGTACTTTACTTATATCAATCCCAACACAGATCCTGTCTAGGGTCGTCACTCCTAGTAATCTCATATGATGTTAAATTTGTAGGTCACTGCAAGGGCTGTTGCTAGCACTCTTTGCACCTCTCCCCCATCACCTTATCAATGCAGGCCTAATTATCCTTAAGACTACATCAGGACTCGTCGCCCCCATGTGGTGTCAGGATAAACTCAAGGTCACTACAAAGGGCTCGTCACCTGATCAGTGTAGGTCGACAACAAGAATATAGTGTCCCATCCACCATAATCTGCTCAGAGTAGGGTGCTCACTGGTCACTACGGGGAGGTTTGTGGCCCCAGCGTAGGCCGACGCTCGACCACAGTGTCCCATACCACCATGCCCGGCTCATGAGTCTTTATGGATCAAGGTACCATGGTTAACAGGGTTTCCAATGGTAAGTTCAGTACCCTAGGTTCAACCAGTTATGACTCATATATGGTGAACATACAATGGCCAGTCGGGTTACTTGACGGGCTCGACTAGTACGAGCGCATCTCAAGCTGAACGACATGAAGTGCATGAAACACTTCGTGTGGCCTAACCACTGCCGCCAACCCAAAACACGACTCGCGTTCATCGACGCGTCCTTCGTGGCAAATAGAAGCCAACCATGAATTCAATCCATTACCGACTGCCTGGACTAACGTATAGCCCCAAACACTTGAATATCAACATCAATAATCATATGAGAGTAACAGAAATGAAATACAATAATGTAAGCATGTTGACACATGTTATAACATACAACTTAAGCAAATCATCCAACACATGCATTTCATACATATAATGAAATCAATACATATAGCCAACATGATAGAAATCATTTACATCAGCATATTACTTGAGAATTCAACTCAAAACTCATTCACAACACCATTTACTCAATACATACTAATACAAACATTTATACAAATACTTAGCCTACACACTTTAGTCTACATAGCGTATGTCGACTCAAAGTGTGCATTAGGGTGAATCTCTTCGCCAAACAGATTATACAGGCATACATAATATCATAACACGATGAATTTACATGTCAAGCATTTCAGCAAAATACAGACATATACAGTATTTTCTATAAATGCCTAAAATACCCTAAATCTCATATTTACCATACGTTTACGAAACGGAAAACGGACAGCATGTTGTACATGTCAAACGGCGTTACCGTCGATAATCTACTATTAAACGACATTGAAAGCTTTGAAATCAATCAATCTAAGCGTCTAAAATCCTCACCTTTTGCCGTAGACGTGTATCGATTCGAATAGAACGTCAATGCTTCATCAACGTTGATCTGGCGTCCTAATGCACAAGATACATAAGCTATGTTGCTATTTGAATCGAAAGAACCCTAAATCAGCAAGTAGTTAGGATTTTTCTTACCTAGAAGTGCGTTGGAATCACCAGAAGAGCGATGTAGGCAGGTGGATATAGCACGTGGAGCAGCAGGGAAGACTCTCAGGAGAAAGCTCCAACTTCTCCCTCACTTTCTCTCTCTTTTCTCTCTTCTCTCCCCAAATTCGTATGGAATGAAAGAGCAAGGGTTTAAACCTTTTTTATAAGCCCAAACATGACCAAAATAGACTTGGGGCCAAGGTATACTTATTTTGTAACCAAAGTGGGCTTGTTCTGATCCAACGGAGCATTTCTGGAGGTCCTGTGACTTAATGCGGTCAGACTTAAGCTCCCTGACATTGGATCTAGGTCAGGCAGAGTTTTCAGTCTGAGCAGATATCCAGATCGACCGTGGCAGACCAGTTTCAGTTCAACGGTTACGGGAACTCGATCAGGGATTCCAAGTATACTGACCTGAGTGGGAAATATTCCCTGATCCGAGCGTGTGTTTGGATCAGATTCTGACGGTCAGAATGCTTAGAAAGAGCGCACAAGCGGACGTGCCAGATTTCATAAATTATATTTATTTCTCACTCTCTTCATTTCGAACGCAGTAAAATAGCGTCAGGACATCAGTTGGACTTGATTTTCAAGATGAACGTCAAGTCCAACTAGGCGGTCAAGATTGTCTAAGTTCGGGATAATCGGACTTCCGATGTGCGGTCCAGAGCCGATACAAAGTTTCCAAGGTGCTCCAGAGAGTAATCGGGAATAGAGTTTGATCCCAGGCTTTACGGTATTGTAGCGTCACCTATCCTATACGTTTTGACTCTAGCAGATCGTATTGAAAGTGATTGGTGCGATTTTCATAGGTCGTCTAGTGCAGCGCTAGGTGATTCTCATTAGATTTCTAAAGGAAGTAGCCTATAATGATATCTTTTTGAGATGAAATTTGGAGGGTGGAGCGAGGGTGTTTGGAAACGGAAGAAGGAAGAGTTTGGAGGGGTGGTTTTTACTAAAACTCGGATGTTTGGAGCAAAAGGAGAGCTTGGAGGGTCACTTTGTGAAGATCCCCTTAATACTTATAGACTTCTATAACCACCCCCTTAGGAATACTTATAGACTTCTTTTATAACCCTTAGGAAAGTTGTTTTAACTTAGAACCATTCACTCTCAGGAAAAACTTATAAATCCCTCAGATTGAACTTAGAATAAACCAGCACGCCCCTTAGAATTCTCCTTAGAATTTCCTTCCCAAGGATTTATTGCAATCGAAAACGCGGAGTAAAGGAATTGTATATTAGCGATGTATTCGCGGTTTGAATTAACTTCTGAATCCTAGTAGTTACCAATGAATCCAATGCTCTAATCAAACAGAAGATCGGCATCGACTAGGATTGAGGACTGATAAAAAAATTTTCTGTCATCGCGGGGCAGAAGGTTTATGTATCCGACTCAGACCCACTACACAACTTTTCTTCCGTGTTGGCCCGACCATCTACAACTAAAAGTTATTATTTTGCCTTTGGGACATGTTGAGGGCATACAGCCAATAGAGATTAGACATCTTGCCGCAAGCTCACACCTTCCCCTGAACTTAATCACAATAGAGATTTGGTTTCTTTCTACAACCATAGGTACCAATACTATAGAACGCCTCATTAGTAAGGGAAGACCAATGTAGTGAGAGGTTATTTCCCATTTCTTGTTAAGGAGAGGCCCTAAGTTGCGCCTAGTTTCGATATACGGGTCGAGGCATAGATCCTTGAACCTTACGTAGAACCGAGTTTTAAGGGGGGTAGAACGTACCGAGCCTAATCTAGTTAGCATTAGCTGACGCAACCGTTGGATTAGAGTGTCACAGCGGAAGCATGGTTATCCCCTTCCCCACTGGCCTAGGATCGAAACAATTGATTTAGGTTATACGTAAGGTTAGGTCATTAAATAGGATTTGAACCTTCCTTAGAACGTCAATACCAAGGTCTCTTTAAGTACTCATTACCCTTAGCCAATTTCGGGGATGAAATTTTATTTTAAGGGGGGTAGATTGTAACACCCCGAATTTTTTACCAACCTGGAATTATACGTCCTTAAGCAATGGGTCAACCATTTCACTCTCAATGATCAATCCCAAGGTCTAAAAATCAAAATTTTCCTATTTCCTTCAAAATCTCACCCTTCACCACCTTATTCTTCGAATTTCTTTAAGTACTTCCATCTTAGCCACAAATTCTCAAGTATAAATAGTAAAGACCACTAATCCTAAGGTCTTCATGATGAAGAACAATACCGAATCTAAAACTTACCGTGAATAGTAAATAACTGGGTAAAATGGACTTTTATCCTTAACCTTTAAGAATATAATAAAATATATAGGTTAGTTGGATAGATTAGCGTCTCCTACCCCAAAATAATATGCTACATGATGCATAAACTCATTCCAGGTTACAAATTGGCCCTGAAACACCTCGAACGGAGTCGTGGGCCTATCCAGGCCAATGTACAATGAACCAAGGTGGGAACCATACTTTTTTGGGACCCTGGGGGCAGGGGGAACCAGCCCCATAGGGCGGCCGTCACCGGATGTGAGTTTGGTCAGCGATGGCATCGCCGGTTCCGCGATGCATCGCCGATCAAAATATCGGTTGGGTCCGGGCTTTGGGCTGGAGGTGTTTGGGGGCTAGGGTAGCCCCCTGGTATGCGGTTTGTTCGTTAAAAATACCCCAATCAAGTACTTCCTTCACAAAGCATATAATTTTGGGGTAGGAGACTTCTTTTGAGGTGGATGTATAGGTTTAGCATATGTTATAGGTTTGACTTCTTTCCCTAAGGACGTCTAATTCCAGGTTGGCAAAAAATCCGGGGTGTTACAATAACCCATTCTTAAATTCAAAAACCTATAACCTAAACCTAAACCTAAACCAAAACCTATAGCCGAAACCCAAACCCATTCTCAAATCCCAAAACCTATAACCTAAACCTATAACCTAAACCCGAACCCATTCTCAAATCCCAAAACCTATAACCTAAACCTAAACCTTAACCTAAACCTATAACTTATAACCTAAACTAAAACTAAAACCTATGACCTAAACCCGAACCCATTCTCAAATCCTAAAACCTATAACCTAAACTAAACCAAAACTTTTAACTTAGACCCGAACCCATTCTCAAATCTCAAAACCTAAAACCTAAACCAAAACCTATAACCTAAACCAAAACCTATAACTTAAACCAAAACCAAATACTATAACCTAAACCTGAACCCATTATCAAATCACAAAACCTATAACCAAAACCTATAACCTAAACCCGAACCCATTCTCTAATCCCAAAACCCAAACCAAAACCTAAACTTAAACCTATACTTCTGTCATGCCCCAAACTCAGAAACTGGGCTCATAAAATTCTTGATCACCCAATCTAGCACCGACAGCCTCCATAGAACACCATTCTCTACTCCCAATGCCCATTCACGAGGTTCCGATCTTGGGATGCTATGAGGAGAATTTTAAAATTTAGTTTGATTCGTAATAAGCATAACCAAAGGCATAACTCACAAACAACAACCAAAAACTCCATTACAGTTCCACTATGATCAAAAACTTTACAAGTACAATGAGCATAAAGAGAAATACAATGATGATAGACAAAAGCTCCAAGTTGATCTGATATGGGCTCCTGCCTCAACGCTACTGATATGCAACGTCACCTGCACACAACGGTTGTGCATAAGCTTATAGAAAGCTTAGAGGGTGGTGAAAGTGTGAGCGGAAGGTGGTAATACAGTTTTGTAATATTAGAGTAATGCAGAACATGCTGATGAATCCATGAATACCATTAGTCGTGCCAAGGCTATGAAATGTAAGGCATGAATGATGTCGGCCATACCAAGGCCATGCGATGTGAAATGCAACTCAAGCATATAAATCCTCATCTAAGTCCACATATCAATACAGTTCAACTTTGGAATATTGTTGGGGTCTAGTACACTCTAAACCAGATCGTCGGCCCATCACGCGCAATTAGGTAAGTGGAAGAGACCTCACTATCCACCTGCCAATATCGGACTTAGCTCATCGATAGCTGACCCATTCCTCGAGCTGGTTAAACTCAGCCTAGCTTTACACCCTCCACTCGGGTGGGTAAGGCCGCACTCCCTTTCAACCGACCACGACATAGTGAAAAGCGCGGCCTTTTAGTAATCGACACTCGATGGTCATGCACCCACTTAGTCTAGACATTAGAACAACCTCCTGGTACTACAAGGGTTTAGGGACTTTCACCTAGGGATATCTATAACACCCCATGTAGAATAAAATTTTTAGTATCTAATCCTGCTAACCACGATACGCCTATGAAGGCTATGGCCCTGATGTCGTTAGGGTGTACAATACCATATCACACTATGCGAATGCATGAATCATCTTATCCAGTCATAAAACAATCCTGCATGTATTATGCGCTCATGTAGGGCAACACCACCTATTCATGAGCCCCTAAACAACCTATCCGAAGGCATATGCTATGATCATTCACTTCTCATATTAAACATACATATGATGCATATAATCATGAATCATGAAACTATACTAAACAATTTATATGGTGATGAATGTTGTTCATAAAGAAGATGGGCCTAGATGGTCTACAAGTATGGGCCTAATGATGGGCCCTAGTGAGAATTATAATGCAGACATTTAACCACATTATTCTTACAATGTGGACATTAAACCAACATTGCTCCCACGGCACGACCGTCATAAATATCATTACATAAACCATATTGGGATCACACATTGCAATGGACCTTAGGTACATCCCATTGGGCCTTAAATACATCAAATGGGCCAAATCACATGGGCCTTATATTCATCAAGTGGGCCACATCAATGGGTCACACCAATGGGCCTTATGTACATTGCAATGGGCCATAACCCGTGGGCCTTAGAATGTAACAAAATGGGCCTCATAACATGGACCTTATATATATCAAAGTGGGCCTCAACCACGGTCCTTAAATACATCGAGTGGGCCTCATAACATGGGCCTTACATCCACCTCAAAGTGTGCCCCAATGGACTACCATAGATAAATCAAGATGAGCCTCATATATATATCAAGGTGAACCTCCTCAAATGGCAAGTGGGCCACATCACAAGGTTCACATGCATATCAAATGGGCCACACCCAAATATAAGTGGTGGTAATGATTTCCACCATTAAAAATTCCCCAGGCCCACCATAACATTTATTTCCCATACAATCTTTTCATAAGGTCACAAAGAACTTGGTGGCCCAAGGGTTTAATGGTGGACGTTCAAACCCATTGCATAACGTGGTCCACCTGGTCTTAGATCTGCTTCATTCGTCAGCTTATGCCATAAAATGAGCTTTCCAAATGGTTGGAAGGCTTGGATGCAACACATGTATCATGATAGACCCCATTGTCACAACAGTGTGAATAAAACACATAAAGGGGGGGTCACACCGTCTGCCTAGATAGTGTGACTAAAACACATACATCACTTGTGGGCTCCACCGTCCGCCTGGACGGTGGGAGCCAAACACATGCATCACTGTGGGTCCCACGTGGGGCCTACCATAATGTAAATTTTCCATCTAACCGTTAATAAGGTCACACGGACCTAGCTGAGTAGGAAAAATAAATTTCATATTGATCTAAAACTTCTGTGATCCCCAAAAGAGGCAAGAGTAGACGTTAGATCCTCATTGTTTCCCTGTGATGTGGGCCATCTTAGACTTAGATTGGCCTAATCTTTGGAGGGGACCCAGTTCAAGGAGGCGCCCACCCAATGGATGGTTTGGATACTGAATATACATCATGGTGGAGTCCACGGCGGGGCCCGTGGGCCGTCCACCCATCGCACGCAGTAGGCGCTGCCTGCGCCTCTGGTAGTAACAGCGACTACTGCTTATATATGTATTATTTCTTTTTATTTTTGTAGGTTTTTGAGGTTTTTCCTCAGTGGGGCCCGTATCAAGTGAATCCAACCTAACCGTTGGGTCCCATGGCTTAATACAAGCCAAATAAGCTCAATATTGAATATATTATTGTGAATAGAAACAACAGGCAATTTTTTAACGGTAACCACCATAGTTTCCTATGCTATGGCCCACCAGATGCTTAGATCAGCTTCATTTTTTCAGCTCAATGCCTAAAATGATCCAAGGAATGAGATGGACGGCATGGATCAGATTAATGGATTAGTGGTGGGGCCTGTGTGAGCAGTTCACTCCAAGCTCTAAATCAAGCTGATATTTTTATTTTCATTACAGCGTCCAACGTCAGGGACGTTGGACGGTCTGGGCGCACACATATCTAAGGTGGGCCCCGCACAGGTGTGCCATCAAATGCTTAGGTGGTGTGGGCACAACATATGTTTGAAGTGAACCCCACCTACAGATGGCTTGGGTAAAATACATGCTTCATGGTGGGGTCCATCCGGGTGGGCCACATGGCCACATCATCACATAAAATAGGAGAAAAAGAAAGAGACAGGGAGAGAAAGAGAGAGAGGGACACATGTGATGGGGAGCTCCGCCACTATGAGCCCTCCCTTATAAAAAATCATACATCAAGTGGGCCCTAAAGCATGTGGGTTCACCAAATCAAAGATCAACGGTGGAGATTCCTTCTCCACCAAAATGGAAGATCTAGATGACCCTTATCAACTAGAAAGTAAACATCATGATGGGGTCCATGGAGATTGGCCCCATCATGGAATGATCATGATGATCAAAGTGGACCATTGGTCACATCTTAGGATCCGAAGTGAGATCCAAACCATTGATCAGTTGGCCTCACTTGGCCCATCATAAACACATAAAAATCTAGCCTATAATGCATCCACCGTTAGATCTTCTTGCTCCCTTGGTTTTCTTAGCTCCTTAGCTTCGATTCCAACGGAGGAGATGAGGTTTGGATGGTTGAGATGGGAGATGAGAGAGTGGGAAGGTGGGCCACACTTGTGGCTTTAGAAAGTTTAGAGAGGCTTGGGACGTGTGGTGTTTTTCTTGCTTGGAAATGAGCTTGGAAAAGAGAGAGAGAGAGAGAGAGAGAGAGAGAGAGAGAGAGAGAGAGAGAGAGAGAGAGAGAGAGAGAGAGAGACTTGTAAAGGGAGAGAGAGAGAGAGAGATGGGTGATGGAGTGATGGATGTGGTGAGTGATGGGTGTAAGAACTTTTTGACTTTTGTAGCAAATGGTGTAAGAAAAGTATGGGTGTTTAAGAGACTTTTTAACTTTAGGGGTTACTTGGGAATGGGTAAAAGGTGATGTGTACTTGACATGTTCTTGACATGATGGGATTGATTGATGTGACAAGTCACAGAGATTCTCTTGGGATTCGCACGCGCGGTGTTTTCCTCATACCGAACGCTGACCCACATCTCCTGACTAAGGTATAGCCTCGGTGCAGGAGTCGTGTCATTGAAACCATGGTGACGACACGGTCACTAGGGTACAAGTCTTGGGTTGAGTCAACTTGGGTTGATTGCGTGTGAATTAGGATCGCGCGAAAATACCGGTTAAGGGTCGAAGGTTGTCAGAATTTGTCCGGGAAGATCGTGGAATCCTATGGAATGGTACGGACTAAGATACGGGTCTTACAACTTATAACCTAAAACTATTCTCAAATCCCAAAAACTATAGCCTAAAACTAACCTTTCCCTAAACCTATAACCTAAACTCAATTCCCTAAAGCTAAACATACACCTAATCCTAATCTCAACTCCCTAACCTAAACCTAAACATAAACTTGAAAACCCAAACTTAAACCCAATACTAACCCTGAACCCGATTTTCTAAACCTAAACCATAACCCATTCTCAAATCCAAAAACCTATAACCTAAACATAAACCAAAATTAAAACATATAACCTAACCCTAAACCCATTCTCAAATCCTAAAACCTATAACCTAAACCAAAACCAAAACCTATAACCTAAACCTGAACCCATTCTCAAATCCCAAAACCTATAACCTTAACATAAACCTATAACTTATAACCTAAACCACAACCTATGACCTAAACCAAAACCAAAACATATAACCTAAACACGAACCCATTCTTAAATCTCAAAACCTATAACTTAAACCGAAACCAAAACCAATAACCTAAACTCGAACCCATTCTCAAATCTAAAAACCTATAACCTAAACCAAAACTAAAACCTTTAGCCTAAACCCGAACCCATTCTCAAATCTAAAAACCTATAACCTAAACCTAAACCTTAACCTAAACCGTTAACCAATAACCTAAATTAAAACCTATAACCTAATCCAAAACCAAAACCTATAACCTAAACTTGAACCCATTATCAAATCTCAAAACCAATAACCTAAACCGAAACCAAAACCTGAACCCATTCTCAAATCCCAAAAGCCAAACCTAAACCTAAACCTAAACCTATACATTTAACTTAAAACTATTCCTAAATCCCAAAACCTATAACCTAAGCCAAACCTTTTTCTAAACTCAATTCCTTAAAGTAAAACCTACACCTAATCCTAATCTCAACTCCCTAACCTACACCTAAACCTAAACTTGAAAACCCAAACTTAAACCCAATCCTAAACCTGAACCTTAACATATAACCTAAACTCAAATCCCTAAACCTTAACATATAACCTAACCTAAACCTATACTTATAACCTAAAACTATTCTCAAATCCCAAAACCTATAACATAAACACAATTCCCTAAACCTAAACCTAGACCTTAACCTAAACCTATAACCTAAACTCGAATCCCTAAACCTTAAACTATAACCTAACCTAAACTTATAACCTAAAACTATTTCCAAATACCAAAACCTAAATCCTAAACCTAATCTTTCCCTAAACCTATAACCTAAACTCAATTCCATAAACCTAAACATACACCTAATCCTAATCTCAACTCCCTAACCTAAACCTGAAACTAAACTTGAAAACTCAAACTTAAACCCAATCCCGAACCTGAACCCGATTTCCTAAACCTAAACCATAACCCATTCTCAAATCTAAAAACCTATAACCTAAACCAAAACCAAAACCAAAACCTATAACCTAAACCCGAACCGATTCTCAAATCCCAAAACCTATAACCTAAACCTAAACCTTAAGCTAAACCTATAACTTATAAACTAAACTAAAACCTATAATCTAAACCAAAATCAAAAGCTATAACCTACACCCGAACCCATTCTCAAATCTCAAAACCTATAATCTAAACCGAAACCAAAACCTATAACCTAAACCCGAACCCATTTTCAAATTCTAAAACCTATAACCTATAACCTAAACCAAAACCAAAACCTATATCCTAAACCCGAACCCATTCTCAAATCTAAAAACCTAAAACCTAAACCTAAACCTTAACCTAAACTGTTAACCTATAAACTAAATCAAAACCTATACCCAAAACCAAAACTAAAACCTATAACCTAAACCCGAACCCATTATCAAATCCCAAAACCTATAACCTAAACCTGAACCCATTCTCAAATCCCAAAACCCAAACCTAAACCTAAACCTAAAACCTAAACCTAAACCTATACTTATAACCTAAAACTATTCCCATTTCCCAAAACCAACAACCTAAACCTAACCTGTTCTTAAACCAATATCCTAAACACGATTCCCTAAAACAAAACCTACACCTAATCCTAATCTCAACTCCCTAACCTAAACCTAAACCTAAACTTGAAAACCCAAACTTAAACCCAATCCCAAACTGGAACCTTAACAACTCGAATCCCTAAACCTTAACCTATAACCTAAAATAAACCTATACTTATAACCTAAAACTATTTCCAAATAACAAAACCTATAACCTAAACCTAATCTTTCCCTAAACCTATAACATAAACTCAATTCCCTAAAGCTAAACATACACCTAATCCTAATCTCAACTCCCTAACCTAAACCTAAAACTAAACTTGAAAACCCAAACTTAAACCCAATCCCGAACCTGAACCCGATTTCCTAAACCTAAACTAAAACCCATTCTCAAATCCAAAAACCTATAACCTAAACCAAAACCAAAACCTATAACCTAAACTCGAACCCATTTTTAAATCCCAAAACCTATAACCTAAACCTAAACCTTAAGCTAAACCTATAACTTATAACCTAAACCAAAACTATAATCTAAACCAAAACCAAAAGCTATAACCTAAACACGAACCCATTCTTAAATCTCGAAACCTATAATCTAAATTGAAACCAAAACCTATAACCTAAACCCGAACCCATTTTCAAATTCCAAAACCTATAACCTAAACCAAAACCAAAACCTATAGCCTAAACCCGAACCCATTCTCAAATCCAAAAACCTATAACCTAAACCTAAACCTTAACCTAAACCATTAACCTATAACCTAAATCAAAACTTATACCCTAAACCAAAACTTAAACCTATAACCTAAACTCGAACCCATTATCAAATCCCAAAACCTATAACCTAAACCTGAACCCATTCTCAAATCCCAAAACCTAAACCTAAACCTAAACCTAAACCTAAACCTAAAACCTAAACCTAAACCTATACTTATAACCTAAAACTATTCCCAAATCCCAAAACCTATAACCTAAACCTAACCTTTCCCAAAACCTATATCCTAAACTCAATTCCCTAAAGCTAAATCTACACCCAATCCAAATCTCAACTCCCTAACCTATACCTAAACCTAAACTTGAAAACCAAAACTTAAACCCAAACCCGAACCAAAACCTTAACATATAACATAAACTCAAATCCCTAAACCTTAACATATAACCTAACCTAAAACTATACTTATAACCTAAAACTATTCTCAAATTTCAAAACCTATAACTAAAACCTAACCTTTCCCTAAACCTATAACATGAACTCAATTTCCTAAAGCTAAACGTACACCTAATCCTAATTTCAACTCCCTAACCTAAACCTAAACCTAAACTTGAAAACCCAAACTTAAAACCAATCCCGAACCTGAACCCAATTTCCCAAACCTAAACCATAACCCATTCTCAAATCCAAAAACCAATAAGCTAAACCTAAACCAAAACCAAAACCTATAACCTAAACCCGAACCCAGTCTCAAATCCTAAAACCTATATCCTAAACCAAAACTAAAACGAATAACCTATAACCTATAAACAAAACCAAAACCAAAACCTATAACCTGAACCTGAACCCATTCTCAAATCCCAACACCAATAACCAAAACCAGAACTCATTCTCAAATCTCAAAACATGTAACCTAAACCAAAACCTATGACCTGAACCAAAAGTAAAACCTATAGCCTAAACCCGAACCCATTCTCAAATCCAAAAACTTATAACCTTAACCTAAACCGTTAAACTATAACCTAAACCAAAACCAAAACCTATAACCTAAGCACGAACCCATTATCAAATCCTAAAATCTATAACCTAAACTGAAACCAAAACCAAATCCTATAACCCAAACCTGAACCCATTCTCAAGTACCAAAACCAAAACCTAAAACTAAACCTACACCTAAAACCTAAACCTAAACCTATACTAATAACCTAAAACTATTCCCAAATCCCAAAACCAATAACCTAAACCAAACATTTCCCTAAACCTATAACCAAAACTCAATTCCCTAAAGATAAACCTACACCTAATCCTAATCTCAACTCCATAACCTAAACCTAAGCCTGGGCTTGAAAACCCAAACATAAACCCAATCACGAACCTGAACTCGATTTCCTAAACCTAAAGCATAACGCATTCTCAAATACAAAAACCTATAACCTGAACTTAAACCTAAACCAAAACCTATAACCTAAACCTGAACCCATTCCCAAATCCCAAAACCTATAACCTAAACTAAAACCAAAACCTATAACCTAAACCTAAACCCATTCTCAAATCTCAAAACCTATAAACTAAACCGAAACCAAAACTTATAACCTCAACCCGAACCCATTCTCAAATTCCAAAACCTATAACCTAAACCAAAACCAAAACCTAAAACCTAAACCCAAACCCATTCTTAAATCCCAAAACCTATAACCTAAACCTAAACCTATAACTTATAACCTAAACTAAAACCTATAACCTAAACCAAAACCAAAACTTATGACCTAAGCCCGAACTCATTGTCAAATCCCAAAACCTATAACCTAAACTGAAACCAAAACCTATAACTTAAACCCGAATCCATTCTCAAATCCTAAAACCTAAAACCTAAACCAAAACCTATATCCTAAACCAAAACCTATAAATTAAACCCAAACCAAAAGCTATAACCTAAACCCGGACCCATTAGCAAATCCCAAAACCTATAACCTAAACCGAAACCAAAACCTATAACCTAAACCCGAACCCATTCTCAAATACCAAAACCAAAACCAAAACCTAAACCAGAACCTAAAACTGAAACCAAAACCTATACTTTTAACCTAAAACTATTCCCAAATACCAAAACCTATAGCTTAAAACTAACCTTTTCCTAAACCTATAACCTAAACTCAATTCCCTAAAGTAAAACCTACACTTAATCCCAAGATCAACTCCCTAACTTAAACCTAAACCTAAAATTGAAAACCCAAACTTAAACCCAATCCCAAACCTGAACCCGTTTTCCTAAACCTAAACCATAACCCATTCTCAAATTCAAAAACCTATAACCAAAACCTAAACCAAAACCAAAACATATAACCTAAACCCAAACCCATTCTCAAATCCTAAAACCTATAACCTAAACCAAAACCTATAACCTAAACCCGAACCGATTCACAAATCCCAAAACCTATAACCTAAACCTATAACCTAAACCTATAAGTTTTAACCTAAACCACAACCAATAACCTAAACCAAAACCAAAAACTATAACCTAAATCTGAACCCATTCTCAAATCTGAAAACCTATAACTAAAACCGAAAACAAAACATATAACATAAACCCGAACCGATTCTAAAATCCCAAAACCTATAACCTAAACCAAATGCAAAACCTATAGCCTAAACCCGAACCCATTCTCAAATCCAAAATCCTATAACCTAAACCAAAACCTTAACCTAAACCGTTAACCTATAACCTAAATCAAAACTTATAACCTAAACCAAAACCAAAACCTATAACCTAAACCTGAACCCATTATCAAATCCCAAAACCAATAACCTAAACCAAAACCAAAACACCTAAACCCAAACCCATTCTCAAATCCTAAAACCCAAACCTAAACCTAAACCTAAACTTATACTTATAACCAAAAACTATTCCCAAATCCCAAAACCTATAACCTAAACCTAACCTTTTCCTAAACCTATATCCTAAACTCGATTCCCTAAAGTACAACTGCACCTAATCCTATCTCAACTTCCTAACCTAAACTGAAACCAAAACTTAAAAACCCAAACTTAAACCAAGATCTCGAACCTGAACCTTAACATATAACCTAAACTCAAATCCCAAAACCTTAACATATAACCTAACCTAGACCTATACTTATAACCTAAAACTATTCTCAAATCCCAAAACTTATAACCTAAACCTAACCTTTCGTAAAACCTATAACCTAAACTCAATTCCCTAAACCTAAACCTAGACTTAAACCTAAACCTATAACCTAAACTCAAATCCCTAAACCATAACCTATAACCTAACCTAAACCAATACTTATAACCTAAAACTATTTCCAAATCACAAAACCTATAACCTAAACTCAAATCCCTAAACCATAACCTATAACCTAACCTAAACCAATACTTATAACCTAAAACTATTTCCAAATCACAAAACCTATAACCTATCCCTAATCTTTCCCTAAACCTATAACCTAAACTAAATTCCCTAAAGTTAAACCTACACCTAATCCTAATCTTAACTCCCTAACCTAAACCTAAACCTAAACTTGAAAACCCAAACTTAAACACAATCCCGAACCTGAACCCGATTTCCTAAACCTAAACCCTAACCAATTCTCAAATCCAAAAACCTATAACCTAAACCAAAATCAAAACCAAAACCTATACCCTAAACCTAAACCAAAACCTATAACCTAAACCTAAATGCATTCTCAAAACTCAAGACCTATAACCTAAACCTAAACCTTAACCTGAACCTATAACTTATAACCTACACCAAAACCTATAACCTAAACCAAAACCAATACCTATAACCTAAAACCGAACCCATTCTCAAATCTGAAAACCTATAACCTAAACCCGAACCCATTCTCAAATTCCAAAACCTATAACTTAAACTAAAACCTATAACCAAAACCAAAACCAAAAGCTATAGCCAAAACCTGAACCCATTCTCAAATCCATAAACCTAAACCTTAACCAAAACTGTTAACCTATAACCTAAACCCAAACCCATTAACAAATTTCAAAACCTATAATCTATACCGAAATCAAAACCTACAACTTAAACCCGAACCCATTCTCAAATCCCAAAACCCAAACCTAAATCTAAACCTAAACCTAAACCTAAAACCTAAACCTAAACCTATACTTATAACCTAAAACTATTCCCAAATCCCAAAACCTATAACTTAAACCTAACTGTTCCCTAAACCTATATCCTAAACTCAATTCCCTAAAGTTAAATCTACACCTAATCCTAATCTCAACTCCCTAACCTAAACCTAAACCTAAACTTGAAAACCTAAACTTAAACCTAATCCCGAACCTGAACTTTAACATATAACCTAAACTCAAATCCCTAAACCTAAACCTATACTTATAACCTAAAACTATTCTCAAATCCCAAAACCTATAACCTAAACCTAACCTTTCCCTAAAACTATAACAAAAACTCAATTCCCTAAACCTAATCCAAGACCTAAACCTAAACCTATAACCTAAACTCTAATCCCTAAACCTTAACCTACAACCTAACCTAAACCTATACTTATAACCTAAAACTATTCCCAAATCCCAAAATCTATAACCTAAACCTAACCTTTTCCTAAACCTATAACCTAAACTCAATTCCTTAAAGCTAAACCTACACCTAATCCTGATCACAACTCCCTGACCTAAACCTAAAACTAAACTTGAAAACCCAAACTTAAACCCAATCTCAAACCTGAACCCGATTCCTAAACCTAAACCATAACCCATTCTCAAATCCAAAAACCTATAACCTAAACCTAAACCAAAACTAAAACCTATAACCTAAACACGAACCCATTCTCAAATCCCAAAACCTATAACCTAAACTAAAATCAAAACCTATAAACTAAACCCGAACCCATTCTCAAATCCCAAAACCTATAGTCTTAACCTAAACCTATAACCTATAACCTAAACCAAAACCAAAACCTACAACCTAAACCCGAACCCATTCTCAAATCCCAAAATCTATAACCTAAACTTGAACCCATTCTCAAATCCTAAAACCTATAACCTAAACTTGAACCCATTCTCAAATCCCAAAACCTATAACCTAAACCTAAACCTAAACCTATAACCTATAACCTAAACTAAAACCTATAACCTAAACCAAAACCAAAACCTAAAACCTAAACCCGAACTCATTCTCAAATCCCAAAACCTATAACCTAAACCTAATCCTTAACATAAACCTATAACCTATAACCTAAATTAAAACCTATAACCTGAACCAAAACCAAAACCTATAACCTAAACCTGAACCCATCTCAAATCCAAAAACCTATAACCTAAACCAAAACCAAAACCATTAACCTAAACTCGAACCCATTCTCAAATCCCAAAACCTATAACCTTAACCTAAACCTTAACCAATAACCTAACCTAAACCTATACTTATAACCTAAACCTATTCCCAAATCCCAAAACCTATAACCTAAACCTATACTTATAACCTAAAACTATTACGAAATCCCAAAACCTATAACCTAAACCTAACCTTTCCCTAAACCTATAACCTAAAATCAATTCCCTAAACCTAAACCTACACCTAATCCTAATATAAACTCCCTAACCTAAACCTAAACCTAAACCTAAACTTGAAAACCCAAACTTAAGCCCAATCCCGAACCTGAACCCGATTTCCTAAACCTAAATGATAACCCATTCTCAATTCCCTAAACCTAAACCTAAACCTATAACCTTTCCCTAAACCTTTAACCTAAACCTAAACTTAAAACCTAAATGTATTCTCAAATCCTTAAACCCAAACCTACACCTAATCCTAATCTCAACTCCTTAACCTAAACCTAAACTTTAAAACCCAAACCTAAACCTGATCCCAAACCTGAACCCGATTTTCTAAACCTAAACCTTAACCTATAATCAAGTTCCCAAAAGCTATAACCTATAACCTAAACCTAAACCTAAAACCTAAATCTAAACCTAAACCTTAACTTAAACCTAAACCTATAACCTTAACCTAAACCAAAACCTATAACTTAAACCTTAACCTATAACCTATAACCTAAACTTAATTATAACTTATAGCCTAACCTTAACCTAAACCTATACCCTAAACCTAAACCAAAACTTATAATCATATGGTGAGACGATTTCTTTTGTGTCAATTTCATTCCTCTTTGAGTTTTTTTTTTTTAATTCATTAAGAAAAAGAAAAGTAGTTATACATGATGCACTTCTTACACTTTGTCTTTCTTTGACTCAATTGGCATTCTAATTTATGTATGACATGACCGTTTATAGGATGATGGAATATACGAAGCTATTGAAATTTTAGGGTAAAGTCGAGCACATTTCTCTAATGAAACCAAAGATTTGTATTTTCAGCATTATTGTAATTGTAATTGATTGAATGAATTAGATTGTAATTGATTGTAATTGTAATTGATTGAATGAAGAATTATAATTGATTGTAATTGAATGAATGAATGATTGTAATTGAATGAATGAATGATTGTACAGGTGGTAATTGAATGAACAAATGATTATAGATATTTTTTTAATGTACAAAATAGCTACGGATATTGACTGTAACCACTAATCTGGCAGGTGTAGCCTTTTCAATTTTGGCATATTGCTATAGACTTTTAGCTACAAATAATATCCGTAGCTGTTTGAAGTTTTCGCTATAGATATAATTGTTACGAATTATATCTGTAGTTATTAAACCCTATAGCAATGAATTAAATTCGTAGCCATATGTTCAAGACCTATTGTTGCAGCACCTACAGCCACGGTCAAGCTACAGACCAAAATCGCAACCATAGGTCTATGGCTACGATTTTGGTCCGTAGCCTTAGCCCTATTTTTTGGTAGTGTATGCCTAAGCTCTCTGGCATGAGCATTACAACAGAATATATGGCGAACTGAATTATGGGCATTCATGTGAATGTACAAGCCAACTTGCAAGCTTCGAACGACAAGTACAAGGAGCAAGCCGATAAGAATCAGTGGCAAAAGGTGTTCAAGGTGGGGTGACCATGTTATGGTGCATCTAAGTAAGGAGAGATTTCCAACCGAGACCTACAAAAAGTTGAAGAACAAGAAGATTGGACCAGTACCGATCCTTTGAAAGATTAATGACAATGCTTACATTGTTGATTTCTAGATGACATGGAGATCTCGCGTACTTTCATCGTTGCGGACCTGGCCAAGAATCTTAAACCAAAGTTGGACTAGAACTCGAGGTCGAGTTCTTTTGAAGTAGAGAGGACTAACGTAGAGTGGGTCGCAGAAACTTTCATGGTATAGATGAACTGGAGAAGGCCCAATCGGAGGCAGAAATGATCTGGATTGTAAGAACCTTAAAACAATCGTATGTCACAAACAAGATAAGTTTTTAGACATATCATATATGATCTTGGGGTATGAGAAGCTACTTTAGCTAACCAATCCTACTAGGTTGCCGACATCGGATTTGTAAGATTCCATCAGATCAATGATCAAAAGTCCCTTTTATTTTTAATTTTACAACAAATAGTATGTTTTAGTTGGCGTATGAATTTCCTTTGAGTTGTAGGAGTCATGCTTAACATGAAAAGGGCTTTAAAAAGTTAGGAGAACAACGTGGTTAGGCTAAATTAATATGTTTTGCCAAAAACTATGAAGTCTAATAGGAATGGTGATCGTCTATAAATAATAAATTTATTATTTATAGTAAGTCTTGTTTTCAAGGAGTTTTAGTTGAAGTTTGAGTCCAAAACCCTGCTCTATGTTTGAGCACATTATTTCAAGGATTGTAATTTCATTTTTTTATCATCAATTAATTTATTTTTGAATTTACTAAAAATTATTTATATTTTTTCCTTCATTGATTCGAGAAAGCCAAGTGAGGAGTCCAAATGTCACCCCCAGACTCGAAAACCATGCTCACAAAATTTTTGATCATCGAATCCAGTGCTGCCAACCTCCGTAGTATCCCATTCTTAGCTCCCAGCGCCCATATACTGGATTTTGATCTTGAAATCCTACATGGAGGATTTTCAACATGAAATGTTCTAGTAAAAGTAGCATAACCCACAAACCATAACCAGAAACATCACCACATGTTCACTATAATAAAAAACATTTGAGTACAAGGCATAAAGGGAAATAAAATGTAGAGGTATAAAAAAGAAACTCCAGAAGCTCAGCCGCACGCTCCTGCCTCAGCTTGACTGTATCCTAACGTCACCTGTATGCATCTATCGTGCATAAGATTATAAAACGCTTAGAGGTGGTGTAAGTGTGTGCGCAATATAAGCGTGCTCAGAATATAATATCAGAGTAATGTGGAAACATGCTGGTAAATCCATGAATGTTATGCGGAATTGCTGGCAAATCCATGAATGCTATCAGCCATACCAAGGTTATGTGATGCAAACCCTACCTGGCCGAATATCAATGCAAGATGAATCATAAGCATGTTAATCCTCATCTGAATCCACATATAAGTACGGTTCATCTTTAGACAATCACCAGGCTCTAGTACACTCAACATTAGCTTACCACCCCATCTAAGCGTACAATTGGGTAAGTGGAAGAGACCTCACTATCCGCCAACCAATATCAGCCTAGCTTGTCGATAGCAGACCCATTCCGCAAGCTGGGTTAGACTTAACCTAGTCCTTGCCCCCTCATGTGGGTGAGTAAGGCCACACCCCTTCCAACCGACCCCAACACAGTGGGAGACGTGGCCAGCTAGTATTCGGCCCTCATGCGCTCATACATTCACTCGGTCTAGACATTGAAGTATTCTCTAGTACCATAAGGGTTTGTGTACTTTCACCCTAGGACATTTATGATGCTCCCGTGCTTAACAAGTATTTTCAGTATCCAATCCTGTCATTCACTGTATACCCGCGGAGGCTACAGCCCTGATGTCGTTAGGGCGTATAACAATCGAATCGTATAATGCAAGGTGCATGAATCACACTATCCAATTATACATCAATTGTACACATACCGTGAGCTCATGTGGGTCAACTCCGTCTATCGGGGAGCCCCATAAACAATCCACCCAATGACATATGCTATGATCAGTCACTACTCATAACAAGCATACAAATGATGCACATGCGCATGTAACATTATGTTATGCTAGCCTATACTCAGCATGCCCTACTAACTCAAGGACACTAGCATGATTAACAGATATAATATCATGATCAATCCTCAATAGTGGATATACCAAATCTAATACCGCATATTCATCCATCTACAGCAAGGGTGAATAACACAATAAGTGAGCTTCCTCACCCACCCCATCATAAAGCCGGCTGGGCTACCAATGGGGCCCAATAAGTACAAATGGGCTAGCATTAATGGGGACCCAATATTTTGGTGTTAGCCCATTATGAATAGATGGTCGTACTAATACCAACTGGGGCCTAATATTTTGGGTTATCCCACTAAGAGGAGAGGGGGCAACACTTACAGGGGCCCAATGATTTGGGATAGCCCAATAAGGTAGGATGCTCATGGGCTTAACAATAGCGCCCTAGGGAGATGTACAATGGAGGCATTTAACCACTGTTTACAATGTGGGCATTTAACCACCATTACTCCCAAGGAGTGGCCCATTTAGAGTAAGACCCGTATCCTAGACCGTACTATTTCGTCGACTCCCTCGATCCTTCCCATCGAATTCCGACAATTCACGACCTGTAATCAACGTTTGCGCACGACCGTAAGTCGTATCCCATACATTTGAGTGGGCTTAATCTGAGACTTGTATCATTACGACCGCACCGTCGCCACAGTTCCAACGTCACAACTCACGCACTGATCCGATACCTAGACGAGGAGATGTGGGCCCGCGTTCAGTTCGAGGAAAAATGCCATAGTTGGCAATCCCAAGAGAATCTCTACAATATGTCAAATCAATCCCATCAATCACCTCTCATGTCAAGTACAAAGCACCCATGCTTCCTTTCTCCATAAGTTAAGCAAATCCAAAAGTCAACCAATCCATCACTCACCTCACATCTATCACTCACATCTCTCTTACAACCACCACACCTCTCTCATTTCCTTCACATTTTCCAAGCAACAATCCCAAGCAAGAGAGTGCACGTCCAAGCCATTTCAAGAGATAAAAAAATGACCTTGTATGGCCCACCTTTCCCATCCCTTTTACTCTCATCCTAGCCATCCATTTCTCATCTCCACCATCAAAGTGAAGCATAAGGAGAGTGGCTTTCCAACGGACCAAGAAGATCAAGCGGTGGGGTGCTTTAATAGGGTAATTTTTCATGTTTTTAAGATGGGCCAAGTGAGGCCTACCAATCAATGGTATGGATCTCACTTTGTACCCTAAGATGTGGCCGATGGCCCACCTTGATTATCGATATCATTCCATAATGGGGCCATTCTCCATGGACCCCATTATGATGTTTAATTCTAGTTTGAAAGAGGTCATCTAGACCATTCATTTTCGGTGGAGAAAGGATCTCCACCATAGATCTTTGATTTGATGGGTCCATATGCAATGGGACCCACTTGATGTATGAATTAGATGCTCGAAATGGAGGGCCCATAGTGTCGGGGTCCCTCCATCACACGTGTGTCCTACTCTCTTTCCTATCTCTCTCTCCCTCTCTTTTTAATTCTTCTTTCATATGATAATATGATTGTGTGGCCCACTTGATGGGTTGTGGGACATCTAAACCATTCATCAAAAGAGACCTCACCTTGATGTGGGTCTCATGTACACCACCCATCATTTGGCGACCCACACCACTCATCATTTGGTGGTCCACGTGGGCAGTCCACTTAAAACAGTCCAATCGTCCAGCGTCCAGGGACGCTAGACGTCAAGTGAAAAACATAAATATTGGCTTGGTTCATAAGCCTTGAGGAGGGCTGGCTATGTAGGCCCCACCCTGATGCATTGATCCAATCCACGTCGTCCATTCCTTTCCCTACCTCATTTTAGACGTTGAACTGAAAAATGGACTCAATCCAATGTTCTGACAGGCCATGACATAACAAACAGTGTTCTCTACCATTGAAACACACCCTGATGTGTTCGTACCTCGAAACATATTTAAAATTGGGCTCATTTGGCTTGTCTTGAGCCCTGACGACCTATGGCAGGGTCAGATCCTCACAATGCGGGCCCCACCTATGAAAATCCTCAAGAAAACCCCAAACCAAAAGAAAAAATAATAATAACATAAATACAGTAGCAGTGCTGCTGTGTCAGAGGCGCAGGCCGCACCAGCGGCTGGAGGGCGGATGGAGGCAGACCCACGGCTCCAACCATGGGCCCTACCCTGATGTTTATTTTCCATCTAAACCATTCATTTGATGGGTCCCCTTCTCAGGTGAGTCCCCTCTAAGTTTCAGCCACGTCTGAGACTCAGGTGACCCACACCATTTGAAACAGTGTGATTGAATATCTACCCTTGAAAACCTTTTTGGGGCCCACAGAAGTTTTGGATTAAGCTGAAATTTAATTTTCCTCCTCACCCAGGTCTATGTGACCCTATCAATAGTTTGGATGTAAAATAAATGTTATGGTGGGCCCCACTTGGGACCCACAATTATGTATGTGCCTTATTCCCACCGTTCGCTTGGACGGTGGAGTCCACAGGGATGTATGTGTTTACCATGCCGTCCAGCCTTCTGCTAGCTACTGGACGGCTGGTGGGACCCACCAATGATGCATGTGCTGCATCCAAACCGTCCATCCACTTTCTAAGCTCATTACATGGCATGAGCTAGAGGATGAGGCAGATCTAAAGTTCAAGTGGTCCCCACCATTAAAGTACGGTCAATGACGTCCACCGTTCAAAATTTCTAAGGGGCCATAATAGTTCCCCATTAAGCTGATATTTGTTTCCACATAATTCATCATGGTGTTACCTTATGAATAAGTTGGATGGGAAACATATGTTATGACGGGCCTTAGGAATTTAATGGTGGAAATCATTGCCACCACTTATGTTTGGGGACTAGGCCCATTATATATATATATATATATATATATATATATATATATATATATATATATATATATATATATATATATATATATATATATATATATATATATATATAAGGCCTATGGGATTAGGCCTATTTGATAAGGCCGTAAGATTAAGCCCATTTGATACATATAAGGCCCAAGTTGTGAGGCCCATTCTGATGTATTATAAGGCCCATGGGTTATGGTCCATTGTAATGTACATAAGGCCCATTGGTGCGGCCCATTGATGTGGCTCACTTGATGAATATGAGGCCCATATGATATGGCCCATTTGATATATTTAAGGCCCAATGGGATGTACCTAAGGTCCATTGTAATGTGTGATTCCTCCATGGTTTGTGTAATGATGTTTTATGGTGGGCCATGCCTTAGGAGCAATGATGGTTTGACGCCCACATTGTAAGTACAATGTTGGTTAAATGTCCACATTATATCTCTCCTTAGGGCCCATTGGTAAGCTCATACTAGTTGTGTATAGGCCATCTAGGCTCATCTACATCGTAAGAGTAGTCCATTACTTTATAACATGCTTAATATAATCCCATGACTCATGCCCATATGCATCATATGTATGCTTGATATGAGTAGTGACTGATCATAGCATACGCCATTAGGTAGACCATTTATGGGACTCGTTATGAGATAAAGTGCCCCACATGATCGCGCAGTATGCACTGGATTGCAGCATAATTTAACGGTGTGATTCATGCATCTCGCATATGTGTGACTTGATCATTATACGCCCTAGCGATATCAGGGTCGTGGCCTCCGCAGGCACATCGTGGATGGCCGTATTGGATACCAAAAATACTTTGTTCTAGCACTGTGGGCACATAGGACGTCCTTGGGTGAAAGTCTCAGAACCTTTTTGGTACCAGGAGTTGCTCCAATGTCTAGACCGAGTGGATACATGAGCGTCCGAGTGCCGAATACCAGTAGGCCACGTCTCCCATTGTGTCATGGTCGGTTGGAAGGGAGTGTGGCCTTATCCGCCTGAGTGAGGGGGCTATAAGCTAGGCTAAGTTTGACCAGCTCACAAATGAGTTTGCTATTGACTAACTGGGTAGGTATTGGCAGATTACTGGTCAGGCGGATAGTAAGGTCTATACCACTTGCTTGACTGTGCAGCTAGGGAGGTGGCAGTCACTACGAAGTGTATTAGACCCCGGTGATATCCAGAGGGGAGCTGTACTGATATGTGTACTTGATGAGGACTGACATGTTTTCTTTGCATCTAGCATATGAGATTTGGCTACATAGGCCACGCATCGCATGGCCCTAGTATGGCTGATAGCATTCATGCCTTGCATCATATAGTTTGGTACAGTTGATAGCATTCATGGACTTACTGCAGGTTTCCGCATTACTCTGATATTATATACTTGGCACTTGCCTTACGCACACACTTACACCACCCACTAAGTTTTTGTAAGCTTATGCACGACCGTTGAGTGCAGGTAGCATTGGACAGCAACAGTGCTGAGGCAGGAGTGCTCATCTGGCTATTTTGGAGTTTTTGATCACCTTGTATTTCCTTTTCCTATTGTACTTAAAGTTTTTGATATAGTGGATATGTGGTGATGTTGTTTTGTGACTTGGTTATGCTTGGGGTTATGCTCCATTATAAAAAAAATCATTCTAAAAATCCTCCTTGTAGGATCCCAGGATCGAAATCTGGCATATGATTGCCAGGAACTGGGAATGGGGCACTACGGAGGCTGTCGGCACCGGATTCGATGATCGGGATTCCTGTGAATCCGATTTTCGGGTTTGGGGCGTGACATTTAGAATTTATTTTATAATGGGGTCCATGGTCTTATACTAACTAGGAATGGATGATTGTCATAAATATTATCACATACATCATGGTGGAATAGCACATCACAATCGGGCCTCACATAGACAATGCAACGGGCTATACATTGCAATGAGCCTCACATAAGGGCCTCATATACATCACATTGGTCCTCATCCCATGAGCTTCATATACATCACAATGGGCCTCATACAAGGGCCCCACATGCATCACATTAGGCCTCATCACATGGGCCTCACATACATCACATTGGGCCTCATCACATGGGCCTCATATACATCATATTGGGCCTCATCCCATGGGCCCTATGTACATCATAGTGGGCCTCATGGGGCAGCTCATATGGTTTAGTAAAAATGGATGGGCAGCAAGTGTAACTATACATCAAGGTGGCCCTGCACATGCAGTAGGTGGGCCCTGCAAATGCAATAGGTGGACCCAGCACATGCCAGATGGGCCTTACACGTGCCAGATGGGCCCCGCCAGATGGATAGCATGGATATATAATGCACACATCATGGTGGATCCTACTGTCCATGCATTGGACGGTGCTGGACGGTGTGGATGAAGCACATACATTATGGTGGTGTCCATGTCCAGTGAACTGGACGGACGAGGATGGACGGCCCTGCTGGCTTGACGGACAGTGCAGGTATAATACATGAGGATGGGGTCCATGTGCATGTGGCCCACAACACCTTGATTAAGTTAAAATTTGGGCGTTCCTCTCATCCAGATCAGATGGAATTTTATGTACACATTAGGTGGGCCATCATACTAGATAGCAAGGACGTCCAGTAAATCTGGATGGCTGGACATCATACACACATCAGGTGAGCCACACACATAATCAACACCATAAAAAATGACAGAGAGAGAAAGAAAATAGAGAGAAAGAGACGTATGATGGAGGGGCTCCGCCACTATGAGCCCTTCAATACATGCATCATACATTCATCAAGATGGGTCCCATGATTGGGCGGGCCCTCAAATCAATAAATCAAGGGATGCCATCCTCACCACAAATCAAGGGTCTAAATGACCCCTCAATGATCTAGATCGAATAATACATCATGATGGGGGTCCATGGAGAATGGCCCTATCATAGCTCGTGCATGCATCCAAGGTGGGCCATTAGCCACACCTAAGGGGCAAAATAGGATCTCCACCATTGATTGGTGGATCCTACATGTCCCAAGGAAGAATAGAAATGAAGATACATGGAGAAAATGAAAGAAACTACACTTAGGATGCACCCACCTATGATCTTCTCCTTCTTCTTCCTCCTATAGGTCCTAGAGCTCCAAGAGGGTTGTTTTAATGGTTGAGATGGGTTTTTAATGGTTGGATTGAGAGGGATCTAAGGTGAAGGTGGCTGGATTTTTGGATTCATGACTTGGACATTCATGGCTTAAGGGAGGGAAAGAGAGAGATGTAGTGGTGTAATGATTAGTTGTAAGGTTATGATTATTTTGTGTAAGAGGCATGGGCTAGTAATTATTGTTTTGTAAAAAGCATGGGGGTATGGTGTAGGGTGGTGTCATCCTAGGTAGCATAGGATGACATCATCCCCATGATGACTTCACCTAGGAAATTGCACTATTTGGAATGGATAGGTCCCGCGTCATGTAGTCCATGGGCAGAATAGAGCGTGAGCCACATCTCACAATCTAAGTGATGGATTGGTGCACGAGATGCGGCGTTGGAACCGTAGTGACAATGTCGTCGCAATGGTATTGGTCTTGGGTCAAGCCAGCTCGAGTTGACGGGATGTAACGTAAGGTCACGCGCAAATGCTATCTACAGGTCGTGGGTTGCCAAAATTTGACCGAGAGGACCGCGAGATCCTAAGGAATGATGGTTACTAGGATACAGGCCAAACAGCTCTCCCCTCCTAATAAAAATTTTGTCTTCAAAATTTACTATCACGTAGAACAAAATGAGAAATCATGGCATATCATATATAGATATATCAATCAATAGAATACATGGCATAATCAATCTACAAAAAGATGGGGATAACACTCTCTAATCTCAGCTTCACGCTCCCAAGATGCCTCATAAGCACTATGATGACCTCACTGCACCTTCACTAAAGGGATGACCTTGGTCTGGAGGACTTGCTCCTTCTGATTAAGGATGCAAACTAGCTGCTCAATGTAGGAAGCATCCTCACAAACCGCAAGTAGCTACCAATCAGTTACGAGAACAGTGTCTGATCCACACTTTTACAACATAGAAATATAAAAATGTTGTGGATGCCAAACAACGTAGGTGGTAAGGTAAGCCTATAGGCTACAACGCCTACACGCCTAGTGATCTCAAAATGCCTAATAAATCTCAGGGTGAGCTTGCCCTTTGCTCCAAATCGAATCAGACCCTTCATGGGTGAGGCCTTAAGATACACTCGATCCCCTACTACAAACTCCAAGGGATGACGTCGACGATCAGCAAAACTCTTCTTCCGGCTCTGAGCTGTGCGCATCCTCTACCAGATGATATCGATAATCTCTGATGTCTGCTGCATAAGCTCGGGGCCTAGGAGACGGTGCTCTCTGACCTCAGCCCAACAACTGGGAGATCTACATGGTCTGCTGTACAAGGCCTCAAAGGAAGTTATACCAATAGTCACCTGATAACTGTTATCGTATACAAACTCACTTAAGCGTAAATGCTCATCGCATCTACCCGAGAAGTCAATCACACAAGCCCTGAGCATATCCTCTAGGATCTGGTTGACCCTCTCGGTCTGCCCATCGGTCTACGAATGATACGCGATGCTGAACTGCAAGGAAGACCCCATCGCCTTCTAGAAACTCATTTAAAATTGAGATGTAAACTTCGAGTCTCGGTCGAAAATAATCAAGACTGGAACACTGTGCAGTCTCATTATCTCATCAATAAATAATCTGGCAATCCGGTCTAAAGGCAAGGCCGCATGAATCGTAAGAAAATATGTCGACTTCATCAAATGATCCATAAGCCAGATAGCGTCATGATCGTGCCGAGTCCTCGGCAAGCTCATAATGAAATCTGTGGATACGTGCTCCCACTTCCACGTCAGGATTCTTAACGGCTGCAATGGACATGAGGGTCTCTAATGATCAGCCTTGACACGCTAGCATGTGTCACACTTGGCCACAAAATTGGCGATCTGGTGCTTCATCCCTGCCAAAAATATTATCACCTCATATCACAGTACATATTTATCGAGTCAGGGTGGATAGAAAACCTCGATTGATGCACCTTGGTCATAAGATCTCTGTGCAACTCTAGAATATCTGGGACATATAATCGGCCTCTGAAGCGAAGTCCACCATCAGAACTAATTTTCTAATCTGACTGACTCTCAAATGCCGCCTCTACTCAATAACTCTACAATGAATCGTCTGACTGCTTAGCCTTAATCACCCTTGCTACTAGAGAGGGTTGAATCAATAGGCTCGATAACTGCATGATAGAAGACTGCAAGTCAAACTTGAAGTCATACGCTGCAATATCCTCGAGCATCTTTCACTCATTAATCATCAAATGCGCCACCAGGCCTAGTAGCTGATAGCTGAGGGCATCCACCACCACGTTCATCTTGTCTGGGTGGTACAATAGATCAAAATTAAAGTCCTTTAGGAGCTCCATCCAACGTCTCTACCTCATGTTCAACTTGGACTGAGAGAAGAGATACTTTAAGCTCTTATGGTGGGAGAAGAGCTCGAACCTGACTCCAAAAAGATAATGTCTCCACACCTTCAGTGCAAAGATGATTGCTACCAGTTCTAAATTATGCATGGGGTAGTTCAGGTCATGGACCTTGAGTTAGCAAGACGCATAATCTATCGACTTCCTATGCTACATCATGAAAGCACCCAAGCCAACATGTGAGGCATCGGTAAACACCACAAATCCTTCAGTCCCAGAGGGAAGAGTGAGGATAGGAGTAGATGTGAGGTGGTCCTTTAGCTCTAAAAATGCTCTCTCACAGATGTCACTCCACACAAACTCTACACCCTTCTAGGTCAACCTGGTCAGCGGCATTGCGATATGGGAGAATCCCTCAATAAAATGCCAATAACATCTCACAAAACTAAGAAAACAATGGATCTCGGATGCATTCGTGGGTTGGACCCACTAACGCACTGGATCAATCTTTGAGGGGTCCACTGCGACACCCTCCCTCATCACCATGTGACCTAGGAACTTCACCTCCTCCTACTAAAACTCACACTTCTCCAGCTTTGCATACAACTAGTGGGCATGAAGGGTCTGCAAGGTAATCTCCAGATGTTGCTTATGATCCTTGTAGGTCCTGAATAGATCATAATGTCGTTGATGAAGACCACAATATATTTATCTAGATAAGGACAGAAGACCCCGTTCATCAACTGTATGAAGACGACGGGTGCATTGGTTAGTCCAAAGGATATTACTTGAAACTTAAAGTGACCATAATGCATCCTGAAAGCTGTCTTCGGAATATCCACCAATCAAACCCAAATCTGATGATAACCAAACTGCAGGTCTATCTTTGAAAAGAACTGTCCACCCTACAGTTGATTAAATAAATTACTATCCTCGGGAGTGAATACTTGTTCTTGATTATGACCCGAATGAGATCGCGGTAATCCACGCAGTCTGAAACTCAATATGCTGGCCAACAGCAATCCCAGGATCTCCTAAAATTGTAACAGCCTGAATTTCACGGCCAGAGTATGTACTCATGCCCGAGGAAATCGGGTGTTAATAATGTACAACTGGATGCTCTGAAACTGTACCCTATTTTTTTATTTGTTCACATCCAGATACATTCATGAAGATAACATTTACAAGAATAAAATCAACTATAATGATTATATATCATTAGAATAAAAGAATAATCAAGGCCTCATAATGGGATGTTTATTACAACATCAGAGTTAACAGCGGAAGTATAAAACTAAACAGTAAAATTACCTTCTTAGTCTATCAAAATGATCTTCTATAGGGAAGTAGTCCTCCAAGTCTTCAATCTGTACGTCACCTGCATCATCTGTACGGTTGGGAGAGGGTTAATGCCCTACTCATTGTGAAGGTTATCCTTTAAGATTAACAATAATTCAAGAGTTACATAAAAAGGGTCTGATATGTCCCGTGCTCCACTAACATGAGGGTATCAATATGCACAAACAACCTGCATGATATGTATACCTAGAAAAGTATGTGGGGCTCATCATACATAGTGATCACCACATTGTGGGATATGATTAATAGATAACCAGCTCGACCCACACTCTCACTATACGGATATTCACCGGCATGGCCAACGCTACGGTGGATTTACGAGAACACCTCAGAGCGCACAACACATGGGCTGGGTGAATTACGTGACATGATTTGTTCATAGAGTGACTATTTGTAACATCCAATCCCGGAGTGATGTGACCCTACAATAGAGAATTACACACATCGATTTATGCAGCACTACCCGAAGGCTCAAAGACTAACGTGACCCAAGAGGGTATCTACCCAAAGCGTATTACGTCCATGATAGAATATTTGAATCACTAGTTGTGATACATCTTACACATCACTTACACTTACAGAGAATATAAACTGAATAATAACAAATATAACTGAATCTGAATAAAGAATTTTAACTGAATTATGGAGATTCTGAAATGACAAGACACATGCCCAAGCCGTAGAGACAGACGACACGAGGTCAATATAATAAAGAGAAGAGTGACAATGGTCAGCTCAACAAAAGTGGCAATGGCTAATATAATAAGAAAAGAGTGACAATGGTCAATTCTATAATATGAAGAGTGGCAATGGACAACTCAAATAAAGAGACGAGTGGCAGGGCCAACTCAATAAATTGATGAGGCAAGGGCAAGGCTTGCATCCGTGGCCTCACATAAATTCAAAGAAATCCCTTATAATTAACATGATGTCATAAACCCAAAGGGCCAATAATTATAATGATAATAATGAAATCAATTGATAAGATAGTTCTAGAAAAATAAAAACATGGAAGGCAGGATGAATCACATCATCAAAGGTATACAAAGACAAGATAATTTACATCATTAAAGGTATGAAAAGGCAGGATAGTTCGCATCACTGAAGGTATGAAAAGACAGGATAAATATAAAACTTAAATTAGTGTAAGCTTAAAGGATAAAACCCTCACCTTAAAATTAAATCGTCCTCAATCGAGGCTAGATATCCATGTATGCCCCTGTATATCAGACTATATCCTAAATCACATGGTTTGAACAATTAGAATTTATCTAGGTTTTGGTTTATGTTGATGTTTGAATTAGGTTTAATAGTTGTAACCCTTCAAATTAAAAAAAGGAAATCTTACCTTTATTCGAACTCGACTATGACTTAGTGAGTCAAAATACAATGCCTTCTCTCTCTCTCTCTCTCTCTCTCTCTCTCTCTCTCTCTCTCTCTCTCTCTTTCTCTTCCTCCTTTTGGAGTGCTAAGATCTAAACGTCAGGAAGATGGGCGAAGATCTAAATGTCAAGGAGATGGGCCAGACTTGGGTAGGATAACCAAATCGATGCTCCATCTTTCCAGACTCGGATTACTCAACCGAGTTGACTCGGCAAGTCGAAGATCTTCTTCTTCTATCTTTTTCCTTTCTTTCCTCCCTTTTCTTTCCTTTCTTCTTCTCTTTCTTTCCTTGCTTCTCTTTTCTTTTCTTTCCTTTTCTCTTTTCCTTTCTTCTCTTTTCATTTCTTTTTTTTCTTTCTTTCTTCTTTCCTATGCTGAAGCATCCAGTAGCATATGGCTTTTCCTTTTTCATTTTCTCCAAACGCCAGACGAGGGTGTTTCCTCTTTATAATGGTGAGGACCTTCTAACCTCTCCCTGCATAGCCCTTGCACAGGTCTGGTTGTGTTAGGAAAGGAGTCGGAATGATTTTCTAAGCAGACATGGGCTGCGTACAAACAAAACAAACCTATGGTTTGTCCTTGCTGATCATCGCCAGCATGAATTTCTCCTATAATCACAATGCTAGAAGATGTTTCTTCAGTGAAGGGCCATCAGATGTGTCGCTTTGATTCAGAATTGGAGCTCAAACAGCATGTAACGGTCCCTGTTTGACCTGGGAAGATGATTAAAGCTTCAATGGTAGATTTAAGTTCGTGGATTATTTTCCTGAGCCGACTTCAATGGATGTCATAGATTCATCTTACAGATCTCGTGGACAACACGATCTGACATCCAACAAGCTTTGATGGGTGGTTTTTGCGAAAGGAGCTCCTGTTTATGCAGCTTGCTTGTGAGAAAATGACGGAAGGCTTTCGTTTTCGGCTCTCCTTCTTTCGTTCGGACACCTGGATGGGATAGGACATGATCCCTCTCAGTTTTTGGATGGCTGAGATCTTTTAATGAGGTTATGATTGGAGACCACAATGTCCATCAGATGGACGGTGTCTGTCAACCCTGCGGACAGCACCTGACCTTGTTTACACTGATTGTAGTGGGCAAGTACACGTGCATAGGCGCACGTGGTTAGAAGGGTTCTGACCAGTCCAAACACCTCTACAAGATGGGCGATCTGGATTAACTAGGTGGGGCCATGATGGTGGTCCACCACATCTCCCAAGACAAACAGGGTCCGTCCGTTGTGTGTGGCAGAGAAACAAGGGATCGATTTTGATCGGTCAGCGACCTGATCCCCTCGATATGGTGTACAACGGGTGCACCATGGTGGTGTACGTGCACACACATGTAGGATTCAACTTGTGATGTTTTTGGACAATTTACACCATCCATTCGGTTCCCAGTCTAAGTTAAGGGGTTGACTTCAAATCTAGAGCATATCCAAAGATCAGGTGGTCCCACATCAACGGTTACAGGCTATTACCTCTATCTGGACCGCTTATATGGTGATCCAAGGGCTGAAATTTGGTTTGTACTGTTAAATTATGATGATTAAGCTTGTTATAAGGTTTTTAACTAAATTGGATTGTCGGAACCATGTGATCTAGGATTTAGTGGTCTATGTTAAGGGCAATTATGTAATTATTACTGATATAAATGTTCTGTGAAATATGATGGGTTTGCATGGTAATAGGCACGTTTCTAATTAACTCTTATAAAATAACTTTCATCTAAATTACTATAGATGAGGAGTTATTCACTGATATTGTTAAAGGATGGTGCCTATTGCTAAAATCAACGGCCAGAGGGCTTGATCTATGAATGGAAAACATTCCTAACGATTGGGTTAGTGTCAGGGCAAGGACCTAGGGCTAGAATAGTTGGATTGGTATTGTACACATGTACATACTAAGTAAATTTCTTGGTAATGCTTGAGAACTTTCAATACTCGGGTATTGAAAAGTTCAGAGCGTTACAATCTACCCCCCTTAAACATAATTTCACCCCTGAAATTTAGTACTTCTAATGTACAAGCCATCTTTCATATCTCTGAGGATTCCCTATATCTAGTGTTCAGGTGATACGGATGGATGATGTTTACCTATATCTTGTGTTCCAGGTAATACGGATCGATGGTTGTAGTAGGTTCGAGCCTGATACACAGATCTTTTGTTTACACAGTACAGAGGATTTACTGGTTTCATTTGTATTCTCGTTGAATCTCAATCCTTTGCTTGATCAGAGCATTGGAATCTTTCAAGGTTTTTTAGGACTTAGAATTTGAGTCAAACCCTGTAAACTTCACATAAACATGTTTCCATCAATCCACAATCTCGATTGCTCTAAACTCATGGGAAGTGTCATGAAGTCTTACCTTGTAATGGGTAATCGTACGTAGCCTATTAAACTTTCATTGTGTACTTGGTTATATGATACACTACCTAACCTTACTTTTATCGTTCTTACTAATTCATTACATCTAGGTTTTCTTTGTACTATTCGTAAGCTAGATATGTATAGGTCCAGGTGCACGTATAGTTGGCTATCTGGATTTAGGGACGCTACAGCCTACCCCCCTAAAATGAAATCTTGACCTTGAGATTTGGTGATTGGAGTTACGCCTTTCCTGATTATGGTTCCGTTGCTAGGACTTGAACCCGGGTTTCTCGGGTGAGGGCCGAGTATCCTGACCAACTTGACTACAATAGATTTGAAATTCTTTATAGGAGGTTGAAGGGAACTTAGATTCGTAGTTTCTAGATTCCATATCTAACTTAATATTTCCAATGAAAAATCTAAGTATGTTTTGCTAATTATTTATAGTTTATGATGGTCCACTCCCTCAGGCCCATTTAATCTCATTCTTGCTCTGATACCAACTGTAATAGCCCGAATTTTCACGGCCAGAGTATGTACTTGTGCTCGAGGAAACCGGGTGTTAATAATATACAACTGGATGCTCTAAAATCGCACCCTATTTTTTTATTTGTTTACATCCAGATACATTCATGAAGGTAATATTCATAAGAATAAAATCAATTGTAATGATTATTTATCATTAGAGTAAAAGAATACTCAAGGCCTCATAATGGGAGGTTTATTACAACATCAGAGTTCACAGCGGAAGTATAAAACTAAACAGTAAAATTGCCTTCTTAGTCTTTCAAAATGATCTTCTATAGGAAAGTAGTTTTCTAAGTCTTCAATCTGTATGTCACCTGCATCATCTGTACGGTTTGGAGAGGGTCAATGCCCTACTCATAATTTAAGAGATACATAATAAGTAAAGTAAGGGTCTGATATGTCCCGTGCTCTACTATCACGAGGGTATGAGCATGCACAAACAACCTACATGAGATACATGCCTAGCAAAGTATGTGGGGCTCATCATACATAGTAATCATCACATTGTGGAATATGATTAATAGATAACTGGCTCGACCCGCACTCTCACTATACGGATGTTCGCCATCATGGCCAATGCTACCGTGAATTTATGAGAACACCTCAGAGCGCACAACACATGGGGGGTGAATTACATGACATGATTTGTTCATGAAGTGACTATTTATGACATCCAATTTCAGAGTAATGTGACACGATAATAGAAAATTACACACATCGATTTGTGTACCACTACCTGAAGGCTTAAGGACTTACGTGCCCCAAGAGGGTCTCTACCCAGAGTGCATTACGTCAATGATAGAATATTTGAATCACTAGTTATGATACATCTTACGCATCACTTGCACTTATAAAGAATATAAACTGAAAGATAACAAATATAACTGAATCCGAATAAAGAATGTCAACTGAATTATGGAGATTCTGAAATGACAAGACACATGCCCATGCCGTAGAGACAGACGACACAAGGCCAATATAATAAAGAGAAGAGTGACAATGGTCAACTCAACAAAAGTGGCAATGGCCAATATAATAAGAAAAGAGTGACAATAGTCAATTCTATAATATGAAGAGTGGCAATGGCCAACTCAAATAAAGAGATGAGTGGCAGGGCCAACTCAATATATTGATGAGGCAAGGGCAAGGCTTGCATCCGTGGCCTCACATAAATTCAAAGAAATCCCTTATAATTGACACGATGTCGTAAACCCAAAGGGCCAATAATTATAATGATAATAATGAAATCAATTGATAAGATAGTTCTAGAAAAATAAAAACATGGAAGGCAGGATGAATCACATCATTAAAGGTATACAAAGACAAGATAATTTACATCATTAAAGGTATGAAAAGGCAGGATAGTTCGCATCACTGAAGGTATGAAAAGACAGGATAAATATAAAACTTAAATTAGTGTAAGCTTAAAGGATAAAACCCTTACCTTAAAATTGAATCTTCCTCAATCGAGGCTAGATGTCCATGTATGCCCCTATATAGCAGACTATATCCTAAATCACATGGTTTGAACAATTAGAATTTATCTAGGTTTCGGTTTATGTTGATGTTTGAATTAGGTTTAATAGTTGTAACCCTTCAAATTAAAAGATTGAAATCTTACCTTTATCTGAAATCGACTGTGAGTCAGTGAGTCAAAATACAATGCCTTCTCTCTCTCTTTCTCTTCCTTCTTTTAGAGTGCTAAGATCTAAACGTCAAGAAGATGGGCTAAGATCTGAATGTTAAGGAGATGGGCCTAACTTGGGTAGGATAACCGAATCGATACTCCAGCTTTCCAGACTCAGATTACTCAGCCGAGTTGACTCGGCGAGTCGGAGCTCTTCTTCTTCTTTCTTTTTCCTTTCTTTCCTCCATTTTATTTCCTTTCTTCTTCTCTTTCCTTCTCTTTCTCTTTCTTTCCTTACTTCTCTTTTCTTTTCTTTCCTTTTCTCTTTTCCTTTCTTCTCTTTTCCTTTCTTTCTTTCTTCTTTCCTACGCTGGAGCATCCAGCAACATATGGCTCTTCCTGTTTCATTTTCTCCAAACACTAGATGAGGGTGTTTCCTCTTTATAATGGTGCGAACCTTCTAGCCTTTCCTTGTGTAGCCCTTACACAGGTCTGGTTGTGTCAGGAAAGGAGTCGGAATGATTTTGTACGCAGACATGGTCTGAGTACAAACAAAATAGAGTTGTGGTTTGTCCTTGCTGATCATCAGCAACATGAATTTCTCCTATGATCACAATGCTGGAAGACGTTTCTTCAGTGAAGGGCCATCAAATGTGTTGTTTTGATTCAGAATTGGAGCTCAAACAGCGAGCAATGGTCCCTGTTTAATCTGGGAAGATGATTAAAGCTTCAATGGTAGATTTGAGTTCGTGGCTTATTTTCCCGAGCCAACTTTAATAGACGTCTTAGATTCATCTTACGGATCTCATGGACAACAAGATCCGACATCTAATAAGCTTTGATGTGTGGTTTTTACGAAAGGAGCTCCCGTTTGCGCAGCTTCCTTTCAAGAAAATGGTGAAAGGCTTTCGTTTTCGGCTTTCCTTCTTTTGTTCGGACACCTTGGATGGGATCGGACATGATCCCTCTAGGTTTTTGGACGGCTGAGATCTTTTAATGAGGTTGTGATAGGAGGCCACAACATCCATCAGATGGACAATGTCTATCAACCCTGCGGACAGAGCTTGGCCTTGTTTGCACTGATTATATTGGGCAAGTACACGTGCATAGGCGCACGTGGTTAGAAGGGTTCTGACCGGTCCGAACACCTCTATAAGTTAGGCGGTCCAGATTAACTAGGTGGGCCATGATGGTGGTCCACCACATCTCCCAAGATCAACAGGGTTCGTTCGTTGCTTGCTGCAAAGAAACAGGGGATCGGTTTTGATCGAGTCAGCACTCGCTGACCGATCCCCTCGATATGGTGCACAGTGGGTGCACATGGTGGTGTATGCGCACACACATGTAGGATCCAACTTGTGATGTTTTCGAACAATCTACACCGTCCATTCAGTTCCTAGTCTAATTTAAGGGGTTGACCTCAAATCTAGAGTATATCCAAAGATCAGGTGGTCCCACATCAATGGTTATAGGTTATAACCTCTATCTAGGCCACTTCTATGTGGATCTAAGGGCTGAAATTTGGTTTGTACTGTTAAATTATGATGATTAAGCTTGTTATAAGGTTTTTACCTGAATTGGATTGTTGGAACCATGTGATCTAGGATTTAGTGGTGTATGTTAAGGGCAATTACGTAATTATTGCTGATATAAGTGTTTTGTGAAATCTGATGGGCTTGCATGGTAATAGGCATGCTTCTAAGTAACTCTTATAAATATCTTTCATGTAAATTACTATAGATGAGGAGTTATTCACTGATTTTGTCAAAGGGATGGTACTTGTTGCTAAAATCAACGGTCAGAGGGCTTGATCTATTAATGGAAATCTTTCCTAACGATTGGGTTAGTGTCAGGACGAGGACCTAGGGCTAGAACAGTTGGATTGGTATTGTACACATGTACATACTAGGTAAATTTCTTGGTAACGCTCGAGAACTTTCAATACTCGGGTATTGAAAAGTTTGGGGTGTTACAATCTACCCCCCTTAAACATAATTTTGCCCCTGAAATTTAGTACTTCTAATGTATAAGCCATCTTTCATGTCTCTAAGGATTCCCTATATCTAGTGTTCAGGTAATACGGATGGATGATGTTTACCTATATCCTATGTTTCAGGTGATACGGATCGATGGTTGTAGTGGGTTCGAGCCTAATACACAGATCCATTGTTTGCACAGTACAGAGGATTTACTGGTATCAATTTGTATTCCCGTTGAATCTCGATCGTTTGCTTGATCAGATCATTGGAATCTTTTGAGGTTTTTTAGGACTTAGAATTCGAGTCAAATAAACTTCACATAAACATGTTTCCATCAATCCACAATCTCGATTGCTCTAAACTCATGGGAAGTGTCCTGAAGTCTTACCTTGTAATGGGTAATCCTACGAAGGTTATTAAACTTTCATTGTGTACTTGGTTATATGATACACTACCTAACCTTACTTTTATCATTCTTACTAGTTCATTACATCTAGGTTTTCTTTATACTATTCATAAGCTAGATATGTATAGGTCTAAGTGCACATATAGTTGGCTATCTGGATTTCTGGACGCTATAAGAATACATTGGGGAAATCACAAACAATTGGCAACTGAACAATACTCACTGCTACAGGGCCCTCTACGGCACACACATTAAACAAGACAGTGACTCTCCTCTGGGATCAGCTATGAACTGGAGTTGTCATGCCCCAAACTTGAAAACTGGCTCACAAAATTTTCGATCGTCAAATCCAGCGCTGACAGCCTTCGTAGTATCCCGCTTTCGGCTCCCAGCGTCCATACACTAGGTTTCCAATCATAGGATCCTACGAGGAGGATTTTCAACATGAATTTGATTCGTAATAAGCACAATCAAAGGCATAACCCACAAACAACAACTAAAAACTCCATCACATTTTTACTATGATAAAAATTTTATAAGTACAATGCGCATAAAGGGAAATACAATGATGATAGACAAAAGCTTTAAGATGATCTACTATGAGCTCCTGCTTCAGTGTTGCTGCAGTCCAACATCACCTGCACATAGCAGTTGTGCATAAGCTTACGGAAAGCTTAAAAGGTAGTGAAATTGTATGCGCAATGTAGTAATACAATTATGGAATATTAGAGTAATGTAGAATATGCTAATGAATCCATGAATGCTATTAGTCGTACCAAGGCTATGCGATACAGGCATGAATGATGTCGACCATACTAAGACCATGCAATGTGACATGCAACTCAAGCATACCAATCCTCATCTGAGTCCACATATCAACACAGCTCAACTCTAAAATATTATCGTAGTTTAGTACACTCCAAACCAGATTGTCACCCCATCGCGTGCAACAAGGTGAGTGGAAGAGACCTCACTAGCTGCCTACCAATATTGGGCTCGGCTCATCGATAGCAGACCCATTCCTTGAGCCGGTCAAATTGAACCTATCTGTAACACCCTGAAAATCGGGGGTCGTGTATAAACTCAACTCCCGAGTTCCAGACCGTCACTTATGCAACAAAAATGGTTATGATTCAATGTTGTCTGATTTAAAGCATTCACATGAGTAAAAGTATACCAAAACTGCAATTCATACTTCAGATCCAGTGATAAAAGCAAGCGGAAGACTAAACAATGTATATATCACTGTATGGAAAAACAAAGTAATCTCATCTGTCTCCAAAGTATGACTACATCTCTGAGTCTCATTTACATATACATAACAAAAGAATAATGTTCAAAAGAAAGTCCCACTAATGTCCCCTCGATCCAGGTCGCCTACGGGAAGCCGTCGTGGTACTGCATATACGAGAACTCATCCTGGTCCTCGTCAATCTCTGGCTCCACCTCCTGGATCTCGTCCTCACCTGCAACTACAATAGGGTCTGGTGGGTGTTGCAAACACCATCCCGTAACGTGGGAATGAGTGATCAACTCAGTGGAATCATAGAGCAAAGATTAGCATGTTCACAATTCAATCACGCGATAATAGTAAAGCAGTAAATCAGACAATCCTAATACTGTTGTTAATGCAAGATGATATGACGTGATGTATGCCCTCACCGACGATCACCCTCATGCGGCAACATCTTACGACCGCGGCATGCCACACTCCCTAGAGTGCTCCACATCTTCTAGGCACATGCAATGCTATGGTGATATGATTTCCAAGTTGTTATTAGTCCATTCAAACAGCAGGATTGGGAAACTAAGGTACTTCCCTTGTATCAATCCCAACACAGATCCTGTCTAGGGTCGTCACTCCTAGTAATCTCATACGATGTGTATTTCGTAGGTCACTGCAAGGGCTGTCAGGGCTGTTGCTCGCACTCGTTGCACCGCTCCCCCATCACCTTATCAATACAGGCCTACCGTACTCTACTGCAACGGAAGGGTCGTCGCCTCCCGTGGACTCAGAATACGCTCGCGGTCACTACAAAGGGCTCGCCGTCTGATCAGTGTAGGCCGACACCTAGAATATAGTGTCCCATACCACCATAATCTGCTCACGAGTTTAGGTGCTCACTGGTCACTACGGGGAGGTTTGTGGCCCCAGCGTAGGCCGACAGCTCGACCACGGTGTCCCATACCACCATGCCCGGCTCATGAGTCTTCGTGGATCAAGGTACCATGGTTAACAGGGTTTACAATGGTAAGTTCAGTACCCTAGGTTCAAGCAGTTATGACACATACAAGGTGAACATACATCGGCCAGTCGGGTTACTTGACGGGCTCGACTAGCGCGATCGCATCTCAAGTTGAATGACATGAAGTGCGTAAAACACTTCGCGTGGCCTAACCACTGCCGCCAACTCTCAACACGAATCACGTTCATCGACGCGTCGTTCGTGGCTATGACCAGTCAGCCACGAATTCGCTCGGTTACCGACTGCCTGGACTAAGTCTAGTCCCACACATCTATGGACTCATATTAACACGATATGCAAATATATTGGAATTGAAATACATCATGTGAGCATGTTAACACATGTTATAACATTCAACTTAAGCAAATCTTCAAGGCATACTTTCTATGCATGTAAAGCAATCATGCATAAGGTAAACATATAGGAAATCATTTAGGTCAGCATATTAATCATGAAATCAATCTCAAACTACTACATAACATCATTTAATTCAATACATACTAATACAAGCATTTATACAAACACATACACTACACACTTAAGTCCACATATAGTATGTCGACCCAAAGTGCGCAACCTGGCGAATCTCTTCGCAAAACTGATTATGCAAGCATTCCTAACTCCCTAATGCGGCGACAAACCATGTCAATCATGTCAGCAAAATATGCATGTAGACCGTACTTCCTACAAATGACTAAAATGCCCTAAATCTCATATTCTTCGTTAATTTACGAAACAGGAAACGGAGAGCATGTTGTACATGTCAAATGGCGATGCTGTCAATAATCTACTATTAAATGACATTGAAAGCGTTGTAAACCGTCAATCAAAGCGTCTAAAATCCTCACCTAGTCTCTTACGGTTGCAGGATTTCGAACGGAGCGTGTACGATTCGTCTACGGCAGTAGGAAAGCCTGATTTATGGAATACGTTAGCTAACATGTTATGCAACTAAGTAAACCCTAAATCAGCAAGTTTTTGGGATTATTTTATACCTGAAAAATGGAGAAATCACCAGCCAGGTGATTGGAAGGAAGTGCTGAAGCAGCAACTGTCAGGGGCTCGGAAGCGGGAAGAATCTCTTCTTCTCTTTCTCTCAAACTCTCACTCCTTTTTCTAGGGTTTGTGATTTTCGGATGGAAGGGAGAAATGAGGGTTTCAACCCCTTTTATAAGCTTGAAATTGCCGAAAATAGGCTCCGGGACGAAGTTTACTTGGTGCCTATCCATTTCGGGGCTGTTTCGGTCCAAAAACTGCTTTCTGGTGGTCCCCAGGTTGATTGCGATCAGACTTAAGCTCATGGGTACCAGATGTACCTCGTATTAAGTTTTCAGTCTGACAGGGTTCGCAGATCGCACGTGGCGGACCAGTTTCAGTTCAGCGGTCACCGCACGTAGATCAGGGCTGAAAGTCTCATGATAATAAATACAAATTTTTCCTGATCCGAGGGTGTAATCTGGATGAATTCTGACGGTCAGAACGCTTAATACTGACGCGTCAAGTCGTGTGCCAGATTTGAATTTGAAATTCCAAATCCGTCCCTATTCGCGGTCGCTTCAGTCCGGGTTCAACGAAATCGTCTGTGATTATCGGTTTGACTTGATTTTCGAGATGATTGTCAAGTCCAGCTGGGCGGTTTTAACGGTCTAAGATAGGAGGTATCGGACCTTCGACGCGCGGTCTAAATCCAATATAAGATTTCAATATGGTCCAGAGGACAAACCCGCTTAGAGTTTGATCCGAGGTTATAGAGTGTTGTAGAGTCGTTTGTTCTACTCGATTTGGGTCTTGCAGAACGTATTTAAAGTGATCAGGGACTATTTCCCAGCTACTCTAGCGTTGCGCTAGCTAACTTACGCTTAATTTCCATGGAAATTATTTCTACGCGATTTCGGGTCAAATCGGTACTCGAACCCAAGTACGGATTTTTCACGGGCGTTACAGTCTACTCCCCTTAACAAATAATTTCGTCCTCGAAATTTGTACCTTTTCGTACTCCTCGAGAAGCTGTGGGTAGTTCTTTCTGATCTCGGCTTCTGTCTCCCAAGTAGCCTCCTCCTCAGAGTGATGCATCCACAGTACCTTCACAAGGGGAATCACCTTGCTACACAGTACCTGCTCCTTCCTGTCTAAGATACGTGACGGTCGCAGGATATAAGTAACATCCTCTCCTAACTGCACCTGCTCCCATCTGATGATATGGGAAGGATCAGCAACGTACTTCTTCAGCATAGAAACATGAAATACGTTGTGGACGCTCGCGAGGGGCGTGGGTAAAGCCAATCGGTAAGCCACCGCTCCCACACGATCGAGGATCTGGAATGGACCAATGAATCGCGGTGCCAGCTTCCCCTTCTTCCCGAACCGAAGGACTCCCTTCATAGGGGAAACTCGCAAATACACGTGATCCCCGACTGTGAACTCAAGTGGCCGTCGTCTCGTATCGGCGTAGCTCTTCTGTCTACTCTGCGCTGTAAGAAGCCGACGTCGAATAATATCGATCTTCTCTGACGTCGCCTGCACTAACTCTGGGCCGATCAAGCTACGCTCACCGACCTCTAACCAGCAATGTGGTGCGCGACAAGGTCGCCCATACAGCGCCTCATAAGGTGTCATGCCGATACTCGCCTGGAAGCTATTGTTGTATGCAAACTCTACATATGCAAGACAGTCATCCCAACTGTCCTTGAAGTCCAATGCGCAAGCTCGCAACATGTCCTCCAGGATCTGGTTCACTCGCTCCGTCTGTCCGTCCGTCTGTGGGTGGAAGGTAGTACTGAACTTCAACTTCACACCCATAGCCTCCTGAATGCGAGTCCAGAAAATAGAAGTGAACCGCGTGTCTCTGTCCGACACGATCTCCAACGGAACTCCATGCAGATGCACAATCTCTCGGATGTACAATCTAGCCAGCTCGTCTGCAGAGTTCGTAACTCTGATCGGTAGAAAGTGCGCCGACTTCGTCAATCGGTCGACGATCACCCAAATGGAATCATGCCCCTTCCTCGTCTTCGGCAACCCAGAAATGAAGTCCATGGAAATGAAATCCCACTTCCACTCTGCAATCGGCATAGGCTGCAAAAGTCCAGGTGGTCGGCGATGCTCTGCCTTCACCTGCTGACAAGTGAGACAACGGGACACGAACGCAGCTATGTGGGTCTTCATACCTTCCCACCAATACGTCCTCTTCACGTCACGATACATCTTCGTACTGCCTGGATGCATCGCGAGTCTAGTAGAATGCGCAGCCTCGAGAATCTCTCGTCTCAAGTCAGGGACATCTGGGACGCATAGGCGGCCACGGTAACGTAAGCCCCCATCCATACCAACTCGCCAGTCGGCGTCAGCATCATCACTGGCCTGCTCTCGAAGCTCAGTAAGATGCGCATCATCCCTCTGCGCCTCGATGACTCGGTCATCGATCTGAGATCGCACCTGTACATGTGCGATGAACTCAAATGGCTCTTCTACAGTGAGTTTCTGCTCAAAGTCTCGCAAAAACTCAACCATATCCCACTCGGCAACCATCAGCGGAGCCGCAAACTCTATCGCCTTCTTGCGGCTCAACGCATCAGCCACAAGGTTCGCCTTCCCAGGATGGTAAGAGACTTCAAACTTGAAGTCCTTCAACGTCTCCATCCATCGTCGCTGCCTCATATTCAAGTCTCGCTGCATGAATATGTACTTGAGGCTCTTGTGGTCGCAAAAGAGCTCGAACTCCTCTCCGTAGAGGTAATGTCTCCAGAGTCTCAGTGCGAATATAACGGCTGCCAACTCTAGGTCGTGTGTAGGGTAATTCTCCTCGTGCTTCCTTAATTGTCTCGAGGCATACGAAATTACCCTGTCCCTCTGCATAAGGATACAACCCAAACCAACGCTAGACGCGTCAGTGTATATAGTGTATCTAACCCCTTGCTCTGGCAATACTAGCACAGGGGCGGACGTAAGCCTGTCCTTCAGCTCCTGAAAAGCTGACTCCGCCTTATCATTCCAGGTGAACTTCACGTCCTTCCGTGTCAACTGAGATAAGGGTCTCGCGATCTTCGAGAAGTCCTGAATGAAGCGCCGATAGTAACCAGCGAGACCCAAGAAACTCCTCACCTCAGTGACAAAACCAGGCCGCTCCCAGTCCTACACCGCAGCTACCTTAGACAGGTCAACTGCCATGCCATCCTTGGACACCACGTGTCCCAGAAACTTCACCTCCTACTTCCAGAAGTCGCACTTCTTGTACTGTGCGAACAACTGATGCCGTCTGAGCGTATCAAGGACCAAACGCAAGTGCTCCTCATGCTCCTCTCGACTCCTAGAGTATACCAAAATGTCGTCAATGAAGACAACGACGAATCAATAAAGGAAAGGCCGAAATATCCGGTTCATCAGATCCATGAACACGGCCGGTGCGTTCGTGAGACCGAACGACATTACGAGGAACTCGTAGTGGCCAAAACTGGTCCTGAATGCTGTCTTCTGCACGTCCTCATCCCTGACGCGCAGCTGATGATAACCTGACTGAAGATTAATCTTCGAGAAGTACTGCGCTCCTCTCAACTGATCAAACAAGTCATCAATCCTGGGCAAAGGGTACTTGTTCTTCACCGTGAGCTGGTTCAGCCTGCGATAATCAATACACAATCGCAGCGAACCATCCTTTTTCTTCACGAACAAGACCGGTGCTCCCCAAGGAGACACACTAGGCCGTATAAAGCCAAGCTCTAGCAGACCATCAATCTGCCTCCTCAACTCCTCCATCTCACATGGTGCCATGCGATACATTGGCAGTGAGACGGGTGTAGAACCAGGAACCAGATCGATAGTGAAATCGATCTCACGTCGGGGCGGCAAACCAGGGATCTTCCTGAACAGATCCCCGAACTCAGAAACAACTGGTGTCTGCTCAAGTACCTGGGCACCAGCGTCGCGCAATAGAGTGGCGTAGCTAAGTATGCGGAAAGGAAGATTTACCCGCACTGAAAACGTGAAAGGCGTGCCCTCAGGCTCGTACACAGTCACCACACGAGCCTCGCAGTCAATCTCGGCTCTCGCTGCAGTCAACCAGTCCATGCCAAGAATGACGTCGAGATAAACGAGAGAGGGATCGACGACCAGATCAAGAGTCATCGTCCTGCCTCCCAGATCAACTAAACAACCCTCACACATCTGGGTGACATCCGAATAATCTCCATAAGCTGCAAGGACTCGCACGCTATCCATAGTGATAGTCTGTAACCCAAGACGTCTGACTACGGCACGCGATATCAAGGAAATCGTGGAACCAGTGTCCACCATGACGAGAACGGGAGTACCTCCGATATGGGCCTTGACCTCGAAGGCTGAATGCTGGAAAGTCGGCGTCGTAGCTGCCTCAGCGGTCAATGCATGAACTCGAGCCTGCTGTGGCCGGTTCGGCCGCTGTGTCAAGGGCCGTGGAGGCTGTCAAATCTGCGATACTGTGGGTCTGAAAGGAGGATGCGCAGGAGCTGACCGTATAGGCGGCGCTGATATCGCCTGTGGACGTACACGATCAATCTTCTGCGGCGGCGAGAACCCACTGTCCCGCATCCTGGAAAAGCAACTCTGCGCCAAGTGGCCCGTCCTCCCACAGTATGTACATGACAAATCAGGGCCCCAAAACGGTGGTACAGGCACCGTGGTCCTGGTAGGAGGATCAATGCGAGGCCTCTTGCCCGCGAAGGGCCTGTCTGGTAAATCCGGTCGCGGCCTAGAAGTAGCCGGGCCTCGAGATCGCGCAAGTCGATCCACGTCCTGCTCTGCCCGCATGGACATGTGAACCAACTCCGCATAGGAAGGAAAACTGACACAGCACATCTTCGACCGAATATCGGGTCGCAAGCCCTCCAAAAAGCGTCGTATGCGCATCTGCTCATCAGCTAGAATCGTCGGGACGTACCTGCCCAACTCTGTGAACCGATGCTCATACTCGGTAACTGTCATCGCTGCCTGCCTGAGACGGAGAAACTCATTCTCCCTCTCGTGCCTGTAGGTCTGGGGATAATACTTCTCATGGAAGCGGAACTCAAATGCTGCCCACGTCCATACGAAATCTGCGGCAACAGTCCGCAATATGCTATCCCACCACATACTGGCCTCTCTCTCAAACAGAAAGGTAGCCAGCTCTACCTGCTCAGCCTCGGTACAGTGCAACATCCGTAGAATCTTCGACACTCGGTCGAGCCAGAACTCAGCCTCCTCGGGTCTGTGAGAACCCGTGAAAGTAGGAGGCCGCAAGTGCTGAAATCGCTCCAGTAGGCCCCGTGTGTCGGCAGGATTCCCCGCAGGGAAAGAAGGCTGCGCAGGATGTGCTATGCCCTCATCCTGGGCGTAAGTATAGGCATCCTCAGCTGGATGCGCAGGTGGTGCAGGTGGAGTAGATGTAGTCGCACCCCCACCCTGAGCTAAAGTCCCCACTATGGTGGTCAGAAGCTGCTGCTACTGCAGCATCATAGCCATCATCTGCTCGAATCTGTCGGGGGGTGGAGCGGCTGTGGCGGATGCGGTGTGGAAGTAGACGAGCGATGTGGCTCTCTAACAGATGGTGTAAATGGCGGTGGTCCATCTGTAGGACCAACAGCAGGCTGAGACGATCGAACCGTCTCAGGAATCGGGCCCACAGCAGGGTCCGGACGAGTGCCAGACTGAGAGGGAGTCTGATCCATCTGCTCTGACAATGAAAGCCGAACCGCGCTCCTCGTAGTCTTAGGTGGCATTCCCTATATTCAAAATAGGGTGCAACCTTGTCAGTCTCAATTGCACAAATACACCACAATCATTCACTTAAAGAGTCAAAATCATTCTATGCATTTCAATTAATCAAAATTGTCACAATACAAGGGATATATCCTTACAAGCATCATGACTAGAATTACATGGAAATTAAGACAGTTAAGCAACAGCAACATAAGCAAAGCACTAGCCCTAACAGGCTTACACACATAAAACAGGAAATGGCTAACTACTAATAACAACATCAAAGATCACATCGCTAGTCGGAATCTGGTGACGGAGGAGGAGCACCCTTATCCTGTAAGCAACACAGGATTGCCTTCAAGGTGCGAGTCACCTTGCCAAACTTCTTCTTTGTAACGGCCTTGGCATCAGCGACTTCTGCTCGAAGTTCTTGGACTTCCCTACGCAAAGCGGTCTGGCTCTCCTCCATCCGAGCAATGCGATCGTTGATAGTAGTCTGCGCAGGAGGAGGAGGGCTCTCATCAGTATCCTGAGCCTCCTCTTCTGCTTCTTCCTGAGCTTCTTCCTGAACCTCTGCTCTAGGTTCTTCTTCGCTTTGATCTTCCTCTTCATCAAAGTCATCCCCACTATCCCTTTCAAGTTGATTTTCACGGTATTGCGACCCAATCTTCATCTTGACCATTGTCGACTCATCGATGGTGTGAATCGATACCGGCAATTCGGGCCCAAGTCTATAGGCAAACTCAAGTGCAATCTTGCAAATAAGTCGGCCAAAGGGAAGCGATTCGGATGTTCTCCTCGACCTGGCTATGAGAACTATCTGCCGTAAGATGAAAGTGGCCATACATACGTTCTCTCCCTGGGCCACCAGAAATAAGAAATCGACCATAAGACGTGTACATTCAATGCGGTTCGTCGACCTGGGATAGACATTGAACGTGCAGATATGGTGCAGCAGGCGCAAATCCTCAGACATATACGTCGCCTTGAGGCTATTATTAGGCTGCCATGGAACCAACTTACCGCACAGAAACCTGGTGCGGCGATCTCGTTCACGTCTAGTCCCAAATTCTTCTCACTAGGATGCACATCACCTAAAGGCACGTTGAGAAGTCGCGCAATCAACCGGACGTCGATCGTAGCCATCCGATCTCTACCAAACGGGATTTTGAACTGCAAAGGCTCCAAGGTAGGGTTCTGGATGCTAGCATAGAAGGCACGAACGGTGCTCACATTAGCACGAGCGCGAGCTTCAAAGATCGGTCCCCAGTGCGCAGCTTCAATGCGTTCGAACAACAGATATTCGCCGAACAATCGTCCATCTATGTCCGCCTCAAATAACACTTTGCGATCAGTGTATTCGCCATGAGGCATCTCTGATAAAATGGTTCGTCCAAGGTGTGCATGGGGATCCAAATCTCGCTTTGTACGGCACTCCAGGACTACAGCTGGACCTGCGACGGTGCTTGAACTTGCGGCACCACCCCGCGGTCTTCTCGATCGAGCAGGGCGGCTCGGCCCAGCCTCGTCTGTCGCAGTTTTCCTCTTACCCATCAAAGATATGATGGATGAGAGTGACAGAAGGCCCAAAATGGCTTCCACAAAAGTCATGTAAAACGCCGAAAATGCGGAGAAATGGCTACCCAATCTGAGAAAAGGAAATCTAGGCATCGTAGAGGGATGCTTCAAGCTTCCCAAGGCTGTAGTTTCAAAGAGAAATACAAACAAAAAGATGGGATGGAGCACCTCATGATTTCAGCTATATTTGGGGGATTTTGGAGCTCCAAATGGTGAGATCTTCAAGGAAAGAGGCTGCCAACACCCAATAAGTGATGGGTGGTGGTCGGTTTTGGCCAAGGAGGGTCCTAAAAGTGGTTTGGGACGCCGGAGTTTGGAATGGGTTGCTGAAAATCGAAACTAGGGCTATGTAGGGGGCTGTTTGTGAAGGAAGGGTAAGATTTGGGGGTTTTTACGAGGTGGGAGGTATATAGGGAGGGTGTGGACCCCATTTAGGGGCGTGCGCCCGAAGGACGGCCCAAATGGACACCGCCGGCCGGCGATGCATCGCCCGACCGGCGATGGCATCGCCGGCCAACTCTCACGTTGGCCGGTGGGACCCCATGGGTCTGGTCCCCCATGGTCCCAGTGTCCCAAAAAGTCACGTCTCACCCCCTGGTTCATAGTATTTTGGTCTGTATGAGCCCAAACATGTGTTCGGGGCTTTTCGGGTCCACATTGCAATCCCGAATACCAAACCATATAATGCAGCATATGAATTTGGGGTAGAAGGAGCCAGTACACCTATCTAGATCCTTAGTTGCTAAAGAAAGTGAAGTTAGAATGGCCTTATGGCCATTTTTCATGAAATTTTACTATTCACTGTAAAATTTGGTGAATGTACTAATTTGTGTTATTTTCACATTAAGTTTGATGCCTAACATGAAATGGATAAGAAAGAACTGAAGGTCGGAGTGTTTAGAGGAGGAATTTTGAGAATTTTTGGCGAAACGGGGTTTTTAAGCCCTAGCGATTGATTACAGGGGTCGTGGTCATCCCACGGCCGAAGGATTCACTTTTGCGTTTTAAAACCACTCATAGGACGTCTCAATCTGACTCCCTACAGCTTAGAAGTGATTCGGGTTGCTTTACGCGACCCGAGATGCGTTACAGACTCGATCTTGCGATCGATCCTAATAGACTTCGCCTATCGGCGAATCTGCGATCCTAGAAGTGTTTCTAGACCCTTCTCGCACCCACCTAAGTCAAAGGAAGCGACAGCGTACGTCGCAAGACCATAACCCAGGCCCAGTATACTCTCATTCATGCTCTGATACCAACTTGTAACACCTTGAAAATCAGGGGTCGTGTATAAACTCAACTCCCGAGTTCCAGACCGTCACTTATGCAACAAAAATGGTTATGATTCAATGTTGTCTGATTTAAAGCATTCACATGAGTAAAAGTATACCAAAACTGCAATTCATACTTCAGATCCAGTGATAAAAGCAAGCGGAAGACTAAACAATGTATATATCACTGTATGGAAAAACAAAGTAATCTCATCTGTCTCCAAAGTATGACTACATCTCTGAGTCTCATTTACATATACATAACAAAAGAATAATGTTCAAAAGAAAGTCCCACTAATGTCCCCTCGATCCAGGTCGCCTACGGGAAGCCGTCGTGGTACTGCATATACGAGAACTCATCCTGGTCCTGGTCAATCTCTGGATCCACCTCCTGGATCTCGTCCTCACCTGTAACTACAACAGGGTCTGGTGGGTGTTGCAAACACCATCCCGTAACGTGGGAATGAGTGATCAACTCAGTGGAATCATAGAGCAAAGATTAGCATGTTCACAATTTAATCACGCGATAATAGTAAAGCAGTAAATCAGACAATCCTAATACTGTTGTTAATGCAAGATGATATGACGTGATGTATGCCCTCACCGACGATCACCCTCATGCGGTAACATCTTACGACCGCGGCATGCCACACTCCCTAGAGTGCTCCACATCTTCCAGGCACATGCAATGCTATGGTGATATGATTTCCAAGTTGTTATTAGTCCATTCAAACAGTAGGATTGGGAAAATAAGGTACTTCCCTTGTATCAATCCCAACACAAATCCTGTCTAGGGTCGTCACTCCTAGTAATCTCATACGATGTGTATTTCGTAGGTCACTGCAAGGGCTGCCAGGGCTATTGCTCGCACTCGTTGCACCGCTCCCCCATCACCTTATCAATACAGGCCTACCGTACTCTACTGCAACGGAAGGGTCCTCACCTTCCGTGGACTCAGAATACGCTCGTGGTCACTACAAAGGGCTCGTCGCCTGATCAGTGTAGGCCGACAGCTAGAATATAGTGTCCCATACCACCATAATCTGCTCACGAGTCAAGGTGCTCACTGGTCACTACGGGGAGGTTTGTGGCCCCAGCGTAGGCCGACAGCTCGACCACGGTGTCCCATACCACCATGCCCGGCTCATAAGTCTTCGTGGATCAAGGTACCATGGTTAACAGGGTTTACAATGGTAAGTTCAGTACCCTAGGTTCAAGCAGTTATGACACATACAAGGTGAACATACATCGGCCAGTCGGGTTACTTGACGGGCTCGACTAGCGCGATCGCATCTCAAGTTGAATGACATGAAGTGCGTAAAACACTTCACGTGGCCTAACCACTGCCGCCAACTCTCAACACGAATCACGTTCATCGACGCGTCGTTCGTGGCTATGACCAGTCAGCCACGAATTCGCTCGGTTACCGACTGCCTGGACTAAGTCTAGTCCCACACATCTATGGACTCATATTAACACGATATGCAAATATATTGGAATTGAAATACATCATGTGAGCATGTTAACACATGTTATAACATTCAACTTAAGCAAATCTTCAAGGCATACTTTCTATGCATGTAAAGCAATCATGCATAAGGTAAACATATAGGAAATCATTTAGGTCAGCATATTAATCATGAAATCAATCTCAAACTACTACATAACATCATTTAATTCAATACATACTAATACAAGCATTTATACAAACACATACACTACACACTTAAGTCCACATATAGTATGTCGACCCAAAGTGCGCAACTTGGCGAATCTCTTCGCCAAACTGATTATGCAAGAATTCCTAACTCCCTAATGCGGCGACAAACCATGTCAATCACGTCAGCAAAATATGCATGTAGACCGTACTTCCTACAAATGACTAAAATGCCCTAAATCTCATATTCTTCGTTAATTTACGAAACAGGAAACGGAGAGCATGTTGTACATGTCAAATGGTGATGCCGTCAATAATCTACTATTAAACGACATTGAAAGCATTGTAAACCGTCAATCAAAGCGTCTAAAATCCTCACCTAGTCTCTTATGGTTGCAGGATTTCGAACGGAGCGTGTACGATTCGTCTACGGCAGTAGGAAAGCCTGATTTATGGAATACGTTAGCTAACATGTTATGCAACTAAGTAAATCCTAAATCAGCAAGTTTTTGGGATTATTTTATACCTGAAAAATGGAGAAATCACCAGCCAGGTGATTGGAAGGAAGTGCTGAAGCAGCAACTGTCAGGGGCTCGGAAGCGGGAAGAATCTCTTCTTCTCTTTCTCTCAAACTCTCACTCCTTTTTCTAGGGTTTGTGATTTTCGGATGGAAGGGAGAAATGAGGGTTTCAACCCCTTTTATAAGCTTGAAATTGCCGAAAATAGGCTCCGGGACGAAGTTTACTTGGTGCCTATCCATTTCGGGGCTGTTTCGGTCCAAAAACTGCTTTCTGGTGGTCCCCAGGTCGATTGCGATCAGACTTAAGCTCATGGGTACCAGATGTACCTCGTATTAAGTTTTCAGTCTGGCAGGGTTCGCAGATCGCACGTGGCGGACCAGTTTCAGTTCAGCGGTCACCGCACGTAGATCAGGGCTGAAAGTCTCATGATAATAAATACAAATTTTTCCTGATCCGAGGGTGTAATCTGGATGAATTCTGACGGTCAGAACGCTTAATACTGACACGTCAAGTCGTGTGCCAGATTTGAATTTGAAATTCCAAATCCGTCCCTATTCGCGGTCGCTTCAGTCCGGGTTCAACGAAATCGTCTGTGATTATCGGTTTGACTTGATTTTCGAGATGATTGTCAAGTCCAGCTGGGCGGTTCTAACGGTCTAAGATAGGAGGTATCGGACCTTCGACGCGGGTCTAAATCCAATACAAGATTTCAATATGGTCCAGAGGACAAACCCGCTTAGAGTTTGATTCGAGGTTATAGAGTGTTGTAGAGTCATTTGTTCTACTCGATTTGGGTCTTGCAGAACGTATTTAAAGTGATCAGGGACTATTTCCCAGCTACTCTAGCGTTGCGCTAGCTAACTTACGCTTAATTTCCATGGAAATTATTTCTACGCGATTTCGGGTCAAATCGGTACTCGAACCCAAGTACGGATTTTTCACGGGCGTTACACTATCTTTGCTCCCTCCTCTCGGGCGGGTAAGACCGCACCCCCTTCAACCGACCACAATACAGTGGAAAGAACGACCATCTGATAATCGACATTAGGCGCTTATGCATCCACTGGGTCTAGACATTGGAGCAACCTCCTGGTACCATAAAGGTTTATAGAATTTCACCTAGGGACATCTATAGCACCCCATGTAGAACAAGATTTTCAGTGTCCAATCATGTCAACCACAATATGCTTGTGGAGGCTATGACCCTGATGTCACTAAGGCGTACAGTAGTCATGTCAAACAACACGAGATGCATGAATCACACTAGCCAGTTATGAAGTAATCCTGCGTATATCGTGCGCTCATGTGGGCAACTCCCCCCATCAGGGAGTCCCATAATAATCTTCCCAATAGCATGTGTTATGATCAATCACTCCTCACATCAAGCAAACATATGATTTGTATGAGCATGGATCGTGGAGCTATACTAAGTATATTATATGATGATGATGTACTCCCCCTTATATTAAGGTTGGGCCTAAGCAACCTACCCATAATCCTAGGGATCCGGAAAGGGTTCCTTCACCATACATTGCATGGCCCGCTAGATGCCCTAGGGGATGCAAATGAGTCCTAGACAGACTCCAAAATAAAATAAGTAATCTCACTAACAACCAATGAGGGCCTAACATCTTGGAATAGCCCTATAAGAATAGATGGATCATGTAAATGGGGCCCAATAATTAGGGTCAACCCACTTACAGAATAATGCGAATGGGCCTAACAAGGCCTAAGGGAAGGTCACAATGAGGACTTTCAAACGTCATTACCCATCAATGTGGACATTTAACCAACATTGTTGCCAAGGAGTGGCCCACACAAGGAATTTACACACAACGTAACGGGCCATACATACATCACATTGGGCCTTACTCATGGGCCTCACATACAACGCATTGGCCACGTCCTATGGGCCTTGAATACATTATAGTGGGCCTCACCCATGGGCCTCAAATACATCACAATGAGCCTCACCCATGGGCCTCGAATACATCACAATGGGTTGTGCCCATGGGACTTAAGTACATCACAATGGGCCACGATTGTTCACTCCCCAAGTATAGGGTTGTGATGTAGTAATAACTCAGAGAGACCGAGGTCGAATCCTAAGGGACTGGAACCTATACGTAATCTGAAACTAAAATAGAACTACAAGTAGAATGAAATGAAATCTAAATCGAGTGAAATTAAGGGAATAATTATGAAATAATTATCTAAAACTTGTAAATTTAAAGGTAAGGAAACTAGGTATTCAAAGGATCCACTTGTAGAGATCAAGGAGATCTTATGCCTGCTTCAAGAACTCAACTAGACTTAGAGTCCCATCTTCATCCAGTTGAAGGGTGTAACAAAGAAAATTAAACTGAACTTCCTTTGATATAGTTTTCAAGAGATGAAAGGTATATGAATTAGAATAGATTTCATCACCAAACCATGCTCAAGAGACAAAGTAAACAACAAAATTAAACTAATTACCAACCAATCAATTAATGTATGAAGGTTAGGAAGGGTACCATCATCCGACCATGCCCAGGAGATGATAAATAAAACAAGAGGGCTTCCTGACGTCATAAACATAAAAAGAAAAATAATATACTCAAAGCTATTACAAACCCATTGTAATGTAGGCACAACAAATCATTAAAAACTAAAAACATTCCCTTAATTAAACTAAAATCAGCATCAGTTCAGTATAAACAAAAGGCATAAGCTAAAAGTCCTCCCATTATGCTGCAAGCTTCACCTCTTAGCCCTAGCTAAGAGGTTTAGCTTAAAAAAGACATGATTAGGCTAATCTCTTCAAAACATAAAAATAAAAATAATTTTTTTTTAAAAAAAAAATAACTCTACCAACTTGGCTCTTCACACGGCTGATCCGAAAGCTCCACGTCCCAAATCTACCAAGATCGTAAATACACCCTGCATCACAAATACGATTAAATCAGACCGTTAAACAGTATCATGTTCGTAAATCCAGGCAATGACTGGGTCTAATATGCAATATTTGACCCTCAACACAACCCCCAACCAGCATCTTGCTAGTCCCGAGCAAAGTATGTGAAAAATACGTTGAGAACTACGGGACAATCTGAAAACTCGAATGATTTTTGAAAACAATCAAGATACTAGAAGTTTAAGATTCATAAGTGTTGAACATTAATTTCTCTTGGACACAAGCGCATGGTAGACCTCATAATCAAGTTCAAAGGTATTAATCTATCAATTAGTATAATTCTAAACATTGAGTTCGATGAGTGTATAGTGGAATCTCGGCTTAGCATTTTAAGATTTACTTCTCTATTTCTTGATATCATTGGTAACCAATAAGAGGATTCATGACAACCAAAACCGGAACCAAAGCCTGCCTCATAAATTCTAACTTTTGATTTTTCTATTAAAAGTAATGTCAAGGAGGGAAATTAAATCATCACCTATAGGGAGCACACCTATGATAAACACCATTCGCCTAGCCTTTTCCGACTGTCATTCTTGGGGAATCAACCTTCACCTATAGGGAGCAAACCTATGGTAAAGACCATTCGCCCAACCCTTTCAATTCTTTCTCAGGCTAGTTCCCTTTATGCTTAGTGATTTCCAAGTTAATCCTTCAATATTGAATTCAAACCTTAATGTGCAAGCGAGATGTGTCCTGTGAAATCATGACTCAATCACTATTTATAACTTCTAATAATGGATTAACAATTCAAACTTAACTGTGACATCTAGCAGATAACTTAATCCAAGAGTTATACATTACCAATATCATGTATCTTACAATTTTAAGTGCCCTAGATGGCCGTCAAAATCACTTAGAATTCACAAGAAATTCTGGAAAAATTAAAAAAAAATCACAATTTTTGCTCAAGACCAAGAAAACACTGATTAAGTAACCTAATTTCCCACCCCTACCTAAAATCTACATTGTCCTCAATGTAAAAGATATATGAGCATGCAATGCACATGTAACAACGAAAGTAAATGAGAAGTTATGGGAAGATAGTACCTGGATGAAGAAATTAAGAGGCTTTTTCTACAGCGATCTCAGCATAGAAGCGAGTCAGCAAGAGAGTGAAAAGAACTATCATAGAATGATGTAAAAAGTAAACTAACCTAATGGTATAAAACTGCCTAACCTAGAACAGCATAAAGCAAACTACCCTAGTCCTCTGAAAGCAGGGAAAAACTACTTGATCATGTTGCAAGGTTCCTCTTCTGGCCAATATCTTGATAAGTTTCTCGGTAAGTTCCTCAATAGGATCATTCAAAAGCCCTTTTTGCAATATGCTTGGACGCCCTGGAGCATGACTTTTCAGAGGAACTTATGTACCTCATAAGAAATTTTCCATTGAATTGCTTGAAGTATCCAGAGTATATACGATTCACCTGTGACAAAAGAAGTTTTAACGTTAGTATCCCATGGTGAATCAAAGACTACAGGTAAATAAAGTTTAGAAAACTTCTTAAAAAGTGATGTAGTCTCAACATATTCTAAAGTTCTAAACTTTGGTTCAATTTTCAGCTCCTCTTCCTTTAATGGTAAACATTCAGGGTCTGGGGAAGGAGGGGCTTTAGAATGATGGTTCTCTTGGTCAATGATAACTACCAAGGTATTGTCTTGCGAGGAATCCACTATTTCTTTTATCATAAGATCATTTGAATCTGCAAAGTGTGCCAAGCACTTGTCTAAAGAGTTGGGACATTTCAACTGACAGTGACTCATTTTCCACATTGAAGTGTGTGATGATCTATTCAAGGATTTCATCATCTTTAAAAGTAGATGAAGGTATGCTCTCTTACTCCAATCATGCACAAACAAATTGAGGGTCAGGAGACAAAGTATTGATGTGAGGACTCTGTTCATTGATGCCACTCAGAAGAGGCATGAAATCATCAAAAGTATATAACTCAGATGGTAGCCTCAACTGGGTGGTTTCAACTTCCAAAGTCATATCAGGTGGCTCTTTCATCTCTCGAATCATATCATCATCCAATTCAGGAGAGTGATCTAAACATGCCTTGCAAAGGTTGGAAGGTTTAGGTGAAAGTGGTTCGTCCTCCACATTTAAATTAGCCATGTCAGATATGTGGAGTAGAACTTTCTATGCCATGTGATCACCTTCCTAGACCAAACTCGAGATTAATTTTAGAGAAACTGGGGCTGTACATTCATGATCGTCATCCCAATCCTCATCATATTCTAGTTTAGTGCAGTGCATACTTGGGATGGGATCACTTTCCTCACATTCTACACCTAGAATGGGTTGCGGTTCACATAAACCAACCTCTTCCTCATCATTGAAATCTAGTGTATCATGTGAGTAAAGTGTGTCATCATTATTATATTTGAAAGACACCCATGTCTCTTCCCCATTCTTTTGAACAGTCATCAAGATCAACTCATCGAGAAATTGAACCGTATGCTCATTAATGAAATCCAACTCCTCATTCCAAATTCCAGAGTTCTCCACAATCGCATCATGTGAACTTCCCTATTGAATATCTTTTATTAGTTCTTGTAATCTTTGGAGTGTATTTTTTTGGCTGAGCTCTAGAGTTTGGAAGGAATTTTGAATTGAATTCTCTTGGATTATTTCTGGTTGAATTTTAAAGGTAGAAGACCTAAGAGAATCATCACTTGAAATAAGTGCTTCCAAAGTTTTTATACTTTCTACAAAATAGGCCAAGTTATGCTGAAATGAATCCTCTTAGATCATTTCTGGTTGGATATCAATGGTAGGGTATCCGAGAGGATAATCATTATAACATTTTGTTGGTTTATCTTTCAAATTTTGATGTTTCTACTAGTTATAGTCATACTGATCATACATGGGAGAATATGATGATTGATGATACTTATTATCACTCATAATATAATCATGCATTGTTTTCTTCTTATCTGATGGGTGATAACAGTCCTCACACTCATAATTATGATAACCCCAACACTCACGTACTGTTTTGTTAATCTGTGGGGTGTAATTATTCTCCTGCAGATGATCATGTAAGGACTTCTTAACCCGTGGATCATTATATTCCAGTTGGTTCTTGATGAAAGTTTCAGAAAAGTTTTGAGACATAGGTTGATTTCTACCATAGTCATCATTCCAATATAGATTATTCTTCTCAACATACTAACGTTCCCACTCATGCATATACATGGTGAAACCCGAACTTTGAATCTAATTCTAAGAAAAATAAAAGAAAAGATCCTATAGCAGTATGAAAAGTAGGAGGAGGAGAAATTAGAAGGAAGGTACCAAATGAGAACTTCATATGTTAAGATCCTGCAAAAGAAAAAAAAATAGAGATTAGTTTCCATCATAGAAAGAGATTCTAAAAAGGGAAATAACTAACCTAGTTTCTAAAAACAAAAGAGGAAAGTTTCTAAAAATAAACTAGTTCCTAAAAATAGAAAAATACTAGAATTAGAAATTTTCTAAAACTCAAACTCTAATTCTAAAATAGAAAAAGAGAGGAATTAGAAAGTGATTACCAAATTAGAAGTTTATGTCAGGATCCTACAAAATAAGAAAACATGTTATTTGCTAGAAATTAGAAAAATCTAAACCCAAAGTTAGAAAAATCTTAATCTTAAACTAATCCTAAAAGTAGTTAATTTTGGAAAACGTAACCATCAATCCCCGGCAATGGCGCCAAAAAACTGTTCACTCCCCAAGTATAGGGTTATGATGTAGTAATAACTGGGTGAGACCGAGGTCGAATCCTAAGGGACTGGAACCTGTACGTAATCTGAAACTAAAATAGAACTACAACTAGAAAAATCTAAACCCAAAGTTAGAAAAATCTTAATCTTAAACTAATCCTAAAAGTAGTTAATTTTGGAAAACGTAACCATCAATCCCCGGCAATGGCGCCAAAAAACTGTTCACTCCCCAAGTATAGGGTTATGATGTAGTAATAACTGGGTGAGACCGAGGTCGAATCCTAAGGGACTGGAACCTGTACGTAATCTGAAACTAAAATAGAACTACAACTAGAATGAGATGAAATCTAAATTGAGTGAAATTGAGGGAATAATTATAAAATAATTATCTAAAACTTGTAAATTTAAAGGTAAGGAAACTAGGGATTTAGAGGATCCACTTGTAGAAATCAGGGAGATCTTATGCCTGCTTCAAGAACTCAACTGGACTTAGCGTCCCATCTTCATCCAATTGAAGGGTATAACCATGAAAATCAAACTGAACTTCTTTTGATATAGTTTTCAAGAGATGAAAGGTATGTGAATTAGAATGGATTCCATCACCAAACCATGCCTAGGAGACAAAGTAAACAAAAAAATTAAACTAATTACTAACCAATCAATCAATGTATGAAGGTTAGGAAGGGTACCATCATCCGACCATGTCCAGGAGACGATAGATAAAACAAGAGGGCTTCCTGACGTCATAAACATAAAAAGGAAAACAATATACTCAAAGCTATCACAAACCCATTGTTATTTAGGCACAACAGACCATTAAAAACTAAAAACATTCCCTTAATTAAACTATAATCAACATCAGTTCAGTACAAACAAAAGGCATAAGCTAAAAGTCCTCCCATTATGCTACAAGCTTCATCTCCTAGCCCTAGCTAAGAGGTTTAGCTTAAAAAAGACATGATTAGACTAATCTCTTCAAAACATTAAAAAAAAAAAACAAATTTATTTAAAAAAAAAAAAAACCAAATCTACTAACTTGACCCTTCACATGGCTGATCCAAAAGCTTCACATCCCAAATTTGCCAAGCTCGTAAATACACCCTGCATCACAAATACGATTAAATCAGGTTGTTAAACATTATCATGTTCATAAATCCAAGCAATAACTAGGGTCTAATATTTAATATTTGACTCTTAACAATGACATATGGGCTGAACGCACATCTTAATAGGCCATGACCCATAGGCCTCAAATACAACAAGTGGGCCGCATCAATGGGCCGCACCAATGGGCCTCATATACATAAGTGGGCTGCATCAATGGGTCGTATATACAAAATAGGTGGACCCCGCACATGCGCCTTTAGTACATCAATGTAGGCATATAAAACATATACATCAGCAGGGTCCACGTCCAGGGATAAACAGCCCAGATATACAATACATACATATAAGGTGGGCCACACATGCCATCAAGGTAGGGCCCACCATAACACATATTCTCCATTCAATCTGGTCATAGGGTCACAAAGACCAAGATTAAGTGGGAAAATAAATTCCATATAGATCCAAACTTCCGTGACCTAAAAAGGGTTTCAATGGTAGATATTCAACTCACCATTATTTACTGTAGTGTGGTCCACCTGATAGATCTTCCCCATTTATTTAGTATCATCCCTTAAGACAAGATCGCCCAGTGGATGGATGGTGTGGATACCACAAATACATCAGGGGCCCCACTGAACTTACTGACGTTATAACAGCAGCTGCTGCATGCTGCGTAGGGCCCATAGATGAACGGTTTTGATATACATTACATGGGCCCCACGTCCACGTGGAAGGGCTGGACGGTCTGGATTTACCCACTGTCCCACCTGTTGGACGGTGGGATGTAACACATACATTACATCAGGCCCCACAACACTATCCAGAGATGGACGGTGTGGGCATAAAATACATACATCAAGGTAGGACCTCACCCCACACGTGCAGCATGTGTGGGTGGGTCCCATACCCAAATAAAATGGATGGACGGTATGTATAAAATACATACATCAAGGAGGAGCCCTCCCATCATCGTCCAAGATATTCATTGATGGACGGACAGTGTGGGTGTGACCCACATACATCGTGTGGGGCCCACTAAAATTGTTACATACTGCAGCTAGGTAGCTGGCTAATGACCAACGCACACCATCCAATCTATTACAGTCCAGCAGGTAGGTCCCAAGGGGGACCCACTAGATATATATACTCTCTATATATACCATATATATATATATAATCTTTTTTTATATACCTCCAACGTCTAACCCACCGTCCAACAAGTTGGACGGCGCTGGATGGCACACATACATCACGGTGGTCCCACGTAGTGGGCCACCATATTTAAGCCAAGCTATTATTTATTTTTCCCTTTCATCCGGGCCTATGTGACCGTCCAGTCTTACAGGTCCCAAATAAGGATCTAGGTGTGTAACACCCCGGATTTTGGCTAATCTGGGATTAGACGTCCTTAGGCAATGGGTCAACTAAAACACCTGAAAAATCGCTTAGAACCCAATTCCATAGCCAAAGAAATCACGTAGGACTAATTCTTTTGGAAAATAAGTGTAAGTTAGCTAGCGCGACGCTAGAGTAGCTGGGAAATAGTCCCTGATCACTTTAAATACGTTCTACAAGACCCAAATCGAGTAGAACAAACAACTCTACAATACTCTATAACCTCGGATCAAACTCTAAGCAGGTCTGTTCTCTGGACCACATTGAATTTTTGAATTGGATCTAGACCACGCGTCGAAGGTCTGATACCTCCTATCTTAGACCGTTAGAACCGCCCAGCTGGACTTGACAATCATCTCGAAAATCAAGTCAAACCGATAATCACAGACTATTTCGTTGAACCCGGACTGAAGCGACCGCGAATAGGGACAGATTTGGAATTTCAAATTCAAATCTGGCACACGACTTGACGCGTCAGTATTAAGCATTCTGACCGTCAGAATTCATCCAAATTACACCCTCGGATAAGGAAAAATTTCTATTTATTATCATGAGACTTTCAGCCCTGATCTACGTGCGGTGACCGCTGAACTGAAACTGGTCCGCCACGTGCGATCTGCGAACCCTGCCAGACTGAAAACTTAATACGAGCTACATCTGGTACACATGAGCTTAAGTCTGATCGCAATCGACCAGGGGACCATCAGAAAGCAGTTTTTGGACCGAAACAGCCCCGAAATGGATAGGCACCAAGTAAACTTCGTCCCGGAGCCTATTTCCGGCGTTTTTAAGCTTATAAAAGGGGTTGAAACCCTCATTTCTCTCTCCCATCCGAAAATTGCAAATCCTAGGAAAAGGAGAGAGAGTTTGAGAGAGAGATTGGAAGGGATTTTTCCCGCTTCCGAGCCGCCGATTGCTGCTGCTTCAGCACTTCTTCCCAATCACCTGGCTGGTGATTTCTCCCTTTTTTCAGGTATAAAATAACCCTAGAACTTGCTGATTTAGGGTTTACTTAGATTCATGGCATGTTAGCTAACGTATTCCATAAATCAGGCTCTCCTACTACCGTAGACGAAGCGTACACGCTCCGTTCAAAATCCCGCAACCGTAAGAGACTAGGTGAGGATTTTAGACGCTTTGATTGACGGTTTACAACGCTTTCAATGTCGTTTAATAGTAGATTATCGATGGCATCGCCGTTTGACATGTACAACATGCTCTCCGTTTCCTGTTTCGTAAATTAACGAAGAATATGAGATTTAGGGCATTTTAGTCATTTGTAGGAAGTACGGTCTACATGCATATTTTGCTGACGTGATTGACATGGTTTGTCGCCGCATTAGGGAGTTAGGAATGCTTGCATAATCATTTTGGCGAAGAGATTCGCCTAGTTGCGCACTTTGGGTCGACATACTATATGTAGACTTAAGTGTGTAGTGTATGTGTTTGTATAAATGCTTGTATTAGTATGTATTGAATTAAATGATGTTATGTAGTAGTTTGAGATTGATTTCTTGATTAATATGCTGACCTAAATGATTTCCTACATGTTGACCTTATGCATGATTGCATTACATGCATAGAAAGTATGCCTTGAAGAATTGCTTAAGTTGAATGTTATAACATGTTTTAACATGCTCACATGATTGTATTTAAATTCCAATACTTTTACATGTAATGCTAATGTGATTCCATAGATGTGTGGGACTAGACTTAGTCCAGGCAGTCGGTAACCGAGCGAATTCGTGGCTGACTGGTCATAGCCACGAACGACGCGTCGATGAACGTGATTCGTGTTTAGAGTTGGCGGCAGTGGTTAGGCCACGCGAAGTGTTTTACGCACTTCATGTCGTTTGACTTAAGATGCGATCGCGCTAGTCGAGCCCGTCAAGTAACCCGACTGGCCGATGTATGTTCACCTTGTATGAGTCATAACTGCTTGAACCTAGGGTACTGAACTTACCACTGAAAACCCTGTTAACCGTGGTACCTTGATCCACGAAGACTCATGAGCCGGGCATGGTGGTATGGGACACCGTGGTCGAGCTGTCGGCCTACGCTGGGGCCACAAACCTCCCCGTAGTGACCAGTGAGCACCTTGACTCGTGAGCAGATTATGGTGGTATAGGACACTATATTCTAGCTGTCGGCCTACACTGATCAGGCGACGAGCCCTTTGTAGTGACCACGAGCGTATTCTGAGTCCACGGAAGGTGAGGACCCTTCCGTTGCAGTAGAGTACGGTAGGCCTGTATTGATAAGGTGATGGGGGAGCGGTGCAACGAGTGCGAGCAACAGCCCTGGCAGCCCTTGCAGTGACCTACGAAATATACATCGTATGAGATTTCTAGGAGTGACGACCCTAGACAGGATCTGTGTTGGGATTGATACAAGGGAAGTACCTTAGTTTCCCAATCCTGCTGTTTGAATGGACTAATACAACTTGAAAATCATATCACCATAGCATTGCATGTGCCTGGAAGATGTGGAGCACTCTAGGGAGTGTGGCATGCCGCAGTCGTAAGATGTTGCCGCATGAGGGTGATCGTCGGTGAGGGCATACATCACGTCATATCATCTTGCATTAATAACAGTATTAGGATTGTCTGATTTACTGCTTTACTATTATCGCGTGATTGAATTGTGAACATGCTAATCTTTGCTCTATGATTCCACTGAGTTGATCACTCATTCCCACGTTACGGGATGGTGTTTGCAACACCCACCAGACCCTGTTGTAGATGCAGGTGAGGCCGGGATCCAGGAGGTGGAGCCAGAGATCGACTAGGACCAGGATGAGTTCTCGTATATGCAGTATCATGACGGCTTCCCGTAGGCGACCTGGATCGAGGGGACATCAGTGGGACTTTCTTTTTGAACATTATTCTTTTGTTATGTATGTGTATATGAGACTCAGAGATGTAGTCATACTTTGGAGACAGATGAGATTACTTTGTTTTTCCATACAGTGATATTACATTGTTTAGTCTTCCGCTTGCTTTTATCACTGGATCTGAAGTATGAATTGCAGTTTTGGTATACTTTTACTCATGTGAATGCTTTAAATCAGACAACATTGAATCATAACCATTTTTGTTGCATAAGTGACGGTCTGGAACTCGGGAGTTGAGTTTATACACGACCCCCGATTTTCAGGGTGTTACAAGTTGGTATCAGAGCATGAATGAGAGTATACTGGGCCTGGGTTATGGTCTTGTGACATACGCTGTCGCTTCCTTTGACTTAGGTGGGTGCGAGAAGGGTCTAGAAACACTTCTAGGATCGCAGATTCGCCGATAGGCGAAGTCTATTAGGATCGATCGCAAGATCGAGTCTGTAACGTATCTCGGGTCGCGTAAAGCAACCCGAATCACTTCTAAGCTATAGGAAGTCGGGTGGAGACATCCTATGAGCGGTTTTAAACCGTAAAAGTGAATCCTTGGGCCGTGGGATGACCACGACTCCTGTAATCAATCGCCAGGGCTTAAAAACCCCGTTTCGCCAAAAATTCTCAAAATTCCTCCTCTAAACACTCCGACCTTCAGTTCTTTCTTATCCATTTCATGTTAGGCATCAAAACTAATGTGAAAATAACACAAATTAGTACTTTCACAAAATTTTACAGTGAATAGTAAAATTTCATGAACAATGGCCATAAGGCCATTCTAACTTTACTTTCTTTAGCAACTAAGGATCTAGATAGATGTACTGGCTCCTTCTACCCCAAATTCATATACTGCATCATATGGTTTGGTATTCGGAATTGTGATGTGGACCCAGAAAGCCCCGAACATATGTTTGGGCTCATACAGACCAAAGTACAATGAACTAGGGGGTGAGACATAACTTTTTGGAACCCTAGGACCATGGGGGACCAGATCCAAGTGGTCCCACCGGCCAAAGTGGGAGTTGTCCGGCGATGCATCGCCAACCGGTGGGGCCCATTTGACATGAAAATCGGGCGCACGCCCTTAAATGGGTTGTACACCCTCCCTATGTAACTCTCATCTCACGAAAACCCCCAAATCATACCCCTCCTTCACAAACAGCCCTCTTCATACCCCTATTTTCGAGTTTCAGCAATCAACTCCAAACTCCGGCTTCCCAAAACACTTCTAGGACCCTCCTTGGCCAAAACCGACCACCACCCATCACTTATTGGGTGTTGGCAGCCTCTCTTCTTGAAGATCTCATCACTTGGAGCTCCAAAATCCCCCAAATAGAGCTAAAATCGTGAGGTGCTCCATTCCATCTTTTTGTTTGTATTTCTCCTTGAAAGTACAGCCTTGGAAAGCTTGAAGCATCCCTCTACGACGCCTAGATTTCCTTTTCTCAGATTGGGCAGCCGCTTCTTCACATTTTCACCGTTTTTCATGGCTTTCGTGGAAGCCATTTTGGGCCTTTTGTCACTCTCATCCATCATATCTTTGATGGGTAAGAGGAAAACCGCAACAGACGAGGCTGGGCCGAGCCACCCTGCTCGATCGAGAAGATCGCGGGGTGGTGCCGCAAGTTCAAGCACCGCCGCAGGTCCAGCTGTAGTCCTGGAGTGCCGTACAAAGCGGGATTTGGATCCCCATGCACACCTTGGACGAACAATTTTATCAGAGATGCCTCATGGCCAATACACTGATCGTAAAGTGTTATTTGAGGCGGACGTAGATGGATGGTTGTTCGGTGAGTATCTGTTGTTCGAACGCATTGAAGCTGCGCACTGGGGTCCGATCTTTGAAGCTCACGCTCGTGCTAATGTGAGCACCGTTCGTGCCTTCTGTGCTAGCATCCAGAATCCTACCTTGGAGCCTTTGCAGTTCAAAATCCCTTTTGGGAGAGATCGGATGGCTACGATCGACGTTCGGTTGATTACGCGACTTCTCAATGTGCCTCTAGGTGATGTGCATCCTAGTGAGAAGAATTTGAAGACTAGACGTGAACGAGATCGCCGCACCAGGTTTCTGTGCGGTAAGTTGGTTCCATGGCAGCCTAATAATAGCCTCAAGGCGACGTACATGTTTGAGGATTTACGCCTGCTGCACCATATCTGCACGTTCAATGTCTATCCCAGGTCGACGAACCGCATTGAATGTACACGTCTTATGGTCGATTTCTTATTTCTGGTGGCCCAGGGAGAGAACGTATGTATGGCCACTTTCATCTTACGGCAGATAGTTCTCATAGCCAGGTCGAGAAGAACATTCGAATCGCTTCCCTTTGGCCGACTTATTTGCAAGATTGCGCTTGAGTTTGCCTATAGACTTGGGCCCGAATTGCCGGTATCGATTCACACCATCGATGAGTCGACAATGGTCAAGATGAAGATTGGGTCGCAATACCGTGAAAATCAACTCGAAAGGGATAGTGGGGATGACTTTGATGAAGAGGAAGATCAAAGCGAAGAAGAACCTAGAGCAGAGGTTCAGGAAGAAGCTCAGGAAGAAGCAGAAGAGGAGGCTCAGGATACTGATGAGAGCCCTCCTCCTTCTGCGCAGGCTACTATCGACGATCGCATTGCTCGGATGGAGGAGAGTCAGACCGCTTTGCGTAGGGAAGTCCAAGAACTTCGCGCAGAAGTCGCTGATGCCAAGGCCGTTACAAAGAAGAAATTTGGCAAGGTGACTCGCACCTTGAAGGCGATCCTGTGTTGCTTACAGGATAAGGGTGCTTCTCCTCCGTCACCAAACTCCGACTAGCGATGCGATCTTTGATGTTATTATTAGTAGTTAGTCATTTCCTGTTTTATGTGTGTAAGCCTGTTAGGGCTAGTGCTTTGTTCATGTTGCTGTTGTTTAATTGTCTTAATTTCCATGTAATTCTCGTCATGATGCTTGTAAGGATATATCCCTTGTATTGTGACAATTTTGATTAATTGAAATGCATGGAATGCCTTTGACTCTTTATGTGATGATTGTGGTGTATTTGTGCAATTGAGACTGACAAGGTTGCGCCCTATTTGGAATATAAGGAATGCCGCCTAAGACTACACGGAGCACGGCTCGTCTTGCGCCTCGTTCCGATATACGGAGTAATGCATAGATTCTTGAACTCTAAGTAAAACTAAGTTTTAAGGGGGGTAGAACATATTGAGTTCAATCCAGTTAGGTTAGTCAACGCTACCGTTTGATCAGAGTGGCGCAGCGGAAGAGTGGTTGGCCTCTTTCCCACTGGCCCAAGATCGAAACCTTTGAGTTCGAATATACATACGATTAGGTTATTAAATAGGATGTGAACCTTCCTTAGAGAAAGTACTCCTTGCCGTTTGCCAATGTCGGGGACGACATTGTGTTTTAAGGGGGGTAGATTGTAACACCCCGGATTTTAGCTAATCTGGGATTAGACGTCCTTAGGCAATGGGTCAACTAAAACACCTGAAAAATCGCTTAGAACCCAATTCCATAGCCAAAGAAATCACGTAGGACTAATTCTTTTGGAAAATAAGTGTAAGTTAGCTAGCGCGACGCTAGAGTAGCTGGGAAATAGTCCCTGATCACTTTAAATACGTTCTACAAGACCCAAATCGAGTAGAACAAACAACTCTACAATACTCTATAACCTCGGATCAAACTCTAAGCACGTCTGTTCTCTGGACCACATTGAATTTTTGAATTGGATCTAGACCGCGCGTCGAAGGTCTGATACCTCCTATCTTAGACCGTTAGAACCGCCCAGCTGGACTTGACAATCATCTCAAAAATCAAGTCAAACCGATAATCACAGACTATTTCGTTGAACCCGGACTGAAGGGACCGCGAATAGGGACAGATTTGGAATTTCAAATTCAAATCTGGCACATGACTTGATGCGTCAGTATTAAGCGTTCTGACCGTCAGAATTCATCCAAATTACACCCTCGGATCAGGAAAAATTTCTATTTATTATCATGAGACTTTCAGCCCTGATCTACGTGCGGTGACCGCTGAACTGAAATTGGTCCGCCACGTGTGATCTGCGAACCCTGCCAGACTGAAAACTTAATACGAGCTACATCTGGTACACATGAGCTTAAGTCTGATCGCAATCGACCAGGGGACCATCAGAAAGCAGTTTTTGGACCGAAACAGCCCCGAAATGGATAGGCACCAAGTAAACTTCGTCTCGGAGCCTATTTCCGGCATTTTTAAGCTTATAAAAGGGGTTGAAACCCTCATTTCTCTCTCCCATCCGAAAATTGCAAACCCTAGGAAAAGGAGAGAGAGTTTGAGAGAGAGATTGGAAGGGATTTTTCCCGCTTCCGAGCCGCCGATTGCTGCTGCTTCAGCACTTCTTCCCAATCACCTGGCTGGTGATTTCTCCCTTTTTTCAGGTATAAAATAACCCTAGAACTTGCTGATTTAGGGTTTACTTAGATTCATGGCATGTTAGCTAACGTATTCCATAAATCAGGCTCTCCTACTGCCGTAGACGAAGCGTACACGCTCCGTTCAAAATCCCGCAACCGTAAGAGACTAGGTGAGGATTTTAGACGCTTTGATTGACGGTTTACAACGCTTTCAATGTCGTTTAATAGTAAATTATCGACGGCATCGCCGTTTGACATGTACAACATGCTCTCCGTTTCCTGTTTCGTAAATTAACGAAGAATATGAGATTTAGGGCATTTTAGTCATTTGTAGGAAGTACGGTCTACATGCATATTTTGCTGACGTGATTGACATGGTTTGTCGCCGCATTAGGGAGTTAGGAATGCTTGCATAATCATTTTGGCGAAGAGATTCGCCTAGTTGCGCACTTTGGGTCGACATACTATATGTAGACTTAAGTGTGTAGTGTATGTGTTTGTATAAATGCTTGTATTAGTATGTATTGAATTAAATGATGTTATGTAGTAGTTTGAGATTGATTTCTTGATTAATATGCTGACCTAAATGATTTCCTACATGTTGACCTTATGCATGATTGCATTACATGCATAGAAAGTATGCCTTGAAGAATTGCTTAAGTTGAATGTTATAACATGTGTTAACATGCTCACATGATTGTATTTAAATTCCAATACTTTTACATGTAATGCTAATGTGATTCCATAGATGTGTGGGATTAGACTTAGTCCAGGCAGTCGGTAACCGAGCGAATTCGTGGCTGACTGGTCATAGCCACGAACGACGCGTCGATGAACGTGATTCGTGTTTAGAGTTGGCGGCAGTGGTTAGGCCACGCGAAGTGTTTTACGCACTTCATGTCGTTTGACTTGAGATGCGATCGCGCTAGTCGAGCCCATCAAGTAACCCGACTGGCCGATGTATGTTCACCTTGTATGAGTCATAACTGCTTGAACCTAGGGTACTGAACTTACCACTGAAAACCCTGTTAACCGTGGTACCTTGATCCACGAAGACTCATGAGCCGGGCATGGTGGTATGGGACACCGTAGTCGAGCTGTCGGCCTACGCTGGGGCCACAAACCTCCCCGTAGTGACCAGTGAGCACCTTGACTCGTGAGCAGATTATGGTGGTATGGGACACTATATTCTAGCTGTCGGCCTACACTGATCAGGCGACGAGCCCTTTGTAGTGACTGCGAGCGTATTCTGAGTCCACGCAAGGCGACGACCCTTCCGTTGCAGTAGAGTACGGTAGGCCTGTATTGATAAGGTGATGGGGGAGCGGTGCAACGAGTGCGAGCAACAGCCCTGGAAGCCCTTGCAGTGACCTACGAAATATACATCGTATGAGATTTCTAGGAGTGACGACCCTAGACAGGATCTGTGTTGGGATTGATACAAGGGAAGTACCTTAGTTTCCCAATCCTGCTGTTTGAATGGACTAATACAACTTGGAAATCATATCACCATAGCATTGCATGTGCCTGGAAGATGTGGAGCACTCTAGGGAGTGTGGCATGCCGCGGTCGTAAGATGTTGCCGCATGAGGGTGATCGTCGGTGAGGGCATACATCACGTCATATCATCTTGCATTAATAACAGTATTAGGATTGTCTGATTTACTGCTTTACTATTATCGCGTGATTGAATTGTGAACATGCTAATCTTTGCTCTATGATTCCACTGAGTTGATCACTCATTCCCACGTTACGGGATGGTGTTTGCAACACCCACCAGACCCTGTTGTAGATGCAGGTGAGGCCGGGATCCAGGAGGTGGAGCCAGAGATCGACTAGGACCAGGATGAGTTCTCGTATATGCAGTATCATGACGGCTTCCCGTAGGCGACCTGGATCGAGGGGACATCAGTGGGACTTTCTTTTTGAACATTATTCTTTTGTTATGTATGTGTATATGAGACTCAGAGATGTAGTCATACTTTGGAGACAGATGAGATTACTTTGTTTTTCCATACAGTGATATTACATTGTTTAGTCTTCCGCTTGCTTTTATCACTGGATCTGAAGTATGAATTGCAGTTTTGGTATACTTTTACTCATGTGAATGCTTTAAATCAGACAACATTGAATCATAACCATTTTTGTTGCATAAGTGACGGTCTGGAACTCGGGAGTTGAGTTTATACACGACCCCCGATTTTCAGGGTGTTACAAGGTGGCCCACTTGTTGAACAACATGGATAAAATACACACATCATAGGTGGGCCATCGTTTATAGGGAAAGAGAGAGAGAGAGAGAAGAGATCGATGATGACGGAAGGGATCCGCCACTATGGACCCCTCTTTGATACAAAGCGTACATCAAGATGGGTCCCACCATATGTGGGCTTTTAAATCTAAAATAAAAAAAAAATAAAAGATGTATATCCAAGATCACCCACCATCCTCTTCTTCTTGACTCCTTGGAAAGGTAGTCTCCTTAGCTTCGATCGTAATGGAAGATGATGAGAGGTGTAGGAACTGGGCCACACACAAAACTTCATAGAGGTTTGAAGAGCTTGGACGTTAGATTTTATTTTTTTGGGTTGCTTGGAAGAGAAGGGAGAAATAAGAGAGAGAGATGAGATGGGATGGAGTGATGAATGGGAGAGAGGGATGGGTTATGTAAGGGATTGTTGACTTTTGGGGTTGTTATGTAAGAGAGGTTTGAGTTGTGATAGGTTGAGTGATGTGTGTACTTGACATATACTTGACCATTAATGGAATTGATGGGATATATTGGGTAGATATTCTCTCAAAATTGCAAATGTGCGGCATTTCCTTGAACCGAACGTGGACCCACATCTCCTGGCTAGGGTATCGCCTAGGTGCGTGAGACGCGACATTGGAATCATAGCGATGACATGGTCGCAAGGGTACAAGTCTCCGGTTGAGTCGACTCAGGTTGACAGGGCACGACTCAGGGTCGTGCACAAACACTGATTACAGGTCGCGGGTCATCAAAATTCAATAGGGAGGATCATGGAAATCTTCAAAATGGTATAGACTAAGATACGGGTCTTATAGCTCTCCCATCCAAATAAAAAAATTATGTCATCAAAATTTACATAATCATCATGACTAGACATAACTAATGAGGAAGAAGAAACATAACATCATCATATAAACTCAGAGACAGCAAACAAAATACAACACAATCAATCATTAAAGAGATAGGGATAGAGCTCTTGAATCTCGACCTCACGCTCCCAAGAAGCCTCCTCAACAGAATGGTGACCCCACTGAACCTTCACCAACAGAATGACCTTGGTCCAAAGGACCTTCTCCTTTCGATCAAGGATACGAACTGGCTACTCAATGTAAGAAGCGTCCTCAGGAACCTCTAACGGCTGCCAATCAATAATAAGAATGATGTCTAACCCACACTTCCTAAACATAGAGATAAGAAAAATGTTGTGGATGTCAGACAACTGAGATGGCAAGGTAAGCAGATAAGCCATGACGCCAATGCGCCTAGTGGTCTCAAAAGGTGTAACGTCCCAGATTTTTACCAACTTGAAGTTAGATGTCCTTGGGCAATGAGTCTATCATAACATCATATTGACTTCTCAAAACTCAAATCCTAAAGCCTCAATTCCCCTTTCAACCGATTTCCTTCAAAATCTCACCTTTCACTACCTTATTCTTCAAATATTTATAAGTACTTTTATATTAGACACTAATCCTAAAGTTTAAATGATGAAGAACTATGCTTAAACTAAAATTTACTATAAATAGTAAATATATAAATAAAATGGTCTTTTGAACATTAACCTTAGGGAATATCACAACATAAATAGGTTAGTTGGATAGATCAACTTCTCCTATCCCAAATTCATATATGGCATGTCACATAACTCATTACGGAGTGGAAGATATGCCCATTTCAAAATCCGTGTTACAAAACCACAACCAGTGGACCGTGACACCATCCTGGTTGGGTCCAGCCGACCGTGGCGCCATCGCACCAGCCGTGATGCATCGCCGGTGCACTGAAATTTCGGTTCACCCTTGCTACAGTTTTTTTACACTTTTTAACTGACTTCAAAAAGTCATATGTCCCTCGTTATAACTCCGATTTATATGATTCAAAAGCCAAATTGAAGCTTGATAAGTTTATTTTCATATAAAAATAAGTTTAAAAAATTTTAATATACTAAAATCTAGGTTGATATGACAACTATCTAAAAATTATTAGTTCGGACAGCTACTACTTTTAGAATTTTTAGAATTTTTCTAGAACTCTAAATCTACTAAAATTTGGTGGAGATAAAGTAGACTTAATAAATAACTATTAGAAAAATAATTAAAATAATATACTGACTAAAAGTTCCAAAAAGAGACATAGAACTAGCCTAGGATCTTATTCTGTCAAAATTAGGGCAGAATTTAGTTAAGTGCTAAACTAAAAAATCGATGGATTTGGCTTGAACCACTTTCTATACAAATTACAAGACCTAAAATCATTAAAATCACTAACTCAACATTACTTAAAAACCTAGGAGAAATCCCACAACCCAATTGCTCTCGGGAGCACATTGAAACTCCGTAACGGACCTGGACCACGCGTCGAAAGTCCAATTTCCACGAAACTATAACCTTATGACCGCCTTATTGGGCTTGACGAACATCGTGAGGATCGAGCCTAAATAATATCCAAAACTGCACAACTTGAGCTCTGAGTAAAGTGTGTGAGAAACACAAATACCTTTAGAAAATGTATTGAAAATTAAGTGAATTGGGTCATTCGCTTATGGGTGAAATTAAAGACTTCGAACCGTCAAATTCTGACCAAACTTCCCCCATGGGTCAGGGAAATTTTCCTGCACCAATCGGTATATTTGTGGCCCTGATCAAAGAACAACAACTTTCGATCTGATACAGGTCCTTCACGGCCGATCCGTTTGTCAGATCGCACCAAAAACATAGTCCTAACATAGATCCACTGTCAGGGAACTTACCCCTGTTTGTCAAAAATAATCACCCTTTGGATACAAACCTGGTATACCATGGCCCTGGGGTCATTTGCATCGCTTTTGAGCCTATATAAGAACCCAAACCAAGAAGTTCAAAGTGGAGTAATGAGATAACTAGGACCTTGGAATGAGGATTATATAAACAATATTGACCATCAAATGTTGGGACGTTTAGAGTTTTGAGACCTAAAGTTGGTACTCCTAGATTTTAAAAAATCTGACAGTTTAGGAAATCTAATAAATTAATAATATGAACCAGAGGACCTCCTTAGCTGGTATGGTCATGTGTGAAGTGCTCGAGAACAGTTAAATTCAATTTCGGGCAACTCAATTCCAATTAGACAACTTTTGACACGAAGTGATAAAACAATTTCTTGTATTAGAAATGGTGTGAAATCATCTAACGTATGAGCATAGACTTTGGATTACAACCAGTGGATTACCACTACTCATAAGTTAAGACTAGGCTACTGGTTATACTAAGCAATGTAAAAAACTGATTATGCTAAGATAATTGAAAGATAGACTTAGTTAGTAGGTTTGATTAGGTTAGAGTGAGACATTGTTCCTTCGCTGAATCCCCTTAGTACTTATAGGCTTATTTAATAACTCTAAGGAAGGTTGTTTTGATTAGAAACTATTCACACTCAGAGAAAACTTATATATCCCTCGGATTGAACGTTAGGTCAAATCAACACGCCCCTTAGAATTGCCTTCCTAAGGACTTATTATGATCGGGAACACGGAGTAGAGAAACTATACATAAGCAAAGTATTCACGGTTTGAATCGAATTCTCAATCCTGGTAGTTACCAATGAACTCAATGCTCTGATCAAGTAGAAGATCGAGATTAACTAGGATTAAGAATTGATACAACAAATTTTCTGTTATAGATAGGCAGAAGATCTATGTATCCGGCTCAGGCCCACTATATAACTTTCCTTTCGTGTTGGCCCAACCACTTACAACCAAAAGTTTATTACTTCTCCTTTGAGAAGTGTTTAGAACATATAGCTAATAAGAATATTTTTCTATAGGCCCAAGAAAATTTTCAAATGAGCAACAGACGGTTAGGAATTAGGTCCATAATCACAAACCATTATGGCATACATATTGTGCATATGAACTTAGAAAGATAGTCTACCCGTTAACCTATTTTGTCCAAATTTCTTATGTACTAATAATGTATATATTATCTTACAGTATTAAATTGAACATGATTAAAGAAGGTAAGTTGAGACCGTGTCAAAAGTCCTTTGATAGAATTAGGCATCTTGCCACACACTCACACCCGTCCTTAAAATTAACCACAACACCCATCATTTTTAGCTCCTTTCCATAACTGTAGGAACCAATGCCATAATACACATCATCGATGAAAGGAAGACTAATGTATTAAGAAATCGTTTCCCATTTCATGCTAAGGATAGGTCCTAAATTACACTTTGTTCCGACATACGGATCAGGACATAGATTCTTAAGCCTTGAGAGTAGAAATAATTTGTAAAGGGGTAGAATATTATAAGCCCAATATAGTTAGGTCAGCTAATACATCCATTTAATCAAAGTGGTTCAGCAGCAGCATGGTGGGACCCTACCCCACTGGCCTAGGATCGAAGGAAATTGATCTAAGATACACGTAAGGCTAGGTCACTAAATAGGATCTGAATCTTCATTAGAATGTCAATAATGAAGTCATTAAAGGAAAGTAATTAGGGTTCAAGTGTTAAACTAATTCATATTAAAGAATAGACTTAACAATTGGTACAAGCCAAATTACAATAGCCGAGGTCAGTGTATCCCCAAATGTGCTCGTTAAATATGAACTTAATAAGAGCCTTAGCCAATTTCAGGGCGAAACAGTTTTAAGGAGGGTAGACTAAAGTGAGACAAACTAGCATATATAATATACACCCTACCATGCATATAAACTTGAAGTAATTAAAAGTTAGGTAAAAGAAATAATAAAATCTTTACTTATTACCCTTGACTAATTTCAAGGGCGAAATTATTTTTAAGGGGACTAGATTGCAATGTCCCAGATTTTTGCTAACTTGAAGTTAGACGTTCTTGGGAATGGGTCTATCATAACACCTTATTGACTTCTCAGAACTCAAATCCTAAAGCCTCAAATCCCCTTTCAAGCGATTTCCTTCAAAATGTCACCTTTTACCACCCTATTCTTCAAAATTTTCTACGTACGTTCATATTAGACACTAATCTTAAAGTTTAAATGATGAAGAACTATTCTTAAACTAAAATTTACTATAAATAGTAAATATATAAATAAAATAGGCTTTTAACCATTAACCTTAGGGAATATCATAAAATAAATAGTTATTTGGATAGATCATCTTATCCTACCCCAAATTCATATATGGCATGTTGCATAACTCATTCCGGAGAGGAAGATATGCCCATTTCAAAATCCGCACGATAAAACCACCACTAGCGGATTGTAGCGCCATCGCGCCAACCGCGATGCATCGCTGGTGCACACCCTCGCTGTAGTTTTTTACACTTTTTGACCGACTTCAAAAGATCATATCTCCCTCGTTATAACTCTAATTTAGGTGATTTAAAAGCCATATTGAAGCTTGATAAGTATAATTTTGTATAAAAATAAGTAAAAATTAAATAAAATTTTTAATATAGTTAAATCTAGTTGATGTGACAATTATTCAAAAATTATTAGTTTGGACAGCTGCTACTTCTAGAATTTTTAAAATTTTTCTAGAAAATGAAATCTACTTAAATTTGTTAGAGATAAAGTAGACTTAATGACGAACTACTAGAAAAATAATTAAAATAATATACTAACTGAAAGTGCCAAAAAGGGACATAAAGCTACCTTAGGACCTTATTTTGTCAAAATTAAAGTGAAATTTAGTTAAGTACTAAACTAAACAATTGATGGATTTGGCTTGAACCACATTTTATACAAAATAAAAGATCCAAAACTATTAAAATCAATAACTCAACATTACTTAAAAACCTAAGAGAAATCACAAAACCCAGTTGCTCTCGGGAGCACATTGAAACTTCATATTAGACCTGGACCGTGCGTCGAAAGTCCGATTACAGCGAAACTATAAGCTTATGATCGCCTTATTGGGCTTGAAAAACATCACGGGGATCGAGCCCAAACAATATCTAGAACCATCCAACTTAAGCTCTGAGTAAAGTGTGTGAGAAACGCGAATACCTTTAGAAAATGTATTGAAATTTAAGTGAATTGGGCCATTCGCTTTCGGAAAAAATTGAAGACTTTGGACCATCCGATTCTAGCCAAACTTTCCCCATGGGTCAGGGAAATTTTCATGAACCAATCAATATACTTGTGGCCCTGATCGAGGAATGACGACCGTCGATCTGATACAAGTCCTTCACAACCGATCCGTTTGTCAGATCGCACCAAAAACACAGTCCAGACATAAATCCATTGTCAGGGAACTCACCCTATGATGTATGTGAGTTGTAGACCTCCCTATGGGCCCTGTTTGTCAAAAACAGTCACCCTTTAGATACAAACCAGGTATACAATGGCCCTAGGGCCATTTGCATCGCTTTTGAGCCTATATAAGGCCATTTGTAAGTGCTATGATTTCATATCCCTTTAGTTGTCAAATTTTATGGTGCTAAAACCTATATTTATGTCTTGTATATCTTGTGTTTCATGTTTGAGACTATTCATTGCTTCAAGATATCGTATTTTAAGATAAGAACTTAAATGAAGAAAGTTTCAAGTCATGGATGAAGAATTCAAGAATAGAAGTCTCCAAGTATGCATGTTCAAGATTCAAACAAGTACAAGTATAGAAGAAGACTATGTCAAGTCAAGAAAGGATCAAGCTCGAGAAGGCCTACAACAAGATTCGTAAATTCTCAAGCTTCTCTTAAGGGTTATCTGAGTGTACAGACTATCAATGTCCATTTCACTTTTAAGGTTTGTTTGACCTTAGATTGACCTTAGGTTGGGCTTTACTGTACGTCATTCTGGATACATAATTCGTATATTTTAATATGCTTATTCGGGCTGTTCTAAGACCAATCCTAGGGACTCCAAGACCAGTCCTAGATCTGCTACGACCAGTCTTAAGTTTTTCACGACCAGTACTAAGTTGTTGAAAATTTTTAGATTTTTCTTGTTATCTTACGACCAGTCCTGAACATCCTTCGACCAGTCGTGTGAGCTGTACAACTTTTCCTTCGACCGGTCTTAGCCCTACGACTCAAACTCCAGCAACTAATCTGAGGGTCCTACGACCAGTCGTAGGTGACCCATGACCAGTCGTAGGTGGCCCACAACCGGTCGTAGGCTACCCAGGACTAGTCGTGGAACAACTAATCCTTATCCCGCGGAAATCTTTAAAAATCTTTGAAGCTACGACCAGTCCTAAGATCCTAAGACTAGTCGTAGATGGGATTTTTCAAGCTATAAATAGAGCACGAACTTCAGATTTTTTTAATTCAATTCAACTCAATTCAAGCAATCTTTAGGCTATACTCTGAGACAAGTTCGTTTTTATTTTTAAAGCTACTTTGTACTCATTTAATATTCCTTTTGCTAGCTTGTTTATTATTTGATTTTGATCTACATTCCAATCTTATTAGAAAAGGGAAATTTCTGATATTCCTTCTTCTTGGATTCAAAATCAAATAGAACTAGCCCTTTTGATTTAAAATCAATTAGACTAAGAACCATTCTTAAAATGAGTATTGGACTTTGAACGTTGAATTGAACTTCTACTCCAATTGGTTCTACCGGGCTACTTCAGAAGGAGATTCAGGTATTTTACAATTGTGTAATTTACATTCTTTGATTTTATTTGAGATTTTCCAGAAAAATCTCATTGTTTTGGTTATCTAAGGAGAGCTAGAAAACTCAGATTGTGTGGGTTTTTGGATTGTGTAAGCCCAAGATAAAAAGACACAATTGTGAAGGTTTTAGGTAAACCTGTGAAACCTATTTTGATAGTGCATGCTAATATCCCCTATGTGAGGATATTAGGAGTGGAGTAGCATTCTGTGTGGCTGTTGGATAACAGTTGGTGTACACATAGGCGAACCACTATATATTGTTGTGTTGTGGATGTACTTTATTCTTTCATTCATTTATTCATTCAATTTTGTGGATTATATTTGTGGATGAATGTTGTAATCATTTTATTTCAAGCAAGTGTGGGAATGTTGTAATAACTTAGGATTTATTTCTGTGAGTTATTTTGGTTTCCTTGCTTTTTATTTGTCATTGGTTTGAGATTCAAAGGACGTTCTAGAAATAAGGTTGTCCTACCTTAAACCTTTGGTTTTTTGTGTAAGGTTTTCCTTAGAACTGATATAGTATCATTCTCTTAATTCTAAGTTATCGAGATTACTTTTAATTTAGCATTGTACTTTATTTCTTTTATTATTCAGCTGTTTTAAGTTTTATTTAGCATTGCCTTATTCACCCCCCCTCTAGGGCATATAGTTAGGCCCTTTCAAGTGGTATCAGAGCCTAATAGCTCGTGTTTATTGTTTATTTATTGGATTTATTTCATGAGCTAACGATCTAAGCTATATTAAGATGTCAAATCTTAATAGCCTATCAGTCACTAGGCCACTACCCTTTAATGGCACAAACTATGCCTTTGGAAAGCCAGGATAAGGATCTTCCTCAAATCCTTGGATGAAAGTGTGTGGCTAGCCACAGTGAATGAATGGAACCCTCCTATCACTGAAGTAACTAATGACGATAGTTCAAATTCAATGAAAGTAACAGCTTATTCTCTTTGGACCACACTTCAGAAAAGTGAGAGTAGTGCCAATGCAAAAGTACCAAATACAATTACTAGTGCTTTAGCACCAGATGAATTCAAAAGACTCATCTCTTGTGAAAATGCAAAATAAGCATGGGATGTATTAGAAATGACACACGAGGGTACATCAATTGTCAAGAAATCTAAAGTTCAACTCCTCACAACTAAATTTGAAGAAATTCATATGGAGAAGAATGAGATGTTTATGGACTTCTACACTAGATTGAATGACATTGTGAACTCTTTATGGGGTCTTGGTGATAGAATCCCAGAAAGTAAAGTGTGTTCAAAGATACTACGCTCACTTCCTGAACGGTTCAATTCTAAAGTGACTGAGATTTAGGAACTTGGTGATTCAGATACCATGAGGGTTGAGGAACTAGTTGGTTCACTACAAACCTAGAGTTGTCCTTTAAAGCTCCTAAAGGAAAATCAATTGCTCTCAAATCATCAAATGTTTCACAAGAAAGTACTTCGGACTTAGAAAATTCCGAAGATGATATGGCACTTTTAGCAAAAAAGTTTTACAAAATTTTTAAAAGCAAGAAAAAAGTTGATTTTCAAAAGTCAAATGATAAGAGACGATCTAAACCTAGAGCTCAAAAATCTTTGAAAGATAGTCAATGTTACAATTGTCAAGAGTATGAGAACTTAGCTAACAAATGTCCTAAAAAGGACAAATCAAAAAGGAAAAGCATGATGGCTACTTAGGATGAATTGTCTGATTCTGAATCCTCTTCTAAATCAGAAGATTCTGAAATCGAGTCAGGCGATGATGTTAAAGCCCTTATGACTCTAGCCAAGATCACTTTTTCAGATAATGATGATATATCTAGTGAAGAAAATCTGAATAGTGATTGCAATAATGAAGATGATCTTCAGGAAGCTTATAATGCCCTTTATAAGGAGAGTTGTAAAATTGCCGTCAAGCTTAAATTATAAAAAGAAAAATTTTCTAAGCTTAAGGAAGATTATGAGTCTCTCGTTTTAGAAAAGTCTCATATTTCTAATTCTTTTGAAAAGACCAAATGTGATTTAGATTTCAAAACCTCCAAAATTGAAGATTTGAGATCCGAAAATGAGAAACTCAAAAATGAGGTAGCTTCTCTTCTGAGTTTGAAAGATACATGGAGATATGCCCAAGGTGATCCTAAATTGAAAAAATTAATGTTTGGATCAAGAAAATGTGGCGATCGATCCAGGTTGGGCTATGATAAGAATACATCTCCTAAACAAAAGAAAATTGCTCCTAAATTTTTAAAAGGAGAGTCTTCAACCTCAAAAGAAAAGAATATTTATCAAGGTTTTTCTAAAAATTCAAGTACTTTTTAAAAACCTAAAGGTAGCCATGTCAACTTTGATTTTCAAAATCGAAATCCGTTGGCTGAAAAAATAATTGATCTACTCAAGGAGCTATTAAAGTCTAACTCTATAGGTCTCTCGTATAACAACAGATAGAAAAAGACCATCTATACTCCTAAACCCAAAACAGTTCTGAAATGGATTCCTAAAGTTGCCTCCTTGGTTGCCCACACTGCTTTCAAAGCTACAAGCCATTCAAAGTGGTACCTAGATAGTGGTTGCTCCAGGAATATAACAGGCGACAAGGCTTTATTCACCGATCTAAAAGATATGACTGATGGGTCAGTCACATTTGGTGATGAAAGCAATTGCAAGATTATTGGCCAAGGTACAGTTCAGCTTTATAATCTTTCCTTATTTAAGAATGCTTTATATGTTGAGGGCTTAAAACACAACCTACTAAGCATTTCTCAGATATGCGATAACAACCATAGTGTGATGTTTTCTAATCAAGGTTGTGAGATACTTAATAAAAAGGGTTCTGTTATATTAATTGGTCGCAGAACTGTTGAAAACTGCTACATCGTTAGTGATGCAAGCTCATCTACTCAATCATGTTATATGGTCTATTCCGATGAGACTGAATTATGGCATAAACGCCTTGGACATGTACACTATCAGAATTTATTTAGATTGAGCAAAAGAGAACTAATTAGAGGTCTATCCAAATTGTAAAGAGTAGACAAAATATGTGGTGAATGCCAGTTGGGCAAACAAACTATGAGCTCTCACAAGAAAGTGAACTCCAATACCACATCTAGACCACTCGAGCTTCTCCACATGGAACTTATTGGACCAACCAGATCTGAGAGTTGAAGAGGCAAAAAATACATCTTGGTTATCGTAGATGACTATACCAGATTCACTTGGGTATCTTTCTTAAAAGATAAAAATAAAACCCTAGATGAAGTGAAAAAGGTCATTAAACCAATCCAAAATGAGAAAGGTTCTCATGTTAGTAAGATCCGTAGTGATCATGGATCCGAATTCAAAAATAATAGTTTTGAGAAATTCTATAGAGATCAGGGAATATCGTATGAATTCTCTGCGCCCAAAACACCACAACAAAAAGGTATAGTTGAAAGAAAAAATTGAGTGCTTCAGGATATGGCTAATGTTATGTTGAATAGCATGAAGCTCTCTAGAAATCTTTAGGCTAAAGCAGTTAATACCGCATGTTATATTATTAATCGGGTTTATACCAGTAAATCTGATAATAAGACTGCTTATGAATTATGGTTTGAAAAGAAACCTACTTTCAAATACTTTCGAGTTTTTGGCAGCAAGTGTTATATTTTACGTGATCGTGAAAATTTGAGAAAGTTTGATACGAAGAGTGATGAAGGTATTTTTCTTGGTTATTCTTTGAACAGTCGAGATTATAGGGTTCTAAATAAGAGAACTGGTGTGATTCAAGAGTCCATCAATGTGGTCATTGATGATCATTTGAATACATCAGCTCTGAGTTCAGATGATGATGAAGCTCTTATTATCGACAATCAAGATACCTCATCAAGTCAAAAAAAGTCTGAACCAAGGACTTTTAAAGATCATCCAACCAATCAAATTCTTGGAAACCCTCTCACTGGAGTCGTACTCGCAAACAACTTGAGAACGTACGTAATTATGTTTCTTTTACATCCCAAATAGAACCGGTCAATGTGAAAAAAGCACTTTCTGACGAAAATTGGATAATTGCTATGCAGGATGGACTTAATCAATTTGTTCGTAATGATGTCTGGTATCTTGTTCCTAGACCTAAAGATAAACACATTATTGGAACAAAATGGATCTTTAAAAATAAGTCTAATGAACTTGAAAATATAATACGAAACAAGGCTAGACTGGTTGTACAAGGGTACACTCAGATTGAAAGCATCGATTGCGATGAAACCTTTGCTCCAGTCGCTCACCTTGAATCAATCAGACTTTTTATTTTCATTGCATGCTTTAGAAAATTTAAAATTTATCAGATGGATGTAAAGAGTGCCTTCTTGAATGGCGATTTACATGAAGAGGTGTATGTTGAACAACCTTCGGGGTTTGAAGACCCCAAGTTATCTAACCATGTATTTCGTCTCAAAAAGGCTCTCTATGGTCTAAAACAAGTGCACACGGCATGGTATGAGAAATTGACTAAATTCTTACTTAGTCATAGCTTTCAAGTAGGAAGTGTTGATAAGACGCTCTTTGTTAAGAAACATAACAATGATATTTTGATAGTTTAAATTTATGTTGATGATATTATTTATGGATTAACTTGCTCTAACATGTCTATTAATTTTGTAGATTTAATGAAATCAAGGTTCGAAATGAGCATGGTTGGTGAACTAAACTATTTTCTAGGGTTGCAAGTAAAACAACAACCTGATGAAATTTTCATTTTCCAAACCAAATATACTTGAAACTTGGTTAAAAGGTTTGGATTTGAGAATGGTAAGAACTTTGATACTCATATGAGTACAACGTTATGACTCTCAAAAGACTCTACAGGTAAAGATATAGATCCTAGACTATATCGTAGTATAATTAGTAGTTTGTTGTATCTAATTACTAGTAGACCTGATATCGCGTTAAGTGTTGGTATTTGTGCAAGATATCAGTCTAATCCTAAGGAATCACATCTTACTGCTGTTAAATGGATTATTAGATATGTCGCAAGTACTATAAATCTGGGTCTTTGGTATCCTTTTGATACTAGTGTTCAATTAGCCGGGTACTCAAATGCTGATTGGGCCGGTAATATCGGTGATAGAAAATCAACCAGTGGTGGTTGTTTTTACATTGGAAATTGCTTAGTTTCTTGGTTCAGCAAGAAGCAAAGCTCAATATCGCTCTCTATTGCTGAGGCTGAGTATATTGTAGCTGGATATGCATGTACTTAACTAGTTTGGATGAAACGTATGCTAAGCGATTATGGAATTAATCAAAATTCAATGATCTTACATTGTGATAATTCCAGTGCTATAAATATTTCCAAAAATCTAATCCAGTATTCACGTACTAAGCACATTGACATTAGGTATCATTACATTCGTGAGTTGGTTGAAGAAAAAGTTATTTCCTTGGAATATATACCAACCGAAACTCAACTTGCTAATATATTTACTAAACCACTCGATAAAAGCAGGTTCAATAAATTGAAATTTGATCTTGGTATGTGCATTTTACATTGAGTATTCTTGCTTGCATGTATCATAGTGTATTATATTTAGTATTATTTATGTTTAAATTTTAATTTTTTACTTTAAATATGTATTTTTGGTCGATGCTCGACCAGTGGTATCTGTACACGACCAGTCGTGGTACGACTGGTCGTACACATCACTCGACCGGTCGTGGAGCTCGTGAACATGATATAATTTAGGGAAAACCTCCTTCTTCTTCATTTTCACTCCGACCTACGACGAGTCGTGGCTCGACCAGTCATACGATTTCTTATATTTTTTCAAGGTTAGTCCTATTTCTTCATTTTTCTTGAAGTTTGATATTCTCTATGCTTTAATTTGATCATTGTGTAGCTTGGTTTCATCTTTTTGTTGGGTTTTTCAAGGGTTTCTTCTCAAATTGCTGATCTAGAGAAAACTCATCCTTCTTTTTGTGCATTTCTCTTACTCTTAGTATATCTTATTGGTCCCGTGGTCCATCCACATCTAGATCTACACTGATAACAAAACGGCACCTTCGGTCACCCGAAGATGATCCTCAAGATGTGTGGGATTTGTGTGTCCGTAATGTTATCATTGAGCATACCGCTGATCTCAATCACATTACTCCATATGGTATTGTCCCTCTCCTTGAATCTGTTGGCTGGGCTAACATTTTACTTTGGGGTGGACCTGCATACCAGTCAATTGCACAATCAATGGTTGCATATATCTTAGAATTCTCCCTGACAACTTAACTTTTTCAATTGATACTAGAGAAGGAAAATTTGAAGTAGACCGTCATTTGATATCGGGTATTATGGATATACCCGTTAATGATGAAGGTATTTCGATTCATACTCTATACGTCAAACCATCTGAATCGAAAAAATGCATGTTAACAAGAGACTTATGCAAAATTAATGCGCAATGGACACACAAAGGGAATGCGCTCCCTTCCAAGTATCTATTACCTAGATACAGAGTGTTACATCATTTTTTCATTTCAAATCTGTATCCTCGGTCCGGTAATAAAATCGAGTTGACTTCTTTCATGGTTCGTGTGTTGTATTCTATTGTTTCTGGTACCAAGGTCTGTCTTCCTTCATTGATTTGTCATTTTTTCATACAGTTTCGTCTCCATCCGAGTCATAGTGATATTCCGTTTGGTTATCTTATGACTGTGTTAGCCACTCATATGCTTGTCGATACACCTATTAATGAGGCACTCATTCATCATCTTATTTTCAATAATTCCAATCTTAATAAGATGAAGTTGGATTTTCTTCCTGGTCAAGTTGATGAAGGTGGTGATGGTGGTGAAGCCAGAAATGAAGGGGAAGCTAGTGATCTTCCTCAACAGGATGTTAATATGGATGAGTTATTTGATGAGATAGAAACTGATTCACCAAATGATCCTGATTTCGATCCATCTAATTATGATGCATGCCTTCGTGCATTGGATGAGAAGGTTGATAACATGAGTGTCGCCCACGATATGCAGTTTAAATATATGCGAAAATATCTTCGTCACATTAATAGGGGCTTACACCAGATTGATCCTACTATCCCTGCTCCCTCCTCTGGATCTGATTAGGCGGATTATCTTTTGGATTGTATTATCTTTTTTTTGGATATTATATTGGTTATGGCTTGATGATTCTTGATTTATATTTTGAAATATGCTATGTCCTTCCATATTTCTTTCTCATTATCTACTTTTTATTATTCTCTATGTTGTTGTAACTTTCCTATTGTGACTTTCCCTTATCATTTTGTGACAAAAAGGGGGAGTAGTATGGTAAAGGGGAGTAGTATGGAAAGGGGGAGTAATTTGTTTGGATTGATTGATTGAGAAGGATTGTGGATTGAGAATATGGAGTCTTAATGTTTACATGTTTTTTATTGTTTACATGAGCAGTACTCATATCTCTCAGGGGGAGTAGAGTAATTTGTATGATGTTGCTCTTATCTGTATGATATGTGTTTTGTCACAAATTTGATAAAGGGAGAGATTGTAAGTGCTATGATTTCATATCACTTTGGTTGTCAAATTTTGTGGTGCCAAAACCTATATCTATGTCTTGTATGTCTTGTGTTTCATGTTTGAGACTATTCATTGCTTCAAGACATCGTATTTCAAGACAAGAACTTAAATGAAGAAAGTTTTAAGTCATGGATGAAGAATTCAAGAGTAGAAGTCTCCAAGTATGCATGTTCAAGATTCCAAAAAGTACAAGTATAGAAGGAGACTATGTCAAGTCAAGAAAGGATCAAGCTCGAGAAGGCCTACAACAAGATTCGTAAATTCTCAAGTTTCTCATCTGAGTGTACAGACTATCAATGTCCATCTCACTTTTAATGTTTGTTTGACCTTAGATTGACCTTAGGTTGGGCTTTACTATAGGTCATTCTGGATACATAATTCGTATATTTTAATATGCTTGTTCGGGCTGTTCTAAGACCAGTCCTAGCTCTACTACGACCAGTCTTAAGTTTTTCACGACCAGTCCTAGGTTGTTGAAGATTTTCAGATTTTTCTAGTTGTCCTATGACTAGTCCTGTGAGCTGTACGACTTGTCCTTCGACCGGTCTTAGCCCTACGACTCAAACTCTAGCAACTAATCTGGGGCTCCTACGACCAGTCGTAGGTGACCCATGACCAGTCGTAGGTGGCCCACGACCGGTCATAGGCTACCCAGTACCAGTCGTGGAACAGCTAATCCTTATCCCACGGAAAACTTTGAAAATCTTTGAAGATACAACCAGTCCTAGGATCCTAAGACTAGTCGTAGATGGGATTTTTCAAGCTTTAAATAGAGCACGAACTTCAAAGTTTTTTAATTCAATTCAACTCAATTTAAGAAATCTTTAGGCTATACTCTGAGATAAGTTCATTTTTGTTCTTAAAGCTACTTTGCGCTCATTTAATATTCCTTTTTCTAGCTTGTTTATTATTTGATTTTGATCTACATTCCAATCTTATTAGAAAAGGAGAATTTCTGGTATTCCTTCTTCTTGGATTCAAAATCAAATAGAACTAGCCCTTTTGATTTAAAATCAATTAGACTTAGAACCATTCTTAAAGTGAGTATTGGACTTTGAACGTTGAATCGAACTTCCACTCCAATTGGTTCTACCGGGCTATTTTAGGAGTTTCAGGTATTTTACATTTGTGTAATTTATACTTTGGTTTTGTTCGAGATTTATCAGAAAAATCTCATTGTTTTGGTTATCTGAAGAGATCCAGAAAACTCAGATTGTGTGGGTTTTTGGATTGTGTAAGCCCGAGATAAAAAGACACAATTGTAAAGGTTTTAGGTAAACCTGTGAAACCTATTTTTATAGTGCAAGCTAATATCCCCTGTTTGAGGATATTAGGAGTGGAGTAGCATTTTGTGTGGCTATTGGATAATAGTTGGTGTACACACAGGTGAACCACTATGTATTGTTGTGTTGTGGATGTGCTTTATTCTTTCATTCCTTTATTCATTCAGTTTTGTGGATTGTATTTGTGGATGAATGTTATAATCATTTTATTTCAAGCAAGTGTGGGAATGTTGTAATAACTTAGGATTTATTTCTGCAAGTTATTTTAGTTTCCTTGCTTTTTATTTGTCATTGGTTTGAGATTCAAAGGACGTTCTAGAAATAAGGTTGTCCTACCTTAAACCTTTGGTTTTTGGTGTAAGGTTGTCCTTAGAACTGATATAGTATCATTTTCTTAATTCTAGGTTATTGAGATTACTTTTAATTCAGCATTGTGCTTTATTTCTTTTATTATTCCGTTATTTTAAGTTTTATTTGGCATTGCCCTATTCACCCCCCCTCTAGGGCATATAGCTAGGCCCTTTCACCCTTAAACACATCTCTCTCTCTCCCATACGAATTTCTCCAAACCCTAGGAGAGAGAAGAGAGAAAAGAGGAGGAAAGAGTGAGGATAAGAGAGAGAGATAGGGAGATCATTGCTAGGATTCACTCCCACTACTCCACGTACCGAATCGCCTCCCCACCATCGCTACACGAACCGTTCCAACTTCATTTCAGGTAAGAAATCCTAACCCTAATTTGTTTTAGGGATTCAAATAGAGGAAACGACGAAATGGCTAACCTATTTCATGATTTAGGTAATCGTTGTGCTATAGACGGAAGCGTAGTGTTCAAACCAAGTTCGAAACGAGTTTTTTAACGAAAGGCACGAACTATAAACGTTTAGGTTATGCTTTTCAAAGCTTTCAATATCAGCTAATGATTTATATTTGACTTGATTGCTGCTATATGTTCTTAGTTACGATATATTTAATAATTTATACATGTGTGTGAACTATGTGAATATATGATGCATTCCCTGTGTTTGTTGAAATGTCCAAGTGAATATGAAATCATGATTTGTGCTTGCAATGACTATTAACTCAGAATACATGATTGTTGTATGTATGACAACTCCTTTATGAAAGGATTTGCCATAATATATGCTATAATTAATTTAGTTCATATATGTGGTAATGTGTAGTCTAAGTATTTGATAAAATGTCTGAATGAGAAATTATCTAATGAATTGTATTTATTAAGGGTTTTGAGATAAGATTCTCAACTACCTTATCTAGATGTATAATTTTCTTCATGTAGTCTTAATTTCAACTACATGAATTATGTATAAAATGCATATGAATAATAACATGTTCTGTATGATTGATAAAATGTCTGAATGAGATATTGTTTGATGAATTGTATTTAATAAGGGTATTGAGATAGAATTCTCAATTACCTTACCTATATGTATAATTTCCTTCATGTACTCCTAATTTCAACTATGCAATTTATGGGTGAATTGAAATGTTCGGTAGCATGTTCAATATGTTAATAAAATGCTCAAATGATTGTTGTACTTAGATTGTTTGTTAAATGCCTATATGATTATCACATGTGTCCACGTGTTGCATTTGAGTATGATTGGGATTACTACATAGTCCAGGCAATCAGTAACGATTCCTGTTTGAGTGGCCGAAGTAGTCTCGTCACATTTGACGCGTTCAGTGAATCCAAGTCATACGATGATTGTTGACAGTGGTTAGGCCACGTGGAGTGCTTATGTGCTCTGTGTCGATTAATTCAACATATGCTTGTACCAGTCGAACTTGTCTAATAAATCGATTGTCCTATTATGTGTTTACCATGTATGGACACTACTACTTGAATCTAAGGTACCCCTTACCAATGTAAAACCCATTTCAACCATGGTACCAAGATCCACTAAGACTCATGAGCCAGGCATGGTAGTATGGGACATCGTGGTCGAGCTGTCGGCCTACACTGGGGTGACGAGCCTCCCCGTTGTGACCAGTGAGCGACCTAAACTCATGAGCTGAATATGGTGGTATGGGATACTGATTCAAACTGTCGGCCTACACTGGTGTAGCCTAGCTGCGGTCCCAGTATGGGTTGGGGTGAGCCGTATGATCCGGACCCCGTCGAAAATAGCGCTCCAATTAGTAGGGCATTGGTGGAGTGACCTCGAGTATAAACTTTTAAACTTGCCTATCCACTGCTTTTCATTAGGGATGTTGCCCTATAACTTTCCTATCGTATGTGATTAACTAAGATTGATGACCCTAGATGGATTATTATTTGGGAAAGTGATATAAAGGGAGGTACCTTAGCTTCCTGAATCTGCTGTATGAATAAGCTTAATTAAATATTGACTAACATGACCATGCACCTCATTGCATGTGCTTTGGCGAGGAAGAGCACATGTAAGGAGAGTTGCTTGCGCGATCGTGAGATGATGTCGCTGAGGGAGTGCAAGCAAGGGCATATCATTACACGAATTGATAACATGTTAACCTTTGCCTTATAGTACCACTGAGTTGGCTACTCATTCCCACCATGAGACCATGTTTTAAAATACCACCCAGACTCTGGTTTAGATGTAGGTGATGGCGAAGTCTATATAGCGGAGTTGACTTCATAGGCGAGGAGGAAGGATTCTCCTACATTCAACTCTTAGACGGGTCTATGTGGACCTTGTGCTGATTCGACAGGATTATAGGGACTTATAGATTAGTTGGACATTTATGCTTTGATATTTTTTAAATTTTGGAGCCATTCATATATAAATTCAGCCTAGTAACGTACTCATACTCTTGAGGTTACGAAACACTTATATACTTTATATATCTATCTCAATCTTACGCTTGCCTAATTACATTAACTCTAGAGCATGATATGCTGATATAGTATAATCTCACTCATGTTTAAATTCACTAATATAGATAAAATTTAATCATCATTATCTATGTTATATAAGTGATACATTGGATCTAGGGAGTTGAGCTTTACTCGACCCCCGAAATGCAGGGCGTTACAAAAGGTCCTATGAATCATGGGGCAAGTTTGCCCTTTGTTCCAAATAAAATTATGCCCTTCTAACTGACCATGACATAGTGGAAAGCGTGACCTTCTGGTAAATGGTACTTGACACTTATACATCCACTCAGTCTAGACGTTGGAGCAACCTCCTAGTACCATAAGGGTTTAGGGAATTTCACCCAAGGACATCTATAGTACCCCATGTAAAATATTATTTTCTGTGTCCAATCCTGCCAACTATGATACGCCTGTGGAGGCTACCGCACTGATGTCCCTAGGGCGTACAGTAGTCATGTCACACAATGCGAAATGCGTGAATCACACTATCTAGTCATGCAGCAATTCTGCGCACGTCGTGCGCTCATGTAGGCAACTCCCCCCATCATAGAGTCTCATAATAATCAACCCAATAGCATGTGCTATGATCAATCACTCCTTACATGAAGCATACATATGATGTGTATGGGTATGGATCATAGAGTTATACTAAGCATATTATATGATGATGATGTACTCCCCCTTATCTCAAGGTTGGGCTGAAGCGGCCTACCCACAATCCGAAGGATTAGGAAAGGGTTCCTTCACCATACTATTGGATGACCTACTAGATGCCCTAGGGGGTCCAAATGAGTCCTACATGGACTCCAAAATAAAATAAGTAATCCCATTAATAACCAATGCGGGCCCAACATCTTAGGATAGCCCAATGAGAATAGATGGATCATGTAAATGGGGCCCAATAATTAGGGTCAATCCACTTACAGAATGATACAAATGGGCTTAACAAGGCCTAAGGGAAGGTCACAATGAGGACTTTCAACCATCATTGCCCTTCAATGTGGACATTTAACCAACATTGCTCCGAAGGAGTGGCCCACACAAGGGATTCATACACAACGTAACGAGCCATACATACATTGCATTGGGCTTACTCATGAGCCTCACATATAATGCAATGGCCACATCTTATGGGCCTTGAATACATCACAGTGGGCCTCGCCCATGTGCCTCAAATACATCACAATGGGCCTCACCCATGGGCCTCGAATACATCAAAATAGGCCATACCCATGGGCCTCGAGTACATCACAATGGGCTATACCCATGGGCCTCGAGTACATCACAATGGGCCACGACATATGGGCCGGAAGTACATCTCAATGGGCCATAACCCATGGGCCTCAAATACAATAATTGGGCCGCATCAATGGGCCACACCAATGGGCCTCATATACATCAAGTGGGCCGCTTCAATGGGCTGTATATAAATAATAGGTGGACCCCACACATGGGCCTTTAATACATCAATGTGGCCATACAAAACATATACATCAGCAGGGTCCACATCCATGGATAGATGGCCCAGATATATAATACATACATATAAGGTGGGCCGCACGTGCCATCAAGGTAGGGCCCATCATAACACATATTCTCCATCCAATCTGGTTATAAGGTCACGAAGACCTGGATTAAGAGGGAAACAAAATTTATATAGATCCAAAACTTTTGTGATCCAAAAAGGGTTTCAATCGTAGGCGTTCAAGTCACCACTATTTACTGCAGTGTGGTCCGCCTGAAAAATCTACCTCATTTATTTAGTCTCAGCCCTTAAAACTAGTTCGCCATTAGATGGATGGTGTGGATACCACAAATACATCAGGGGCCCCACTAAACTTACTGACTTTATAACAGCATCTTCTGCATGCTGCGCAGGGCCCATAGATGAACGGTTTGGATATACATTACATGGGCCCCGCGTCCACGTGGAAGGGCTAGACGGTCTAGATTTACCCACCGTCTCACCTGCTGGACAGTGGGATGTAACACATACATTACATCATGCCCCACAGCACCGTCCAGAGATGGACGGTGTGGGCATAAAATACATACATCAAGGTAGGACCCCACCCCACACGTGTAGCATGTGTGGGTGGGTCCCATACCTAAATAAAATGGATGGACAGTATGTATAAAATACATACATCAAGGAGGACCCCTCCCATCACCATCCAGGACATCCATTGACGGATAGACGGTGTGCACGTGACCCACATACATCGTGTGGGGCCCACCAAAATTACTATGTACAACAGCTAGGTAGTTGGCTGGTGACCAGTGCACATAGCCAATCTACTACTGTTCAGGAGGTGGGTCCCACGTGGGGCCCACTAGATATATATACTATATATATATATATATATATATTATTATATTGTTATCTTTTTTTATATACCTCCAGCGTCCAGCCCATCATCTAGCAAGCTGGATGGTGCCAGATGGCGCACATACATCATGGTGGTCCCACGTAGTGGGCCATAAGATTTAAGTTAAGCTAATATTTATTTTTCCCTTTCATTCAGGCCTGTGTGACCTTCTAGGCATGCAGGACCCAAATCGGGATCAAGGTGGCCCACTTGTTTAACGGCATGAATAAAATACACACATCATAGGTGGGCCATCGTTCATTGGGAAAGAGAGAGAGAGGGAAACATAGAAAGAGAGGGATCGGCGATGACGGAGGGGCCCCGCAACTATGGGCCTATCTTTGATACAAAGCATACATCAAGATGGGTCCCACCATATGTAGGCCTTTAAATATAAAAATAAAAAATAAAAATAAAAGATGTATATCTAAGATCACCCACCGTGCTCTTCTTCTTAGCTCCTTAGAAAGGTAGTCTCCCTAGCTTCGATCTCAACGGAAGATGATGAAGTTTTGAGGGTAGAGATGGGAGATGAGAGGGGTAGGAAGAGGGCCACACACAAAACTTTTTAGAGGTTTGAAGAGCTTGGACATTGGATTTTTTATATTTTGGGTTGCTTAGAAGAGAAGGGAGAAATAAGAGAGAGAGAGAGAGAGAGAGAGAGAGAGAGAGAGAGAGGAGACGGGATGGAGTGATAGATGGGAGAGTGGGATGGGTTGTGTAAAGGATTGTTGACTTTTGGGATTGTTGTGTAAGAGAGGTACAGGTTGTGATTGGTTGAGTGATGGGTTGAGGGATGTGTGTACTTGACATGTACTTGACCATTGATGGGATATATTTGGTAAAAATTCTCTCAGAATTACAAATGCATGGCATTTCCTCAAACTAAACGCGGGCCCACATCTTTTGACTACCCTTGGTGCTTGAGACACTGTGTTGGATGAGTCTCAGGTTAAGTCGACTCGGGTTGACAGGCATGACTCAGGGTCACACGCAAACGCCAATTATTAGTCGCGGGTCACCAAAATTTGATAGGGAGGATCGCGGGAATCTTTGGAATAGTACGGACCAAGATACTGGTCTTAAAGGAACCATGTTAAGCCGGGTATACGAATGTGGCAATCCACGCAGAACATTCCATAATGGCATGGTACTCGGTAAACCAATCCATACTTTGGATGACATCGAACTCTGACATTGGCAGCATAAACAAATCGACAGGCAAGAAAGTCTCTCCCACCAAAATGGGGCAAGACAGATAGAATTGACCTAACACTGCGGTCTTCCCCAAGGGCATCGACACTGACAACCCCTTATGGGAAGAGTCTAAATGCAATCCATTCGAATGATAAAATTCCTCAAACATGAAGGAATGCGAAGCACCAGAATTGAATAGAACTCGAGCTATGCATGGAAAGACAAGAAGAATACCCTCAATGACTCCTTCAGATGACTGCGAGTCCTGCTGGGCCACATCAAATTTAGCCTGAGCTAGCTGGGGAGGTGCTTGTCCCCTCTAAGGTCTCTAATGTACTGCTACGGCCGGAACTGTTGTCTGGGCTGATGAGGTCTTAGAGGCTGCAGTGGTTCTCTCGACTGCTGTTGTGGGGGCCTGGGTGGTAGGGGTTATTATCGTTGCTGTTGTGGTCTCGACTACTACTGCTTCTACTGAGGGCAAGGGCACTCCCACCTACGGTGTCCTATCCCACTGCATACAAAATAAACACTGAGAGGCTGCTTCTGAGGTGGTGCTAGAGGTACCGCTAGTGCTCGGCGAGTCACGTGCCTCTGCTGCTGTCGACACTACTACTACTGGGAGCCATTGGAGGGGGCCTGCCTCTTTCTATCTCTCCTTTAATCACAATGACTCTGCGTACCAGCCCACTCAGCCTTATAAACCTGGGCCCTCTGTACAACCTCCTCGAAGGTCTAAAGCATATGGCCAATAACATAGCCCTTGAGACCATAACACAAGCCGTTCTCAAAACGGCGGGCCTTCCGCCACTCATCAACAACTAAATATGGCGTGAACCTGGACAATGCGACAAAATGTGTCGCATACTGAGCCACGGTGATATCTCCTTGTACTAGAGTCTTGAACTCTAGTGCACACTAATGACGAATGTGATCATGGAAATATTGGCGGTCAAATCGGTCCACGAAGTCTTACCATGTCCAAACAAAATCGGCCCTACAGCACAGGCGACAGAGGGTCACCAATGCTCGGCCTCACCCTCAAGTATATACACTGCCAATGGGACATGCTGTTGGGTCATAGATCTCATAGTCTCAAACATCTTCTCCACCTAGGAGCACCATCTCTCAGCTACAGACGGATCGGGCTCTTCCTAAAATCATGGGGGATGGAGTCAAAAAAAAATCTCACAACAGGGCACTCAGGCGTTCCTACTTTTCCTGCTCTGGGGTCTCAGCGGGACACCTGTCCTACGCCTAAAGGGCAGCTATCACACCCTCGAGCATTTTCTATAACTGATTGGTACTAACTGGCACAGTAGGGGTTGCGCTGGTCTCAAACAGAGATGCAGGATCTGAGGAGTCTCAGGCATGGGAGAGGAGGCTCAAGTGGGGGAACGGGAACTGTGAGTGACCAAATAAGAATCTCAAGTAGAGGAATGGGAACCTGAGGTGATGGAGCAGGGGCTCTCGGCTCACTCAGGTCGCTCGGATTCATCGGGTTCCTCACCTAAGCGGCATGGCCTATAGAAAAGAATAAGGGTGCCTATTAAGAGTTGCTACTATAGGTAATTGAATTTGAATGGTTACACACTCGAGACCTACTCGTCCTAAGTTCATAATCGATATGTGATGATGTCTTTGGTTGTTCACATGTTATGATCTGATATCAACTCCTATCACACCCCATACTTAGAATCCTAGCTCATAAAAATCTCGATCACCTAATCTGGCACCGACAGTCTCCATAGTATCTCATTCTCGACTCTCAGCACCCATATACTGGATTCCAATCCTGGGATCCTACAAGGAGAATTTTCTGCATAAAATGTTCTTGTAAAAGTAACATAACCATAAGTATAACTCACAAACCATGACCAGAAACATCACCACATATCCACTTTAAAAAAAAAAAAAAAAACTTTTGAGTACAAGGCATAAAGGGAAATAAAATGGAGAGATGTCAAAAGGTAACTCTAGAAGCTCAGCCACATGCTCCTACCTCAGCTCGTTTACGTCCTAACTTCATTTGTATGCATCTATCGTGCATAAGCTTATAGAAAGCTTAGAGGGTGGTGTAAGTGTGTGCGCAATATAAGCATACTCAGAATGCAATATCAGAGTAATGTGGAAACATGCTAGTAAATCCATGATTGCTATGTGGAAATGCTGGCAAGTCCATGAATGCTATCAGCCATACCAAGGCTATGCGATGCAAGACCTACCTGGCCAAATATCAATATAAGATACAACACAAGCATGCCAATCCTCATCTGAATTCACATATCAGTACGGTTCATCTTTAAACAATCACCAGGGTCTAGTACACTCAACACCAGCTTACCGTCCTATCTAAGTGCACAACTAGGTAAGTGGAAGAGACCTCACTATCTGCCTACCAATATCAGGCTCGGCTCGTCGATAGAAGACTCATTCAGCAGGTAAGGAAATGCCCCCTTCCAACAAACCCTAAGTTGGGTCAAACTCAGCCTCGTTGGGTCAAACTCAGCCTAGTCATTGTCCCCTCACTTGGGCAGGTAAGGAAACGCCCCCTTCCAACAAACCCTGACATAGTGGAAGATGCGACCAATGGGTATTCATCCCTCATGTGCTATACATCCACTCAGTCTAAACATTGGGGCATCCTCTGGTACTATAAGGGTTTGAGGACTTTCAGCCTGGGACATCTATGATACCCCCATGCTTAACAAGTATTTTCAGTATCCAATCCTGCCATCCATGCTATACTTGTGGAGGCTATAGCCCTAATGTTGCTAGGGTGTATAACGATCAAATCATACAATGCAAGGTGCATGAATCACACAATCCAATCATACATCAATCCTACGTGTACCACGCGCTCATGTAGGGCAACTTCAGATGGACAACATGGATATACAACACACAGACCATAGCAGACCCCACCGTCCATGCACTCGACGGTGCTGGACGGTGTGGATGAAGCACTTACATTATGGTGGGGTCCACGTCTAGCAGATTGGATGGATGGGGATGTATAAAACACATACATCACAATGAGACCCTCCCTTAGGGTCTAGACGGTGGATGTTCCATACATCAAGGTGGGTCCACACGTGTGGCTCACCATCTTTGGATAAGTTGATATTCGTGTTGTCTCTCATCCATCCAGGCATGCAGGATGTTCAGCGGACGGACGACTTGGATGGAACACATCATCAAGGTGGCCTCACGTCCTAGCAATGGACAGACTGCCTAGATAAAGAACTTGCATCTGGTAGGTCCCATGTGTATTTAGCCCACCATAGTTGGATCAAACTGATATTTATATTTTTCCTTTATCCAGGCGCGTTTATGACTACTGGACGGCTATACAGCAGTATCACACCCTAAACTCGAGAATCGAGCTCACAGAATTCCTGATCGTCGAATTTGACGTCGTAAGCCTCTGTAATACCCCATTTTCGGTTCCTATCACTCATACGCCAGATTCCAATCCTGGGATCCTACAAAGAGAATTTTTAGTATGATTTTTTTTTTGGTAAACGAGCATAATCGCAAGCATAACCAAGTCACAAAACAACATCACCACATTCCACTATGTCAAAAACTTTGAGTATCATGAGGCAAGGGAAATACAAGATAATAAAAAAGATTCAAAATGATCTGATACGTGCTTCTACCTTAGTGCTGCTACGATCCAACGTCACCTGCATGCAACGGTCGTGCATAAGATTACAAAAGCTTAAAGGGTATGTGCGTGTGTGCGCAATGCATGTACCAAGCATACAATATCAGAGTAAGCAGAAATTTCGATAAGTCCATGAATGTTATCAGCCATACCAAGGTTATACGATGTAAGGCCTACGTAGCTAAATGTTATATGCAAGATGCAATACAAGCATGTCAGTCCTCATCAAGTACATATATCAGTACAGTTCCCCTCTGAGATATCATTGGGGTCTAGTACACTCCACACTGGTTGCCGCCTCCCTAGCCGTACAGCCCAGTGAATGGAAGAGAAGACAATATCCGCCTAACCAGTAGTCAGCAATACCTACCCGGCTCGTTAATAGTGGACCCATTTGCGACCTGATCAAAATCAAACTAGCTTACAACCCCCTCACTTAGGCGGATAAGGACACACTTCCTTCCAACACACCACAACACAATGGGAGACGTGGCCTACTAGTATTTGGCACTCGTGCGCTCATGTATTCATTCGGTTTAGACACTGGAGAATCTCACCAAAAAGGTTCTGGGACTCTCACTCAAGGACATCTTATGTGCCCACAATGCTAGAACCAATATTTTCGGTATCTAATCTAACCATCCACGATATGCTTGTGGAGGCCACAGCCCTGATGTTGCTAGGGCGTACAGTGAATCATGTCATAAGGAATACGAAATGCATGAGTCACACCATCCAGTCATGCATCACTTCTGCATGTACCACATGATCATATGGGGCACTCCGTCTCATAAGTTCTCTCAAAAATGTCTTTACCCAATAACGTATGCTATGATCAACCATTCCTCATAACAAGCATACTGATGATGCATATGGGCATGTATCATGATGTAATACTAAGCATGTTCTTAGTGTGTCCTACTAGATTAAATAAACTAGCATGATTATTAGATGTAGTAGCTAATAACTGGCCTTAACCGATATATCACATACAAGGAGGAGCCAAATGATACGCCCCATTAGGTACAAAGTAGTCTTTATGGTACAACCCATGTTAGACTGTCATAACCTATTCAAGGTGTCAGTGGGGCCCAATGGTTTAGGTTAGCCTAGTAAGGAAAGGCAGTAATAGAATCATCGATGGGGGCCCAATGATTTGGGTTAGCCCACTGGGTAAGGGTGGAAGTGGGCTTAACAATGGGCCCTAGGGAGGCTTGCAACGGTGGCCCTTAAACCACCATTGCTCCTAAGTTGCGGCGCATTTGAGATTGAAGTCAGAATCACAATGAGGCACAAGGCCCTTACACTAATTTAAAAAAGGGATGGACAACGTGTATAATACATGCATTAATGCGGGCCTCACGAGGCAGCCCATAATTGGGCGTATAACACATACATCATGGTGGGTCTCTCACGACAATGGGGCCCTCTGCCTTAGAAATGGATGAATGGTGTGTATGTCACACATACATCATGGTGTGTCTCGCACACGTAACAGGTCTCACACATACAATGGGCCTCTCATATGGGCCTAATATACATCACAATAGGCCTTATCTCATGGGTCGCAACAATGGGCCTCACATACATCAAGTGGGCTACATCACATGGGCCTTAATGAAGGGCCTCATATACATTAAGTGGGCCACATCACATAGGCCTCATATACATCAAGTGGGACCCATTGTCTTACATTTTACTATCTACACCATTCATCTATTGTTAGAGATCATTTTAGAGCATTACCCAAAAAAATGAATCACATCCAATGATCATCTGGACCATACCACAAATAGCAGTGGAGATAATGAATTTCACCGTTTGAAATTCTCAGGGCCCACCATTACATTTATTTTTCAATCTATTCATAAGGTCACAAAGACCTGAATTAAGGGGAAAACAAATTCGATATTGATCCAGAACTTCTTGAACCCAAAACGGGTTTCAATGGTAGGCGTTCAATCCTCCACTATTTTTGCAGTGTGGTCCATTTGATTGATATATTTGTCTTATTTTTATTCTCAACCCTTAAGACGAGCTCACGCAGTGAATCGACGGTTTGGATCTAGCACAACTTATGATTAGGCCAACACTTGCTGACGTCACTACAACAGCTATATAGCGGGTGTGACCCAACAGATGGACGGTTTGGATGTAACACATACATCATACGGAACCCACAAAACTTGCTAACGCCAGTACATCGGGTATATAAGTGGGTTCCACATATATGGACAGTGTGAATAAAGCACACGCATCATTTGGGGTCCATGTAGATGAATAGTCTGCATGAAACCCGAAGAACTTGCTGATGACAATACAGCAGCCCCAGGCTGCTCGTCCAGTAGATGGATGTTTCGAATGTAAAATAGATGGATGGTTGATAAAATACATGCATCATGTGGGACCCACAGAACTTGTGGCTGCTAACTGTCCAATAGATGGATGGTCCAGATATCACACATCCCTCATGATCAGACCCACCATCCAGAGGCTAGGACGGTGTGGATCTGAAGCACATACATCATGGTAGTCCCCATGTGGGACCCATGGATGGACAGTATGGGTGCAGCTCATGCATCAGAGGTGGGTCCACACGTGTGGCCCACCTCATCTCAAAATCAAGCTGATATTTATGTTTTCTCTTCATCTGGGCCTGTCCAAACAGATAGGCAGCAGGCCTAACCGCTGGACAAGCAGTGAGGTGGGTTTCAACACCAGTGGACAACATGGATCATACATCAAGGTGGGCCATGAAATATGGGGGTGAGAGAGAGAGAAAGAGAGAGAGAGAGAGAGAGAGAGAGAGAGAGAGAGAGAGAGAGAGAGAGAGAGAGAGACAGCGTGTGATGGAGGGCTTCACCACTATGAGCCCTACCTACCATGTTTTACAAAGTATATATCAAGTGAGTCCCATTGCATGTGGGCCCTTCAATCAAAATCAATGGTGGAGATCCCTTCTCTACCAAAATGTAAGTCTATATGACCTTTTTACACTAGAAAAATAAGCATCATGATGGGGTCCTTGGAGAATGGCTCCATCATGGGATGAATATATGAATCATGGTGGGACATTGGCCATAGCTAGGGTCCAAAGTGAGATCCATACCATCAATCGGTAGGTCCCACTTGGCCCATCATCAAAATACAAATCTAAGCCTATAAAACACCCACCATTGGATATTCTTAGTTCTATGGGTTGCTAAACTCCTTGGCTCTCTCTTTGATGGAGGATGATGAAGATTAAAGGGTTGGATAGTGAGATTTGGGAGTAGAAAGTGGGCCTTAATCTTAGGTTCTTTCTCTCCTTAGGATTTTCTCTTCTTAGGATTTTCTCTGCATAGTTGCTTGGAAATGATAGAGAATGAGATGGGATCAAGTGTAATGAGAGAGGAGTGATGTGTGTAAGAAGGATGGGAGGAGAGGGATGGTTGTGTAAGAGAGGTACGGGTTGTGTAAGAGAAATGTTGATTTTGGGGGTAGCTTGTGTAAGAGAGGTATGGGTTGTGTAAGAGAATTGACATGTGAGGTATGGGTGTGATGGGTTGAGTAATAAGTTGTGTACTTGACTAGTGATTGATTGATTGATGTGATGGGTTGTAGAGATTCTCTCAGGATTTACAACGTGTGGCGTTTCTTCAAAATATATGGGGGCCCACAACTCCTAGCCTGGGTATCACATCAATGTGCATGATGGGGTGTTAGAACTGCAGCGACGCCGCAGTCGCTAGGGTAAAAGTTTCAAGTCGAGCCAACTCAAATCTATGGGATGTGACTTATGGTCGCATGCAAATGCCGACTACAGGCCGTGGGTTACCGAAATTCGATCGAGAGGATCGCGCGAGTTTAAGGAATGGTATAGACTAGGATACGAGCCTTATAGCTCTCCCCTCCTAATAAAAAATTTCATCCTCAAACTTTACAATATCACCGTAACTAAACATAACTCATAAAGGAAAAAAAATATATAACATCATATATAATCAAAGACAGCATACAACATACAATTAATTAATGAAAAAATGGGGATAATACTCTCGAATCTCAGCCTCACGCTCCCAAGATACCTCGTCTATACTATGATGACCCCACTACACCTTCACCACAGGAATGACCTTTGTCTGGAGCACCTGCTCCTTTTGATTAATGATACAAACTGGCTGCTCAATGTAAGAAGCGTCCTCATGAACCTCCAACGACTGTCAATCAATAATAGGAACGATGTCTGACCCATATTTCCTCAACATAGAGACATGTAAAATGTTGTGAACGCTAGACAACTGAGATAGCAAGGTAAGCCGATAGGCCACAGCGCCAACGCACCCAGTGATCTTGAAAGATCTAATGAATCTCGTGGCAAGCTTGCCCTTCGCTCCAAAATGAACCAAATCCTTCATAGGTAAGCCCTTGAGATACACATGGTCCCTAACAGCAAACTCTAAGGGATGATGCCGACGATCAACAAAACTCTTCTGCTGACTCTGAACTGTACGTGTCCTCTACCTAATGATATTAATGACCTCTGATGTCTGATACACAAGCTCAGAACGTAGGAGACGCCGCTCCCCAACCTCAGTCCAATAACTTGGAGATCTACATAGTCTTCATATAATGCCTTAAAAGGAGGCATGTCAATGGTCGCCTGATAGTTGTTATTATACGCGAACTCAGCCAATCGTAGGTGCTCATCCTAGCCACCCGAGAGCTCAATCATACAAGCCCAAAGCATATCTTCAAGGATCTGGTTGACCCTCTCGGTCTACGGATGATACCTGGTGCTGAACTACAAAACAAACCCTATCACCATCTAGAAGTTCCTCCAAAAATGAGACGTGAACCTGGGTCTCGGTCAGAAATGATCGAAACTGGAACACCGTGTAGTCTCAAAGTCTCCTCAATGAATATCCTCACAAGCCGATCCAAAGGCCAGGTCATACGAATTGTAAGAAAATGCACCGACTTCGACAGACGATCGGTAATAACCCATATAGCATCGTGATCGTGCTAAGTCCTCAACAAACACATGATAAAATCGATGGATATGTGCTCCCACTTCCACAACGGGATGCTCAATGGCTGCAATGGACTTGGGGGTCTCTGATGATCGGCCTTGACACACTAGCACGTGTCACACTCAGCCACAAAACTGGCAATCGAGTGCTTCATCCCTGTCCAAAAATATTGTCGTCTCATATCACAATACATCTTCGTCGAGCCAGGGTGGATAAAAAACCATGATCGATGTGCCTCGGTCATTAGATCTCAGCGTAACTCTGAAATATCTAGGACACATAATTGACCTCTAAAGCGAACTCCACAATCAGAATTAATCTGTCAATCCGACTGACTCTCAGATGTTGCCTCTTCCTAATAACTTTACACCTACTCATCTGCCTGTTGAGCCTCGATCACCCTTGCGACAAGAGAGGGTTAAATCGACAGGCTCGATAACTGCACAATAGAAGACTGTAAGATGATCTCGAAGTCAAATGCTGACACATCTTCAAGAATCTTCCACTCTTGAATTATCATGTGCGCCACCAGGCCTTGTGGTTGACGGTTGAGGGCATCCTCCACCACGTTTACCTTGCCCAGTTGGTACTGAAGATCAAAATCATAGTCCTTCAGGAGCTCCATCCAATGCCTCTACCTCATGTTCAACTCAGACTAAGAGAATAGATACTTCAAGCTCTTATGGTCAGAGAAGAGCTCGAACCCAACCCCATAAAGATAGTGCCTCCACACTTTCAGTGTGAAGACAACTGCTGTTAGTTCTAAATCATGCGTGGGGTAGTTCAGCTTATGAACCTTGAGCTGGCGAGACGTAAAGGCTACCAGCTTTCCATGCTGTATTAGGACAGCACCGAAGCCAACTTGTGAGGCATTGGTAAATACAACAAATCCATCACTCCCAAAAGGAAGAGTGAGGACAGGAGTGCACATGAGGTGGTCCTTCAACTCCACAAATGCTTGCTCACAAGCGTCTCTCAAAATAAACTCAGCGCCCTTCCGAGTCAACCTGTTCAATAGGGCTGCAATATGGGAGAATCCCTCAATAAAACGTCAGTAGTAGCCCATCAAACTAAGGAAACTGCGGATCTCGGATGTGTTCGTGGACTGGCCCCACTAACACACGACATCAATCTTCAAGGGGTCCACTGTAACGCCCTACCTCATCACCACATGACCGAAGAACTTTACCTCCTCCTTCCAGAACTCACACTTCTCCAGCTTCGCATAAAGCTAATGTGTACGGAGGGTCTGCAGAGTCATTTTTTGATACCACTCATGCTCCCACAGGTCTTCGAATATATTAGAATGTCATCAATGAACACCACCACAAGCTGATCGAGATACGGATGGAAGACCTCGTTTATCAACTACATGAATGCTGCAGGCGCATTGGTCAGTCCGAACATAACCTGGAACTCAAAATGATCATAACGCATCCTGAATGCTGTCTTTGGGATATCCTCCTTTAAAACTTGAACCTGATGATAACTGGACCGCAAGTCTATCTTTGAAAAGAATTGCGCCTCATGCAACTGATCAAACAAATCATCGATCCTCGGGAGTGGGTACTTATTCTTGATCGTGACCTTATTAAGCTCATGGTAATCCATGCAAAAGCCTCAATAAGCCATCCTTCTTCTTCACGAAGAGCATTGACACTCCCCATGAAAAACTGCTAAGACGGATAAATCCTAGCTCACACAACTCGTCCAACTGCTTCTGCAGTTTCCATAACTCCAACGATGTCATGCGATACAGGGCCTTCAAGATAGGTATGGTACTAGGCACGAGATCAATCTGGAACTCAGTGTGCCGATGAGATGGTAACCCCAGAATCTCCTGAAACACATCGAAAAAATCACAAACGACCAACAGCTAGTCGATACTCAAAACAAATGACTCCTCAATGGCACACAACAACAGGCAGGAAAGCTACTCTCCTCTAAGCTCGGCTACAAACTGGAACTGTCGCACGCTAGGTATACAAAATGTGACTCTCCTCGTAAAGCAGTCCAATATGGCGTGATACTCGGCAAGCCAATCCATGCCCAGGATGACATCAAACTCGGACATCGGTAACACAAATAGATCAGCAGGTAAAAAGATATCTCCAACCAGAACAGGACAAGACAAGTAAAATTGACCCAACATTGTAATCTTCACTAAGGGCGTCAATACCGACAAACCCTCACGAGTAGACTCTAATGGCAAACCGGTCGATAGACAGAAATCCTAAGCCACAAAGGAATGTGATGCACTAGAATCAAACAATACACATGTTATGCATGAAGAAACATGGAGGGTACCCTCGACAACCACTCCAGATGACTGAGGGTCCTACTAGGCAGTGTAAAATCTTACCTGAACTGGTTGGGGGGTGCATGTCCCCTCTAAGGTCACGGCTACTGCTACCATCATTACACTGGCCTGATCTGGTGCCTCTGTTATTATGGGGGAGGTCTCGGAGGCTGGTGATGCAGTCATTGCTGCTTCTATAGAGACTGTTGTGATGCTGAAAGGGACTAGCTATATGCCCTAGAGGGGGGGGGGGTGAATAGGGCAATGCCAAATAAAACTAAAAATAGCAGAATAATAAAAGAAATAAAGCACAATGCAGAATTGAAAGTAATCTCAATAGCCGAAAATAAAGAGAATGATACTTTATTAGTTCTAAGGATAACCTTACACCAAAAACCAAAGGTTTAAGGTAGGACAACCTTATTTCTAGAACGTCCTTTGTATCACAAGTCAATGAGGAATAAAAAATAAGGAAATCAAAATAACTTGCAGAAATAAATCCTAAGTTATTACAACATTCCCCACACTTACTTGGAATAAAAAGATTATAACATTCATCCGCGAATACAATCCACAAAACTGAATAAAGGAATGAAAGAAAAAAGCACATCCACAACACAACGATATATAGTGGTTCTCCTGTGTGTACACCAACTGTTATCCAACAGCCACACAGAATGCTACTCCACTCCTAATATCCTCACACAGGGGATATTAGCATGCACTATCAAAATAGGTTTCACAGGTTTACCTAAAACCTTCACAATTGTGTCTTTGATCTCGGGCTTACACAATCCAAAAACCCTCACAATCTGAGTTTTCTGGCTCTCCTCAGATAACCAATACAATGAGATTTTTCTGGAAAATATCAAATAAAATCAAAGAAAGTAAATTACACAAATGTAAAATACCTGAATCTCCTTTTGAAGTAGCCCAGTAGAACCAATCGGAGTAGAAGTTCGATTCAATGTTCAAAGTCCAATACTCACTTTAAGAATGGTTCTAAGTCTAATTGATTTTAAATCAAAAGGGCTAATTCTATTTGATTTTGAATCCAAGAAGAAGGAATATCAGAAATTCTCCTTTTTCAAATAAGATTGGAATGTAGATCAAAATTAAATAATAAACAAGCTAGCAAAAGGAATATTAAATGAGCACAAAGTAGCTTAAAACAAACATAAACTTATCTCAGAGAATAGCTTAAAGATTGCTTGAACTGATTTGAATTGAATTGCTAAAAATCTGAAGTTTGTGCTATCTTTATAGCCTAAAAAATCCCATCTACGACTGGTCTTAGGATCCTAAGACTGGTCGTAGCTTCAAAGATTTTTAAAGATTTTCGCAGGATAAGGATTTTCTATTCCACAACCGGTCCTGGGTAGCCTACGACCGGTCGTGGGCCACCTACGACTAGTTGTGGGCCACCTACGACGGGTCATAGGACCCCCAATTTAGTTGATGGAGTTTGAGTCGTGGGGCTAAGACTGGTCGAAGGACAAGTCGTATAACTCACAGGACTGGGCGTAGGATGTCCAGGACTGGTCGTAGGACAACCAGAAAGATTCAAAAATCTTCAGCAACCTATGACTGGTCCTGAAAAACTTAAGACTAGTCGTAGCAGAGCTAAGACTAGTCTTGAAGTACCTAGGACCGGTCTTAGAACGACCCGATCAAGCATATTAAAATATATGAATTATGATCCAAAATGACCTCTAGTAAAGCCCATCCTAAGGTCAAACAAACCTTAAAAGTGAGATGGACATTGAAAGTCTGTACACCCAGATGACGCTTAAGAGAAGCTTGAAAATATACAAATCTTGTAGTAGGCCTTCTTGAGCTTGATCCTATCTTGAGTTGACAAAGTCTTCTTGATCCTTATACTTGATTGAATCTTGAACATGCATACTTGAAGACTTCTATTCTTGAATTCTTCATCCATGACTTGAAAACTTTCTTCATTTAAGTTCTTTTCTTGAAATGCGATGTCTTGAAGTAAAGAATAGTCTCAAACATGAAACACAAGATATACTAGACATAGATATAGGTTTTGGCACCACAAAATTTGACAACCAAAGGGATATGAAATCATAGCACTTACAATCTCCCCCTTTGTCAAATTTGTGACAAAACACATAACATAAAGAATAAGAGCAACATTTGCCAAAAAAAAAATCATGAGCCATAAAAGTAAGCACAAATTACTCTACTCCCCCTGAGTAATACGAGTACTACTCATATAAACAGTAATCAACATGAAGACATCAAAACTCAATATTCTCAATCCACATATCCTTCTCAATCAATCAATCCAAACAAATTACTCCCCCTTTCCATACTACTCCCTTTTACCTTATTACTCCTCCTTTTTGTCACAAAATGACAAGGGAAAGTCACAATAGGAAAGAGAACAGCAACATAGAGAGTAATAATAAGCAGATAATGAGAAAGAAAAATGAAAGGACATAGCATATTTTAAAATATAAATCAGAAACATCAAGCTATTATCAATCCATAATACAATATCCAAAAGATAATACAATATAAAAGATAATGTTATACTATCCAGAAGATAATTCGCCTAATCAGATCCAGAAAAAGGAGCAGGGATAGTCGGATCAATCTGGTGTAAGCCTCTATTGATGTGACGAAGATATTTTCGCATATACTTAAATTGCATATCATGGGCTATACTCATGTTATCAACCTTCTCCTCCAATGCACGAAGGCGTGCATCATAACCAGATGGATCGTAATCTGGATCATTTGGCGAATCAGATTCTATCTCATCAAATATCTCATCCATATTAACATCCTTTTGAGGAAGATCGCCAGCTTCCCCTTCATTTCTGGCTTCACCACCATCACCACCAACACCACCTTCATCAACTTGGCCAGGAAGCAAATCTAACTTCATCTTATTAAGATTGGAATTGTTGAAAATAAGATGATGAATTGGTGCCTCATTAATAGGTTTATCGACAAGCATGTGAGTGGCTAAAACAGTCATAAGATAACCAAATGAAATATCACTATGACCCGGATGGAGACGAAACTGTATAATAAAATAACAGATCAAAGAAGGAAGGCAGACCGTAGTACCAGAAGCAATAGAATGCAACACACGAACCATGAAGGAAGTCAACTCGGTTTTATTACTGGACCGAGGATGCACATTTGAAATGAAAAAATGATGTGACACTCTATATCTAGGTAACAGATACTTTGAAGGGAGCGCATTCCCTTTGTGTGTCCATTGTGCATCAATTTTGCATAAGTCTCTTGTTAATATGCATTTTTTCGATTTAGATGGTTTATCATATAGAGTATGAATCAGTATACCTTCATCATTAACAGGTATATCCATAATACTTGATATCAAATGACGGTCTACTTCAAAATTCCCTTCTCTAGTATTAATTGAAAAAGTTAAGTTGTCAAGGGAGAATTCTGAGATACATGCAACCATTGATTGTGCAATAGACAGGTATACAGGCCCACCCCAAAGCAAAATATTAGTCCAGCCAACAGATTCAAGGAGAGGGACAATACCATATGGAGCAATGTGATTGAGATAAGCTGTATGCTCAATGATAACTTTACGGACACGTAAATCCCGTACATCTTGAGAATCATCTTCGGGTGACCGAAGGTGCCATTTTGTTATCGGTGTAGATCTAGATGAAGATGGACCACGGGATGTTTTCTTCTTTTCTCATATTTAAAAATATATACAAAGAGTAAGAGAAATACACAAATGGAAGGATGGGTTTTCTTTAGATCAGCAATATGAGAAGAAACCCTTGAAAAAACTAACAAGAGATGAAATCTAGCTACACAATGATCAAATCAAAGCATAGAGAGCATGAATCTTCAAGAAAAATGAAGAAATAGGACTAACCTTGAAGAAATACAAGAAATCCTATGACTGGTCGAGCCACGACTCGTCGTAGGTCGGAGTGGAAATGAAGAAGAAGGAGATTTCTCCAAAATATATCATATTCACGAGCTCCACGACTGGTCGTAACACGACTGGTCGTGTACATCCACGACCGGTCGAGTATCGACCAAAAATACATTTTTAATGTAAAAAATTAAAATTTAAACACAAATAATACTAAATATAATACACTATGATACATGTTATTAAGAATACTCAATGTAAAATGCACATACCAAGATCAAATTTCAATTTATTAAACCTTTTTTTGTTGAGCGATTTAGTAAATATATTAGTAAGTTGAGTTTCGGTTGGTATATATTCCAAGGAAATAACTTTTTCTTCAACCAACTCATGACTGTAATGATACCTAATGTCAATGTGCTTAGTACATGAATGTTGGATTGGATTTTTAAAAATATTTATAGCACTGGAATTATCACAATGTAAGATCATTGAATCTTGATTAATTCCATAATCGCTTAGCATGCGTTTCATCCAAACTAGTTGAGTACATGCATATCCAGCTGCAATATACTCAGCCTCAGCAGTGGATAGCGATATTGAGCTTTGCTTCTTTCTAAACCAAGAAACTAAGTAATTTTCAATGTAAAAACAATCACCATTGGTTAATTTTCTATCATCAATATTACCGGCCCAATCAGCATCTGAGTACCCGGCTAATTAAACACTAGTATCAAAAGGATATCAAAGACCTAGATTTATAGTACTTACGACATATCTAATAATCCGTTTAACAGCAGTAAGATGTGAATCCTTAGGATTAGACTGATATCTCGCACAAATACCAACACTAAATGCAATATCAGGTCTACTTGCAGTTAGATACAACAAACTACCAATCATACTACGATATAGTTTAGGATCTATATCTTTACCTGTAAAGTCTTTTGAGAGTCTTAACGTTATACTCATAGGAGTATCAAAGTTCTTACCATTCTCAAATCTAAACCTTTTAACCAAGTTTGAAACATATTTGGTCTGGAAAATGAAAATTCCATCAGGTTGTTGTTTTACTTGCAACCCTAGGAAATAGTTTAGTTCACCAACCATGCTCATTTTGAACCTTAATTTCATTAACTTTGTAAACTCAATAGACATGTTAGAGCAAGTTGATCCATAAATAATATCATCAACATAAATTTGAACCATTAAAATATCATTATTATGCTTCTTAACAAAGAGCGTTTTATCGACACTTCCTACTTGAAAGCTATGACTGAGTAAGAATTTTGTCAATTTCTTATACCATACCCTGGGCGCTTGTTTTAGACCATAGAGAGCCTTTTTTAGACGAAATACATGGTCAGATAACTTGGGATCTTCAAACCCTGAAGGTTGTTCAACATACACTTCTTTATGTAAATCACCATTCAAGAAGGCGCTCTTTACATCCATCTGATAAATCTTAAATTTTCTAAAGCATGCGATGGAAATAAAAAGTCTGATTGATTCAAGGCGAGCGACTGAAGCAAAGGTTTCATTGTAATCGATGCCTTTAATCTGAGTGTACCCTTGTACAACTAGTCTAACCTTATTTCGTATTATATTTTCAAGCTCATCAGACTTATTTTTAAAGATCCATTTTGTTCCAATAATGTGTTTATCTTTAGGTCCACGAACAAGATACCAGACATCATTACGAACAAATTGATTAAGTTCATCCTACATAGCAACTATCCAATTTTCGTCAGAAAGTGCTTCTTTCACATTGACCGGTTCTATTTGGGATGTAAAACAAACATAATTACATATGTTGTCAAGTTGTTTTCGAGTACGAACTTCAGTGAGAGGGTTTTCAAGTATTTGATTGGTTGGATGATCTTTGACAATCCATGGTTCAGATTCTTTTTGACTTGATGAGGTATCTTGTTTGTCGATAATAAGAGCTTCATCATCATCTGAACTCAGAGCTGGTGTATTCAAATGATCATCAATGACCACATTGATGGACTCTTGAATCACACCAGTTCTCTTATTTAGAACCCTATAAGCTCGACTGTTTAAAGAATAACTAAGAAAATAACCTTCATCACTCTTCGTATCAAACTTTTTCAAATTTTCACGATCACGTAAAATATAACACTTGCTGCCAAAAACCCGAAAGTATTTGACAGTAGGTTTCTTTTCAAACCATAATTCATAAGCAGTCTTATATCAGATTTACTAGTATAAACCCGATTAATAATATAACATGCGGTATTAACTGCTTCAGCCCAAAGATTTCTAGAGAGTTTCATGCTATTCAACATAACATTAGCCATATCCTGAAGCACTCTATTTTTTCTTTAAACTATACCATTTTGTTACGGTGTTTTGGGCACAGAGAATTCATGTGATATTCCCTGATCGCTATAGAATTTCTCAAAACTACTGTTTTCGAATTCGGATCCATGATCACTACGGATCTTACTAACATGAGAACCTTTCTCATTTTGGATTCGTTTAATGACCTTTTTCACTACATCAAAGGTTTCAGTTTTATCTTTTAAGAAGGATATCCAAATGAATCTAGTATAGTCATCTACGATAACCAAGATGTATTTTTTGCCTCCTCGACTCTCCAATCTGGTTGGTCCAATAAGATCCATATGGAGAAGCTCGAGTGGTCTAGATGTGGTATTGGAGTTCATTTTCTTGTGAGAGCTCCTAGTCTGTTTGCCCAACTGGCATTCACCACATATTTTGTCTACTTTTTGTAATTTGGGTAGACCTCTAATTAGTTCTCTTTTGCTCAATCTAAATAAGTTCCAATAATGTACATGTTCAAGGCGTTTATGCCATAATTCAGTCTCATCGGTATGGACCATGTAACATGATTGAGTAGATGAGCTTGCATCACTAACGATGTAGCAATTTTCAGAAGTTCTGCGACCAGTTAATATAACAGAACCCTTTTTATTAAGTATTTCACAACCTTGATTAGAAAACTTCACACTATGGTTATTATCGCATATCTGAGAAATGCTAAGTAGGTTGTGTTTTAAGCCCTCAACATACAAAACATTCTTAAATAAGGGAAGGTTATAAAGTTGAATCATACCTTCGTCAATGATCTTATAATTGCTTCCATCACCAAATGTGACTGACCCGTCAGTCATATCTTTTAGATCGGTGAATAAATCTTTGTCACCTGTCATATGCCTAGAGCAACCACTATCTAGGTACCACTTTGAATGGCTTATAGCTTTGAAAGCAGTGTGGGCAACCAAGCAGGAAACTTTAGGAACCCATTTCAGAAATGTTTTGTGTTTAGGAGTATAGATGGTCTTTTTCTGTCTATTGTTATAGGAGAGACCTATAGAGTTAGACTTTAATAGCTCCTTGAGAAGATCAATTATTTTTTCAACCAATGGATTTCGGTTTTGAAAATTAAAGTTAACATGAATACCTGTCGATTTTTTAAAAGACCTTGAATTTTTGGAAAAACCTTGATAAGTATTCTTTTCTTTTGAGATTGAAGACTCTCCTTTTAAAAATTTAGGAGCAATGTTCTTTTGTTTAGGAGATGTATTCTTATCATAGCCCAACTCGGATCGATCGCCACATTTTCTTGATCCGGACAATAATTTTTTCAATTTAGGATCACCTTGGGCATATCTCCATGTGTCTTTCAAACTCAGAAGAGAAGCTACCTCATGTTTGAGTTTCTCATTTTCGGATCTCAAATCTTTAATTTTGGAGGTTTTGAAATCCAAATCACATTTGATTTTTTCAACAGAATCGGAAATATGAGACTTTTCTAAAACAAGCCTTGAGCTTAGAAAATTTTTCTTTTTGTAATTTAAGCTTGACGGAAATTTTACAACTCTCCTTATAAAGGGCATTATAAGCATCCTGAAGATCATCTTCATTATCGCAATCACTATTCAGATTTTTTTCACTAGATATATCATCATTATCTGAAAAGGTGATCTTGGCTAGAGTCATAAGTGCTTTAACATCATCGCCCGACTTGATTTCAGAATCTTCTGATTTAGAAGAGGATTCAGAATCAGACGATTCATCCCAAGTAGTCATCATGCTTTTCTTTTTTGATTTGTCCTTTTTAGGACATTTACTAGCTAAGTGCCCATACTCTTGACAGTTGTAACATTAACTATCTTTCAAGGATTTTTGAGTTCTAGGTTTAGATCGTCTCTTATCATTTGACTTTTGAAAATCAACTTTTTTCTTGCTTTTGAAAATTTTGTAAAACTTTTTTGCTAAAAGCGCCATATTATCTTCGAAATTTTCTAAATTCGAAGTGCTCTCTTATGAAACATTTTTAGATGATTTGAGAGCAATTGATTTTCCTTTAGGAGCTTTAAAGGACAACTCATAGGTTTGAAGTGAACCAACTAGTTCCTCAACCCTCATGGTATCCGTATCATGAAGTTCCTGAATCCCGGTCACTTTAGAATTGAACCGTTCAGGAAGTGAGCGTAGTATCTTTGTGCACACTTTACTTTCTGGGATTCTATCACCAAGACCCCACATAGAGTTCATAATGTCATTCAATCTAGTATAGAAGTCCATAAACATCTCATTCTCCACCATATGAATTTCTTCAAATTTAGGTGAGGAGTTGGACTTTAGATTTTTTAACAATAGATGTACCCTCGTGTGTCATTTCTAATACATCCCATGCTTGTTTTGCATTTTCACAAGAGATGATTCTTTTGAATTCATCTGGTGATAATGCACAAGTAATTGGATTTAGTGCTTTTGCATTGGCACTACTTTCACTTTTCTGAAGTGTGGTCCAAAGAGAATAAGCCGTTACTTTCATTGATTTTGAACCATTGTCATTAGTTACTTCAGTGATAGGAGGGTTCCATTCATTCACTGCGGCCAGACACACACTTTCATCCAAGGATTTAAGGAAGATCCTCATCCTGGCTTTCCAATACGCATAGTTTGTGCCATTAAAGGGTGGTGGCCTAGTGACTGATAGGCTATCAAAATTTGACATCTTAATATAGCTTAGATCGTTAGCTCAGGAAATAAATCCAATAAATAAATAATAAGCATGAGCTATTAGGCTCTGATACCACTTAAAAGGGCCTAGCTATATGCCCTAGAGGGGGGGTGAATAGGGCAATGCCAAATAAAACTAAAAATAGCGGAATAATAAAAGAAATAAAGTACAATGCAGAATTGAAAGTAATCTCAATAGTCTAAAATAAAGAGAATGATACTTTATCAGTTCTAAGGACAACCTTACACCAAAAACTAAAGGTTTAAGGTAGGACAACCTTATTTCTAGAACGTCCTTTGTATCACAAATCAATGAGGAATAAAAAATAAGAAAATCGAAATAACTTGCAGAAATAAATCCTAAGTTATTACAACATTCCCCACACTTGCTTGGAATAAAAAGATTACAACATTCATCCACGAATACAATCCATAAAACTGAATAAAGGAATGAAAGAATAAAGCACATCCACAACACAACGATATATAGTTGTTCACTTGTGTACACCAACTGTTATCCAACAGCCACACAAAATGCTACTCCACTCCTAATATCCACACAAAGGGGATATTATCATGCACTATTAAAATAGGTTTCACAGGTTCACCTAAAACCTTCACAATTGTGTCTTTGATCTCGGGCTTACATAATCCAAAAACCCACACAATCTAAGCTTTCTGGCTCTCTTCAGATAACCAAAACAATGAGATTTTTCTGGTAAATCTCAAACAAAATCAAAGTATAAATTACACAAATGTAAAATACCTGAATCTCCTTCTGAAGTAGCCCGGTAGAACCAATTGGAGTAGAAGTTCGATTCAACGTTCAAAGTCCAATACTCATTTTAAGAATGGTTCTTAGTCTAATTGATTTTAAATCAAAAGGGCTAGTTCTATTTGATTTTGTATCCAAGAAGAAGGAATATTAGAAATTCCCCTTTTCTAATAAGATTGGATTGTAGATCAAAATCAAATAATAAACAAGCTAGTAAAAGGATTATTAAATGAGCACAAAGTAGCTTAAAACAAATACAAACTTATCTCAGAGTATAGCCTAAAGATTGCTTGAAATGATTTGAATTGAATTGCTAAAACTCTGAAGTTCGTGCTCTATTTATAGCCTAAAAATCCCCATCTACGACTGGTCTTAGGATCCTAGGACTAGTCGTAGCTTCAAATATTTTCAAAGATTTTCGCAGGATAAGGATTTGTTGTTCCACGACCGGTCCTGAGTAGCCTACGACCGGTGATGGACCACCTACGACTAGTCGTGGGTCACCTACGACCGGTCGTAGGACCCCCAATTTAGTTACTGGAGTTTGAGTTGTAGGGCTAAGACTGGTCGAAGGACGAGTCGTATAACTCACAGGACTGGTCGTAGGATGTCCAGGATTGGTCGTAGGACAATCAGAAAGATTCAAAAATCTTCAACAACCTAGGACTGGTCCTGAAAAACTTAAGACTGGTCGTAGCAGAGCTAGGACTGGTCTTGAAGTACCTAGGACTGGTCTTAGAACAGCCCGATCAAGCATATTAAAATATATGAATTATATATCCAAAATGACCTACAGTAAAGCCCATCCTAAGGTCAAACAAACCTTAAAAGTGAGATGGACATTGAAAGTCTGTACACCCAGATGACCCTTAAGAGAAGCTTGAAAATATACAAATCTTGTAGTAGGCCTTCTTGAGCTTGATCCTATCTTGAGTTGACAAAGTCTTCTTGATCCTTATACTTGATTGAATCTTGAACATGCATACTTGAAGACTTCTATTCTTGAATTCTTCATCCATGACTTGAAAACTTTCTTCATTTAAGTTCTTATCTTGAAATGTGATGTCTTGAAGTAAAGAATAGCCTCAAACATGAAACACAAGATATACTAGACATAGATATAGGTTTTGGTACCACAAAATTTGACAACCAAAGGGATATGAAATCATAGCACTTACAGATGCCCTCGGCTGCTACTACTACAAATGGGGATACTCATGCCTACGATGTCCTGTCCTACTGCATCCAAAGCAAGCACCTGTGAACGATCCCGTAGGTGGTGCTGGAGGTGCCACTGGTGCTCGGAATGATGGGCGGGTCGTGCGTCGCTGCTGTGGACGATGCTGCTACTGTTGGGAGCTACTGGAGGGCACCTTCCTCTTCCAGTCTCCTCTACGGTCATGAATCCTCTGTGAATCAACCCAATCTACCTCATAAACCTATGCCCTTTGTACTACCTGCTCAAACGTCAGGAACACATGTCTGACTATACAGGGCCTTTCATCCCTCATCATTGACAAGATACATCGTGAACCTCAATAGTGTAGAAAAACGTGCCTCATACTACAACACGGACATGTCCCCCTAGACCAGAGTCTCAAACTCTAATATGCGCTGCTGTTGAACATGCTTGGAAAATAATTTTCGGTCGAACCAATCTACAAAGTCCTACTAGGTCCACTCAAAATCGGTCGCTCTTGCTCAGGCGACTGATGCCCACCAGTGTTTAGCCTCGCCTTAGAGAAGAAATACAGCTAATGGGAGTTGCTGCTAGGTTAAATATCTCAAGGTGTCGAATATCTTCTCCATTGCAGAACGCCATCGCTCTACTATAGTCAGGTCTAGCTCACCCTGGAAGCACGGGGGATCATGTTGTAAAAAGTCTCAGAGAAGGGCGCTCGCATGCTCCTACTCTGACTGGGCTGGTGTAACAGCGGGACGCCTGAAACTACCCCTAAAGGATAGTGGTCACATCTGTAGCATCTGATGCAGTTGATCTGCACTCACATGCACTGTTGGGGCTACGCTAAACTCAAACAGGGGAGCGGGAGTCCCTCGGGTGGCTGTCCTAGGTGACATGTCCTACAGGAAGGAACAAGGGGCCTATCAACCTTGAGAACTCTTGAAGGAAAAGACGTTAAGGGTCTATATTAGAAAATTGCTAAGTTATTCCAACACGGAACTTATTCATTCTAAGTTTATAGCAGATATGTGATGTGATCCTCAGGTATTTCTAAGTTATGCTCTGAAACCAACTTGTATCACACCCTAAACTCGGGAACCAGGCTCCAAAATTCCCAATCACCGAATTCGGCACCGACAACCTCCTATATCCCATTTGTGGCTCTTGGCACCCATACGTCAGATTTTGATCTTGAGATCCTACGAGGAGGATTATCAGTATGATTTTTTTTTAAGGAGCATAACTAAATCATTAAAGAAAAATATCACCACATATCCACTATATCAAAAACTTGAAGTACAATGAGGAAAGGAAAAAATAAGATAATCAAAAAACTTCAAAATGATCTGATATGCACTCATGCCTCAGCACTGTTATGATCCAATGTTACCTGCACACAACGGTCATGCATAAGCTTACAAAAGCTTAAAGGGTGTGTGCATGTGTGAGTAATGCATATATTAAGCATACAATATCAGAGTAAGCAGAAATGCCGATAAGTTCATGAATGTTATCAGCCATACCAAGGCTATGCGATGCAAGACCTACGTAGCCAAATGTCATATGCAAGATGCAATGCAAGCATTTCAGTCCTCATCAAGTACATATATCAGTACAGTTCCCCTCTAGGATATCACCAGGGTCCAGTACACTCCACACTGACTGCCACCTCTCTAGCCACACAACCCAACAAGTGGAAGAGACCACACAATGCACCTGACCAGTGGTTTGTCAATACTTGCCTGGGTCATTGATAGCGGACCCATTTGTAAGCTGGTCAAACTTAGCCTAGATTACAACCCCCTTACTTAGGCGAATAAGGCCACACCCCCTTCCAACGGACCACGACACAGTGGAAGATGCGACCTACTGATATTCGGTACTCGTGCATTCATGTATCCACTCCATCTAGATGTCAGAGCATCTCCTGGTACCAAAAAGGTTCTAGGACTCTCACCTAAGGACATCCTATGTGCCCACAGTGCTAGAACTAATATTTTCAGTATCTAATTTAACCATCCACAATATGCCTGTGGAGGCCACAACCCTGATGTTACTAGGGCATATAGTGAATCATAACACATGAAATGTGAAATGAATGAGTCACACCATCCAGTCATGCATCACCCCTGCGCATACCGCATGATCACGTGGGGCACTGTCTCATAAGGAGTCCCATAAATGTCTCAGCCCAATGGCATATGATATGATCAACCATTCCTCATAACAAGCATACAGATGATGCATATGGGCATCTATCATGATGTAATACTAAGCATGTTCTTAGCGTGTCCTACTGATTAAATAAACTAGCATGATTATCTGATGTAGCAACCAATAACCGGTCTTAATCGATATATCACATACAAGGAGTAGGAGCGGAACGATACGCCCCATTAGGCATGAAGAAGTCTTTATGGCACGACCCATGTTAGACTACCATAACGTATTCAAGGTATCAATGGGGCCCAATAGTTTGGGTCAACCCAATAAGGAAAGGCAGTAATACAATCATCGATGGGGGCCCAATGATTTGGGTTAGCCCACTGAGTAAGGGTGGAAGTGGGCTTAACAATGGGCCCTAGGGAGGTTTGCAATGGTGGGCCTTTAACCACCATTACTCCTAGGGTGTGGCCCAATTAGGATTGAAGTCAAAATCACAATGGGGCCCTCGGCCCTTACACTAATTTTTTTTAAAATGGATGGACAGCGTGTATAGTACATGCATCAATGCGAGACTCACGAGGCAGCTCATAATTGGGTGTATAACACATACATCATCGTCGACCTCTCAAGAAAATGGGCCTCATCTCATGAGCCGCAACAATGGGCCTCATATACATCACAATGGGTCTCTCATACATAGGTCACACATACATCATGCAAATGGATGAATGGTGTAACACCCTGAAAATCGGGGGTCGTGTATAAACTCAACTCCCGAGTTCCAGACCGTCACTTATGCAACAAAAATGATTATGATTCAATGTTTTCTGATTTAAAGCATTCACATGAGTAAACGTATACCAAAACTGCAATTTATACTTCAGATCCAGTGATAAAAGCAAGCGAAGACTAAACAATATATATATCACTGTATGGAAAAATAAAGTAAATCTCATCTGTCTCTAAAGTATGAATACATCTCTGAGTCTCATATACATATACATGAACAAAAATAAATGTTCAAAATAGTCCCACTGAAGTCCCATCAATCCAGATCGCCTACGCAAAGCCATCATGATACTGCATGTACGAGAACTCGTCCTGGTCCTCGTCGAAGTCTGGCTCTGCCTCCTGGATCTCAGCCTCACCTGCATCTACAACAGGGTCTGGTGGGTGTTGCAAATACCATCCCGTAACGTGGGAGTGAGTGATCAACTCAGTGGAATCATAGAGCAAAGATTAGCATGTTCACTATTCAATCATGCGATAATAGTAAAGTAGTAAATCAGACAATCCTAATACTGTTGTTAATGCAAGATGATATGACGTGATGTATGCCCTCACCGACGATCTCCCTCATACGGCACCATCTTACGACCGTGGCATGCAATCGACCCTCAAGTGCTCCACATCTTCCAGGCACATGCAATGGTATGGTGACATGATTTTCGAGTTGTTATTAGTCCATTCAAACAGCAGGATTGGGAAACTAAGGTACTTCCCTTGTATCAATCCCAACACAGATCCTGTCTAGGGTCGTCACTCCTAGTAATCTCATACGATGTATATTTCGTAGGTCGCTGCAGGGGCTGCCAGGGCTGTTGCTCGCACTCGTTGCACCGGTCCCCCAACACCTTATCAATACAGGCCTACCGTACTCTACTGCAACGGAAGGGTCGTCGCCTCCAGTGGACTAAGAATACGCTCGCGGTCACTACAAAGGACTCGTCGCCTGATCAGTGTAGGCCGACAGCTAGAATATAGTGTCCCATACCACCATAATCTGCTCACGAGTCTAGGTGCTCACTGGTCACTACGGGGAGGTTTGTGGCCCCAGTGTAGGCCGACAGCTCGACCACGGTGTCCCATACCACCATGCTCGGCTCATGAGTCTTCATAGATCAAGGTACCATGGTTAACAGGGTTTACAATGGTAAGTTCAGTACCCTAGGTTCAAGCAGTTATGACTCATACAGGGTGAACATACATCGGCTAGTCGGGTTACTTGACGGGCTCGACTAGCGCGATCGCATCTCAAGTCGAACGACATGAAGTGCGTAAAACACTTCGCGTGGCCTAACCACTGCCGCCAACTCCAAACACGACTCGCATTCATCGGGTAGCTTGTGTAAGAGAGGTACAGGTTGTGTAAGAGAAGTGACATGTGAGGTATGAGTTGATGGATTGAGCGATGGGTTGTGTACTTGACTAGTGATAGATTGTAACGACCCTTAATTTTTATAAATATTAACTTGAAAAATAGGATCAACCACCCCACTTTACAATACTATGAACAAACATAAAACAAAATCTAATCATCAGAAAAACCCCATATTACTTTAAACATTTCCCCTGTGACTATTAACTAACACAACTAACTGAGAACTAACCATCTAACTGAGATAATCTACACTAAATCTCCTAATGCAATCCTTTACAAGAGGGGAAACGGGTTAAGGATGATTTATAAACCCCGTTAGAGAACCTGATGACTTAGATCTCACCCACAAAGAAATCAAGAATTTCCAAAATAGCAACCGTGGGTGAATAGTGATTCCCCAAGGCCATTGGTCGGTACCAATTGCCTTAGATCATGTCGTGGAGCCCACTTTTGTTGGGTGCGTGAGCACCGATTGTGCACTCATTCCGTGCATAAGACTCACCATCAGGTCAAATAGTTGTTGACCTGATGAAAACCAAAAATTATAAAATTTCAAATGAAATTCACTCTCGCCTGTCGTTGGCTTAAATCCAGCAGTCCGTTTGATGGTGCAAATGACCACTTTCTGAATACAATAGCCAAATCCACACCGTCCATCTGATTTTTTAGGTTCCACTGACCACGTCCATGTCAAGATTACATATTAAAAATGTGAGACCTGACCTAAGTTCTCATGTATGCATATGTGTGAGTATGCATTCCGTCCATTTTGGTCCCACAGTCCTACCGATCAAATTTTGGTGACTCGCGACCCTCGGATTGTGTTTGCTATCATCCTTGAGTCCAATCACATAGACCCGACTCGGATAAACCCTAGACCTATGCCATCTCAATCGTATCACTGTTGCGGTTCCAACGACGTGTCTTATGCGTCTATCCAACCTACGGATCAAAAGTTATGAACATTTCATCATATGGCGCACTTTTTGTACATGGGTCATCTCCATGGCACAATTTCTCATGCACACCACACACAATACACAATGATATGGATTGAACACCACCCACTCTAAATACCATCAAGCCTAGTCTAAGACTAGCAAATTTGTTATTTTCACCATAGGTTATAATTACTTTCTCTAACTAAGGAGGGAGAGCAATGATGACTCTCTCTCTCTCTCCCTCTTTTCTAGCATTATCTCTCCCCTCCCTCTCATTCTCTCATTCTCCTCTCCTCCTAGAAAAAAAAAACTTTCAGCCCCTTCTCCCCTCTTTCCAGCCCTTTCTTTTCTCATTTCCTCTCCATCTAGCCATTAGCAACCCATCTATCACCTTCAATCATCTTTCTCTTGAAGCCTAGTACCTAGATCTTGGAGTTTGAAGGCATACTTGTAGGTGGGTGCTCTCCTTAGCATTCCTCTCTCTTTCTTCTCTTTTCTTTCCTTTCCTTGCATGCATGGAAGCATGTAGGACCCAACAATCCATGGTGGAGGTCCTACATGGTTCCTACGATGAGGCTATGGGCCTAGATCCTCCATATTTCTATCCATGGTGTGTCATTCTCCATGGACCCACCATAAAGCTTTCTCCTTTTATAACGCCCTGAAAATCGGGGGTCGAGTAAAGCTCTACTCCTGAGTTCCAATGTATCACTTATACAACATAGATAATGATTATTAAATGTTGTCCATATTAGTGTATTTAAACATGAGTGGGATTATACTAAAACAACATATCATACTCCAGAGTCAATGTAATTTTGTAAGCAGAAGACTAAAATATATGCATTTAATTATGAAAATGTTTCACAAATTTTGGAGTATGAGTATGAAACCAGGCTAAATATATACATGTATTGTTCCATAATATACAAAATACGAAAATATAATTTTTCAACTAATTCAGATAATCCCTGTAATCCCTTTGAATCAGAACAAGGTCTACGAAGACCCGCTTGATAACTAAACATAGGAGAATTCTTCCTCCTTGTCCATGAAGTCCATTTCTACTACATACACTCCGCCATTATCTGCATCTACAACAGAGTCTAGTTGGTGTTTTAAAACACCATCCCAGGTGGGAATGAGTAGCTAATTCAGTGAAACTATAAAGTAAAGGTTAACATGTTATCAATTCAGTCAAGGAGTAATAATAAAGCAGTACAACAATCATGTCCTAAGTACTCTTATCAATACAAGAATGAGATGTAATAATGAAGCATGCCCTCGCCTACACACCCTCAGCGACATCATCTCATGATCGCGCATGCAACACTCCCGATAAACGTGCGCTTTGTCACTCCCCAAACCCGAAAGTCAGATTCACAGGAATCTCGATCACCGAATCCGGTGCCGACAGCCTCTGTAGTACCCCATTCTCGGCTCCTAGCATTCATAGGCCAGATTCTGATCCTGGGATCCTACAAGGAGGATTTTTTTTTCAATGTATATTTAACTCGTAATAAGCATAACCACAAGTATACCCAAATCATAAAGGCAACATCATCATCACATATCCACTAATATAATCATTTGAGTACAATGCTGAAAAGGGAAATACATAAATCAAAAATCAAGCTCCAGAAGACCGCTGTATGCTCCAAGCTCAACACTGCTACAACCTAACATCACCTGCACGCATCTATCATGCATAAGCTTATAGAAAGCTTAGAGGGTGGTGTAAGTGTGTGCACAAAGTAAGTATCAAGTATTCAATACAATGCCATCATCATACAATATCGAAATTACTGATAATCCATAAATCGTACATTATCCGATTAAGCAGAAATACTGACAAGATCATGAATTATCAGAGTAAGAAAAAATACTGACAAGAGAAGGAATTATCAGAGTAAATAGAAATACTGACAAGATCATAAATCATACGATAACAAAGTAAGCGAAAATACTAACAATTCTATAAGTCAATCAATATCAGAATATACAATATAAAATAGTTATACAATAAGGAGTCATAAAGAGCCAAATATCAGATGCCGAGGATGCAATGCAATATACAAATCATGTTAAGTCTATCTAGGCCATATAGGTGTAAAAACATAGCAACCCAAAATGTCATATTCCTACGGATGTAATACAATATGGGATTCAAATGAAATGACCATGCTGGAGTGTGAAGTCGGGATGATAGTACGTAGTATCGTAGGCTACGCGGTCCACCACAAGGAACTTCTATCCAAACTAGTCTCATACCTAAATTTGGATAGTCAGATTTAATGTGGTAAACTCCTGATCTCAGGTTAGTCGCGTGCCCAACCGAAATCCTTGCCATAAAAAAGGTACACAACAATTAGTTGCGCACGCACCACCAGCCCAAGTGGATAGTGAATGAATGAATGAATGAGCATGCAACTCCTACTCAATAAGTCCACATATCAGTACGGTTCCTCTCTAGGAAATCATCGGGGTCTATTACACTCCAAACCAGATTGCCGTCCCATCACGCGCAACAAGGTGAGTGGAAGAGACCTCACTATCCGCCTGCCAATATCGGGCCCAGCTCGTCGAAAACGGACCCATTCCTCGAGCTGGTCAGACTCAGCCTAGCATTACCCCGTCCTCTTGGGTAGGTAAGGCCACACCCCCTTCCAACCGACCACGACACAGTGGGAGACACGACCTAACAGTATACGGCCCTCATGCGCTCATGCATCCACTTGGTCTAGACGTTGGAGCAACCTCTGGAACCAAGAGGGTTCTGGGACTTTCACCCAAGGATATCTATAGCACCCCATGTAGAACAGATTTTTGATGTCCCATCTGACCATCCACGATATGCCTGTGGAGGCTACAGCCCTGATGTCACTAGGGCGTACAGTGGTCATGTCACACAAATGCGAGATGCATGAGTCACACAGTGCAATCATGCATAAATCCTGCGCATACCGTATACTCATGTGGGGTAACTTCGCCTATCAGGGAGCCCCATGAATAACCTATCCTATGGCATATGCGATGGTCAATCATATCTCATAACAAACATGCAGATGATGCGTATGTATTATGATGCTATGCCGTCACATACTCATAATTGGTATCAATAACTGGCATCAACAATCAGCCTCGACAATGTAGACATTTAACCAACATTGTCCCAAGAAATGGCCCACATAGGGCCAAACACATAATGGGCCGACGATGACATAGTGGGCCTTGCCCAAGGATCACAAATACATCACAATGGGCCTCAACTACGGGTTGCATATACATCATATAGGTCTCAGCAATCAGCCTCAATAATCAAAATCTGCCTCAACAATCGAAATCAAAATCGGAGTAGGCCTCAGTAATAGGAATCAGTCACGGCAATCAGAATCGTCAATCAGCCACGACAATCGGAATCGATCGATAATCAGCCTTAATACTCAGAATCAAAAACTGATCACGATAATCGGCCTCGATCGCTAATTAATCGATCGGCTACGACAATCAGAATTGGCAATCAGCCACGATAATCGGAATCGATCAATAATCGGCCTCAATACTTAGAATCGACAATCAGTCACATAATCAGAATCAATCGATAATAAGAATTGACAAATTGGTCACGTCAATCAAAATAAAAAATCAATCACGACAATCAAAATCGATCGATAATCAGAATCGGTAAATTGGTCACATCAATCGGTAATAAGAATCGATAAATCGGTCACGTCAATCGTACTGATAATCAGCAGATAAACAAAACAGGGTCCATAGATAATCAACCTATCAAATATAGTATAAAGATCAGCACTCGACCGTAGTTATATCAAATCCGATAATATGGAGCCATCCGTCTACCGCGAATGAGGCCCACTTATTTAGGTTAACTCACTGAGGGAATGATGAGAATGGGCCTAACAAGGCCTAAGGGAAGGTCACAATGTGGACATCCAACTATCATTACCCATCAATGTGGACATCTAACCAACATTGTTCCCAAGGAGTGGCCTACATAGGGCCAAACATATAGTGGGCCTATGACCTCACGCAAGGACCTAATATATATCATTATAGACCTCACTCATGAGCCGCTTATGCATCACATTGGGCCTTGCTCATGGACCTCATGTACATCACAATGGGCCACATCTCAGGGCCGAAACACTTCTCAATAGGGTCACATCACCTGGGTTACATCATAACGGGCCACATTACCTCGAGTGGACCACATCACATGGGTCGCGCCAATGGGCCTCAAACACATCAAGTGGGTCGTATCAATGGGCCGCATGAATGGGCCTCAAAGACATCAAGTAGGTCATATCAATGGGCCGCACGAATAGGCCTCAAACACATCAAGTGGGTCATATCAATGGGACACACAAATGGGCCTCAAACACATCAAGTGGGTCATATCAATGGGCCGCACGAATGGGCCTCAAACACATCAAGTGGGTCGTATCAATGGGCCGCACGAATGGGCCTCAAACACATCAAGTGGGTCGTATCAATGGGCCGCACGAATAGGCCTCAAATGCATCAAATGAGTCGTATCAATGGGCCGCACAAATGGGCCACAAAATACATTAAAGTGGGCCTGACAGATGGGCCACGAACACATCAAAGGTGGGCCTCATGGATGATCCATAAACACATCAAAGGTGAGTTTCCACCGTTCAATTCACAGGGAAGGTGCAGATTTAACACATCTTCAAGGTAGGGCCCATTGTAACGTGATTTTCTATCCAACCGGTCATACGGTCACAAAGACCTAAATCCAGAGGAAAAATAAATACTATATTGTTCCAGAACTTCTGTATTCTCAAAAGAATTTCAACGGTGTATGTTTAATCTCTACTATTTCTGCAATGTGGTCGACTTGATAACTAGATTTGTCTGATTTTTAGTCTCAAGCCTGGAGACAGACTCACCAAATGGATGGACGGTAAGGATACATCACATGCATCATGGTGGGGCCAGTCATAAATGGATGGACAGTAGGGATACAACACATGCTTCATGGTGGGATCGTGCCTGGCTTACATCACGGTGGACTCCACCCTCAAAATGGACGGAGGGCATAGATGTCAGGCTTGTTGCATCATCTAGCAACTGGATGGTGCAGATATATACATCATGGTACAGTCCACGTAGTGGCCCGCCAATATGTTATTAATAATATAAACATATTATATAATATAATATTATTTATTATGTATATGTGTGCGGGTGGCAGCATTGCCCATACTCACCGTCCAGTTGCTAGACGGTGTAGATCCCATGTTTAAAGGTGGGTCCCACGTAGGAGTGGCCCACCCATATTAATATTATCAATATATATTATATATTATATATTATAATACAACATGATGTGTGTGTGTGTGTGTGTATATATATATATATATATATATATATATATATATATATATATATATATATATATATATATATATAAGCCACTGTCTAGAGACCCACGGATGCTTTGGACGGTGCTGATCTAATGTACAAGATCATGGTGAGTCCACACATGTGGCCCACCCCTCATACACATATACTGTATAATATTATATTAATACATATTGTACTATCTCTCTTCTATTTTTTTGAAAGGGATGGGGTATGGAAAATACATACATCAGATGTGGTCCCCACCTCCTGCACGTGTGACACATGTAGGATGAGCTCCACATATGCACGATGGGTAGGTGCGTGGTGGACCAACCAACCCACTCCCATCATCAAGGTAGGCCACACGTGGGGTAGGTCCCCACAGTCCAAAACAATGGATGGTGTGTGAAAGACAAATCAAGGTGGATCTCACCGTCCAAGCCTTTGCACTGGACGACAGATGAAATACGTCATCAAAGTGGATCATATCCCACGTGTGGCCACCACACACTGTTGCTGCACGTACAGCAGTTGTACGCAGGTCGTGTGGTGTGGATAAAAACATGCATCATGGTAGCCCTCAGAACTCTCTGACGTCAATTGCAGCAGTTGTAAGATGCTAGGCTCCTGCCGAGCAATCCAGATGGACGGTGTAGAGTAGATGGGTCCACACACGTGGACACCGCATGCCATCAATGAGGGCCCCATGGCTAATGATCAGCGTGGATAAAACACATACATCACACGGCCTCATGGCCTAAATGGTATGGATATGATACATACATGTATCATCAGGTGGGGCACATATCAAGAGAGAGAGAGAGAAGCACCCACCTTTGATCTCTTCATCCTTCTTCCGCCAACATGATCTAGAGCTCCAAGGGAACGATTTCAACGGTCAAGATGTTCTTTGGATGTGGAGGTGGGAGGTAGGAAGTGGGCCACACATAGCTTCTCCTCTCCCATGGAAAGTGTTTGGACGTTAGCTTGCTTGGGGTTTGCTTGAGAAGTGGAGAAAATGAGAGAGGATGGGATGTAAGGAGAGAGAGAGAGAGAGAGAGAGAGAGAGAGAGAGAGAGGGATGGGTGTGAGTGATGGGTGACGTGTACTAGACATGTAAGGGATGATTTTGTAAGAGAGAGTTGACTTTAGGGGAGGGGTGGTTGTACTTGACATGATGTAGTGATTGATGGGATTGATGGGATTGATTTGACATGTTCTCTCTTGGGTTTTGCAACTGCGTGGCATTTTCCTCGAACTGAACGCGGGCACATATTTCCTGGCCTGGGTATCGCCTTGGTGCATGAGTCGCGGCATCAGAATCGCAGCGACGGTGCGGTCGCTAGGGTACAAGTTTCGGGTTGACAAGACTCAGTTTAGGATCACGCGTAAAGGTCGGATAAAGGTCGAAGGTTGTCGAAATTTGACCGAAAAAATTATGGAAGCATACGGAACAGTACAGTCTAGGATACGGGTCTTACACGCTTCCTCACCAAAGCACATGCAATGCGATGCATGATCGTGTTAGCCAAATTCTTATTTAGATTTATTCATATAGTAGATTCGGGAAGCTAAGGTACCTTCCTTTATATCATTTACCCAAACAATGATCCATCTAGGGTCATTAATCTTAGTTAATCGCATACGATGGGTAATTTCAGGTCACTATAGAGAGGCTCGTCCCTCAGTGCAAGCCTTATTAATACTTAAGATCACTACGAAAAGGCTCGTCACCTTAGCGTAGTCCTAGTGTATACTCGAGGTCACTACTAGAGGCTTATCACCCCATCGTAAGCTGACAGCTCGAATACAGTGTCCCATACACCACCATATTCGGCTCATGAGTTTGGGTTACTCACTGGTCACTACGGGGAGGCTCGACACCCTACTATAGGTAGACAGCTCGACCACGGTGTCCCACACACCACCATGTTCGTCTTATGAGTCTTAACGGATCATGGTACCAAGGTTAAACAGTATTTTCACTGGTAAGTAGGTACCTTAGATTCAAGCAGTAGCATCCATACATGGTGAACATACAATGGGCCAATCGAGTTACTTGACAAGCTCGACTGGTATGAGAGTACATCGAATTAATCGACATGGAGTGCATATGCACTCCTCGTAGCATAACCACTATCAATAATCATCGTATGACTCAGATTCATCGAATATGTCTCGTGTTGCAAACTGACCTCGGCCACTAACTGAGAAATCATTACCAATTGCCTGGACTATGCAGTAGTCCCAATCATACTCAAACACAATAAGCATTCATGTTAGATAGTCAAAATAGTATGTAGTAACTAATTCAAATATAAACTCATGTAAGCATTTTAACGAACACATAAGAGTACATGTTAACATACATAGGCATTCATCCATAATAAACGTAGTAGTAAGATAGGTTACATGAAGGAAACTGTAACTATAGATAAGGTTATTGAAAATTCTATCTTAATGCCCTCATTACATACATTTCAACAAGCATTTTCTCATTCAGGCATTTTATCAAACACTTTGACTACACATATTAACATACCTGCAATAAATTAGTTATGACATATATTATAGCAAATCCTTTCACTAGGAGTTGTCATACGTACATCAATAATTTAATCTCGACCAAATAATCGTAGTAAACAAAAATTATAATTCCATATCCATTCAAACATTTCAACAAACACGTGTAATGCATTATATTTAACATAATTCACATATTTATGTAATATATAGAAATCATTGCATCTAAGCACATGTAATAGCAATCAAGTCAGTCATAAATCATTACTGACATTGAAAGCCTTGAAAACCATAACCTAAAAGTTTATAGTCTGCACCTTTCATCGATATACTCGTATCGAACTCAGTTTGTATACTACGCATTTGTTTACGACACAACAGCTACCTGAATCATGAAATAGGCTAGGTATTACGTCGATTCCTCTACTTGGATACTTAAAACTGATTAGGTTTAGGATTTCTTATCTAAGAACGGAGTCAAAATCTCCAGTGTAGCGATGTAGATGGGATGATTTGGCACATGGAGCACTGGGATCGAATCCCATCAACAATCTCTCACTCTCTCTCTCTCTTCTCCTCACTCTTTCCTTCTCTTTTTTCTCTCTTCTCTTTTCTAGGGTTAGATAAATTTGTATGAAAGAGAGAGGTGTGGGTTTAAGGTCCTTATATAGGCCCAGAACTGACGCAAATGGCCCCAGGGCCATGGTATACTTAGGTTATAGCTAAAGGGTATCAGTTTCGGGCCAACAGAGCTCATCTGGTACCTGCACACGATAAGGGCCAAGTTCCCTGACAATGGATCTAAGGAAGGTTAAGATTTTGATCTGATAGATTTTGTGGATCGACCGTGGAGGACCAGTTTCAATTCAACGGCTATCGTTACTCGATCAGGGCCACAAGTACGCTGACCTGTGTAGGAAAATTTTCCTAATCTAAGGGTATAGTTGGGCCAGAATCTGATGGTCTGAAACCTTAAATTTAACCCGTAAGAGAACGGCCCAAATCACTTAAATCTGAGTTCATTTTCTAAAGATATTCACGTTTCCCACACACTTCACTCGGGGCTCAAGTTGTGTATTTCTAGACACTAGTTGGGCTCGATTCCTGTGATGGTTGTCAAGCCCAATAAGACAGTCATAACCATATAGTTTCACCGTCATCGGACTTTCGACGCGTGGTACAGGTCCGATACGGAGTTTTAATGTGCTCCCGAGACAAACTAGGTTTTGAGTTGCCCTTAGGTTTTTAAGTAATGTTGGGTTAGTGATTTTAATGGGTTTGGGTCTTGTAGTTTATATAGAAACTGGTTTAAGTTAAATTCAGCAATTATTTAGTTTAATACTTAACCAAATTTGCCCTAATTATGACAGAATAAGGTCATAGGGTGGTTCTATGTCTCTTTTCGGCATTTTTAGTTAGTATATTATTTTAATATTTTTTTAATGGTTTCTCATCAAGTTTACTTCATCTCTACCAAAATTTCATTAGATTTCGTGCTGTAGAAAAATTCTAAAAATTTTGGAAGTAGCAGCTGTCCAAACTAATAATTTTGGACAGTTTTCATATCAATCTAGATTTGATAATATTAAATTTTTTATTATATTTTCACTTATTTTTATATGAAACTATATTTATCAAGCTTCAATTTAGCTTTTGAATCACCTAAATCAGAGTTATATTGAGAGAGATATGACTTTTTGAAGTTGGTTAAAAAGTGTAGAAAATCTGCAGCGAGGGTCCACCAAAACTTGGTGCACCAACTGGGCAGTGGCACCGCTTGCCCGCTATGATGTCTGGTGCTATTTTGCCATGTGACGTTTGAAATACATGTATTTTACAAACCAGGATGAGTTATTCAACATGCAATATATGATTTTGGGGTAGGAGAAGTTGCTCTATCCAAATAACCTATTTAGTTTATAAGATTCCTTAAGGTTAATATTCAAAAATCTATTTTATTTATATATTTACTATTTATAGTAAATTTTAGTTTAAGTATTGTTATTCATCATTTAAACTTTAGGATTAGTTTCAAATATGAAATTACTTGGAAAAGTTTAAAGAATAAGTAGTGAAAGTTGAGATTTTGAAGGAAATGGGTTGAAAGGAGATTTGAGACTTTGGGATTGAGTTCTGAGAACTCAATAAGGTGTTATGATCGACCCATTGTCTAAGGACATTTAACTCCAGGTTGGCAAAAATTCATGACGTTACAATCTACCCCCCTTAAAAATAATTTCATCCTCAAAATTGGCTAAGGCTTCTATTGGGTTCGTATTCAACGAGCACATTTGTGGATACACTGACCTCAGTTATTGTAATTCATCTTGTACTCATTATTAGGCCTATTCTTTAATATAAATTAGTTTAATACTTGAACTCTAATTATTTTTCTTCAATGACTTCATTATTGACATTCTAAGGAAGACTCAGATCCTATTTAGTGACCTATCCTTACCTACAGCCTAGATCAATTTCCTTCGATCCTGAGCCAATAGGGCAGAGGCCCACCATGCTTCCGCTGCGCCACTCTAATCAAATGGATGTATTAGCTGACTAACCAGATTAGGCTCAAATGTTCTATCCCCCTTAAAAATTATTTCTACCCTCAAGGCTCAAGAATCTGTCCTAATCCGTATGTTGGAACAAGGTATAATTTAGGACATATCCTTGGCATGAAATGGGAAACGATCTCTCAATACATTGGTCTTCCCTTCATTGACGATGTGTATTGTGGTATTGGTACCTATGATTATAGAAAGGAGCTAAAAATGACGAGTGTTGTGGTTAATTTCAGGGATGGGCATGAGTTTGTAGCAAGATGCCTAATTCCACCAAAGAAGGACTTTTGCTACGGTCTAATACTATAAGATAATTTATACGTTATCGGTGTATAAGGAATTTGGACAAAATAGGTTAATGGGCAAACTATCTTTCTAAGTTCATATGCACAATATATATGTCAGAATGGTTTGTGATTCAGAACCTAATTCCTAACTATCTGTTGCCCATTTGAGAAATTTCTTGGGCCTACAGATAAAAAATATTCCTATTGGCTATATATTCTTAAAACTTCTCAAAGGCAAAGTAATAAACTTTTGGTTGTAAGTGGTCAGGAAAACACAAAAGGAAAGTTGTGTAGTGGGTCTGAACCGGATATATAGACCTTCTACCTAGACTATGATAGAAAACTTATCGTATTAGTTCTTAATCCTAGTTGATCCCGATCTTCTAGTTGATCAGAGCATAGAGTTCATTGGTAATTATCAGGATTGAGAATTCGATTCAAACCGCGAATACTTCGCTTATATATAGTTTCTCTATTCTGTGTTCCCGATTGTATTAAGTCCTTAGGAAGGTAATTCTAAGGGATGTATTGATTTGACCTAACGTTAAATCCAATGGATATATAAGTTTTCTCTAAGCGTGAATAGTTTCTAAATCAAAACAACTTTCTTAAGAGTTATTAAAGAAGCCTATAAGTATCAAGGGGATCCAACAAAGGAATGAGGTTTCACTCCAACCTAATCAAGCCAACCAACTAAATCTATCTTTCAATTATATTAGCATATTCAGTCTTTTACATTTCTTAATATAAACAGTAGCCTAGTCTTAACTTATGAGTAGCGGTAATCTAATAGTTGTAATCCAAAGTCTACGCTCATACACTAGATGATTTCATACCATTTCTAATACAAGAAATTGTTTTGTCGCTTAGGGTTAAAAGTTATCTGATTGAAATTGAGTTGCCCGAACTTAAATTTAACTGCGCACGAGCACTTCACACTTTCCCATACCAGCTAAGGAGGTCCTAGGGTTCACGTTATTAATTTATTGGATTCCCTAAACTGCTAGATTTTTCTTAAAATCTAGGAGTACCAAATTTAGGTCCAAAACTCTAAAGGTCCCAACATTTGATGGTCATTTTTTATGAACTAAACTACAATGTTTGGTCTTGCCCATCGGTAGAGACCTTTCTAATGGAATTCGAGGGTCGAGATCCTTTTTCGACCTTCGTTTGAAGCTTGCACTAGTCTTGGCACTCGTCTTCTTCTTTGAAGGAGTTGGGCGCTAGGCTTGGTCTCATCTAGGGCCGCTCTCTTCTTTCCCATGAGGGAAAGGAGCGTAGAGATCGAGAACACGGTGGTGACAAGCTCAAAGAAAGTCATGGAAGTAGAAAGCTAGGAGAATGAAGTGAGTTTGGGAAGTTCGAGAGTTATGAGACACGAGGATGTGGGTTCTTTGTGCTCAAATAGGTGGGAATAAGGAAGATGGAGAGACGAAAATGGTAGTTTTAAGGTAATAGTGGTAGGTATATGTAATAGGTAGAAAACTTGGAAGATGGAATGTATAGAGAAGAGGATTTGAGAGAGAAATGAGGTTTTGAGGGGTTTAGAGGCTTTGAGAGTGAAAATAGATTTGGAGGGGTGTGAAATGGGTTAAAACAACCCAAAAGGGGCTTTAGAGGGGTGGTGAGGTGGTCCCACACGTGAGCCAGGGCCCACATGGTCGGGTGGTGGGCGGTGCGCCGCCGACCGGGTGGTGTCACTGCCCAAACTCTGGACCGCTAGTGGTGGCTCCACCTGGGGGCGGTGCCCACCCCTCCCCGGGGTGCTAAACACATGTGTGACTCCCCTGGGTCCCTTTGTCATTTATAATGTGGCCCCCACATCCGTTTGTGGTGCTTTCGATTTCCAATTAGCACATATTTGTACTTTTAGGCGTGTTTTGAGTGTCGGATTCACCGAATTATCATACAAACCCATCAATTGATGGTCTAGAAAGGAATTGGGATCATCTCACATGATCACAGGTGCATAGGGGTTATACTTCAACTGTCAGTTTCACCCATCGGTGAAACTTGGATTTCTAATGTGGTTTTTAGATTTCATCGCTCCCTCCTAAGTCAGAGTACATCAGAGTGCGTTGTGTTACCATAACCTAAGTCCATTTAATCCAAATCATGCTCTGATACCATCTTGTAATGCCCTGAAAACTGGGAGTCGAACAAAGCTCTACTCCCAAGTTCCAACGCATCACTTATGCAACACAGATAATGATGATTGAATGTTGTCCATATTAGTGCATTTAAACATGAGTGGAATTATACTAAAACAACGTATCATGGTCCAGAGTTAATGTAATTTGGCAAGCGGAAGACTGAAATATACGTATTTAATTATGAAAATGTTTCACAAATTTCAGAGTACGAGTATGAAACCGGGCTAAATATATACATGTGTTGTTCCACAATATACAAAATAAAAAACTATAATTGTCCAACTAATTCATATAATCTCTGTAATCCAGTCCAATCAGAATAAGGTCTACGAAGACCTGCCTGATAACTGAATATAGGAGAATTCTTCCTCCTCGTCCATGAAGTCCATTTCAGCTGCATAGACTCCGCCATTACCTACATCTACAATAGAGTTTGGTTAGTGTTTTAAAACACCGTCCCAGGTGGGAATAGTAGCTAATTCAGTGGAACTATAAAGTAAAGGTTAACATGTTATCAATTCAATCAAGCAGTAATGATAAAGTAGTATAACAATCATGTCCTAAGTACTCTTGTTAATGCAAGAATAAGATGCAATAATGATGTATGCCCTCACCTACACTCCCTCAGCGACATCATCTCACGATCGCTCATGCAACACTCCTGGTAAACGTATGCTTTCTCACCAAAGCACATGCAATGTGGTACATGATCATGTTGGCCAAGTTCTTATTTAAGCTTATTCATACAGCAGATTTGAGAAGCTAAGGTACCTCCCTTTATATCATTTATCCAAATAATGATCCATTCAGGGTCATCAATCCTAGTTAATCGCATACGATGGGCCGTTCCAGGTCACTACGGAGAGGCTCGTCACCTGATCGTAGGTCGACAGCTCAAATACAGTGTCCCATACACCACCATATTCGGCTCATGAGTTTATGTTACTCACTAGTCACTACGGGGAGGCTCATCACCCCAGCATAGGCCAACAGCTTGACCACGGTGTCCCATACAAAACCATTTCTGGCTCACGAGTCTTAGCGGATCATGGTACCAAGTTAAATGGGATTTTCGTTGGTATGTGGGTACCTTAGCTTCAAGGAGTAGCATCCATACATGGTGAACATGCAATGGACTAATCGGGTTACTTGACAAGCTCGACTGGTATGAGTGTACGTCGAATTAATCAACATGGAGCACATATGCACCCCTCGTGGCCTAACCACTGTCAATAATCACCATACGACTCGGATTCATCGAACGTGTCTCGTGTGGCGAACCGACCTCGGCCACTAACTAGGAAATTATTACCAATTTCTTATACTATGTTGTAGTCCCAATCATACTCAAACACAATAAGCATTCATGTTTGATAGTCAAAACATCATGTAGTAACCAATTCAAATATAAATCTCATGTAAGCATTTTAACGAACACATAGAGTACATGTTAACATACATAGGCATTCATCTATAAAGCACATAGTAGTAAGATAGGTTACATGAAGGAAACTGTAACTATAGACAAGGTTATTGAGAATCTTATCTCAATGCCCTCATTACATACATTTCAACAAGCATTTTTTCATCCAGGCATTTTATCAAACACTTTAACTACACAAATTAACATTCCTATAATAAATTAGTTATAACATATATTATAGTAAATCCTTTCACTAGGAGTTGTCATACGTACAACAATAATGTAATCCTAACCAAATAATTATATTAAACACAAATCATAATTCCATATTCATTCAAATATTTCAACAAACACATGAAATGCACTATATTTAACATAGTTCACATATTTATGTAATATATGGAAATCATTGTATCTAAATACATGTGACAACAATCAAGTTAGTCATAAATCATTATTGACATTGAAAGCCTTAAAAACCATAACCTAAACATTTATAGTATGCACCTTTCATCGATATACTCGTATCGAACTCAGTTTGTACACTACGCCTTTGTTTAAGGCACAACGGCTACCTGAATCACGAAATAGGTTAGCTATTTCACCGATTCCTCTACTTGAATACGTAAAATAGATTAGGGTTAGAATTTTTTTACCTAATAACGGAGTCAAAATCTTTAGTGTAGTGATATAGATAGGATGATTCGACACGTGGAGCGCTGGGATCAAATCCCAGCAACAATCTGTCACTCTCTCTCTCTCTCTCTCTTCTCCTCACTCTTTCCTTCTCTTTTTCTCTCTTCTCACTCTTAGGGTTAGATAAATTCATATGAAAGTGGGTTTAAGGTCCTTATATAGGCACAAAATTGATGCAAATGGCCCCAAGGCCATGGTATACTTAGGTTATAGCCAAAAGACATCTGTTTCGGGCCAACGGAACTCATCTGGGGTTCCATTACCTCCACATGGTTAGGGGAAAGTTCCTTGATAATGGATCTAAGCCAAGTTAAGATTTCGGTCCGATCGATTTTATGGATTGACCGTGGAGGACCAGTTTCAGTTCAACGGCTATCGTCACTTGATTAGGGCCACAAGTAAACTGACCCGTGTAGGGAAACTTCCCTGATCCAAGGGTGTATTTGGGTCAGAATCTGACGATCTGAAACCTTAAATTTGGCTCGTAAGTGAACGGCCCAAATCACTTAAATTTGAGTTCATTTTCTAAAGATATTCGTGTTTCCCACACACTTCACTTGGGGCTCAAGTTGTACATTTTTGGACACTAGTTTGACTCGATTCTCACGATGGTTGTCAAGCCCAATAACATGGTCATAATCATATAATTTCACTATCATCGGACTTTTGACGCGCGATTCAGGTCCGATACAGAGTTTCAATGTGCTCCCGAGAGCAACTGGATTTTGAGATTGCCCATAGGTTTTTAAGTAATGTTGGGTTAGTGATTTTAATAAGTTTGGATCTTGTAGTTTGTATAGAAAGTAGTTCAAGCTAAATCCAGTAATTATTTAGTTTAATACTTAACCAAATTTCGCCCTAATTATGATAGAATAAAGTCCTAGGGTGGTTCTATATCCCTCTTTGTCATTTTTAGTTAGTATATTATTTTAATTATTTTTCTAATAGTTTATCATCAAGTGTAATTTATCTCTACAAATTTTTATTAGATTTCTTGTTATAGAAATATTCTAAAAATTTTGGAAGTAGCAGGTGTCCAAACTAATAATTTTGGATAGTTATCACATCAACCTAGATTTAACTATATTAAAAATTTTATTATAATTTTTATTTATTTTTATATGAAAATAGACTTATCAGGCTTCAACTTTTCTTTCGAATCACCTAAATCAGAGTTATATTGAGGGAGATATGAATTTTTTAAGTCGGTTGAAAAGTGTAGAAAATCTGCAGCAAGGGTCCACCAAAACTTGGTGCACCGGCGGTGCGTCGTCAACCGGGGTATAAGACCCGTATCTTGGTCCGTACCTTTCCGTACACTTCCGCGGTCTTATCGGTCGAATTTCGGCAACCTTCGACCCTTAATCGATATAGACGCGCGACCCTGATTCATGTACCGACAACCCGAGTCGACTCAGCCCGAGACCAATACCATAGCGACCGCGCCATCGTTACGGTTCCGATACCGTGACTCGCGCGTCGAGGCGATACCCTGGTCAAGAGATATGGGCCAACGTTCGGTGCGAGAAAATGCCGCGCGTTGCGAAAACCAAGGGAATCTCTACGATGTGTCACATCAATCACATCAATCCCATCAATCAATCACCCATCAATCCATCACATGTCAAGTACACATCACTTCCATCCCTTTTCCCAAGCAACCACAAAAGTCTTCACCACCCATACCTCTCTTACACAAAAAGCCATAAAAGTCTTCATCTCCCATACCTCTCTTACACAAAAGCCTCAAAAATCAAGCTTTTCTTACACAACCATCACTCACCCATCTATCCATCACTCTCTCTCTCTCCCTTACATCACTCTCTCTCTTTCTCTCTTTCTCATTTGTAAAACTCCAAGCAAAGGAGCTCTATACATATGGAATTTTGCAAGAGCTCCTAAGCTCCAAGTGGCCCACCTTCCTACCCCAAAATCTCCCATCTCAACCTTCCATTCTTCATCTTAACCATTGAAGTTGAAGCTATGGTGCCAAGGAACCTCTAGGAGCAAGAAGATAGGACGGTGGGTGCCTCTATAGGGTAGTTTTTCTTGTTCTTATGGTGGACCAAGTGAGGCTCACCGATCAATGGTGTGGATCTCACTTGGGACCCTTATTTGTGGCCGATGGACCACTTAGATCATCATGATCATTCCATGATGGGGCCATTCTCCATGGACCCCATCATGATGTTTATTTCTTTAAGAAAGGTCATCTAGACCGTCCATTTTGGTGGAGAGAGGATCTCCACCGTTGATTCTCGATCTTGATGGTCCCATGTGTTGAGGGACCCTTTTTTTGTATCATTTGCTTTTAAAGGAGGGCCCATAATGTCGGGGTCCCTCCATCACAAGCCGTGTCCCACTCTCCATGTCTCTCTCTCTCTCTCTCTCTCTCTCTCTCTCTCTCTCTCTCTCTCTCTCTCTCTTTATTTATTTATTTTTTATTTTTTTTATGCAAAAGGATTGTGTGGCCCACTTGAATGGATCTCACCTTAGCATTATTTTTTTTCTTCAAGATTTATTCAAGTGGGGCCCACCATATGCTTTGTACACCCATCAGTGGTGGCCCACTTCATCAGGGCCCACCACAATTTCTTTTTAAAGAAAAGTCAGTCGTCCAGCGTCTGGGATGCTGGACGTTTTCTAAGGAAAGAATAAAAGGGAAAGAAAGAATGAAGGCTTTTGGGTGGTCCCCTTGCATAGGCCCCACCATGATGTATATGTTTGATCCAAGCCGTCCATCCTCTTACCCACGGCATTTTAGCCGTTGGGTAGAAGTTTGGAGCTGATCCAATCACCTGGTGGGCCATAGCGCCAAATATTACATTCCCACCATTCAAAAACTAATTTCTTATTTTATTTCACTTCCAAGCATCAAAAAAATTTAAACTCTGAACTCATTTGGACGGCCTCGAGCCGCTAATCGCAATGGCTGGGGCAGATTTCATTTTTGCGGGCCCCACGTGCGAAAAACCCTTGCAAAACAGGTTTCTTTTTTTAAAAAAAATACGTTGGCAGAGGCTTTACCTCTGCCCTGACAGCGACCAGCGGCTGCACGCTCCTACGTGCAGCCTTGTACAGGCAGGCGGACGGGCATGGGGAGGTGGCCCATGGCCCTGCATGTGGGCCCCACAACAATGTTTATTTTTTCATCCAACTTGTTCATTAGGTGGGCCACCCCAGTGGTGAGCCCCCCTCCAAAAATGAGTCAGATCCAAAACTCAGGTGGCCCACACCACCCGAAACAGTGTGAATTAAATTCTACCACTGAAAAATTTTTGGGGCCCACAGAAGTATTGGATCAAGCTGAAATTTTTGTTGCCCCTTCATTCAGGTCCGAGCGACCTTATGAACGGGTCGGATGGTACCTAGACATTACAGTGGGCCCCACACGGGACCCATAAGAATGATGTATGTGTTTTAATGCACCGTCCACAGCCGTGGACGGTGGACTCCCACCATGATTCATGTGTTATACTCCACCGTCCAGTGGACGGTGGAGCCCCTTTGTGATATATGTATTCAATCTGCACTGTCCAATGGACAGTGGGACCCACCATGGTGCATGTGATGTACCCAGACCGTCCATCTACTTGTATAGATGATTTTAAGGCCTATGGTCTAGGCCCATTTGCTTCGTTAAAGGCCTTTGGGTTTAGGCCCACTTGAAATGTTCCAAGGCCATGTGACTAGGCTCATTTGAATTAAATGTAAGGCCTAGGGATTTAGACCCATCTGGCTCATAGAACGCCTATGGGCTAGGCTCATTCGAATTTCAAAAGGACTATGGGCTAGTCCCATTTGGGTTATGAAATGCTTATGGGCTAGGCCCATTGGTTTCATTTTAGGCCTAAGAACTTAGGCCCATTTGATGTGTTACAAATCCATGGGACTAGGCCCATTTGATGTACTTCAAGGCCCATGAAATTGGACCCATTGTTGCATTCTTAAAACCCATGGAAGTAGGACATTTGATATATGTAAGTGTAACGCCCGTGAAAAATCCATACTTGGGTTCGAGTACCAACTCGACCCGATATTTCGTAGAATTCATTCCTTTAGAAAATATGACTAGGTTAGCTAGTGCAACGTTAGAATAGCTGGGAAATGGTCCCTGATCACTTTAAATACGTTCTACAAGGCCCGAAACGAGTGGAACCAAGGGTGCTATAATGCTCTAAAGCCTCGGATCAAACTCTAAACCGGTTTGTTCTCTGGACCACTTTGAATCTTTGTATTGGATCTAGACCGCACGTTGAAAGTCCGATACCTCCTATCTTAGACCGTTAGAACCGTCTAGCTGGACTTGACACTCATTCCAAAAATCAAGTCAAACCGATAATCACAGGCTATTTCATTGAGCCCGGACCGAAGAGAGTGAGAATAGGGTTAGAATTGGAATTTGAAATTCAAATCTGGCACACAATTTGACGCATCAGTATTGAGCGTTCTGACCGTCAGAATACAGCCAAATTACACCCTTGGATCAGGAAAAATATCTATTATATATCACGAGACTTATAGGCCTGATCTTGGTGCGGTGACCGTTAAACTGAAACTGGGCCGCCACGTGCGATCTGGGAACCCAACCGGTCTGAAAACTGGATGTGTGCTAGATCCAGTATACATGAGCTTAAGTCCGACCGCATTTGGCCTGGGGACCTTCAGAAATGCCCTTTTGGACCGAAACGGCCCCGATTTGGTTAGGCACCAAGTAAACATTGTTCCCAAGCCTATTTTGGGCATGTTTTAGGCTATAAAAGGGGTTGAAACCCTCACTCCTCTCTCCCATCCGAATTTAAGAGAAGCCCTAGCTTGGGAGAGAGAAAAAGAGTGAGAGATTGTGAGAGAGTGGGAGAGTTCTTCCTGCCACTTGTGCTACGTGTTGCACGTGCTTAAGCAACACTCCTCTACCGCTTTCCCGGCGATTCCACCGCGATCCTAGGTAAGTAAAAACCCTAAATAGTTGTTGATTTGAGTTTTCCTTGTTTTCATAGCGATGTAGCTTATGGATCTTATGTATTAGGCTCCTTACTCGCCGTAGACGAACCATATACGCTCCGCTTCAATTCCCGAGTCTACAAGACACTAGGTGAGGATTTTAGACGCTTTGATTGACGGTTCCCAATGCTTTCAATGTCATTTAATAGTAGATTCTTGACGGCATCGCCGTTTGACATGTACAAAATGCTCTCCGTTTCCCGTTTCGTAAGCTAACGAAGAATATGAGATTTAGGGCATTTTAGTCATTTGTAGGAAGTACTGTTTACATTCATATTTTGCTGATGTGATTGACATGGTTTGTTGTCGCATTAGGAAGTTAGGAATGCGTGCATAATTAGTTTGGCGAAGAGATTCGCCTAGTTGCACACTTTGGGTCGACATACTATATGTAGACTTAAGTGTGTAGTGTATGTGTTTGTATAAATGCTTGTATTAGTATGTATTGAATTAAATGATGTTATTTGATAGTTTGTGATTGATTTTTCAATTATTATGCTGACCTAAACGATTTTCTACATGTTGACAAAATGCATGATTTCATTACATGCATGGAATGTATGTGCTTGAGGATTTGCTTAAGTTGAATATGCATGGGAAGTATGCCCTTGAAGATTTGCTTAAGTTGAATGTTATAACATGTGCTAACATGCTCACATGATGTATTTCAATTCCAATACCTTTTTATAGTGTTAATGTAATTCCATAGATGTGTGGGACTTGACTTAGTCCAGGCAGTCGGTAACCGAGCGAATTCGTGGCTGACTGGTCATAGCCACGAACGACGCGTCGATGAATGTGATTCGTGTTGAGAGTTGGCGGCAGTGGTTAGGCCACGCGAAGTGTTTTACGCACTTCATGTCGTTCAATTCGAGATGCGATCGCGCTAGTCGAGCCCGTCAAGTAACCCGACTGGCCGATGTTTGTTCACCTTGTATGTATCATAACTGCTTGAACCTAGGGTACTGAACTTACCATTGTAAACCCTATTAACCGTGGTACCTTGATCCACGAAGACTCATGAGCCGGGCATGGTGGTATGGGACACCGTGGTCGAGCTGTCGGCCTACGCTGGGGCCACAAACCTCCCCGTAGTGACCAATGAGCACCTTGACTCGTGAGCAGATTATGGTGGTATGGGACACTATATTCTAGCTGTCGGCCTACACTGATCAGGCGACGAGCCCTTTGTAGTGACCGCGAGCGTATTCTGAGTTCACGGGAGGCGACGACCCTTCCGTGCAGTAGAGTACAGTAGGCCTGTATTGATAAGGTGATGGGGGAGCGGTGCAACGAGTGCGAGCAACAGCCCTGGCAGCCCTTGCAGTGACCTACGAAATGTACATCGTATGAGATTACTAGGAGTGACGACCCTAGACAGGATCCGTGTTGGGATTGATACAAGGGAAGTACCTTAGTTTCCCAATCCTGCTGTTTGAATGGATTAATAACAACTTGGTAATCATATCACCATAGCATTGCATGTGCCTGGAAGATGTGGAGCACTCTAGGGAGTGTGGCATGCCGCGGTCGTAAGATGTTGCCGTATGAGGGTGATCGTCGGTGAGGGCATACATCACGTCATATCATCTTGCATTAACAACAGTATTAGGATTTGTCTGATTTACTGCTTTACTATTATCGCGTGATTGAATTGTGAACATGCTAATCTTTGCTCTATGATTCCACTGAGTTGATCACTCATTCCCACGTTACGGGATGGTGTTTGCAACACCCACCAGACCCTGTTGTAGTTGCAGGTGACGACGAGATCCAGGAGGTGGAGCCGGAGATTGACGAGGACCAGGATGAGTTCTCGTATATGCAGTATCACGACGGCTTCCCGTAGGTGACCTGGATCGAGGGGGACTTCAGTGGGACTATTTTGAGCTTATTCTTTTGTCTATTTACATGTATATGAGACTCAGAGATGTAGTCATACTTTGGAGACAGTTGAGATTACTTTGTTTTTCCATACAGTGATATATATATTGTTTAGTCTTCCGCTTGCTTTTATCACTGGATCTGAAGTATGAATTACAGTTTTGGTATACTTTTACTCATGTGAATGCTTTAAATCAGACAACATTGAATCATAACCATTTTTGTTGCATAAGTGACGGTCTGGAACTCGGGAGTTGAGTTTATACACGACCCCCGATTTTCAGGGTGTTACAAGTTGGTATCAGAGCATGAATGAGAGTATACTGGGCCTGGGTTATGGTCTTGCGACGTACGCTGTCGCTTCCTTTGACTTAGGTGGGTGCGAGAAGGGTCTAGAAACACTTCTAGGACCACAGATTCGCCGATAGGCGAAGTCTATAAGGATCGATCGCAAGATCGAGTCTGCAACGTATCTCGGGTCGCGTAATGCAACCCGAATCACTTCTAAGCTGTAGGAAGTCGGGTGGAGACGTCCTATGAGCGGTTTTAAACCACAAAAGTGAATCTTTGGGCCGTGGGATGACCACGACTCCAGTAATCAATCGTCAGGGCTTAAAAACCCCGTTTCACCAAAAATTCTTAAAATTCCTCCTCTAAACACTTCAACCTTCAGTTTCTTCTTATCCATTTCATGTTAGGCATCAAACCTAATGTGAAAATAACACAAATTAGTACATTCACCAAATTTTACAGTGAATAGTAAAATTTCATGAAAAATGGCCATAAGGACATTCTAAATTCACTTTCTTTAGCAACTAAGGAGCTATAAAGATGTACTGGCTCCTTCTATCCCAAATTCATATGCTGCATCATATGGTTTGGTATTCGAGATTGCGATGTGGACCCGGAAAGCCCCGAACACATGTTTGGGCTCATAGAGACCAAAATACAATGAACCAAGGGGTGGGACCTGACTTTTTGGGGCCCTGGGACCATGGGGGACCAGACCCATGGGGTCCCACCGGTCAACTTGTGAGCTGACCGGCGATGCCATCGCCGGCCGGGCGATGCATCGCCGGCCGGCGAGCTCCGGCGGTGCTGTCCTTCGGGCGCACTCCCTTAAACAGGGTCCACATCACCCCTATGCACCTCCCATCCCACGAAAACCCCCAAAACCCACCTCTCCTTCACAAACAGCCCCCTTGCATACCCTAGATTCAATTTTCAGCAACCAATCCCAAACCCCGGCGTCCCAAACCACCTCTACAACCTTCCTTGGCCAAAACCGACCACCACCCATCAGTTATTGGGTGTTGGCAGCCCCCTTCCTTGAAGACTTCCCCATTTGGAGCTCCAAAATCCCTCAAATATAGCTGAAATCGTGAGGTGCTCCATCCCATCTTTTTATTCTTATTTTTCCCTGAAAGTACAGCCTTGGGAAGCTTGAAGCGTCCCTCTACGACGCCTAGATTTCCTTTTGTCAGATTGGGCAGCCATTTCTCCGCATTTTCGGCATTTTCCATGGCTTTTGTGGAAGCCATTTTGGGCCTTTTGTCGATTTCATCCATCATATCTTTGATGGATAAGAGGAAAACTGCGACAGATGAGGCTGGGCCGAGCCGCCCTGCTCGATCGAGAAGACCGCGGGGTGGTGCCGCAAGTTCAAGCGCCGCCGCAGGTCCAGCTGCAGTCCTGGAGTGCCGTACAAAGCGGGATTTGGATCCCCATGCACATCTTGGACGAACCATCCTATCAGAGATGCCTCATGGTGAATACACTGATCGTAGAGTGTTATTTGAGGCAGACATAGATGGGCGATTGTTCGGCGAATATCTGTTGTTCGAACGCATTGAAGCTGCGCACTGGGGACCGATCTTTGAAGCTCGCGCTCGTGCTAATGTGAGCACTGTTCGTGCCTTCTATGCTAGCATCCAGAATCCTACCTTGGATCCTTTGCAGTTCAAAATCCCTTTTGGTAGAGATCGGATGGCTACGATCGACGTCCGGTTGATTGCGCGACTTCTCAATGTGCCTCTAGGTGATGTGCATCCAAGTGAGAAGAGTTTGAGGACTAGACGTGAACGAGATCGCCGCACCAGGTTTCTGTGCGGTAAGTTGGTTCCATGGCAGCCTAATAATAGCCTCAAGGCGACGTACATGTCTGAGGATTTGCATCTGCTGCATCATATCTGCACGTTCAATGTTTATCCTAGGTCGACGAACCGCATTGAATGTACATGTCTTATGGTCGATTTCTTATTTCTGGTGGCCCAGGGAGAGAACGTATGTATGGCCACTTTCATCTTACGGCAGATAGTTCTCATAGCCAGGTCGAGGAGAACATCCGAATCCCTTCCCTTTGGCCGACTCATTTGCAAGATTGCGCTTGAGTTTGCCTATAGACTTGGACCCGAATTGCCGGTATCGATTCACACCATCGATGAGTCGACAATGGTTAAGATGAAGATTGGGTCGCAATACCGTCAAAATCAACTTGAAAAGGATAGTGGGGACGACTTTGATGAAGAGGAAGATCAAAGCGAAGAAGAACCTAGAGCAGAGGTTCAGGAAGAGGTTCAGGAAGAAGCAGAAGAGGAGGCTCAGGATACTGATGAGAGCCCTCCTCCTTCTGCGCAGTCTACCATCGACGACCGCATTGCTCGGATGGAGGAGAGTCAGACCGCGTTGCGAAGGGAAGTCCAAGAACTTCGAGCGGAAGTCGCTGATGCCAAGGCTGTTACAAAGAAGAAGTTTGGCAAGGTGACTCGCACCTTGAAGGCAATCCTGTGTTGCTTACAGGATAAGGGTGCTCCTCCTCCGTCGCCAGACTCCGACTAGCGACGCGATCTTTGATGTTGTTATGAGTAGTTAGCCATTTTCTGTTTTATGTGTGTAAAGCCTATTAGGGCTAGTGCTTTGCTTATGTTGCTGTTGCTTAACTGTCTTAATTTCCATGTCATTCTAGTCATGATGCTTGTAAGGATATATCCCTTGTATTGTGACAATTTTGATTAATTGAAATGCATGGAATGCCTTTGACTCTTTAGTGAATGATTGTGGTGTATTTGTGCAACTGAGACTGACAAGGTTGCGCCCTATTTTGAATATAGGGAATGCCACCTAAGACTACGAGGATCGCGGTTCGGCTTTCATTGTCAGAGCAGATGGATCAGGCTCCCTCTCAGTCTGGCACTCTTCCGGACCCTGCTGTGGGCCCGATTCCTGAGACGGTTCGGTCGTCTCAGCCTACTGTTGGTCCTACAGATGGACCACCGCCATTTACACCATCAGTTAGAGAGCCACAGCGCGCATCTACTTCCGCACCTCATCCGCCACAGCCTGCTCCACCACCTGATAGATTCGAGCAGATGATGGCTATGATGCTACAGCAGCAGCAGCTTCTGACAACCATAGTTGGGACTTTAGCCCAGGGTGGGGGTGCGACTACATCTACTCCACCTGCACCACCTGCGCATCCAGCTGAGGATGCCTATACTTACGCCCAGGATGAGGGCATAGCACACCCTGCGTAGCCTGCTTTCCCTGCGGGGAATCCTGCCGACACACGGGGTCTTCTAGAGCGATTTCAGCGCTTGCGGCCTCCTACTTTCACGGGTTCTCACAGACCCGAGGAGGCTGAGTTTTGGCTCGACCGAGTGTCGAAGATTCTGCGCATGTTGCACTGTACTGAGGCAGAGCAGGTAGAGCTGGCTACCTTCCAGTTTGAGAGAGAGGCCAGTATGTGGTGGGATAGTATATTGCGGACTGTTACCGCAGATTTCATATGGACATGGGCAGCATTCGAGTTTCGCTTCCATGAGAAGTATTATCCTCAGACCTACAGGCACGAGAGGGAGAATGAGTTTCTCCGTCTCAGGCAGGCAGCGATGACGGTTACCGAGTATGAGCATCGGTTCACAGAGTTGGGCAGGTACGTCCCGACGATTCTAGCTGATGAGCAGATGCGCATACGGCGCTTTTTGGAGGGCTTGCGACCGGATATTCGGTCGAAGATGTGCTGTATCAGTTTCCCCTCCTATGCGGAGTTGGTTCACATGTCCATGCGGGCAGAGCAGGACGTGGATCGACTTGCGCGATCTCGAGGCCCGACTACTTCTAGGCCGCGACCGGATTTGACAAACAGGCCCTCCGCGGGCAAGAGGCCCCGCGTTGATCCTCCTACCAGGACCACGGCGCCAGTAGGACCGTTTCGGCGCCCTGATTTATCATGCACATACTGTGGGAGGACGAGCCACCTAGCGCAGAGTTGCTTTTCGAGGATGCGGGACAGTGGGTTCTCGCCGCTGCAGAAGATTGATCGTGTACGTCCACAGGCGATATCAGCACCGCCTATACGGTCAGCTCCTGCGCATTCCTCTTTCAGACCCACAGTATCGCAGATTCGACAGCCCCCACGGCCCTTGACACAGCGGCCGAACCGGCCACAGCAGGCTCGAGTTCATGCACTGACCGCTGAGGCAGCTACGACGCCGACTTTCCAGCATTCAGCCTTCGAGGTCACGGGCCATATCGGAGGTACTCCCGTTCTTGTCATGGTGGACACTGGTTCCACGATTTCTTTGATATCGCGTGCCGTAGTCAGACGTCTTGGGTTGCAGACTATCACTATGGATAGCGTGCGAGTCCTTGCAGCTCATGGAGATTATTCGGATGTCACCCAGATGTGTGAGGGTTGTTTAGTTGATCTGGGAGGCAGGACGATGACTCTTGATCTGGTCGTCGATCCCTCGCTCGTATATCTCGACATCATTCTTGGCATGGACTGGTTGACTGCAGCGAGAGCCGAGATTGACTGCGAGGCTCGTGTGGTGACGGTGTACGAGCCTGAGGGCACGCCTTTCACATTTTCAGTGCGGATAAATCTTCCTTTCCGCATTCTTAGCTACGCCACTCTATTGCGCGACGCTGGTGCCCAGGTACTTGAGCAGACGCCAGTTGTTTCTGAGTTCGGGGATCTGTTCAGGAAGATCCCTGGTTTGCCGCCCCGACGTGAGATCGATTTCACTATCGATCTGATTCCTGGTTCTACACCCGTCTCACTGCCGACGTATCGCATGGCACCATGTGAGATGGAGGAGTTGAGGACGCAGATTGATGGCCTGCTAGAGCTTGGCTTTATACGGCCTAGCGTGTCTCCTTGGGGAGCACCGGTCTTGTTCGTGAAGAAGAAGGATGGTTCGCTGCGATTGTGTATTGATTATCACAGGCTGAACCAGCTCACGGTGAAGAACAAGTACCCTTTGCCCAGGATCGATGACTTGTTTAATCAGTTGAGAGGAGCGCAGTACTTCTCGAAGATTGATCTTCAGTCAGGATATCATCAGCTGCGCGTCAGAGATGAGGACGTGCAGAAGACAGCATTCAGGACCAGTTTTGGTCATTACGAGTTCCTTGTGATGTCATTCGGTCTCACGAACGCACCGGCCGTGTTCATGGATCTGATGAACAGGGTATTGCGGCCCTTCCTCTATCGATTCGTCGTTGTCTTCATCGACGACATTTTGGTATACTCTAGGAGTCGAGAGGAGCATGAGGAGCACTTGCGTTTGGTCCTTGATACGCTCAGACAGCATCAGTTGTTCGCACAGTACAAGAAGTGCGACTTCTGGAAGCAGGAGGTGAAGTTCCTGGGACACGTGGTGTCCAAGGATGGCATGGCAGTTGACCTGTCTAAGGTAGCTGCGGTGCAGGACTGGGAGCAGCCTGGTTCTGTCACTGAGGTGAGGAGTTTCTTGGGTCTCGCTGGCTACTATCGGCGCTTCATTCAGGACTTCTCGAAGATCGCGAGACCCTTATCTCAGTTGACACGGAAGGACGTGAAGTTCGCCTGGAATGATAAGGCGGAGTCAGCTTTTCAGGAGCTGAAGGACAGACTTACGTCCGCCCCTGTGCTAGTATTGCCAGAGCAAGGGGTTAAATACACTATATACACTGACGCGTCTAGCGTTGGTTTGGGTTGTGTCCTTATGCAGAGGGACAGGGTAATTTCGTATGCCTCGAGACAATTAAGGAAGCACGAGGAGAATTACCCTACACATGACCTGGAGTTGGCAGCCGTGATATTCGCACTGAGACTCTGGAGACATTACCTCTATGGAGAGGAGTTCGAGCTCTTTTGCGACCACAAGAGCCTCAAGTACATATTCACGCAGCGGGACTTGAATATGAGGCAGCGGCAATGGATGGAGACGCTGAAGGACTTCAAGTTTGAAGTCTCTTACCATCCTGGGAAGGCGAACCTTGTGGCTGATGCGTTGAGCCGCAAGAAGGCGATAGAGTTTGCGACTCCGCTGATGGTTGCCGAGTGGGATATGGTGGAGTTTTTGCGAGACTTTGAGCAGAAACTCACCGTAGAGGAGCCATTTGAGTTCATCGCACATGTACAGGTGCGATCTCAGATCGATGACCGTGTCATCGAGGCGCAGAGGGACGACGCGCATCTTACTGAGCTTCGAGAGCAGGCCAGTGATGATGCTGACGCCGACTGGCGAGTTGGTATGGATGGGGGCTTACGTTACCGTGGCCGCCTATGCGTTCCTGATGTCCCTGACTTGAGACGAGAGATTCTCGAGGCTGCGCATTCTACTAGACTCGCGATGCATCCTGGCAGCACGAAGATGTATCGTGACGTGAAGAGGACGTATTGGTGGGAAGGTATGAAGACCCACATAGCTGAGTTCGTGTCCCGTTGTCTCACTTGTCAGCAGGTGAAGGCAAAGCATCGCCGACCACCTGGACTTTTACAGCCTATGCCGATTGCAGAGTGGAAGTGGGATTTCATTTCCATGGACTTCATTTCTGGGTTGCCGAAGACGAGGAAGGGGCATGATTCCATTTGGGTGATCGTCGACCGATTGACGAAGTCGGCGCACTTCCTACCGATCAGAGTTACGAACTCTGCAGACGAGCTGGCTAGATTGTATATTAGAGAGATCGTGCGTCTGCATGGAGTTCCGTTGGAGATCGTGTCGGACAGAGACACGCGGTTCACTTCTATTTTCTGGACTCACATTCAGGAGGCTATGGGTGTGAAGTTGAAGTTCAGTACTGCCTTCCACCCACAGACGGACGGACAGACGGAGCGAGTGAACCAGATCCTGGTGGACATGTTGCGAGCTTGCGCATTGGACTTCAAGGACAGTTGGGATGACTGTCTTGCATATGCGGAGTTTGCGTACAACAATAGCTTCCATGCGAGTATCGGCATGGCACCTTATGAGGCGCTGTATGGGCGACCTTGTCGCGCACCGCATTGCTGGTTAGAGGTCGGTGAGCGCAGCTTGATTGGCCCAGAGTTGGTGCAGGCGACGTCAGAGAAGATTGATATTATTCGACGTCGGCTTCTTACAGCGCAGAGCAGACAGAAGAGCTACGCCGATACGAGACGACGGCCACTAGAGTTCACAGTCGGGGATCATGTGTTTTTGCGAGTTTCCCCTATGAAGGGAGTCCTTCGGTTCGGGAAGAAGGGGAAGCTGGCACCGCGATTCATTGGTCCATTTCAGATCCTCGATCATGTGGGAGCAGTGGCCTACCGATTGGCTTTACCCACGCCCCTCGCGAGCGTCCACAACGTATTTCATGTTTCTATGCTGAAGAAGTACGTTGCTGATCCTTCTCATATCATCAGATGGGAGCAGGTGCAGTTAGGAGAGGATGTTACTTATATCCTGCGACCGACACGCATCTTAGACCGGAAGGAGCAGGTACTGCGTAGCAAGGTGATTCCCCTTGTGAAGGTACTATGGACGCATCATACTGAGGAGGAGGCTACTTGGGAGACAGAAGCCGAGATCAGAAAGAACTACCCACAGCTTCTCGAGGAGTACGAAAAGGTACAAAATTTCGAGGACGAAATTATTTGTTAAGGGGGGTAGATTGTAACGCCCATGAAAAATCCATACTTGGGTTCGAGTACCAACTCGACCCGATATTGCGTAGAATTCATTCCTTTAGAAAATATGACTAGGTTAGCTAGTGCAACGTTAGAATAGCTGGGAAATGGTCCCTGATCACTTTAAATACGTTCTACAAGGCCCGAAGCGAGTGGAACCAAGGGTGCTATAATGCTCTAAAGCCTCGGATCAAACTCTAAACCGGTTTGTTCTCTGGACCACTTTGAATCTTTGTATTGGATCTAGACCGCACGTTGAAAGTCCGATACCTCCTATCTTAGACCGTTAGAACCGTCTAGCTGGACTTGACACTCATTCCAAAAATCAAGTCAAACCGATAATCACAGGCTATTTCATTGAGCCCGGACCGAAGAGAGTGAGAATAGGGTTAGAATTGGAATTTGAAATTCAAATCTGGCACACAATTTGACGCATCAGTATTGAGCGTTCTGACCGTCAGAATACAGCCAAATTACACCCTTGGATCAGGAAAAATATCTATTATATATCACGAGACTTATAGGCCTGATCTTGGTGCGGTGACCGATAAACTAAAACTGGGCCGCCACGTGCGATCTGGGAACCCAACCGGTCTGAAAACTGGATGTGTGCTAGATCCAGTATGCATGAGCTTAAGTCCGACCGCATTTGGCCTGGGGACCTTCAGAAATGCCCTTTTGGACCGAAACGGCCCCGATTTGGTTAGGCACCAAGTAAACATTGTTCCCAAGCCTATTTTGGGTATGTTTTAGGCTATAAAAGGGGTTGAAACCCTCACTCCTCTCTCCCATCCGAATTTGAGAGAAGCCCTAGCTTGGGAGAGAGAAAAAGAGTGAGAGATTGTGAGAGAGTGGGAGAGTTCTTCCTGCCACTTGTGCTACGTGTTGCACGTGCTTAAGCAACACTCCTCTACCGCTTTCCCGGCGATTCTACCGCGATCCTAGGTAAGTAAAAACCCTAAATAGTTGTTGATTTGAGTTTTCCTTGTTTCCATAGCGATGTAGCTTATGGATCTTATGTATTAGGCTCCTTACTCGCCGTAGACGAACCATATACGCTCCGCTTCAATTCCCGAGTCTACAAGACACTAGGTGAGGATTTTAGACGCTTTGATTGACGGTTCCCAATGCTTTCAATGTCGTTTAATAGTAGATTCTTGACGGCATCGCCGTTTGACATGTACAAAATGCTCTCCGTTTCCCGTTTCGTAAGCTAACGAAGATATGAGATTTAGGGCATTTTAGTCATTTGTAGGAAGTACTGTTTACATTCATATTTTGCTGATGTGATTGACATGGTTTGTTGTCGCATTAGGAAGTTAGGAATGCGTGCATAATTAGTTTGGCGAAGAGATTCGCCTAGTTGCACACTTTGGGTCGACATACTATATGTAGACTTAAGTGTGTAGTGTATGTGTTTGTATAAATGCTTGTATTAGTATGTATTGAATTAAATGATGTTATTTGATAGTTTGTGATTGATTTTTCAATTATTATGCTGACCTAAACGATTTTCTACATGTTGACAAAATGCATGATTTCATTACATGCATGGACTGTATGTGCTTGAGGATTTGCTTAAGTTGAATATGCATGGGAAGTATGCCCTTGAAGATTTGCTTAAGTTGAATGTTATAACATGTGCTAACATGCTCACATGATTGTATTTAAATTCCAATACTTTTACATGTAATGCTAATGTGATTCCATAGATGTGTGGGATTAGACTTAGTCCAGGCAGTCGGTAACCGAGCGAATTCGTGGCTGACTGGTCATAGCCACGAACGACGCGTCGATGAATGTGATTCGTGTTGAGAGTTGGCGGCAGTGGTTAGGCCACGCGAAGTGTTTTACGCACTTCATGTCGTTCAATTCGAGATGCGATCGCGCTAGTCGAGCCCGTCAAGTAACCCGACTGGCCGATGTTTGTTCACCTTGTATGTATCATAACTGCTTGAACCTAGGGTACTGAACTTACCATTGTAAACCCTATTAACCGTGGTACCTTGATCCACGAAGACTCATGAGCCGGGCATGGTGGTATGGGACACCGTGGTCGAGCTGTCGGCCTACGCTGGGGCCACAAACCTCCCCGTAGTGACCAATGAGCACCTTGACTCGTGAGCAGATTATGGTGGTATGGGACACTATATTCTAGCTGTCGGCCTACACTGATCAGGCGACGAGCCCTTTGTAGTGACCGCGAGCGTATTCTGAGTTCACGGGAGGCGACGACCCTTCCGTGCAGTAGAGTACAGTAGGCCTGTATTGATAAGGTGATGGGGGAGCGGTGCAACGAGTGCGAGCAACAGCCCTGGCAGCCCTTGCAGTGACCTACGAAATGTACATCGTATGAGATTACTAGGAGTGACGACCCTAGACAGGATCCGTGTTGGGATTGATACAAGGGAAGTACCTTAGTTTCCCAATCCTGCTGTTTGAATGGATTAATAACAACTTGGTAATCATATCACCATAGCATTGCATGTGCCTGGAAGATGTGGAGCACTCTAGGGAGTGTGGCATGCCGCGGTCGTAAGATGTTGCCGTATGAGGGTGATCGTCGGTGAGGGCATACATCACGTCATATCATCTTGCATTAACAACAGTATTAGGATTTGTCTGATTTACTGCTTTACTATTATCGCGTGATTGAATTGTGAACATGCTAATCTTTGCTCTATGATTCCACTGAGTTGATCACTCATTCCCACGTTACGGGATGGTGTTTGCAACACCCACCAGACCCTGTTGTAGTTGCAGGTGACGACGAGATCCAGGAGGTGGAGCCGGAGATTGACGAGGACCAGGATGAGTTCTCGTATATGCGGTATCACGACGGCTTCCCGTAGGTGACCTGGATCGAGGGGGACTTCGGTGGGACTATTTTGAACTTATTCTTTTGTCTATTTACATGTATATGAGACTCAGAGATGTAGTCATACTTTGGAGACAGTTGAGATTACTTTGTTTTTCCATACAGTGATATATATATTGTTTAGTCTTCCGCTTGCTTTTATCACTGGATCTGAAGTATGAATTGCAGTTTTGGTATACTTTTACTCATGTGAATGCTTTAAATCAGACAACATTGAATCATAACCATTTTTGTTGCATAAGTGACGGTCTGGAACTCGGGAGTTGAGTTTATACACGACTCCCGATTTTCAGGGTGTTACAGTAAGGCCTAAGGGTTAGGCCCACTTTGATATGTATACAAGGCCTACGGATTTAGGCCATTTAATGTACCATAAGGCCTAGGGGTTTAGGCCCATTGAATGCATGTTAGGTCTATGGGTTGAGGCCCACTTGATCTACATGTGGGGCCCAATTGGTGTGGCCCATTGGTCATATTTTGGACTCATGAGACTAAGCTCATTTGATGCCATCCTAAGCCCATGGGTTTGACCCATTGCAATGCACATAAGACCCATTAGTGTGGCCCATTTGTATGGCCCATCTGATGAATAAAAGGCCCATAAGATATGGCCCATTTTATATATAAGTAAGGCCCAATGGGATGAACCTAAGATTCATTGCAATGTGTAATCCCAATACAGGTTATGTAGCGACGTTTAAGAAGATCGTGCCTGGGGATCAATGTTGGTTTGACGTCCACATTGCGAGTGTAATGCTAGTTGGATGTCCACATTACGACTCTCCTTAGGGCCCATTGTTAGGCCCGTATTTATTGTGTATAGGCCGCTCAGGTCCATCTGCATTGTAAGATAGTTCGTTTTATTATAACATGTTTAGTACAGTTCATGACTCATGATCATACGCATCATATGTATGCTTGACGTGAGAATTGTCTGATCATAGCATTTGCCTTCGGACAGGTTGTTTATGGGCTCCCGGTTAGGCGGCGTTGCCCTACATGAGCACACGATATGCACAGGATTTGTTGCATGACTGGATAGCGTGAATCATGCATTTCGCATTTGTGTGACATGGTTATTGTATGCCCTAGCGACATCAGGGCTGTAGCCTCCACAGACGCATCGTGGTTGGCAAGATTGGATACCGAAAATCTTGTTCTACATGGGGTACTATAGATATTCCTGGGTGAAAGTCCCTAAACCCTTATGGTACCAAGAGGTTACTCCAACGTCTAGACCAAGTGGGTAGATGAGCGTTGAGTGCCGAATACCAGACGGTTACGCTCTCCACTGTGTCGTGGTCGGTTGGAAGGGGGTGCGGCCTTACCCGCCGGAGTGTAGGGGGCAATGCTAGGCTGAGTTTGACCAGCTTGAGGAATGAGTCCGCTATCGACGAGTCGCGCCCGATATTGGCAGACGAATAGTGTGGTCTTTTCCACTTACCTGATTGCGCGCGATGTGGCGGCAATCTGGTTTAGAGTGTACTAGACCCCAGTGATATTCCATATTTTGAGCTGTATTGATGTGTGGACATAGATGAGGATCTGTATGCTTGAGTTGCATTGCACATCGCATGGCCTTGGGATGGCCAAAATCATTCATGTCTTGCATCGCATAAGCCTTGGTACGGCTCATGATATTATGCTTCCATCTGCATATTCCGCATCACTCTGACATTGCATATTCATATTACTACCTTGCGCACACACTTTCACCACCCTCTAAGCTTTCTGTAAGCTTATGCACGACCATTGCGTGCAGGTGACGTTGGTTCGCAGCAGCGCTGAGGAAGGAGCACGTTGCAGAGCATTTTGAAGTTTTTGGTTCTTTACCATTATATTTTCCTTTATGCTCATTGTACTTATAAAGTTTTTGATCATAGTGAAAATGTAATGGAGTTCTTGGTTGTTGTTTGTGGGTTATGCCTTTAGTTATGCTTATTACGAATCAAACTGATATTTAAAATCCTCCTCGTAGCATCCTAGGATCGGAACCTGGCGAATGGTAGCTAGGAGCCGAGAATGGGGTTCTACGGAGGCTGTCGGCGTCGGATTCGGCGATCGGAAATTTTGTGAGCCCGGTTTCCGAGTTTGGGGCGTGACACGGGGCGGTGGCGCTGCCCACCCGCTATGATGTCTAGTGGTGTTTTTCCACGTGACTTTTGAAATAATTGTATTTTACAAATCGGGATGAGTTCTTCGACGTGAGATATATGATTTTGAGGTATGAGAAGCTGTTTTATCCAAATAACTTATTTATTTTGTAATATTCCATAAGGTCAATGGTCAAAAACCTATTTTATTTATGTATTTACTATTTATATTAAATTTTAGTTTAATTATTATTCTTCATAATTTAAACTTTAGGATTAGTGTCTAATATGAAAGTACTTAGTAAAATTTAAAGAATAAGGTGGTGAAAGGTGAGATTTTGAAGAAAATGGGTTGAAAGGGGATTTGATACTTTGGGATTGAGTTCTTAAAAGTCAATAAGGTATTATGATCGACCCATTTTCCTAAGGACGTCTAACTCCAGGTTCGCAAAAATTCGAGACATTACACCTTTTCATCTCTTGCACCCCATGCGCCATCCAGGCCTTGCATGCATGTGGGAAAAAGGATCTCTACCCTCCAACAAGTTCCTTTGATGTATTATAGCATGCATATATCATAACATAGTAAACGATGTGGATTTGGGTGTAGGAGGTCCATTAGTGGCGGGACCTTCCACCAATGGCCGATTGCTTCTTCTTTATCCCTTTCTCTCTATTTTTCTCCTGTGTATTCTAATGATGTGTGGACCACCAAGGAGAGGTCAACAACATCTCAGACCCTTAGCTAGATGGGAAGTCCAAGCCCACTTTGACTAGACGTCCAAGCCCACCATGCATGCATGATTTGGGTGGCCTCCAAAATAGCTTTTTCATGGAGGTTTGAGTGAGCTCATGGGTCTAAAATTTTGTTAACCCATCAAGGTGGACCCCACATATTGAATCAGGGCAATAAACCCTTTGATTAATTTATATGGGCTGAGATATGGACAACATATGTTATAGTCTAGATTTCAGGCCCATTTTGAGCATGACTTTTGAGTTAATGTTTGGATCATTTGCATGCCCTTTTCTCCCAAATTTTCTTGGAGATTCTCTAAGGTGTGGACCCCATCTTGATGTAGGATGGGCCCCACATCATTTAACCCTTGATTGAGGCCTATGGGATAGGCCAAAGTAGGCTGGATGTACAGAAATTTGTGGACAGTCCAACAATGTTGCATGTTGGAGAGGAGCCTATTGTACCTTGAATTTGGGGAAGTGGGTCGCTCCAGTGAACACCACCTGTTGTCCATACATGAGAGTACCAAACATACCTATTTTTCTAGTGAATTGAGACACCTATGGCCACCCCATGAGGTGTCAATCATGGGGACAACAACATTGTGCAGTAGCAGATTTTTTTGGAAAACATTGTTGTCCAGAATTTGTATCAATTAAATAAAACACTTATACCACTTAAAAAATTCTAAAATTTTACAAGGGGATGGCCCATCTATAGTAGGACACACCTACAAAAATTTATGGCCAATGGATACCTGTACTCACCATGGAAATAGCTAAACCAGCCCACTATATTGTGGTGTCCAGATCAGGCAGAATCTCAGGACAGATTTTTTTCTTAAAATGAATTAAAATATTTCTAGTTGTCCAAAAATCCTAAAATTTTACAGAGAGGTGACCCACTCATGGTAATACTCACTACAAATTTTTAGGGATAACGGACCCCTGTGCACACCCTGCCAAGGGCTGGACCAGCCCACCATGTTGGGATGTTCAGGTTAGTCTTATTTTCTGGATAGACTGATTTCTATAAATTAATTAAAATACTTTTAGTTATCAAAAAATAGTAAAATTTTGTGGAGGTTTGGTTCACCTATGAAAGTATCACCTTACAAAATTTTAAACCCAGCAGACATTTCAAATGACCATGGTGCGGCCAGGAGTGGCCCACCAGGAAGGGACGCTCAGGCTGGGGCGTCTAGCCTGAGCTGGCCGTCCAGCCTACTTCATGGGCCCACCTTGATGTGTTGTATATCCCACCATCCATCCATGTGGGGTCCTTAGGGGATTGATCATACTTCCTTTTTTGGGGTATTCAACTGGGGCCCATTGGGTAGATTTTTAGGCCACATACAATGGGCCCATATAGCTGCCTACACATGGGACATCCCTGACTTAGGCTACTGCTGGGCCTGCATTCCAACGACCTATTCCACTTGACATATGTGTTACATATCCTCTCTCATCTGGTGGGGCCCACAGTGATGTGTGTGGGCCATCAGGAATTAAATATAGTAAGAAATACTTTTATTGTTGGAATCCAACCAACCCAGAAATTTGGGTGGGATGAAATTTGGCAATGAGCCCAATGTTGCCACCCATAAATGAATTGGGGCAGCATGGCCCACCAGATGTGAGGAGGACTTAGATCAGTTATCTTACCCTTTCTCTACAGTATTTTGGGGTGTGATTAGGTCCCAGCTGAGGCCCACCCAAGTTGAGTTTTATTGGAATGTTACGTGTGATTAGTTAACTAATTCCTTAGGCCTTGTGGACTAGATCCTTTTAGTAGGACCACTGACCTTTGGGCCTATACTCTTCTACCTATTGTGATGGGTTTAAGGGCTACAGTATGCAAGTAGTGGGGCCTTTTGGCTGCCCACTAAATTGACCCTATAATTGGGCTAGGATGTGAGGCCCAACTCACTTGTGTTAAATGCAAAATGGCCCATGTGAATGAACTACCGGGCTGCCCATGAGGCCCACCACAATATGTGGATTTTGATGGTTGGGCCCAAACCTTGCTTGAGGGCCCACCATACTTTCTATGAGTTGGGCTGTGTATAGCCCATCAGGCCACATATTGCTTGGGCCTTAGACCTTATTTTATATGCGTAGCGAGCTACCTTTTAAGACCAAGTTAAGGTTGGATGTCCTCCTTGGTGGCCCTAAGGTAGGCCCACAAGGTCCTTATAGGTGATTGAAGGCCCACCTTGGACCTTATTAGGCCCGTCTCCTCCTTGAGGCTTTATGATTCTTCTAGCTTGTGGGTCATCCCAGAATATTGGGCCCCCACTAGAGGACTTCACTTCTCCTTAGAGTACCATCTATGGATCTAGACCTTATCCTTCCTTGGGAAGGAGGAATATATTCTATAGGTAGCACACTTACGTCATTGTGACCCATATGCATCATTTGTGTGTATTGATTGCATTGTGTCATGGTCATAGAGGGATGTAGTTTCTCCCCTTGTGCACATGGAGTGCCTGTAATTAGTGCATGATCTATATGTGTGACTCATGCATTGACATAGCATTTCATGATGATATCACCCTAACTTTATCAGGGCCTCGCCTCCACAAGGATATTCATTGATGGCTGGATGTGTGAACACTGAAAATGTTACTTGAGCATACAAGGTGCATATGATGCCCATGGATAAAATTTCTAAAACTTCCATTGTACCAAGGATCTGCTCCAATGTCGTGACCAAGTGGAATATATGAGTGCACGAGGGCCTCATACGGTTAGGCCACGACACTCGCTGTCGTGTAGTCGGTTGGATAGGGGTGTGGCCTTACTCGTCTGATATAAGGAGGCATTGCTAGGTTGAGTCTGACCAGCTCGTGAATTGTAAGACATGTATCCTAGCCGTACCGTTCCATAAGCTTTCACGGTCCTCCCAGTCGAATTCTGATGACCCGCGATGCATAGATAGCATTTGCGCACTCTTTTGAGTCACATTTTATAAACCGAATCTGACTCAACCCAAGACTTATGTCATTGCAACCGCGGTTCCGGTAACATGTCTTGTGCGTCAATGCGATGCTCAGATTATGAGATCCGGCCTGTGCATTATCACGGCCATTAATCGCTTGATCGTGGGACCCACCTATCCCTGTTATTGTACTTCCCTAGAAACATAATTACTATGATGTCACCCTAGGTGGTGACATCACCCTACCCTACCCCTCGCCATAACTCCTTACTAGCAACCACTCCTTCCCCTTTCCCATAAGTCAACTTTTCCATCACCTCACCATCTCTCTCTCCCAACAGTTCTCTTAAATTACTTCCTCTCTCATCTCGTTTTCTCCAAGCAATCCCTCCATGGAGCAACCCACGTCCATGGCTCCCATGAGAGAGCTAGTATGTCTCACCTTCCTAACTCTCATCTCCACCATCCATGATCCATCTCAACCATTGAAGTCCATCCATTGGGGTTCTATCATGCATTGGTGGAAGAATGAAGAAGAGATCTTAAGGTGGGTGCTTCGCTCTCTCTCACCCTCTCTTTTTCATTTGTTTTATATGTGAAGATGTGATTGTGTGGCCCACTTGATGAGTTGTGAGATATCCAAACTGTTCATCAAATGGACCTCACCTTGATGTGTGTCTTATGCACACCATCTAAACATTTGGTGGCCCACCCTAGTAGCACGTCTATGGGTGGGGCCCACCTTAAATGTGTTATATGCAGACAGTAAAGTGTGAGCTGACAGTGGATGCACTAACGCCAGTAAAAAGAAAAGAAAGGGATTTGGGGGGCCACTTATGTAGGCCCTACCTTGATATATATTTTCAATCCAAGTCGTCCATCATTTTCCTCAGATCATTTTAGGCGTTGAACAGAAAAATGGACCCAATCCGACTATCTAGCGAGCCGTACCATAAGAAACAGTGTTTCCTACCATTAAAACCCACCTGATGATTCTACACACCGAAACATGCCCAATATTGGGCTTGTTTTGGTCGATCTTGAGCCATGAGATGCAATGGTTGGATCAGATTCTTTGAATGTGGGCCCCACCTATGAAAAACTGCGAGATAAAGGTTTAAATATATATATATATATATATATATATATATATATATATATATATATATATATATATATATATATATAAGCATTTGGCACTTTTGCTGTTGCAGCAGCAGCAGTACGTTGACGTTGTCGTGGACATGATCCAAGTAGGGAACAGGGTCCCAACCATGGGTCCCACTGTGACATGTAATGTGCATCCACACCGTGCATTTTGATGGCCCCCTTCTAGCTGTGGGCCACCCAAAAAATCAGCCATATAAAACACTCAAGTGGCCCACACTACAAGAAACAGTGAGGATTGCTCGTCTGCCATTGAAACCTTTTCGAAGTGTCACAGAAGTTTTGGATCTACATGAAATTTGTTATTCCCCTTGATTCAGGTCTCTGTGACCTTATGAACGGATCGGATGGAGAATAAACGTTATGGTTGGCCCCATGTGGGGCCCACCTTTTTGGAAGTGGATTGGCAGACGTACCTACACAGCTAAATAGTTGTTGTATTGATGTCTGCACTGTTGATGTGGGGCCACCTTGATGTTTATGGTCTATCTAGACTATCCGTGCATGGCCCCACGTGATACAGTGTATACATTATCTATATATAATTTAATACTATATTATGTGGGCCCCACGTGGGACCCACTTTGATGTTTGCATTGTATTCACACCGTCCAATCCTGGACGGTGAGCATCTGGACTCTAGAAGCAGTTAAAAAAATAATAATAATATAATATAATATTATATATACATATGATACACAAATGTATGTGGTGGGCCCCACGTGGGACCCACCTTCCACGTAAGTTGATTGGCTGGTCTACCACACACCAGCTATACGCTACTGTAGTGGTGTCACCAAGATGTATGTGATTCCACACCATCTATCCATTTTGATGGACATGTGGGATTCACCGTGATGTAAGTGTTTTATCCACGCTGCCTAGTAGCTATGGCCCCACACATGGGAACCACCATGAGGTATGTATTATATGTAAACCTCCTATCAATGACCGTGGGGCCTACTTTAAATGTATACGTTTCATTCACCATCCACCCATGGAAGCTACTGGACTGACGTCCAACAGCTGTGGGACCCATGTGGTATGCGTTATATCCACACCATCCGTCCACGTGGGACGTGTGGACCCCACCAGGATGTATGTCTCATCCTACCGTCCATCACCTGGATGGTAGTAGCAATATAGTACCAGCTGTACAACTAGTGGGCCACCATGATTTATGTATTTTATCAACTCTGTCCATCTGTTGGACTGTTGGGTAGAAGCCTAGCAGCAATTTAAGTGTTGTGAGGGTCACCATGATGCATGTGTTCCATGTAGGCCGTTCACCTGTAGCGTGCAGAGCCCACCTTGATGTATTCATTTCATCCACACTGTCCGCTAGACTGGGACAATGGGACTCACCTCAGATGTATGTGTCCTATATAAGTTGTCTATTTGTTTTGCAGCATGGATACCCACCTTGAGTTGTGATTTGATCCAAGCCGTTCATCTGTTTTGGCAGTAGGTGGGTCGCACCTTGATGTATTTACTCTATGTCCACTCTGTCCACCTATCCAAATCAGTGGGACCCACCATGATTTTTGAATTCATCAATGTCATCCACCTATTTTACATCCATGCCGGCCATCTGCGAGAGTCGCCGTGATTTATGTATTGTATGTCTATGCTGTCCATCTAGTTTTCCATAACATTTTAAGGACTGGCTCACCTTGATTGTACGTATTTTATAACCACTCCATCTGTCCATTTTGATGGACGTATGACCCACCTTGGTGCACGTGTTTTAGCCACGTCGTCCAGTCCAGCTAGGATGTGGACCCCACCATGATGTATGTGTGTTACACACACTGTCCATTTATTTTTGGGCTGTAGACCTCATTACCTTGAGAGGCTCACTTGATGTATACGAGGCCCATTGGTATGACCCATTGATGCGGCCCACTTGATGTGCATGAGGCCCATTAGTGCGACCCATTGATTTAACCCACTTAATGCGTATAAGGCCCATGTGTAGGGCCTGCATGCTGTGTATATGAGGCCCATGTGCGGGGCCCACCTATCGTGTATATGAGGCCCATTAATGCGGTCCACTTAACGTGTATTGATGCCCATGGGTTGTAGCCCGTCATGATGTATTTGAGGACCATGGGTCCTGGCCCATGGTGTTGTATATTAGGCCCGTGTATTCGGCCATTATGATGTATATTAGACCCTTGTAAGAGGTCATGGGCCCACTGTATTTTTGACCCTATGTGGGCCACTCCTTGGGGGCAATGTTGGTTGAATGTCCACATTGATGGGCATTGATGGTTAGATGTCCTCATTGTGACCTTCCCTTAGGCCTTGTTGGGCCTATTCTCACCATTCCTTCAGTGGGTTAACCCAAATAAGTGGGCCCCATTCGCCGTAAATAGATAGCTCCGTGTTATCGGATTTGATATAACCACGGCCGAGTGCTGATCTTTATACTATAGTTGAACGGCTGATCATTTATGGACCCCGTTTTGTTTATCTGCCGATTATCGGTGCGATCAACGTGACCAATTTGCCGACTCTGATTACCGATCAATTTGATCGATGTGACTGATTGCTGATTCTGATTGTCGTGACCAATTGTTGATTTCGATTGACGTGACCGATTTATCGACTCTTATTACCGATTGATTTCGATTATCGTGACCGATTGTCGATTCTGATTTTTTTGGCCGATTTCGATTGTCGAAGCCTATTTCGATTGTCAAGGCCGATTGTCGAAACCAGTATGATGTATATGCGACCCGTAATTGAAGCCTATTGTGATGTATTTATGGTCCTTGGGCAAGGCCCACTGTGTTGTATATTAGGCCTTTGTGTGAGGCCATCGGCCCATTAGGTGTTTGGCCCTATGTGGGTCATTCCTTGGGGCAATGTTGGTTAGATGTCCATATTATTGAGGCTAATTATTAATGTCGGTTATTGATATCGATTATGAGTATGTAACAACATAGCATCATAATACATACGCATCATCTGCATATTTGTTATGAGATATGATTGGCCATCGCATATGGTATAGGGCAAGTTATTCATGGCGCTCCCTGATAGGTAGAGTTGCCACACATGAGCCCATGGTATGCGCAGGATTTATGCATGATTGCACTGTGTGACTTATGCATCTCGCATTTTGTGTGACATGACCACCGTACGCCCTAGCGACATCAGGGCTATAGCCTCCATAGGCATATCATGGATGGCTAGATGGGATACCAAAAATATGTTCTACATGGGGTGCTATAGATATCCTTGGGTGAAAGTCTCAGAACCCTCTTAGTTTCAGAGGTTGCTCCAACGTCTAGACCGAGTGGATGCATGAGCGCATGAGGGTCATATTCCGTTAGGCCGCGTCTCCCACTGTGTCATGGTAGGTTGGAAGGGGGTGCAGCCTTACCTGCCTGAGAGGAGGGGGAAATGCTAGGCTGAGTCTGACCAGGTTGAGGAATGGGTCCTCTATCGACGAGTCGGGCCCGATATTGACAGGCGGATAGTGAGGTCTCTTCCACTCACCTTGTTGCACGCGATGGGGCAGCAATCTAGTTTGGAGTGTAATAGACCCCGGTAATTTCTCAGAGAGGAACCATATTGATATGTGGACTTATTGAGTAGGAGTTGCATACTCATTCATTCATTCATTCATTCACTATCCACTCGGGCTGGTAGTGCGCAACTAATTATTGTGTACCTTCGTTATGGCAAACATTTCGATTGGACGCGCGACTAACCTGAGATCAGGAGTTTACCACATCGTGTCTGACTATCCAAATTTAGGTATGAGATTAGTTTAGATAAAAGTCTCTTGTGATGGACTCCATAGCATGTGATACTATGTACTATAATCCGGACTTCACACTCCAGCATGGTCATTCCATTCGCACTGCATGTTGCATTACATCCGTGGCATGTAGTACGGCTGACACTGTTTGTGTTACTCATCAGGAATGTATATTGCATTGTATCCTCTGCATCTGATATTTGGCTCTCTATGACTCCTTATCTGCATAGTTGATTTTTATTACGTATTTTAATATTGTATGACTCATGCACTAGTCAATATTTTCGCTTACTCTGTTATCGTGTGATTTATGATTTTGTTAGTACTTCTGTTTACTCTAATAATTCATGATCTTGCCAGTATTCCTTCTTATTTCAAAATTCTACGATTTATGGATTACCAGTATTTCCGATATTGTATGCTTATGGCATTGTATTGAATACTGAGCACTTACCTTGTGCACACACTTACATCACCTTCTAAGCTTTCTATAAGCTTATGCACGATAGATGCGTACAGGTGATGTTGGGTTGCGGCAGTGTTGAGCTTGGAGTGTACAGTAGTCTTCTGGAGCTTGATTTTCTATTTATGTATTTCCCTTTCAGCATTGTACTCAAATGATTATATTAGTGGATATGTGATGATGATGTTGCCTTTGTGAATTGGGTAATCTTGTGGTTATGCTTATTATGAGTTAAATATACATTGAAAAAAAAAATCCTCCTTGTAGGATCCCAGGATTGGAATTTGGCATATGGATGCTAGGAGAATGGGGTACTCAGAGGCTGTTGGCACCAGATTCGGCGATCGGGATTCATATGAATCCTATTTCCGAGTTTGGGGCATGACATGAATGGGTCCGCTACCGTCAGGCCTTGCTAGTGATTGGTTGTCCACAGGCGAGTAGTGGGGTCTTTTATGCTTGTTTGATTGTACGGGGTCTGTAGAGCGGCAGTCATCTAATAGTGTAATGGACCCCAGTGATTTTCTTATGATTGAAAATGTACTTGATATGTGGATTAGTTATGAGCACTGACATTCTTTTGCATCGCATTCGCATCGGCTGCATAAGCCCCTTCATGCATTACCTTAGTATGACACCCAGTACTCATTACATCGTATTCATGATAAGCCTTGGTAAGGCTATCGACAATATCATTGAGCATATTTCTCTTCCTATACTCCCTTCTATTCCTCTGTGCACCATTGTCATACACTTTCACCACCCTCTAAGCTTTTATAAGCTTATGCACGATTGATGCATGCAGGTAATCCTACACAGGTGTCGTAGCGATAGAGCTTGGAGTAAAGTTGAGCTTGAGAACTCCAGTGTTGCTGACTTTTCTCTCTTCTTCTATTATCTTATGTATGTCCTTTTAGACCTTTTGAATATTTATAAAAGTTCAAATTCTTAGTGAATTTTATGATATATACCTTTTAATTCTCAAATATACTTGCAGTGATCTTGGGTATGCTCGTATTAGAAATGATTATATTGTTATGAAAATCCTCCTCGTAGGATCCCAAGATCGGAACCTACATCAGGAGGCGAGAATGGGGTACTACGGAGGCTGTTATGACCAGAACCGGCCATCAGATTCCTTGTGAGTTCGGTTACCCAGTTTGGGGCATGACAGAAAACCACTCATGCCGCCTCTGTCAGCAACCCAACAAGCAACGTACAAGCAAGACACTAACAAGAGAAGTATAACCACGCACGCCATCCCACTGAAAGATCCGACCGTTGGAAGTCGTCGGATGGAGGCCACGTATGCACGGGAAATCCCAGTCACCCCTACCATTTCCAAAATTACCCACCTACTCATCAGATTACAAAAATAATCTTTCCACTTATAGTAACAACCCATCTCATCTGTCCATTAGCGCCTAGAAGCTTCTTTAGAGCTTATCTGGGACGTTGAGGTTAAGGCTACCTGGTGTATCTTGTAAGAGAGCTGAGAAATCGATGAGACGTAGCCACGTTTAGAACTGTTCCCAACTTAACAAATGTGATAATCAACGGCCATCCTTCACCGTGAAATGAACCCCACATTGTATTTAAGTCGTATCAGGACCATTCAAATGGCCCTGATCCATAGATAAGCCACCTATTCAAGATTTTCCATTTTTATGCTTCATCTTCCTCAACTCAACTGAGAGACCCATCTTCTATGAGAGTGGCCCATACACCCATCTGAGATGGCCCATCACACCTGAAAACCATCAAAGAATGATATTTGGGCTCGTGCACACGTTCAATGACTTAAAAAGAATCCTAACGTGGAGTTCTCTCGGTCAGCATGTGTTAACCGCGTGCTAATCCTTGCGATTAGCAGGAGATGTTTCCAGAAACGGAGTGGCTAAAAATGCCGGGAATTAGGGCGAATCCCAACGAGAGGAAAAAGAAAGAAAATAGAAAAAGAGAGTGATAGAGTGCCTGTCGCCGCTGGAGCAAGTTGCATAACCAGTTACAACCTGACTCAGCTACGTGACCCACCTGCAGTAAAGGAAATAAAGAGTGAGAGGTGAGATTTAGAGGGAGAGGAAGAAGATATTGAGGAAGAAAGGTGTCTGTGAGAGAAATAGAAGGGAGGGTGTGTGTAGTAGCTGCTGGAACCGGTTTCCAGTTGCTTCTTGACTCGGCCATCCTAAACACGAATCCTGACTCGGTCCACGCCCTGTTGCAAACAGATTTCATCCCTAGCTAGCTACATTGCTAGATTCAATCAGAGGCAGGGTCGTTTTCCTTCCTGGATCAGCCTCACAAATTAGGCCCCGAACCCGGAGCTGTTCACACCACACACCACTCCAACTCGTCAAAACAAGCCTACTCTCGTCGTCAGACCTTCTAACGACGTGCTATTGTTCGACGCTAACCGTTTACAGCTACCGTTCAGCCCTAGTCCAGGTAATCCCGCCTATTCTCTCCCAGTCATTGGAGACTTTCACCACTCGGCTGTTGTGTTCATAGTCCCCTCAACTCGGGTGCGAGTTATGTGACTCAGCATCATTCTAGGATGAGAAAACCCGATCTGCATTCATAGCAGTAGTCATTTTTTCCTGGATCCGAGTCCAGTACCTCGAACCAAGCTCTGGTTCGCTAGGAACAGTGGACAGAAGTGCCATTTGCACTTGAGTCACTACCGAGTTAGCGACCCGGGTATAGCACAAGGGAATAGATCCCAACTCAATTGGGCCTGGGGAGAAAATCGCCCTGGTTGAACCTAGTCAGGGGCAATCAAAGCTCGCCCAATTGAGGGCTAACCCAACCAGTTTCCCCAACTGAGCCAACTCAATGCTCAATAACGGGTTGACTCAGTCAATCTCCCAACTAAGTCAAGCCGACTCTATATCTGCATCTACAGATAAGGTATCAGGTAATATTTGATCCAAGAGACCATTAACTTGACCATATGATCAGTAAACCCTTATATATTACTTCACTAGTCAATAGTTGAAGACTCTAGTTGAGTCAACTCAGTCCTGACTCACTAGTACATTGAAATGTATCATCCAGGTGCCATTTGCAAATTGACATTCTTGTGAGATACTCCCTAGCAGTCAATCTCGAATCAAGTGAGTGAAAGAAATCTCAAATTATCTATGATCCATACATAAACTAGAATAGAATTTGATTTACATCTCCTTGAATCACAACTCATTAGACTCACCTCACAAAGACGTAAAAATTAAGAAGAGCATTCACTCCACCCACTTCAGGTGAGGGATATCCCACATGACTTCCTCATTTCATTGATTTCTAAATTAGCTTAAGCTTAAAAGTATGAAGATGGTATAATTATGTGAATATTAATGCTTCTTCCTTAAATCTTAAATTAATATTAATAGTCGTGTAGGATTGTCTTAAATCTGGCTATTTTAATCCATCTTATAAGAATTGTGCCGTACTCTTTATGCCATATTTAGAATTACCTTGTTATATGCACACTTGCACTAACTGTATTAAGAAGTAGTAAATCTTGTCTTCATTTGAATGGTAAGTTTACTCCATAACTCATTTTATATGTTAGAGTCATTTTAATCTAAATCTATAGGGTATAAAGTCTTAGAATAGTACACTATTTCTTTCAATTCTAATTAGGTATATGAAATGTGAGTAATATGCTAATGCCTAATTACCCAAGTCCTATAAAATCATAGGGTGATTTGAACTTAATTGTGCATGCTCCAAGTTATTTTAGTAATTGTAAATGTTGAAGCATAATTCTACTAGTAACTACAAGTATGATGATACCTAAATTCATTCTCAAGTCATATAAAAAACCCTGTATCTGGAATGCCAACCATTTTGAGATGTAGAATAAACTTGTCTCAAATTTAAATTTCTTGATATGCCACATCTATGGACCCCTTTTGACTTAGTGGAAGTAAAATATTTATACTAAGCTCTTGTTGAATGTTTGGTATCTTATTAAAAGACCACAAGCCTTGACCATATTTATGAGAATAACCTTATGCATGAGTATCATGGTGCATGACATCCACACATGACATGTGAGCTTTTCCAAGTGCTCACTGTAAGCCACACCTTATTGGAATTTCTGAAGGTATTATCCTTTTAGTTTTACCCATAGGTCATGTGTATTTGGGTCATTTTAGGCGATCTTTCTTTTCATAAGGTTTTTTCAGGATTAGACACTCCTCGGGCGTACCCCATGTATTTTTATAAGAGATATCCTTGGGCGCACTCACCTACATGGTCTTTTTCGGATGGCTAGTTCTCCTTGAGCATATCTTTGAATATTTTTCTGGGTGACTAGTTCTCCTTAGGCGACCCTTTATTTTGACTGCTAGATGTGCATCCCCAGATCTATGACTTAAGCATATATTCATACATCCATACATGTACATTCGAGTTTATATTATCCTCATTGTGATTGAATATGATTGGTTTAATTATTTTGAAATGACATGATATGCATGAATCCTTGCATGAAATTTTTATTGAGTTTTCACTCACCCAATAGCGCAGTTGCACCAAATAGATACAGGTATGATGGAGGAAGGTGATGCCTATGATGGTACCCCTAGCGCAGTTGATGAGGAGTATGGAGATGAAGGACAATATATTGATACAGTTGAGCCATTGGAACTCAACTGAGGATATATGACCTATTTACTTTCATGCTTTCAGACATTATCTTCATTTTGCTTAGAGAATTATAATTAAAAATCCTCTGTTGTGGGATCTTGCTTTACTTCTTTACTTTATTCACATATGTTGAACTCCTTTTATTAGTTTATACAACAGTTATTTCTCGATGTTATGAAATGTGTTGGTAATTAGATGGATGATAGATTCATTTAATGACATAACCCTCGGGTTCTTGTACTCGAGCGATCATCTCCGGGTTATGAGAATCAAGGTGTTACATTGATTGATTGAGGTCATGGGTTGTTGAGATTTTCTCGAAATTTGCAACACGCGGCGTTTCTTTGGAATATACGCGGGACCACAATTCCTAGCATGGGTATCGCATCAGTGCGCAAGATGCAGTGTTGGAACCGCGGCGACGGCACAGTCGCTAGGGTACAAGTTTCGAGTTGAGCCAACTCAGATCTACAAGATACAACTTAGAGACATGCTCAAATGCCAACTAGAGGTCGCAGGTTGCTGGAATTCGACGGAGAGGATTACAGGAGTCTAAGGAATGGTACGGACTAGGATACGGGCGTTACAAGCAGCATCCTGCTGATGGACGGCCCTGCTGGCCTGATGGACGGTGCGGGTACAACACATGGAGATGGGGTCCACGTGAATGTGGCCCACCACACGTTGATCAAGTTGAAATTTGTGCTTTCCTCTCATCCAGGTCTGATGGAATGTTGTGCACACATCAAGTGAGCCATCATATTGGTTGTCTAGAAAATTGGACAGCAAGGATGTCCAACAAATCTAGACGGCTGGACATCGTACACACATCAGGTGGGCCACACACATCATTAACACCATAAAAAAAGGACACACAAAGAGAGAAATAGAGACGTGTGATGGAGGGGCTCCGCCACTATGAGCCCCTCAATACATGCATCATACATTCATCAAGATGGGTCCCATGATTGGGTGGGCCCTCAAATCAATAAATCAAGGTCGGGATGCCATCCCCACCACAAATCAAGGGTCTAGATGACCTCTCAATGATCCAAATCGAATAATACATCGTGATGGGGGTCCATGGAGAATGGCCCCATCATGGCTCGTGCATGTATCCAATTTGGGCCATCGGCCACACCTAGGGGGTAAAATAAGATCTTCACCATTGATTGGTGGATCCTACATATTCTAAGCAAGAATAAAAATAAAGATACATGGAGAAAATGAAAGAAAGTACACTTAGGATGCACCCACCTATGATCTTCTCCTTCTTCCCCCTATAGGTCCTAGAGCTCCAAGAGGATTGTTTTAATGGTTGAGATGGGTTTTTTGTGGTTGGATTGAGAGGGATCTAAGGTGAAGGTAGCTGGATTTTTGGGTTCATGGCTTGGACATCTATGGCTTCTCTAGCGAGGGAAGATGAGAAATGAGGAGGAAAGGGAGGGAAAGAGAGAGATGTAGTAGTGTAATGATTAGTTGCAAGGTTATGATTAGTTTGTGTAAGAGGCATGGGCTAGTAATTATCGTTTAGTAAAAAGCATGGGGCTATGGTGTAGGGTGATGTCATCCTAAGTAGCCTAGGATGACATCATCCCCATGATGACTTTACCTAGGAAATTGCACTATCTCGAATGGCTAGGTCCCGCATCGTGTGATCCACGGCCGGAACAGAGCGTGGGCCACATCTCACAATCTAAGTGTCGTATTAGCGCACGATATGCGGTATTGGAACCACGGCGATGATACGGTCACAAAGGCATAGGTCTCGGGTCAAGCTGGCTCGGGTTGACGGGACGCAACTTAAGGTCGCACGCAAATGCTATCTACAGGTCACGGGTTACCAGAATTCGACCGGGAGGACCACGAGATCCTAAAGAACGAAATGATTAGTATGATATAGGCCTGACACCAAAGAGCTCCGTGGATTCATAGTTATTCCATGAGGAAGACCGTGATCAACCTCATCACACCCCTCCCTGCGTTAACCTTCCATCATGTGGACCCACCTTCAATGTCCATCCATTATGTGGGTCCTAGCTTCAATGCAAACCATGTATTACATGGGCCCACCTTGATGTCAACCATTCATCATTTGGGACTCTACCTTCAATACGAGTGTTTCATCATGTGGGCCCCACCTTCAAGATGGAAAAAGAGAATAAGAGCAAAACCCTTTATTGAAGAACACCCCACGTTGAGAGAAGGGCAAAATCATCATTTGGAATTTGTTCCAGGGATATCATAATCAAAAGTGAAAAAAAAATAATAATAATAATTAATGCACTAACACTTACCATATTTTGCCTTAAGTATTTAGTGTTAAGTTAAAGTAGGGAAGCTAAAAAAATAAATAAATAAATTTTTTTTAAAAAAAAAAACAATTTTTTCAGTGAAATTCCAAATTAAGCACATATCTATTTAGATTTGCCAACCGATTGGAATCAGAGAAAATTACTGAAAATAGTCCATTTTAGTGATAAGTGCTGAAAATAAGTTTTATCAAATAGGCCCTAAGAAGGGATTGTTTGAAGTTCAATTTCTACTGTCCACTTGTTCATGCAGTCCAAGTAGCAAAGATCATTCCTTCATTATTTTGACAGAATTTAAAGTTTGCCTTTTGGTCAGATCCACGTTGGAAGATGGGAAACTCCCCAGCCATTTTATAGATAAAAGAGTTCTTAGAGACCCTGCACTGCAAATATTCTTCTTTCTGGTATCCTTTTGATAAAATTTCAGTTCAAAAAATAAAAAGGCCTGATAGTTGCCTTATTGATGAAACTAAAAGGCCAGTTCGAAAATTGTTGGTATTTTGGGCCCCAATTGAATTTGTGAATCAGGAACAAAAAATACCACCTGTGATCTTCGTTGCAGGAGTACCGGCTCTAGTAGCCTTATTGATGAAATTACTTTATCTACAATTAATGAAATTGCTTTACCTATGATTGAACCTGTTAAAACATGCCGCATGCTCAGGAACAGTGAAGAAGAGCCATGATCATGTCCATAAATTACCAAATCATTGTGACAAGCCACAGTTAATGAAGTTACTTTTCAGTTGTTATACATAACATGGAATTTAGGGCAACCATCTGTTTACAAATGCAAACAAGAAAAAAAAAAAAAAAGGCTTTGAAAGGAGCCAGAGCTACTTTAAAAATATTTGAGTATGTAACCACACAAGAAACAGTGCAAGCCAATGACAACTCACCTGATCAATGCAAGAGCCAACCCAAAGCAACCATAAAAAACCAATAGCTTATTTAATAAGTAATCCATATTGCCCCAAAGGCAAATGAGTTGAGTATGTAACCACACAAGAAAGAGAGCAAGCTAATGACAACTCACCTGAACAATGCAAGAACCAACCCAAAACAACCATAGAAAACCTATAGCTATTTAATAAGCAATCCATATTTCCCCAAAGGAATGTTGTTTATTTCCGATTTCCTCCACACGTCTCAGTTGATAGACCCAATGCTATCTGCTTCTTGATGGGATGAGTGAGGCTTCTCATCACCTATCGGCCTTGTAAACTGCTCTCCACCCATTTCAATCAACTTGGTAAACTGCACCAAGAACCAACAATCCCAAGAAAAGAATTTTAAGTATGCACATATCGTGCCTCGGTGCATGCATGTGTAGAGGTTAAAACCCTCATACGAAATGTAACTTGTTACAGGAGTACAGATAAGGTGGTGTAAAATAGTTTGAGAATACATGACACTGGTTATGGTTAAATATCGGAGCTAGAAATATGTAAAGTTATTTCTCTCTTTGACAGGTGGGTGAAAAAATAAAGTCATACAACTAAAAATTTAAATAAATAAATAAATAAGAAGAAAGAAAAGAAAAAAGAAGACTTGGTGTTCCTCGCCAAAAAGAAGAAGAAAAAAAGATCCACCTTCATAATGTAAATGAACATGAATCGTGTAGCCAGCCCCAAATTAGATGGGGTAAGGCTTAGATGATGATGATGGAAATGCTTAATGCAACTGAAAAACATGGGAAAGGAGGCTAATGAGAGATATGCAATAAGGGACAAATAGGATCACACAAGTCCAGTGGAAGTGCCCACATAAGTGACGCATTGATAAAGAAGCTAACCCAAGAGAAGAGAATGGCCATGCGTTAGAGGATAGAATCACATACTAGAGCAGTCCCTATAAGTGGCTTGTTACATCGGAACTTGGGCATAGTGAGAAATGGGCAAGGGTTGGTTTGGGAACTCCTAGATGTGATGTGCCACAACGATGCTAGTTTTCTATGAGAACTAAGCACAGGTTCCTACGTCATTCTAGACGTGCACAGATAAAGAAGCTAGTCCAAGAGAATAGGGTTCATATTACCACATGGATACAGGAACATTGACAGGTAAGAGCATAGAGTTAATAGATACGATGAAACAAAGGAGTGTTAATATAGCTTGCGTTCAGAAGACCACATGGAAGAGGCCAAAACTAGAGAAATTGATGATATACTTGGTACATGGGAAAAGGACAATAATAGAAATGGCTAGGGATAGTGGTAGATAAAGATTTAAAGGATAAAGTTATACATCTTAAGAGAGAAAGTGGCAGAATTTTATTAATAGAATTTATGTTAGAAGAGGAGATAATCGATGTTATTAGTGCATATGAGCCCAAGGTATTCCGTAACAATAACGATGGCCATAACGTCCACCACCATTACCTTTACGATACGGGCTGTAATGGCTGTTATGGCCCCCATAACGGCCATTACGGCATTTTTTTTTTTAAAAAAAAAAAAAAAAAAAAAAAAAAAAAAAATTGAAAGACAAAGCACAAAAAACCTATCTACCCCATAATGTCGAAAACAAATATGAAAAAACCTATATTTGCCCCATAACACCACATTATAGGGCTGTTATGGCCTTTATATGGGGGCGTAATGAGCCGTGAACAGTGGTTACAACTCATTGTTTACATAACGGCTGTTAAGGCCATTATGACCCCATAATGTGTAACAATTGCTGCCATTACCTCCACGTAATGGCTTTACGGCCCCATAACAGCCTTTACGGCTCATAGCATGTAAGATTAGAGGATAGAACCATAAGACAATTTAAAGAGGATATGGATGAACTAATGCAAGGAATTCCGGAGCGAGAGAGGATATTTGTAGGAGACTTAACTGGTTATTAGAAAAAAAAAAAAATGTAGAGGATATGAGAGCATACATGGAAGATATGGTTTCGTGAGAAGAAATGGGATGGGGAATGCTATCCTTGATTTTGCTATAGCAAACAACCTAGCTCTAACATACACATACTTTAAAAAGAGAAGAATAATTTATAACATTCAAAAGTAGATCATATACAAGCCAAATATATTTCTTTTTTACTTAGAAAAACAGAACGATTAATATGTAAGGATTGAAAGGTTATACCACGAGAGAGGTTGACTACAAAACATAGGTTAATGGTTAAAAATGTTGACATTATGAGATGGAAGAAAGGAGTGAAATTAGTAGGTGTCCAAAAACTAGGTTGCGAAATTTAAATGGAGATAAAACAAAGCTATTCAGAAATAAATTGATGGAAGAAAGAAAGTGGAATGTTGAGGAATAACGAGATGATTAAATAAATCATGCCTAAAACCTCTTCACATGGTGGGCCCACCTAAGTTTTGAAATAGCCTGATTTTTGGATGTCTATTCATAGTGGTGAGGCACGTATAATGCACGGATTAGATAGTATATAAACAATTTCAAAGGTTTTTATGGGTGTCCCATCCCAACCTGTCCTTAACACACATGCACGCGCGCACGTGCGCACACACACACACATTTAAGACCAGCCATGCTTTATGGAATAGAGAATCAACAAGTTCATAAGATGAGCCTAGCTGCAATGAGGATGTTGAGATGGATAAGTGGAAAGATGAGAAAGGACAAAATTAGAAATGAATGTATTCGAGGGAACTTCGGAGTAGCATCAATAGGTAATGAGATGAGGAAAAATAGATTTTAGATGGTTTGGTCATGTGGAATGGAGACCAAGAACTGCGCCAATTAGGAGTGAGTTGGTTTAAGTTGAAGGCTCTAAAAGGGGAAGGGGAAGGGGCCCAAAAGGACAAGGGTGAGGTGTTAAGAAAAGGAATTGATGACCTATTTCTTAATTGGAGATATGGTTCTTGATTGAGTGGAATGGCAGAATATAACCAACCCCAACGAGTTGGGATAGGGCATAGATGATGATGATACATATATTTCGATCCATGGTCTAAGTGATGGCTTGATAGAGTGGTGCAGCTGAAACCAATTTAGAGAGAGAGAGAGAGAGAGAGAGAGAGAGAGAGAGAGAGAGAGAGAGAGACCTGAGATGCCTTCAGATCCAATTCCTCCCACTCTGAGCATGGATTAGTTCCCTTCACTATCCCTACCCCTGCAAAAATTGCCATGCCAAGGCCCTGGGATTCAAGAAGTGGGCACAAAGCATTTCCACAATGAGATAATTTGGGCAAGCATTAAAAATTTGAAATTCTTTCAAAAATTTGTTGATGTTCAATGAAATGGAAACCACTGTGGTGTCTTATGGAATTTTTTCTGCTTATTTGTTTACTTATTTTTGAAAGGTAAACTAGGCTCAAACAAGAGACCTCAACGATGAAAGTCGAAACACATGTCGTCTATCCATTGAGCTACGGGCTCGAACCCAATTTGCATTGATTTGTTTCTTTCAAGGTGAACAAAATGATAAAATCTATTGGGTAACATTATGAGAATTAAATAAGTAACTTGGAAATCACATTTCTTTTATTAAATGTAAATGTCAGGCATTATTCTCATCAATCAAAATAGAGGTAACTTTTTTCCAATGATACAAGAACTGATTTCTCCCCTAACCAAGATTGAGCATCGAAAAGAATCTCCTGCTTATTTCTAATTATCGAGACTAAAATTTGGCAACTTATTAATATATTTGATTGATGAATTTAGCAATTTTTTTATTCGCATCAAAGCAGAAGAAATACCATGGTATTTCATCCAATAAAAAATGTAATTTGGTCATTCTAATTGAAGATTTTCAGATCATTAGAGAGAAACCATGGTATTTCAGCATTTTCCTAGCATAGAATCCTAATTTTGCTTCAGTGAGACCCTAAGTAGAGAATTTCCTTACATTCAAAAAATTAAAAATAGAAAAAAGTAAAGAATTTCCTTTTTACCACATGGCCTACAAAGATACTTATATTATATACAGGTAAGGCATGAGCATACTTTCTAGGAATCTATGATGCTTGGGTGGCACAGAGGACTGCTTGTGATGGTACTACCACACGCTAAATATAAAAAGCACATGTGCTGATAAGACTATTTGGACTTACTGAAAAGAAAAGCCAACAATCACCTTTTTCCCACAAAAGATTAATTTAGTGCAAGGGCCTATACCTTTTCCACCAATGCTGATCTAATCCCAACAGCAAACTCACTCTCCCTTCCTCCAAACCAACCAACAGGCCCAGCATACATTCCCCTATCGAACATTTCTGCGAAATCAACAAGACAAACATGGTTAAAATGGTCAACCTTACAGATGTTAGACAAGATTTCATAAAATATTTCAAGGGATCAGGGTTCCATTTATTAAAACAATAAATAGGCGTCCTAGAATAAAATATTGGAAAATTACTTCGCATATGCCATTTTAAGAAAATAAGATCCTTGTCTAAAATGCGATATATTTTAATATACCTAGATGATAAACAAATGTAATGTACTTAAAGCTAAAAGAGAATCAGAAACACTTTCAACAAATCTTCCTAAAGATCCAAAATGGCCTTCCTTTTCAACACGTTGCCAACAAATGCATGAATAGTTTGTAGTAGCACTTTGTTTAAGCTTGTCTTAACTCAGGGCTACCACTGAAGTCTTCAATATATTTCTATTGAACACAATTAAGAAAAGTTAGCTTAATGAGGCTATCCTTTACCATTATTACCATCAACAAGACAAAAGATACCATCCATGGAATTTTTTTTTCACCAGACGGTTAATTCAAACGAGATGATATTTCAACCAAATGAAGCCTTCTACACAAACTTCTACGGAAAAATTAGTTTCTGAGTGAGATTGTTTACTTATTTAAGCATTGAGATCTAAGACTTCAGTAGATGGCTAAACAAAGAAATAATTATTTATCTAAAGCGAAGAATTCTGATGAAAATTTTTTCTACCTGAACTCGAGACTAGGAAACCACTAATGGGCACATCTTTAACCTCTATTGTGAATGAACTAATGCACCAAAGATCATGTATAGGTCAAGAAACTAAATCTCCAAACATTAGTTGTAGAAGTTTTATTTGTGAAGCAATGGTCCTTGGATTTACTAATTGGAGAAGAAAGTGACAAATCTCAAGAGCGGATTTTAAATAACAGTAAACTTTGTGAAAAGAAATAGCCCTTTATAGAGTAGTTCACCAGTGTAGATGTGGATACTCTAACAATCAAAATCTACTTTGACTTCTCATTCGACTGAAATCTGATGCTAAATCTTAAAATCAAGATCACAAGGTGAAAATTGAGGACTTTGGGAAAAGTGTTAGCTTTTTTTTTTTTTTTTTTTTTGTTAGCTTGATAGTACACCCACTGTCGTGTTAGCCACCCCCACTAGGGAATCAATGCCAAGACCTCGATGTTGAAACGAGATATCTTTCACTCAGTCTACCACTTGAGCTATGGATCTGGGAAAAGTGTTAGCTGCCTTTATACCAATGAGGAAAAACAACATGTTAAGAAGTCTCGCTGTCATGGACAAACTTTTTCTCTCAATATTCCTTTCACAGCAATAATTCTCATCCCATGGTGGGCTGTCTAGCACATCAACAAAAGTTCAGTCCCTGATTACTTAGTCCACAACTAACAACTTGTCCATGGTTTATTTACTACTATTTTGCATAGAAAAAAAAAAAAGAGTGATGAAAACTTCGTCTCACTTTTTGACCATTGGAGGGCCTTTATTGTTCCTAAAACACCAGAAACTTGCTTGTCACTAATATGATGAACGCAATACAATAGGGTTTTGGTACATATGTAACACATGCAATGCATGTGCCACATGAAACAATGTGTCAAAGTGCCACCTTCCATCTTTAAGGGCTACATATGTGCCACATTCAACCTTCAAATGCCTTTGTATGTCATGTGTGCCACATGTGCATAGTTATTTATATGATGTATTGCCATGTGTCCCCATACATATATGCCACATGTGGGACCATGCATTTTCAAGTGCCACACAAGCACCACATGTGCCAAGTTTTTAATGTGCACACACACCACATGTCAAATAATTCTTCATTATTCCAAGTGCTAGACAAACCATCAGAATAGTTAGTCCAGTGCAACCAAGCCCGGACAGTCTCATCCAAGTCACCCTGCCCCAAATAGCTTGTCCTAGACTAACTTTTCTACTACTAAGCAGGCCCTAAGAAGCAAGTAAAATCCCTGAATTTGTATATGTTTCATGTTTGCATGAAATAGGAACACGATATTGGGAGTTACATGGTTGGTCAGCAAGTCCATAAGCAACATCATCCAAGACAATGTCGAAGCACACAGTTGGTTTCAACTGGAAAGAGTGAGTCAACCGACTGCAGCAAGTAATTGGCAAACTTTAAACTCCACAACGGACTGAAAGATTTTCTTAGTCTTCCAATATCAAACCTTAACTGAAGAAAAAATCTTCCCTTTCTCTGTTTTCCATGAACATGTTGAACCTCATGAACGGGTACTAAATGTAGGCACTTCTTAGCTCACTGGAGTCAGCCTAGTGCATTTTCTTCATGCTTAAGAGTCTTCAAACGCAAAGGTGATGTCAACCAATGATTCTACTCATTTGACATTTCAAGTGCAGTTGCACTTCACCATTTTTTCAATAGCTTGTTGCATCCAAACATCAGCAGAAAGAAGAATCAATTTTTTTTGTCATCACAGGCTTGGTTATTAAGAGATAGAAGATAAATCTAGATAGAATTGACCATCTGATCCCTCCAATAAATGGTGGTTCATTCAATGCAAATAAGGGGGTATTCCTATCTAGTAATAGCATTCCATGTTTTGATCATTTTTTATGCTTCGCTCTGATATTCAGTAGCCCTCAGCCATGCCGACATAGATATTCCATTTACTTGAGGATCACTCCAAAGAACATTGGATATTTTATGAATTTTGTGAAACTTTTAAATCCTTGGACAGTTTAATACAGACTTTATTTGGAAAGATTATGAAAGCATTTTGACTCAGACAATTGGAGGAATATCATCCCGCTTCATTATCAGCAATTCTTTTATCTTATGTAGTGCTACATCGGTAATAGTATCAGTATGCTCAACAAAATAGGTCATAGAGGAGGAAACATACTAATGTAATACAAGTTTCTTGTGCCTTCAATTTAGAAATGCATCTACCTAAGCATTTCAGGGCCTGAGTACCCCTACCATCTTAAGTGCAAGTTAGTCATCTTTAATACAACTAATAAAGTAGACATGAATAGAACAAAAGGATGCAGTGGTCATTTTCCATATGCAATCATCATTGTAGATGGCAGGCATGGTTATAAATGAATATGACAGCAATCCTGGTCGGAAAATAATTTCCGGAAGAATAATGAAGCATAGGTATCTTAGAAACTATCTTAGTTCACCATCCATTAGTGGAATCTAGTTACAAGTACAAAAGTATTATTGTCATTCAACAGTATAAACAACAAAAGAGCAGTAGCTGATGTCATGATCTTTCTCCAGGGAAGGAATTTAAAATTTTATGACCCTTAATAAAAATTAATATAATGTACGTGATATACCAGTTTCTGCAATAAATTGGCGTGCGTCTTCTGTAGGAAATCCACAAACTGCTGGAGTTGGGTGAATAGATGAGAGGATGTCAAACTGCAAAGAACATCAAAATAAAGCCTTGTCTTATAAAAGAAAGTTTAGACAAGTAAACACATAAGCTATACGAAAAATAGACAATCTCTTGCTTGTTAGATGAGCTAATGGAGACAATGTAGTGTGTGTGAGTGATTGAGGGTTCAATCCTTGCTAGTGTTACCTTTCAAATATATATATATATATATATATATATATATATATATATATATATATATATATATACATACAAAGAATGGATAGAAACCAACATTTTCAAATTGTAAATATGATTGAGATCATATGAACACAGAACTTGATCTCAGGAAAGGCATTGTCATTGAATCAATCAAAATGAAACATAACTCATTTACTTATATTAAGAGTAAGAAACGTTCCTCTATTTAGCTTTAAATAAATAAATAATCCAAATCTTTAGATCCACAGCCGTACGGATATGAAACGGGGGAATCTCGAGCTTCTCCTTTGTTTAGACTCCAATGCCTATGAAAATTTAGCCACAAGATCTTCTTGCAGGGCCGATCTATTCCATAGATTTTCATCTCGAATGAGACTACCTAGATTGAGAGAATCGAATTGGCAATTTTTTATTTTTTATTTTCAGGCCAGAGGTGTATTGCGGTCGAATGTAAAGGACTTCTCAGAGCCTCTTGCAGAGCCTTTTGTTTAGTAAGGGCTAGGTTCTATTGTTAGTTTTATACCATTTAAAATGGTTGTAACTCTTCTGTCGAATACTCGGTATGCTTATACAGATGGTTACAATTGCGAATTGTCTGATAGGTGTGATGCTAGAGATATATTCCATCTGCAAGAGGACCCACATCATGGATGGTTTGGATAACTGTACTTTGGTGCCACATGTGAGGACGATGAGTCAACCCCATTTTCAAATAGGTGTTGATCTAACCTACCAAGCGCGGTAGTATATGTTGCTTACATTACATGCTACACAATGTATAACTTACACTAGATGTCGATTATATTCGATGAGGGGTTTACCTCATCACATTCACTTCTCATTCTGCCTGATAATTGGGCATAGAGATGTTGTACTCTTGTAAGTTTTCGAATTCCTTTCTTCGGCTCTATCACTACCTGATTGCATAGAGTCTATGGAGAACAGGTTTTCATAATAAGCCCCAGCTCAACAACATCAAAATCTCAAAATCAATTTGATTAGTAATTGAGCAATGACGGAAAGATACAATAAGATACTACATAAATTGAACTCATGATGGTATTAATGTAAAGCAAGAAATAACCAAAAAAGTCTATGAAACTCAACTTACCTCAAGCTTGCTCTTAATGTTCTCTCTTACGATGGTAAACTCAAGATGATCTTTAGGACTGCAAATAAACAAGATGTCATTCCATCTTATAAATCTTTATGTTAATTGTTATGTAAGAAGTCAAGGATTGCTCTTCCTATGAAATTATAGCATTGGCCCAGTATATTTCATTCACTAATGAATTTTAGTAGTTTCCAGTACCTAGTGATATTGACTTCATACCAACATGACAACTGCATGCATGACAAGCAGCAAGAGATGATAGCGGTGCCATTTAAATGACAAAAGTAATGGAAGAGGAGCATTTTTAGACATAATCCCAGTTTCATTGTTCAAAACTACTAACAATTAACAATGTTATCATTTATTGTAATATTATAATAATAATAATAATAATAATAATCATCATCATCATCATCATCTAAGCCATGTCCTAATTAATTGGGGTAAGCTAAAAGAATCAAGTTCCAACATTCACTCTATTATTGATTATAAATAATAGAAATAATAATACTAATGAATAATGATATAATAGAATTACTTTTCAGTACCATATATGACAAGAAGTGATTAGTTTACCATGTATTAACTGTGTTTCTAATTGTAGATACGATCACAACTAGAATGGGTAAAATCATCTTCCTGAAAAAACTCTGCACAAATTTTGAACTTGTTTGTCCTTTAATAATAGCTTTGGGACATTCATTTTAAGAGATGTGAAACAACAATTTCTTTGATATCCGCATAGGGGAAAAATGCTCTTTATGCTTAGGGACTCCCATAGTAGAGTAAGGGAGGCGGAAAGTGATAAATGCTCGTGGTTCTTAGGGACTCCTCCAATAGAGTTAGGGAGGCAGAAAAGGTAAAAATAAACTAGTTACATTTTTGTATCTGTATGGCCCGTATCCTAAACCGTACCATTCCTTAGAATCCTGCAATCCTCCCCGTCGAATTTCGACAACCCTATACCTATAGAGGACATTTACGAGAGTCAACTCAACTCAAGACTTGTACCCTAGCAACCACGCCGTCGTTGTGGTTCCAACGCCCCATCTCGCGAGCTAATACGGTACCCAAGTTAGGAGTTGTGAGACCGCGTATATCTCGAGGAAACGCCGCGCATTGTGAATCCCAAGAGAGGAATCTCTACCCAACCTATCACATCAATCAATAAAGTACATCTCATCACCACGCATACCTAGCCCATTCCTCCCATACCAACAAAGCATGGCAACCCATACCTCTCCCATTCCTAAAGTCAACCCTTATGTCATCTCTCCTTACACACCCATAACTCTCTTCACATCCCTCTTACACAACTATTCCTTTCTCCCATCTTTCACTCCATCCCACCTCATTTCTCTACCCAAATCTGAAATAACTAAGAAAGAAAAGAAAAGAAAAGAAAAGAACCAAAGATCAAGACCCATCTCCCTACCACCAAATCTCACCATCCAACCCTTTGATTTTCATCATCCTCCATCAAAGATAGAGCTTAGGAGCTTAGCATTCCAAGGAACCAAGAAGAAGTGGAATTGGTGAGTGTTTATAGGACTAGATTTATGATTTTGATGGTGGGCCAAGTGAGGCCTACCGATTGATGGTATGGATCTCACTTTGGACCCTAGGTGTGGGCAATAGTCTACCATGATATATATATGAATCCCATGATGGGGCCATTCTCCATGGACCCCACCATGATTTTTATTTGATATCCAACATATAAAGGGTTATCTAGACCCTAGATTTATGGTGGGGATGGTATCCCCATCTTGATTTGTTAATACAAGGGCCCACATAATTTTGAGGCCCATCTTGATGTATGCATTGTAATTGCTAGAGGAGCTCATAGTGGCGGAGCTCCTCCGCTACATGTCTCTCTCTCTCTCTCTCTCTCTCTCTCTCTCTCTCTCTCTCTCTCTCTCTCTCTCTCTCTCTCTCTCTCTCCCTTGTATGATGATGCAATTTTACCCATGCTGTCTAGTTAGTGGACCACACCACTGTACAACCGGGGCCTACCTTGCTGCCCATTTTCGGGTGGGCCTGGACGAAGAGAAAACTAAAATGTTAGCTTAATTTATGGACCACACCATGACATGCACACCATCCACACCGTCCGTGCAGCGAACCAGGCCCACCTTGCTGGACGGAACGTCTAGTGGTCCACTGCCTGTCCTTTATCGAACATGCCTGCATGGAAGAGGAAAACAAATATCAGCATGGTTGTACGTGGGACCCACCTGATGTATTGCTTCATCCACACCGTCCAACATTCTGGACGGTGGGACCCTCCTATGTGTGGGACCACCTTGATATATGTGTTGTAACTCCACCGTCCAATAAGGGATGGTGGGTCCCACATGATGTATGTATTTCATTCCATGGCGTCCATCTATTTCATCCACTCCCTCCATCTACAGGGCCCACCCTGCACATGTGTTGTATCCAGTATGTGGTCCCCATCCTGATGTATGTGTTGTATACACACCGTCCATCCATGGGACCCGCTGTGATGTATGTGTTTTATCTACACCGTCTGTCCAGGTGGGCTGGATGTGGGACCCATCTAGTGCGTGGTGCCAAGCCCTGGACAGGGGGACCCACATGATGTATTTGTTTTATCCACGCCGACTGTACGTTTGTTGGACGAGGAGCCCACCATGATGTAAGTATTGTATTCACACTATCCACTTGGATAGTGGGACCCCCCATAATGTATGTGTTTCATATCCACGCCGTTTGTCCGTTTTGTGGTACATGCTGGGCCCACCTGCTGTACACGCAGGGTTCACCTGTTGTGCACAAGCAGGGCCCACCCGCTGCATGTGCAAGCCCAATTTTGTGTGTGTGTGTGTGTGTGTGTGTGTGTTGTAAACACACTGTCCATTTGTTTTCTGGACCATTAGGCTGACCTGTGGGGCCCACCTTAATGTATTTGTTATACATGATTGCCCACCTATTTTACTGAATCGTGGGCTTCCTCATTAGGCCCACTATGATGTATGTGTTACACACACCATCTTCCCATTGTGCCTAGAATCATGGGTTATTTTATGAGGCCCATGTGATGAGGCCTAATGTCATGTATATGTGGCCCATGTGGTGAGGCCCAATATGATGTATATGAGACCCTTATGTGAGCCCGATGTGATGTATATGAGGCCCATGTGGTGAGGCCCAATATGATGTATATGTGGACCTTGTGTGAGGCCCGATGTGATGTATATGATGCCCATGTGGTGAGGCCCAATATAATGTATATGAGGCCCTTGTGTGAGGCCTGATGTGATGTATATGAGGCCCATGTGGTAAGGCCCAATATTATGTATATGTGGCCCTTGTGTGAGGCCCAATATGATGTACATGAGGCCCTTGTGTGAGGCCCATTGTGGTGCATATTAGGCCTATGTGATGAGGCCTAACTGTGATGTGTGATTCCACCATGATGTAAGTGATAACATTTATGATGATCATCCATTCCTAGCAAGTAATAGGACTATGGACCCCATTATAAGATAGATTCTAATGGGCCACACCTTGGGAGCAATGGTGGTTAAATGTCCACGTTGTAAATGGTGGTTAAATGTCCTCGTTGTACATCTCCCTAGGGCCCGTTCTTAAGCCCATGATAATCTTACCTTATTGGTCTATCCCAAATCATTGGGCCCCCACAAGTGTTACCCATCTTATCCTAGAGGGCTAACCCAAACCATTGGGGCCCCATTCATGCTAGTGCTCTCCACCACCCTTGTAGAAATCACCATAACATGTAGACTCATCTTGTGAGGCCCGTATCCTAGCCCGTACTATTTCATAGGCTTCTGTAGTCCTCTCGGTCGAATTCTGGCAACTTGCGATCTGTAATCCACAGTTGCACGTGACCCTGCGTCATATCCCATTTTCTAGAGTCGTCTTAACCCGAGACCTATACCCTAGCGACAGCGTCGTCGTCGTGGTTCCAACACTGCGTATTACACGCCGAGATGATACTCGGGCCAGGAGATGTGGGTTCGCATTCAGTTCAAGGAAAATGCCGCATGTTGTAAATTTCAAGAGAATGTCTCATCAATCACATCAAATGTCACATCAATCCATCAATCAAAGTCAAGTACAAACAACCCATACCTTAGCCTTACCTCTCTCTTACACAAGTACCCTAAAGTCAACAAGCACCTTACCTCTCATGTCACTCCACCATCCCTCTCTCCCATCACTTCTCTCCCATCACCTCTCTCTCTCTCTCATTCTCACAAGCAACCATGTGAGGTGGACGTCCCAGCTCTCCATGAGAAAGAGCTTGGTGTGGCCCACCTTCCTACCATCCAATCTCACCCTCCATGATCGATTTCAGCCGTTGAGGTCCATCCATTGGAGCTCTAGAGGCTATAGGCGGAAGAAGGAAGAGAATATCCTTAAGTGGGTGATATAACCGTCGATTTTATTATTTGAGGGCCCACATATGGTGGGACCCATCTTGATGTATGCTTTGCATTTAGGGAGGGCCCATAGTGGTGGGGTCCCTCCCCTTCTTACCGATCTCTCTCTCTCTCTCTCTCTCTCTCTCTCTCTCTCTCTCTTGTATGGATGAGGGTGGGTGTGTGTGTGGTGCACCATGAAGTATGTATGTTATCCATGCCCTCCACCTTCGTGGGACCCACCCGATGGATGTGTTAGATCTATAACATCCAGCCTGTTACTAGGTCTGGACGAAAGGAAAACAAAAATATCAGCTTGATCCAAGAGTGTGGCCCACTTGACGTGGGGCCACCATGTTGCATGGGACCATCCATGCCGTCCTTTCATGTGGAGCCTACTATATTAGGTGGGCCCCTTCCATCCAAGCCATCCAGCGTCCCTGAACACTGGACGCTATCTCTTACACAACTACACACACACATGTGTGTGTGTGCGCATGTGTGCGTGTGTGTGTGTGTGCGTGCGTGTGTGTAATACATATAATATATATATTATATAATATATTATATTATTATATTATTATATATTATATAGATGTTGTGGTGGGCCACTGATACGTGGGACCACCTTTATCTTAATGCCTACATCATCCAGATGGATCTGGATGGTGGATATGGCCACCTCCTTCCGCATGTGTTTTATATATATAATGTTATATTATATATATACATACACACACATTACAGTGGGTCACTACGTGGATCGCACCGTGATGTATTGTTGCATCTACACCGTCCAGTTGCTGGACGGTGCAGCAGGCTTGACGTCCAGCCATCCGTCCATTCGGGATACCGTCCCTCCATGATGCATGTGTTTTATCCCTACCGTCCATCCAATTTTGAGGGGCCATGTGTTATGTATAGGTCTTATCCACACCATCCATATGGTGGGATGGGGGGCCCCCTTTTGATACATATATTCTATATTTAGCTGTTCATCAAATTAGACGTGGGCCCACCATGTCGCATGTGTTTTATCCAAATCGTCCATACATTGGGTAAGCTCGTCCTTGGGCCTGAGGCTAAAAATAAAACAGATCTAGTTATCAAGTGGATCACATTGCCAAAAACAATGAAGATTGGATGTCTACCATCAAAACCCCTTTGGGTCGCGGAAGTTTTGGACCAATATGATATTTGTTTCTCAGGTTGATTCAGGACCTTGTGACTTAATACATGATATGATGGCTCCTGTGAAATTTTGTACAGTGGAAATCATTGTCTTCACTGCTATTTATGATGTGGTCCAACTGACCTTTTGATCACTATCACCACTGTTATTTGTGGTATGGTCCAGATGATCTTTTGATATGATTCATTGTTTGGATAATGCTCTAAAATGATCTTCATGGATGGATGAATGGTGTAGATGTTATGGCCCATTTGATATGGCCCGTTGAATGTATTTGGGGCCCACTTGAAAGGGCCCGATGTGATGTATATGAGGCTCTTGTAAGGCCCAATATGATGTATTTGGGGCCCATTTGTTAAGGCCTAATATGATGTATTTGGGGCCCATGAGGTGAGGCCCATTGTGATATATTTAGGCCCATGGGTCGAGGCCCATTAAGATGTATTTGGGGCCCATGGGTTGAGATCCATTGAGATATATTAGAGGCCTAGGTATGAGGCCCACTTGATTATATTAGGTCCATGTGTAGGGCCCACCTATTGCGTGTTTGAAACCCATGGGTTGCGGCCCATTGTGATGTATTCAGGGCCCATTGGACATGGCCCATCCGATGTATATAGGCCCATGTGATGCGGTCCAATGTGATGTATTTGAGGCCCATGAGTGAGGCCCATTGTGATGTATCGAGGTCCATGTGATGCGGCCCATAGTGATGTGTATGTAGCCCTTATATGAGGCCCATTACGATGTGCATTAGGCCTTTGTGTGAGGCCATGGGCCCACTATATGTTTAACCCTATGTGGACCACTCCCTGGGAGTAATGTTAGTTGAATGTCCACATTGATGGGTAATGATGGTTAGATGTCCACATTGTGACCTTCGCTTAGGCCTTGTTAGGCCGTTTCCGATTGTTGAGGTCGAGTCTGATTGATGAGGTTGATTTTGATAGTTGAGGCCAATTGTTAAAGCTGATTCCGATTGTCGAGGCCAATTGCGTTAGTCGAGGCCAATAGTTAAGGCCAATTCTGATTGTTAATTCCGATTGTCGAGACCAAGTCCGATTGACGAGGCTCATTCCAATAGTCGAGGCCAATTGTCGAGGCCAATTCCAATTGTCGATTCTGATTATCGAGGCCAATTCTATTTGACGAGGACGATTCCGATTGTTAAGGTCGATTCTGATTTTTGAGGTTATTTGTTAAGGCCAATTTCGATTGTTGAGGGTGATTGTTGAGACCTATATGATGTATATGCGACCCGTAGTTGAGACTCATTATGATGTGTATTCGTCCTATGTTTGAGGCCTAATGTGATGTATATGCAGCCCGTGTTTGAGGCCCAATGTGATGTATATGCAACCCGTATTTGAGGCCTGTTGAGATGTGTATTCAGCTCGTGTTTAAGGCCTAATGTGATGAATATGAGGTCTATGGGATGAGGCCCATTGTGATGCATTTGAGGGCCAGGCGATGAAGCCCATTGTGATGTATATTAGGCCCATGTGAGAGGCCCATCATGATGTGCATTAAGCTCTTGAGTAAGGCCTATGGTGTTGTATATTAGCCCTTGTGTGAGGCCATGGGTCTACTATATGTTAGGCTTTATGTAAGTCATTCCTTGGGGGAAAAGTTGGTTAAATGTCCACATTGTCAAGTCTAATTGTTGATGTTGGTTATTAATACCGATTATAAGTATGTGACAATATAGCATCATGATACATGCCCATACGCATCATCTACATGTTTGTTATACGATGTGGTTGACCATTGCATATGTCATTGGGCAGGCTGTTATGAGACTCTCTGATAGGCGGAGGTTATCTCACGTGATTGCACGATATGCGCAGGATTGATGCATGACTGGATTGTATGACTCATACATCTTGCATTGTGTGTTGTGACTATTGTACGCCCTAGTGATATTTAAGCCATAGCCTCCACATGCATATCGTGGATGGCTAGATGGGACACCAAAAATATTTAGTTATAACATACGGGTGTCATAGATGTCCCTAGGTGAAAATTTTTAAACTTTTGTGGCCAAGAGATGCCCCAACGTCGAGACTGAGTGAATATATATATATATATATATAAGTGCATGAGGGTCGAATACCAAGAGGCCACGTCTCCCACTGTGTCATGGTCGGTTGGGAGTGGGGTGACCTTACCAGCACGAGAGTAGGGGGCATTGCTAGGCTGAGTTTGACCAGCTTATGAATGAGTTTGCTATCGACATGCCGGGTAAATATTGCCTGACTACTGCCCAGGGGAATGGTGAGGTCTCTTCCACTTGCATGGTAGCGCGTCAGTGGGGGACAATTTGCATGTAGAGTGTACTAAACCATGGTGATGATCCCAGAGAGGAATTGGACTGATATGTAGACCTATTGAGTAGGAGTTGCATACTCATTCATTCATTCATTTACTATCCACTTAGGCTAGTGGTGCGTAACTATTTGTTACGTGTACCTTCACAATGGCCAGATTTCAGTTGTGGTGCGCGACTAACCTGAGATCAGGAGTTTACCACATTGAGTCTGACTATCCAAATTTAGGTATGGGACTGGTTTAGATAGAACTCCCTTGTGATGGACCCATAGCCTGCGATACTGCATACTATCATCCCAACTTCACTCCAGCTTGGTCATTTCATTTGCACCGCATATTGCATTACATTCACTACATTTAACATTTTGGGTTACCATATTTCTACATTTATATGGCCTAAATACGGCTGACGATATTCATGGACTCTTTAGGATTTGCATATTGCTTTGCATCCTCAGTATATGATATTGGCTGCTTACGTTTTTACATCGTATAACCTTAATATGGCCATTAGCATTTATGCCTTACATCGCATATCCTTAGTACAGTTGATAGCATTCATAGATTTACCAGTATGTTTCTGCTTACTCTGATATTGTATGACTTATGGGATTATCAGTATTTTTGCTTCCTCTGATATCTATGTGCTTGGCACTTACCTTGAGCACACAATTTCACCACCCTCTAAGCTTTCTATAAGCTTATACTTGATAGATGCGTGCAGGTGACGCCTAAACACAGTCGTAGCTAGGTAGGAGCAGGAGCATGCAGCTGAGCTTTTATGAATTTTTTATTATATGCATGTATTTTTCCTTTCAGCAATGTACTCGAATGTTTATATTAGTGGATATATGATGATACTGTTGTTCTTGTGATTTGGATATACTTGTGGTTATGCTTCTTACGAGATAAATCTATGTTGAAAAATTCTCATTGTAGGATCCCAGAATCGGAATCTAGCATATGGTGCTGGGAGTCAAGAATCGGGTACTATGAACGCTGTCAGCACCAGATTCGGTGACCAGAAATTTTGTGAGCCCTGTTTTCGAGTTTGGGGCGTGACATATCTTGTTTGTATCGGGCTCCATAAGAAAGCCCAACTTACCATATGATAGAGTGGGTTAGAAAGCCCACTTAATATACTCAGGGTAATCATCTTGACTTCCACTATTGAATGATTCACCCCATGAGGTTCATCCTTGATGTAGTATGGCATTTAGTCCGCCACTATATATATATATATATATATATATATATATATATATGAGAGTACATCATTACCATAGATCATATTTAGTATAACCTCATGATTCTTACCCATGCGCATCATATGTATTGTCGGGCTACCCCAAAACATTAGGCCCCATTAATAATGATGCTTTCCACCATACCCTGTAGAACTACCTCCAGCTTTGGAGTCCTTGTGATTTATATCAGGCCTTCCATAGCAATGTGTCCCACCTAGATACATGTTTTACCCAAGTTTAATGACCATACCTAAGGCCCACTTAGGTGTTGAGCGAGATACCCGATCCACTTAAAAGGACACATCCTCCTAAATGTATGAACTCCACCAAGCCCACTTTGTGTATGTATCGAGCCCCTATAAGGAAGCCCAGTTTATTCATGATAATAGATTGAGGAAGCCCAATTATTCACCCTGTGAAATCACCTTATTGTATACCCACTTGACTCACCACGTGAAATGTATCCTACCTTTGTACCCCATTTGTTAAGACCTCGTAACATGTACATATCATCCACACCTTCCATCTCTTTATTAAGATGAGTGTGAGGTCCATCCTTGACATTAGTGTGTTATCTAGGCCACCCGCTATTTGGAAGAGAGTACATCATCACCCCCTTGCCGTAGATGGAAGAATATGTGGTATCGGATTTGGTATACCCATGGTGTGTAGACTACCTTAACACATGGGTTAGATCCACCGTCCCTTTTAGTGGACCCCACCTTAGGATATATGTTATGTTAGTACCTTGAGTAGGTTATGATAGTCTAACATGGACTATTCCATATAGACTCCTATATGTCTAGTGGGGCGTATCGTTCAGCCCCTATTCTTATAAGTGACATACTGGTTAAGGTCGATCATCGCATGCTATATCTGATAATCATACTAGTGTACTTAGTCTAGTAGGACACAGTGAGAACATGCTTAGTATTACATCATGATACATGTTCATACGTATCATTTGTATGCCTGTTGTAAGGAATGTTTGATCATAGCATTACCGTTGGGCTAAGTTATTTAGGGGACTCCTTGCGAGACGGAGTTTCCCCACATGATCGTGTGGTACACGCAGGTTGATGCATGATTGGATGGTATCAGTCATACATCTTGTATTTTGTGTTACATGATCACTTTGCGCCCTAGTGACATTAAGGTTATGGCCTCCACAGCCATATCGTGGATGGCCAGATGGGGTACTGGAAATGGTTAGTTCTAGCACTTGGGCACGTTTGATGTCCTTAGGTGAAAGTCTTTAAACCCCTTGGTACCAGGGATGTTCCAATGTCTAGACTGAGTGGATACATGAGCGTCTGAGTCTCGAATACCAGTAGGTGGCGTCTCCCACTGTGTCATGGTTGGTTGTGAAGGGAGTGTGGCCTTATCCACCCCAAGTGAGGGGACTGTAAGCTAGGCTGAATTTGACCAACTCGTAAATGAGTTCGTTATCGATGAGTTAGATAGGTATTGGTAAACTACTGGCCAGGAGGGTAGTGTGGTCTTTTCCTCTCGATGGGTTATGCGGCTAAGGAGGTAGTATCCAATGTGGAATGTACTAGACTCCAGTGATATTCCAGAGATGTACGGTTTTGATATTGTGATATCTCGTCACTATTACACACGTGGGCAGACTCTGATGTGGGCAGGGCCTGAGGGCCTAGGCGAGCTACCAGTGATTGGTAGGCTACTGTGCATACAGTGAGGCAGAACCTTGTCCCACATCGGAAGTGTTGTGGCGGTTATATGCGGATTTGCTCAGCAGGAGTTGTGCACTCAGCACTTGACTCATTCATTCATTCATTCGCTATCCACTAGGCTGGTGGTGTGCAACCAAATCATTATGTGTACCTTCACAATGGCCAGGATTTTGGTTGGGTGCACGACCAACCTAAGATCATGAGTTTACCACATTGAGTCTATCTATCCAAATTTAGGCATGAGACTAGTTTTAATAGAAGTCCCTTGTGATGGACCCCACAGCTTGCGATACTACGTACTGTCATCCCGACTTCACACTTTAACTTGGTCATTTCTTTTGCACCACAATTGCATTGCATCCTTAGCATATCACATTTGGTTTACTATGCTTCTGTATTGCCTAGCCTGAATAAGGTTGATGGTATTATGGACTCGTTAGGATCTGTATATTGCATTACATCCACGACATATGGAATTTTGGGTTGCTATGTTTCTTCATCTATATGGCTTAGATGAGGTTGATGGTATTCGTGGCTCGTCAAGAATTACATATTGTTTTGCATCCTCAGCATCTAATATTTGGCTCAATATGACTCCGCATTATATAGCTGATCTACATTGTATACTTTGACATTGAATGACTTATAGACTTGCTAATATTTCGCTTACGCTGATATTATATGCTTGGCACATGCTTTGCGCACACACGTACACCGCCCTCTAAGCTTTGTAGTAAGCTTATGCATGACCGTTGGGTGCTGATGACGTTAGATCGTAGCATCATTGAGGCAGGAGCTTGTGAAAGATCATTTTGGAGATTTTGTTATTTATGCATTTCCCTTTTAGCACCGTATTATAATATTCATATTAGTGGATATGTGGTATGATGTTGTTCTTGTGATTTGGGTATACTTGTGGTTATGCTTCTTTATAAAAAAAAATTCACACTGAAAGTCCTCCTTATAGGATCCTAGGATCGAAATTTGTCGTAGGGTGCTAGGAGCCGAGAATGGGGTACTACAAAGGCTGTCAGTACTGGATTCGGCGATCGAATTTTTTTTCGCTCGGTTCCCGAGTTTGGGGCATGACACTATCTCTTTTTCATTAGGTAGCTAGCTTTTTAAGTAAGGCATGCTGATATGGTACCTTAGGCACAAAAGTAGGCTCCCATTTGGATTCAACCTATGTTCCCTTTCCTACTTGCATACGTGCATATGTACGTGGATGTGTACAGTTTGAGGCCAAATTCCTATGGGACTTTAGCATGTGCACCTCTTGTGTTGTTTATTTTATAAAGTGAGGGTTATAATTAGATAAAGATAAATTATTTGATTAATTTATCATTTGGGATATTTATTCGTGTGAGATTTCTTGTACGGGTGAGAGATATGTAAACATTGTATTTTGTTTATGTTGTTTTTAGTAAAGAACAAAAGTCTGTGTTATTACCCCATGGAGTAGGCATATTGTTGAATCACATAAATCCATGTCTCTTTATTTCTTATTTTAGTTTAGTCATTTTCTCATATGTTTTGGCCTCACCTACATTTATGACGTGTGGGTGTTTTTGGTTTGGTCATTTTCTTTTGTGTGTTGGTCTCGCCTACATTGATTGCATGCTAGTGTTTTCCTCAACAATTAGTATCAGAGATAAAAGTTGAAAAATCTTTTAGCACAAGATCAATGTTGATGTTTTTTTTACAATTATGTTTAGATGGCTAAGTCAAGTTCTACTAGATTCAAGGTGCCAAGGTTCAATGGATTCAATTACATGTTGTGGAAACTCATGATGAACGTGGTGTTGATGGAGGAAGGATGTGCAATTACAATTCAGGGAAAAAAATGCCTGTAGAGATGAAAGAAAAGATATTTTAGGAGAAAATTAATTAGCCATATTAGACATTCTTCTTACTCTAGATGATTTGGTTTTATTCAATTTATTTGATCAAATCATTACAAAAAGCTTGTGGGATAAATGATAAAACCTATATGAAGAGAAATTGATGTCAAACAAGATGTTCCTCTAATTACAACTGTATAACATAAAGATAAAATAATGGTCCTCTTTACAAGAACACCTTAATGGATTTAATATACTGATTAACATATTGGTGGCGGTCGATATGAAGATTGATAATTAAAAAAAGGTCACACTTCTGCTTTGTTCAATGCTAAATTTGTGGGATGGTTTGATTATGAATCTTAGCAATGGTCCGTATCTCAATATGGAGTTAGCCATGTCCATGTTGCTTACTAAAAAGTCTCATAAAAAAACACAAGGGGAATCTGCCTATAATGCTATGATGGTCAGAGGAAGGTCTACTAAGAAAGACACTAGTTGGAGAGATCAAACGAGATCCAAGTTGAAAGGGCACAAAAAAAGTAAGTGTTAGAATTGCAGAAAGTATGGTTGCTTGATTAAAAATTATAGACCCATAAAAGAAAATCATAAAAATTACAAACCAAGTTGAGTAAGACAATTCATCCAAGGAAATCTAGTTGAGTAAGACAATTCATCCAAGGACAATAAAGTGTTGCCATGGGTGATTCGACAAGAGAATTTGAGCCACCAATTGATCTTAGATTCAAGTGCTTTGTTCCATATGACTCCACACATAGATTATTTGTACACATATCAGTCATATGATAGTGACATAGTTTACATGGGTAATGATAGCATATATAAAATTGTAGGGATTTGAGATGTCAGAATTACCATGTTTGATGGTATCACACGTAGAGTTTTTAGTGTTTGACACATACCAAACCTACAGAAGACTCTTCTATCATTGGAAAGTTTGATAAAGATGACTATAAATTTTCTAGTGAAAAGAGTCAATTGAAAATCATAAAGGGGCGGATGGTAGTGACAAAAGGAAAGTTAATGAACAATTTATATCATTTGATTAGAGATACCGTAGTTTGTGATACTATTTTTGCTAATGTTGTGACAGACTCTACTACAATCTAACATAGGTGGTTGGACCACATGAGTAAGGACTAAAGGTTATTCTTAATTGAAATTTACTTCCTAATTTAAAGTCTATTAATTTAGATTTTTGTGGGGATTACTTGTTTGGAAAGCTCCATAAAGATTTTTTTCCTTCATTCATTCACTACCAAAAGGATATTTTAAATCTAATTCCTTTTGATACTTAGATGGCTCCAGTCAAATCCTTGAAAGGTTAAAAGTACTTTGTTTGGTTTATTAACGATACTTTATTTTTTTATTAACGATTTCCCTAAAAAAGTATGGGTTTACATGTAAAAAATAAAAAGTGATGCTTTTATTTATTTTGTCATGCTTAAAGCATTGATTGAAAATCAAAAGGTAAAGAAATTTAAGTGTTTGAGAACTAATAGCAGAGAAAAATACACATCAAAATAATTTAAAGATTTTTACAGTAAACATGACATTAAGGCACTACATGATCCCTAGTACTCCACAACAAAATAGAATTATAGAACATATGAATCATACACTTATGGATTGTGATAGGAATATGTTGAGTTTAGTTAGACTCAAGCAGTGTTTTTGAGTGAAAGTCATTAATACGGCTTGTTACTTGGTAAATTGTTCTCTTACAATTATACTAAATTGTAAGATCTTGAAGTGGTATTGTTTGAAAAACTTATTAATTATTCGTTCCATCATTCTTTTGGTTGTGACGCTTATATATGAATTGTTAAAGAGTATAATACTAAACTGGATGCGGGTCCAAAAAGTATATTTTTCTTGACTATGCAGATGGAACAAAGAGGTATAAATTGTGAGACCCTACTGCACACATGTTAATAATTAGTTGATATGTGATTTTTAATGAAGATTTTTTTATAAAAAGATATAGAATTTTCAAGCTCAGAGTCATGATAGATAATTGAATTGGAATCTTTAAACGATGTTCAAAATCAGCATGCTTATTCAGAATGTTGGTAAGTTGATGATGTCATTAAAAATGAAATTGATGAAGAGCATGTAAATGAGATACCGACTATTGAAACTTAAAGTGATCAAGGTCAATCAAAGAGGGTTACAAAATCTTCTGTTTGGCTCAAGGATTATGTTACAATTTACACTTGCATGATAAAAAAAATCTTGAGCCTTGTTCATACAAAAAGCCATGTAAATCTATGAATGTTAGCCAATGGAGAGCGTTTGTAGAGGAGGAGATGGAAGCTCTGCCTAATAATAAGACTTGTAAATGGGTTGAAATACCCAGAGGGTGAAAGGCTATTGGTTGCAGATGGATTTATTAGCTAAAAAAAATACTAACGAGAATGTTGAAAGAGACAAAAACTCAATTAGTGGTAAAAGGGTATGCTAAGAAATCAAGTATTGACTTTAACGAAAATTTCTCTTAAGTTGTCCATTTGAGTACTATTCACATAGAATTGATGAGTATGACAGTGGTGCTTAGGAAATGGCTCATCAGTTTGCCCACTTAATGCAATCTGAATTTGAAATGAGCATGGTGGGAGAACTAAATTTCTTCTTAGCTTTACAAGTCAAGCAGCTTAAGAAACCAGGTAAAAGAATTAGTACAACATTTTGGACTCGAGTCTGGTCATACCCATCACACTCCCATGAGCACAACATTGAAGTTATCTAAGGATATATCCGAAAAAAGTGTGGATCAACACTTGTATTTTAGCATGATAAGTAGCCTCCTCTATCTCACATCTAGTCGGCCTGATATAACATTTAGTGTTGGGGCATGTGCTCGATTTCATGCTAATCCTAAAGAGTCACACATAAGTATTGTGAAGAGAATCATTCGATATGTGACTGGGACTACAGATTTTGGCCTCTGGTACCCATTTGACACATCAACCACAATTGTTGGGTACTCAAATGCTGAATAGGATGGAAATACGGACGATATAAAATTGACTAGCGGTGGGCATTTTTACATTGGAAACTTCTTAGTATCTTGGCATAATAAAAAGTACAACTCTATCTCCTTATCCACTGCCAAAGACGAATACACTACAACTGGTAGTTATTGTGCCCTACTTCTATGGATGAAACAACTGTTGACGGATTACGGAATTGAACAAACTAAAATGACACTATTTTGTGACAATACTAATGCCATCTGTAAGGCCCACCCCCACAACACATGATATTGTCCGCTTTGCCCTGTGGGCTCACGGCTTTAAAACGCGTCATTTGGGGTAAGGATACTGGTAGCTCACCCAGACCCGGTGCTCCCGTGGTCCCGCCCACATCAGCACTTACCCATCCATGATATTGTCCAACCCAGCCGTCATCAGAGTACACAGCGGAGGTTTTACCTAGCGCACAAGGCCAACGCGTCATGTCTGTTAAGGGAGGAACCCAACATATAACCACCACAACTCCAGACAACTCTTCCGATGTGGGACAAGGGTCCGCCTTCACTGTGCGCACAGTAGCCTGCCAGCACAATAGCCTGCCAGCCACACAGTAGCCTGCCAGCCTTCCTTGGGGCCCGCCCACATGTGCGCCTGCCCACGTGTGCCCGTCCACATGTGGCCACAGTGACAAGGCATCACAATATCCCCCACCGAGGGCAGAGCCGTCCTTGGCTCGATACCATTTGTAAGGCCCACCCCCACAGCACATGATATTGTCCGCTTTGCCCGGTGGGCTCACGGCTTTAAAACGCGTCATTTTGGGTAAGGATACTGGTAGCTCACCCAGACCCGGTGCTCCCGTGGTCCCGCCCACATCAGCACTTACCCGTCCATGATATTGTCCAACCCAACCGTCATCAGAGTACATAGCGGAGGTTTTTCCTGGCGCACAAGGCCAACACGTCATGTCTGTTAAGGGAGGAACCCAACATATAACCACCACAACTCTAGACAACTCTTCCGATGTGGGACAAGGGTCCGCCTTCACTGTGCGCACAGTAGCCTGCCAGCACAGTAGCCTGTCAGCCACACAGTAGCCTGCCAGCCTTCCTTGGGGCCCGCCCACGTGTGCCCGTCCACATGTGGCCACAGTGACGGGGCATCATAATATCCCCCACCGAGGGCAGAGCCGTCCTCGGCTCTGATAACATTTGTAAGGCCCACCCCCACAGCACATGATATTGTCTGCTTTGTCCGGTGGGCTCACGGCTTTAAAACGCGTCATTTGGGGTAAGGATACTGGTAGCTCACCCAGACCCGGTGCTCCCATGGTCCCGCCCACATCAGCACTTATCCGTCCATGATATTGTCCAACCCAACCGTCATCAGAGTAAACAACAGAGGTTTTTCCTGGCGCACAAGGCCAACGCGTCATGTTCGTTAAGGGAGGAACCCAACATATAACCACTACAACTCCAGACAACTCTTCCGATGTGGGACAAGGGTCCGCCTTCACTGTGCGCACAATAGCCTTCCAGCACAGTAGCCCGCCAGCCACACAGTAGCCTGCCAGCCTTCCTTGGGGCCCGCCGACATGTGCGCCCGCCCACATGTGCCCGTCCACATGTGGCCACAGTGACGGGGCGTCACACCATCAATATATCTAAAAATTTAGTTCAACATTCTAGGATGAAACATAAATATTCGACACTATTTCATTTGTGAGCTTGTTGAGGAGCATGTCATCTCGCTAGATTATGTGCCTACTGAAAGGAAATTAGCTGACATGTTTATTAAACCCCTGAATGCAAATTGATTTAGTGATCTCCAAAAATCCACTGGGGTATGTGCTTCATAGGTATTTATCAGCTTTCTGTGAATTGATCTGTAAATATGAGGATTTATAGCCTCAAATTAATTATTTATTTTTTGTGTGGGTATACGTGAGTGTATATTTATTGATCATGGACTCCTCATTTTAATTACACCACACAATAAAGTTATACTTTTTGCAAAGTTAGAAAACATATTTTCCAAACCTGTTGTTCGATGAAAGCTTTGATGGGACCTCAATGACATTAAAGTAAAGCTTTGATGCCATCGAAGTATCGGACCGGCGATATAAATCTCGCATGACAGTTCAGATTTAAATCTTCATTTTGGGGATTTCTTGCTTCGAATCTCCACAACTTTTGTAGAAGGAAGGAGTGTTCGATTTAAGTGACAAAATCAAGTTCTCTTTGCATCAAATCCTTCCTCCTCAATTCCAGCACGCGGATTTCATCTTACATTGCTCGATGGGTATCTCGTCTCCCTTGCCTTCCAAGATTTTTTGTTTTCTCCTTTACATTAAATCTTAGTGTGAATCATCATTGGTTCATGCTTCCAAAATAGAAAAATAGAATCTTAACATTGCATTTGGCACATTCCCGTTCATTGACATTTCCATGGTTTCTTGTTTGAGAAGTTGAAGGATACTTTGGTTTCCTTGTAAGTTCAATACTCGATAATATGCCTAAGGACAACAAAGGGAAGGCATTGATGGTTGCTGAATCTTCTCGGCCTACCAAGACTAAGAAATTGGCTCCAATGAGGGCAAATTGTGTGAATTGCTAATCCTCATCTCCACAGCCCTCAAGCCACTCTGAAACGTCAGCAGAGCCCTTGGTGTCAGAGATACCACTGACAAATACTCCATTGGCCAAGTACAAAAGCTGCAAAATTATATATAAAAGGAATGTCAATGTCCAAAGCGTCTAATCCTATGGCATAGATGACATGCTATAAGCCATTGGATGGGAGGATGTTCTAAAATTTGGGGGGATGACCCATAAGAAACAAGTGTATCGATTTTTATCCAAATGAAGAAATCCTACTTTACATCCCCCATCCTTTAAAGTAAAGGTCAGTGGCCACTTAGTTAAGATCACCCTTGTACGTATTGCTACCTTGATAGGTGTTCTTATATCTAGAGATCCATAGCCCGACTATGACCTCACCTCCCCACAGGTGTGGGTCATGATGACTAAGTTTTTGTGTAGTGGGCGGGATGAGCCGTGGATCCATAGAAATTCCTATAGGTCATCAACTATGTCCAATTAATTTTGAATTCTTCACTTCATCTTCTCAACTAATGTATATCTGAGAGGGACAATTCAAGTGGACCTCACCCTATTTATGGTCGACATTATTTACAATGTGGAGATGGGTGTTCATCTTTGTCTGCCTACTATCATCTTACACTAGATTTCTTATACCTTAAGAGGGAGTCGACCCACATATCTCCCATTCAGACATCTGATTTATCACCTCACTCGGGACTATAGCTTCTCACTGACAGTGGATGTACCTATGCCTCTTACCAAAATTGCAGGCGACAACATCAAAAAGATGCATCTTCCCACTTTGGTGGCAGCAAATCCAGACATCAACATGAATGCACCCGAAACAATAGATTATGTCTAGACGAGCGCTGATGCCTACAGGTCACTCTTGATGCAGCCACATCGAGACGCTTCATCAGACAACAAGATCGCTTCAACCAATTGATGCCAACACAAACAGAGATACACATGGAGCAGGCAAGGCTGGTCGGGCGACGTACCTGGATGGAAAAGATGATGCATACATTGCACCATACTACACGGGAGATTTCGGCCTTCCTAATGTGCCATCATGATGATATTTCCAGACTAGGACTAGGGTCAGATAGTTAGGAAGAGTCGTATCCTATCAGTCGTATCAAGTCTTTTGATATTTGACCATCCTAGTCATGTGATTCCTTTTTAATTAACAAAAGATTGATAAACAATTTTTTTGTTACATGAACATTTTGGATGATTATCTTGTTATAAATGTTTTGACTTATTTTGATATTATATCGATGTTGTTATTATGTTATGCATGCTATACATCATTGTCACATTGAGTATTTAAATTGCCCAATGTCTCTCTGCTTTTATGCTTTATGATTTAACATATTTTTAAGATTAAACTGATGATATATGTTTATGTATGAATCCTTTACCAATCACTAACAAAAGGGGAGAGAACATACTTCCACCAATGTGTTGTGTTGTATCTTTTTTATAACACTTTTTGTGCATAAAGTTAGCGAGAGCAGTGAAGACTACATACAAAGATGTACATACTATGTAAATGATTTGAGTTAAGCTAATTCTGTAAATCTTATGAAATATGCAAGGTCATGTAAAGTTACAATATTGTTGAGTTGTATAGGTTTTTTCATGTAATTGAAATAGGGCGAGATTGTAAGTGCCATATTTTATCAATTAGCATGAGTTGTGAGTCATCAAGTCCAAAGAGCCCCATGGAAGACTGAAGACTAAAGACTAGAAGATCATAAGCATCCAAGTAGTGGAAATTCAAAGAAAAGATAAAATGTTATAACATCTTCAAAACCTACTCTCAAACCCTCAAACTTGACCTTCCAACTAACCTAAACCCAATAAGAAAAACCAATCCAATATGAGCTAGTAAGTGATCATGGGAAGAAAACTATTTAAAAAGACTTCAAAAAAATAATTTATTTTTTATCCTATTGACCACCCATAGAGGGGCCTTCGAAGGCATCAAAGACTGCTTGATGAGATCAAGTAGATAGATTAAACTGTCCAACAAGCTTAAGATTAAATTTTGAATTCTTCTGATGGCATTGAGACACCTTCGATGACATCAAAGGGACACCTCGATGACATCGAGTGGACACTTCAAAATGTCTAGCAAGATCAAGTAAAATTCCTAATTTTTTGATGGGATCGAGGAACCTTCGATGGCATTGAAGGGACACCTAGATGGCATCGAAGACCACTCAATGACATTGAGTAGATGCTTCAAAATTATCCAGCAAGCCAATGAAAAAGGTCCCTAATTTTCTCGATGGCATCGAAGGGTCACCTCGATGACATCAAAAACCACTAAATGACATCGAGTGGATGCTTTAAAATTGTCCAGTAAGCCAATGAAAATGGTCCTTGATTTTCTCAATGGCATCAAAGGGTCACCTCGATGGCATCAAAGACCACTCATGTCTTCAAGTAGACAACCTAAACTATCCAACAACCATTCAAGAGAAAATCGTATTTTCTCAATAGTATCAAAGGGAACTTCGATGCCATCAAAGTTGATAGATTTTTGCCCATATTTTTACCATTGTAAATCCACCTACTTAAACGAAATGGGGGTTTCTTTACAAATGGTATGGAATTTATCATTTAATCCTTGTGTTAAGGACATTCATTGAGCATTTAAAGCTTAGATTAAATAATGAACTCCAGCATTCATTAATGCTTTAGTAGCCACCATTAATGGTAAATGTTTGTGTTAGAAAGCATTGAATGCTTAACCTTAGGGATCCTAACCACAACAAAAAAGATTCATCATTAGCGAGTTAGGATTTAACTACCCTTGACCCATACCTCAGCATGCCATAAGGCATTTCATTATCAAGATTGTGGTTCAAGGGTGCTGAAGATGTTTTCATGATTTAGAAAGATCTTTATATCAGTGTATTGACATAAAAGCAAAAAAGGCAGATATGTCTCAAGTACCATATTCATCGGCATAGGGAGTCTTATATTTGTCGTGGTGTGCACCAGACAAAACATTGTGCTAGAGATGAGAGCAGTTAGTAAATCCATGATGAACCAGAGTATAAATCATTGGATTGTTGTGAAGTGAATCCTTTATTGCTTTAACGGTACTTCTATGGTGGTTATTTGTTATGATGCCAAAATTTAAAGTTGGTTGGGTTTATAGATGCAGATTGTGCAGGATATCATGATAAAAGAAGTTTTGTTATAGGTTATATTTTCTCTTTGGATAACGATGTGGTTAGTTGGATGTAGAGATCGCAGTTCGTGGTGGCTTTGTCTGCTATAGAAGTAGATTACATGTTAGCTACATAAGCATGCAAGAAAGCTATTTGGCTGAAGAGGTTGTTAGAATTAAAATTCAAGAAAAAAGTGGTGGTGATTCATTGTCACTGCTAGAGCTTTTTTATACTTAGATAAAAATCAAATATTTCTTGCTCAAACCAAACACATCGATGTTCAGTGTCACTTTATTCATGACATGGTGGAAGATGGTCAGATCTCATTGCAAAAGATTTACACCGACGACAACATAGTAGATATGCTGACAAAGACAATTTATTTGATGTAGGACTTTTCTTGAGCTTGTTGTTACCAAATGATTAGTGACATTTAAGTAGTTGTTATTGGAAATGTTTTTCACATCATTAGAGAAAACAGTCTTGAAGTGGGAGAAAGTTAAGACAACACCTTAGGTATAGAAGTAGATGTGCCCTACTTGGATTCAACCTTTATTCCCTTTCCTAGTTGCATATGTATGTATGTGCGTAAGTGTGAATGGTTTGAAGCCTAGTTCCCATGGAACTTTTATATGTGTATTCTCTTATGATTTTTATCTATATAAAGTGAGGGCTATAGTTAGAGGGAGTTAGATTATTCCATTAATTCATCTTTTGGGGCATTCCTTTGTGTGAGATTCCTTACATAGGTAGTAGAAATGTAAGTCTTGTATTTTTATTTCTCTTATTTTTAATGAAGAAGAAAGTTTTGTATTGTTGCCCCATAAAATAGGCTTATTGTCAAACCATATAAATCTCTATGCCTCTTGTCTCTTATTTTTGTTTGACCATTTTCTTTTATATTTTGGCCTTACCTACATTGATCATGTGTGGGTGTTTTTTCAAAACAATATGATAAAATGGAATAACTTACCTCTCTCTAGCATCTCTTTAAGGGAAATGCAATAAATTTATTCTCTTTGTTAGATAAGGGGAAGCCTTTAAGAGATCGGCGTGGAATAATATAACAATCTTACTTCCTAATGATTAATATGAATGAATAGTATCATCTCTCCTTCATCAAGGCTTAGAGGAAAAATATCTAATCTACCATTAAGCCCCATAGGGCACCTCGTCAAGTTAAAGTGTCAAACTCCTTGCCAATAATTTTATGAAATTAATGTGCATTAGAGGGTTAAAATTATGTTGCAAATTAATTGTGTACCTAGCCACTAGATAGGTTATCAAACTATCTAAGATATTGTAGATGGTTGGAATTTTAACAAAATAAAATTTTGAGATGTGATGCAAATTTAAACAGTTAAATTTTGATCATGACATTAGTGCACCAAATGTTCACTAAGAATCGATGCACCAACATCTCCTTAATTGAAAGCTAGATCCAAAGAACCAGTTTGAAAATTTTTAGAGGTTATGCCAATCTTGTAGCTCAAGAAACCACCATATATCCAAGCCAGAGTAAGAAGAGAAGAAGGAAAAGAAGCTCTGTCATTCCACATAACCCTTCATTCAATTAAAGCTCCACGAGAAGGGTGTCTTTATGGCCATAAGCCATATTTGTAAAGCTGAATAAAGAGTAACCTATTGGAATCAATAATTCTTTTGTGACTTTAGGCAAAGTTGGGCTTCTAAAACCAAGGCGGAAAGAATAGATAAAATATTCTTAAATTTACTATGATTCAGAGATTAGTCACCTCGTAAAAATGGGTAGTGTACATGTGTATATGTTTGCAAAAACACTAGTACATTTGTTTATGTTGTTCATTTCACACAATTATATGATAGTTTGGAACATTCTCCTACACATATGTACTCCAATCTCAAAATCAACTAATTGGGAGGACAACGCATGCAATCTAAGGTACTCCCTTGAGCCAAACCACACAAGGCTAGAAATTAGCTTCATCAATTCTCCTTAGCTTCTAAAAATTCATCCATAAGTTTTAACCCAACTTTGGTCCTTGAATCTAGAGCATTAGCATAACACGTATTTGGTTGCATTCATGGGCTTTGATGATGAAGGCCTCCAAGAAAGCTAGATTTCATTTTGATCGAATCAAGCATTCTCGTCCACTGGCGATCTTAGGTACATATAATGTCCAGGAATTCTCTCCTTTTCTCCCTTGCATACCTTTTCATTCAAAGCTTTAATTAATCAAACATCCCTTGTGACATGATACTGACATTGTTGCCATTAATGGTGATAATATTGTGAAAGATGAATGGTGATAATTTTGACAATATTTCCTTCAAAAGACATATGTATGCAAAACATTGGTGGACAAGTGCATAACCAATTCTCTTATGTTGCTTAGGATCTATGTTAACTCATAAAATCATGATCGTATTATTTTATTCATTTAATCACTTTAGTATGAACTTGTTACCATTGGTATGGTTTATATCCTCATCCTCTTGCTTTCCCTCAATAATCTCGTCACAATAGTTAAGGAACGTGACAAGAACTTAGATAGTCTCATCACATGTAACATTGTTTTGCTCTCTTTCCTTGATTGTCTCATCACAATAGTTAAGGAACTTGACAAGAACTTGGACAATCTCATCACAGGTAATAGTGTCCTCACTTTTAGACAATTTCTCATGCTGCCTTAAGACTCAAAATCAATGTGGCCATTTTGTCCTCTCCATTGGTGATCATAAAGACATGTGATTCCTCCTAAACACATGAGATTGCTAGTAGAAGTCATATGGTACTGGTAGTAATATTGGATGACTAATAACCCCGGTGTTATGTCTAATGGCCACCTTCATATGATATTTTGAACTCATAGCAGAATCTCGTATGCCTTGCTAATGCTATTTGACTTTAATGCCACCATTTTTGCTCTAGATCACAATTTAATCTGTTGTAGTATTGAACAACTTGTTGTAATGTTGTCTTAAATAGCTTACAATGAACCATCAAATCATAGTATTTTTATGTATATTCCTCAATGATCTTATTCCCGTGTCGTAGTTAAAGGAGATCTCAAAATGTTAGTCTTTTAGTTAGAAGGAAGGAAGCATCTTTTCACTTTTCCTTCATTTCTTACCAAGTTGAAATAGGAGGAAGTCAACTATTCTTCAAGTAAGCTTCGAGCCTTTAACAAATGTTCATTAATTTAGAGAAGACCTCTTAAGCTTCATGGCCAAAAAAATTAACTTAAGATTGTCAGTCATCTGATAGCTCTCAGAGAAATTTTCTAATGACTATAGTTAATCGTGGAAATCATGTGGATCAATATTATCAGCCTAATCTTTGACTTCAACCTTCATAAGCCTTGTTAGGTCTTCTACTCGAGGAAGTTGAGCAGAGTATAATCATGACAAAAGTCCATGGGCGCCAGAGTTCCTTGCTGCCGGAGCATTAAAAAAATTGATTAAAGAAGAAAGAAATTGAAGAAAAAGATGAAAAATACACAAGTTACATGAGCAGTAGAGTTGCGCGGGTCTGCACAACTCATAGTTGTGGTATTTGTGAAGTTGTGTGCAGTAAATGCGAAGTGGGTCCCATGGCATGAGATTCAAGCGTTTACATGTGTGAAAGCCTATAAATAGCCCCTACCCCTTCATTTGAGGGATTAGATTGGCTAAAGAGAAGATTTTGATACCTCTGACAAGTATTGGAGAGAACAAGGAGAGAAGATGAGGGTAGGACCACGCAAATGGGACATTTTACGCGGGCCCACGCAACCCCTCAATCCATGCAACCAAATGTTGAGTTACATGGATAGCCTAAAGAGAAGCACATATGCCATTTTGTTTTCATAATATTGCAGTTTTCTGAAGGATTTTGGTATTCCATTACACCATTTATGGAAGAATATGCATGAAAGAAGATTTGCACAACTCTTCACTTATGAAGAATTGAATAATATGAGCTGAAATGCTGCCGAAATCAACATTAAGCTCATATAGTACTTGTATTCTTTAACCATAAGTATTTTATCTTAGAATTAAAGGATGAGAAGGATGTAAATGAATTTAGAATAACTAAATAATATGTGATGATTGCTCTCTTCATTCTTTCTTTGTTATTATTTAATAAGATAATGCCCAAATCAAATACCTTTCATTTCTTGTCGAAACACTTGCTGAGGATGTTAAGGTTACTGATAACCTCGATAGGGCTTGTTAGTGCACTTATTTATGCACCTTATTTATCAATCACGTTTGTCATTATGCCAAGGATTCGGTTGAGCCCTTGAAAACTGAAGACCGAAGACACAAGTGGACATGAGTATTGAGAAGCAAAGAACAGGTCTATGAGGTACCTTAGTGACCCTAACCCTTGACCGAAAATAACCTTAAAACCTCTAGATGATCATGGCTTAATATGTAATCCTTGTTTGATCATCCTTTAGACTTATGAGCCTAATTGGAACATGATAAGTGGGGATAAAAGACGTGTGAAGCAGCTATAAAATCATATGCCCAAAATAACAGTTTTCGAGTGGTTCTCGATGCCATTGACAGTTGTCGATGAGAACAGAGACCAATTCAATCAGATTGATTTGGACATTCAATCTGTCCAATAAGCTCTTACAGTAAAACCTAAATTGTTCTATCAGATCATGATCCTGTTTAATGGGATCAAAGGCCTATTCAATGGAATTGAAGGACTTTTTGATTCTATCGACATAGCCATTTTTTTACCATTAGATCTCAAACTTTATATAAAGGAAATTTGGTTCTTGAGCATTCGAAGGGGTTTTGGGTAGAATAGAATGGTAGGTTATTCGATATTGATACTTCACATCTTAGACCTCTAATCCCACGAGTTTCAAGTCATCTCCATGAACTTTAATACTCTATTAATGATTTCAACCTCCTATGAGAAGATGAACTTAAACTTCATTTTTTAAAGATCAGACCCAATCTTCTACGCATATCATTTGTCTAAATCCTCTAGAAGACTATTTTAGGTGAATCACTTAATATTTAAATTGCCTCATTAGTTGTAAAAGATTTTACCACCCTCCTATTACCTTAATTATCTTAATGGAGCATTGCATGCAAGGTGTTTAATCTTTAAGCTGAAGCATTGGCAAGCATCGACCGTAACGATTAGGAGAGAAAAAGGAGAGATGATTGATTCATGAGAGAGCATCGATCAAATAACCCTAGAAAGCATGACAAATGGACTCAGTTTGATAAGTTTTGTATATGAGTTCATACTTTCTCTCCTTGTATATGATCGATGGTAAGAGTTTATAACCAAAACTCAACAAGTTCTTGTGTTGAACCTAGGCTCTTTTATTTGGCCAAATTCACCAAACACGGGTGTGTATGTGTTAGTCTCTGTAGGACCCTCTGGTGGGGGTAAACGTAGGTCCTTGTACTAAGATCGAGGTTGTTAGTTAGTTGATAGAAAATCAACTAAAGTTTCTTGCAGGAGCCTCCAGCAGGAGTTTACGTATAGACCTTGTGTAGGTGATAAAGGTTAGAGGTAAACCTGATTTAAAACCTCTGATAGTAAATATCGATATACTTTAAGAGAGAGTGCGTTTTCTAGGAGTGGGGTAAAGAAACTAAACCACTATACATACTTGTGTTTAGAATTTTTAGCACAATTCTTATTTTGCTTTTGTGATTGATTAATTGAATTATATGTGTGTATGATCGAATGAATGCTAGGAATTAAATAGTTAGCACATTCTACATGCATGTACATATCGATTATAGACTAGTTACTTAAATTTGAATATCAATTGTAATCTTGTTTGACCCACTATTGGCTTAGAAGGCTTAATGTTCATTTGTCTTAAACTATTTGTCTTACTTAGTTTAATTGATAAATTAGTTTAAGTTTGGCAATTTGAATTAATTGGAAAATTTTTATTTGGTCCTAATCAACCCCTATAGGATATAACCTTCATTCCTTAGCTCCACCAAGCTTTCGTACATAGTCATAGCATCCCACCATACAATTTTAATTGGTATCAGAGTGGGTAGCTCTTGAAGGGCTTAACTGCCTTAAGTTGATCCAAGTAGCTTAATAATGATGTCTACCTAAGAGGGATGTGCTATAATATGACCACAGTATTTTGACTTGTCTAATTATGCCTATTAGAAGGTTAGGATAAGTGTCTTTCTAAGATCCATTAACCCTATGATTTAGGTAATTATCGAATAAGTATGGACTATGCCCATAGAAAAAGTCATGATTGATGATAGAACCATTAACGCTCTAAATGATAAATATAAATATAGTACCGATGAGAGAGCTCAATATTCCCATGATGTCAAAGCTCTCAATGCTATTTACTACATGGTTTCCTTCTATGAATTATTTGTATTTACACATGTGAAATGGGTAATGAAACGTGGGACATTGAAAGTCACTCATGAGAGAACTAACACAATAAAGAGGTCGAATATATTAACTTTTAATGACCTAATTCAAAAACATAAGAATGTAATAGTTTAAAACTTTCATGGAGTTCTATTCTAAGTTGAATGATATTTGTAAATCTATATGAGGCTTATGGGAGAAAATCCCGGATGGCCATTTATGTAGAAAAATACTTAGGTCCCTCATAAAAAGATTTAACTCCAAAGTCACCTCTATTGAATAGTGTAGGAACATAGATAACATGAAAGTAGAAGAATTTTTAGGTTCTTTACAAACTTATGAACTAAAATTTATGGCCACCTCTAGAGCGAAGAAACTTGACGTCATTAAAACATCTCATAGGCATTTACATAGGCTTAAGATTGTTGAATCGGATAGTAATACTGATGATAAGGTTGTGGATTTTCAAAGAAAGTTAAAAAAAATAAAAATAAAAATAAAAAAAATCCTCAAATTGAACAGAGGGAAGAGTTGTGTCAAGAGAGACAAGATGGTTGAGAATCATAAAGGTAAATTTGTTAAACAATATAAGTAAGTACAGTGTTACAACTGTGAGGGTTATTGACATATTATCATCAATTGCCCTAGCAAAATAAGATCCAAATGTAAGACTATAGCAGCAACATGGGATGATATAGAGAAGTCCGAATCTAATTCAAGGGACTCGTCTAGTTATGAAGACCTTTATCACTTAACATGTCTTAAAGGCCTCCACCACCTTTTCCTCCTTAGAGAATTAGGAGACCATAACACCTTAAACGGGTAACCTTAGAAGGTCCCTATGGAGTTATATGGTAAATCAAAGGATTAAGCCTCATTTGTATGAGCTTATTGGTAAATATGAGGATGCTAGCCTCGTTAGTGGACACTATATGTAAATTAAAGGATTTATCTCCACTCTGTGCTTAATAGTAAAATTCAAAGATTAAGCCTTATTCATCTTGATAGTTTAAGTATTAAAGTTGCTTAATCTTGGTATCATATATTTTAACTTAGACAATCTTTGGTCATTCCTATTTCATTTGGTGAATCTTTTGAATGACCATAATAAGCATGCTCCATGTAATTAATGTTTATATGCATCTTATTCCTCTGTTAGTATGTGCTAGCAATAATATGTATGACTTATAGAGTCTTTCCATATTATGTGTTTATTGGTATATTCATAGAATTAAATCTTTGTTAAATATTGATAAAAATAGAGAGACAGATCAAGTCCCACCAAAACAAGTGTATTATGTTTTTGCAGGATTTGTTTATTGTTGTAGGGATTGATGAAGATAGGAGCAATTATGAGGGAGCATTGCAACTTTACATGTCTTAGTGTATTCGAATCGTAAATCATTTATACTTGACATGTAATATTTTTAGTTGTATTGGTATGTCATTGGTTTGAACCATAACATTTGTCTAAGTTAGGTTTTTGTCACATAATTGACAAACTGGAGGATTGTTAGTATACTTATTTGTATACATTGTTTGTCAATCACGTGAATCATTATGTTAGGGAGTCAGTTTAGCCCTTGGAAAGTTGAAGACTAAAGACATAAATGGACATGTGCATCAAGGAGTAAAGAACATGTATATGAGGTGTCTTAGTGACCCTAACACTTGACCCAAAATAACCCTAAAACTTCTAGATGATAATGGTTTAATAGATAAACCGTATTTGATCATTTCTTAAGCTTAGGAGCCTAAGTGGAACATAATAAGTAAGGCTAGAGAAGTGTAAAATTGTTATGAAATCATATGTTCAAAACAACAATTTTAAGTGGTTCTCGATCCCATCAAGAGTCTGTCAATGGGTTTCGAAGAGATTAAAGACTAATTCGATTGGATCGATTTAGACATTTAATATGTCCAATAAGCTCTTACAGTAAAACCCTGATTGTTTGATCGTATTGTGATCTTGTTCGATGAGATCGAAGGCCTATTCTATGGAATAGAATGACCCTTTAACCTTATCAACAAATATATTTTTTTGCCCTTTTTTACCATTGGAGCTCAAACTGTATATAAAGGACATTCGGTTCTTGGGTATTTAAAGGAGTTTTTGGTGTAATAGAAGTTAGGTTATTTCACATTGATATCCCACATCTTAGACCTCTAAACCCATGAGTGTCAAGTCATCTTCCTGAGCTTTAACACTCTAATGAGGATTCCAACATCTTATGAGAAGATGATCTTGAACTCCACCATTTTCTAGAGATTGAACCAAATCTTCTTGGCATATCATTTGTCTAAATCCTTTAGAAGACCCTTCTAGGTGAATCCCCTAGGATTTTAACTACCTTATTAGTTATAGGATATTCTATTACTCTCCCATACCTTGGTAATCTTAATGGAGTATTACATACAAGGTGTTTGATCTTGGAGCTAAAGCATTGGCAAGCATCGACATCAACGATTGGGGGGGGGGGGGGGGGGGAGGGAGTTGAGATTAAAAGGAGAGCTGATTAAAGCATGTGAGAGCATCGATCAAGCAACTTAAGAAGGTGCAAAAAAGGAGCTCGATTTGATAAGTAAGTTTCATGTATGAGTGCATACTCTTTTTCTTGATGTATGATTAAGGGTAAGAGTTTGTGATCTCTTTTCTTATATATAATTAAGGGTAAGAGTTTATGATCCAAACTCGATAGGTTCTTATGTAGGACCTAGTCTCTTGTATAAATTTGAATTCACCAGACATGGGTGTGTACGTGTTAGTGTTCATGGGAGCCTTTGACAGGAGTAAACGTAAGCCATTGGACTAGAACTAAACTTGTTAGTTAGCCTATAGAAAACTAACTATAGTCTCTTGTGGGAGCCTCTAACAAGAGTATAAGTGCAAATATTAAGTAGCTTGTAAAGGTAGAGGTAAACCTGATTTAAAACCTCTAATAGTGACTACCGATACACTTTAAAAGAGAGTGCATCTACCGAGAATGCAGTAAAGAAACTGAACCACCATACATGCTTGTGTTTGGAATTTGTTTAACAAATTTCTTATTATGCTTATAAGATTGATTTGTTGAATTATATATGTGCATGATTAGATGAATGCTAGAAATTGAATAGTTAGCATATTCCACACACATGTACACTAATGTTTATAGACTAGTTGCTTGAATTAGAATATCAATTGTAGTATATTTGATTAGACCCACTATTGGCTCAGAAGCCTTAGTGTCAATTTTCCTTACATAGTTTAATTAGTAAATTAGTTTGAATTAGGAAATTGACATTAATTGGTAAAATTTTATTTGGTCCTAATCACCTTATAGGACATAACCTTCATTCCTTAGCTCTGCCAAGCTTCCACACATACTCGTGGTATCCCACCATGAAATTTTAGGTCTCGTACTCATATCCATGATTGGAACCATCTCTTCTTAGTAATTGGCACAAGGATGCTTAGGCGATTAATTCTTTAACTTCATATATTACAAAATTATCTCTCATATTAATTTCTTCAAGGGTAGACGACCTATCATTCATCTAACTCATTTGCTCACAAAATTATTCAAAATGCTCCTCCGATTATTGTATGGCTCTCATAACATCACTCTAGATCTGAAAGTTCATTTGAAGATTCTATGGAGTCCAGCTTCTAGTGGATACTAACTAATTGGTATCAAGGGGGGTGGGGAAGTGGTCCAAGTAATAAAAAAAAATGGCAGAATTATAGAACCTAGTTACCTGGTTATTTTCGGGTTGTTTACGAAATGATTTAAGTCAAAGCTTTGGATCTTTCATCAAACTTTACGTGCTTGGACAAATTAGAAGAATGTAATGGTATTGATTGTAGGAAAATATAAAGTATTATTTATACTAAAAGGTTGTTGGACTGAAAGGTTCACAATGGTACATGTTACATGGGAATGTAAGAATCATTCTGCAATTGTTTGTAGGCGGTTTTGGATATAAAGTATAGGATATAAGGGATAATTGTTTGGAAATTGATGACTTGAAAGGTTACAACTAGGCCTTAATGACTGTTTATGGGCCTCCAATGGCGGGTAGGGATCCTAAACTATCATTGGGGTTGTAGATGGAACTGAGGCTGGAAGTGTGTAACAAAGGTTGGGAATAGGGCTATTGTTGGAGTTTGATGACAAAAAATGGGTGTATAGGGGGGTTAGATTATGGTATTTAGTATGGTTTTGAGGTTTACGGTTTGTAGTTAGTTTCCCATGTCATAAGAGTGATATGATTAGACTTTAAGACTGAAATCTTCTAGAAAACCTGAATTATAACAAGCCACCTACAGAAGATCAACAAAAAAATTAATCTTCAAAACTGCAGCAAAAGCTAGAGAGAGGTGCAAAAACCCCAGTGTAATAGGCTATAGGGGCTATGTCACTATGTAGATTTAGTGAAAAGATAAAAAAGAAAGAAAAAAAAAAAGGCCCAAGTGCAACTTTCTCTAATTCAAATTAGTGCATAGCTAGATCCAAGGAACTAGTTTGTAGAAATTTAGAGGCCATTAACCAATCTTGCAGTTAGGGAAATAACTATAAATCCAAGTAACAATACAACAAAAATAGATGAAGGAAAAGAAGCTTTTCTCCCCTCATCCCACCAAACAATAAAAAGAAAAAGGAAAATTTTCCACCACAAAAGAACATAATTCTTTGTTCAATGCAAATTTCCATAAGATGGGTGGCTATATTGATGGTTATACAATGGGAGTATATGCTGCTTCAAGGAGGTGTCTGTTCTCTCTCTACAACACTTTTCTATTAGGGAGTATATGAACAAGTGGTTTGAGATTTAATATAATTGTTAAGTAAATAGGTTTGAAAATCAATGGAAACATACTCCCCACTATTATCAAAATCCAATCCTTGACTTTTGCACCGAACTGAGAAAACATTTTATTAAAATCCAAAGATGGAGAAACCTTCATCCTTAGATTTCATAAGACAATCTTGAACTCTCTACAAGCTTAATAAACATCAACTAAAGTAATATTCAAAAGGAGCATGCACACAATTTAAATGAAATAAAAGGTTAGACAAGAGAGAACACTAGGATTGTATATTTCTTATAATTAAAAAGAAGAAAATTATTCAAACATCAGATGAATGAATAAATGAATATAATCAAAAGATGTAGGGGATTAAATTAATATCTAACAAGTAACACGGCCAATGATACATCTTATATATGTTTTTCTAAATGAAAAAGCGCATATTAGAATAATTTTTGAAAGTATGTAGGTAAGATAAACCTGCTAAGCAAATCACGTTCTATTTGAAGATCAAGATCCTTAGATCCACTCCTAGCACGGGTTCCAGCTAAAGCCTCGCTTGAAACATTAAGATGTTTTCGATGAAATAGTTGCTCTGGCTGTTAACAAAGTTTCCATACAACAAAGAAATTAGTCAGAATTAGACCTAGCTACTTAATTCAATCATAATTTATTATTATGATTACGCATATGCAAGATATTAATTACTGTTAAACATAATATTCAATGGTTTGTACCAAAACGCTCTAGAATAAGCAAGATCTAGTTTTTACTTCACATGACATGCATGCCTTGTATTTTTAGAATAAATCTACTTATCAATTATATAAAAGACATTTAAGTCAACAGAAAAGCCCATGATAGGAGAAGTCAATAGGGTTCTGAATCTTTTGATGCAGAGACAAAATAGTGTGTGAATACACTAGTTTGTGCAAGTGGGGGAGCATGGTTTGGTCATCAAGACCATTCATCTTATTAGCTACATCATAGATGGGGAATGCCCTTAACTTTTCCCATCCCTTCAAATTATATCCTACGAAGTTTGATGGTTAGGTAAAAAACTCTAGCAACATTTCAAAAAAGAAGACCAAGAATCGGGTGGTTAGGATCAAACTATTTGGAATATTTTTGGGAAATCCCTCACACATGGAGGGGCCATCGGAACCATGGGAACCATGTGTATTGACTGTGTGCCCGGAGACATTATTTGCATCCTGATGCATTAGGACCTTATAACTTCTCCCATAATAGGGAAATATAGCAGAACTACCCACAAAAATATTAGGTTATAAAAATATCAATACTCTGTAATCCATAAAAAATATTAGGTTATAATGGTAAAAGAAAAGAAATAGAAAATCATGCATTAATTTAACAAAAGAAACTGATTACCACTTCTGAAATCAAGAGAAAAAAGAGTTTTTTTTTTTTTTTTTTTTTTTTTTTTTAAAAAAAATTTACCCTAGGAATAAAATAATTAACACATTTGGTTGGTTGGTTGGTTGAAAGAGTTGTTCAACAAGATTGTAAGATTGAAGAAAATGCCAGACACATGGAGTAGAAGTGTTGGAGTTGCACTAACTATAATGGATTGAACTTACGAGCCACACTATGAATCTTTGGGAGAGGAAATGGGCAAAAATTAAGGCATGAGGTGAATGTATTAGAAAATTAGTTTGGTTTTATGCCAAGGAAGTCATCCACGTTATTCGCTTGTTTGATTACTGTTTTGAAATTTCTGTGTTTTGTATTGTTAGGTAGAAAATATGTTTGTGTTGTGGTTTGAGCTTAATATAGCTAAAAATTGTTGAATAGAGTGCATGCCGTTCATTTTTTTTGTTAGGTATTGTCCCTAGATTGGGAGTATTGTAACTCCCGAGATTCAGCCTACAAATTAATTTTTATCCCAACCCACCCTCCTACAAAGCATGCCACTCCCGATCCCAACATGGGATTAGGAATGTAGTTTCGTTTCATAGACCCTTGGCATTTTGGACCTAGTGTTAGCACTCCTAGATTTGAAGGATCTGACGACATAAGAAATCCAATTCCAGTTAGACAAACCTTGACCCTAAGCGATAGAACAACTCCCTGTAGTAGAAATGGTATGGAACCATTTAACGTATAAACTTAGGCTTTGGATTATAACTACTGAGTTACAGACTAGGCTACTAGTTGTCTTAGGCAGTGTAAGGCCTAAATATGCTAAGGGATAGTACGTTAGATTTGGTTGGAATGGGACTCCCTTCCTTCGGTAGATCCCTTTATGGCTTATAGACTTCTGTTGTTACCCATAGGAAGGAACCATACGCTCTCAGGGAACATTTATAACTCCCTCAGATTGAACTTAGAATGTACTAGCACACCCCTTAGAATTGCCTTCCCCAAGGACTTATTGCATTTGGGAATGCGGAATAAAGGAACTACATGTAAGCGATGTATTCGCGGTTTGAATCGACTTCTTAATCCTAGTGGTTACCAATAAATCCAATGCTCTGATCAAGCAGAGGATCGGCGTCGACTCGGATTAAGAACTGATACAATGCATTTTCTGTCCTGATTAGACAGAAGGTTCAACGTATCCGGCTTAGACCCACTATACAACCTTTCTTCTGTGATGGCCCAACCATCTACAACTAAACAGGATCACATTGTCTTTGGGAAATGGCGAGGACTTAAAGCCAGTAGAGGATTCGACATCTTGTCACCAATTCATACCTGCCCCCGAGCTTAACCACAATAAAGATTAGGCTCATCTCTATGATCATAGATACCAATGCCATAGAACGCATCATTAGCAAGGAAAACCATGTAGAGAAAGATTGTTTCCATTTTAGGTCAAGGATAGCCTCTAAGTTGCGCCTCGTTCCGATATACGGATCGATGCTAAGATTCTTCAACCTTCAGTAAAACTAAGTTTTAAGGGGGGTAGAACGTATTGAGTCCAATCCACTTAGGTTAGTCAATGCTCCCGTTCGATCAGAGTGGCGCAGCGGAAGCGTGGTTGGCCTCCTCCCCACTGGCCCAAGATCGAAACCTTTGAGTTAGGTTATACGTAAAGGTTAGGTCGTTAAATAAGATTTGAACCTTCCTTAGAATGTCAATACTAAAGTCTCTCTAGGTACTCCTTGCCCTTCGCCAATGTCGGGGACGACATTGTGTTTTAAGGGGGGTAGATTGTAACACCCCGGATTTTGGCCAATCTGGGATTTGACGTCCTTAGGCAATGGGTCAACTAAAACACCTGGAAAATCGCTCAGAATCCAATTTCATAGCCAAAGAAACCACTTAGGATTAATTCCTATGGAAATTTAGCGTAAGTTAGCTAGCGCAACGTTGGAGTAGCTGGGAAACAGTCCCTGATCACTTTAAATACGTTCTACAAGACCCAAATCGAGTAGAACGTATGACTCCATAATACTCTATAACCTCGGATCAAACTCTAAGCGGGTTTGTTCTCTGGACCACTTTGAATTCTTGTATTGGATTTAGACCGCGCGTCGAAAGTCCGTTACTTCCTATCTTAGACCGTTAGAACCGCCCAGCTGGACTTGACAATCATTTCAAAAATCAAGTCAAACCGATAATCACAGACTATTTCATTGAGCCCGGACTGAAGAGACCGCGAATAGGGACAGAATTGGAATTTCAAATTCAAATCTGACACACGACTTGACACGTCAGTATTAAGCGTTCTGACCGTCAGAATTCATCCAGATTACACCCTCGGATCAGGAAAAATTTCTATTTATTATTATGAGACTTCCAGCCCTGATCTACGTGCGGTGACCGCTGAACTGAAACTGGTCCGCCACGTGCGATCTGCGAACCCTGCCGGACTGAAAACTTAATACGTGCTATATCTGGTACGCATGAGCTTAAGTCCGATCGCATTCGACCAGGGGACCACCAGAAATCATCTTTTGGACCGAAACAGCCCCGCTTTGGTTAAGCATCAAGTGAACTTTGTTCCCGAGCCTATTCCGGGCATTTTTAAGCTTATAAAAGGGGTTGAAACCCTCTCATATCTCTCCCATCCGAATTTGGGAAAAGTCCTAGATTGAGGGAGAGAAAAGGTGAGAGATTGTGAGAGAGGTGGGAGAGAATTTCCTGCTGCTGGTACTACCTGCTACACGTGTTTAAGCCACGCGATCCAAGCACTTTCCCGGCGATTCCTCCACGTTTTCAGGTAAGAAATAGCCCTAGAAGTTGCTGATTTGATGTTTCTTCCGTTCCATAGCTTGATAGTTAGTAAATCTCGTAAAACAGGTTCTCTTATCGCTGTAGACGAAGCGTATACGCTCCGTTCGAATTTCAACATCCATAAGAGACAAGGTGCGGATTTTAGACGCTTTGATTGACTGTTTCCAAAGCTTTCAATGTCGTTTAATAGTAGATTCTTGACGGCAACGCCATTTGACATGTACAACATGCTGTACGTTTCCTGTTTCGTAAATCAACAAAGAATATGAGATTTAGGGCATTTTAGTCATTTGTAGGAAGTACCGTTTTCATTCATAGTTTGCTGATGTGATTGACATGAATTGTTGTCGCATTAGAATGTTAGGAATGCGTGCGTAATTAGTTTGGCGAAGAGATTCGCCTAAACGCGCATTTCGGGTCGACATACTATATGTAGACTCAATTGTGTAGTGTAAGTGTTTGTATAAATGCTTGTATTAGTATGTATTGAATTAAATGGTGTTATGAATTAATTTGAGATTGATTTCTCAATTGTAAATGATTTCCTACATGTTAGCCGTATGTACAATTTCATTATATGTATGAAATACATATGTTTGATGTTGCACTTAAGTGGTATGCTATAACATGTACTTGATGATTTCATTATGGTTTAGTTGAGATTGAATTCTCAATTAATAGGCTAATGGAGAGGATTTCCTATATGTTGGCGATATGCATAATTTCATTATATGTGTGAGAGACATGTGTAGGATGATTTACTTAAGTTGTACGTTATAACAGGTGTTAACATGCTCACATGGTTGTATTTCATTTCCATTACTCTTACATGAATGTTGACATGATTCCATGATTGTTTGGGACTATACTTAGTCCAGGCAGTCGGTAACCGAGCGAATTCGTGGTTAGTTTATCTTCGCCACGAACGACGCGTCGATGAACGCGAGCCGTGTTCTGGAGTTGGTGGCAGTGGTTAGGCCACACGAAGTGTTTTACGTACTTCATGTCGTCAACTTGAGATGCGATCGCGCTAGTCGAGCCCGTCAAGTAACCCGACTGGCCATTGTATGTTCACCCTGCATGAGTCATAACTGCTTGAACCTAGGGTACTGAACTTACCATTGTAAACCCTGTTAACCATGGTACCTTGATCCACAAAGACTCATGAGCCGGGCATAGTGGTATGGGACACCGTGGTCGAGCTGTCGGCCTACGCTGGGGCCACAAACCTCCCCGTAGTGACCAGTGAGCACCTAGACTCGTGAGCAGATTATGGTGGTATGGGACACTATATTCTAGCTGTCGGCCTACACTGATCAGGCGACGAGTCCTTTGTAGTGACCGCGAGCGTATTCTGAGTCTATGGGAGGCGACGACCCTTCAGTAGCAGTAGAGTACAGTAGGCCTGTATTGATAAGGTGATGGGGGAGCGGAGCAACGAGTGCGTGCAACAGCCCTGACAGCCCTTGCAGCGACCTACAAAATATACATCGTATGAGATTACTAGGAGTGACGACCCTAGACAGGATCTGTGTTGGGATTGATACAAGGGAAGTACCTTAGTTTCCCAATCCTGTTGTTTGAATGGACTAATAATAATCCGAAAATCATATCACCATAGCATTGCATGTGCCTGGAAGATGTGGAGCACTCTAGGGAGTGTGGCATGCCGCGGTCGTAAGATGTTGCCGCATGAGGGTGATCGTCGGTGAGGGCATACATCACGTCATGTCATAATTGCATTAACAACAGTATAAGGATTGTTTGATTTACTGCTTTACTATTATTGCATGATTGATTTGATAACATGTTAATCTTTGCTCTATTATTCCACTGAGTTAGCTACTCACTCCCACGTTATGGGACGGTGTTCCTGGACACCCACCAGACCTTCTTGTGATTGCAGATGATGGCGCGGCCTGTGAGGCGGAGCCGAACTTGATGATGATGAGGAGGATCCCTCCTTTATGCGTGTTCTGATCGACGGGATTACAGGGAGGTTGATTAGATACTTTGACATTTGTCATTTTATATTTTTAGCGCACTCATGTATATTCGTTTCATCTACTTTTGGAGTATACATGTATGTGTATAACCTGGTAACATGTTCAGACTCTGGAGACATACAACAGTTTATATATGTTATACATACTATTACAGACTTCCGCTGGTTAATTTAACTGTCTCTGGAGTATGATATGCTGTTCTGGCTTAATTTCACTCATGTTTAATACATTATCATAGACAACATTCAATCATACATATCTATGTTGCATAAATAACATTTTGGAACTCGGGAGTTGGGTTTTTGCTCGACCCCCCGATTTTCGGGATGTTACATGCACTGATTAACAATGACTTATCTAAATAGAATGCTTGAAAAATGCAAAGTGAAGGACTAAAAGGACATGGGTGAAGGTAGTAAGAAAGGAATTGAGGAACTATGGTTTAACAGAGGATATGGTTCATGATAAAGTACAATGGTAGAAGAAGATTCATGTAGCTTACCCCAATTAGTTGGGATAAGGCTTAGATGATGATGACGATGGTGGAATAAGCTACACATTTGAAACCTACAGGTCTCATCTAAAAAGAAGAAATCAAAATTGAGAGTCATGGATAGACATCTTCTATTATTTTGCAATAGTCTCGATTGTAAGGTTCGTATCCTAGACCATACCATTCCTTAGACTTTCCCTCCCTGTCAAATCTTGGCAACCCGCGACTGTAGTCGGTAGTTGTGCGCGACCCTAAGTCCCATCCCATAGATCTGAGTTGACTTGACTCAAAACTTATACCCTAGCGAACGCGCCGTCGCCGCGGTTCCAACGCCACATCTTGCGCACTGATGTGATACCTAGGCTAGGAGTAGTGGACCCGCGTATATTTCAAGGAAACGTCATACGTTGTAAACCTTGAGAGAATCTCTACCCAATCTATCAGATCAATCAATCAAGTGCAAGTCAAGTACAACCCATCACACCCATCCCTCTCTTACACAAGCCATCCTTAAAGTCAACTCTCTCTTACACACACACATCCCTCTCTTACACAACCCATCCCTTTTCATCCCATCACATCCCCTTTCCCTCTCATTCACTCTACCATTTCCAAGCAACCAAAGAGAGCAACCGTCCAAGAAAGAGAAGCTCCAAGGATAGCCAAGTTTGTGACCCACTCCCTACCCCAAATCTCATATCTTAACCCTTCAATCTTCATCATCCTCCATCAAAGAAGAAGCCAAAGAGCCTAGCATCCCAAGGAACTAAGAAAAAGTGTAATCGGTCAGTGAATCTTCATTATTGGTAATAAAGGGATTTCCACCATTGATTTTAATGATTTAAGGGCCCACATGTGGTGGGACCTATTTAATGTATGCATTGTATTGAGTAAAGGGAGGGCTCATGGTGGCAGAGTCCCTCCCCTCCACTCTCTCTCTCTCTCTCTCTCTCTCTCTCTCTCTCTCTCTCTCTCTCTCTCTCTCTCTCCCCTTCCCTTTCTTTTATGATGATGTGTGGCCCACCTGATGGTGCATGTATAGGACATCCACCGTCCAGAAATTTTCTGACGTCCAACAAGTTTCAGATGGATTGGATGTCTCGTTGGTGGAGCCCACCCTGTTGTCCATTTCGGGCCAGCCTAGTTGAAGGCAAAAACACAAATATCGGCCTAATCCTGGGGTTGTGTGGCCCACCCTAGTGGACCTTACTGTGACGTATGCATTCTATATCCACGTCGTCCACATGTTGGGCCACCTTGCTACGTGTCCAGTGGGCAGGCCTGCTGCTTGTCCATTTGGACAGGCCAGGAGAAAGGAAAATACAAATATCAACTTGACTCAAATCAAGTGAGCCATGTGTATGTGGACCCCACATAATGTATACATTTCATCCATGTTGTCCACCGTCCAATAAGGGACGGTGTAACTGTAAGTGCTATGATTTCATATCCCTTTAGTTGTCAAATTTTGTGGTGCCAAAACCTATTTCTATGTCTTGTATATCTTGTGTTTTATGTTTGAAGACTAGTCATTGCAATCAACATCGCATTTCAAGTCAAGATCTTAAAAGAAGAAAGTTTTCAAGTCTTGGATGAAGAAATCAAGAATAGAAGTATTCAAGGTTACATGTTCAAGGTTTGATCAAGTTCAAGTTTACTAGAAGATTTTGTCAAGTCAAGATCAAGCTTATGAAGGCCTACTACAAGTTTTGAATATTCACAAGCTTCTCTTAAGGGTCATCTGCGTGTACAGACTTTCAATGTCCATCTCACTTTTAAGGTTTGTTTGACCTTAGATTGACCTTAGGATGGGCTTTATTATAGGTCATTCCGGAAACATAACTCATATATCTTTATATGCTTATTTGGAGTGTTCTATGACCAGTCCTAGGGACTTCAAGACCAGTCCTAGCTTTGCTACGACCAGTCTTAGGTTTTTCAGGACCAGTCCTAGGTAGTTGAAGATTTTCAGATCTTTTTAGCTGTCCTACGACCAGTCCTGGACATCCTACGACCAGTCGTGTGAGTTCTACGACTCATCCTTCGACCGGTCGTAGACCTACGACTCAAACACCAGCAACCATTTTTGGGGTCCTACGACCGGTCGTAGGTGTCTCACGACCAGTCGAAAATCTTTGGAGCTACGACCAGTCCTAGGATCCTAAGACCAATGGTAGACGGGATTTTTCAGTCTATAAATTGAGCACGAACTTCAGAGTTTTAGCACTTTAAATCAATTCTATTCAAGCATTCTTTAGGATATTCTCTGAGATAAGTTTGTGTTTATTTTAAGCTGCTTTGTGCTTATTTAATATTCATTTTGCTAGCTTATTCTTATTTGATTTTGATCTACATTCCAATCTTATTAGAAAAGGAAAATTTCTGTTATTCCTTCTTCTGGATTCAAAATCAAATAGATCTAGCCCGTTTGATCTAAAATCAATTAGACTTAGAACCATTCTTAAAGTGAGTATTAGACTTTGAACGTCGAATCGAACTTCTACTCCGATTGGTTCTACCGGGCTTCACCAAAAGGTGATTCAGGTATTTTACATGTTTTGTAATTTACTTTCTCTGGTTTTTGTTTGAGATTCACCAGAAAAATATCATTGTATTGGTTATCTGAGGAGAGCCAGAAAACTCAGATTGTGGGGTTTTTGGATTGTGTAAGCCCGAGATCAAAGACACAATTATGAAGGTTTTAGATGAACCTGTGAAACCTATTTTGATAGTGCATGCTAATATCCCCTGTGTGAGGATATTAGGAGTGAAGTAGCAAGCTGTGTGGCTGTTGGATAACAGTTGGCGTACACACAGGCGAACCACTATATATCGTTGTGTTGTGGATGTGCTTTATTCTTTCATTCTTTTATTCATTCTATTTTGGGGAGAGTGTTTGTGGATGAATGTTGTAATCACTTCAAGCAAGTGTGGATGTATGTTGTAATAACTTAGGATTTATTTTTCGCAAGTTATTTTGATTTCATTGCTTATTATTTCTCTTTGGTTTGTGATACAAGGATGTTCTAGAAATAAGGTTGTCCTACCTTAAACCTCTGGTTTTTTGTGTAAGGTTGTCCTTAGAACTGATATAGTATCAATCTCTTTATTTTAGGCTATTGTGATTGTTTTATATTCAGCATTGTGCTTTAAATCTTTTATTATTCTGCTGTTATTATTTTTATTTGGCATTGCCCTATTCACCCCCCCCCCCCCCCCTCTAGGGCATATAGCTAGGCCCTTTCAAGTGGTATCAGAGCCATAATAGCTCGTGCTTATTGTTTATTTATTGGATTTATTTCCTGAGCTAACGATCTAAGCTATATTAATATGTCAAAATTTGGTAGCCTATCAGTCACTAGGCCACCACCCTTTAATGGCACAAACTATGCCTATTGGAAAGCCAGGATGAGGATCTTCCTCAAATCCTTGGATGAAAGTGTGTGGCTAGCCACAGTGAATGAATGGAACCCTCCTATCACTGAAGTTACTAATGACGATGGTTCAAAAACTATGAAAATAACGGCTTATTCTCTTTGGACCACACTTCAGAAAAGTGAAAGTAGCGTTAATGCAAAAGCACTAAATGCAATTACTTGTGCATTATCACCAGATGAATTCAAAAGAATCATCTCTTGTGAAAATCCAAAACAAGCATGGGATATATTAGAAATGACACACGAGGGTACATCTATTGTCAAGAAATCTAAAGTCCAACTCCTCACAACTAAATTTGAAGAAATTCATATGGAGGAGAATGTGATGTTTATGGACTTCTACACTAGATTGAATGACATAGTGAACTCTATGTGGGGTCTTGGTGATAAAATCCCTGAAAGTAAAGTGTACGCAAAAATACTACGTTCACTTCCTGAACGGTTCAATTCTAAAGTGACCGCGATTCAAGAACTTCGTGATACGGATACCATGAGGGTTGAGGAATTAGTTGGTTCACTTCAAACCTATGAGTTATCCTTTAAGGCTCCTAAAGAAAAATCAATAGCCCTCAAATCATCTAAAAATATTTCTCAAGAGAGCACTTCAGATTCAGAAAATACCGAAGATGATATGGCACTTTTAGCAAAAAGATTTTACAAAATTTTCAAAAACAAGAAAAAGGTTGATTTTTAAAAATCAAATGATAAGAGACGATCTAAACGTAGAACTCATAAATCCTTGAAAGATAGTCAATGTTACAACTGTCAAGAGTATGGGCACTTATCTAACAAATGTCCTAAAAAGGACAAATCAAAAAGGAAAAGCATGATGGCTACTTGAGATGAATCATCTGATTCTGAATCCTCTTCTAAATCAGAAGATTCTGAAACCGAGTCGGGCGATGGTGTTAAAGCCTTTATGACTCTAGCCAAGATCACCTATTCAGATCATGATGATACATCTAGTGAAGAAAATCTGAATAGTGATTGCGATAATGAAGATGATCTTCAAGATGCTTATAATGACCTTTATAAAGAGAGATGTAAAATTGCTGTCAAGCTTAAATTATAAAAAGAAAAATTTTCTAAGCTTAAGGAAGATTATGAGTCTCTAGTCTTAGAAAAATCTCATATTTCTGATTCTTTTGAAAAAACCAAAAATGATTTAGATTTCAAAACCTCTCAAATTGAAGATTTGAAATTCGAAAAAGAGAAACTAAAAAATGAGGTAGCTTCTCTTCTGAGTTTGAAAGACACATGGAGATATGCCCAAGGAGATCCGAAATTGGAAAAATTATTGTCTGTATCAAGAAAATGTGGCGATCGATCCGGGTTGGGCTATGATAAAAATACATCTCCTAAACAAAAGAACATTGCCCCTAGATTTGTTAACGGAGAGTCTTCGACCTCAAAAGAAAAGAATACCTATCAAGGTTTTTCCAAAAATTCTAGGTCTTTCCAAAAACCTAAAAGTGGCCATGTCAACTTTAATTTTCAAAACCGAAATCAATTAGCTGAAAAAATTATTGATCTTCTCAAGGAGTTATTAAAGTCGAACTCTATAAATCGTTCCTACGACAATAGACAGAAAAAGACCATCTATACTCCTAAACCCAAAACAGTTATAAAATGGGTTCCTAAAGTTGCCAGCTTGGTTGCCCACACTGCTTTCAAAGCAACAAGCCATTCAAAGTGGTACCTAGATAGTGGTTGCTCCAGGCATATGACAGGTGACAAAGCTTTATTCACCGATCTTAAAGATATGACTGACGGGTTAGTCACATTTGGTGATGGAAGCAATTGCAAGATTATTGGCCAAGGTACGGTTCAACTTTATAACCTTCCCTTATTTAAGAATGTCTTATATGTTGAGGGTTTAAAACACAACCTATTAAGCATTTCTCGGATATGTGATAACAACCATATTGTAAATTTTTCTAATCAAGGTTGTGAGATAGTTAATAAAAGGGGTTCTGTTATATTAACTGGTCGCAGAACTTCTGAAAACTGCTACATCGTTAGTGATGCTAGCTCATCTACTCAATCATGTTACATGGTCCATACCAATGAGACTGAATTATGGCATAAATGTCTTGGACATGTACACTATCGGAACTGATTTAGATTGAGCAAAAGAGAACTAATTAGAGGTCTACCCAAATTGCAAAAAGTAGACAAAATATGTGGTGAATGCCAGTTGGAAAAACAAATTAGGAGTTCCCATAAGAAAGTGAACTCTAACACCACATCTAGACCACTCGAGCTTCTCCATATGGATCTTATTGGACCAACCAGATCAGAAAGTCGAGGAGGTAAAAAATACATCTAGGTTATCGTAGATGACTATACCAGATTCACTTGGGTATCATTCTTAAAAGATAAAACTGAAACCCTGTATGAAGTAAAAAAGGTCATCAAACGAATCCAAAATGAGAAAAGTTCTCATGTTAGAAAGATCCATAGTGATCATGGATCTGAATTCGAAAACAGTAGTTTTGAGAAATTCTGTAGCGATCAGGGAATATCACATGAATTCTCAGCGTCCAAAACACCGCAACAAAATGGTATAGTTGAAAGGAAAAATAGAGTGCTTCAGGAAATGGCTAATGTTATGTAAAATAGTTTGAAGCTCTCTAAAAATCTTTGGACTGAAGCAGTTAATATCGCATGCTATATTATTAATCGGGTTTATATTAGTAAATCTGATAATAAGACTGCTTATGAATTATGGTTTGAAAAGAAACCTACTGTCAAATACTTTCGGGTTTTTGGCAGTAAGTGTTATATTTTACGGGATCGTGAAAATTTGGGTAAGTTTGATACGAAGAGTGACGAAGGAATTTTTCTTAGTTATTCTTTGAACAGTCGAGCTTATAGGGTTCTAAATAAGAGAACTGGTGTGATTCAAGAGTCCTTCAATGTGGTCATTCATGATCATTTGAATACACCAGCCCCAAGTTCAGATGATGATGAAGCTATTATTATTGACAATCTAGATATCTCATCAAGTCAAAAAGAATCTGAACCAAGGACTGTTAAAGATCATCCAACCAATCAAATTCTTAAAAATCCTCTCACTGGAGTTCATACTAGCAAACAACTTGAGAACATATGTAATTATGTTTGTTTTACATCCCAAATAGAACCGGTCAACGTAAAAGAAGCACTTTCTGACAAAAATTGGATAGTTGCTATGAAGGATGAACTTAATCAATTTGTTCGTAATGATGTCTGGTATCTTGTTCCTAGACCTAAAGATAAAAACATTATTGGAACAAAGTGGAGCTTTAAAAATAAGTCTGATGAACTCGGAAATATTATACGAAACAAGGCTAGACTGGTTGTACAAGGGTACACTCAGATTGAAGGCATAGATTACGATGAAACCTTTGCTCCAGTCGCTCGCCTTGAATCAATCAGACTTTTTACTTCCATAACATGTTTTAGAAAATTTAAAATTTATCAGATGGATATAAAGAGTGCCTTCTTGAATGACGATTTACATGAAGAAGTGTATGTTGAACAACCTTCAGGGTTTGAAGACCCTAAGTTATCTGACCATGTATTTCGTCTCAGAAAGGCTCTCTATTGTCTAAAACAAGCACCCAGGGCATGGTATGAAAAATTGACTAAATTCTTACTTAGTCATAGCTTTCAAGTAGGTAGTGTCGATCAGACGCTTTTTGTTAAAAAGAATAACAATGATATTTTGATGGTTCAAATATATGTTGATGATATTATTTATGGATCTACTTGTTCTAACATGTCTACTGAGTTTGCAGAGTTAATGAAATCAAGGTTCGAAATAAGCATGGTTGGCGAATTTAACTATTTCCTAGGGTTGCAAGTAAAACAACAACCTGATGAAATTTTCATTTCTTAGACCAAATATGCTTCAAACTTGGTTAAAAGGTTTGGATTTGAGAATGGTAAGAACTTTGATACTCCTATGAGTACAACATTAAGACTTTCAAAAGACTTTACAGGTAAAGATATAGATCCTAAACTATATCGCAGTATGATTGGTAGTTTGTTATATCTTACTGCTAGTAGACCAGATATCGCATTCAGTGTTGGTATTTGTGCGAGATATCAGTCTAATCCTAAGGAATCACATCTTACTGCTATTAAACAGATTATTAGGTATGTCGCAAGTTCTATAAATTTGGGACTTTGGTATCCTTTTGATACTAATGTTCAATTAGCCGGGTATTCAGATGCTGATTGTGCCGAAAATATTGATGATAGAAAATCAACCAGTGGTGGTTATTTTTACATTGGAAATTACTTAGTTTCTTGGTTTAGCAAGAAGTAAAGCTCAATATCGCTCTCTACTGCTGAGGCTGAATATATTGCAGCTGGATATGCATGTACTCAACTAGTTTGGATGAAACGCATGCTTAGCGATTATGAAATTAATCAAGATTCAATGATTTTACATTGTGATAATTCCAGTGCTATAAACATTTTCAAAAATCCAATCCAGCATTCACGTACTAAGCATATTGACATTAGGTATCATTACATTCGTGAGTTGGTTAAAGAAAAAGTCATTTCATTGGAATATATACCAACCGAAACTCAACTTGCTGATATATTTACTAAACATCTCGACAAAATCAGGTTTAATAAATTAAAATTTGATCTTGGTATGTGCATTTTACATTGAATATTCTTGCTTGCATGTATCATAGTGTATTATATTTCACATTATAATTGTTTAAATTTTAAATTTTTTCATTTAAAAATGTATTTTTGGTCGATGCTTGACCGGTCGTGGTTATACACGACCGGTCGTGGTTATACACGAGCAGTCGTGGTTCGACCGGTCGTAGACCACACACGACCGGTCATGGATCTCGTGAACATCATATAATTTAGAAAAAATCCCCTTCTTCTTCATTTCCACACCTACCTACGACGAGTCGTGGCTCGACCAGTCATAGGATTTCTAGTTTTTCTTCAAAGTAAGTCCTATTTCCATCCAGGTCATAGTGATATTCCATTCGGTTATCTTATGAATGTTTTAGCCACTCACATGCTTGTCGATAAACCTGTTAATGAGGCACCAATTCTTCATCTCATTTTCAACAATGTCAATCTTAATAAGATGAAATTGGATCTGCTCCCTGGCCAGTTTGATGAAGCTGGTGTTAGTGGTGTTGGTGGTGATGGTGGGGATGTTGGAAACGAAGAGGAAGCTGGTGATCTTCCACAACAAGATGTTAATATGGATGACTTATTTGATGATATAGAAACTGATTCACCTAATGATCCAGATTATGATCCTTCTGGTTTTGATGCACGCCTTCGTGTATTGGAGGAAAAACTTGATAATATGAATATAGCCCATGACATGAGATTCAAGTACATGCAAAAATATCTTCGTCGTATAAATAAGGGCTTACACCAGATTGATCCATCTATTCCTGCTCCCTCCTCTGGATCAGATTAAGTGAATTATCTTCTGAATAGTATAACATTTCTTTTACTCTGGATATGTATTATGGATTCTGGTTTCATAACATTTTGGATATTGTACTTTGTGGTATGGATTATGACTTGACACTTCAGATTTATTTTATGTCCTTTCATATCACCTTCTCATTATTTTCTCTCTATATTCTCCTTTATATTGTTCCTTTCCCTTGTCATTTTGTGACAAAAAGGGGGAGTAGTAAGCATTGCTAAAAGGGGAGTAATACGGATAGGGGGAGTAAATTTGTTTATATTGATTGAGAAGGATATGTGGAATGATGGATATGTGGATGGAAGTTTTGAGGTTTTCATGTTATGTATTGATTATACGTGCAATACTCGTATTACTCAGGGGGAGTAGAGTATTTTGTGGTTTCATGATTTATCACTCCTTATTATCTTTGATGCTATGTGTTTTGTCACAATTTGACAAAGGGGGAGATTGTAAGTGCTATGATTTCATATCCCTTTAGTTGTCAAATTTTGTGGTGCCAAAACCTATTTCTATGTCTTGTATATCTTGTGTTTTATGTTTGAAGACTAGTCATTGCAATCAACATCGCATTTCAAGTCAAGATCTTAAAAGAAGAAAGTTTTTAAGTCTTGGATGAAGAAATCAAGAATAGAAGTATTCAAGGTTGCATGTTCAAGGTTTAATCAAGTTCAAGTTTACTAGAAGATTGTGTCAAGTCAAGATCAAGCTTATGAAGGCCTACAACAAGTTTTGAATATTTACAAGCTTCTCTTAAGGGTCATCTGAGTGTACAGACTTTCAATGTCCATCTCACTTTTAAGGTTTGTTCAACCTTAAATTGACCTTAGGATGGGCTTTATTGTAGGTCATTCCGGATACATAACTCATATATCTTTATATGCTTGTTTGGAGTGTTCTAAGACCAATCTTAGGGACTTCAAGACCAGTCTTAGCTTTGCTACGACCAGTCTTAGGTTTTTTAGAACCAGTCCTAGGTAGTTGAAGATTTTTGGATCTTTCTAGCTGTCCTACGACCAGTCCTGTGAGTTCTACGATTCATCCTTCGATTGGTCGTAGACCTACGACTCAAACTCCAGCAACCATTTTTGGGGTCCTACGACCGGTCGTAGGTGTCTCACGACCAGTCGTAGGTGGCCCACGACCGGTCGTAGACCACCCTCGATCGGTCGTGGAACTAAAAATCAAATTCCGCGGAAATCTTTCAAAAATCTTTGGAGCTACGACCAGTCTTAGGATCCTAAGACCAGTGGTAGACGGGATTTTTCAGTGTATAAATTGAGCACAAACTTCAGAGTTTTAGCACTTCAAATCAATTCTATTCAAGCATTCTTTAGGATATTCTCTGAGATAAGTTTGTGTTTATTTTAAGCTGCTTTGTGCTTATTTAATATTCATTTTGCTAGCTTATTCTTATTTGATTTTGATCTACATTCCAATCTTAATAGAAAAGGGGAATTTCTGTTATTCCTTCTTCTGGATTCAAAATCAAATAGATCTAGCCCGTTTGATCTAAAATCAATTAGACTTAGAATCATTCTTAAAGTGAGTATTGGACTTTAAACGTCGAATCGAACTTCTACTCCAATTGGTTCTACCGGGCTTCATCAAAAGGTGATTCAGGTATTTTACATGTTTTGTAATTTACTTTCTCTAGTTTTTGTTTGAGATTCGCCAGAAAAATCTCATTGTATTGGTTATCTGAGGAGAGCCAGAAAACTCAGATTGTGGGGTTTTTGGATTGTGTAAGCTCGAGATCAAAGACACAATTGTGAAGGTTTTAGGTGAACCTGTGAAACCTATTTTGATAGTGCATGCTAATATCCCCTGTGTGAGGATATTAGGAGTGGAGTAGTAATCTGTGTGGCTGTTGGATAACAGTTGGTGTACACACAGGCGAACCATTATATATCGTTGTGTTGTGGATGTGCTTTATTCTTTCATTCTTTTATTCATTTTGTTTTGTGGAGAGTGTTTGTGGATGAATGTTATAATCACTTCAAGCAAGTGTGGATGTATGTTGTAATAATTTATTATTTATTTTTCGCAAGTTATTTTGATTTCATTGCTTATTATTCCTCTTTGGTTTGTGATACAAGGACATTCTAGAAATAAGGTTGTCCTACCTTAAACCTCTGGTTTTTGGTGTAAGGTTGTCCGTAGAACTGATATAGTATCAATCTCTTTATTTTAGGCTATTGTGATTATTTTATATTCAGCATTGTGCTTTAAATCTTTTATTATTCCGCTGTTATTATTTTTATTTGGCATTGCCCTATTCACCCCCCCTCTAGGGCATATAGCTAGGCCCTTTCAGTAACCCACAATATGCATGTGAAAATCCACACCGTCCACCGTCCAGTCCCTGGACGATGGGACCCACATGACGTAAGTGTTGTATTCACACTACCCATCCATTTTGTTGGACTGGTGGGCCACACGTATGGACTCACCTGATGTATATGTTTATATCCTCACCGTCCAGCATCTTTGGACGGTGGGATCCACCTTAGTGTATGTATTCTATCCACACCGTCTAGCCATGGACGATGGGCCCACATGATGTATGTGTTTCATTCCACGTTGTCCGTCCTTTTGCTGGACATCCAGGGTCCACCTTCTGTACACGCAGGGCCCACCTATTGTATGTGCAGGGCCCACCCTGTTGCACGTATTCCATCCACACTATCCGCTTGGTGGGGCCCATCTATTCTATACAAGCCCACCATGTTGTATGTGTTTTATATGTATGTTTTCCATCTATTTTGTTGGGCCATAGGGGCTGACCCAAGGGACCCACCATGATGTATATGAGGCCCTTATGATGAGGCCCATTGTGATGCATATGAGGCCCTTATGATGAGGCCCATTGTGATGTATATGAGGCCCTTATGATGAGGCCCATTACGATGTATATGAGGCCCTTGTGTGAGGCCCTTATGTGAGGCCCAATATGATGTATATGAGGCCCTTATGATGAGGCTCATTGTGATGTATATGAGGCCCTTATGATGAGGCCTATTGTAATGTATATGAGGCCCTTATGATGAGGCCCATCGTGATGTATATGAGGCCCATGTGGTGAGGCCCAATATGATGTATATGAGGCCTTTGTGTGAGCCTATTATGATGTATGTGAGGCCTATCTTGATGTATATGAGCCGTTGAGTGAGGGCCAATTGTGATGTATGATTTCACCATTATGTATATGATAATATTTATGTAACACATCCATTTTTTAGCTAGTATAAGGGTCATGGGCCCCATTATAGTTAGATTCTAGGTTCCAAATCGATCACACCTTGGGAGCAATGATGGTTAAATGTCCTCGTTGTACATCCCCCTAGGGCTCGTTGTAAAGCCCATGACCATCTTACCTTATTGGGCTATCCCAAATCATTAAGCCCCCATAAGTGTTACCCATCTTACCCTAGTGGGCTAACCCAAACCATTAGGCCCCCATTCATGCTAGTGCTCTCCACCACCCTTGTAGGAATCACCATAACTTGCAAACTCACCTTGTTTATATCGGGCCCCATAAGAAAGCCCAACTTACCATATGATAGAGTGAGTGAGGAAGCTCACTTAATATACTTAAGGTCATCATCTTGTTCCCACTGTTGTATGATTCACCCCATGAGGTACAACCTTGATGTAGTATGACATCTAGGCCACCACTATACACACACACACACATATACATATACATATATATATATATATACATATATATATATATATATATATATATATATATATATATATATATATATATATATATATATATATATATATATATATATATATGAGAGTACATCATTACCATAGATCATACTTTGTATAACTTCATGATTCATGCCCATGCACATCATATATATGCTTGATATGAAGAGTGATTGATCATAGTATGTGACATTGAGCGGATTGTTTTTGGGACTCCCTGATAGACGGAGTTTCCCTAATGAGCACACGGTACGCGTAGGATTGATGCATGACTGAATAGTGGGACTCATGCACCTTGCATTTGTATGATATGATCATTGTATGCCCTAGCGACATCAGGGCCATAGCCTCCACAGGCATATTGTGGATAGTTGGATTGGACATAAAAAATATTGGTTACTAGCATCGGGGTGCCATAAATGTCTCGGGGTGAAAGTCCCTAAACCCTCAGGGTACTAAGAGGATGCTTCAATGTTAAGACCGAGTGGATACATAAGCGCACAAGTGTCAAATACCAGGAGGCTGCATCTCCCACTGTGTCATGGTCGGTTGGAAGGGAGTGTGGCCTTACCTACCCGAGTGAAGGGGCGATGATTAGGCTGAGTCTGACGCAGCTTGAGGAATGGGTCCACTATCGACGAGTCGGGCCGATATTGGTAAGCAGATAGTGATGTCTCTCCCACTCGCCCAGTAGTGTGCTTAGATGGGGCGGCAAGCTAGTGTGGAGTATATTAAACCCCGGTGATTGTCTACAGAGGAAATGTACTGATATAGAGATCCAGCTGAGGTCTGGTATGCTTGCGTTGCATCTTACATTTGGCCATGTAGGCCTTGCATCTCATCGCCTTGGTATAGCTAAAAGCATTCATGGACTTGCCAGCATTTTCGCATAGCATTCACGGGTTTACTAGCACATTTTTGCATTACTTTCATACTGCATACTTGACACTTACCTAGCATACAAGTACACTACCCTCTAAACTTTCTATAAGCTTATACACGATCGTTGCGTGCAGGTGATACTAGGACGCCGCAACAACACTGAGCTTGGAGCATGCAGTTGTCTTTTGGAGCTTTTGATTATCGATATTGTATTTTTCTTATGCATTGTACTTAAAGTTTTTTATTATGGTGGATATGTGGTGATGTTTCTTATTGTTGTTTTTGTGGGTTATGCTTCTTACGAGATGAACGTACGTTAGAAATTCTCCTTGTAGGATCCCAGAATTGGAACCTGGTATATGGGTGCTAGGAGCTGAGAATGGGGTACTATGGAGACTGTTAGCATCGAATTCGACGATTGAGAATTTTGTGAGCCCTGTTTCCCAGTTTAGGGCATGACATCGATGACACATGTGAAGTAGCAAATGATAGATAAAACAAAGAGTGATCAAGCATAATTGACTAATCTATGAGGAAAATTAATAATAATAGTTGAGGGTACTACACTTTGGTACTCTCCACAATTGGCAAGACTCTTTTACACTACTTTAGATTTGTTCTATAAATTGATTATGAAATGTACTTTACCACACAACAAGCATTATGAATTAGAATCAAACATGCCTTTTAATGAATCAAATGCTATCTACTATAACACGAAAAGCATTGGAGATGGATAAAAATGCGTTGGGAGAATGTTTAACAAGGATTGAAGGTGATCGAGGTCCATGCCTTTAAGATTCTTCAGTAATAAAAATAGTTTTCTCAAACAAGATTACAAGAAGATCCGTATTTTAGTTTGATTCTTCGTGGATAGGGGAATCATCCAAACCCTTAGTCATTATTCCATTTTCTACAAGGAAAGATGGCATCGTTATAAATTGAGGTGGAGCAAATGAGGGAGGAGAGAAGGGAAGGGCCTGCCTAATCAGTGAGGTGAACACAAAAGCAAACATGGGTAACTATGTGAGGGTTGTGTGAATGCGAGAGCAATAATCAACCTATGAAAGTGTGGGAATCCATGGAGGACAAAGCAATGCTTATGAGAAGGAAGAGGAGGCCTCAGGAAACTAATTCAACATAATCTATGCTAAAAATACCAGAGCTAAAAAGGTCAATATATATGGCAAGAGAATGTAAGGGTTAGATGGCTCAAACATTAACAAAGAATGATATTTATTGGAAAGTTTGGAGCAAAAAAAAAAAAAAAAAAAAAACCTTGACTATCAACATGTAGTGAAGGATTTTCATTATAAAAAAAAAAAAGAAAGGAATATTGATGTTGTAATGCTTCAAAGAACCCATGTCAGAAGTTGTTTAATTATTGGGAATTACTAATAAGATCTTGATAGTTCCGGCTAGAGGGACGACTAACATCATGATTATAATGGTGACTCTAATAGGTTGAGAATTCAGGGACTCACAAGGGACATTTTGAATCTCTTTCAAATGCTCAATGATGGAAGATTGGTTTATTGGGTGCTTACAACATCAATGGGCTCAGGAATATAACATGGGTCTAAGATCTTTGGTTGAACTATCTACAACCAATATGAGGTGGGATCTCCTATGGTGCTTCGATAGCATGATCCAGTCCCTATTTGAGAAGTTGGGTGGTTGTAAGACAATCACCTTAATGCCAAATTTTGCAAAATTTATCCTCAATAACAAAATTCATTGATCTTGCCCTTTGTGGTCAGATAACTAGCAGAGGCGAAGTGCAAGTAAGACAAGTTCCTCATCTCACTATGTTAGGAGGGCCACTTTCTTTGGATGGTTCAATCAATTCTTAAAAGACCTAAATCATCCAAAATCTTAATAGGCCCATCCCCTTTTCATTTTCAAATGGGTGGTTAAAATGGGATGAAGAATGTACGCTAGAAGGGTATCGTGAGGAAATTTTTGGGACAATCCACTAGTTGGTTCATCCTTCCATCGAAAAAATTTCTATAATGATGATTCAAGAGATCTATTTCATGAAGGCTTTAGAGGGATTCAAGGTTGTGAATCTAGGGAGAGTCTTAAGGATGGGTCTGAAGGGTTCTCCAGAGTTAGGTCAAGGGAGGTAGAGAGAAGGAAAGCTCAATGTTTCTCAAGAGGGAAGGGAGGAGAGAGGAGATATCTTTTTTTTAAGAATCGAGGGAGATCTTCCTTCCATATTAGATTTCCTTAGTCCAAGGGGAGAGAGGTAGAGAAAGGAGGGATTTTTCTCTAGAAGTAGAGGACCAAGGAAGAGTAAGGGATTGGGTGGAGGCAAGGTCCAATCCAAAGGAAATTAGGGTTAAAGATCTCAAGTTTGAAAGAAGCTATTGTTTTAGCTCGAGTGGATGATGAGGGGTAGTAGATTTAGGTAGGTAAGGGTAGAAACAAAAAAGAGTAGTTGAGGTATCAAAGGGATGAGGGGAAGCCTATGAAGGAACTACTGACTCTCTATATCAATCGATTTTATGAGGAGTGGATGGGGATTAACTTTTCTCGGGTGGATCCTCTTCAATTTGGGGTTTCACTTTTGTGAGATTGGAGATGGAAGATGAGCTTTTAAAGGTCATTGATGGTATGAACGAGAAAAGCTTCAATGGAAGTTGATTAGGGTACAAAGAGCACATTATTAGTTGGGACAATGAGGAGAGGGAAAGGGTAGTAAGGGTAGATTTCATGGACCTGTTTTCTAGAGTTGAAGAGTCTTCTAAATCTCAATATTTGGCCCTATAGCCGTACGAACTTCAAAGGAAAATTGTGAAATTCTCCTTTATTTAGGCTCAATGCAGGTGAAACTTCAGCCGTTATACCTTCTCACAGGCTGATTAATGCATTAGCGGTATTAAATGGAATGGAATAATATTAGTTGGAATTAATATAATTTATTGTGTAATGATTACATGGAAATACCATGGTATTTTTACCATCCAATTCCATGTTTCAAATCAAATTCTTCCATTTTGAAATGTAATGTATTATGTGAAGTCTACATTTGGTAGACCATGGAATTGTAATCAATGGACCACATTTCATAACTAATGTTGTCACTTGCATGCATATGAAGCTTGAATGTCATGGGAAAAGGGCACATATGTATGAATGGCATGGATAAGACACTTGCATCAACGTAGGCCCACAATTGTAGTGGATTTTGAAATCCACTAGAAATCCTGCAGCATCCACCATTGACATTGGAATATGTGATATTGGGATTAATCCAATCCTTCCTACTGTTATCAAACACCGGCTAAAATTCCCATGGAGCCAAATGTAATTCCATACCACCTAATCCTATCTAATACCATGCACCAAACATCCCCTATTTTTTTTGTTGGGGGCCTTGCACAAAACCTTAGGATCTAGCCTTCCGAAACAAACCAGAATTATGGAATAACAGTACAATGAAAATCAATCAAAGCACAATCACACACCACACAAGAGATTTTTACGTGGAAAATCCTCAAAGAGGTAAAAACCATAAGACCTCATCCAGATCAACAATCCACTATGAAGTAGAAAGATACAACCTTCTTCACTCACGCAGGAGTGGATAAGTAATAAGAGAATAAAGGAAAAACAGAGATCTCACCGATCACGAGGATATAGAAACGCTGAGACGATGGCTCCCTTCCACAAGCTTCCTCTCTCTCTTTTCTCTCACTCTCTCACCTTTGATATCCCTAAACCCTTTAGGAAACCCTCTTGTACTTTTTCTTCACACAACATACCCTAGAAAAATCCTAGGGACCCCTTTTTATAGTTTTAGGAAACTCATTTCTGCATCCTAGTTGTGAAAGGACTTGCGCATCCCAGTTGCAAAAGGATTTGCGCATCCCAATTGCGAAAGGACGACGGGTCAAAAAAATCCATCAAATCTCCCCCTTTTTTTACCCAGGAGGGATTCACTTTCTTTAAGTCAGCTAAGTTTCTACAAACCTCAAACTTGCCCTTGAGCAAGGCCTTGGTCATCATATCTGACCCATTATCGTCCGTGAGGACCTTCTTAAGCTGTAACACCTTCTGTTCCAAAGTATCCCTGATCCAGTGATACCGAATCTCTATGTGCTTTGACTTAGAATGCTGACTTCGATTCTTGCTCAAGTGTATAGCACTCTGAGTATCGTAATAGACCACGTGCTCCTCCTGCTTCAGGCTAAGTTCTTGTAGGAACCTCTTCATCCAAAGCATTTCTTTACATGCCTCTGTGACTGCAATGTACTTGGCCTCTGTAGTCGACAATGCTATGACCTTCTGTAGCTTGATCTGCCAAGAAACCGCTCCCCCTGTAAACATGAACATGAATCCCGATGTAGACTTTCTGGAGTCTATGTCACCTGCCATATCTGCATCTGTATAACCCTCTATCACAGGTTTACCGTCACCATAGCATAGGCTTAACCTGGATGAGCCTCTTAGATACCGCAGTATCCATTTTATCGCTGTCCAATGCTCTTTGCCAGGATTGGGAAGATACCGGCTGACAACACCAACCGCATATGCTATGTCTGGGTGTGTACACAACATAGAATACATCAAACTTCCTACAGCTGATGCGTAGGGTATCTTCTACATCTCTTCCACCTCTGCCTTCGTCTTGGGACACTGTCTGTCGCTCAATCTGAAGTGACCATCCAGTGGAGTACTGACCGGCTTCGCTGCATTCATATTGAACCGCTCTAGGACTTTCTCAATATACTGCTTTTGTGACAGTCAAAGCTTCCTGCTGCTTCTGTCACGGGTTATCTCCATTCCTAGGATCTGTTTAGCTGGGCCCAAGTCTTTCATCATAAAAGACTTGCCTAACTCCTGTTTCAGCCTGTCGATCTTCTTGATGTCTTTTCCCATGATGAGCATGTCATCAATGTATAACAACAGAACTATGAAATCACCATCTGAGAACTTGCGCGTGAACACACAGTGGTCCGACTCCATTCTGTCATACCCATGCTGTAACATGAATGAATCAAACTTCTTGTACCATTTTCGTGAAGCTTGTTTCAGCCTATACAAGCTCTTCCTCAGCCTACACACCATATGTTCCTTGCCCTTGACTTCGAACCCCTCTGGTTAGTGCATGTAGATCTCTTCTTCTAGGTCACCATGGAGAAAAACAGTTTTAACGTCCAACTGTTCTATCTCCAAATCCATGCTAACTGCCAACCCAAGCAACACCCGTATGGATGTCATCTTCACCACTGGTGAGAATATCTCCTCGAAGTCTATGCCTTTCTTCTGACTGAATCCTTTTACCACAAGTTTGACCTTGAACCTCATCTGTGAATTCTTCTGCTCAACCTTCTTTCTGAACACTCACTTGTTGCTCAGAACTTTCTTGCCCTTAGGCAGTTTCACCATGTCATAGGTGTGGTTCTTATGCAAGGATTCCATCTCCTCTTGCATAGCTTTCAACCGCTCCCCCTTATGCTCGTCGGCTAGGGCCTCAGAATAATCTTCTGGCTCTCCCCCATCGGTTAACATAATGTACTCATGCGATGAGTCCTCTTGGACGGCTGCCTATCCCTAGATGACCTCCTTACTTGTGGCTCAACAGGTGGATCAAGTGGGGGCTGCTCCCCTGGTTCATCTTCTGAAGGAACTCCCTCATCCTTTGCACCTTGTTGTACTCCCCCATCATCAGGCACCACGGGAGGAATAACCGGATCCATGTCCTCTAGCTCACCTGAACTAGGCTAGTTCTTCTCTAGCTTACCAATGTCTTCTATACACTGATCTTCAAAGAAAACCACATCTCTGCTCCTGACGAGCTTCCTCTCGGTTGGATCCCATAATTTGTAACCGAATTTTTTATCACCGTACCTTAAGAACACACATTGTCTGATCTTCATATCGAGCTTGGACCTCTCGTCCTTTGGTACGTGAACGGATGCCCTGAATCCAAACACCCTGAGATGACTGTATGATGAATCCTGTCCAGTCCACACCTTCTCAGGAACTTTTCCATTCAATGGGGCTAATGGAGACCTGTTTATCAAATACACTGCCGTGTGCATTACTTCTCCCCAGAACGTCTTGGGCAACTTCGCATGGGATAACATGCATCTGATTCTCTCAATAATGGTGCGATACATTCGCTCAGCTACACCATTATGCTGGGGGGTCTTGGGAACCGTCTGTTCAGTATACCCAGGGACTTGCAATACTCATGAAAGTCACCGATGTATTCACCACCATTATCAGTGCGGATGCACTTCAATGATCTACCTGTCTCTCTCTCGACCATAGCATGAAACAACTTAAATACACCAAAGACCTCGTCCTTGGATTTCAAAGTATAAGTCCAAACCCTCCTAGATGCATCATCTATAAAAGTAACAAAATACAATGCCCCACCTAAGGTTTTTTCCTCATAAGACCACAGACATCAGAATAAACCAAATCTAATGCATGCACTTTGTTAACATAAGAAACAGTTAACAAATGAAACTCTATATTGTTTCCTGATAAACAATCAAGACAGGTTTTGAGAGGTATACCTGTCACGTCTGGAAGGAGCCGCTTCCTCGCTAATAGCTGAAGCCCTTTTTCACTCATGTGGTCTAGATGCCTGTGTCACATGTCAATAGCTGAATCTTCCACTGCGTTCAACCCACCCTTGCATACACTGACACTTGCCTTATATAGGGTGCAACACTTCTTTCCTCTGGCTGCAATCAACGAACCCTTGATGAGCTTCCAGTGCCCACCGGCAAACCGGCTTTCATAGCCATCATCATCCAACCTTCCTGTCGACATCAAGTTGAGGCGAAGGTCTGGGATATGCGTCACATCCCTGAGAACCAATGTGCAGCCCACATCAGTCTTCACACAAATATCACCAACTCTCACGATCTTCGATACGCCAGAATTTTCCATCTTCACTGTCCAATGTCACCTAACTTGTAGCTTGTGAAGAAATCCCTGCGTGGAGTCGCATGAAAAGAAGCTCCTGAGTCAATCACCCAGTCAGTGTCCTGACTCGTAGCCATGAGACATACATCGTGATCTGTAGAAAGAATAATACAACGTCGCCATCTTAAGCGACCGTAGTAGAATCAGATTCATCTTCCTTCTCCTTTCCTTTTCCTTTCTTGTCATTTTTAGCCTTACGACATTCATGCTTATAGTGGCCCTTCTTGCCACAATTCCAGCATTTAACATCTTTTCTGTTACTCGACTTACCTCTTGATTTATCTCTGTCCTTCCCACCCTTCCTGTTCTTTCCTCTCCCCCGTTCCTATATCACAAGTGCCTCTTGCTGAGTAGACCCCTGAGACTTTCTCCTTGTCTCTTCATTAAAGAGACAGCTAGTAACCTGTTCCATGGATATCTTTCCGTCTGGCGCGGAGTTACTTAGAGACACCACCAATGTCTCCCAACTGTCAGGCAATGAACTAAGCAATAGTAAAGCCTACAATTCATCATCCAGTACCATCTTCATAGAGGAGAGTTGGTTCATTATATTGCTGACCTCATTCATGTGCTCGGCCACAGAACCACCATCCTTAAACTTAAGATTCACAAGTCGCCTTATCAGAAAAATTTTATTACCGGTTGTTTTCCTCTCATACAGCCCTTGTAGTTTCAGCCATAGGCTAGCGGCTGAGGTTTCCATAAACATATGGTGGAATACAGAATCATCAAACCATTGTCTAATAAACCCCACCGCCTTCCTGTCCAACTTCTTCCAATCATCATCAAACATATCCTTGGATTTTTCTGATATGCCTAAGATTGGAGAATATAGATCCTTGTAATAAAGCAAGTCCTCCATCTTAGCCTTCCATATGGTCCAGTTGGAACCATTGAGGCTGATCATCCTTGATGAGCCACCTTCCATAATTTCAAACCGATCCTACCCGTTCAATGAACTTAGCACTCTGATACCACTTTGTTGGGGGCCTTGCACAAAACCTTAGGATCTAGCCTTCCGAAACAAACCAGAATTATGGAATAATAGTGCAATGAAAATCAATCAAAGCACAATCACACAACACACAAGAGATTTTTACGTGGAAAACCCTCAAAGAGGTAAAAACCATGGGACCTCGTCCAGATCAACAATTCACTATGAAGTAGAAAGATACAACCTTCTTCACTCACGCAGGAGTGGATAAGCAATAAGAGAATAAAGGAAAAACAGAGATCTCATCGATCACGAGGACGTAGAAGCGCTGAGACGATGGCTCCCTTCCACAAGCTTCCTCTCTCTCTTTTCTCTCACTCTCTCACCTTTGATATCCCTAAACCCTTTAGAACACCCTCTTGTGCTTTTTCTTCACATACATACATTAGAAAAACCCTAGGGACTCCTTTTTATAGTTTTAGGAAACTCCTTTCCGCATCCTAGTTGCGAAAGAACTTGTGCATCCCAGTTGCAAAAGGATTTGCGCATCCCAGTTGCGAAAGGACAACGGGTCAAAAAAACCCATCATTTTTTTGGTGTCAACGGGTTGCTCGGAGACCCGGTTAGTAAGGGGCCATTATGACATATGTTTTATCTACGCAGTCTATCCATTTTTCCATATCATTTTCCGGCTTGAGCCTAAAAGGGGTAGCTTTGGGAAACAATAGGAATTGAACACTCAACGACAAGAACTTCTTAGGGCCATAGAAGTTTTGAATCAAGTTAATATCTACCTTTTACTTTCATCAGCCTATATAATCTTAATGGTTGTCAAATAAACATCATGGTAGGCCCTAGGATGGTTTCAAGTGTAGGTGTCATTATCCCCACTATTTCCTATGGTGTGGTCCACTTGAGCTATGGATTTACCTCATTTTGGAGATCAATCACCTACAAAATGGATGGATGACATGGATAAAACACATACATCACCGTGGGCCCACAGAGTCCAATTAGGTCTCCGGGCAATCCGCATCCTTTCAAAACCCATTTCTCTCAAAGCATTATGAGAAGATGAGACTAAGTTTCACGCCATATATTTATGTATAAGCACTTGCATGGATGGTTAAGACTTTGATATAGGTATATGTGGATATATTCTTCATAGAAAATAAGACCCACTATTTAGATGGTGCAGATAGTTCTAAATCAATGTCATGTATGAGAAGGATTGGTCACCACTATTTTACAATGGTTTAGCATACGCTATACTTGTTACACCCTACCTAGCTCGCTATGGCCATGTCTACTACATAGGAAACACTATTTACTGACGCTACGTAGCCTATAGGTACATCAATGCATGATTTTTGAAACATTGTTGTTTAATGGATGTAATGTGATCCATGTGTAGGGAGGAACTCAACTTTTCCGCATGCCTAAGTTAATTTAAAATTGGATAAAACATAAGAACTTGATGTAGCCATGACGAAGGGTTATGTGTGATATACAAACTTCATCAAATTTGTCAAATTTTCAGCAATAAATGCATAGATGTGGGGGTATATGTGAAATTCGCTGGAAACTGGAATGAAACTTGGACCATTTTGGGCAACCAACTAGTAGATGCCCCATGTCATCTGAACCATAAGCACACTTCGATCGTGTGAGTGATTCATATGGACATGGGGTCCATAGGTGACACGTGTGAGGGTGTGTAAAAGCTGAAGGAGATCAGACCCGCGGGATTAGTACTGGTCTCCACTCCATGTCTCCAAGTTAGAGCTAGTTAAAGATACTGTTATCTTATTTTTAGTTGCCTCAGAGCTGAAGACTTATTTGCTTTGAGAGCATGTATACAAGTCCTTCACTTTGGGTTGTTCTCTCTCCTATAAGGTATATAAAACTGGAAATGTGCATTGAGATTTTCTTTTTCTTTTTCTTTTTCTTTTTTTTTTTTTTTGGTTTGAAGTTTGTTCTCTAAATTTTGTTGTAAGGAAAGAGACCTATTGGAAACATAAAGCTTTCACACTAAGCTATCGCAAACCCTACAGATTCCACAAAAGCATGCATGAAAATTGCTCAAGTTGCTCATAGGCCATTGTCTGAAACGTATGATGTTCTTGCTGACATGCTTGCAAATCGAGCTATGTTAATTGTCCATTTTAACTTATTTAAAATTTCCCATATCCAGTTTATAAGGCTACTGAAGTGATCAATGAATTATTTTGAACCAGGCCACATCATACAAAATGATCGAGTTTCTTCTAAAAGCATATAATATTTGAAGAGTTCTTAAAGAGCAAAATTGGCAATTGTGGACTAAGGTGTTTTATGCACTTAGAATATGTTATATGATGATGATATGTACTTTTAGTATCTTGCAAGCTTTTTATTGTTAATACCAAATATTTTCCAAGGCATGGTTAATGACCAACATCCTTATAAGGTGGAAAGTCCCCCCTTTCCAATGTGGGACTAAACAAAGATTGCTACAACAACAAAACAAACACAACTTTGAAATATAAATCGCCACACTATTTTAAGACTTAAATTTTGAATTACTAATGTCTATTTTGAAACACCTTGAGCACAATCTAATGCAAAATATCACATTCGGTAAGATACTCATTAGTTAAAAATGATTGCAATTTAGTAGAATTTTTAAGAAAAATAAAAGATATTTAGAGCTTGCAATTAAAAAATGGTATTATATTTTTATAGAATCTAACTTACAGTATTCCCAATAAAAGCAGGTGCATTAGGTGGCTGAATACAGAACTGAAAAGAATTTTGGCCTTCAACCTGCTCATATTAAATTCAAGTAAATAATAAAGTCCATAGCCAAATTACATACATTGAAGATTTATTAAACAAAGTACTTAAAAGAAGAGAAGAACCTTTAAAGAAGATAACAATGCTAGAGGATCTATGTCAGTGTTAGTAGCAACTCGAGTACTCCGTGCAAGCACAACCTAAATTGTCATGGAAAGAAGAAACAATCAGTGAGAGTAAAAAGTTGGAATACAATCAAGGGAAGGATACAATATATATTCAATGCAGATGATACTATTTAAGTGTGATTACCGTAAGAACATAGGATCATAGTAGTTTTATCAATTGAAAACCAAGCAGATAAAAACCCCTGCCATAGATAGGTCATAAATATTGCCATGATTGTAACTGATTATATATGCACATCCATTAATCATGGATCTCTAATCAATTCCAAACCCACATCCAAACTTTACATAATGAAAATGATGGGAGAGTATATGTCTATAAAATCTCATTCTTATTTATAAAAAATTGGAATTGATTTACAAGAAACATATTCTCAGATCCCCAACGAAACATGGTAGTTGAACCAAAAATATCTTCTTAAAGTTTCACATCCACATCTATAGAGATGAATGTTTAAAATTAAAAATAAAAAATAAAAAAAAATAATTTAAATAATTTAAAAAAAAAAAAAAAACAATTGCGAATTACTTAACCAATCAGCAACCCACTAGGGTTTTGGATGGGATGAGACGTATTGATGAATTCTGATGTAAACATCATGTTTATGATATTCCTTTAAAAGTGTTTGGATGTACCTTACAAAGCAAGCTAGCTGCAAAAGTATACATTCAAACTTGTGGAATCAACCAAGAAACATTTTCTTTGGTCATTGGTCACTAAGGTTAACTTCATTAAGTCCTTAACTCTCCCACAATAAATTTAAACTAGCCTGATTCTTAACACCAAGAATGCATTTCTTCATGGTAAATTTCTTAAGAAGGCTTATATGATTCCCCTGAATTTTACTCGTAAGAGGGAGAAACACCTAATTTGTTTCCATAAAAAATCTATATATGAGCGTGAAAGAGAGAAATAAGTTCCATTTTCTCAAATGGGAAGAGGTTAGAAAGCCGACAAGGAGAGGAGGCATGGGGATCAAAAGGCTAGATACAAAGAATAAAGCAGTGCTAGGAAAAAAAAAAAAAGGTCTTTGGAGGTTTAGGAATGAAGAGAACTACCTATGAAAAGAGATGATTACACCAAATACACTGTAAAGGAAGGGGGTGTGGGTAATGAATTCTTTTCTTTACCGAACATCAACCATTTGGAAAGTCTTAAGTTAGTATAGGATCCAAATTTAAGGAAGCTATCCACTTCTCTCAAAGTGATGGTATGAAGATACACTTTTGGGTTGATAAATGGGTAGGCAACAAACCTCTTCAAAAAGATTTTCTAAGATTAGCTCACTTATCTACAGACCCAAATGTCACAGTATCTCAATATTTCCCGGTTACAGGGTCTGGGGGTGTGTTGTCTCCTCTGTGCAAGAGGAATCTTTCAAATGAGGAGTTGAGAGAATTCATTGATTAGTTGAACCGTCACTAAATCATTTTCCCATCTTTGGAATGTAATATGAATAATGGAATAAATGAATCATCTATGCATCAATAATAGAGATTCATAAATGTAATCTTAAACATGTACCTTATTAGAAAAATATTCTCAATGCCTCGATGTTGTCAAGAGGTGATCTTGGTCTTCCTCACCTTACACATTTAGGAAAACCTCTCAATGCGACAAGGGTTTTTTTCTCTGTGTGGGTGAGGGGACCAAGACATGTATTTATAGAGTAAAGGGCTAGAAAAGCTTCCCCATCATACTTCTCCCCTCTAAAGTCTCTACATTGTAGCTTTCCATATCCACCTTAATAACCGCGCATAGGGACCACAAATTAAGCGTCATACCTCAAACCTATATGTAATGGTCACAAATGTAGTGGGGCTCACTAAATTTCTCAATCTGAACAATCTAACAGCCATATCAATATCAATGATCACACATGGCCCACCTAATAGGAGTCTTACATTCTCCCACTTGCAGCTCTGAAAGAAAATAAATTTTTTAATGGATAATATTTTATAAAACATATTTGTTTCAAAAGTTCCTAATGACATCCTACTAAATTTTAAAACATCATAGTTGGATAATATGAGCAACGCTTGTCAGATTTGGTCCTTAAGACCATTGATATTGGATCATGATAGTTAACACAACATTTAATCTTTTTAAAGTGCCACGAATCAAAGTCATGAATACCAATAACATTAATGACATGGATTAAAGCTATGGGGTGTGGTATGAAGATTAATGTCTAATATGATCATGTGAGCCTATCTTCAATTGGTCTTACTGAACGTATCTCCAAGAAAAACTAAAGTCTTGCTTTCTCAAAATTGAATGAGCATGTTGAAGGAAAAAAATATATAAAATGAATAATATAATTGTCAAAATAAATGATATATCTAATGTTTGTGCTTGAATTAAATCAAATTGAAGCTCCCTATAATCTATTACCTTTTTGGATTACCAATCCCTATAGAAGACATGCCTCATGAGTAATGTGACATAATGATCTTTTGGGAGTAGATCCACCATTATCAACTTCACACAGATGAGTTCTACAAACACTAGACAATTATGTACTAAATAAAACTTGCAGCTATATCACCTCATTCATATGCTTAAGAAATTTACATATTCCACTTTCATCATAGATGAAGTCACCCTGTCACACATTTTCAAAATATAATTCCATTATGAAAATGTAGCTTGAGGTAGATTTCTTGCTGAAGGTAGCTAACGAAATATATCTAAGTAGTTCCAAATTGTCATATCTTCAATCTGTGAGTGTGAAGTCCTTTGTCCTTTGCGGGTAGCGTAATACTTTTCTTAATAGTTATCCAATAGTTCATCTCTGAATTCCTATGGCACATGCCTAACATTCTAGCAGCAAAAGAAAAATCTAGACGTGTATATACTTGAGTGTACATGATGCTCCCCACTACTGACGCATACAAAAAATATCTTTCATCCTATCCTTTTCTAGGTCATTCTTAGGATATTGAAATTGGTCAAACTTATCACCCTTTAAGATAGGTAATTGGCTAGGAGCACAACCTTGTATGCTAAACCTTACGAGAACCCTATCGATATAAGCCCTCTACAACATATCAACCAGTTCATGTGATCTGACCCGTCGAATCTGAATTCAGATGACAAATGAGGCATCCCCAAGATCTTTCATCTCAAAATTTTGAGAAAGATATTTATTAAGTGCAACAATATAATATTACTACTAGCCAACAAAATATCATTGACATAAAAAACTAAAATCATAAACTTACTCCCACCAATTTTCAAATGTTTACACTCATCCATAGTGTTTTTAATGAAACCATATAAGGAAATGACTTTATGAAACTTTTAAGTACCAGTATCATGATACCTGTTTTAATTATAAATGGACTTCTTAAGCTTGTAGACTAGATATTCGAAATCTTCTGACTGCAACATATATACGTTCTCCACTAGATCTCAATTAAGAAACATAATATTCATATCCATTTTGATGCAGCCCTAAATCCATATTAGCCATAAGAGCCATAATGATCCTAAAAGAGTCTTTCTCAGACATAAGCGACAAAGTCTCCTAAAGTCAACACCTTTACCCTAACTGAAATCCTTTGCAAATAGTCTAGGTTTATACCTTTCGATATTACCTTAAGAGCTTTATTTGGTTTTAAATACTCGCACATAACCAATCTACCTAATCCATTAAGCTAATTCAAGAAGGTTCCAAACTATGTTGTCCTTTATGTATTTCAATTCATTCTTTATGGCATCAAGTCAATGAGAAGAATTCATACTTAGTTTAACTTATGAAAAGGACTTAGATTCTTTTTTACCTTTATGTCAAACTTAAGCTCCTGTAGATAGATGATATAGTTATTTGGAATAATATATTTTCTCTCAATATTTGGTCTTCTTAAAGGCACATTATTCTAAATTGGGTTTTTTAATTCTTCATCAGTGAGTTATATTTTAGGCTATATACAACCATACACAAGGATCTCAGGGTCCACTGTTGGATGGATGACTATGCTACTCTGAATGATTTTGGTGGAAATCATAATCCACTCTTCCTCAAAACTAATATTCTTTTAGTTTGTGCTCCCACTATCTTCAGTGTTCTTGATAAACCTAGAATTAACAATCTCAATGACTCTCATAGAATAAGATAAACAATCATATCTAAATCCTTTGGACCTTTCTGGGTATCCTATAAAGAAGTAACTAATTGTTCTAGGTCTAAGTTTTCTTTCATGCGGGTTATATAGTTTTAGCTTCTGCAGAATAACCTCATATGTGAAAAGTACTAGACTGGGGTTTCGCCGTGTTCATAATTCATATAGAGTTTTCAATATAGCCTTACCTATGACCCTATTTAAGATATGCACAGTTATACATATACCCAATGAGAGTAGTTGTCCATGAGAGTGATAAAATATTTTTTTTCATTCTAAGATATTGTAGGGAATGATCCACAAATGTTTGTATATTTCACCTCTAAGAGCCCTAGGCTCCTTTTGGTACCCTTCTTCATGACTCTAGTTTATTTACCTTTAAGGTGGTCTACATAAACCCCAAGGTCTGAAAAGTCTAAAAGTGGAGAATCCCTTCATGCACAAGCCTTTCTAATCTCTCATGAGAGATGTGGCTTAGTCGCCTATGTTATAGGATGAAGAAATTTTCAATAAAACTTTACCTAATGCCTTTAGTGTTTACATGCAAAAAGTTAGTGTTATAGGTATGAGAAACATTCAAATTTAGCTGATACAAGTTTATTAACTAAAGTGTTATAATTAATCACAATTGAATCATACAAAATACTTAATTTTTCATTCCCAAATTTAAACACATAACTACGCTTGTCTAAATGAGAAGCATAAACCAGAGTTGGCCCCAAAGGCTCAATGGTCTAGTCCAATAAGTAAAAAAATATTTAGCCCCAAAGGCACAGCTCTAATTTGGTCTTCTAAGAGTCTCCATCTCAAAGGCGGAGTTCAAATTCAACACCACTTGACCAACCAAAAATTGTGCGGTCTATACTGTTAACTTAGTGGTCCAGACGGTAAGCTTGGCATAATTCAAGTGACATTCTTTAGAAATACAGTCATAGCCTATCTACCTTTTAATCAAAGGTATTTTATATGATGTAACTAAGGGCTTATGCCAGACCACAGCTTGGAATATAAAGAACTTAGGAACTCTTGAATATTTGTGTTCTTATGTTTTGTCTTCTTATGTGCTTATTACGCAAACATTTTGTAAAGAACTTATGAGTCTCCATCTTCTTTTGTTTTGTCTTCTTATGTGCTTATTTGTGTTTATTTGTGAATGCCTCTGAAATCCCCTGAATAAAGAAAATGCATGCAACATATTACGCTAACAAAATGTTCTGATAATAATCTAAGCTTTACCCAATGGCTTTCATATTTGCCCCTATGTCATCTCCACATATACTGATCTTTTAAACATTAGTTAGTGGGTTAGTCTATAACATATACTATGTGGAATTGTCTATGTAAACAATTAAACCATAATATATCCATCATCAAAACTGAATTTAAAATAGACTAGAACTAAGTTCTTACCCTTTTTAATGAGTCATCCTTTAAACTCTATGTAATCCTTCCTTTGATGGCCTAACTTCTTGCATAAGAAGCATCCATCATTAGGACCCTGCTTTCATTTAGATTTTCCTTCATATTGTGGTTGATTGTCATATGAAAGATTAGTAGAAATGTTTTCTTGAATTGTTCTTTATTTTCTTATTTACTTTTCTTCCTTAACCAAATGTCACTAGTGTTCGCCGTTGTTTTCTTCACTGGAAACGCGGGTGTGCCAGAATTGGAATTGTGACTTCAATTCGAATCAAACAACAACGACCCTGAGTGTTGCGGTAGGTAGACACAGTGTATGACCGATATCTAGAGAGATCGCTCACCTATTCAACCACTCACTCAATGTGTAAATTGGATCAAGCGATATTTAGAAGGTGGGGTTCGTCCTTTGATGATGGGTTACTCATTTTACTTTCGTATGAAAGGACATTTTGATACAGATGAGATGAAATTGAGAAAGACATCCATACAATCGGTTGTAAAGAACAGTTACAGGATGCCTCCTCAATGGATGATTTGAATCCAACATGCAAACGTAGACTCAAATTATAGCTAGAATTACTGGCTACTTGATTTCTGTTACGGATTACATTAAGGAACGTAAATTGACAAGCTTGGAAAGTAATGATTACACCGAGGAAATGTAATTTTCTTAACAAGGAAATTAAACAATCACACTAAGGAATGTAAATCGACATGATAATTTGAACGATAGATTTGGTTTGTTTGGGTTGGTGTGAGATGATTTTCTTCGTTACATTTTTTTCCTTTTTATAGCCTTAATCCAGCTGTTCTGCTTTCTTCCCATGTTTTGACTATTACTATAACCGCTCTCCATTACTTAGCTTGTGCCACCACTTTCGACACCAATCATGTAATCACTCGATGTCGACTGCCTTTTTATCGACAGCTCTAGTAACGCACGACACCCCTGATATGTTCTCGCTTCACTTATTGAGAAATATCCTCCGTTCATATCTGCAAATCTCTAAGAGTACCATGCGCATCCGTACAGATCACACGTAATCCCCTCTGATTGATCATAACAGGGTACGACTGTAGTGGGGATGAATATTGCGCCCATGTCATTATACCTCTGACAAAGAGGTGACAATGATGTAACACCCCTCATTAATGTTGCATTAAATGTGTACACACGTCACTTAGGTGATAATTGCCATCAGCCAACTCCTCATAATTTTTCAACATCGGTCACGTTTAAACGAAGCGTTAGAGAAACCCTGTTTCAACGCATGTCTTTTCCATCAGTCCTATCAAAACTATAATGATGGCTTAATAAATACTCTCGTTGCTTGGCCGATATAAGCGTCGTTTTAAAACTTATCATTTTCACGCCCTCATTTCCTTTCCTAATCCAGACTTTCTTCTCCGAAACATGTCCTCTTCCTCCAATCTATAATGGTTGCCTGCTCCTCATATACTCCCTCCTCTGATCAGATGGACATCATGGCTATGATGGACATTCTTGGCGACAAGTGCATTAAAAACATAGTTTTTGAATCACCTCTAAGCAACAAATATCTTTTCTTGGGTCCAGCATTATCCACTGGGACAGAGGCTATAAGACCCATATCTTAGACCATATCGTTCGGTAGACTTCCGCGGTCTTTCCGGTCGAATCCCAGCAACCTCGACCCTTAACAGGCATTTGCGCGTGACCCTGATTCACACGCCATTGACCTGAATCGACTCAGCCCGAGACTTGTACCCTAGCGACCGCGTCGTCGTCGCGGTTCTGATGCAGCATCTTGCGCGCCGAGGCGATACCCAGGCTAGGAGATGTAGGCCTGCGTTCAGTTCGAGAAAAACGTCGCGCATTTACCAACCCAAGACAATCTTTCAAATTAATCACATCACATCACATCAATCAAGTACCACATCACATCTCATGTCAAAGTACAACCCCATCCCCAAGCAACCCCAAAGTCATACTCTCTCTTACACAAAGTACACCCACCACATCACTCACCCATCTCTCTTTTAATCTCTCTCTCTCACTCCCTCTCCCTCATTCTCTCCAAGAAACCATCCATGGCTTCCATGGGAGAGAAATTAGTGTGGCCCACCTTCCTACCTTCCATTTCCAACCTCCAAGTCCGATCTCAACCGTTGAAGTCCATCCATTTGAGCTCTATATCACATTGGCGGAAGAAGGAAGAAGAGATCTTAAGGTGGGTGCTTCTTAGAACTTATTTCTTTCATGGATCTTTATTTTATTTTTTTATGATGATACGTGACCCACCTGATGTGTACAACACATCCAGACTGTCCAGGGCCAACAGGCCCACCATGATGCATTTACCCACCTTGCTGTCCATTGTGGGAGAGGCCTGGAAGTAGAGGGGGAAAACACATAGCAGCTGAATTTCCAGCTGACTGGCGGGCCACTAAAGGGACTCACCTTTATTTATGTATTTCACCCACCAGATGTATATTTCCTCACCATCCAGCATTTTGGACGGTAGGACACATCATTGATGTATCTGTATATCCACACCGTCTAGCTTTTCTGGACGATGGAACTCACCTACACATATGGTCCCCAGGCCGTCCATTGCTTGGACGTGGGACCACATTGATGTTTGCACTACACCCACGCTGCCCACTGCTGGACGTGGACCCCACTTCCATATGTTGTATCTGGACAATCCGTTGGGACGCTGTCCAGCAGCTGCAGGGACGCCCACCTTTATGTATGTGTTTTGCCTCCATGTCTAGTACATGGGACGGTGTAGCCACCATGAGGTATGTTTTTATCCAAACCGTTCATCTAGCTGGTGGGTCCCACACGTGTGAACTTATATAGGAGCTGTTTGACTGGTACCTCACCTAGATATATAGCTGCTGTAAGGACGTCAGTAATTATGTGGGCCCCACTGCGAGGTGCGTTGCATCCCACCGTCCATCTAGAAGGTGGGACCCCAATAGCTGTATATTTTTATATCTCTACTGTCCGTACTATACACGTGGGACCCACACGTGATATATGTACCTTTTATCCATGCTGTCCAGTGGTCTGGACGGCGGGGACCACCTCTGATGTATGTATCCTATACGCACCATCCATCTGTCCTGTATAGGGACATGAACCCCAACAACAATGTATGTGTTTCATCCCTACATGAGGACCACCAGCTTTAAAGCTGCTTTTGACTTCAACAAGGCCGTGGGTCCAACCATGATGTAAGTGTTATATCCTCACCGTCCTGGACAGTGGGACCCTTTGCATCTGTTGTGTCTCCATAGTCCAGCTGGGACGGTGGGACCCACTGTGATACGTGTGTTCTATCCTCACTGTCCATCTAGACAGTGGAATCACACGCGATCTATGTGTTTTATCTATACTGTCCATCCACCTGGACGGTGTGATTCGCACCGTGATGTATATGATGATCCACACAATTCAAAGGATGGTGGGCCTGCCCTGAAGAATGGGGACCACCATGACGTAGTGCTTTGTCTACACCCTTCGTCCAGAAGGTGGGGCCCACCATAGTGCATGTATTTTTACATCCCTACCATCCAAAGAGATCTCTGGATGATGCCGTGGGATTCCACTGTGATATGTGTTTCATCAACGCCGTCCACCTGTCTTGTATCCATGTCATCCGTCTGTTCTGCTGGACACTAGGCCCACTTGTTGTATGGTCTGGGCCCACCTGATTTATCCAGGCCCACCTTTAATGCATTTATTTTATGTCTGCACCATCCATTTTGGACGGTGCCACGTGGGGCCTACCATTGATATAGGTGTTTTATACCCCAGCCGTCCATCCAGTCCACTGGACGTGGATCCTACCACTATGCAAGTGTTTCATCTGTGCTGGACATGGGGCTCCCACCACATGATATATGTGTTTTCAGTCACACCATCCATCTGATTTCTAAACGGGCGGGGCCTACTTAGATGTATGTATTTTGTATTCACATCGTCCATTCATGTGGCCCCCACATGATGTACTTGTGGGACCCACGAGATGTATGTACCCCCACCATCCAGTCCTTGGACGGTGGGACTTACCATGTTGCACGTATGAGAAAGGATTGGCTGGAGCACCCTCACACCAGTTACGTACCTGTCATGTGTGCAGGGTCCACTTGATGTATATAAGGCCCATGTGTAAGGCTCACCTATTGTGTATTCATAGCCTACGGGAAAATCCCATTATAATGTATTCAAGGCCCATGGTTGAGGCCCAATGCGATGTATGTATGGCCCATTATGTTGTGTATGAATCCTTTGTATGGGCCACTCCTTGGGAGCAAAGTTGGTTAAATGTCCACATTGATGGATAATGATGGTTGAAAGTCCTCATTGTGACTTTCCCTTAGACCTTTGGTTAGGACGATTACTGATTCTGATTTGTCGTGGCCGATTGCCGATTATCGATCGAGGCCGATTACCGATTTTGATGGCCGATTGTCGATTATCGATCGAGGTCGATTACCGATTCTGATTTGTCGTGGCCGATTGCTAATTATCGATCGAGGCCGATTATCGATTCTGATGGCCGATTGCCGATTATCGATCGAGGCTGATTATCGATCAAGGCTGATTACCGATTCTGATTTGTCGTGGCCGATTGCTGATTATCGATCGAGGCCGATTACCGATTCTGATTTGTCGTGGCCGATTGCTGATTATCGATCGAGGCCGATTACCGATTCTGATTTGTCGTGGCCAATTGTCGATTATCGATCGAGGCTGATTACCGATTCTGATTTGTCGTGGCCGATTGCCGATTATCGATCGAGGCTGATTATCGATTCTGATTTGTCGTGGCCGATTGCCGATTATTGATCGAGGCCGATTACCGATTCTGATGGCCGATTGCCGATTATCGATCGAGGCTGATTATCGATCAAGGTCGATTGCCAATTATCGATCGAGGCTGATTATCGATTAAGGCCAATTACCTATTTTGATTTGTCATGAACGATTGCCGATTCTGATTGTCGAGGCCCAATGTGATGAACATGCGACCTGTATTTGAGGCCCGACGTGATGTATATTCAGCCCGTGTCTAAGGCCCAATGTGATGTATATTGAGGCCTAGGTGATGAGGCCCATTGTGATTCATTTGAGGGTCAGGCAAAGGAGCCCATTGTGATGTATGTTAGACCCATAAGCAGGACCCACTTGTTGTGTACATGTAATCCTTGAGTAAGGCCCATTGTGTTGTATATTAGGCCCTTATGTGAGGCCGTGGGCCCATTATATGTTTGGATCTGTGAGGATCACTCCTTGGGAAAATGTTGGTTAGATGTCCACATTGTCAAGGCCGATTGTTGATGCAGGTTATTGATACCGATTATGATTATGTGACTGCATAGCATCATGATCCATGCCCATACGCATCATCTGCATGTCTGTTATGAGATATGATTGACCATTGCATATGTCATAGTGCTGGTTGTTATGAGACTCCCTGATAGGCGGAGATTGTCTCACATGAGCGCACGGTTTATGCAGGATTGATGCATGACTGGATTCTATGACTCATGCATCTTGCATTGTGTGATGTGATTACTGTATGCCCTAGCGACATCAGGGTCGTAGCCTCCACAGGCATAGCGTGGATGGCCAGATGAGATACTAAAAATCTGTTCTACATAGGGTGCTATAGATATCTTTGAGTGAAAGTCCCTAAACCCTCTTGGTTCCAGAGGTTGCTCCAACATTTAGACCGAGTGGATGTATGAGCGCATGAGGGCCGTGTACCGTTAGGCCGCGTCTCTCACTGTGTCGTGGTCGGTTGGAAGGGGGTGCGGCCTTACCTACCCGAGAGGAGGGGGCAATGCTAGGCTGAGTCTGACCAGCTCAAGGAATGGGTCCGCTATCGACGAGTCGGGCCCGATATTGGTAGGCTGATAGTGAGGTCTCTTCCACTCACCTTGTTGCCCGTGATGGGGCGACAATGTGGTTTGGAGTGTAATAGACCCCGGTGATTGTCTAAAGAGGAACCGTACTGATATGTGGACTTATTGGATAGGGGTTGCATGCTCATTCATTCACTCATTCATTCACTATCCACTCGGGCTGGTGGTGCGCAACTAATTATTGTGTACCTTCGTTATGGTAAGAATTTTGATTGGGCGTGTGACTAACATGAGATCAGGAGCTTATCACGTTGAGTCTGACTACCCAAATTTAGGTATGGGACTGATTTCGATAGAAGTCCCTTGTGGTGGACCCCGTAGCCTGTGATACTACATACTATCACCCCAACTTCACACTCTAGCATGGTCATTTCATTCGCATCGCATATTGCATTACATCCGCAGGCATATGGCATTTTGGATTGCTATGCTTCTGCACTTATATGGCCTAGACAGACTTAGTAGGATTTGTATATTGCATTACATCCTCGGCATCTGATATTTGGCTCTTTATGATTCCTTAGTGCATAGTTGTTTTATATTGTGTATTCTGATATTGATTGACTTATGAACCTGTCCATACTTCCGCTTACTCTGTCATTGTATGATTTATGATCTTGTCAGTATTTCTGCTTATTCCGATAATGTACGATTTATGAATTACCAGTAATTTTGGTATTGTATGATGATGGTATTATATTGAATACTTGACACTTACTTTTTGCACACACTTACACCACCCTCTAAGCTTTCTAAAAGCTTATGCATGATAGATGCGTGCAGGTGATGTTAGGTTGCAGCCGTGTTGAGCTTGGAGCGTGCAGCGGTCTTCTGGAGCTTGATTTTCGATTTATGTATTTTCCATTCAACATTGTACTCAAATGATTATATTAGTAGATATGTGATGATGATGTTGCTTTTGTGATTTGGGTAATCTTGTGGTTATGTTTATTATGATTTAAATGTAAAAAAATAAAAAATAAATAAATAAATCCTCCTAGTAGGATCCCAGGATCGGAATCTGGCGTGTGAACGCTAGGAGCCGAGAATGGGGTACTATGGAGGCTGTCGGCACCGGATTTGGCAATTGGGATTCCTGTGAATCCGATTTCTAGGTTTGGGGCGTGACAGAGGCTAAAGAGGTCTGGCCACTAGATCCGTTCTTCTCCATTTGCCTTGGGGAAATCATGTTGATTCAATCTGGAACTATCATGGTCGAAGCCCATTCAAGATTGGGAATCTTGGTTCCTTCGCATGTCATCATAGTATGAGGAAACCTGGAGAAGATTCGTCATTAGGAATGCATTAAACTCTCCGTCTGGGAGTATTAGGCCAATCCGGCTCTCCTTCTTGCTATGACGACATTTTGGAGCACGTCAATGAACTGGTTCTTCTACGATTGTGGTCTGATGAGCCCAACCGTCATGGACATCTCATTTCTAACTGATCTGCTGCCTTTTGGTATTGCAGTTTATCCAGGTTCTGTCTCTAAGCGATGCAAGGATTTTCTCAGCAAGACCACCAAGGCCTACACCAACTTCATGAAGGCCTACCGTAAGCTTGACAGTCCGGTCAATGAAGATGAACACATCAAGTCTCTGCTTCTCTAGATCTGCCACCACCTACTGTGCGTGAATGCTCAGCAAGTCACCACAAAGTATGTTGCCCTAGCTGAGCAGCTTTGTCAGGGCTTCCAGATCACTTTAGCGCCTTATGTGCTCGGGCACTTATATAAGGGTATCTACGAGATAACCCACAAGGGCTTGTACTTTGTAAGAGGACTGTTTTGGCTAATCTAGATGTGATTCTATGTTTACTTCCATCCTATTTTATCCTATCATATTATGCATGAAAAAAAGCCTTATTCTTCCTTTGGTGATCGAATTCTCCATTCCCTTTGGGAGAGTCTCTCGTGCAAGCTCTACATCACTGTTCTCCTTTCTATAGATAAGACTAAGAAAAGAAAGACTTTTGTGCCCTTCTCTGAGGGAGAGAAATATGGGCCAAGCTGGCTCACCGGCCAGTTTGAACCAAATGATAAGGAATCGACCAATCGATTACACTAGGCATTGGGTAGTTACCTCATCGGTCATGATCTTCCATATCAGGGGATGGTTGAGCAAGGTAAAAATGTCAAAGACAAGGTCGAGCAGTATTACCATTCACTACTTGTTAGCAATTTGGCCTCGTCTAATGTATTCCATGACCCCTCACCATAAGACCTACAACCAACCACCATACGGTCACCTAGTAGTGACTGATGAAAGCCTCTACTCTTCCCTCCACTCTTTATTCCACAAAGGCACAAATGTTCTCAAGCTCCCTAGCTATCCCAACCTTCCTTAGGCAATGGATAGCATCCTCGAATGGTGGGAGCGTTACTACAATAGGTTGCTGGGCTCCCTAGCCAATTCACCTCACAGTTAAAGTTGAAGAGTATGAAGAGGACAGTCGCTCCATGAACCGCCGCCTCTGCCCTAAAGAATAAGCCGAAGACCAGGTCGACCACTTCCTCTCCTTCTCGAGCTCCAATGACCGAGGCTGCTGTCCCAGCAAGCCAAGAGGTCATAACAAAAAATCTCGATGCTCCCATGCTTGCTCATCAACCTCTGTCAGTCCCAAAGAAGATATCAGATTTGAGAGCTTTGCTCAATCCACCTACCAAGGCGCCAGTTCTTTCCTTTCAACACATCAGTCCTCTTAAACCTTCTCCAATAATAGATGATCGACCGTTACAAGCATCCACTAGGCCTCGTCAGCCGTCAGGTACTTCTTCGGCCGAGGCCATATCTTCCTTTAAAACGTACTTCAAAACTAAGTACTAGCCCTATCTTTCTATTGATGAGTACTCAAAAGAGATTAAGGAAGACTTGATAATTTTAATAAGTATTAGAATAAATGGTGGTGGGATGGAGAGATATTGAATAATCCTGATCTTCCCTTTATTGAGAGGTACCTCACCCCTCATTGTCCTAATCCATTACCATCCCCACCTCTACTCAACTGCTCGCGACATTAATAAAAAATCCTTAGATCGTTAGAAATCAGTCTGTCATCTGCGTCGTCCGATCCGACTTAGGTGGAGATTATTCGCTCGTTCATTTATCTGTATTAAATATCCAGCTTCTACATCAATTAACTTTCTTTTCCTTTTGTAGTTTACTCGAGAGCTGATGGCCGTTGACAAACAAATAGTTGTGGCTGAACCAAAACAATAGCAAACATTGGTGGTTGTGGATCCCGTGATCACCAAGATTCTGATTATTGATTCAGAGGCAACGATCAGTGCTAAAGGCCTCCCTAATCGTAGTCCACCCGAAGTTAGTAATCTTCTTACTGATTAAGAATACATGATTCAAATCCCTCACAGTCCCGCACTGATCAGTCAAAGCGTGGGTGTGGCACCTCCCCCTTAGCCATTGATTAAAAGACTCTCGCTCCAGCTAATGCTTCTCCATGCAGGAACGACTTCCTTAACGGTCGAGGGGATCCCTGATTCAACTTACCCTGAGGTTGCTATTGTTGAATCAATCATGGCTGAAGCAACGGTCGAGACCAAAGAGATAGCAGAGACCTACATGGTCTATATCACAGAGACGACCCTGACTAAGACGGTTGAGACCACTGTGGCCGAGACTGCTGAGCCCAGCTCCCATATGCTGCCTATTTCAGAAGTTGCATCTACAGATGGTGCTCCTTCCTCAATAACGAGGGTCTCCCTCCCGTAGAAGATATCATCACTTCGTTTGAGAAAGCCTTTGCTGGAGAAGTTTTAAGGGTTAAATATTGCATATTAGACCCCAGTTATTACATGGATTTACGAAAATGACACTACTCAATGCAATATTTTAATCGTGTTTTTGTTGCAGGGTGTAATTAGGACCATTGACTGAAAAAGAGTATTAAAAGTTTTGATTTAATGCTCCAGAGTCACCAGAGCAAGGGATAGACTCCAAAGGACCAATGTTGAAGAATTTATATGGTAGGGATTTGAAGAAAATCAAGACGTTCACGTTAAAGAGACCCGAAATTGGTCCAAAATGCAAGATCACAAGGTTCTTGCCATCCAATTGACTTAAAACTTCATACATGGCCTGGGGACCATAAATTAACCATACACATAAAATTTCAGCAATTGAAGATCTCGAAAAGTGGCCCAACGGATAGATCAGCCCATTAATCTTCAATCTGGGGCCCACTTGATATCTGGAACTGCCTCAATTTTAGTCCCAACGATTTAAATAGTATGAGAAAAAGGATGGACGGTGCAGATTTTTCATAAACATCACAGTGGGCCCCACCAAAAATAGTTTGTCATTGTATATATACATGTAGCCACGCGCACCGGACCATGCACAGGTAGTCAGCAGCGCTGACCCGTGCTGCGTCCACATCCTCTTCAGAAAGAGGCAATTACCGTTTTGTGTCAATGTCACAGATTGACACCCTCTGTTTTTACAGACGTTTGTGGATCCCACTCATCACCTATACGGAAAATCCAACCCATCCATCTTGTGGAAGGCCTCGAGCCCTTCAAAACCAAGTTGACCCTTCACACCCATGCGGGCACATGTGTGCGGTATATAGCCCACAAGTGGACTACCCTGCAATGTTCAAAATTGATTTTAACGTGATTTCTTCTCTGGGCCGTGTTAATGGACATTCAAAACCATCCATTCTTGACTGAAATTTCATCCTGAATCCAATGGACAGGGCAAATTTTCCCAAAAATACTTCTATGGGGCCCACCGAGCTATGCAGCGAAGGAGTGCGAAAGCTTTCGCACATCCTCAAAAATCCATTTTTCTAGGCGATTGTGGTCTTCCATCTTTGATCATATAGAAATCTGAACCATCCATCATGTAGATGACTCAAAAACGTCCTAAGAGATGGTGTTTCTTTAAAAATTGAGCGAGAAAAGTGGTGAGTTTTGAGGCACTAAAACTTATCTGTGAAAAGTTACACTTCGTGTCCTGTTGCAACTCTGCCACTGACTCCAGCCTTCCAGCAGCTATAAAAGGAGGTTGTGGACGTGAGAGAGAGACATCAGAGCTTGGAGCTTGGACGTGGAGCACAGAGAAGAGAGAGAGAGTAGAGTTGTTCTCTTTTACTTTTTCTTTTGTTTATTTTATTTTATTTAAGAGATTGGCCTAATCATGTTTATGGGCTAAACCTCTTAGCTAGGGCTAAGAGGTGAAGCTTGTAGTGAGATGGGAGACTCTATTTTATGCCTTTAATTTAATTTATGAACTAATGTTGATTATAGTTTAATTATGGAAATGTTTTAAGTTTTTAATGGTCTATTGTGACTGAAATTACAATGGGTCTACAATAGCTTTGAGCATGTTCCTTTCCTTATATGTTTATGACGTAAGACAGCCCTATTGTTCACCATTGTCTCCTGGGCATGGTCGGATGACGGTACCCTTCTTAACTCTTATGCATTGTTGATTGGTTGGTAATTAGTTTAATTATGTTGTTTACTTTATCTCCCGGGCATAGTTTGGTGATGGAATCCATTCTAATTCATATACCTTTCATCTCTTGAAAACTATATCAAGTAAGTTCGGTCTAATTTCCATGATTCTTGAAGCAGGTATAAGATCTCCCTGATCTCTACAAGTGGATCCTTTGAATCCCTAGTTTCCTATCTCTGATTTCTCTTAGTTTTTAGATTAATCTCTCACCATTATTCATCAATTTTTATTCGATTTAGATTTCATCTTAGGCTAGTTATATTTATACCTAGTTTCAGATAACATACAAGTATCAGTCTCTTGGGATTCGACCTCGGTCTTACCGAGTTTATTACTACACAACCCTGCACTTGGGGAGTGAACAAGTTTTTGACGCCGTTGTCGGGGACTGACGGCTACGATTTTCTAAAATTAACTAGTTTTAGGATTAGTTTAAGACTAGAATTTTTCTAATTATGGGTTTAAGTTTTTCTAATTTCTAAAAACTAATTTGTTTTCCTGTTTTGTAGGATCCTGGCATAAACTTCTAATTTGTAATCCCTTTCTAATTCCTCTATTTTTTCTATTTTTAGAATTAGGGTTTGAATTTTAGAAATTTTCTAATTATAGTATTCCTCTACTTTTAGGAATTAGTTTATTTTTAGAAACTTTCCTCCTTTTGTTTTTAGAAACTAGGTTAGTTATTTTACTTTTTAGAAATTCTTTCCTTTTTAGAAACTAACCTTCTATTTCAATTGTAGGAACTTTCTAACTTTAGACTTTGTATTTTAGAAACTAATCTCTTTATTTTTCTTTCGCAGGATTTTAACTTAGGACCTCCAATCTGGTACCTTCTTTCTAACTTCTCCTCCTCTTACTTTCCACTTTGTTATAGGATCTTTTCTTCTATTTTTCATAGGATTAAATTCAGATTAAGGGTTTCATCATATATATGCACGAGTGGGAACGTCAGTATGCTGAGAAGAATAATCTATTTTGGGATGATGATGATATAAATCAGCCTATGTCTCAAAACTTTTCTGAAACTATCATTGAGAACCGATCAGAATATAAAGATCCACCGGCTAAGAAGTCTTTACGTGATTATATGTAGGAGAACAATTACACCTTATGGATTAACAAAACAGTACGCGAGTGTTGGGGTTATCATAACTATGGTTGTGAGAATTATTATCACCCATCCAATAAAACAATGCGTGATTATATCACGAGTGATAATAAGTATTACCAACCATCAGATTCTCCCACCTATGATCCGTATGACTACAATTAGTGAAAACATCAAAATTGGAGAAATGAACCAACAACATATTATAATTATTCTCTTGGATCCCCTACCTTTGAGATCCAACCAGAAACGATCCAAGAGGATTCATTTCAGATTGACATGGCCTGTCTTGAGAAAATTCAAAAAGCAATGGAAACACTCACTTCGCGCCTCTAAAGGATAGAGGAAGCTTACTCATCCCAACCACGACCCAATCCAGAAATACAATGCAAGGAAAGTAATCATCACTCGCTTTTGAAAAACTCTGGAGTTTAGAATGAAGAGTTGAATTACGTTAACAAGCATATGGTTTAATTTCTCGATGAGTCGATCTCGATGACTGTCCAAAAGAATGGGGAAGAGACATGGTTGTCTTTCAAATATAATGATGATGACACGCTTCCCTCACAGGACACACTAGATTTCAATGATGATGAAGAGGTTAGTTTATGCAAACCTCAACCCATTCTAGGTGTAGAATGTGAGGAAAGTGATCTCATCCCAAATGTGCACTGCATTGAACTAGAATATGATGAATATTGGGATGAAGATCCTGAATGTGCAGCTACAGTTCCCCTGGAATCCATCTCAAGTTTGGTCCAGGTCAATGATCAAGATGTACACGAAGTGGTCGGTTATAATGAGCCACTCCCCTCACCTGACACGTCTGATTTAAAGGTGGAGGATTAGCCTCTTACAACCGACCCTTCTAACTCTTGTGAAACATGTTTGGACTACTCCTCTGAATCGAATGATGATGTGATTCAGGAAAAGGACGAGTTGCTCGTTACGACCCTAAAATTTGAAACCACTCAATTGCAGCCACCATCTGAGCTGTATACGTTTAACAATTTAACGCCTCAATTGAGTAGTCTCAATTAACAAAGTGATCACATCAATACTTCCCTTATTGATTTTCAATTTATCTGTGCAGGACTGGAGGAAGAGAGCGTACATCCGGCTACTTTCAAGGATGATGGTTTCCTTAGGCAGATCATGACGAGCTACAATATGAAAAGTAAGTCACACTCAACTGAACTTCCTAACTCTTGGGATTGCTTGGCATACTTTGCAGGTTCAAACAATCTCATGTCAAAAGATAAAGTGGATGCCTTGTAAGACAACATCTTGGTAGTTATCACTGACCGATAGAACCCTTATTTTGAAGCTCCTTCTTCTCTTGATCCTAAACGTCTACTAGTAAAGGAAGAGGAGCTAAAAATTAAACCGAAGTTTGAAGCTTCGGAAGATGTTGAGACTACATCACTTCTTAGGAAGTTTTCTAAACTTTATTTACTTGTAGTCTCTAATTCACCATGCGATACTAACGTTGAAACTTCTTCTGTCATAAGTGAATCGTATATATTACGGATACCTTAAGCAATTCAATGAAAGATTTCTTATGAGATACATAAGTCTCTTTAGAAAGTCATGCTCCAGGGCGCCCAAGCCTATTGCAAAAAGGGCTTTTGGATGATCCTGTTGAGAAACTTATCAAGATATTGACCAGAAGAGGAACCTTGTCGCATGATCGATTAAATGTTTATGGATAACATTGCTACAAACCCTCACGAGACTACAACTCGTCCACTAGGGGCAACGTAGGGGTTTAAAGGCTTGTTGCATATGTTAAATGCAATCGAGAGCACCTGTGAAAGTGGTATAAGTAGGATGTTATTTTTGTTTTGCTTTCTCTCTTGTGCTGACCGGCTTTCATACTGCAATCTCTTGAAAAGTCTCTCTCGATTCGTCATCCAAGTTCTATCTTCCCATCACTTCTCATCTACTTTCATTGTCTCATGTGCATTGCATGCTCATATCTTTTACATTGAGGACAATGTAGATTTTAGGTTGGGGGTGGGAGATTAGGTTTCCTAATCAGTATTTTCTTGGTCTTGAGCAAGAAAAAAAATTTAAATTTCTTTGGAAATTTCTTGTGAATTTGATGTGATTTTGATGGACATCCTTGATTTAGAATTCCAAGATACGTGATGTTGGTAAATTTATGTCTCTTAGACTCAGCCATATGTTAGACTCCACAGTTAAGTTTGAATTGTTAATTCAGAATTAAAAGCTGTAAACATTGATTGAGCCATGATTTCACATGTCACATCTCGCTTCCACATTAAGATTTCAGTTTGATATTGAAGGGTTAACTTGGTAATTACCAAGCATGTAAGGAACCAGCCTGGAAAATTTGGCCGTCATGATCAATCGAAGAAAAAGAAAATGCCTAGCTGAAATTTTATTTTTTTAAAAAAAACAAGATACCTTTAGAAAGGATTGGGTGAATAATCTTCACCATAGGTTTGCTCCCTATAAGTGTAGATTTAATTCCCCATGGATAATATGTGAAAAGCGTTGGGTGTATGATCTTCACCATAGGTTTGCTCCCTACATGTGCAGATTCGATCCCCCTCCCCCTCGATGGAAAAATCAAAAGCTGGAAGAATGAAAAGATGATCTGTGAGGAAAGTTTTGGAAAAGTTTTTGTTATCATGAATTCTCTTGTTGGTTACTAATGATATCCTGAAATAGAGAAGTGGATTTTAATGATAATAAGTCGAGACTAGACTATACATCCATGTCGAGACTAGACTATACACCCATGGAACTCAATGCTTCGAATTGTTCTAATTGATGGATTAATACTTTGGACTTGACTATGAAGTTTACCGTGTACTCGAGTCCAGGAGATATTAATGCCCAACATTCATGAATCATAGAATTCTAGGATTTGGATTGTTTTTCAAAAAAAAATAATAATAATCACTCGAGTTCATAGAAATTGTCTTGAAATTCTCAACTTATTTTCGCATACTTTGCTCGGGACTAGCAAGATGCTGGTTAGGGGTTGTGTAGAGGGTCAAATATTGCATATTAGACCCCAGTTATTACATGGATTTACGAACATGACACTGCTCAATGCAATATTTTAATCGTGTTTTTGTTACATGGTGTAATTAGGACCATTGACTGAAAAAGAGTATTAAAAATTTTGATTTGATGCTCCAGAGTCACCAGAGCAAGGGACAGACTCCAAAGGACCAATGTTGAAGAATTTATATGGCAAGGATCCGAAGAAAATTAAGACGTTCACGTTAAAGAGACTCGAAATCGGTCCAAAATGCAAGATCACAGGGTTCCCTCCATCCAATTGACTTAAAACTTCATACATGGCTTGGGGGCCATGAATTAACTGTACACATAAAATTTTAGCCATTGAAGATCTCGAAAAGTGGCCCAACGAATAGATCAGCCCATTAATCTTCAATTTGGGGCCCACCTGATATTTGGAACTGCCTCAATTTTAGTCCCAACAGTTTAAATAGTATGAGAAAAAGGATGGATGGTGCAGATTTTTCATAAGCATCACAGTGGACCCCACCCAAAACAATTTGTCATTGTATATATACATGTAGCCACGTGCACCGGACAATGCACAGGCGGTCAGCAGCGCTGACCCGTGCTGCGCCCGCATCCTCTTCAGAAAGAGGCAATTGCCATTTTGGCGTCAGTGTCACAGATGGACACCTTCTGTTTTTACAGACATTTATGGGTCCCACTCATCACCAGTACGAAAAATCCAACCCGTCCATCTTGTGGAAGGCCTCGAGCCCTTTAAAACCATGTTGATCCTTCACACCCATGCGTGCACATGTGTGCAGTACAGAGGCCACAAGTGGACTGCCCTGCAACGTTCAAAATTGATTTTAACGTGATTTCTTCTCTGGGCCATGTCAATGGACGTTCAAAACCATCCATTCTTGACTGAAATTTCATACCGAGTCCAATGGACAGGACAAATTTACCCAAAAATACTTCTGTGGGGCCCACCGAGCTATTTATTGAAGGAGTGCAAAAGCTCTCGCGCATCCACAAAAATCCAATTTTTTAGGTGGTTGTGGCCCACCATCTTTGATCATATGGCAGATCTGAACCATCCATCAAGTAGAGGACTCAAAAATGTCCTAAGAGATGGTGTTTCTTTGGAAATTGAACGAGGAAAGTGGCGAGTTTTGAGGCACTAAAACTTAGCTGTGAAAAGTTGCACTCCGTGCCCTGTTGCGACTCTGCCACTTACTCCAGCCTTCCAGCAGTTATAAAAGGAGGTTGTGGACATGAGAGAGAGACATTAGAGCTTGGATCTTGGACGTGGAGCACAAAGGAGAGAGAGAGAGTAGAGTTGTTCTCTTTTACTTTTTCTTTTGTTTATTTTATTTTGTTTATGAGATTGGCCTAATCATGTTTATGGGCTAAACCTCTTAGCTAGGGCTAACAGGTGAAGGTTATAGTGAGATGGGAGACTCTATTTTATGCCTTTAATTTAATTTATGAACTAATGTTGATTATAATTTAATTATGGGAATGTTTTTAGTTTTTAATGGTCTGTTGTGACTGAAATTACAATGGGTCTGCAATAGCTTTGAGCATGTTCTTTTCCTTACATGTTTATGACGTTCGGAAGCCCTATTGTTCACCATCGTCTCCTAGGCATGGTCGGATGACTGTACCCTTCCTAACTCTCATGCATTGTTGATTGGTTGGTAATTAGTTTAATTTTGTTGTTTGTTTTGTCTCTTGGGCATGGTTTGCTGATGGAATCCATTCTAATTCATATACCTTTCATTTCTTGAAAACTATATTAAGTAAGTTCAGTCTAATTTTCATGATTCTTGAAGCAGGCATAAAATCTCCCTGATCTCTACAAGTGGATCTTCTGAATCCCTAGTTTCCTATCTCTGATTTCTCTTAAGTTTTAGATTAATCTCTCACCATTATTCATCAATTTTTATTCGATTTAGATTTCATCTTAGGCTAGTTCTATTTCTACCTAGTTTCAGATAACGTACAAGTATTAGTCCCTTGGGATTCGACCTTGGTCTTACCGAGTTTATTACCACATCACAACCCTGCACTTGGGGAGTGAACAAGAAGCAACTATGGTCGAATCTCCCTCTACTTCCAGCAATCTACAAGATGTGAAGGCCAAACTGCATGACCTCTTTCAAAAGTGGTTAGCAGGGTCTCTTGACACTGATTTGGTTGACAAACTCGATCGACTGGTCGAATCATATTGCATCGACTCTTGGTCAGATCCTACTTTATTCACCAAGGTATCTCATTTCCCAGAACTCTAGAGGCTACGGAAGACATACTATCATGTTGGTCTCATTGCCGACCATCTTGCGGCTGAATGAGATACAGCCGAGTCCAAGAGGGCTTGTAACGCCTTGGAAAAATCTGTACTGAGACTCGAGTACTAACTCGACCGGAAATCGCTTAGGATTAATTCCTTTAGAAAATAAGCGTAAGTTAGCTAGCGCAACGCTATAGTAGCTGTGAAATTGTCCCTGAACACTTTAAATACGTTCTACAAGACCCAAAACTTGTAGAATCAATGACGCTATAATACCATAAAACCTAGGATCAAACTCTAAACCCATTTGCTCTCAGGAACCCTTTAAAACTTTGTATTAGATCTAGACCGCGTGTCGAAAGTCTGATACCTACAATCTTAGACCGTTATGACCGCTTAGCTAGACTTGACAATCATTTCAAAAATCAAGCCCAACCGACGTTCAGAGCCTATTTCATTGAGCCTGGAGTGAAGAAAGTGAGAAATGAGTTAGATTTGGAATTTTAAATCCAAATCTAGCACGTGACTTGGAGCGTTATTATTAAGCATTCTGATCGTCAGAATTCAGCCAAATTACACCCTCGGATTAGGAAAAATTTCTCTTTCATATCATGAGACTTGTAGACCTTATTTAGGTATGATGACCGCTGAACTGAAACTGGACCGCCACGTGTGATCTATGAACCCTACCGGACTGAAAACTGGGTGTAAGCAACATCCAGTGACCATGAGCTTAAGTCCGATTGCGTTCGACCAGGGGACCTCCCGAAACGTTCTTTTGGATCGAAACAGCCCCGATTTGGTTATAACCTAAGTATAAATTGTCCCTAAGTCTAAATAGGTGAGGTTTTAGCCTATATAAGTGCCTTAAACCCTCACATATCTCACCCATCCGAATTTGCTAGAAACCCTAGCAAGAGAGAGAGAGAAAGTGTGAGATTGTGAGAGAGTGTGGGAGAAATCTTCCTGCCACTTGCACTAGTTTTTGCACGTGCTAAAGCGACGCGTTCAAATCACTTTCCTAGTGATTTCCAATGCACTCTTAGGTAAGAAAACCCTAAATACTTGCTGTTTTGGAGTTTTCTTCGATTCGTTAGCGATGTAGCTTATGTAACTTGTGTATTAGGTCGCCTGTACGCCGTTGACGAAGCGTATACGTTCTAATCGAAACGATACACGTCTAGGGCAAAAGGTGAGGATTTTAGATGCTTTGATTGACTGATTTTAAAGATTTCAATGTCATTTAATAGTTGATTATCGACGGCAATGCCGTTTGACATGTACAACATGCTGTCCGTTTTCCATTTTGTAAACGTATGGAAAATATGAGATTTAGGGCATTTTAGTCATTTGTAGGAAATACTGTTTACATCCATATTTTGCTGAAATATTTTTCATGGCTTTTTGTCATGTTAGGATGTTAGGAATGCGTGCATGATCGGTTTGGAGAAGAGATTTGTCCTAATGCGCACTTTGGGTCGACATAAGCTATGTAGACTAAAGTGTGTAGACTAAGTGTTTGTATAAATGTTTGTACTAGTATGTATTGAGTAAATGGAGTTGTGAATGAGTTTTGAGATTGAATTCTCAAGTAATATGCTGATGTATATGATTTTCACCATGTTGGCTAAATGTATAGATTTCACTATATGTATGAAATGCATGTGTTGGATGAATTGCTTAAGTTGTATGTTGTAACATGTGACAACATGCTTGTATTGTTGTATTGCATTTCTATTACTCTCATATGATTACTGATGCTGATTTACAAATGTTTGGGGCTATGACCTAGTCCAGGCAGTCGGTAAATGATCAAATTCGTGGTTGGCTTCTATTTGTCACGAAGGACGCGTCGATGAACGCAAATCGTGTTTTGAGTTGGCGGCAGTGGTTAGGCCACACGAAGTGTTTCACGCACTTCATGTCATTCGACTTGAGATGCGCTCGTACTAGTCGAGCCCATCAAGTAACCCGACTGGCCGTTGTATGTTCACCATGTATGAGCCATAACTGCTTAAACCTAGGGTACTGAAATTACCATTGAAAACTCTGTTAACCATGGTACCTTGATCCATAAAGACTCATGAGCCGGGCATGGTGGTATGGGACACCGTGGTCGAGCTGTCAGCCTATGCTAGGGCCACAAACCTCCCCGTAGTGACCAGTGAGCACCTATGACTCGTGAGCCGATTGTGGTAGTATGGGATACTACATTCAAGCTGTCAGCCTACACTGATCAGGTGACGAGCCCTTTGTAGTGTCTGCGAGCGTATTCTAAGTCTACGGGAGGCGACAACCCTTCCGTAGCAATGAGAGTACATTAGGCCTGTATTGATAAGGTGATGGGGGAGCGGTGCAACGAGTGCGAGCAACAGCCCTGGCAGCCCTTGCAGCGACCTACAAATTTAACATCGTATGAGATTACTAGGAGTGACGACCCTAGACAGGATCTGTGTTGGGATTGACATGAGGGAAGTACCTTAGTTTCCCAATGTTGCTGAATGAAAGGACTAACAATAACACGGTAATCATTATCCATATCACATTGCATGTGCCTGGAAGATGTGGAGCACTGAGGAATGCAAGCATGCCGTGGGCGTAAGATGGTGCCGTATGAAGGAGTATGTCGGTGAGGGCATCCATCATGTCATTTCATGCATACATTAATGACAGTATCTAGGAGTGTTTGATTGATTGTTTTATTATTATCGCATGATTGATTTGAGAACATGCTAATCTCTGCTCTATTATTCCACTGAGTTGATCACTCACTCCCACGTTACGGGATGGTGTTCGCAACACCCACTAGACCCTGTCTTAGATGCAGCTGATGCGGTGATTCAGGATACAGAGCCAGACTACGACGAGGATCAGGACGAGTTCTCATATATGCAGTTTTACGACGGCTTTGCGTAGGTGACCTGGATCGGCGGGACTTCCTAGTGGGACTATTTTTAACATTTATTTTTATTTTATTACATGTATATGAGACTCAGAGATGTATTCATACTTTGGAGACAGTTGGAGAGTATTTTATTTTCATACAGTGATATATATATATATATATATATATATATATATATATATATATATATATATATATATATATATATCTTTCAGTCTTCTGCTTGCGTTTATCACTGGATCTAGAGTATGAATTGCAGTTTTGGTATAATCTTACTCATGTAAATGCTTTAACTCAGACAACATTGAATCATAATCATATTTGTTGCATAAGTTATGGTTTGAAACTCGGGAGTTGGGTTTCTACACGACTCCCGATTTTTAGGGTGTTACAAGTTGGTATCAGAGCATGATTGAGATTAAACTGGACCTAGGTTATGGCCACGCGACGTACGCTGTCGCCCTTTTGACTTAGGTGGGTGCGAGAAAAATCTAGAAACACTCATAGGACTTCAGTTTCGCCAATAGGTGAAGTCTACTCAAATCGATCATTTTGATCGAGTCCATAACGTATCTTTGGTCGCGTGAAGCGACCTAAGTTGCCTCTAGGTCGTTAGTTGGAGGGTTTGGGATGATTCCAGAAGAATTCTGAACCCAAAAATTTAAGTCCCTGGGTTGTGGGGCAACCACAACCCTTACACTCAATTTCAAGGCTTGAAAACCCCATTTTCTCCAATTCCTTTAGAATCCTTCCTCTTACCATCCCATTCTTTAACTTTTTCTAAGTCTTTTCACACTAGGCATAAATATTAATATGTAAAAGATATAAAATCATACTTAGACAAAAGTTTACTATAAATAGTAAATATAGGTAAGAATTTAACTTTTTTCCATTCCAATTATGGAATATCTTATAACAAATGGGTCAATTGGATGGATTATCTTCTCCTACCCCAAAATCCTATGCTACATGATGCATAAACTTATTTTGGTTTACAAACTGGCCCTGGAACGCCCCAAATAAAGTTTTGGGTCTATCTTAGCCAAAATACAATGAACTAGGGTGGGTCCCACACATATTTGGGGTCCCTAGGGTAGGAGGAACCCAGCCCACATGGCCGGACAGGCCGGATTGAAAGTTGGCCGGCAATGGCATCGCCATACGGTGGGCCCCACTGGGTCTAAAATTTGGGCCGACGCCCTTTTTCGGTTAGGGCACCTCCCCCATAGGTGGTTCGCACCTTAAAACCCCCTAGAAGTCCTGCCTCCTTCATAAAAAATGTCCCCAAGCTCTCCTTTCTTCACTTCCTTACTGCCTCCTCTTTCTAAACCCACTTTAAATTGCCCCCATTCTCATTTTTGGCCATAACCGACGCCAACCCATCTTCCACAACTGTTGGTGCACTCCTTCCTCTACATTTTCGCCGTTTGAAGCTCCCACAACCTTCATTCAAGGCTGAAATCGTGTGGAGCTCCATTCTCATTTAGTTTTCTCTTTTTCCTTTGAGAATTCAGCCTTTGGGAGCTTGATTCATCCCTCTACAGCGCCTAGATTTGCTTCAATCCTTTTAGGCAGCCGTTTCTCTCCATTTCCCTCTTTTTCCATGGCTCTTGTGGAGGCTATTTTGGCATTTTTCTCCCTTTCCTCCATCCTCTCTCTCATGGGAAAGACGAAGACCGCTGCCGATGAAGCTAGGCCTAGTCACCCTTCACAATCAAGAAAGCCGAGGGGTGGCGCCGCTAGCTCAAGCGTCGCCGCAAGTCCAAGTACAGTTCGTGAGTTTCATACAAAGCGAAATTTGGATCCCCATGCTCACGTAGGGCGAGTACTATTAGCAGAGTTACCTCATGAAACTTATACAGATCGTAAGGTCCTGTTTGAAGTGCATGTGGAGGAGCGGTTCTTCGGTGAATTTCTGTTGTTTGAGCGAATTGAAGCTGTCAATTGGGGTCCGCTCTTTGAAGCCCGCCCTCGTGCGAACGTGAGCACCGTTCGTGCCTTCTATGCTCGTATCCGGGATCCTACGTTGGAGCCATTACAGTTCAGGATTCCCTTTGATAGAGACCGGATGGCTATGATCGATGTTCGGTTGATAGCTCGCATTCTGAAGGTGTCTCTTGGTGAAGTTCATCCAAGTGCTAAGAATCTGAAGAGTGTTCGTGAGCGAAATCGCCGCACCAGGTTCTTATGTGGTGGTTTGGTTCCGTGGCAGCCTAACAGGAGCCTCCTAGCGTCCCATATGTCGGATGATTTTCGCTTGCTACACCACATTTGCACGTTCAATTTGTATCCTAGGTCGACCAACTGTAGTGAATGTACGCATCTCATGGTCGATCTCTTGTATCAAGTTGGCCAGGGAGAGAATGTGTGTATGGCCACCTTTATGTTGCGACAGTTAGTCCTCGTAGCGAAGTCGAGGAGAACGTCTGAGTCACTTCCTTTTTGCCGGCTCATATGCAAGATCGTACTTGAGTTTGCTTACAGACTTGGGCCAGAGTTGCCTGTATCGATCCACTTCATTGACGAGTCTACCATGGATAAGATGAAGATTGGGCCTCGACAGCGTGAGGCTCAGCTTGATGAGGATAGCGAGGGCAATTATGATGGCGAAGATGATGCAAGTGAAGAAGAAGCTAGGGCAGAAATAGAGGAAGAAGCCCCGGGAGAAGAAGAAGAGGAGGCTCAAGATACTGATGAGAGCCCTCCTCCAGCGACTCAGGCTACTAGAGATGCTCACGTTGCCCGACTTGAGGAGAGTCAGGTTGCCTTGCGAGGGAAGTCCAGGAACTTCGGGCCGAGGTTGAGGATACCAAGGCCGTCATGAAGAGAATTTGGCAAGGTGACTCACACCTTGAAGGTGATCCTATGTTGCTTGCAGGATAAGGGTGCTCCTCCTCCATCCCTAGACTCGGACTAGTGATCTAGATCCAGATGTTTTTTGTTGTAGTTAGTTATTTCCTGCTTTCTGTGTGTAAGCCTGATAAGGCTAGTAGTTTGCTTATGTTGTTGTAGTAGCTTTGACTGGCTTAGTTTCCCATGTATTTCTTATCATGATGCATGTAAAGATATATATCTTGTATTGTGACAGTTTTGGTTAAATGAAATGCATGGAATGTCTTTGGCTCGTTATGTGAATGATTGTGTGGTGGTGTGTTTGTGCTATTGTTGAAACTAACAAGGTTTCACCCTATTTTGAATATAAGGAATGCTGCCTAAGGCTACGCGGAGCATGACACGACTTACATTGGGAGAGCCTATGGATCGGGCTCCTCTCCAGACTGATGAGCATACGGACCTTGCTGTGGGCCCAATTCCTGAGACTGCACATGAGTCTCAGCCTTCTACTGGTCCTACAGCTGGACCACCGCCTTTCACACCGCCTGTCAGAGAGCAGTACCGTGCGTCTTCCTCGACGCAGTATGTGCTACAGCCCGCTCCACCTCCTGATAGGTTCGAGTAGTTGATGGCCATGATGCATCAGTAGCACCAGCAGCTCTTGACTATGATAGCAGGGGCTCTAGCCCAGGGTGGGAGTGCGACTCCACATGCACCCCCTGTGCATCCAGCTGAGGATGCCGGTACTTTGACTCAGGATGAGGGCATGACTCATCCTGCACCACCTGCTTACCCTACGGGGAATGCCGCTGATACACGGGGCCTAATCGAGCGATTCCAGCGCTTGAGGCCTCCTACTTTTACGGGTTCTCACAGACCCGAGGAGGCCGAGTGCTGGCTCGACCGTGTGTCGAAGATACTACAGATGCTTTGCTGCTGATTATATCTGGACTTGGGCAGCGTTCGAGTTCCGTTTCCACGAGAAATATTATCCCCAGACTTACAGGCACGAGCGGGAGAATGAGTTTCTACGCCTCAGGCAGGGAGGCATGTCTGTGACAGAGTATGAGCATCAGTTACCGAGTTGGGAAAATACGTCCCGACTATACTTGTTGACGAGCAGATGAGCATACGGCGTTTTTCTAAGGACTTACGACCGGATATTCGGTCGAAGATGTGTTAAGTCAGCATTCCCTCTTACGCTGAGCTGATTCACATGTCTATGCAGGAAGAGCAGGATGTGGATCGACTTATACGATCTCATGGCCCTATTGTTCCTAGGCCACGACCGGACATGCAGGACAGGCCCTTTGCGGGCAAGAGGCCTCGCATCGACCCTCCTCTAAGGGCTACGACGCCAGTGCTTCCGATGAGGCGCCCTGATATATCATGTACTTATTGTGGGAGATCAGGCCACGCAGTGTAGAGTTGTTTCGCTCGGATGCGGGATAGTGGGTTTTCACCGCCGCAGAAGATCGACCAGCCACGCGCAAAGGCTTTATCAGCTCCACCTTTACGGTTAGCTCCTGCGCATCCTTCCTTCAGACCTCCCGCATCTCAGTTCCAGCTGCCTCAACGGCCCATGGTACCTCGGTCGAACCGGCAACAGTAGGCTCGAGTACATGCCTTGACAGCAGAGGCAGCTGAGACAGAGACTACTCAGTCCTTGGCCTTTGAGGTCACCGCCCATATTAGAGGTACTCCCATACTTGTGATGGTGGATACTGGATCCACGATGTCATTGATATCGCATTCCATAGTCAGGCGTCTTGGGCTACCGACTATTCGGATGGATGGACTACAAGTCCTTTCAGCTCACGGGGATTTTTCTGATGCCACCCATGCCATCCTGATGTGTGAGGGTTGCTTGATGGATCTAGGAGGCAGGACCATGTCTATTGATCTTGTCGTCGACCCTTCTCTCGTTTATCTCGACGTCATTCTTGGCATGGATTGGCTGACTGTAGCGAGGGCCGAGATTGACTGCGAGACCCGTGTAGTGACGGTATATGAGCCAGACGGAACGCCTTTTACATTTTCAGTGCGGGTAAATCTCTCCTTCCGCATACTTAGCTACGTTTCTTTACTACGGGACGCTGATGCCCCTACACTTGAGCATACGCCAGTCGTCCGTGATTTTGGAGATCTATTCAGGAAGATCCCTGGTTTGTCGCCTCAGCGAGAGATTGATTTTACTATCGATCTGGTGCCTAGTTCCAAGCCCGTCTCACTGCCGACGTATCGCATGGCACCGTGTGAGATGGAGGAGTTGAGGAAACAGATTGATGATCTGTTGGAGGTTGGCTTCATTCGACCGAGTGTGTCTCCTTGGGGAGCATCAGTTCTGTTCGTGAAGAAGAAGGATGGTTCTATGCGATTGTGTATTGGTTATCGTAGTCTGAACCAGATTACGGTGAAGAACAAGTACCCTTTACCCAGGATCGATGATTTGTTTGATCAGTTGAGAGGGGCGCAGTACTTCTCAAAGATTGATCTTCAGTCAGGATATCATCAGTTGCGCGTCAGGGATGAGGACGTGCAGAAGACAGAGTCCTCGCGGCATAGCGGGATGATGCGCGTCTGACTGAGCTTCGAGAGCAGGCCGGTGATGATGTAGATGCCGAGTGGTGAGTTGGCACGGATGGGGCCTTACGTTACCGTGGCCGCCTATGCGTTCCAGATGTCCCTGACTTAAGACGAGAGATTCTCGAGGCTGCGCACTGTACCAGACTTGTGATACATCCGGGCAGCACAAAGATGTATCGTGATGTAAGGAGGACGTATTGGTGGGATGGTATAAAGACCCACATCGCAGAGTTTGTGTCCCGTTGTCTCACTTGCCAGCAGGTGAAGGCAGAACATCGTCGACCACCTGGACTCCTTCAGCCTATGCCTTTAGCTGAGTGGAAGTGGGACTTCATTTCCATGGATTTTATCTCAGGGCTACCGAAGACGAGGAAGGGACATGATTCTATTTGGGTGATCGTCGACCGTCTGACGAATTCGGCACACTTCCTACCGATCAGAGTTACGAACTCTGCAGACGAGCTGGCTAGACTGTATATCATAGAGATCGTGCGTCTGCATGGAGTTTCATTGGAGATTGTGTCGGACAGAGACAGGCATTTCACTTCTATTTTCTGGACTCGCATTCAGGAGGCTATGGGTGTGAAGTTAAAGTTCAGTACTGCCTTCCACCCACAGACAGACGGACAGACAGAGCGAGTGAACCAGATTCTAGAGGACATGTTGCGGGCTTGCGCATTGGATTTTAAGGACAGTTGGGATGATTGTCTTGCATATGCGGAGTTTGTGTACAACAACAGTTTCCAGGCGAGTATCGGTATGGCACCTTATGAGGCGTTGTATGGGTGACCTTGTCGAGCACCGCATTGCTGGGCAGAGGTTGGTGAGTGTAGATAGATTGGCCCAGAGTTAGTGCAGGCGACGTCGGAGAAGATTGATATTATTAGACGCCGGCTTCTCACTGCGCAGAGTAGACAAAAGAGTTATGCCGATACGAGACGGCGCCCGCTAGATTTCACGGTTGGGGATCATGTATTTTTATGAGTTTTCCCTATGAAGGGAGTCCTTCGGTTCGGGAAGAAGGGGAAGCTAGCACCGTGATTCATTAGACCATTTCAGATTCTCGATGGTGTGGGTGCAGTGGCTTATCGTCTGGCTTTGCCCACGCCTCTCGCGAGCATTCACAACATATTTCATGTTTCTATGCTAAAGAAATACGTTTCTGATCCTTCTTATATCATCAGATGGGAGCAGGTGCAGTTAGGAGAGGATGTTACATATATACTGCGATCGACGCGTATACTAGACAGGAAGGAGCAGGTACTGCGTAGCAAGGTGATCCCCCTTGTGAAGGTGTTGTGGACGCATCACTCTAAGGAAGAGGCTACCTGGGAGACAGAAGCCAAGATCAGAAAGAACTACCCACAGCTTCTCGAGGAGTACGAAAAGGTATAATTTTCGAGGATGAAATTTTTTGTTAAGGGGGGTTGATTGTAACGCCTTGGAAAAATCCGTACTGAGACTCGAGTACTAACTCGACCGAAAATCGCTTAAGATTAATTCCTTTAGAAAATAAGCGTAAGTTAGCTAGCGCAACGCTATAGTAGCTGTGAAATTGTCCCAGAACACTTTAAATACGTTCTACAAGACCCAAAACTTGTAGAATCAATGACGCTATAATACCATGAAACCTAGGATCAAACTCTAAACCCGTTTGCTCTCAGGAACCCTTTGAAACTTTGTACTGGATCTACACCGCTCGTCGAAAGTCCGATACCTACAATCTTAGACCGTTATGACCGCTTAGCTGGACTTGACAATCATTTCGAAAATCAAGCCCAACCGACGTTCAGAGGCTATTTCATTGAGCCTGGAGTGAAGAGAGTGTGAAATGAGTTAGATTTAGAAATTTAAATCCAAATCTGGCACGTGACTTGGAGCCTTATTATTAAGCGTTCTGACCATCAGAATTCAGCCAAATTATACCCTCGGATCAGGAAAAATTTCTCTTTCATATCATGAGACTTGTATACCTGATTTAGGTACGATAACCGCTAAACTGAAACTGGACTGCCACGTGCGATCTATGAAACCTGCCGAACTGAAAACTGGGTGTGAGCAACATCCAGTGACCATGAGATTAAGTCCGATTACATTCTACCAGGGGACCTCCCGAAATGCTCTTTTAGATCGAAACAGCCCCGATTTGGTTATAACCTAAGTATACATTGTTCCTAAGTCTAAATAGGTGAGGTTTTAGCCTGTATAAGTGCCTTAAATCCTCACATATCTCACCCATCCGAATTTGCTAGAAACCCTAGCTAGAGAGAGAGAGAAAGTGTGAGATTGTGAGAGAGTGTGGGAGAAATCTTCCTGCCACTTGCACTAGTTTTTGTACGTGCTAAAGCGACACGTTCAAATCACTTTCCCAGTGATTTTCAATGCACTCTTAGGTAAGAAAACCCTAACTACTTGCTGTTTTGGGATTTCCTTCGATTCGTTAGCGATGTAGCTTATATAACTTGTGTATTAAGTCGCCTGTACGCCGTTGACGAAGCGTATACGTTCTAATGGAAATGATACACGTCTAGGGCAAAAGGTGAGGATTTTAGACGCTTTGATTGACTGATTTCAAAGCTTTCAATGTCGTTTAATAGTAGATTATCGACGGCAACGCCGTTTGACATGTACAACATGCTGTCCGTTTTCTGTTTTGTAAACATATGGAAAATATGAGATTTAGGGCATTTTAGTCATTTGTAGGAAATACTGTTTACATCCATATTTTGCTGAAATATTTTGCATGGCTTTTTGTCGTGTTAGGATGTTAGGAATGCGTGCATGATCAGTTTGGCGAAGAGATTTTTCCTAATGCACACTTTGGGTCGACATACACTATATAGACTAAAGTGTGTAGACTAAGTGTTTGTATAAATGTTTGTACTAGTATGTATTGAGTAAATGGAGTTGTGAATGAGTTTTGAGATTGAATTCTCAAGTAATATGCTGATGTATATGATTTTCACCATGTTGGCTAAATGTATAGATTTCACTATATGTATGAAATGCATGTGTTGGATGAATTGCTTAAGTTGTATGTTGTAACATGTGACAACATGCCTGTATTGTTGTATTGCATTTCTATTACTCTCATATGATTACTGATGCTGATTTACAAATGTTTGGGGCTATGACCTAGTCCAGGCAGTCGGTAAATGATCAAATTCGTGGTTGGCTTCTATTTGTCACGAAGGACGCGTCGATGAACGCAAATCGTGTTTTGAGTTGGCGGCAGTGGTTAGGCCACACGAAGTGTTTCACGCACTTCATGTCGTTCGACTTGAGATGCGCTCGTACTAGTCGAGCCCGTCAAGTAACCCGACTGGCCGTTGTATGTTCACCATGTATGAGCCATAACTGCTTAAACCTAGGGTACTGAAATTACCATTGAAAACTCTGTTAACCATGGTATCTTGATCTATAAAGACTCATGAGCCGGGCATAGTGGTATGGGACACCGTGGTCGAGCGGTCGGCCTATGCTGGAGCCACAAACCTCCCCGTAGTGATCAGTGAGTACCTATGACTCGTGAGCCGATTGTGGTAGTATGGGACACTACATTCAAGCTGTCGGCCTACACTGATCAGGTGACGAGCCCTTTGTAGTGACCGCGAGCGTAGTCTAAGTCTACGGGAGGCGACGACCCTTCCGTAGCAATGAGAGTACATTAGGCCTGTATTGATAAGGTGATGGGGGAGCGGTGCAACGAGTGCGAGCAACAGCCCTGACAGCCCTTGCAGCGACCTATAAATTTAACATCGTATGAGATTACTAAGAGTGACGACCCTAGACAGGATCTGTGTTGGGATTGACATGAGGGAAGTACCTTAGTTTCCCAATGTTGCTGAATGAAAGGACTAACAATAACTCGGTAATCATTATCCATATCGCATTGCATGTGCTTGGAAGATGTGGAGCACTGAGGAATGCAAGCATGCCGCGGGTGTAAGATGGTGTCGTATGAGGGAGTATGTCAGTGAGGGCATACATCATGTCATTTCATGCATACATTAACAACAGTATTTAGGAATGTTTGATTGATTTCTTTATTATTATCGCATGATTGATTTGAGAACATGCTAATCTCTGCTTTATTATTCCACTGAGTTGATCACTCACTCTCACGTTACGGGATGGTGTTTGCAACACCCACCAGACCCTGTCTTAGATGCAGGTGATGCGGTGATTCAGGATGTAGAGCCAGACTACGACGAGGATCAGGACGAGTTTTCATATATGCAGTTTTACGACGGCTTTGCGTAGGTGACCTGGATCGGCGGGACTTCCTAGTGGAACTATTTTTTACATTTATTTTTATTTTATTACATGTATATGAGACTCAGAGATGTATTCATACTTTGGAGATAGTTGGAGAGTATTTTATTTTCATACAGTGATATATATATATATATATATATATATATATATATATATATATATATATATATATATCTTTCAGTCTTCCTCTTGCGTTTTAACACTGGATCTGGAGTATGAATTGTAGTTTTGGTATAATCTTACTCATGTAAATGCTTTAACTCAGAAAACATTAAATCATAATCATATTTGTTGCATAAGTGATGGTCTGGAACTCAGGAGTCGAGTTTCTACACAACCCCCGATTTTTAGGGTGTTACAGGGCTTCTACACATACCATCATCGAGGCGCTCACAACCAGGAATGTTATATTAAAAACTTCCCAGGTCTTGTTGGAGAACCTGAAAGTCAGAATCACAGCTCAGGAGGCGGAGCTAATTGTTTTGAATCAGGAATTTTTGAACAAACATACAGATTAGCTTTAGCACAAAAAGAAAGTCCTCCAATTGTCTACTGTTGTGCACTCCCAAATAGTGGATATCAGTTGGCTTTCTCAGTCGGTAGCTAAGAAGGAGGTTACGTTACAAACTGCAAAGGATTATATGGGGATGGCCAGAGAATCATTGCAATGTTACCTGCCTTTTGAATTTTGATTGTAGTCATTCTCTTTTTTATATAAATGGCCACTCGGCCATTTTGCATCTTGTTTCCCCTTCACTCTTACTTTTGTTGCTTTTAAATGACCATTAACTCATCCATGAAATTCGGTAGAACATGAGTTGCTTCCAAACTTTATGCTTTAACTGCTCCACGTCCTTAATTACTCAGAATCATGTACCGATTTTCTAGCCACGATCATTCTAGATCATGGGTGCCTAGACTACCTATTTAAACAACATTTGGTGCCTACTCGAACTCACATCATCTTCCTTTTACTCTATGTCCATGGCTTCCAACTCTTCTTCCCACATTGCAAGTGTTGAACGTTATTTGAAGGATCTTTCGAATAGGGTTGAAAAGAATACTCCGATTCCTCCTTGTTGTTTGATGCTAATGGTTATATGATGAATGTTTCATCCATGGCCCAATGAGATGCAACACTTGAAAGGCTAGTCCAAATGTCAAAGCTTCTGTACATTATGGGAGATCAATTCTACGAGCCGACCTTTGTTAACCAAACGAACTCAGAATACCTTCAACAGCGGGCTTCAACCAAGGAGGAATCTGTAGCAATGAGCGAAAAATATGAATTTGCTTGGTACAGACGATTGCAGTGTGTTCAAGTGCGTCAATATAACCACACCATGTTGAGGATGTTACAATCCTACAGAGCTGGATTGATGGAGGAATTGAAGGAGCATAAATATGCTTACTTTGCCAAGGAGTTGGATGATCCAGAGGATCTTGCATTCCTGGATGAATAGATTGCCCTATATCAAGCATGGTTGAAGGTAAGCTTTAACACTAAGAGGGCAACCGAAGACGTCGTTTCCTCAACCGCCCTTCATGTTAATCAATTAGTCCATCTCCTGCCACTCATTATTGAAAAAAGGGGCTAGCTAGGCTTCATCACAGGAAAAGAATGAAGCGAAAATGCAAGCCCTCCTTGAAGAGTTCAAGAGGATGAATATTTAGGCCCTCGACCACTTTTAAGCCTATTGTTCCTATTTTCCTTCTGTTACGATGCGGTCAATGACTTGAGGAGTAGTGAATAAATCTATTGTCAATAAAATTGTCTTATTTTGCTTAAGGCATAAAATGTACTTCTCTTTCAGTACTGCAGCTTGAGAATTTATCTAAAGGATTATTATTTGTATCTTGGCCATCGGCCGAGCTCCTATGTTATCATATGACCATGCAGTAATTAGCCATTTCTCTTCTTTTCATGCATACGCCGACTCAGCCCTAGTAATGGTGCAACATTTTCTAAGGAGATCTGTAACACCCCAGATTTTTGCCAACCTGGGGTTAGACGTCCTTAGGCAATGGGTCAACCATAGCACCTTGGTAACCTCTCAAAACCCAAATCCAAAGCCAAAGAAATCACTTAGGATTAATTCCTTTAGAAAATAAGCGTAAGTTAACTAGCGCTACGTTAGATTAGCTGTGAAATTAGTACTGATCGCTTTAAATACGATTTGTAAGACCCAAAACCTGTAGAACCGTTAACGCTATCTTACCCTGAAATCCAGGATCAAACTCTAAACCCGTTTGCCCTCATGAACCCTTTGAAACTTTGTATTGGATCTAGACCGCGCGTCGAGAGTCCGATATCTACAATCTTAGACCATTACGACCGCCTTGTTGGACTTGACAATCGTTTCGAAAATCAAGCCCAACTGATGTTCTGAGGCTATTTCATTGAGCCTGGAGCAGGGAGTGTGAGAAAGAGTGAAATCCTTTAAAAATTAAATGTCATTTAAATGAATCTGGCACGTTTCGCTTGCGGGTTAAGTATAAACATTCAGACTGTCGGAATCTGACCCAAATACAGCCTCGGATAAGGGAACATTTCTCACCCAGGTCAATGTACTTGGAATCCTCGATCGAATCTCCGTGACCGCTGAACTGAAACTGGTCCACCACGTGCGATCTAGGAACTCTACCAGACAGAAAACTTGGTGTGAGCAGGATCCAATATCCATGAGCTCAAGTCCGACCGCATTTGGCCAGGGGACCTCCCGAAATGCTCTTTTGGATCGGAAAAGACCCGATTTGGCTATAACCCAAGTATACCTTGACTTAAGGTCCATTTTGGTTATGTTTGGGCTTATAAAAGGGGCTTAAACCCTTAGCTTTCTAACCCATACGAATTTGGGGGAAACCCTAGGAGAGAGGAGAGAAAAGAGAGAGAAAGTGAGGGAGAAGTTGATGATTCTTCCAGGGATTCTTTCCTTCTGCTCCACGTGCCAAAGCCACCTACCTGCATCGCTATTTCGACGATTCTGATTTCGTTCTAGGTAAGAAAACCCTAACCCTAACCTGATTTGAAGCTTAAACTATCTGTAGAAGAGTTCTAGCTAGCCTGTTTCTTGTCATAGGTGGCGTATCTGTCGTTGGCGAAGACATATCGTCTAAATCCTAACGAATACACATTTCTAGTTTAAGGTGCGGATCTTAGATGCTTAGATTACCCGTTTTCAAAGCTTTCAATGCCGTTTAATGGTAGATTGCTGATGAGGATGCTATTTGACATGTACAACATGTTGTCCGTTTTTCATTCCGTATATGTGCGGAAAATATGAGAGTTAGGATATTTTAGGTATTTATAGGAAATACTGTATATGTACGTATTTTGCCGATGTGATTGCCATGAGTATCTGTCATGTACCTATATTAGTTATACGTGTATGATCTGTTTGGCGAAGAGATTTGCCCTAATGCACATATTGGCCAACATATGCTATGTAAACTAATGTGCGTAGACTAAGTGTTTGTTGAAATGCCTAAATCAATATGATTTATGCCTGCCATATGTTTTGAATACAAAAACATGATTGTGTGTACTAGACAACCCCTTGATATACGGAACTGTCATATTATATGTTGAAATCAACATACGTCAAGTACGTTAGAGTTGTGTAGTCTAAGTGTTAGTATAAATGTATGTATCAGTGCATTATTGAGTAAATGGTGTTGTAGATTAGCGTTGAGATTAGATTCTCAACTAATTTGATGATGTACATGAATTCCTCCATGCTTGTTGTATTGAATTGATTACCTTATGTTTGAAATACTCGTATATGGTTAACGGCTTATGATGTATGTTATAACATGCTGGAATGTCTTGTATTTCGATTCTGTCTCTCTCACGTGATTATTGATTCACATTACATGTGCTTGGGGCTATACTCTAGTCCAGACAGTCGGTAACAATTTAGAATTCGTGGTTGGATTCTATTTGCCATGAAGGATGTGTATGGCGAACCCGAGTTGTACTAGAGTCGTCGACAGTGGTTAGGCCACACGAAGTGCTTGTGCACTTCATGTCGGTCGATTCAACGTGCACTCGTGCTAGTCGGACTCATCAAGTAACCCGACTGACCATTGTATGTTTACCTTGTATTCGTCATAACTGCTTGAACCTTGGGTACTAAACTTACCATTGGAAAGCTCCTCTAACCTTGGTACCTCGATCCCTTAAGACTCATGAGCCGAGCATGGTGGTATGGGACACCGTGGTCGAGCTGTTGGCCTACGATGGGGCCACAAACCTCCTCGTAGTGACCAGTGAGCACCCTACTCTGAGTAGATTATGGTGGTATGGGACACTATATTCTTATTGTCGGCCTACATTGATAAGGTGATGGGAGAGTGGAGCAACGAGTGCGAGCAACAGCCCTGACAGCCCTTTGTAGTGACCTTGAGTTTATCTTGACACCGCATGGGGGCGACGAGTCATGATGCAGTCTTAAGGATATAAACTAGGCCTGTATTGATAAGGTGATGGGGGAGCAGTGCAACGAGTGCGTACAACAGCCCTGGCAGCCCTTGCAGCGACCTAGAAATATATCGTCGTATGATACTACTAGGAGTGACGACCCTAGACAGGATCATTGTTTGGGTATTGATATAAGGAAAGTACCTTAGTTTCCCAATCCCGCTGTATGAAAAGGACTAATAATAACTTGGTAATCATATCCACGTTGCACTGCATGTGCCTGAAAGATGTGGAGCACTGTGGGAAGAAAGCTTGCCGCGGACGCAGATGGTGCCGCATGAGGGAGTATGTCGGTGAGGGCATCCATCATGTCATTTCATCCATGCATTAATCACAGTATTTAGGAATGTTTATTTTGTTTGCTTTATCATTATCGCGTGATAGATTTGATAATATGTTAATCTTTGTTCTATGATTCCATTGAGTTAGTTACTCACTCCCATGTTACGGGATGGTGTTCCGGACACCCACCAGACCCTATTATAGTTGCAGATGATGGCGCTACTTGTGAGGTGGAGCTGGACTTGTATGATGCTGAGGAGCACTTCTCCTCCGTGTTTTGATCGATGGGATTACATGGAGGTTGATTAGATGCCATGACACTTGTCATTTTATATTTTTGGAGCACTCATGTATATTCTTTTCTTTCTATTTTGGAGTATACATGTATTTAGTTAACCTGGTAACATGTTCACACTCTGGAGACTTACAATCATTTATATATTTTATATATCTATCACATTCTTCCGCTTGCTAATTTAACTGTCTCTGGAGTATGATATGTTATTTTGGCTTAGTCTCAATCTTGTTTAATGCCATTCTACAGACAACATGCATTTATCATTATCTATGTTGCATAAGTGATGTTCTTGAACTCGGGAGTTGGGTACCCCCAATTTTTGAGGCGTTACAAGATCCCATTTATTTCGCTACATTCCCTCATGATCTCGGAAATGAATCATCGTGGTAGCCATTAGTCTGAAGTTCCCAATCATCGTACTTTATCCAATGTGCATTAATGGCTAAATCTCATGCTTATAAAAGCACCCCTTAGGATTCGAAATGCACCACGGGTACGAATAATTAACTTTGTAAACACTACCTTGGACCACATGGATCTTCTTTCTCTGTCCATCGAGATTATGGAATAATTTTTTACAGAAGGGCTCAATTCCTCTCGCTTTTCTCTTTTGCATGACCCTTATCCCTTTCCTAGGGTTGTTGCTAAGTTACCAGAAGATCATAGGCCTCCACAAGAGGTTTTGAAGATCCTTTTAGAACTTCAATAGCTTGGAGAAGAATACTCTAGGGCTAACCGGGAGTTTGAACATTGCACTGCTTCACTGTCACATTTGTCGAACATCAGTGCTGAATCCAGAGCTCTCTCTGCTTGTCACGAAGCGGCTTAGAAGAATCAACTATGTTGTACTCAGGAGCATCACTTTAATAAGGAGATGTTGCATTTTATTTTTTTTGTTACACACCCCACACACTCACGCTAGTGGAATTTCACCACATGGGTACTCAAACTCTTGATCGAGAGTTGAAACTCCTGAGAGTCTACCACCCGAGCAAGAGTAAGGACCCAAGGAGATGTTGCAGTTGATATAGGTCGTGTTCAACAATTTATCTACCAACCTCATCGAGGCCCATTGGCTCTACCCAGACTGTGATAAACCTAAGAATGAGGAGTTGGTCGCGTTCATCGAGTCCCAGATAACACTTTATTGGGGCCATGTGGAGGCCGACGGGGTCGAGAAGAAGTTGGCCTATTTGGAGTGTGCGGCCCTCGACCGATGTCTCGCAGTGATCTCCTGCTCCTCCAAAGAGCTCATCAGTTAGCACCCCTTGTGGAGCAAGTGATGAAAGATTGAGGTGAATGCAAAGGCGTCGGCCGTTGAGAGATTTGAAAAGCTTAAATCGGCCCACTCTTAGTTCAACCACCCAACTTGCTAAATCTTTTCTTTCTTTTTGTATTTATTTCTCTGTAATCAATTGGCCTTCATCCAAGGACTTTTATTTAAATGAACTTTATATTTTTCTAAATCTCTTTAATCTGACTTTTGGTGACTTCCTATAGTGAAGGGAAGCGAAGTTTTAAGAATCAAACATTTATAGCAACCTTTGTAACCTTCCCGTCCATGTCCTTCAAGACATATGCTTTCCCCTTGAGGACTTACTCGATGACATAAGACCATTCCCATTTGGGCAACCATTTCTTGCCTAGAGATTGGTATTTTTGACCAACCGATTGGCGGTACCATTTTCTAGACCATATCGCCTACCTTGAAAGACATTCCTTTCACCCTTTCATTACATCAACATGCCACAACCACTTTTTTGGCAACGATCGAACCCAAAGACCTTATATGGGTCCTCATCTAGCTCCTTGAGCTTGGCCAACATTTCCTTTGTGAACTCTAGAGGAGTTCATTTGGCCTAATATGTGGTTTGTAGTGATGGTACCATGATTTCTAGCGGTATGACGGCATCATGCCCATAAGTCAATGCAAATGGACTTACCCCAGTGCTAGTACGAGGTAATGTTATATAGGCGCAAAGAGCCTCGGACAAATTAGTATGCCATTCTCAGGAATTTTCTCATATCATTTTCCTCAAAATGTGCTTGATTACCTTATTACTAGCCTCGGCCTGGCCATTAGCCTGGGCATAATACAGAGTCGAATGTAAAAGAATTTATATAGTATCTATCAGCCATCGCCCACACTTTCGTAGCTGAGAAAGTTGCACCTCAGTCCATGGTAATGGACTCTAGAATCCTGAAACGGTGGATAATGTTGCTTTCAATAAACCAAATAATCTCTTGGTCAACGATTCCTCTCATGGGCTTTGCTTCTACCCACTTGGCAAAGTAATCGGTCACTACAATGATGAATGAGTTCATGCGAGTTGAAGGTGGGTGAATCTGACCAATCAAATCAATCGCCCATCCTCGGAACGACCATGGCTTTATTATAGGATGAATTTCGGTCCCAAGCACATGTTAGACTGGTCCATTCCTTTGTCAAGCTTCACAGCCTTTTGCATATGAGATGAAATCATCCATCATCGTCAATCAGAAATATCCATGACATCTAAGTGTCAGTTTCATCTTTCTCTTAGCCTAGTGGGCCCCACAAATATCTCTATGGACCTCTTCCATAGATAGCATGGCTTCTTTCTTTATCAAGCACCGATGTAAAACTTCATTGGCCCCTTTTCTATACAGTTTTTTGTTGACCATCATGTAATTTGCGGCCAATCTTCACACATTTCTATAAGTTCTGGAATGCAAACTCTGCAAATTGCCCAAGAGAGGAATCCTCCAATCATCCTCTACTTCTGTCTAGCAGATTTCCATCATTCTCTCTCTAAAAATAGAGGGCAAGGATCTCCTTTGGACTATGATCGACCGCTTGGCCGAACCTCCTAAGGCATCGAGCCCTGTAGCTAACTGTGCCATTTTGTTAGCATCCACATTATGTTCCCTAGTAACATGCATCAATTCAACTTCTTCAAAGAGGTCAAGTAACTGTACCGCCAGGCCATAGTATGGCAATAAAGATGGGATAGTGCATTTAGATAGTCCTACCATTTGATTTATCACCAACTATGAATCTCCTATGATGATCACAGTTTTTGTGCCCAATTCCAATAACAGCTCCAGGCCGAGTATCATAGCTTCATATTCGACCTGATTATTATTACAATCAAACTCTAATTAGAAGGCAAATTCTGACCGATTCCCATTGGGAGCAACCAAGATCACCCCAGCCCTAGACATATCATATGTCCTTGATCCAGTAAAGATCAGCTTCCATGGTGTGAGTTGTACGCAATATAGATCAAGCATGCTTGGGGGGATTTGTTCCTCTATGTCTAAAAGGTGATTGGCCAGAAAGTCAGCTATGGCATGACCCTTTACTACTTTCTGCAGGATACAATGAAGATCAAATTCAAACAAAGTTAGCACCCATTTACCAATTCGGCCACTCAAAATCGGTCAGTTCAGCATATATTTTACTAAATCAGTCACTGTTATTATACTTACTCTCTCAACCAACAAGTAATGCCTCAACTTGGTGGCTGTAAAATACAAGAACAACTATAAATTTTCCATGACCGAATACCATCTCTCAGCGTCAATAAAGTTCTTCTCAGGTAGTAGAACGCACGATCCTTTCTATTATCATCATCTTGTGCTAGAAGGGCTCTAATCAACTCTACTGAAGCTGCAACATATAGCTTGAGTAGTCGATCTTTGATCGGTGGCATCAACATAATCGGCTTTATTAGATACTCCTTAATCTTGTTAAAAGTTAAGTCGTATTTCACCTCCTAAACAAATTTGGAACCCTGCTTCAATTTTATCAACAAAGAAAAAATGTTGGTTTTACCAGTACAGTTATATATGAATCTCCTCAAGAAATTGACATGGCCAAGAATTTTTATAATTTAGCCTTGTTTCTCAGCGGAGGAGAATTAATCATGGCCTGAGCCTTTTTCTGACCAACTTCGATCCCTCTCCGGTGTACAAGGAATCCTAAGAAGTTTTCGGCTGATACCTCAAAAGTGCATTTCAAGGAGTTCATTTTCAATTTATGGAGCCTCATTCACTCAAAAGACTTGCACAGGTGGACCAGATGCTCCATTGCATCAGTCAATTTGACTACTATGCCATCTATATAGATTTTCATGAAGCAGTCAGTCACATAATGAAATATAACATTCATCGCCCTTTGGTATGTGGCCCCTACATTCTTTAATCTGAAAGGCATCCCTACTCAACAATAAGTTCACAATGGTCCTGCACACCTGAATGTTGTCTTTGACACATCGTCTAATGCAATGTAGATTTGGTTATATCCAGAATACCCATCCATAAAGGACACAATCCTATGTCCAATAGCCGAATTGATGAGTTGATCAGCCACCAGCATGGAATATTCATCCTTCGGTGTAGCCAAGTTTAGTTTCTAAAGTTGATACATGTAAGACCTGACCCCAGCGCAAGCAGGTGTGTGTATGTGTGTGTGCATTTCATTTCTCTCCATCCTGCAGTGGTGACCCGTGACCCTCAGATAGTGTTTGCAGTCATCCTTAAGTCCGGTCACGTTGACCCTTTAAGACCCGTATCCTAATATGTACCATTTTGTAGGCCTCCACAGTCCTCCCGGTCGAATTCTGGTGACCCGCGATCTGTTATCGATGTTTACGCGTGATCCTGAATCATATGCCATTTATCAGAGTCAGCTCGACTCGAAACTCATATTCTTGCGACTGCGCCGTTGCCGCAGTTCGGACGCTGCGTCTCGCGCATCTAGGCGACACCTGGGCCAACCCACGTTCATTCCGAAGAAACGCCATGCATTGTACAACATGTCTCATCAATCAATCAATCAAGTACACACTCTATCTTAAGTACATCACCCATACCCCATGCCACCTCACCCCCCTCACAAGTTAACTCTCTCTCCCCACCCATACCTCCTTTACACAAATTTCAACCTAACCTAAGCTTTCCCATCACCATCCCTTACAATAACCATTCCATCCATCCCTTTTCTCCATCATTTCTCTCTCTCTCTCTCTCTCTCTCTCTCTCTCTCTCTCTCATTTTTATCTTCACTCTCCAACCCGAAGAGAAATACCTAAACATCCAAGATCTCTAAGCCTTTCCAAAACAACAAGTGTGGCCCACTTTCCCACCCTCTCATCTCCCATCTCAACCATTCATTCTTCATCAACCTCTATCAAAATTGAAGGCAAGGATCATAGGAGTCCAAGGAACTAAAGAAGGAGGCCAAATGTGAGTGATCCACCATTGATTTTGAATTTTAGGGCCCACTTGATATAAGACCCACTTGATGTATGCATTGTAAAAGGGAGGGCTCATAGTGGCGGGGTCTCTCCCCTCTTCATATCTCGCTCTCTAACTCTCTCTTCCATATTCTTCGGCCCACCATGGTGAATGTATTTTATCCATGCCATCCACCGAGTGGGCCCACATGGCAGTCCATTTAGATGGGTATGATTGAAGGAAAGCACAAATATTAGTTTGATCAGTGGAGGGACCCACTGGTGTGGACCCCACCATATATATGTGTTGCAAGTGTACCAGCACAGCTGGACATAGGCAAAACACAAACATTCATTGATCTAAATGCTATGGTGGGCCACGCCACGTGGACCCACCCTACTGCTTGTGAGATCTGAATCGTCCATCTAGCGTACAAACTCTCTAGATGATGGACCGAACCATGTTAAATGTTATATATTATATAGCATATAATATATATATATATATATATATATATATATATATATATATATATATATATATATATATATATATATATATTAATATAGATGTGGTGGGCCCCACGTAGGACCCACTTATTTTGAGAATATGTTATATATTATATAATATAATATAATATATATATATATATATATATATATATATATATATATATATTATAATATAGATGTGGTGGGCTCGACATGGGACCCACCTGTTCTGAGAAACAGATTGGCTGGGTACCGTATACCAACTATTGAGCTGCTATAGGTGGGATAAATCCACACCATCCATCCAGCTGGGATGCAACACATCCATCAGAGTGGGGCCCATGTGATGTGTATTAGGGCCATGTGACACGGCCCATTGTGATGTTTGAAACCCTTGTGTAAGGCCCATTATGATTTTATAAGGCTCATTGAGATTGTATGCAACCCATTGTATTATGTATAAGGCCTTTGTGCGGGGTCATGGGCCCACTATATGTTTGGCCCTATGTGGACCACTTCTTGGCAGCAACGTTGGTTAAATGTCCACGTTAATGGGTAATAATGGTTAAAGGTCCACATTGTGACCTTCCCTTAAGCTTGGTTAGGCCCATTCTCATCATTCTCTAGTGGGTTAATCCAAATTATTGGGCCCCATTAATATTGCTTGTTCCATCATCGGCCATCCATCTATGGACACCACCTTGCGTCGAGATCGATTACCGATTCTGATTGTCGAGGCCGATTCTGATTATCGAGGTCGATTTTGATTGTCGAGGCCAAGTGTTGAGGCTGATTTCGATTGACGAGGCTGATTGCTGAGGCCAATTATGATTATCGAGGCAAATTCTGATTGTTAAGGCCGATTCCAATTATCGAGGTCGATTCCGATTGTCGAGGTCGATTCCAATTGTTGAGGTCGATTCTAATTATCGAGGCTGATTTCGATTGTTAAGGCCGATTTCGATTGTTAAGGCCGATTCCGATTGTTGGGGTCAATTCTAATTGTCGAGGTCAGTTCTGATTGTTGATGCTGATTGTCGAGGCCTATTCTGATTGTCGAGGTCGATTTCGATTGTTGAGGCCAATTCCAATTGTCGAGGCCATTTCTGATTGTCAAGGATGATTGTCGACGTCGATTATTAAGGCCAATTTCGATTGTCGAGGCCGATTCTGATTGTCGAGGCCAATTCCGATTGTTGAGGTTGATTGTATAGGCCGATTATTGAGGCTGATTTCAATTGTCAAAGCCGATTTCAATTGTTGAGGTCGATTGTTGAGACCCATATGATCTATATGTTGCCCGTAGTTAAGGCCCATTATGATGCGTATTCGGCCTATGTTTGAGGCCCAATATGATGTATATGTAGCCCGTATTTAACGCCCATTGTGATGTGTATTTAGCCCGTTTTAAGGCCTAATGTGATAAATATGAGGTCTATGTGATGAGGCCCATTGTAATGCATTTGAGGGCTAGGTGATGAAGCCTATTGTGATGTATATTATACTCATGTGAGAGACCCATCGTGATGTGTATGTAGCTCTTGAGTGAGGCCTATGGTGTTGTATATTAGGCCCTTGTGTGAGGCAATGGGTCCACTATATGTTAAGCTCTATGTGGGTCACTCCTTGGGGGCAATGCTGGTTAAATGTCCACAATGTCAAGGCCAATTGTTGGTACTAGTTATTGATACCGATTATGAGTATGTGACAGCATAGCATCATGATACATGCCTATACACATCATCTGTATGTTTGTTCTGAGATGTGATTGATCATTGCATATGTTATAGTACAGATGGTTTATGGAACTCCTTGATAGATGGACTTATTCCACATGAGTGCATGATATATGTAGGATTGATGCACGACTAGATTGTATGACTCATGCATCTTGCATTGTGTATTATGATTACTGTACACTCTAATGACATTAGGGTAGTAGCCTCTATGGGCATGTCGTGGATGGCCAGATGGGACACTAAAAATCTGTTATTAGCATCGGGCCACCATAGATGGCCCTGGGTGAAAATTTCTAAACCCTCTTGGTACCAGAGGATGCCCCAACGTCGAGACCGAGTGGATATATATCAGCGCATGAGGACCGTATACCAGTAGGTCGCGTCTCTCACTGTGTCGTGGTTAGTTAGGAGAGGGTGTGGCCTTACCAGCCTGAGAGAGTAGGCATAGCTAGGCTGAGTTTGACCAGCTTGAGGAATGTGTTCGCTATCGACGAACCGGGTCTGATATTTGCAGGCGGATGGTGAGGTCTCTTCCACTTACCTAGTTGTGCACTTGATGGGGCAGAAGCTGGCGTAGAGTGTACTAGACTCTGATGATGATCCCAGAGATGTACAGTAATAATTTATAGAGCAGGAGTTACATATTCAGCATTATATTCATTCATTCATTCATTCACTATCCACTCAGGCTGGTAGTACGCAACTAATTATTATGTGTACTTTCGCAATGGCCAGGATTTCGGTTGGGGGACACAACTAACCTGAGATCAGGAGCTTACCACATTGAGCCTATCTATCCAAATTTAGGTATGGGACTAGTTTGGATAGAAGTCCTTTATGATAGGCTCCATAGCTTGTAATACTACGTACTATCATCCCGACTTCACACTGCAGCTTGGTCATTTCATTCGCACCACATATTGCATATTGCATTACATCCTCGACATATGATATTTTGGGTTGCTACGTTTCTGCATTTATATGGCCTAAATACGACTGACGGTATTCGTAGACTCATCAGGATTTGCATATTGCATTACATCATTGACATCTGATATTTGACTTTGCTGTCTCCGCATTGCATAGCTAATCCACATTGCTTCATCAGTATATGATATTATTTTTATTATATTTCTGCATCGCATAGCTTAAATAAGGTTGATGGTATTTATATGCCTATCAGTATATTTTCGCATTACTCTAATATCGTATGATTTATGAACTTACCAGTATTTCTGATATTAAATGATCTATGGGCTTATCAGTATTTTTGCTTACTTTGATTACTCTAATATTGCTTACATGACACTTACCTCATTCATATATTTTTACCACCCACTAAGCTTTCTATAAGCTTATGCATGATAGATGCATGCAGGTGGCGTTAGGTTGCAGCAGCGTTGAGCTTAGAGCATGCAGCGGACCTCTGGAGCTTTGATTTTCAATTTATGTATTTCCCTTACAACACTGTATTCAAATGTATTATATTAGTAGGTATGTGATGATGATGTTGCATTTGTGATTTGCGTAAACTTGTGGTTATGCTTGTTACGAGTCAAATATACATTGGAAAATTCTCCTTATAGGATCCCAGGATCGAAATCTATGGTATAGACACTAGGAGATAAGAATGGGGTACTACGGAGGCTGTTAGCACCAGATTTGGTGATTAGGAATTTTGTAAGCCCGGTTTCCAAGTTTGAGGCGTGACAAAGCATATATTGCTCACACACTTTCACCAATATCTAAGCTTTCTATGAGCTTATGCACGATAGATGCGTGCAGGTGACGATAGGTTACGGTCGAGCTGAAGCAGGAGCGTGCGGCTGAGTTCTGTGAAGATTTTATTATATGCATGTATTTTCCTTTTAGTATTGTACTCAAATAATTATATTAGTGGATATGTGATGATGATGTTATTCTTGTGATTTAGGTATACTTGTGGTTATACTTCTAATGAGACAAATTCATGTTGAAAATCCTCCTTGTAGGATCCCAGGATCAGAATCTGGTGTATGTACGTTGGAAGCTAAGAATTGGGTACTACAAAGGCTGTTGGCACCAGATTTGACAATCGAGAATTTTGTGAGCCCGATTTCCAAGTTTGGGGCGTGACAGAGCCAACCCGGAATGACCCGAAACCTATGCCATCTTGTTCGCATCGTCGTTGACGTTCCGATGCCGTGTCCCGTGCATCTATCCGATGTATAGATCATAAATTGTAGGCATTTCATTTCTAACCCTTTGTTCATGATCATATGGCCCACCTAGAGAGATATGCACATTTTCCCAGATGGCCTACCCATTTACTCAATTTTCAACACACACACTACCTATACCACCTAAGATTTCATCTCCACACTACCCACATCCTTAACACTACCCATCCCTAGTCTATAGCCACCATTTAGGTCTTCTTTTGCTAGCTCATAAGGAGCTCTCTATCCAAGCCACCCTTCCCTAGAGAAAGCATGATGAAATTCTCTAATCTAGGTGTTCTCTTTTAGAGAGACCATCATTACATTTCTACAACCATCCCTCTCTCTCTCTCTCTCTCTCTCTCTCTCTCTCTCTCTCTCTCTCTCTCTCTCTCTTTCTCTCCTCTCCCTCTCATTTCTACCTTCTCTTTTCTTTCTCTCCCTAGCAAGAGAGAGCTTGGACGTCCCCACTAAGCCTCACCATTCCAGCCCTCTTTTCTCCCATTTCCTCCCCATCCATCCATCCTAAACCCATCCTACCCATTGATCTTACTTCCATGGTGCATTAGGAGCTTGGAGATTTAAGTTTGGTGGAGATCCAAGAGGTGGGTGCTCCTCTAGATGTGTAATTTCATTTCTCTAGTATAGATCTTATTTCTTTCATTTGGGAAGTGTAGGACCCACTAATCAATGGTGGAGATCCTACACAATCCCTTGGATGTGGCTAAATGGCCTATCTTATGCATGCATGTCCCATGTATGGGGTTTTTCCTCTATGGGCCCCATCATGGAGGTTTCTTTGGACTTCATAACATGATGGGTTATCTAGACCTTAGAATCAAGGTTAGGATGGCATCCCAACCATGCATCTTGATCATAGGACATGCATAATGTAGATCTATGTTGTAATCCTATATCAATGAAGATGTGTGGGTGTGATTGTTCTTGGGAGGGCTTAATAGTGGCGGAGCTCTTTCCCTATGGCCGGATTGTCTTCCTCTCTCTTTTCTCTTATTTTCTCCCTGTTTGTGTGTGGCCCATTTGGTGGACTTTGGGACGTCCAGAAAATCTAGCAATGGTGGGATGCCCATACCTCTTATGTTATGATTTTGAGTGTCCTAGTTGCTACCCATTTGATGCATGCAAGGTGTGTTGGCCTGAGTTTATGATCTGGACACATTTGAGGCCCACTAAGGAGGGTCACACCACCCTTTATTTGATGTAATTTTCTAGATATGGGCTGGTATGTCCAGCCATATATGGCCGTCCAGAAATTTTTGACTGTTTTTCTTGGAGTGACATTGTTGATTTTTTGCATGGGATTTAACCATGTATTTGATCCATTTTCTCCCTGATGTGGGGTGTCTTTTGGAGGAGTGGACCCCACCTTGGAGTATGTAAAGCCCCACCTCCATTTGTCCATCCAAATGCACCCAAAAGTGCAGGCCCATAGGGGTGGACGGTCCACCTTGTTGGACCGTCCAACCATGCTGGTTGAAGGGAAAACATAAATTTCAGCTTGATTCTTTGAGTGGTGGGTCCCTTTTGTGGACCCTACTTTGATGTATTTTACAAGGAAAATATTGGCCACTCATTCCTCCCCTTCTAAGCAAGTCAAGGCCCACTCTAATGGGTGTACATTGGAGTGGACAGCAACATTGTTATGTAGCAGATTTTATTTTCCAAACTTGTTGTCCATGTTTTTCTTGGGTTTGTGGCTTCCTTCTTGGCCCATTTTGTGGCCCATCATGTTGGGACCCATCTTAGGTGTGTGGGACACCATTTTCCCATCTAAATTAGTGTGTATTGTTGCTAGATAGGTAGCCACAATTGGACGTTCCAGCTAGGCTGACGTCCAGCCATAGGCTGGTCATTCACCCTCTTTCGGACCACCTTGATGTATGGTTCTATCCACATTGTCCCTCCATGGTGTGGCCCACCTCCTAGTGGGACATCCACACGTGGGGCCCACTTTGATAATTTTAAGGGTGGCCGTCCAAGGCCCCTTGACTGTCCAAGCTAGGACGCCCAACCCTATTGGGTTGCTGCTAAACGTCCAGTGTAGCAGCTGGCCCACTTGATGTATGTGTTATATGCACTCCTCCTATCTAGAGGGACCCCACTGTGAGATGTGTGGGTCATTAGGGAACAAAATACTTATATAAATTAAAATTTTACTAGATTGCAGTAGGCTCAGAAAGTGGATGGGCTGAACTTTCAGCAATAGGCCCAAAGTTGCTACCCATAATTATATGTCTTGGGGAAACATGGCCCACCAGATTTGGGGATGTTTACACACACATCTTACCCCATTTCCTATCATTCTTTGGGATTAATTACTACACATTTGAGGCCCACCCGAGTTGGGTTTGATTGGATCGATATTTTTAGCTAATTGTTGGACTCTTTAGGCCTTGTTGGGCTGGAACCTTCTTGATAGGCCCATTGGACCTTTGGGCCCATATTTACATATTATTTTGATGGTTTTGTAGGCCAAATTACGCAAGTAGTTGGACCTTTGATTGCCCACTAAATTAACCTTGTACTTGGGCCAAGTTGTAAGGCTCAATTCACTTGAATTAAGCTTAAGGATTTTCTCATATAGTTGGAATAATGAGCCGCTCATTAGGCCCACCACAATATGTGGGTTTATGACCTTTATGATTAGGCCCAAACCTTGCTTATGGGCCCATAATATTGCTTATGAGTTGGGCTTTGTATGATTTTCTACTAGGCCCATGATTGGTATAGGCCTTGGGCCTTGATTCGTAATTAGTTAAAGGTGGACTACCTCTTAGGAACCAGTTGAGGTTGGATGTCCTCCTTAGTGATCCTAAGGTAAGCCCATAGGTTTTCTATAGGTGGTTAAAGGACCACCATAAACCCTTATTAGGACCGCTTATCCTTCTAGGCTCATATATTGTATTCCTTAGACTTGTGGGCTACCCCAATCTATTGAGCCCCTACTTGAGGATTTTCTCTTAGTGTATTTGTCTATATATCTAGACTGTGAGACCCGTATCCTAACCCATACCGTTCCGTAGGCTTCCACGGTCCTCCCAGCTGAATTTCGACGACCCGCGATCTATAATCAGTGTTTGCATGCGATCTTGAGTCGTATCCCGTATTCCAGAGTCAGCTCGACCCGAGACTTATACCCTAGCGACTGCGCCATCTTTACGGTTCCAACACCGTGTCTCGCGCAGTGATGCGATACCTAGGTCAGGAGTTGTGAGCCCGTGTTCAATTCAAGAAAAATACTGCGCTTTGTAATCTTAAGAGAATATATTTCATCAAATGTCAAGTACACACCCCATCATTCTATCACTCATACCCATCCCCAAAGTCAACTATGTCAAGTACATTCATCACCTTTCACCCATTACAGCCATCTCTTACATCACTTCTCTCTCTCTCTCTCTCTCTCTCTCTCTCTCTCTCTCTCTCTCTCTCTCTCTCTCTCTCTCCCTCTCTCTCTCTCTCCCTTTGATGTTGTGTGGCTCACCTAATGCGTGTGATATATCCACGTCATCCATCACGGTGGAGCCACTTTGATGTATGTAGTGTATCCACACCATCCAACAACTTGGACGGTGAGACCCATCATGACGTGTGTGTATCATCTACACCATCCATCCACGGTCGAGCTCACTGTGATGTATTTATCTGCACTATCCATCTAGACAGTGCTGTGAGGACCACCGTGATGTATGCTTCAGATCAGTCCACTGTCTAGATTACACTCCTTAATGTATGTGTTTTGTATTTGGGCCGTCCATCTACTAGACGGCCAACAGCTAATAGTTGCCGCTTCATGCCAGCAAGCTCCTTGGCCTGTATACGAGGATGTATTATACCATTCATCCATATGGTAGGCGTGGGACCCACCCCACACGTGGGATGGGACCCACTAATTGTATATGTCCTATATATCCACACCATCCATCTGGACGGTGCAGGTATGTGGGCCTCCATCATAAGGTACGTGTTATATCACAAACATACATCTTCATCAACCGTCCATGTGGGACCACCTGATGATGTATTGTACATCCAGGCCCACCTCATCCTGGCCATCCAGATCATGGGCTAGCCATGATACATGTGTTTTAATTCCACACCATTCATCCAAACTGAAATGGGACCCCACCTTGCATTATTTATTGTACACACGTATGACACGTGTGACAATGGGACCTATGTGAGGTCTATTTCGTCACACTGTTAGCACGTGTGACAGTGGGATGGCCCACCACATGGGATCCATGGTGATGAAAGTGTTTTATCTATGCCATTCACGTCGTACATCTGAGGATGTGGGACCCTAGAGTATGGATTTCATCCTTACCGTTCACGTGTACGTGTTTGGATGGTGCTATGATGCCCCACCGTGATGTATTTGTTTCATCCACACGGTCTAGACAGTGCTGGACGGTGCTGGACGTGTTTGGACGGTGCTTTGAGCCTGACCATGATGTATATGTTCCATCCACACCATCCAGAGGGTCTGGACGGTGCTGGACAATGTTTGGACAATGCTGATTTACATGGACAATGTTTAGACAGTGCTAATTTACATGGACAATGTTTGAACAGTGTTGGTCATCATTAGTGAGCCATGCGCCCCTTAAAATGATAGTGTACAGTGATACACATGTTACACCTGCAACTAGTGAAATAACTTTTGGTGTGGTCCAAGCCCATTTGAGGCCCAATGGTGTGGCCCATCCATTAGGCCCATCATGATGTATTTTTTGCCAATGCACGGGGCCTACCTGTTTGTATTTTAGGCCCATGTGAGTGGCCCATAGTGATGTGTATTAGCCCATGTGATGCGGCCCATAGTGGTGTGTGTTAGGCCCATAGTGATGAGTGTTAAGCCCATGTGATGCAGCCCATAGTGATGTGTATTAGGCCCGTGTGAGAGGCCCATAGTGATGTGTATTAGACCTATGTGAGCAACCCATAATGATGTATTTTAGGCCCATGTGATGCGGCCCGATGTGTTGTATATGAGGCCCACATAATGAGGCCCGATGTGATGTCTAAGGCCCATGCGATACAACCCGCTTGATGTATGAGACCCTTATGTAAGGCCTATTGAGATTGTATGTGGCCCATTATGATTGTATATTGCCCATTGTGATTGTATGTGGCCCACTGAGATTGTATGAGGCCTATTGTGGTATAATTGTGGCCATTGATAAGGCCCGATGTGATATATTTATGGCCTAATGTGATGTATATTAGGCCCTTCTGTGAGGCCATGAGCCCACTATATGTTTGGCTCTATGTGGACCATACCTTGGGAGCAATGTTAGTTAAATATCCACATTGATGAGTAATGATGGTTAAATGTCCTCATTATGACCTTCCCTTAGGCCCTTTGATAAGCCGATTATCAATACCGGTTATCGATGCCGATTATGAGTATGTAACAGCATAACATCATGATACATACCCAAACGCATCATCTACGTGTTTGTTATGAGATATGGATGACCATTGCATATGCCATAGGGCAAGTTGTTCATGAGACTCCTTGATAGGTGGAGTTGCCCCACATGAGCGCACGGTATGCTTAAGACTGATGCATAATTGGACTACATGACTCATGCATCTCGCATTGTGTGATTATGATTACCGCACGCCCTAGTGACATTAGGGTCATAGCCTCCATAAGCATATCGTGGATGGCCAGATGGGACACCAAAAATCTGTTATATATGGGATGCTATAGATATCCTTGGGCGAAAGTCTCAGAATCCTCTTGGTACCAGATGTTGCTCCAATGCCTATACCGATGGATACATGAGCACATAGGGTCATATATCATTAGGTCATGTCTCCTACTATGTCGTGGTCGGTTAGAAGGGGACGTAGCCTTACCTGCCCGAGGGGAGGAGGCAAAGCTAGACTGAATTTGACCAACTCGAGGAATGAGTCCGCTATCAACGAGCAGGACTCAATATTGGCATGAGGATAGTGAGGTCTTTTCTACTCACCTTGTCGCACGCGATGGGGCGGCAATCTGGTTCGAAATGTACTAAACCCCAGTGATTTCCCATAAAGGAACCGTACTAATATGTGGACTTACTGAGTAGGAGTTTCATACTCATCCATTCATTCATTCACTATCGACTTGGGCTGGTGGTGTACAACTAATTGTTGTGTACCTTCGTAATGGCAAGGATTTCAGTTGGGGCATATGACTGACCTGAGATCAGGAGTCTACTACATTGAGTCTGGCTATCCAAATTTAGGTATGGGACTAGGGCTATACATGAGTCAAGCTAGCTCGAAAAGCTTGCTCGACTCCGTTCGACTTAGCTCAGATTGACTCGGCTTGAAAGGCCGACTCAAGGCGAGTCAAGCTTGTTTATTAAAGCTCGAGTTGAGTTCAAGCCAAGTTCGACCATGGTGTATTTCAACTCAACTTGACTCAAAATTGACTCGACTCAAAGCTCAAGCTCGAGCTCGACTCTACTCAAGTAATATATTTTAATAATATATATTATATTAATATTAAATATATATAACATATATATTTAAGTTAAAGAAGTTAAAACTTAAAAGTTTTTACTAAAAAATCCTACCCGACCCTACCCGTGCCCATTCCTTCTTTTTCTTTCCCTTACCCTACTGAGGTAAACTCGACTCGACTCGAACCACTAGCTCGACTTGAACTCGACTCGAAAGCTTTGGCAAACAAGCCAAGCTTCAATGTTAAGCTTGAGGGTGAGCTCGAACTCGAACTCGAGTATAGCATGGACGAGTCAAGTTGAGCTTAGACCACCTCGACTCAACTCGACTCGATGTACAGCCTTATATGGGACTGGTTTGGATAGAAGTCTCTTGTGATAGACCCCATAGCTTGCGATACTACATACTATCATCTCGACTTCCCTCCAGCTTGGTCATTTCATTCGCACTGCATATTGTATTGCATTCGCAGCATTTAATATTTTGGGTTGCCATGTTTCTGCATTAATATGGCCATTAACATTCATGCCTTACATCGCATAGCCTTGGTACGGCTGATAGCATTCATGGATTTACCAGTAAGTTTTCGCTTGCTCTGATATTGTATGACTTATGAAATTATTAGTATTTATGCTTACTCTGATATTTGCATGATTGAAACTTATCTTACGCACACACTTTCACCACCCTCTAAGCTTTCTATAAGCCTATGCATATAGATGCGTGCAAGTGGCATTAGGTTACAGCAGCGTTGAGCTTAGAGCATGCAACGTCTTTTAAAGCTTTAATTTTTTATATTTGTATTTACCTTTCAACATTGTATTCAAATGTTTATTTTAGTGGAGATGTGATGATGATATTGCCTTTTGTGATTTGGGTAAACTTGTGGTTATGCTTATTACGAGTTAAATGTATGTTGGAAAATCCTCCTTGTAGGATCCCAGTATCGGAATCTAGCGTATGAGCGCTGGGAGCCGAGAATGGGGTACTACAGAGGCTGTCGACACCAGATTCAGTGATCAGAAATTTTGTGAGCCCGATTTCTGAGTTTGGGGTGTGACATAGACTTAGTCCCTCCTCAGGAAGGAGTGTATTTCTTGTCATCATCTCCGTATGACACACCTATTTCACCTTCACGACCCATGTGCATCATTGCATGGTTGGGTTAGTATGATAGAGGGATGAAGTTTTTCCCTTCTGTGCACATTGAGTGCTTGAAGCTAGTGCATGATTGGAATGTGTGATTTATGCATCTGGCATCACATCTCATGGATATTATTGCCCTTACTTCACCAGAGCCTTGCCTTCACAGGTATATTCGTGGATGGTTGTATGTGGACACCGGAAATATATTATTTGAGCATTTGGGGTGCATAGGATATCCCTGGGTGAAAGCCCCTAAACCTTCAAGGTACTTAGAAGACGCCTCAACGCCATGACCGAGTGGAAATTATGAGCACCCGAGTGCCTTACGCTATTAGGTCATGTCTCTCACTGTCGTGTAGTCGATTGAGATGGGATGTGGCCTTATTCGCCTGAGTGAGTGGGCATTTCTAAGCTAAGTCTTACCAGATCGAGAGTGGGTCCACCACTGTCGAACCTCGCTGGTGATTGGCTATCCATAGGCGAGTAGTGAGGTCTCCTACGCTCGTTTGATTGTGCGGGTCTTGCAGAGTGGAAATCATCCTGTAATGTACATGACCCCAGTGGATTCCTTATGATGGAACTGTACTTGATATGTGGATTGATATGAGGACTGACATTACTTTGTATTGCATTTTCATCGATTGTATAAGCCTTATACTGCATCACCTTGGTATGGCGCTAAGTACTCATATATTGCATTGCAAAGCCTTGGTATGGCTTATTGCATTCATAATTTAGCCTTAGTATGGCTAGAGGCATTAGTATTGTTCATTAGCTCCTCCTGCATCCTCCTTATTCTTTTAAACATCATTATCACACACTTACACCACCCTCTAAGCTTTCTATAAGCTTATGCACAATTGATGCATGCAGGTGATTCTAGGTAGGCGTAGTAGTTGTGGATTATTTTGTCGCGAGCAGAGGACCTGTTGCAAACCTTTCCTTACCTTCTTTCTATATCATGTATTTCCTTTTGAGCCTTATACTTGTAAAGTTTAAATTCTTAGTGGATTTTGTAGTGTGTCGCTTGTTTATTTTTCTAAAATTTACTTGTTATGATCTTGGGTGTGCTCTATTGGAGTGGAATTGTGATATGGAAATCTTCCTTGTAGGATCCCATGATTGGAATCTTGCCTCAGGAGCCGAGAATGGGGTGCTATGGAGGTTGTTACAGCCGGATCCGGCTATCTGGTTTCTTGTGAATCCGATCACCGAGTTTGGGGCGTGACAATACATACCCTCAACTTACTATTCTTTTTCATCACTAGGACCACATTTGACATCCATTCTGCATATTTGATTGGTCTGATAAAACTGACCTTCAGGAGTCATTCTATTTCTTCTTTAATCTTAAGGGTAACTTCGTCTGTCATCCGCCTAAGAGGATGTTTATACGATTGATAACCCTCTTTCATGGGTAATCTGTGCTCAACCAAAGATCGATCAAGCCTTGGCATTTCATGGTAATCCCACGCAAAGCAGTCGACGAACTCAAAGATATTTCACTAATTGCTCCTAAAGAGGTTGTAACAGATCGCTTATAAACGTTGGTTTTGGATCCTATTATGTACCCATATTGATCTTGACCAACAGATCCTGGGCTTGTGGTTGAGAATCTTCCTTTTCCTCTAATGCTTCTTCAAATTCAATATTGTCTCCCTTGGTCAATTCTCCCAACTCGGCCAAATTCACAAAACAGCCTTCATTGGCTTCTCCTAAGCTTTTCAAGTCTTTTTATTATGGCTGTGAGTCAGCCTAATTCACTTCATTTCTTAGTAACTCGATCATGAGATCTCTTCAATGGTGCAGTGGGAGGCCGACCGATATAAGATAATGTCTTTCGGCCAAGCATTGGTTCTGATGATTTCCAGAATAGCCTGCACAATTTTGTCTAGGTTCTATTCTACTATAATCCTAATAGGGCGGCCGAACTTATTTCTCCTGGTGAATCTGATAGGTCCCACTTATTCACCATAGTAATAAGCCTCATTGGCATTTGATGTGGCCAAGAAAGGTTTGTTTTTGGCCAGGACTAGCTTGACCTTGTTTTTGTTCCAAAAAATCATAAACTGGTGGAGAGAGAATGAGATGCATGCAAAAGAATGGATCCAATCTCTCCCTAATAGCGCATTATAGCTTGACGAAGTGTCCACCACAAAAATGGTGACAAAACTATTTTGGTGCCTATGGTCAGATCGACCTGCAAGACACAATGTGTGTTCGTGACATGGCCAAAAAAATTACTAACGGTCACTTCTGACAGAATCAAGTCGATCGTGGTATTCCCTAACTTAGCCATCATTCTCCATGGCAACAAGTTCACTGCAGCCCCATTATCCACTAGAATTCTGGTAATAGGATGTCCATCTAGATGAGCTGATATGTACAATTGCTTAAGGTGTTGTGTAATGTCACGGGTGGGTTTGTCGATAATTACCCTTTTAAATACACCCCTAGCCGCGACGGTAATTGTGTCAACATGTGGTGCATTGTCTCCTTCTTTTTCATTTTCCTTGCTCTCTTCAAACTAGAAAGAAACATGTTGTATGATCACCAGAGGAGCATATTCTTCTTATCACTGGCCGTTCTGTTTGGTAAAGTGGGCCTTACCTGAAAGATGGACGACAAGGTTAAAACCGTATTGCAATGAAATGTCACTAGTGGCAACGAACTAAAACAATTTTACCACTTGAATTTTGCCCCCCTAGTGTTTTAGATACAATCTCCTCAATCTGATTAGAGTATTAATCAGCTGTGAGTTCGGCCAACAGACCGACGGGTGAGGAGTTCTTCAGAGTATCGGTGATCGATGAGAGTTTATTGGCCAGTCATTCCCCTGTTGGGAAGCAGTCTTCACTATGGTAATATAACAAATGACTGCAACTATCTCCTTCTTTAAGATCTCCCAATTGACCTGAATCGTCAAGGCCATCTGGACCCTCCTATACTGTAGTTGGTAATGCTACTTCGACCATGTTCACAACCAACTGTTAATCAGAAATGGGAATCTTCCAAAAAGGACAGGGCATCTTAGCTTCTAGTCGAGGAGATGACCTTTCCGCTTTCATTTTCATTATAGTAGTAGCTCGCTGCATTTGCCATCGGCACTTCTGGATCCTTGTTAAAGCTTCTGGTGTTTCTGGAAACTTTGATTGGGTGACTCGTTTTCATACCCCTTCACATGTAGTAGAGGGTTTGACCATCTTTGGCAAAGGCGGACCTCATCGAGAATGGTGTTCAGAGGTCAAACGTGGTGGCTGGTAACTGTCAGGACTGTGATTGTGATCCTCCCTTTTTTTCCTGGGAGAGTCTACTGTCTGGGACGTGATCTCCTGAATGCACCAATCACAAATTAGAGGACCATGGTGCCTTCTTTTGATGGCGATCGACCGATCATCTCAAGGACGAAGAACCCACTAGTGCCTTTGCACAGGTCTACCAAGTATTCTTCGCTAGCTATCCGAGTTGAGATCGATCTTTAGTCGTGGCTGGTTCCTGAGATTGGTGGTTACAATGTTCACGTCAATATTGGTCGAGAACAGGTTAGTATCGATCAACATCACCTTTTCACATTTTTTTGTGAATTTTAATAGCCCACAGTTGATGTGGTCCTGAATGACATTCCTGAACATAACATACTTATTAGTTGAGTTGGACCGAGTTTCATGCCACTTGCAGTACTCGACCTTCTGTAATTCGTTGGCCAACAAATTTTATGATTTATAAGAATTTTAATAAACTTTTCAGCCAATAAAATATCAAATATTTCTTCGGTTCAAGTGATACCAAAGGTGTACACATTCTGATTCTTTTGTGCGGTCAGGGTGGTTGACTCCTCTTTGATAAATGCTGAACATACCAATAGCTTCTTAGCCATTACTTCGACAATCATAATCTCATAATTAAGGTCAGTGTAATACATCCCCAATGACTAATTCTTCTACTAGCCCCTTCTTGCAGGAGCTCTTCGTAATGAGAGACCTTTTTAGTCAAGTCCTATAAATCAACAAACTTCATATCTATGAATTTCTTACAAAGCTTATACTCCAGTCCATCTTGTGCTAGTTGCACTGTAAGACTCATAACCCTATAAGACTGAACATACGCTTTGTTTTAAAGTGCTGATATGTTCCTGGTAGACTAGATTAACGAGTTTTCATCATGACCCTATTTTAGTACCACAACAGCCCAAGACTTATACCCTAGTGACCACGTGGGTGTTATGATTCCAACGCCACATGGCACACCTCATTGCAATCCTTAAATTAGAAGTTGCAGTTTTGACACAATCTGAGAGGAGAGATGTTGTTTTGTGACTTAGATACATTCGTGGTTATGCTCATTTTAAAAAAATCATCCTGAAAATACTCCTTATAGGATCCCAGAATCAGAACCTGGCGCATGGGAGTTGGGATCTGAGAATGGGGTAATAGGAAGGCTGTCGGCATCGGATTCAACAGCCAAAAATTTTACGAGCCTAGTTCCTAATTTTGGGGAGTGATATGTACAAATTCAACCTCAGTCGTGATCACTTTACAGCGGCTTACGCCCGCTTGAACCGAATAATATATATTTCACATGATTCCCTCAATATTGACCATGATCTCCCTGATTTTGGGGAAAAAAAAAAACTGAACATGGAATTTCTCTTCCAGCTCCTACCAAGTATGTACTAAGTCTGGCGGTAAGTTTAAATACCAAGTGAAGGTCAATGCTATCAATGAGTGATCGAATAATTGCAACTTATAGTAATTGTTGTTGACCAACTCACCATATTGCATTGTGAACTGGCTGACGTGCTCAATAGTTGACTGACCAGGCTTGCCCGAGAATAGGGCTAAATCCGGTCGATAATTTCTCGATAATAGATGTTGCTAATCAACCCACTCGGGATATGGTTTGTGATATACAAGAATGGCAGTGCGACTAAGCACTTGGCCGATAACTTCTTGAACAAATTGTATGATCTAATCGCAGTCCACCCGCTGAGGCTTTAAGGCTAGTGGGTGATCCGGACCAAACTGGTTAAAATTATCTTAGAATCTAAGGCCCTGTTGTGGAATGAACCCACCTAGTGGTTTATGATTCTTATTTTTGGGTATAAAATTCCTGACTTCCTACTTAGGTCACCTAACTTTCATAGGATGTGGTGCATTCCTTACCTCTGAGACAGGAATCAGTGGTGGGTTACGTTGTATAGGCAGCATTGGTGACAACGGAATCACGTTACCAACCAAACTTTCATCGACATTATGTTGTGTTGCTGGTGGTGTTCGTTCTGTTATCAAAGTCATCAATCGTTGCATGGCTTCAGTCTGGTTGCCATGTAGCGATTAGTGCTCTCATCATGAATACAAAATTATTCCCATTGGGCTCTTCTGTATTCTTGCACCATCTGAATACTCATCTAAACATCCCGGAGTATAATAAACACCTCATCTGGGAGCACTGTTTGGGATGTGGATGGCCCCGTTGGGTCTTTAGTTGGGTTGTTATTCAGATTCAACGCCTCAAGGGGCGCAGGAGCTGACACGTCCTCGCCTGGACGTGGTGCGGTCAATGTTGAGGGACCAACCCCAGCAATACGAGCACTCCTATACATTTTTGGTAATATCACACCGGTAATCTAGAAACAACGTCCCACCGGGCGTGTCAAAAAATTATTCCTCGTTATTTTCTACACTGAGTATGCGGGCATGCCAGAATTATAATTGTAGCTTGAATTCGAACAAAACAACAATGACACTAAGTGCTGAGATAAGCAGACACATAGTGTATGACTGAGATCTGGAGAGATTGGTCGCCTATTCAACCACTCGCTAAATGTGTAAATTGGATCAGACAATATTCAGAGGGTGGGGTTCATCCTCTGTTGATGGGTTACTCCTTTACCTTTCGTACAGAAGGACCTTTCAATACATATGAGATGAAATTGTGAAAGAGATCCTTACAATCGGCCGCAAAGAAAAATTACAGGATGCTTCATTTATTGATGATTTGAATCCAGCGTGCGAACGTAGACTCAAATTATATCTAGAATTACTAGCTACTTGATTACTGATACGAATTACACTAAGGAATGTATATCATCAAGCTTGAAAAGTAAATATTACGCTAAGGAAACATAATTTGCATAACAAGGAAAGTAAACGATTACACTAAGGAATGTAAATCGACAGGATAATTTGAAGATAGATTTTGTTTGTTTGGGTCGGTGTGAGACGATTTTCTTTATTACATTTCTCTTCTATTTTTAGACTTGATCCGGCTATTTTGGTTTCTTCCCACATTTTAACGATTACTATACCCACTCTCCACTACTTGGCTTTGAGACACTTACACATTTTGCTTCCTCTTTTGACACTTATCATGCAATCACTTTTTATCGACCGCTTTAGTAACGCATGGCACCTCCTAATGCATTTTGACTCCACTTATCAAGAAACCTCCTCTGTACATATCTGCAAATTTATGGGTGCACCATTCGCATCCGTATAGATCACATGTAATCTCCTTTGATTGGTCGTAGCAGGATACGGTCATAGTGGAGACGAACAACTAGGTGTGCACTTTTTGTCTTGCCTAACCTTTTGAGTCTCTCTTCCTCATGAATGCACTGAGATATTAGTTTGTTTAATATCAACCTTTTCCTTTGAGTTATAAATAAATAGGAATTGACCAAATTATTGATGGAGGGAGTTCAAAACCAAGAAAATTAGGAGTTCATTCTCATTCATAATGTCTAATATGTGAGTTTTTATGATCACATCGAACAATTCATCAATGTACTCCCTGATATTTCCCTAACCATTATAAGTGGCTCAAGTCATCTTACGTAGAAGCGAACTCAACCTAATTTTATCCTACTTCTAAAATTGGTTCCCTATTTTGCTCAAGAACTCTTTAGCTTTCTTAATATCAGGCATGCCACCTTGTACGGTCTAAAAGATCAAGTTCTTTATGATTTTGAGACATATCTTATCTGACTTCGTCCAAGCCCACTTTAATGTGCTTTATCTTATTCTTGATTGGAGTTAGAGGGTTATGGAGGCTCTGCTTCCTCTAAGACAAGATATAAGTCCATGCAACTTAGAGACTATTTCAATGGACGACTTCCATTAAGGATAATTAAACCTTTTAAGTAAATGTATAACACTAAATTAGGTTGGAAAGTTGGAAAGATTCATAACTAGACATACCAAGTATAATAGTCATATTAAATAATAAACAAGTCACATTCAACACTACATAAACGTAAACCCCAAACATCATGTATGTAGTTACATTTGATTGATTGGGGCCTTTAATCAAAGGACCCAAAATGATGATGGGCCATAATCATCAAATTTTGATAAGAACTCGACATATCATCACAATTCCTCATATAGAAAAAAATTGCAACATACATGGGTTTCTACTGAACATGAAGCTGACCAATGTTAGTGAAATAAATCTAAGATACAAATCACCTTTAGGTGATATCGATCTTTCAAACTTATATCACTATCACCAATCAGTTCACTCTTCTCTCATCCTGCCAAGCGATGATACATATTTATTCTGACCACCTCCTGCAATGGATACGAATGCAACTTAATACAATTCTATAATGGAGAAACATTGAATTTCTTATATAGAAGTCTGATAATAACAATCTTAGCCGATTGAGATCACTTTGGTGGCTAACACAACCAGCTCCAATCCCTACATCCAGACTCAAGGATTGCTACATGGTCCTGCCCACAATGGACCATTCTACAAGAGTTCTGATTCGGCCCAAAATTCAGCTGATATTGACCACCCATAAGCTAAACCATCCTTAACTAGATGACATTTAGGTTTGTTTTTAATTAATGGTCAGCCTTGAATATCAACCTAGAATAATAGGTAATGACACTATCTTAGGCCATATCAGAACTCAATTAAATAACTATTTTTACTTAATTACTTTCGCCATCTATCAAGAAAAACGCACCAACCATGTATATATTAATTTTACTCGTACTAAAGTGGCCCAAGTGCAATGAATTTAGATGTTTAAAATTATCATCAAAGGACAATAGGCCTAATTCTTTAAAATAGGCCCCAAATGATCTAAAGAAAGATAACATTAGGTCCAAGGATGGGCCAAGAAGGAACATCAAATAAGCTCCTAGAATTGGGCTTGATTCGACAAGTCATGGTCCAAATCTCAGCCCTTGGAAAATTCTAAAATCCCCTCAATTGGGCCTTACTTCAACATAAAACATGTTAAACTCACATTTGAAGAGGGTCATAACCAGGCCTAAAATGTAGCCCATATCAAACATTCAAGGAAGCTCGGCCTATAATAGTTAGCAACTGACCCAAAAATGGCTTTGGCATCCAGTGAAGGAGGGACCCAATCAATTGGAAATGGGCCCAATGCCTGGATTTTAAACACCAGCAATAGGCCTAAAATTGAGCTGGATTTCATTATGTACGGGCCAAAACAAAAGCCTAGATATGTACTGCAAATAGGCCCAAAATTTGGATTCTAGATGAGCAAGAAAATGGGCCCTAAAGTTAAGTCTACTAGAAAGCAAGAGTAGGCCCATGCTAGGCCCATTCCTACTACACTAAAAGACGCCCAAATCGAGCTAAGAATACTTGACCCAAACCCATACTCAAAAAGGAAATCCTAAAACCCTATCTTTCGAACATGGAAAGACCCCAATCTTTCCCAGAACCCTTGACAACATCCTTCTCCTCCACCGCCACTGACGATTCCTTTAGGAATCCGACAGCCTATGCAATGCGTGATCAGCCACAGTGCATGCCCATCGCCGTATAATCCGACTACCACCAGAACTACCACTAATGGAAAGGTTGAAGTATATGTGGAGGTGAATTTTGGGCCTAACTGCCATGACTTTTGAAGCTCAACCATCAGTAGATGTCGATATCTATCGCTGAAGGGGAGCAAGTCCACTCTTACGGTTACCAGATTTAATGGATTCACGACCGTTCGATTGGGGTGCGTCGGCCATTAAGGGCGATGGGTTTGCCTGAGGAGGGCAGCGGTTTGAGACAATGGGTGATAATGACAGTCCATACCACTGTCGGATCTAAAGAGGAAAGGGAAGAGGAGGTGGCAATGATTTTGGTTTTCATGGTTATTATCATCATAAATGTTTGTCGGCAGTGGCCAGGTGCGGTTTTCCTTTTGTAACTATATGTGATTAATATAGCTGTGGATAATTGATGGTGAGGGCAAGCCTCTTGTGAACAAGCCCCTTTGATCTTCTCCACGCACACCGTGATGGTTGCGCTGCCAAGGGAAGAAAGGGGTAACACCCATCGTTATTGTGTAGATCACTTAATTTTGCGAAGCGAAGCACGAAGGGAGTTATTATTCTGATTCTCTACGTATATGACATCATTATATAGATAGCAGTTTTATTAGAATTACTGACATCAAATGCAATATTCAACAATAGTTTCAAACCAAAGATCATCGCATTTTAAGATACTTTCTTTGAATAATTAATGAGAGGTGGCTTACTTCTAAGATTACTTTAAATCAAAGGAAGTATACTTTGACCTCTTGTGAGAAACTGGAATGCTCAGATACAAACTATGTAACACTTAAATTGAGAACAACAAATTGGCCAATGACCAAGTACAAATGTTTATAAAAACAAAAAGATATCATCAACTAGTCAAGAAACTAATCTATCACAAAATTACTCGGCCAGATATCTGCTTTGTCACGAAACTAGCCAGCAAATTTATATATCAAGATGAAATAGAACATTGGGAGGCAGTGGTACATATTATACAATATTTAAAAGGGACCCCTGGACAAGGACTAACAACCATCTTCGTGTCAAGGCATATGCTAATGGAAATTGGGATAGATCTATAACTGATAAGCACTCCACCCATGGGTATTATACGTTTATTGGAGGTAATCTAGTAACTTGGAGAAGGAATAAACATAATATCGTAGCTAAATCAAGCATTGAGGCCAAATATAGAGCATTGGGACATGCTAGTATTCCATCCTCTTCACCTAGTATCCAATTTAAGGCTGATATATAGTTGTAAAAGAAAGAGATTCATGATAAAAGTCTATGTTTCTTGTAATAATCAAAGAAGACAATAGTCTATGAGTAACTCTATTTAGAATAACATCATGATAAATCTTTTTAAAACCATAGGAAAAAAGTGAAAATGAAATAGGATAAATGAGGCATTAAGTTAGTTTGTAAAGCATCAAAATACCTTAGTTAGATCCGAGCTTCTTCCATCTATCATTTGTAATGCTTTCTTAACAGCAACATCCCAAGATGCCTTGTTTGGCATATGATTCTTACTAATAATAACTGGTCTAGGGACTTCCTTCTTCGACTCCATGGAAATGGAGATCTACATCATAATAGAATAAAAATAAAGATTTTTAATATATAAATGATTAGAAACAATAGTATGGTTCCTTAAAGAGAATTATAATTCTTTTTTGTTTTATCTAAACCTGACGCAATGTGGTTTGAAGCACATCGACTGCTTTTCCCCATGACCATAGAAGAGTGTCATCCCATGCAATAGTTATTGCAAGCATAGAACTTCCTTCAAACTCATCTAACTCAACCTGTCGTTTTAGCAAGACAACCTTTAAATATTGATGGGTAGATATTGAAGGAAGTTTGAGATGGAAGAAACAAACATGATCACATGAAAGTATTTTGGAACTTGAGTCTGTAACTAGTGAAAACTTCTGTGTAAAAGAAAAATAAGTTCGTACCTGAGGAACGTTAAAATAAAATGAACCAAAACCTTCCCATTCAGAAGCAATGTCTGTTCTTGCATCAAAGCGTATGGTCCCATATGCACGAATTAAAGGGCAATCCTTAGAGAGGAACCTTCAACAAAAATGGTTGCTATCAGAATGAGATCAAATATACAACTTTTTCCCTTCATTTTTAGTATTGTCATTATTCATCTATCTAGTGTTTCTTATACTTTGTTGTTGTTTAGGACATATAAATCATGCATAATTATTAGTTTCATAAGTCATTTGTTGCCCTTATTGTTATTTATGCTTATATATACATACTTGTATATGCGTATTTATCAATCTTTGTGTGTGTGTGTTGGGTCCTTACTCTTGATCCGGTGGTAGACTCTCAAGAGTTTCAACACCTAGTCAAGGGTTCGAGTAACCATAGGTGGTGAAATTCCACTATGGCGTGAGTGTGTGGGGGGGTGTGTGCATGTGTAAATAATAATAAAAAAATAAATAAAAAATAAAATAAAAAACAAAAAAATTTTGTGTGTGTATGTATATATTTCTATATATATATATATATTGGTACTTATGAGTATCCATTATTTCTTTCTCCTTATGTTTTCTTTCATGCGGGTGAGAATCACCTTGTGAATGGGTCAGATGGCCTATAAACATCATGGTGGACGAAGAAGTTTCAATGATTTTCATTTTTCACCTCCACTATTTCCTATGGTGTGGCCCACTTGAATTTTGAATCTACCATATTTTTGGGGATCATGCCCTCAAATGAGGTAATGAAACTAATGGACAAAGTGGATGTCTACAGACATTGTAGTGGGCTCCACAAAGTTTTTGGTTGGACACAGTTGTAAGAAATTCATGTCCAAGTCTGATATGGTAATCATCCTCAACACACTTGTCGCATTATGATGTGCAAATCAAGTTTGCCAAAATGCAAGGCCCTGGTATGATTGTTAATGTCTCAAAAATCACTCTTATTAGGCAATTCTATCTGTCTTATCTTTTTCCTATTAAAATGATGGTTGAAATAAAACAATTAATGATCATTTAATATGTAGCTTTTTTATAGAAAAGTAAGGTGAGAACTAAGAAAAAAGATAGCTTTAAATAATGAAATAGGGAAAAGGAGCTACGGAGAGACTTTTGGTTGTTTTAGAAAGTGGATGGTAAAATTGAAAAAAAAAAAAAAAAAAAAAAAAAAAGGAAAAAAGTAATGGAAATGGTCATCTCTATAACATTAGTGGAGTTAAGGAGACTTTACCAAATAAGTGTGTTTACTGTAATTAAAATTTAAAGAGGAAGCGGCTGGTCTTAAAAATATGGCAGAGGTATGTTTAGTTCTTAACCCATATTTTAAAGTAATTGTACTATTCACTTTTCTAATAACATACAGCAAGTCTAGCTAAGTTTATTCATTATCAAACAATTGTCTCAAGATAAAAGATCTTTTCAAGTTTTTAGTTTGAAGAATGGTATTCATTAAACAAGATGATGTGATAAAGATGATTAAGGTGTAAAATCATCAATTCAATTCTATAAGTTGTAATAGCCATATACATCTCAATCCCCCAAAATAAAGAGCATGTAATGGTTGTGATAATCCACATGTAGAATATGCCTTTTACATAAGCAACAACCCCCTCAAAAGTCAACATATTTAGCAAAATTTTTCATGTAAGTACGTCAAAATAAGTAAAATTTCTTTAACTATTATTTTATCAAGAGTCCACAATTTGACGAATCTTAAAGAAAATTGAAGGAGAAATAACCATGTCTAGCACTTCAAACTTAAAATGGATATCTTCTCTTGTAACCATTATTTTGTCAAGAGTCCACATATTTCAAGAATCCTAATGAAAATTGAAGGAGAAATAGCTATGTTTGGAGCTTCAAACTTAAAATAATTATCTTTTCTTTTTCACTTGGTTATCAAGAAAGGCTTCTAAATTCCATTCCCTTCAAGAAGACTCTTATCTTTAACACTAAAGATAATTATCTTCTATAACCAATAAATTCATTGGTAAAAAACTAAATTTAAAAATAAGATAAGTAAAATAAAGTTTATTGTATATCTATTCATTTGCATGAAAAATTAACATATAAATTTGAGTATACCAAATAAGAATTTTCTATTCTTTTCATTCAAGCTTTAGTGAATTAATTAACTAAGACAAAAATTCATGACACATAAATATTATAGAACATTGCTAAGCACACATGCGCTCTAAAATTGTGCTAGCATGACACAGATGGGGTACGTCTAAGATCTAATTCTTCTATTGGGTTGGTTCGACCTTATATATGTTTTCCCAAAAATAAAATCTAATCCAATTAGCACGTGGGGCCCGATATTGGAAACATGTGGATAGATTAGAAAACTTCAACAAAGTATTTTAGAGTCATGCATTTGTTTTGCAAACTATGACTCACCTGGCCAGTGGATTAGCCTCATTTATGGAGTAAGGCATCAATATAGTAGGACATTTTAATGTATGGATTGGATCTCAGACCAATCATTCCATTCTGACACGTGGTTGTGTAGATAAGCATTAATGCACACGTATGTGGGCTTAGCAAAGCTCAATATTAAAAGGAGCAATGAATTTATAGTTGAATAAAATATATTAGAGAAAAGCTTTAAGTTGAAATGAGAACATAAACATCCTCACTATGAACTTGGCATTTATGCATAGTAATCAAGTTCATTGGATTACTATTCATCATGTAGATGGGCTATGCCCTAATTTCAATACTATCAAAATATGTTATACATCCATTGCTAGATGCAAATGGACTATTAATCGAAAGTCGAGCATACATGAGATGAAGGTCTATATTTAACCGACGAAAACCGTACAATGATAAATTAGACAAGAAGAGTGTTTAATTATCTAGTTGTTTATTTTATACATCTAACTGACATGGTGACCAACCAGATAATCAATCCATAATATAAAGCATCATAATTAATGATAATATTCCTCATAATAATAACATTAATTGAGTGGAGCACATAACTCACCTCCTTATACATCTCCAATCATTGAATGTGAAAGGTTGGGAGCAGTGAAAGAAAACGGCTGAGCCGATGCCAGCGACGTTGAGCAACTTTGGAACCATTGTTGTTGTGTTTTGAAATGGTTTATAGCCATTGACTCTGCCTTCATCTACACAATCATCATCATTAGATAAGAGATGAGAAGTGATGTTGCTCTGACTTCTTCTGCCGGAGAAGAAGCAACGGGGAAGTTGGCTTTGGGCATGCAGCCACTTCATTGCTTCTATTTGCTCTAAGATTGGAACCTACATTTTTTAAACAAAAATAAATAAAAATAAAACCATAACAATGAGAATATAAATAGAAAATCTATTTTTCTCATCTCTATTTTTATCTTTACTTATAAGGAAACTAGAATGTGTGATACACATGGAGAGAGGAAGGGAGATAGAGAAATGGAGGAGAGATACTCAACTAGCCGAAGAATTTAAGAGAGAGAGAGAGAGAGAGATGGAAGGAAATGATGTAACAACAAGCACCAAGAGGAACAGAAGGTTGCCAACATTGGTGACCCATCCACACTTTTTCCTATTTTATGGCCCACTTAAGTTTTGGATTTGCCTCTTGTTTAGACTGGTATACTAACATGAATCGGCGCAACAAATGTACGTATAGATGTTACTCAGTTATAATGGTGGGCCCCACATAACTTTTGTTGGATTAGCTCCTCTTATGGACTACACATGTAATGAAAAAGAGTGGTTTAAGCAGCTAAAATCTAAGTCATCTATTGATGTAATTAAAATGCAAGTCCTTTGTGTTTTTATAAGCACACAAATTTTCAAATGTCTATAAATATGATTGATGTATATTGAAAATATCATTTGATGTTTTATAGAATCTAAAAGGCCATGTCTCTCATAAAACTAATTGCATGAGCAAAAAGGTCCTTAGCTCCTCATGTTGTATATAGTAGAGATACACCAATAACTTATATTTTTTTTCCTTATAATTAGTCTTTATAACATTGCTTAAGATATGGTAAATTCGTTGTAAAAATTATTACTACTTAGTAGAGAACAATTTATATCTTACTACACAAGGGACAACATAGATTGAACTCCCTTCCTTTTTTAAAAAAAAAAATACATGTATCCCATGCTGATCTCATTTACTTGGATGGAGTGTCGAATCAAGAAAATCATGAAATGAAGGTTCTATGGTGTCTACCATGATAACTCTGCGATGAATGTTGTGGGAGTTGGCTTGATGTAACTCAAGGACCAAGGCATGGATACATGCTGTTTAGGATATGTAATTAAAAATGAGAAGAGAGAAGAAAGGATAAAGCATGTGTGTGTGCGTGTGTGTGTATATATATATACACATACATACATACATATATATAGCGTCAAGTGTTTGTCTATACGATAGGGGATCATCTTATCTATATTTATATCTACATCTATACATATATAACTCGAGTGATTTTTAAATATATTTTCTTCATGGTTAGTTTTAAAGGTTAAATAATTTTGAATATTCAAATAATATGAGAAGACTATTATTAATTTTGCACTTCTTATAAGCAACCCTAAATGGGCCCTTAGAAAAATATCATTTTACCTAGGATCATGTCTCTTTCATAGAAGAAATGATGAAAATATTTTTAAATACCATTTCTTAAATTCTGTTATCCAAAAGTCGAGTCTAGATAGATGAATATTTATAAGTATAAATAGCTTGGATCCATATTATTTCTAGTACAATGTGAAAGGGAGCATGTTTTTGCAAAAGGAAATGCAGTGTTCGCAACTATCTAATTATTGGCATAATAAGTCCTTAGTTGCTCAAATTCAACATACAAATATTAATTAGCCAAAATTAAAATCTTTCAATCAATTTTGATTTTGAAATTATAATATATCTACAATGGTTGAGGTAATATTGAGGCCTCGTTTAAATAGTTTATAATGGAGCTAATAATGCATTACATAAATGATGCATTCCAAAAGATGGTTTTTAGATGGTTTAGTATTATTATAATATTAAATTATTATACATATACGATGAATTGTTTTTTTTATCTCCATAAACATAATTACAATTAGAAGCTTAATTTATTCCACAAGCTACTCTCTCCCTCATATTTCTCATCCCCCTTCTCTCACCCTCTCCCTAATGGACCCTACATCATCTATAGCCTAAATCAATTAGTAAACCTCCATTATAATCAATATGCACCAATAATTTTCTTGTCCAATGTTGGATGGTTAGGGTGATCAACTCTACTGACTTTTAAGAGGGATTGACAGTTAAAGGTTAGAGCAAATCAAACCAATATCAAAGATGAGCAATTTAATTGGGCTGAAACTAAGATGATTGCTCGATTGGGCTAATATTGAGCTCAATTGTTTAATTGGACCAATGTTAAAGCTGAATGGCTTGGTTTGAATTATACTAAAGATAAACAATTTGATTTTTCTCAAATTGGAGATAATGGGTTAATTCAGGTAATATTGATGTTTAACCATCTGATTGGTCCAATATTGAAGATGAAAAGTCAAATTAGGTTGATAATGACAATAAAAATTTAATTGGACCAAAATGAATGGTTTAATTGATCAATATTAGAGATTATCGGTTAGATTTAATGGATATTCAAGACCAACAACCTATTTGAATTGATGTCTAAGATGAATGGTCTAATTAAAATTATATCAAAGATGAACAAATTAATTAGGATAAAATTGAAGATCAGCTGTTTGAATGGATTAATGTTAAAGACGAATGTTTTGATTGAAATAATATTAAAAATGAAAAATCTAATTCAACTCATATAAAAATTAATGGTCAAATTTTGCCAAAATTTAAGATAAATGATATAATTGGTCAAAAATTGAAGATCAACAACCTAGTTGGGCTGATTTTGAAGATCAACAGTTTTAGATCAACATCAAAGATGGACTGTTTGATTTGAGATGAATGGTCTAATTAGTCAGATATTAAAGATTAATGATTTAATTAAACGGATATTGAAGATTTACATAATGATTCATCAAGATTTGATCACTAAATACCATCTAGATCAGAAGAGAGAAGCTAATCTTTTTCTATTTATTAAATGGTTTAATTGGGACATGATTGGAGATGAATGGCTTGGTTAGGCCAATATTGATGATCAACATTTAGATTAGGTTGATATTAAAGATGAATAGTTTGATTGAAATAATATATAACATTTACAATCTAATTGGGTTAAATTGGAGATGAATGATCAGATTAGTTTTATACTGAAGATTAATGGTAAAATTGGGTTGTTGTTAAATACCAACAATTTAATTAGATTGACACCTAAGATGAACTGTTTGATTTGACAAATTTGAAGATGGATGGTGCAATTGGGACCAATAGTCTAAATGGGTGGATATTCAATATCAATAGAATGATTGGACCATTATCAAAGATAAAATTAGAGATGAATGATTTGATTGATGGATTTTGAAGATCTTCAATAGTCTAATTGGATAAAATTGGAGAAAATTAGTATGGTTGGTTCGAAATTAAAGACAAATGATTTGTTTAAGTGGATATTAAAGATTAACAATGTGATTGGATGATACTAAAGATGAATGATCTGATTAGGCAATAAATAAAAATGGTGGTTTGATTAGGTATATATTAATGATCAAGTATTTGATTAGATTAACATTGAAGATGAATTGTCTTATTAGAGCAATCTGAAAAATCAGTAATCTATTTCAAACTATATTGAAATTCAATGCTCTTAGTCTAAAAATAAATATCAACGGTTTGATAAATTTAATAACAATGATCAAGGAGTAATTAGCTAATTAAATTGCTAATATTCGATATCGAGCAATTGTACTATCAATCTTAAATATCAAACCAATTAAAGGTTAATTTCTAATGTAGATGCAACCAAGTCATTGATTTTCTAGTTTAACTAATCAAAGTATTTATGTTTGATATTAATTTAATCAGATGTTGATCTTCAATATCTTTGCAACTGGATTATTGATGTTCAATATCAATCTAATTGGACCACTTGCTAGTCCAATTAGATCATCCATATTTAATATTGATCTAATCATAGCCTCAATCATTATATAGCCTAATTGGATAATTTATTTTCAATAATGACAAAATCAGGCAATTAATCTCCAATTATATCCTAATAAGATCTTTGGTATTTGATATGGTTTAATTGGACCATCAATTCTCAATTTTAACTATTATGATTGTTAATCTTCAATATCGTTCTAATTAGATCAATTGACTTTAACATTAGTCTAACTCTCCATTTTTATTATTAGTCCAATCATCCCATCGATTGTCAATATCAAGCCACTTTGACCAAGCATGTCTAATTTTAATTCATTCAAATAGTTTATATTTAATCTTGGTCCATTTTAACCATTGTCTCCAATATTGACTCAATTGTACCATTGATCTTCAATAATAACCCAATTTGACTATTCATCTTAAATTCTACCAAATTAGAATATTGATAATTAATTTGGTCCAACTTGACCATAGATCGTTGATCTTTAATATCATTTAAAACAGACCATTCGACTCTAACATCAATCCAAAGAAACCATTTATCTCTATTATTGACCCCAATCTAACCCGTCATCTTCAATATTAGTCCAATCGGTTTAATCATCCATATTAGCCAAACTAGATTGTTCATTTTCAATTTTGGCCTAACTAAACCTATCACTATTGATATCAATCCACTCTAGCTATAGATCTTTGATATCCACCCAATTAAACCATTGATATTGAATTTCAACTCAATCAGAACATTCATCTTCAATTTAAATATAATTAAACCATCAACCTTCGACATTGGCTAGCCAAACCATTTATCTTTAACTTTGACTTAATTAGACTTCACCATTATTTAGATCAAACCATTGGACTTTGACATCAATCCAATTATTGTTTATGTTTACTATTAGCTCAATTGGAATGCTGATCACCAATTTTATATAATTAGACAATTCATCTCAAATTTTGGCCCAATGATATTGCTCATCATTGATGTTGGACCATTCTAATAGTTGATTTTCAATATTGAACGAATTAAACTATTGATTTAAAATATAAACCAAATCAAAACATTCATTTTCAATCATTGATTTATACCATTCACCATGTGGATCTACCTTTGATTATTGACCATAACCAAAAGATTACTTTTATTTTGGATGATCTTTAAGCATCTGATAAATGGTAGAGGGATAAGCAATTAAAGATAATAAGTGTATATACTCATTTTTGACACATTAATGTGGACCAATGAGATGTCGCCACGTGTTGGTTGATGGACAAAATTCTACTCGTGTATCGTCAATATTGTTCACATCTAACTTGATGTATCGAGATCAAATAGTCCAGAAGATGCCACATGGTATCCATGTTATATGTGGTGTATATGACTTCAAGAGGAGTTAGAGACGTGCACGTGAGAGAGCATTAAATACTAGACTTCTATCAAAAGCACTCTATACAAAAATAAGAATTTCATTAAAGCAAACCTCTCTCAACATTAAATGTCAAAATTATATCAAAGCATATCTCTATCTAGCATTAAATATTATAATCCTGTCAAAAGCAACTCTCTATGGATGCCAAAGATAAGTGATGTAAAGACCACACAACTTTTAAATATGAGAGTCTAGAGATGCGAGGACTTTAGCTAACACACAATTCGAAGAAGAGAGGGTATATCCCTCTGATATACAGTTTGTACACAATAAGTTATGCTAGTGTAAAAGAATCAAGGAGATTTCCACACTTGATCGCCCAAATCCTTCACAGTGCTAAAAACTACGTAAGGTTATAACCTCTTAGAAGCCAATATAATCAACTCCATGAAAAGCTCCTGACCTTATATCGTTACAACCAAATCCAACTTTATTTATCTATTCACCTTGGACATTTTTTTATTATTTTAGTTTAGTTTTAGCCCCATTTTTGCTCATAGCATGGGGCCCTAATTAGTTTTAATTCTTAGTTTATCCATCCACCTTTTATCCACAATATATCGTTGGATCACAAGGAAGAACGCTTATGTTCAAACGAAAGGTTATGAGGCTTTCCTACTATATGCTAAGTGATCAAGCCAACCATCTCACCATGAAGCCTAGTCCACACCAGACAATGAACGGATAGTTAATTCACAACTGTCTTGCTATGTGCTTGGTTCCTACTAAGACCATGAAAAAATTGTCACCTCACTGACCATCTCGCCAAGGAGGCTAGTTCCGATCAAATAATGAATAGATTGTTATAGATCTGCCCTTCATAGGTCGTCTTACTGTGAGGTCCAATTTTTAATCAAGCAATGAATAGACAACCATTGCACACATCATGATTGTCCCATTTGAAGCTCAGTTTATGATTGGGTAATAAATAGATTGTTGTCACTCAAGCAGATCGTGAGTGCTAATATTATAAAAATAATTAATAGAATAATACTTTTGACTTTTATCTTTTTTATTTATTGTTATTTTTTAACTATAGTAGCTATCATGTTGAAAGAACAAATCCTAAGTTCAATAATATAAGGTAAAAAAAATCTATTCAAAAGGGCTAACCCTTACCCATCGACAAATCGCTTGATTAATGATCATAACCAGTGGTTAAGAGGATAGTTGGATCCTACATCTAGTCTATAATTAATTAAACATTGAGTGGAGTAAACTAGTACACCCACGCATCATAATTACAAACAAAAATTGAATACAAGCCCTCGATCATACATGTGGCCTTGTGTTTGATTTAATTGACACGATAATCTTTTAGCATGCCAAGTGGGACACGTGTGGAACTAGAAGTTCAATAGTTTATCAATATTGTTTAAAGATATAAACAGATGAAAAATTCATAAGATCAAAGAAGGCATGTACAGAAGAATATACCTTATAAGCCAATTATTCCTTAGCACCTACAATTCATGAATATGGATCCTCCTCCAACAACTATTCACCAGAGAGCATTATTTCGAGTACGTGGTCGGGTTTTTGAAATTTTTAAATAGTCTTACAGAGAAAATACTACTTCTTGACCTTTGGCCTGAAAACACTCCTTCCAGTTAAGGCAGATATATGAAGAATGACAAAGTCTTAATCAAGGCGTGGCTAATAAAATCATATCGATGTTTCTCAAACCAATTAAAGAATGATAATTGGTGACTAACCATATGACCAATATGACTAGTATGGCCCTCCATAACTCATATTCTTGGGGGAGGTGCAGTATTGTGTTGACGTTGACCAGCTCGAGGGGACAACCTCTCGTGCCTCTAGTTCTGTACATTTACTTTATAGTTGTCGAATAGCCTGATGGATAACCTTCTTTGCTGTTCGTACCCCATAAAGAAAAGAGGTAAGAGGTAGCCATGAATGGTAAAATGACTAAGATACACCTAGGTGTAATATCAATCAGGTATAAATTGTTGACCAAGGTAAAAATGCTTGTGTATAAAAATGGTCGAGTGTAAAATTAGTCAAATATAAATTGGTCGGCTAAGTTTAAAAATAACCAAATGTGAAATTAGATGGGTATGAATAGATTGGTTGGGTACAAAATCGACCGGTGCGAATCGGTCGACCGGGAGTAAGTCAGATGAAAAATTAATAAGGCGTAAAAATAGTCGAGTATAAAATTGGTTTTGGGGGAAGGGGGTATCGAAAAGTTGAAAAAGGTTATCAAAACAATGTCCAAAAGTGATGAGTGGCTTAGATTTATTTCACTAGTATTGGTTAGCTTCATATTCTACAGAGCCTCATGTTGGTTGAGATTTCTCCCAAAGGAAAAATTGTGATGATACGTCGGGCTCTTGAGTATTTGTTATGATTCAATTGTGATTGGTTCTCGCACTTTAGTTAATAACCTTTATTGGCTAAATTTGAATATTTTACATGTATACAACATTAACTCCTCATATAAAAACACTAAAGGCATCAAACGAATTTTAGACAGTAAAATTTTCTCTATGTTATGGCATGGACGATTGGGATATATCTCTGCTAAGAGATTGAAAATGCTTGTGCGTGAACGAATTCTTCATTCTTTAGACTTCTCAAACTTTAAGGTCTGTATAGATTACATTAAAGGTAAATATACTAAAATCAGGAAAAAAAAGTTTCATTAGGAGCGTAGGACTCTTACAAGTGATTCATACAGACATTTGCAGACCATTCCCTAAAATATCTTGGAATGGGCAAAAGTATTTTGTCACTTTTATAGGTGACGAATTTCATTACAGGTATATATACCTTATTAACACATAAATCAAATGTCCTAAATACATTTAAGATTTATAAGGATGAAGACATGAATCACTTAACAGAAATATTAAAGTAGTTAAATCTAATCGTGGTGGTGAGTACTATACAATGTATGATGAATTCGAGTGTAATTTCGAGCCATTTGCTAGATATCTACAAGATTATAATATCGTTATCTAGTACACCATGCCTAGTATCCTAGAACATAATGGTGCAGCAGAAAGGCATAATCGTACCCTAAAGGACATGGTGTGGTATATGATTAGTAATTCAATATTGTAAGAATCTTTATGAGGTGATACATTAAAAACAATTGTGCATATCTTAAATAGAGTCTCAAGTAAGGTTGTAATGAAAACTTTATATAAATTGTGGACATGGTGAAAGCCTAGTTTATAATATTTTTATAAATGAGGTTGTCCTGTAGAAGCCAAACTGTATAACTCGCATTAAAGAAAGCTTAACCTTAAAACAGTTAGTTTCTTCTTTATAAGATATTCAAAAAGATCTAAAGAATTTATATTTTATTTTCCTTCCTATTCAATGAGAGTCATTGACATTGCAAATGTAACGTTCATTGAGAATGTTGAAGATAGTGGGAGCACAAACTTGAGAAATATTATATTTGAGGAGGAGCGGATTGTGATTCCCACATAATCATTCATAGTAGCGTGATCATCCGTCTAACAATAAACCTTGAGATCCTTATGGATGTCCATATAGAGCCTCAAATACAATCATTAATGAGGAAATATAAAACTCAATTTAGAATAATGAGCCTATAAGACGATCACATAAAGAGAGAAGATTTGTAATTTTAAATGATTATATTATCTATCTACAAGAGCATGAATTTGACATTAGTGTTGAAAAGGATCTTGTATCTTTTTTACAAGTAAAACAAAATACAAATTCTTCCCATTAGTTCGATGCTATGAAGGATGAAATGAAAAATACATAAAAGATAAGGAAGTCGGAGACCTTGTTGAATTGATTAAAGGGATTAGGTTGACTAATTGTAAGTGGGTGTTCAAAATCAAACGAGACTCTAAGGTTAATATTAAAAGGTATAAAACTAAACTATTTAAAAAGAATTTCAATCAGCATGAGGGCATTAACTATAAGGAGACTTTCTCATATATATTTGAAAAAGACTCTTTTAGTATCATTATGGTTCTAATGGCTTATATGAATTTATAACTACATCAAATGAACGTCAAAACTATATTTCTCATTGGAGATCTAAATGAGAACATATGTATGTTGCGTCCAAAAAGTTTTAAAGCCAAATGCTCAGCACATCTGGTCTACGAGCTTAAGAAGTCCATTAATGGGTTAAAATGGGCATCACGATAGTGATATCTAATGTGTCATGAAGTCGTTTCATTATATGGTTTCATTGAGAGCACTACAGATAAGTATATATATGTGAAATTCAGTGGGAGTAAGTTTATTATTTTACTATTGTACGTTGATGATATCTTGTTGGCTAGTAATGATATTGGATTATTGTGCGATACTAAGAATTTTTTATCTTAAAATTTTAAGATGAAAGATCTTAGTGATGCCTCCTTTTTTCATCAGCATTTAGATTTGTCCGGACAAATCACGTGGATTGCTTGGCCTGTCGCAAAGGGCCTATATTAATAGGGTTCTCAAAAGGTTTAACATGCAAGATTATACTTCTAGCCAAACACCTATTGTAAAAGACGATAGCTTTGGGTAATTTCAGTATCCTAAGAATGACCTAGAAAAGGACAAGATGAAAGATTTTTCATATGCGTCTGTAATAGGAAGCATCATATATGCTCAAGTCTGTATGCATCTGGATATTGCCTTTGTGGTTAGAATGTTGGGCAGATACCTTAGCAATCTATGAATGAATCATTGCATAGCTATTAAGAAAATGTTACATTATGTACGAAGGACAAAGGACTTCACACTCACATATACGAGATTCGATCATTTGGAGGTGGTTATATATACAAATACATATATTGGGGTTGTTCGACAGCAAGAAGTTCACCTCAGGTTATGTATTCATGATGGTCGATGGAACCGTTTCATGGAAGAGCCTGAAACAATTAATTATGACATTTTCCACCATAGAATTGGAGTATGTAGCTCATCATGAAGCCATGAGTCAGTCAATTTGGTTTCAGAGTCTTTTCTCTGATTTACAGGTTGTACAGATAATCCCGAAACCATTGAAAATCTATTGTGATAGTTTAATTACAGTTAATTTCTTCAACAACAATAAACATTCATTGAGATCAAAACATATTGACATAAAATATCTTATTGTGAATAAGAGAATTTAGAATCGTTAAGTGTCTATAGAACTCATCAGCATGAGGTAGATGATATGAGATTTTCTTACTAAAGGCCTTTCTATCACACTCTTTAAGGAACATATGACATCTATCGGAGTTGTAAATCCGAAGGATGTATTTGACTAGTGGGAGTTTTCAATTTTGATCAATTATGCACAGACATTTTAGATGTCTTTTATATGCATTGATGATTCTATTATTCGGTCTATATCTTGTTTATCCTTCAGTGTGTACATTCAGTTTTGAGTAAGTAGACTTTGGTTTGTGTCTTAGAGACATGTTCAGGTTGACCACTTGAAGATACGCACATATGATCACATTAGACGTGTAATCTTCATACTATATCTAATATCCTTGATTCATATTGTTAAGTCTATTGATATTCGTGATCGTGATTCATCGCACTTTGAAAAGATTAAATGTTGTATTTACTACCATGATCAAGTATTAGTGGTCTTGGTGGACTGGGATCTAACAAGCGTTGCTTATAATTATCAAACGGTAATATTTTGAAATTCAGTAAGGCACTTATTAGAAACTTTGAAACAAATACATTTCGTAAAATATTTTTCACAAAATAAAATAAAATATTTTGTTTTCTTTTAGAGATCAGTATAACCTAAGTGAAAGAATGTAAGATTCTTCTTATTAGGTTGGTCACACGTATAATCTGTTTTGATCTAACTGTTGGATTATTCAGATTGAACAATTTAATTGACCCCACCACAACTGTGATCATTACATATAGGTATGGAGCAGGACGCTTGAACCGTGATCCTTATATATAGTTATTAAGTCGGATATGAAAACCTATGGTGTGGATATCATAAGGGAGAGAAATATAATGGGTACGTTTTTCTTGCACTCTTTTCCATATATACATGTCTTGGTCTGTTCACTCTTATAAAAGATAAAACCCCACTCCCATTGAAAGTTCTCCAAAAAGTGTAATTAGTTGCGGAAGGTTAATATCATTTCTCAATAAAATCATGACAACGTGAATGTTTTTTCAATCAAGTACGCCTTTAAAATTAAAGCATTTTATCTCTCATTATTTATGCATAAAAAATCTGTTAATTCCGCAGTACACAAATTACATCAAGTGAATGTGCTTATGTGACATGGGTGTATATATATATATATATATATATATATATATATATATATATATATATATATATATATATATATATATGGGAAAAGGTACTATGCACTCGACTTCACGAGCCGATCTCATGAAGTCGAGCTGTGTGGGCCAGACCGTGATGCGTTTCGAACATCTATCCCATCAGTCAGATGCACCATTCCATCGTGGGTCTAGATCTCAAAAATCAAGTCAATCCGTGACTTTTGTGGGCCACACCACATACAGAAGTGGAGAGGGGCCGTGCACCATTAAAACATTCATAATCAATTTTTGGGCCCACCGAGATGTGGTTTGCAAATCCAGCCCATCCATTATGTGTGTCCCACTTGGATGAGGGTTCAGACCAAGTTTCAGGCGCATTCAAATTTTAGGTGGGCCCCACCAAATGGCTTTATATGTTTTAACGGTGTCTTCACATGATTTTAGATGGTATGGCCCACCTGAGTTCCGTATACGGCTGATTTTTAAGATATCCCATAATTTAAAGGGGACCCATCAAATGCATGGTGTTGATGATCCTCATGCATCACGGTGCGGCCCACACAGCTCAACCTCATAGGAGCTTATCATGAGGTCAAGCGGCTAGTACCTTTTCCCTATATATATATATATATATATATATATATATATATATATATATATATATATATATATATATATATAGTTAATGCTGTCGTTTACCGAGAGATGCACGAGGTAGCATGTGTTGCTTTACCCAAACATGCATCCGTACCCATGGGGAATGGAGATCCATAACATTCACCAGGTTGGCTACTTGGTTAATGTGATATAACCTACAAGCCGGGCATTGACCATTGGTCTAATAGTGGATGCTATCATCCACGGTCGGCCCACCTGATGAGCGGACCATCGGATTTTGGGCCGATGAAGCATTCAGTGCAGGCCCATGCAAAGAGCATACATTCCCTTTCAAGGAAGATACTCCACGGATTGAATTCAAACTTCAATTATTGTGGATTCCATGAGCGGAGAGATTATGTTAGAATTTTAAATTAGAAAAAATTGTATTTCCTCTCACGTTTTTAACATTTGTAAATTGTCTTCTTCTCGATTACCCTGACAAATCCACTCTATTCATCTTTTTTGAAATACCACCGTATAATATGAATCTAAAAATAAGGCAGATCGAAAACCCAAGTGGGCCACACCAACAAAACAGTTGGAATGGAAACGTCAACTATTGAAACCTTTTTGAGCTGGCCATGATATTTATATGCCATCCAAAATCTTCATAGGATCATTATCACTCAGATAAACTGCAAGCACAAATATCAACATGATACAAAATTTTTGCTACCTCCTGCTGTTCAATCCCCACTGTTTCGTGTGGTATGCTTCATGCAAGTTTTGATCTGCTTTTTTTTTTCTTAAATACTAATCCTCTCCTACTGTGGTCTTCCAGAACAGACAGATGGAAAGGATTTGTCAGGGACATCTCTGTGGCCCCGAACAGCCCCATGCATCGGGTAACTGACCACGTGTAGTAAGTAAACTTTAAACTTTGTGAGATCCACCATGATTTATTTATTTTATCTGCTCCGTCTATTCATAATTTTATGGCTTGATCCAAAAAATGAGGCGTTTCCAATGTTGAATTGGACCACACCATAGTAAACAGTTGAATTGAATGTCTACGGTTAAAAATTTCTTGAGGGCCACGGGTAGTTTTGAATCAAATGTACGTAGGATCTTATGAACAGGTTGGATGACAAATAAACATCATTGTGGGGGCTAGAAAGGTTTCAATGGTGGAAATCATTATCCTTACTGTTTCGAGTGATATGATCTACTTGATCTTTGGATATGCTTCAATTTTGGGACCAATCCCTTAAATTAGATGAAAAAACTAATGGACAATATAGATAAACCACTTACATTCAAGGTGAGCCCAACTGAGTTTACTCAGTACCATAATAAGAGCGTACGAAGTAACTCAGCACGCAATCCGGTTTCACTAAAAAACAGTCTCATTTGGCGGGAAGCGGATTGCGTACCGAGTAACTCAATAGGCTTTGCTTATTGAGTAAACTCTGTGGGTCCCACAGTCATTCGTGCATTTTATCCACTCCGTCCATACATTTAAACATATAAGTTTAAGTAGTTAGCTGAAAAATGAAGGATATCCAAAGCTCAAATGGACCACACCACCATAAATAGTGTGAATTGAATATCTATCATTAAAAATTTCATGGGGTCACAGAAGTTTTAGATCAATCTAATATTTATGTTTTCACTTCATTCATATCTTTGCGATATTATGAGCAGGTTGGATGACAAATATACATCACTGTCGGCCCTATAGAAAGGTTTCACGGGTGAAAATCATTATTCCCACAGTTTCGTGTGATTTGGTCCACTTTAGCTTTAAACATACTTCAATTTTGATCTCAACCACTAAAATGATCTGAAAAAATAAATGAACAAAGTAGATAAGACAAGTTCATTCACGGTGGGCTAACTGAGTTTAATCAGAACCATAGGCGCTTACCGAATAACTCAGTACGCAATCGGATCTCATTTCACGTCACGGGTTTGAGTACCCATGGGTGGTGAAATACCACTAGGGTGATTGTGTTCGGTGTGTGTGCGTGTAGAAAAATAAATTAAAAAAATAAAATTAAAAAATCCCATTCATTTGGTGGAAAGAAGCAGCATTCCTGCGTGGCCAAACTCTGTGGGTCCCACCTTGATGTTTGTATTTTATCCACGCCGTCCATTCAATTTTCCAGCCAAATTCAAACCATGAGCCTGAAATCAATGCAGGTGCAAGGCTCAGGTGGACCACTCCAGAGAAAACAGTGAGGTGAGCGCCTACCGTGGACAATTTTCTAGGGCTTATATTGATATTTTATTTGTCATCCAACCTGTTGATAAGGCAAGACAGATCTGGATGAATGGAAAACACAAACATAAACTTGCGCCAATATATTTGTGGCCCGGTAAGTTTTCTAAAGTGGGCTTTCAATTCTTACTGTTTTCTTTCTATAGTGTGGTCCACTTAAAGTTTTGGATCTGCCTCATTTATAGGCTCATGTATTACAATGAGCTGGAAAAACAGACGCACAGCATAGATAAAATACATACATTAGAGGGGTCCCACACAGGCCATGTCCTGGAACGGGCAATGCTTTTTTTTTTTAACACACAAGCCCCTACATACGCTAACAATAACTGAAGCATGTTTGGTCCATCGGATTAAATGGTATGGACATGTATTAAAGGGGATTAGCATTATCATTGCACAATGATTGCACGTCTAAAAATACTTATGGCAATTTGGCCATCCAAACATAGGATGAATTTCTTGCTACTGCAAAAGCACTAGATTAAGTAAAATTCCATTTGGAGTATGTAATAGCAAATCAATGAACTAAATTCAGAATAGATGTCAGTCAATTATATATGTATATAACCATCATATAATGTGTTAATAATATATATGGATAGACAGCATGGATAAAACACACGCATGAATGCAGTATTCACATGTATAGTGGATTTGAAAAAGCAGGTAGACCGAATTCAATTCCATTCCCTCTAATCCCAACTTTTCCTATCCTCCCCAAAAGCCAGATGGAAATTGGATGGGTCCAACTGCAATTCCATCCCAATAAAAAATTTAAAAAATAAAATAAAATAAAAATATATACAAGATTCTAGCCACCCATTTGTGCCCCTTTCAGGATGGTTGTTCTTAACAGCCTATTTTCCAGTCAAGAATCCCAAAGGAAGAGATTTTAGAAAATAGCTCATCCATGATGGCGCTTACCAGACCAATTGTCTAGATCACCAAATGATTGGCCCCACCTCCTTTAAACCCTATTATACTGGCGATGGGTACGTTTATAGAAGCGCGCGGATAGCACAGGAAATTCCGGTGACGTCCTTCTTCATTGCTGCACGTCATTTCTGATGACCGTGGGCTACCAAGATACGCTGTATTTTTCTTTCAAAATCGATTGCTAACTATACAACACAACATTTTAAGTTCTAAAACTTTTCTAGGTGCACACCATAATTTTTGTGTTAGATCTACACTGTCCATCAATTTTTTCAGATAATCCTAAAGCATGCATCCAAAATATGAAATACATCCAAAGCTCAAGTAGATCACACCATTAGGATTAAACAAAGTACTGTTGAAACTTTTCTAAGGGTAAAGTTGAGGGTTATTTTCCATTTGACATGTTCACGGGATCACTCCTACCTGGATGAAGTTAAAATGCAAATATCAGTTTGATCGGATCCTTTTGTAGCCTCAAGAAGTTTTCATAGGTAGTATCAAATCCTTATCTTCAGCGTCCACTATACCATTAGATAATGCATTGTTTTATAATGATTTTAAAAAATGCGTAGACGGTTTGAATCTAATAAATATATCATAAATTCCACACCTCAATAAATTCCATTGATGGCTGTATCGTGTGGTGGGGCCGAGCGGATTAGGCGAGACTCCGGCCTCACCCAAGACGGTGCAGCCCTTACCACAGGTCCCACCAAAATGTGTGTAATTTCTATCCACTTCATCTATTCAATTTTTTACATCATTTAAGAGCATGATACTAAAAATTATGAAAATTTAATTACCAAATGGACAATACTTCTGATACACATTGAACACTCTATCATTAAAAACTTCTCAAGGATCATTCTAATGTTTCCATAATTTTATTTGCCATCTAAACTACTGATAAGTACATATAAGCATGGATGGAGAGAAAACAAGTATCACCTTGATCCAAAACCTTTGTAGCTTATTAATCGTCACTCGCTACTATTTTCTATGGTATGGTCTACCTAATGATTGGATTTATTTCGTTTCTTTTTGGATAATGTCTTAAAATAATTTGAAAAAACTGATGGGCACGGTGGATACTGAATGCACATATAAGGGGGCAACACGGTAACCTCAAGTGTTGGCATGTGAAATTTCGAGGAGACGGTGAGTAGTGAGTATTTGACACCTACCGTTGATAGTGTCCTGGGGCTGCAGAAGGCTCTCGTTAAGATAATATTTGTATTTTCCCATCGTCTACATATGTGTGATCAACAAATACTTTTTTTCCCTCACACAACCCCACACACTCACACCGGATTGGCCTTTCATCACCTGTGAATACTCGAACCAACCGGGTGTTGAAACTCCCCAGAGTCTACCACCCAAGCAAGAGCAAGGATCCGTGAGCAACAAATTAATCTAATAAGACATCAGGAAAGTCTCAAGCTTATTGTTTAAGCTCCGTATGGGCAGTTATGTGGGCAGGACCACATTGATGTATCTGTACATTCAAGCCGTCAATCCATCTTCTCATATTATTTTAAGGCATCAACACAAAAACGAGGTAAATCCAACGCTCATGTCGATGCAACAAATAATAAGCTTGCATTATAATATACAAAGCATTAAATGTTAGGTGCATTAAATGCAAGAGTCATCTATGGTGTGGTCCATTTGACAGTTGGATTTGCTTCATTTCTATTTGGTGCCTTAAAATAATTTGAGAAAAGATATAGACGGCCTGGATTTATAGATACATTACGGTGAGCTTGCCCACAGAACTACCCGTTCGGAACTAGAACGGGCGGGGGTAGTACGCAATCCGCGTCCTTTAGTGTGACACGGATTTCCTGCAAAAGCATGTAACAGAAAGATCCTGGCCTGAGACGCTAGGTGCGGCCCACCACAATGTTTATGAGAAATTCACTCGATATGTCTGTTTTTCAAAGTCATTTTAGAACATCCAACCAAAAATAAGGTGGATCCAAAACTTAAGTCGACTGTACTGAAGGAAAGAGTCGGGATTCAATGACCATCGTCGAAACAATTTTATGGCCACTAAAGTTTCGTGTCAGGCTAAATTTTTCCAGTTTTCACTTCATTCCCACTGGGATGACATCTTAAAAGGGTTGGATGGCACGTAAACATCAAGTGAATTGCAGGAAGGTTTCAACGGTTGTAAACTCTTTTCCCAATCTTCCCTCTCTCATACGGTGGATCCACCCCATTTTCGGGATCATATGCTATGATGAGATCGTAGAACGGATGGACGGAATGGATTTCTTCAAAACAGTACAGGAACTTCCTGCAAAAGGCTTTCGGAAAACTACGTCCATTGCCTTCAACACAGATGATCCGCACTCCTGGTACAGGTAATGCAATACGTCTCGCGCCCGCCCTATGTGGGAGCGGATTGCCGTGACGCCGGGCACATTGAGCTGTGTGGCTCAATTGAGATGTTTGTGAAAAATCCACTCCGTTTATTTATTTTAAAAGACCACGATAAGATATGATTAAAAAAACCAGGGTAATCTAAAACTCAGGTGGGCCATGACACAACTGTGAGGATTAAATATACGGTGGTAACAGAAGTTTTGTATCAAGATGATATTTGTTTATCCAGTTTATTTGGATGATAATAATTGTATGAATCTTTTGGATGACATATAAACATCATACTTAGCTTTAGGGAGGTTTTAATAGCATACATAATCTGAGTTTTGGATCCGCCTTATTTTTAGAACCTTCCTATCCTGTCCTGTCTTTCAAAACAAATGGACGAAGTTGATTTGTCACGGACAGCCCTGTAGATCCAGACAGTCCTATGCGCAAAGATGTTTCTCTGCCCGGGGTAACCAGCAATCCGCTCCTGCCTTCTACTAAGCATGAATGTACGAAATCCAAGCCGTCCAAACCATGCGCCCCACTAAAATCATGTAACTCTAAAGATTCTAAACATTCACATGGACGTATGGATGCTAAATCTAACTGACGCTGCCTATCGCAAGAAGTTTGGGAAGCTACGTGGGGCCCAACGTAATGTTGGTGAGAAATCCACCCTGTTCATTCGCTTTGCCGGCTAATATCAGGACAAGGGGCTCACTTGAGTTTTGGATCCGCCTCCTTTTTGTTCCTTTTTTGTCCCCGTCCCTTAACGTATAAATGAGTTATCAAAGCGAATGGATGGGGCGGATTTCTCACAAACATCAGGGTCGGCCCCATGTAGCTTTCAAGCGCAGGAACTTTCGTGTGACATGCTGTTCCAGGGAATCCGTGTCCGTAAATGGATGCTGCTACTCTTACTTGCAAACTGAGGCTTTGTTATCAAAGTCCCCATACGAACGGTGCCAGCAATTCGGACGGTTTGGATCGAAGCATATATATAAACAGCAATCACCCTAATGCATGGTCCCGCATAGTACTGAAGGAATCATGAATTAAAAATGGGCATCCGTACCTCGAGCCGAATAATTCCGGAACTAAAGCACGGGGGTTTGGATTTCAAAGCCGAAACCGCCGAATTCAGCCGATTCAAAGCCATTTCGGGAGTATAGACCGCAGGAAGAGTCTGTGTCTCGTACACCCCAACTGCATTTTCCGGGTCTCCTCCACACCCGTTCATCGACAGGCAACGGAATCGGAATTTCTGCCACGTCATAAATCAAAATCTCCCAATAAATGAGGAGAAGATTGAAAAAAGATAATTTCGGAATCAAAGAACGGGCCAGTAGACACGGAGGGGAGGAAATGGATGGATAAGAGGTCGGTGGTCTCACGCGCTGGATCAGGAAGGAACGTCTGTTGCCAAAATGCCTGCCCCGCGGCGGGTCGGAAGATGGATCCGATCCGTTCATCGCGTTGGGAGTCAAATTGATCTTATTTCCGTAGAAATCATTTTACATATCGGGAGTCAATTCTTCCTTTTGATCGGGAAATGCTATATGGACGGTCAGGATTTAACAGACGACCTACTACGAGAGTCCCTAATCCAGCGGCAAAACCTCCTCAATGGAAGGATAATGTCGAGCTTACAAAGGAAACCGATCGGCATTTCCGGATTGGTGCTACAGAGAAACGGCCCTTGGAAGAGTCTGGAGCCGTTAGATGAGCGATTGACCGAACCGCTGTCCCCGCAGCCATGAGAGAGAGAGAGAGAGAGAGAGAGAGAGAGAGAGAGAATTTAGCAGAGAGAGAGAGAGAATTTAGCGCAGAGAGAGAGAGCTTAGTTTCCAGCAAGCACAATATATAAGCTTGAAGAAAGAACAAAAATACGTACACGCGTATGCATAGGAGTAGAGTGAAGTATCTCTACTGTATACCGTCATGCCATGTGCAAGTCACGTGGCGCGATGAGGGGATACAGACAATGGAGAGATATTGGGCAGGGAAACGCTTGCATTTTACACCAGATAAATGCCAAAAGTTTATATATATATATATATATATATATATATATATATACACACACACACACACATACATAGTCGTGTGTGCGTATATATTATATATAAGGTTAAAAAGCTATAATTAAAACAACTAGAGCGGTGGTACATGAAAAAGAGCGTACATGGGTGGTGACTGCCAATCTCAAAAATATTTTATTGTTTCAAAAAATTTTGTTTTACTTTTTTAACAAAAGTGCATTTTATTTAACAAACGTGTTTAATTCGAATTATTTAAAAAAGCCTTTTTTTTTTTCCTTATCTTTTGAAATATATGAAGTTTTGATTGCTCTGCTAATTTTTTTATTTTCATCAAAATATTGAGTTTAAAACAAGTATTTTTCTAACTAGGGTGCTAATATATAGGGCACGTTTGGATACTACCAAATAAGTAGCTATTTCAACTTAAGTTAATAAGTTAAAAACTTTAAAATTTATTCAGGGGAATATGTTGTCTGTAGCCATGAACCCTTCAAAGTTCATGAGATTGAAAATTCGTCCAATGAATGGATAGATGATCTATGGCCCCATATGACATGGCCCATGTCAAGTTGGCCCCATATGATGGACAATGCATACCAAATGTCTACCCTTAATGATAAATGGTCCACATCCAAGGCAAGCCTGGAATGATGGGCAGACCCACATGAAGGGCAAACCATATCAAAGGTGGGCCCCACATAATAATGATGGGCCCACATGATAAATGATCCACATCAAGGTGAGCCCCACATGATGGACAATCCACATCAAAGGTTAACAAATGATGAGTGACCCATATCCAAGGCGGGTCCCACATGATGGGCGGCCTACATTGGAGGTGAGCCCGCATGATGGAATGTCAACATCAAAGGGTGGGCTACACATGGTGGGTAATGGATATTAAAGATAGGCCCACATGATGAACTGTACACATTAAAGGTCGAGCCCTGTTGATGTGAAAAACTGAATCAACCTCGCCCTCTACTCCCACCTGCCTGCACCACAATGAAAGATTAAGAGAACCCTGGCTAGAGCCGGGAAACCTCCGATGCTTAAGTCAGTAAGGATTCAGAAAGAGGAGCTTTTAGAGTTCTTTGTTTTTCCATACCTTAATCCTTGAAGATCCCTCCTTTTATAGGAATAAGAAGTCCCGGTGTAAGAGGATTCTTTCCTGATTTTTAGAAGATTTGATTATGTTGCCATTTATTTGCAGATACTTTCCAATCCTGAGATTTTCGGGATCAGATATCTTTCTACAAAATTCTCGGATCGGTGTTTACGTTTACACCATTTCTCCTTTGCTTGGCTCAGCCTTAATGGACTATATAGTCTTGGTTGGCTTACAAAGATAGGACTGTTCGCCTACTGTCGGACGAAATAAGATCGGTTTAAGAGCGATGCCCTTTCTTAATCCGATAGCCGACACTATAACTAACCTCATATGGGTCGGTTTTATAGTCGGTCAGGTGGCTCGTAGCTCCAAGGCCTTTAATTGGTCCTTTCAGACATAGCTGTCTCTTTACCGAGTCAACTTTATCTCTTACACATTTCACCTGTGGCTCTTGACTCTTTTACTCCAAGTCAGGATTAATACCCTGCAAATCCGAGCTAAGTTTCTCTTTTAGGCCTTCTCTTTGGTCGGCTTCTACGGTCGCCTCTGGTTTTATTGACAGAGTTAATTCATCTTACAGCCGACCCTCTGGACTTGTCATATTTTTCCCCAACAGTAAGCCCCCTACTCCTTGTGTTAGCCATGTCAACACAAAAGAGTAATGAGTTGTTGGGTCGGTTTATATTGGGAACCGATATTATGATGGAACATTTAATGCTTCTTGTATCGTCCTTAATGTATAACGGTTCGTTACTCAAGGTTGCACGAGCAGACAGTTGTCAGGCCGTTTCGCCCGCTTATGAGCGTCGGACATGTGTCGAGGACGTTACTCGTGTCAGTCGGAGTGCACCACGTGTCGGGCGGGGGAGTGGAAGCCAGCATCAATTCGACTCCTCCTTAAATGCAGATGATACGTGGCTTTTATATAAAAGGGGGTGCGAGAGCGCTTTTCTCACTTTCGTTCCCGCTCGAATTTCATTCCGATTTTTTCTTCCTTCTCCTTCGCTCCGCTGTGTTTGTCATCAATCCACCATTTTTCCTTCTTCCTCCTTCTCTCCACTGTGTTTGCAGTCACTCCGTCTTTCCGGTGAGTTCTCTCCCTCCCCTTTTTTCTGTTTTTCTCCTAGCGATAATGTATCCTTCAAGTCCTCGGAAAAGGGGGTGAAACGAGGCATTTATGGAATGTCTCGGAATCACCCTCTCTTCTAACGGAGACGACGACGAGTACCAATGAAGCCTTCCAACTTAGTGCAAGGCTGTCCAGTGGGGCTTCAACGGAATGCTCCGTTCTAGCGGGACCCTCTAGCTTGAGACATGCCCCTAAGAGGCCTACTCCTCATTTTCCTGGAGATGACTTGGAAGAAGAGGAAGAGGAAACTGTTGAACTGGCTCTTCCTGAGAGACCGGAAAAGGTTGACTCTAGGAGAACCACTGAGCCGGTTCTCCCACAGAGGTCGGCTCGTTTCGTTGAATCGGCAGCTGAAGAAGGAGAGGCTGCCAAGAGTGAGGAGGTCGGAGATGAGCAAAGGGGACCGGTTCCCTCAGTTTTAACTGAGGCAGATTTGGATAGAATCCAAGTTGGGTATCATGTTCCCGACTCGGTAATCCTTCGACTTCCTCTCCCGAGTGAGCTGCCTGACCATCCCCCTCCTGGGATGGTCGTAAATTTTCAAGTTTCCATGCAATGTGCCTTGTGTCTCCCCTTGTAACCCGTTGCTCAGGATTTCCTTTCCCGACTCAGAATTGCTCCGGGACAAATAGTTCCAAATGGATGGAGGAATTTTTTTGGTTGCACAGTGTTGTGGGCTGAAGCAGAACAGCCCCCACTGATCATGGATGAATTCCTCTATTTGTATCAAGTTTGGCCGAACACTTCACAACCCGGCTGGTATTTTTTGAACGCTTGGAGGAACAAGGGTAGTTCTTTGATAACCAACCCTCCTACCTCTAACAAACACTGGAGAGAGAGGTTGTTCTGAGCGTGCGGTCGCTGGGAGATGGCCGAGTCTGGGTTGTTCGAATCTTGCGTTCCTCGGGCCTTCTTTGAAGCAGGTGACTCAGCCTGCCCTTTTCCTCATCTTTTCTTATCTTGATTTTTCTGAGTCTGACTGACCATACTTTGCAGTAATCTCCAAGATGAAGCCAAAATTAGGAGCCAACGCTTTGGCTCAGGTCAAAGATTTGTGGACGATAAGTCCGGAAGACTGATCCTAGAAGTCTTTCTTGCAACCGGAGCATCTTCTTCTTTTGGACTTAGATTCATCCGTAACAAGTATCTTTAGGTTACTTTGGCGCATCTTTTTCAAATTTTATTAACTTTGTATTTTGTCCGACGCAGATATGGCTGAAGCTCGACCCCTCCTGAAGTCGTCGTCTAAATTGAAAGCTCCTCTGTCACGCCCTAAACTCGGAAAGCGGGCTCACAAAATTTTCAATCGCCGAATCCAGTGCCAGCAGCCTCCGTAATGCCCCATTCTCAGATCCCGACACTCACATACCCGATTCCGATCCTGGGATCCTTCAAGGAGGATTTTTAGTATGATTTTTTTTGTAATGGAGCATAACTACAAGTATAACCAAGTCACAAAACAACATCACCACATATCCACTATATCAAAAACTTTAAGTACAATTAGGAAAGGAAAATACAAGGTGATTAAAAGCTTCAAAATAGTCAGATGCGCACTTCTGCCTCAGCGCTGTTGCTGTCCAATGCTACCTACACGTAACTGTCGTGCATAAGCTTACAAAAGCTTAGAGGGTGGTGTAAGTATGTGCGCAAGGCAAGTGCCAAGTGTACAATATCAGAGTAATGTGGAAATATATGGTAAGTCCATGAATACAACCAGCCGTACCAATGCTATGTGATGCAGGACATGAATGTTATCGGCCATACCAAGGCTATGCGATGTGAGACATGAATGCTATCGGCCATACCGATGCAATGTGAGGCTTACATAGCTGAATGACATATGCGAAATGCAATCCAAGCAAGCCGGTACTCATCAAGTACACATTAATACAGTTCCTCTCTGGTCTAATACATCTCACATTAACTGCCTCCTCCCTAGCTGCATAGCCAAGTAAGTGAAATAGACCTCACTATCCGCCTGACCAGTAGTCTGCCAATACCTACCTGGCTTATCGATAGCGGACTCATTTCCGAACTGGTCAAACTCAGCCTAACTTATAGCCCCCTCACTCAGGTGGATAAGGTCACACCCCCTTCCAACCGACCACGACACAGTGGGAGATGCGACCTACTGGTATTCGGCACTCGGGCGCTCGTGTATCCACTCGGTCTAAACGTTGGAGCATTTTCTGGTACCAAAAAGGTTCTGGGACTTTCACCCACGGACATCCTAAGTACCCACAGTATTAGAACCAAGTATTTTCAGTATCTGATACGGCCATCCACGATGTACCTGTGGAGCCACGACTCTGATGTCGCTAGGGTGTGCAGTGATCAAGTCACACATATGTGAGATGCATGAGTCACACCGTACAGTCATGCAACAATCCTATGCGTACAGCGCGATACTATGGGGCACTCCGTCTCATAAGGAGTCCCGTAAATGGTTTGCCCAATGACATATGCTATGATCAGTCACCACTCATATCAAGCATACATATGATACGTATGGTCATGACTCATGGAGTTATACTAGGCATGTTATAAAGTAATGAACTATCCTTACAATGCAGATGGACCTAGATGACCTACACACAACTAGTATGGGCCTATCAGTGGGCCCTAGGGAGAGTCGTAATGCGGACGTTTAACCAACATTACCTCACCAACATTGCTCCCAAAGCATGGCCCGCCATAAAACATCATTACACAACCCAAGGAGACATCACACATTGTAATGGACCCTAAGGACATCCCATTGGGCCTCGATCCATGGGCCTTAGATACATCAAATGGGCTGCATCATATGGGCCTTATATAAATCCAGTGGGCCACATCAATGGGCCTTATGTACATTGCAATGGGTCATAGTCCCTGGCCTTTGAAAACGTCACAATGGGCCTCGTAACATGGGATACAATTACATTAAGATGGGCCTAATCACATGGACCTATGTACATCAAATGGGCATAATCCCATGGCCTTATATATATTAAATGGACCACACTAATTGGGCCCCATGCATACCAAATGGGCCATGGTAAACATAAGTGATGGTAATGATTTTCACCATTAAAATTCCTAAGGTCCACCATAAAATATGTTCCCCATCCAACCTAATCATAAATTAACATGGCGATAGATGGAAATATCAACTTAATGGCAAGCTACCATGGCCCCTTAGAGGTTTTTGAACGGTGGGCGTCATTGGCCACTACCTTAGATGGTGGGGTCCATTTGAACTTTAGATCTGCCTCATTCTTTAGCTCATGCACTAAAATGATCTTTCAAAATGGTTGGAGGGATGGGATGTAGCACGTGCATCATGGTGGGTCCCACCAGCTGTCCAGCCGCAAAAAAAAAAATGGCTGGATGGCATGGAAAAATACATACACCACTGTGGCCTCCACCGTCCATCCGGACGATGATAATAAAACACATATATTTTGTGGGTCCCACGTGGGGCCCACTATAACATTTATTTTACATCCAAACTGTTGATAGGGTCACACAGACCTGGATGAGGAGGAAAAACAAATTTCATATTAATCTGAAACTTCTGTGGCCCAGAAAAAGGTTTCAATGGTATACATTCAATCCCACTGTTTCTTATGATGTGGGTTACCTGAGCTCCAAATGAGATTGAAATTTGGAGGGGGCCCACTTCAGGGAGTGACCTACCTTGTGAACGGGTTAGATGGCAAATAAACATCAAGGTGGGGCCCACATGTGGGGCCGTGGGATCCATGGCGTCCGCTCGCCTGCTAGTGCTGTTGTGGCCTACGCCTCTGACATAGCAGCAGCAATGCTGCTGTTAATATATATTTTATTATTATTATTTTGAAAAATTGAGATTTTGAGGTTTTTCGCATGTGGGGCCCGCTTCAAGAGAATCCACTCCAACCATTGGATTCCACAGCTCATAACCAATCCAATGAGTCTAATATTGAGTATATTTTGGAGTATAAAAATATCATGGTGTATTTCAACGGTAAACCACACTGTTTATTGTGCTATGACCTGCTATGAAGTCTGATTGGCCCCACTTCTCGGCTTAATGCCTAAAATAGTCTGAGTGTCACGCCCCAAACTTAGAAACCGGGCTCACAAAATTCTCGATCACCGAATCCGGCGCCGATAGCCTCCGTAGTACTCCATTCTCGACTCCTGGCACCTATATACCAGGTTCCGATCCTGGGATGCTACAAGGAGGATTTCTAATATCCATTTAATTCGTAATGAGCATAATATATGCATAACCCACGAACAATAACCACAAGAACACCATCACAAAGTCCACTATGATAAAAAACTTTTGAGTACAATGCGTCTGAAGGGAAATACAAGATAATGCAAATAACGAAAACTCTAAAAGCTCGACTGCACGCTCCTGTTACTACTATGCTATGGCTGCGTCCTGGTGTCACCTGCACGCATCAATCGTGCATAAGCTTATAAAAAGCTTAGAGGGCGGTGTAAGTGTATGCACAATATGAGCGTGCTCAGAACGTAAGGTCAGAGTAATGCAGAATAATGTTGATGAGTACATGAACGCAAATCAGCCGTACTAAGGCTATGTAGTATAGGATATGAATGTTATCGGTCATATCAGGATTATGTAATGAGAGATGCAACTCAAGCATGCTAATTCAAATCCACATATCAGTACAGTTCTCATTCTAGATAATCACCGGGGTCAAGTACACTCTACGCCAGCTTGTCGCCCCTATCCGGACGCATAACTGGGAGAGCGGAAGAGACCTCACTATCTGCCTGCCAATATCAGGCTTGACTCGTCGATAGCTGACCTATTCCTCAAGCTGGTTAAACTCAACCTAGAGATTGCCCCCTCACTCGGGCGGGTAAGGTCACACCCCTTTCCAACCGACCACGACATAGTGGGAGACGCGACCTACTGGTATATCGCCATGCGCACTCGTGTATCCACTCGGTCCCGATGTTGGAGTCATCCTCTAGTACCATCGGGTTTAAGAATTTTTACCCAGGGACATCTATGGCGCCCGTATGCTAGAACCAAACATTTTCAGTATCCAATCCATCCACCCACGATGCGTCTATGGAGGCTTTGGCCCTGATGTCGCTAGGGCATACAATAACTACAATCATACAAATGCAAGTGCATGAGTCACACTACCAGTCATGCAATAGTCCTACGTGTACCATGTGCTCATGTAGGGCAACTCCGCCTATCAGGGAGCCCATAAACAGTCCGCCGAAGGCATATGCTATGATCAATCACTCCTCATATCAGTCATACATATGATGCGTATGATCATGAATCATGGATCTATACTAAACATGTATATAAAGATGGACTTTGTATATAACGAAGATGGGCCTAGACGGCCTACTCACTATAAGTACGGGCCTATCAGTGGGCCTTAGGGAGAGTGACAATGCGGATATTTAACCAACATTATCCCTACAATGTGGGCGTCAAACCATCATTGCTCCCAAGGCATAGCCCACTACAATAGTCAACTCATAAACCATGGTAAAATCCCGTTATAATGGGCCTCATGTACATCCCATTGGGCCTCGACCCATGGGCCTTCAATACATCAAATGGGCCCCAAACCATGGTCTTATATATATATATATATATATATATATATATATATATATATATATATATATATATATATATATATATATATATATATATATATATATATATATATATCAAAGTGGGCCTTAGTGGGCGGCCACAAATACATTAAGATGAGTCTCAACAAATGGCCTTATACAAATCAAGGTGGCCTCAATAATGGGCCTATAAACTCCTCAAGATGGGCCTAAATACATGGGCCCATATGTATCAAAGTGGGCCTTAAAATAATCCCTAAATGATTGTACAGTTTGGATGAAACACATGCATGATGGAGGATCCCATAGGGATGGAAAGGATGGTCGGCATAGATGAAAAACATACCTTATAGTGGGGCCCATAGTAATGGAGGGTTTGGATTACAATACATACATCAGTGGGTCCCATGTGGGGCCCACCATAAGGTTTATTTTCCACCCAACCAGTTGATAAGGTCACATGAGTTTGGGCCCACCAAAAATGTTTAATTTCCATCAAAACCTGTTCATATGGTCGCTGGACCTAGGGCCCACTGTACTATTTATATGACATCCAAACTGTTCATAATGGCTACATGGGCCTAAGGCCCACTATAATATTTAATTACAATCCAATCTATTCATAAGGTCACGTAGACCTTGGGCCCATTATAATGTTTATTTATCATCCAACCTGTACATAAGGTCACGTGGACCAGGGGGCCCACGGTGATGTTTATTTGCCATACAACCTATTCATATGGTCACGTGGTCAGGGAGCCCATGGTGATGTTTGTTTGCCATGCAACCTATTCATAAGGTCACGTGGTCAGGGGCCCACTGTAATGTTTATTTTTCACCCAAACTTGTTGATTGGGTCAGGGAGCCCACAGTGATGTGGTCCATAAATCCAGACCACCCATTATGTGTGTCCCACCTGGCTGAGGGTTCAGACCAAGTTTTAGCCACATCCAAATTCCAAGTAGGCCCCACCAAGTGATTTTATATGTTTTAGGCATGTCTTCACATGATTTTAGATAGAATGGCCCACCTGAGTTCTGCATACGGTTGATTTTTGGCAGGGGGCCACTGCCCTATGGGCCCACCCAATGCACGGTGTTGATGTTTGAATCGTATCACGGTGGGGCCCACAGCTAGGGCCGTGAGGCCCAACCGGTCCGTCCACCCGCCCTCTGACAGCGGCAGCAGCAGAAGCTGTTGTTACTTCTTTTTTTTTAAAAAAAAAACTAGAAATATTGTGGTTTTTGATAGGTGGGGCCTGTATCAAAAAAATTTGGTCCGACCATTAGATTCTATGGCCCCTGATTAACTTAATGAGACCAATATGTGTTATATTTTTGACCAGTGGAAGAATTAATGTGGGTTTTAACGGTAATACCACTATTTCCTACGGTATGGCCCGCTTGATTATCAGATCAGCCTCATCTTTTGGCTCAACGCCTAAAATGAGCTGAGAAGTGAAATGAACGGCGTGGATTATATACATACATCATGGTGGGGCCTGCAAGGGTGGCCCATCATTTCTCTTCCTTTTTTTTTAAAAGCTTGTAAGTACACACCCCTGTCAGTATACAACTCCATGTTAGCTACACCCGTCCAGTGTCCCTGGACGCTGGATGGCCTGGGTAAACACATGCATTGTGGTGGGACCCACATGGGATGTGGCCCACCATTCTAGCCAAGGTGGGTCCCACATAAACGTGGCCCACCTGGTTTGGATCAATTTGATACTTGTGTTTTTCCTTCATCTTAGCCGTCCAATGGACCCATTGTAAGGTGGGCCTCACGATCAGTCGGTCAAGATCATCTTGCACCATGGTGGCCATAAGACATCATACAAAGGAAAGAGAGAGAGAGAGAGAGAGAGAGAGAAAGAGAGTGATGGTGATAGAGGGGAGGGTCCCCGCCACTATGGGCCCTCCATAGTTACAACGCATACATCAAGTGGATCCCACAACAAGTGGGCCCTTAAAAATTGAAATGAAGGATGATCACCCACCTCTTGCACTCATCCTTGCTCCTTAAGGCTTGTATATACCTATGCTCATCGTTCAACGGTGGCGATGGAGTTTTGATGGTGAGGATGAGAGATAAGAGGGTGGGCCATACTTAGGGTTTGAGAGAGAGAAAGCTTGGACGTGGGATGTTTCTTGGGAGAGATTTTTGAGAAATGAGGGAGAGGGAGAAGTGATGGGATGATAAGGATGGGTGAGGTGCGATGGGTGATGGGTTGAGTGATGGATGTAAGAAAGGGATGGGTGGAGAGAGAGAGAGAGTTGACTTTGGGAATGGGGAGGGATGGGTTGTTGTACTTGAGGTATAAAGTGACTTGACTTGTACTTGACATTGATTGATTGATGGGGTATATCGTAGAGATTCCCTCGAAATTTACAATGCGTGGCATTTTCCTTGAAATGAACGCGAGCTTACATCTTCTACCCTGGGTACCAGTTTGGTGTGTGAATCGCGACGTTAGAATCACGGTGACGGCGTGGTCACTAAGGTATAGGTTTCGGTTTGAGCCGACTTTGGCATACAATTCTTGGCTTAGGATTGCGCACAAATGTCAGAAACGGGTCGAGGATTGTCGAATTTCGACCGGAATGACCATAGAGGCCAACAGAATGGTACAGACTAGGACACGAGTTTTACACTGAGGAAAGGGATGGACGGCGTGGATTGAATGCATACATCAAGGTGGGGCCTACACAAGTGGACCACCCCAAAAAGCTTTTGAAATAAGCTAATATTTGTGTTTTCTCAATTCACGTCCAACGTCTACGGACGCTGGACGGTCTGTCCATGTGAAGGTGGGCCTGCTCAGGTGGGCCACCACATGATGTATGGTGTGGTGAAACACACATTAGGTGGGCCCCATTCATAGACAGCTTGGATAAAATTCTAACTTCATGGTGGGGTCCATCCAAGTGGGCCACACAACCATGTCATGATCACATAAAAAAATGAAATAGAGAGGGAGAGAGAGATAGAGAGTGGGACATGCATGATGGAGGGACCCCGGCACTATGGGCCCTCCCTTCCATGATCTATAACATAAATCAAGTGGGTCTTATAACATGTGGGCTCATAAAATTGAAATCTAACGGTGGAGAACCCTTCTCCATGAAAATAGATGGTCTAAATGACCCATATACAAGTTAGGAAGGTAAACATCATGATGGGGTCCATGGAGAATGGCCCCATCATGGATGATATTGATGATCAAGATGGGCTGTTGACCACATCTTAGGATCCAAAGTGAGATCCATACCATTGATCGGTAGGCCTCACTTGGCCCATCTTAAAAATAAAAACTAGTCTATAGGAGCACCCACCACTTGATCTTCTTGGTCTGTTGGAAAGCTGATCTCCTTATGCTTCACTTTGATGGAGGAAAATGAAGTTTGAATGGATAGGATGAAGGTTAAAGGGATGGGAAAATGGGCCACCAAAAATCACTTTTCTCTCTTGGAAAAGCCTTGGATGTATGCACCCTTGGTTGCTTGGGAAATGCTTGGAAAATGTGAAGAGAAAGAGAGAGAGAGAGGTAGTTGTAAGGAGAAGTGATGGGAGATGGGTAATGGATGTGAGTGATGGATTGGTTGACTTTTGGGTTTACTTGACTTGTGGAGAAAGAAAGTATGAGTTACTTTTGTTCTTGACATGTGGTGATTGATTAATTGATGGATAGGACATGACGTAGAGATTTTCTTAGGATTTAAAATGCGCGGTATTTTTCTGCAAAATGAATACAGGTCTACATCTTCTTGTCAGGGTATCAGATTGATATGCAAGATGCCGCGTAGGAATCGCGGTGACATTGTGGTCACAATGGTACAAGTCTCAGATTAAGCCGATTTAAATTTATAGGATATGACTTAGGGTCGAGCGCAAACGTCGATAATAGGTTGCGGATTACCAAAATTCGATGGGAAGGATCGCGAAAGTTGTTGGAACAGTACGGACTAGGATACGAGCCTTACATCCTCAAAGGTCAGTGCTTCTATCAAAGCCTCGGCCTCCTAAGAAGGTGAAGACTTCTCCTCCAATCGTGGAGTCACCCTCCCCAGTGGCCTCTGCTCTGGCCGTCCCTTCCATCGTCGTTATTTCTAACCCCAAAGAGAGGGTAGAGGGTATAAGCGATTCCCGGGCCACTTCTGAGCCAGGACCTGTTGCAGAGCTAGTCTTTGAACGAAGGGAGGAGCAGAGAGGGGAGACCTCAAGGGGGGAGACGACTCAACAGGAGATGTCGCCCTTCTGTCAGGCTGTGGGAGACATGGTCCCTTGGGCTGTTGCTCTTGGGAGTGAGAAAGAATTTTCCTTCCTCTTCGAAGCCCCTGGGAATTGGATACTCTCTCATGCAGCGAGGACCTTGCTCCAGGTGGGGTTTACACTTATCTTTTCACTTGTTTATTATTATTTTTTATTTCTCGGTCTGACTGTCCCTTTTCTATACAGCTTGCTCCTTGTCTGCTGAGAGCCAGCGGGGATCTGACCGAGTCTGAGAGGGCTCGGAGGGTTGTGGCTGATGCTGAAGCGGCTCAGAAGTGGGCGACAGAGGCAGAGGCTCAACTCGAGATTACCTCATCTCAGGTCAGCCAACTGACAGGGGAGCTGAGCATCGCTCGGAAGGTGACCGAGGATGCTAAAGCTGAGTGTGCTCGGTTGACTCAGCTGCTGAAGGAGGCTCATGATGAGGGCCTACAACTCCGCCTTGCTCGGGATGCCTCTGAGGAGAAGCTAGCTCGGCTGAAAGTTGATACAAATGTGGTGCTTGAGATGGCTAGGAAAGAGGCTGGGGAGAAGGCTGTGAAGGACTTCCTCGAGTCTTCAGAGTTTGAAAATGAGAGGGATCGCCTATATGAGAGCGGGTACGCTGCTTGCATCAAAGTGATGAAGTAGTTTTTTCTGATCTTGATCTCTCTAAATTTAAGGATGGCCCTCCTGAAGATACGGCAGCTGAAGTGGCCGAGGCTGATGATGTTGCGCCTGGAATCGAAGTCGAGTCTGATGTGGTCCCGGCTCCCGGGGTTGCTCTGAGCGATCCTTAATGGCCTTGGAGCTTGGATTTTGGAACCATCATCAGCTCCTTTCGGCACCATCATCAGCTCCATTTTGGTACAATCATCAGCTCCATTTTGGAACCATCATCAGCTCCAAGCAAGCTTGTCATTGTCGAGCCATCATTCGTAGCTGAGCCTTTTCCCTTTGTTCGTTCACAAGGTCGAGTTCGAGAGAAAGGAGTTCTTCATTTTCTTCCTCATTAAAGGAGCTGACTCGGAAAGAAGGCAACCCGATCTCTACTGGAGTGATGACTTTCAAGCCATACGCAAGAGAAAAAGGAGTCTCACAAGTAGCAGTTTGGGCAGTGGTTCGGTAAGCCCATAGTATCTTCGGAAGTTCCTCAGCCCAGGCTCCTTTGGCTCGGTCAAGCTTGGTCCGAAGACGTTGTTTGATGATCTTGTTAACGGCTTCAACTTGCCCATTCATTTGAGGATGATGAGGTGACAAATAAATGTTCCTGATTCCTAGATTGTTGCACATCTCACGATAGCTTCTGTTATCAAACTGCTTCCCATTATCGGTTATAATAGTCTGAGGTATACCGAACCTGTAGACAATATTCTTTCATACAAAGTCTGTAATATTTTGTTCGGTTATCTTTGCCAACGGTTCTGCCTCAGCCCACTTCGTGAAGTAATCTACTGCTACAACTGAGAAGTTAGTTTATCCCTTCCCCATGGGGAGAGGTCCAATAATGTCTATTCCCCACTGTGCAAAGGGCCAAGGATCGGTCATAGGAGTTAGTTCTTCAGGAGGTTGTCTCAGGATAGTCACAAATCGTTGACACTTATCACATCTCTGGACTAACTTATGTGCGTCTTGCTGGATAGTCGGCCAGTGGTATCCTTGGCATAAGACTTTATGTGTGAGGGATCACCCCCTGAGTGATTTTCATATATCCCTTCATGAATTTCTCACATTACATAGTTGGCCTCATCATGGTTTAGACATCGTAACAATGGCATCTAATAACCCTTCTTGTAAAATGTCTCATTGAGTATTGTGTAGCGAGAGGCTCGAATTTTCACTCGTCGAGCCTCGGCATGATCTTCAGGCAATTCTCCACTGCTAAGGTATCGGATGATTAAGTCACTCAAGGTAGGTCCCGAATCGATAGGAAGTACGGTTGAGCTAACTGGTCCCATGATACTCAATTTAGCAACGTACTCAATTGGGATAGATCTGGGTATATCATCTTCATCGACAGAGGCGAGTTTCGCCAGTAGGTCGGCTTTAACATTTTCTGTTCGAGGGATCTAAGTGACAATACAACACTGAAATCTGCTGATCAGCTCTTTTACTTTTTCCATATAAGCTTTCAGCTGTTCTTTCCGTGTTTAGTACATACTCGTGACTTGATTGACGATCAACTGAGAATCGCTGAAAATGCTGAGATGTGTAACACCTAAGCTAGCCACAAGTCGAAGACTGAGTAATAATGCTTCATATTCTGTTGTATTGTTCGAGGCTTGAAATTCAAGTTCTAAGGCATACTGCATATAGGTTTGACCGGGAGTTTCTAGTAATACTCCTGCTTGGCTTGCCTTAAAGTTGGAGGAGCCATCAACATATAGCTTCCAAGGGGTTGGGTCAGGAGATGACTCGGGAAAAGCAGTAGTTGGTTCTTCGACTGACTCAACAGCATGTGTGTCGACTTACGGTGTGACTTCAACGATGAATTCAGCCATAGCTTGTCCCTTGATTGCTACCCTCTACTTAAACTGAATGTCAAATTCGCTGGGTTTGACTACCCATTTAGTAAGACGACCTAATGCTTCCAGTTTCTGTAAAATCTGGCATAGCGGGAGGTCGGTCATGACGTTAATGGTATGAGCCTGAAAATATGGCCAAAGTCGATGCGAAGAAATGACTAGGATTAAGGCCACTTTTTCCAAGAGTGGATATCTTGTCTCTGCTGGTAGAAGTGCCTTGCTGAAATAATAAACCGACAGCTGCTTTCCTTCGTGTTCTAGTATTAAGGCTGAGCTAACCGCTGGCTCGGACACCGCGAGATATAGCAACAGTGCTTCTCCAGGCTCGAGCTTCGATAAGAGAGACGGAGATTCGAGATAAGACTTTAATTGCTGGAATGCAGCTTTGCACTCTTTTGTCCAGTCTACTACCTGGCTGTTGAGCGCCGCTACTCGTCCAGTCAGTCTTTGTATATCTTTGATCATTTTCAGGGACTCCATATCAAGCAGTGCTTTTATCTTCTCGCACATTTTCTCGGATTTAATTTCATTTGATACTTGAGAAAGATCAGGAATATTTCTTCTAGGTCACTGTATGGTCGACTGTGTGTACACTTTTGATGAGCATGTCGTCAATGTACACTTCCATAGTTTGGCCAATCAGTCGAGCGAATATTTTATTCACCAATCTTTGATACGTTGCTTCAGCATTTTTCAAACCAAAAGGCATCACACGGTAACAATAAAGACCTTTGTCAGTGATGAAGGTGGTTTTTGATTTATCAGATTGATGCATTACAATTTGGTTATATCATGAATATGCATCCATAAAAATAAGGAGTTCATGCCCCGCTATACTATCTACCAACTGATCTATCCTTGGAAGAGGAAAGCTATCCTTTGGACATGCTTTGTTCAAGTCGGTATATAGTCAATACAGACTCGCCACTTTCCATTGGCTTTTTTCACAAATACGACATTAGCTACCCATTCTGGGTAGTATATCTTTTCTATGAATTTTACCTTGAGGAACTTGCTGACCTCTTCTTCAATGACAGCGTAGCTTTTCGAGCCGAGCGCTCTGTCGGATCGGGTAGTAGGTTGGATCAATATTGAGTCGGTGAGTCATCACAAATGGGTCAATTCCTGCCATGTCTTCATGGCTCCAGGCTAATACATTGGCATATCGTCGGAGCAGGGCTATTAAATTGTCCTTCATGGGCGATTGCAGAGATGAGCCAATTTGCACCGTCTTAGAGGCATTTTTCTCGGCCAAAGGCACCAAGATGAGGTTTTTAACTGGTTGTCCTTATTCATGAGTCTCAGTTCAAGGGTCCAATGATTCAATCATTAAAACCTCGGCTGGAGCTTTCTCAGTGGGAATCTTTACAGCAGTTGCGTAGCAGCGCCTTGCGTCTTACTGATCTCCCTTGACCACTCCTAGTCCCGAATCGGTCAGGAATTTCATGGAGAGGTGGTAGGTGGATACCACTACCTGGAGGAGACTCAACGATGGTCGGTCGAGTATAACATTATAGACTGATGATTGATCAACTATCAAAATATCGACCATCACGGTAGCTTGATGCGGGGGATTCCCTGCCGTGAGTGGTAGGGAGATGATTCCTTCTGGGAGCGTCTGTCCTCCTGAGAATCCAATTAGTGGGGTATGAACCGGCCATAATGTCGATCGTTTAACTCCCATTTTATCGAATGCTTGAGTGAACAATACGTCGGTCGACGATCCTATGTCGACCACGATGCAGTATACCTTACGGTTTATGATGGTAAGGGTGATCACTAATGCTTCATCATGGGGGTGATAGATGCCTCATGCGTCCGCATCAGTAAAAAAGATACAATACTTCTCCCTCTTCTTCTCTTTTGAAGGCCGAGCTATAACCAGGAGTTCGTACTCGGGTCGGCTGAGGCTTCTGACATGATTTTTTCATGCATTATTGAAATCACCTCCACCTCTAGGACCTCCTACAATAGTTCGAATTTCCTTTGTGGGCCGATTTTCCACTGGGCATTCTTCAGCTGTCCCAGTCCTCTCGACATGTTCTGTGAGTCAGCCTTCGCAAATGAGACTTTCAATCTCTTCTTTTAGATGAATACAGTTACTCGTATTATGCCCATGGTCATAATGATAATGACACTACTTGTTTTTATTCCGCCGATTAGGGTTACTTTGAAGCCTATCAGGCCAATTGATGAACCCTTCACTCTTAATCTCCATCAATACCTGCTCTTACAGCTTATTGAGTGAAGTATAAGTGGAGAACTTTCGGTTGGGTCGTTTACTCGACTTAAGATCATCACGAGTTTGGTCGTCTTTGTGCTATTTTCCTCCAGTCGAGTCAACTTCTTTTTTGGTTGACTCTTTGGCCGAGGTCTTTGCGTTCTGGGTAGCTTCACGCAGGATCCTCATTGCTTCCACGTCTGCGTATTTGTCTGACCGAGTCATAAATTCGGCCAGAGTCATAAGTGGATTCGTGTCTAGAGGGGCTAGAAATGGCTTATCTCTAACACCCTGCATAAGGGAGTTGAGTGCTGTCTCTTCTGAGTGTTTTCGAACCTGAAGCGATTCAAAGTTAAAATGCTTGATATAAACTTTCAGTAGTTCTCCTTCTTTCTGAACTATATTGTTCAGATGTGCAGGAGGTTTTAACTTCTTTTTTCCACTAATAAAATTGGTGAGGAAGGCGTCGCTGAGTTCTACGAATGAACTGATTGATTTTAGTTTTAACTGTTTGAACCAAAGCCAAGCCACGTCGGTTAACGTGAGTAAAAAATCCCGACACATCACCGCATCCGATGCTTCATGCAATTCCATGTAAGTTCGAAAACATTCGAGATTTCAGTTGGATCGATCTTTCCAGTAAAAGGGGAAATCTGAGGCAAACGAAACCTTTCCAGTAACCGAGCTCGTATTACTTCATCAACGAAAGGGGATGCTTTAGCCTCGAGCCTAGTTTGACATGTATCCTGACCCTATTTCATATCTGCCATCTCCTCCTTCACTTCTTTCTTGAAGTCCTAGAGATCAGCTTTCCAGGGATCGACGCTTTCTGTCACACCCTCACAAGAAGCAGGCTACCCCTCCTCCTGTTTATCTCATGTCGAAGATCTATGGGAGGCAATCCAGCAGTTGCCAAGTGAGTGGGTGCTGGTTCGGTCGGCCCGTGGGGATGACTCGGCTGCGAAAGGGATCGCGGTATGGTTGGCTGAGGGTTAGCAACTTGTGGTGGAGCATTTGTTACTTGACCCTACTGAAATTGTTGCATTTGTTGTTGGTGTATCTATTCCAACATTTGCTGCATAACATTTACATCGGCTCTGAGCTCCTTAACCTCCCGGTCCAACCACCCGTTATTTCTGTTCCACTGGGTGTTAGTTGCTGCGGAAGTGGCAGGAACAGGTATGAAACCTTGATGATTATCGGGTTAGTTTTGAGCCCCCTGAGCCATGCTTGTGCCTGGTTGTCCAATGGCAACATCTGGTCCTTCTGGACTCATTCTTCGAGTTCTTGCCATTAATACGAATTTACAGCTCTGTGGGTAGAATATAGAAAATGACTTTTTGTATCATTTTCCACAGATGGTGCCAATCTATTGATGTAAAAACTGAATCAACCTCACCCTCTACTCTCGCCTGCCTTCACTACAATGAATGATCAAGAGAACCCTGGCTAGAGTCGGGGAACCTTCGATGCTTAAGTCAGTAAGGATTCAGAAAGAGGAGCTTTTAGGGTTCTTTGTTTTTTCGTAACTTAATCCTTGAAGAGCCCTCCTTTTATAGGAATAAGAGGTCCCGGTGTAAGAGAATTCTTTCCTGATTTTTAGGAGATTTGATTATGTTGCCATTTGTTTGCAGATACTTCCCGATCTCGAGATTTTCAAGATCGGATATATTTTTACAAAATTCTCGGATTGGTGTTTACATTTACACCGTCTCTCCTTTGCTTGGCTCGGCCTTAATGGACTATATAGTCTCGGCTGGCTTACAAAGATGGGGCTGTTCGCCTATTGTCAGACGAAATAGGATCGGTTTAAGACCAATTCCCTTTCTTAATTCGATAGCCGATACTACAACCTCATATGGGTCGATTTTATAGTCGGTCAGGTGGCTTGTAGCTCTAGGGTCTTTAATTGGTCCTTTCAGACATAGCTGTCTCTTTACCGAGTCAACTTTATATCTTACACATTTTGCCTGTGGCTCTTGAATCTTTTACTCCAAGTCGGGATTAATACCCTGCAGATTCGAGCTAAGTTTCTCCTCTAGGCTTTATCTTTTGTCGGCTTCTACGGTCGCCTCTGGTTTTCTTGATAGAGTTAATTCATCTTACAGCCGACCCTCCGGACTTGTCATATTTTTCCCCAACAAGCCCTAATGATGAATGACTCACAACCAAGGTGGGCCCGACATGATGGACCACCTGCATCAAAGGTAGGGCCCACATAATTAATGGTCCACATCAAAGATTGGCCTTACATGATGGACGGTGGATGTAAGGGGACCAAATAGAATTTTGGGATAATTACTTATAATGTTGGAAGTTGAATATGCTTTTCTATTTTTTTGATGACAAATATATTGTTTACTAAACATACTTAGATGTTGATTAAGTAGAAACCAACATAAGATAATTATGGCATAAGTAAGTTATCTAAAGTAACTTACAATCCAAATGGCCTCATACTGACTTAAGAGTGAGGAAGGGATATAAAATAGTCAATAGGGTGGCCCACATGGTCCATGTGGTTGTGGTTATACATGTACATTACAAGGTTATTACCATTACCCTTACGGAGAGTAACAAGTAATGATTCTTCCATCTTACAAGAGGTGTGGAGTGGAATCTGATCACAATTGTACACATAAGGCTTTCCCATATGATTATGCCTCTGGTGTTATACAGGAAGGAATGCTAAAGTAGTATCTTTGTCATTGGCATCATCTTTAGTAAGCACCATTGGTAGAAGACAACACAAGTACATTAGTTTTACTTTACATCGTGATTGAATGATAGAGATCTTATGGAACTTTTACTCCCTGGTTAGACATTTTGTATGAGATATTTTCATAAAGGAATTGGGTTTGATCTAGATCATTTATGATGCATTTTTTGGTCACATTTCCCAAGCAATCACATTTTTAATGATAATTTTACCCTTTCATAACTAAAGTTTCTAAGACTAAGGACTAATTTTATACATGAACCGAGTTAGCTCGTTTAACTCGCTCGACTCAAATCGAAAAAGCTCGATTCAACTCAGTTTGTGTCACGCCCCAAACTCGAAAATCGAGCTCACAAATTTTGTGATCACCGAATCCGGCGTCGATAGCTTCTATAGTACCCCATTCTCGGCTCCCAGCACCCATACACCAGATTTTCGATCCTAGGATCCTACAAGGAGGATTTTCAGTGTTTTTTTTTTGTAAAGGAACATAACCACAAGTGTACCCAAATCACAAGAGCAACATCATCATCATATATACACTAATATAAATACTTAATTACGAAATACATGTATATAATCAAATCTCCACAAAGCTCGGCCACACTCTCCTGCCTCAGCGCTACTATGTCCTGGCGTCACCTGCACACATTTATCATGCATAAGCTTATAGAAAGCTTAGAGGGTGGTATATATGTGTGCGTAACGCAGGTACCAAGTATACAATATAAGTCCACAATTCATACAATATCGGAAATACTAGCAAGTCCATGAGTCATATGATAATAAAGTAAGTAGAAATACTAACAAGCCTGTCACGCCCCAAACCCGAAAATCGGATTCACATGAATCCCGATTGCCGAATCCGGTGTCGACATCCTCCGTAGTACCCCATTCTTGGCTTCTGATAATCTAATGCCAGATTCCGATCCTGGGATCTTATAAGGAGGATTTTCAGAATGAATTTTTTTTTGTAAAGGAGCATAACCACAGACATAACCAAGTCACAAAACAACATCACCGCATATCCACTATAACAATAATTTTAAGTACAATGCAGAAAGGAAAATACAAGGTGATCAAAAAGCTCCAAAAGGTCCTGATGTGCACTCCTGTCTCAGCGCTGCTGTCGTCCAACACTACCTGCACGCAACTATCGTGCATAAGCTTAGAAAAGCTTAGAGGGTGGTGTAAGTGTGTGCGTAAGGCAAACGCCAAGTGTACAGTATCAGAACAATGCGGAAGTATGCGGTAAGTCCATAGAATCAACCATGCCAAAGCTATGCGATGTCATCGGCCATACCGATACAATGCAAGGCCTATGTAGCCGAATGTCATATGCGAAATGCAATCCAAGCAAGTCGGTACTCCTCAAGTACGTATATCAGTACAATTTCTCTCTCTGGATATTACCGGTGTCCAATACACATGCAGAGACTGCCACCTCCCTAGCTGCACAGTCAAGCAAGCGGATAAGACCTCACTATCCGCCTGACCAGTAGTATGCCAATACCTACCCGGCTCGTCGATAGCGGACTCATTTGCGAGCTAGTCAAACTCAGCCTAGCTTATAGCCCTCTCACTCAGGCGGATAAGGCCACACCCCCTTCCAACCGACCACGACACAGTAGGAGACGCGGCCTACTGGTATTCGGCACTCGGGCGCTCATGCATCCACTCGGTCTAGACGTTGGAGCATCTCCTGGTACCAAAAGGTTCTGGGACTTTCACCCAAGGACATCCTAAGTGCCCACAGTGCTAGAATAAGTATTTTCGGTATCCAATACGGCCATCCACAATGTACTTGTGGAGCCACGACCCTGATGTCGCTAGGGCGTGCAGTGATCAAGTCATACGTATGCGAGATGCATGAATCACGCTGTCAAAACATGCAGTAATCCAGCGCGTACTGCGCGATCATGTGGGGCACTCAGTCACATAACGAGCCCCGTAAATGGTCTGCCCAATGGCGTATGTTATGATCAGTCATTACTCATATCAAGCATACATATGATGCGTATGGGCATGAGTCATGAGATTATTCTAAGCATGTTATAAGGCAATGAATAGCAATGGGTATGGACCTATTAATGGGCCCTAAAGAGAGTTACAATGCGGACATTTAACCAACATTGTACATACAATGTGGACGTCGAACCAACATTGCTTCCTAGGCACGGCTCGCCATAAATATCATTTCACGAACCATGATAAACGTACATTGCAATGGACCCTAAGGACATCCGTTAGGCCTCGATCCCTGGGCCTTAGATATATCAAATGGGTCGTATTACATGGGCCTCACATTCACCAAATGGGTTACATTGATGGGCCTCACCAATGAGCCTTATGTACATTGCAATGGTCCATGATTCATGGGCCTTGAAATACATCAAAGTGGCCTCACAACTTGAGCCTTAAATATGTCAGATGGGCCCATACACATGATCTTTAAATATATCAACTAGGCCACTCCATTTGTGCCCCATGCACACCAAATGGCTTAATCTCATGGGCTTTAATATGTATCAAATGGGCTTGAATCCCGTGGGTCTTATATAAAATAAGTGGGCCGGATTCTATGGGCATTGCATATGCCAAATGGGCCGAAACCCATGGGCATTACATATGCCAAATGGGCTTAATCCCGTGGCCCTTATATGTATCAAATGGGCCTGATCATTTGGGTCTCAGATATATACCAAGGTAGGCCTCAATGAATGACCAAAGTTAAATCAATAAAGGGCCCTATACACATACCATGGTGGCCCATTTGAACCATAGATCTGGCTCATTTTGACTCATACCATAAAATAATTTTTTTTACAAAAACAAATAAATGAACGGTTTAGATGCAACATATGCATCGTGGCGGGGGTCACATGAAGGCCCACCATCATAATCATATTATGTTTAATATATAATTTATATACAGTATATGTATATATATATACAATATTATATGTGACATAATATTATATATACATATATATATATATATAAATATATATATATATATATCTACACATGCACACACATACACACACGCATACACACACGCACACACACATATGCACTCACACATGCATACACACACACACACACACACACGAGCACTCACACACACGCGTACACACCCACGCACATCCACACACATATATTACAGTGGGCTCCACCGTCCGTACGGACGGTGGATTTCAGGCACCACATCACTGTGGGTCCCATGTGGGGCCCACTATAATGTTTTCATGTCAACCAACCCGTTGATAAGGTCACGCAGACCTGGTTGAAGGGAAGGTACAGATTCCAGCTTGATTCAAAACTTCTGTGGGCCCTAAAAACAGTTTTAATGGTAGGTTCTAAGTCACCACTGTTTCCTTTGATGTGGGCCGCCTGAGCCTTGGATGGGCCTAAAATTTTGGTGGGGCCTGCTTCGGGTAGGGGTCCACCATGTGGACGGTCTAGATGGCAGGTAAACATCAAGGTGGGGCCCATGCTCAAGGCCGTGGGACCCTGCCCACGTCCGCCCGTCCGCTGGCGCGCGGCCAGCGTCCTGACACAGCAGCCTTGCTGCTGTGTAAAATTTTTTAAAAAAATATGAAAACCCATTTTTTGGGGGTTTTTCAGGTGTGGTGTGTAAAATTTTTAAAAAAAATATGGAAACCCATTTTTTGGGGGTTTTTCAGGTGTGGGGCCCATATCTCGTAGATCCACTCCATCCACCGTATTCTACGCCTCGAAATAGTTAGAATGAGACCCATATCCGCCATTTTATTGGTGTATAAAATGACCAAGGCGTCTTTCAATGGTAATAGTACTATTTTCGACGATATGGCCCACTGGATGCTCTGATCATCCTCATTTTTCGGCTCAACGCCTAAAATGAGTCGGGAAAGGGAATGGACGGCTTGGATTAGAGGCATACATCAGAGTGAGGCCTAAACAAGTGGCCCATTTCCAAAGGCTTTAGAGCAAGCCAATGCTCATGTTTTCCTTCCAGTGACGTCCAGCGCCTGGACGTGTGTTTTTTTTTTTTCTTTTTTTTTTTTGTATCAAATGCAATCAAGGTGGGCCCTATTTAAGTGGGCTGCCACAAGTGATACATTTAAGATGGGCCCCACTCATGGAGAGCTTGGATAAAATACATATCTCATGGTGGAGCTCATTTAAGTGGGCCATATGGCCATTTCATCACACACAAAGAATAAAATAAATGGAAAAAGAGGGAGAGAGAGATAGGGTGGGACACGTGTGATGGAGGGACCCCGGCACTATGGGCCCTCCGTCTCAATCATCCAATCATACATCAAAGGTCCTCTTGCATATGGACTATCAACAAAAGATCAACGGTGGAGATCCCACTCCACTAGAAATGGACGGTCTAGATGACCTCCTCAATATAAGGAAAGTAAACATCATGATGGGGTCCATGGAGAATGGCCCCATCATGGAATGATCTTGATGATCAAGATGAGCCATTGGCCACATCTTAGGGTCCTAAGTGAGATCCAAACCATTGATCGGTTGGCCTCACTTGGCCCACCTTAAAAACATGAAAACTACTCCATCAAAGCATCCACCTCTTGATCTTCTTGGTCCGTTGGATAGCCGGTCACCTAGAGCTTCACTTTGATGGTGGAGATGGGAAATGGATGGCTAGGATGATGGGATTTGGAGATGGGAAGTGGGCCACTAAAATCACTTCTTTCTCATGGAAGAGAGCTTGAACGTGAGCTCTCTCTTCCTTGCTTGGAGTTGGAGTGTTGAGAAATGAGAGAGAGAGAGAGGTGTGATTAATGAGAGATGGAGTGATGTGAAGGGATGATGGTTGATGGATGTGAGTGATGGGTGAGGTGATGTGTTAGTTGACTTGGGTGGTTGCTTGACTTGTGGAGAAAGGAAGCATGGGTGCTTGTACTTGACATGAGAGGTGATTGATGGGATTGATTGATGTGATTGATGGGACACTTTGTAGAGATTCTCTTGGGAATGTAAACGCGCGGTATTTTTCCTCGAACTGAACACGGGTCCGCATCTCATCGTCTGGGTATCGGATCGGTGCGTGAGTTGCGGCGTTAGAACCGCGGCGACGGTGCGGTCGCAACGATACAAGTCTCGGATTAAGCCGCCTCAAATGAATAGGATACGACTTACGGTCGTGCGCAACGTCAACTAAAGGTCGCGGATTACCGGAATTTGATGAGAAAGACCGCGGGAAACAACGGAACAGTACGGATTAGGATACGGGTCTTACAAAGCCCATGAGTCATACAATATCAGAGTATGGAATGCAAATCCGCCATGCAATGTGGGGTCGTGGTAAACCAAATGCCATGTGATGGGGATGCAATGCATTATGTGGTGTGAAAGAAATGACCAAACTAGGGTGTGAAGCCGAGATGATAGTACGTAGTATCGTAGGCCGTGAGGTCCATTAAAAGAGACTTTTGTCCAAACTAGTCTCATACCTAAATTTGGATAGCCAAAATCAATGAGGTAAACTCCTGATCTTAGGTTGGTCGCGTGCCCTAACTGAAATCCTGGCCACTGCGAAGGTACACATAATGATTTGGTTGCACACCACCAGCTCGAGTGGATAATGAATGAATGAATCAATCAAATGTTGAGTACACAACTCCTGCTCAATGGGTCTGCATATCAGTATGGATCATCATCAGGATATCACCGGGGTCTAATAGACTCCATAATAGCTGCCACCTCCCTAGCCACACAACCGATGAGTGGAAAATATCTCACATCCACTTAGTCAGTAGTCTGTCAATACCCACTCGACTCGTCGATAGCCAACCTATTTATGAGCTGGTCAAATTCAGCCTAACTTACAACCCCCTTACTCAGGCGGATAAGGCCACCACCCCTTCCAACTGACTACAACACAGTGGCAGATGCCAACTACTGGTATTCAGCACCCAGGCACTCATGTATCCACTCGGTCTAGACGTTGGAGTATCATCTGGTACTAAGAGGATTCTGAGACTTTCACCCAAGGACATCCAAAGCGCCCACAGTGCTAGAACTAAATATTTCTGGTATCTCATCTGGTCGTCCACGATGTGCCTGTGGAGGCCACAACCCTGATATCGCTAGGGCGCTAAGTGATCATGTCACGCAATGCAAGATGCATGAGTCATACTATCTAGTCATGCATCAAACTTGTGTGTACTGCACTATCATGTGGGGCAACTCTGTCTCTTAAGGAGTCCCCTAAATAACTCAGCCCAAAGCCAATGCTATGATCAACCATTCCTCACAACAGGTATACAAATGATGCGTATGGACATGTAGCATGATGTAATATTAAGCATGATCATAGTGTGTCCCACTAGACTAAGTATACTAGCATGATTATTAGATATAACAGGTGATGGCCGGTCTTAACTGGTATGTCACTTACGAGAATAGGGGCTAAACGATATGCCCTACTAGACATGTAGAAGTCTATATGGGATGGTCCATGATAAACTATCATAACCTATTTAAGGTATTAACATATCATATATCTTAAGGTGGGGTCCACAGAGGGACGGTGTATCTAACCCATATATCAAGATAGGTTCTACACAATCGATATACTAAATTTGGTACTACATTTTCTTCCATCTAGGGAAAGAGGTGATGGTGTGCTAACATCAAAGATAGGCCTCACACTTACCCCAAAGAAGTAAATGGATGGTGTGGATGATATATACGTGACATCAAGGTCTTGACAACTAGATACAAGGATAAGATATATCTCATGGGGCGAGTCAAGTGGGTATATAACAAGGTGAGTTAAGAGGGTGAACAATTGAGCTTTCTCAACCTCTTTATCATGAACAAATTGGGCTGCTTATGGGGCTCGATACATACACAAAGTGGCTTGGTGGATTTCCTAGATCTAGGACTGTGTCCTTCTAAATGGATTGGGTAGCCCACATAACACCTAAGTGGGCCTTGGGTATGGTTGCTAAACTTGGGCAAGACATGCACCTAGATGGGCCACATTACTATGGGAGGCCCAGTAAGAACATAATGTAGGCTTCAAGGTTTGGATAATTTTTATAAGGCATGGTGGGAACTACCATCATCAGTGGGGGCCCAATGGTTTGGGTTAACCCAACGGGTATTACCAATATAAGAGGGGACCCCACGGTTTAGGTTAGCCCAATAAGGTAAGGGTGGAAATAGCTAATCGATGGGCCCTAGGGAAGTTTACAACAATTGACCTTTAACCACCATTGTCCTAAGGTGCGGTCCATTTAACCTTGGAAATAGAATCACAACGGGGCCCTCAGCCCTCCAAATATCTAGGAGATTGATGGACAACGTGAGCATATAACACATATATCATGGTGGATTCCACCATTCACAGATAGACAGTGAGGATAATATACTACATCAGGGTGGACTCGCATAACTCAATTGGGCCTCGTATACATCACATTGGGCCTCACATACATCACATTAGGCTTCATGCAAGGGCCTCACATACATCACATTAGGCCTAGGCCTCACATGCATCACATTGGGCCTTACTCATGGGCCTCATAAAATAGCCCATGGCCTAGGAAAAATGGGTGGATAGTGTGTGTAACACATACATTAAAGTGGGACACATGGGGCAGCCCACAGCCCAAAAAAAGGGCAAACGGTGTGCATATAACCCATTCATCATGGTGGGACTCATGGGGTAGCCCATGGCCTAGAAAAAAGGATGGACAACCTGTATACAACACATATATCATGGTGGGCTTGCCTAAGGCAACCCATGATTGGGGCACATACGTAGGGTGGGATTGTCAAGACAATGGGGCCTACGGCCCTAAGAAAATGAATGAACAGTGTGGGTATAATACATACATCATGGTGGGGCCTGGGACTTAAAATCAAGTCAATCTATGGCTTGTGTGGGCCACACTATGTGCAACAGTTGAGAGGTTTACCCTCCATTAAAACATTCATAATCATTTGTTGGGACACCAAGGCATGGTTCATGAATCTGACCCATCCATTATGTGTGGCCCAATTGCTTAAGGGATTAGACCAACTTGCAGATGCATCCAAAATTTCAGATGAACCCTAACAAGTGCTTTTATATGTCTTCACATGATTTAGATGGTGTGGGCCACCTGAGTTCCATGTACGACTGATTTTTGGGGACATCCCATTCCAAAAGGGGACCCATCAAATGCACGGTGTAGATGATCGACATACATCATAGTGGGACCTGTGGTGTGACCCACGGTTCCACCCTTTAACAAGCAGCAAGGACACTGCTTGTTGCAGCATCCTCTGGATGCTAACAGTAACAACCTCCATATTTTTTTTTATTTTTATTTTTTGGTGGATTTTCATAGGTGGGGCCCACATCAGGAGGATGCACTTTGCCGGTTGGGTTCCCGGGCTCGAGACATACCTAACAAGCCCAATATTTGATATTTTTTAATGCACAGAAACATCACAACAGGCCTCTTCAGTTTATATCACCCAAACCACTATCTACCATATGGCCCACTAGAGATTTGGTTCGGCTTTATTTTTCGGCTCAATAAAATGAGCTAGGAAATTGGATGAACGGTAAGGATCAGACACATACATCTTAGTGGGGCTTGTTGTGGGTCCCACACTCCTCCATACTAAAGGCATGTTGGGATGTTGCTTGCTGTAGAGTTCTCTGGACGCTGGCAGCAGCATCCACCACATGGGTGGTCTCCTCATTACATACCACCAACACTCACGATGTAGTGTGATTTCACCACCTATGTGGGCCCACTTGATAGACGGTATGGATGGTGTACTGGAGGGACAACATGGAGGGTCCATTGCATGAATAGCGTGGGTAAAATACAAACCACAAGGTGGGTCATCATACAAGGGAAAGAGAGAGAGAGAGAGAGAGAGAGAGAGAGAGAGAGAGAGAGAGAGAGAGAGAGAGAGAGAGAGAGAGAGAGAATTGTGTGGTGGGGGGAAGGGCTCCACCACTATGAGCCCTCCCTAGGTGGGTCATATAATTACAATACATACATCAAATGGCTCCCAATACATGTGGGCCCACCGATCAAAATTAACAGTGGAGATCCCTTTTCCACAAAAAATACAAGGTCTAGATGATGACCTTTACACAATAGGAAATTAAACATCATGATGGGGTCCATGGAGAATGACTCCATCATGGGATGAACATATGAATCATGGTGGGCCATCGGCCATACCTAGGGTCTAAAGTGAGATCCATACCATCAATCGGTAGGCCCACTTGGCCCATTATCAAAACATAAATCTAATCTTACAAAACACCCACTGATTGCTAATCTCCTAGGCTCCTTGGAATGCTAAGCTCCTTGGCTTTAACTTTGATGGAAGATGATGAAGATTGAAGGGCTAGTATGAGAGATTTGGGGGTAGGAAGTGGGCCCACAGTTGACTTCTTTTCTCTCTTTAGGATTTTTTTCTCTCATGGTTGCTTGGAAAATGGAGGGAGATAAGATGGAATGGGTGAGAGATGGGAGAGAGGAATGGGTGTTGTAAGGAGAAATGACATGGAGGGTATAGGCTTGGTTGACTTTTGGGTGAGAGAGGGATAGGTGTCATGCCTTGTTGGTAAGACAAGGATGAGCTAGGTATGGGTTATAATTAACTTATACTTGATTGATTGAAGTGATGTTTGGGTAGAGATTCTCTCGAAATTTGTAATATACGACGTTTTCTCAAAATATACGTGAGCCTACAACTCCTAACCCGGGTATTGTATCGGTGTGCAAGATGCGACGTTGGAACCATGACGATGGTGTGGTCGCTAGGGTACAAGTTTTGAGTCGAGTCAACTTAGATCTTCAGGATGTGACTTAGGTCATGTGTAAATGCTATCTATAGGTCACTGGTTGCCGAAATTTAACGAGGAGGATTGCGGAAGTCTAGTGAACGGTACAGACTAGGATACGGGCCTTACAGTTTAAAACTGAGTCCGAGTGAGTCGAGCTAAATTTTTTAACTCGAAAATATTTCGAGCCAAGTTCGAGTTGGCTTGAGCTCAACTCGACTTGAATCGGTATATAAATCGAACTCAGCTCGACTCGGTTTAAGTACTATAAAAACTAGAGTTGTACACAAACCGAGTTAGCTCGGTTAACTCGTTGACTCAACTATAAAAAGCTCAATTTGACTTGATTTGAAACTGAGTTCAAGCCGAGTTTAGCTAAAATTTTGAGCTCGAAAATATTTTGAGTCGAGTTTAAGCTGGCCTGAGCTTGACTCAACTTGAATTGGTATATAACTCGAACTCGACTAGACTTAGTTTGACTCGGCTCGACTCTGTTCAAGTACTATAAAAACTAAAGTTTTTAAACCCTACCCCACTTTCTCACACAACCCAGCCCATCCACTAGTCGCCTGATCTCGAACCTTAAACCCTCTCTCCCTCCCTCTTTCTCTCTCTCTCTTTCTCAGCCACTCTCTCTCTCTCTCTCTCTCTCTTTCTCTCTCTCTCTCTCAGCCAGTCCGGTGCTCACCCGTTGCTACTACCCTTCCCACACATCTCTCTCTCTCTCTCTCTCTCTCTCTCTCTCTCTCTCTCCCAGCTAGTTCGGTGCTTGCTCGTCGCTGCTAACTTGATCGGTTGCCCATGCCTTGCTGGTCTGGTGGTCCCTGCCCTGCCTACCCACCTCTGCTGTTCGCCCTACCCTTCTTCTCCTCTACCCTGCCCATAGTAAGCAATCGAACTCGGTCGCCGATTGCAATATATTATTTATATATTATATATTATATAATTAGAAATATATTATTTATTAAATAAAAATAGTAAACAGTAAACCTTATATTAATAAATAAAAAACCCTATTAATATTAATTATTTATTAAATAAAAAATGTTCCCCAATCCCCACATTAAAGTAATGTTAATGTTAGTATTATTTTTTATTATTGTTAAGTGTTATTGTTAATATTAGGTTGTTAATATTAGTGTTAATTAAATTATTTTAACATTAATATTAATGTTTTTGTTATTGTTAATTTAATAAATTTTATTATTATTGTTAATTTCTTATTGTTTAATTAGTATCATTATTATTTTTTAAATGTTTTATTATTATAGTATAGGATAATCAGTTGTCCATTTGAGGATTTGTATGTTGCCAGACATATATTCAGTGTGTTTTTGGATGCATAGAAATTCTTAAATTGTCCATTTTTGGACAGTTCAATGTTGGATAAATAACAATGTTTTCATTTATTCTAATTAAAATGCACATGCCTGTTTCGGTTTGTCTCTTCTATTCTCTCTGGATATATTTCTTCATTAAATATCCACACTTTGTGTAGATAGTTGACGTAAAAATCGAATACAAGATTAATATATTTTGGATAGATAATGGGAGATATTGTCGAAATTTTGGCATGGCATTTAAATTGAAAAATAAAAGCATTATAATATATTCAACATTGAATGGGTGACTGATTTAAACACTTAGAAAATTCTAAAAAATATAGAGGGCATTTATATACACGCCACTTATATTAATAAGTGCCTAAAAGTTAGTTTCATATCTTTATATTTATAGGTGACTAGTGAGGAAGTCCCAACTACCCCTGGTGCCGGTGCGTTGACCACATCTCCTCTTATTGTTGATGAAGAAGGGTCTTCAGCTGCAACTGCAATTAGATGAAAGAAAATGTTAGCTGTGTGAGATGATTTTGAAGAAATTCTAGTTAATGATATGCTTAAGATTAGATGTAAGAACTGAAAAGCACTATACAACAAAAATCTTGATGGGTTAAATACTCATTTAAATAGACATAAGTAAAATTGTTCAAAGAGACTAAAAATTTTAATTTTAAGTTAATAGTTGCTATTATTTAGCAAGTTTAAAGGAGATGCATCTTAAGGTAAACTTTCCATATATAAGTTTTAAAAAGAGAAACTATAAGAGTGGTATGTAAAACTTGTGATTGTCAATGAACAACTATTTAGAATAATAAAGAGCAAAGTTTGCATAAAACATAGTAAATTCCTTAATCCATATGTTGATAAGGCCTTCCACATTACCGTGAAGAGGGAGTGTATGAAAATGTACATAAGTGAGAAAATGAAACTGAAAATAATTTTATCATCAGTCTTAAGAGTAAGTTAAACTTCTGATTTATAGACGACATCTAATTAAAGAAAGGGATACATTTCATTAACTACATACTATGTTGATGAAGATTAAAAACTTTACAAGAGAATATTGAACTTTCGTCACTTTTTACCTCATCATACTAGTTTGGTTATTTTAAATTGCATTTATAACTGTTTACGAGATTTTGACATTGAAAATAAAATCTCTTCAATAAATTTAGATAATATTTCAGCAAATGACAGTGTAATGTTATTCTTACATAACCAGTTCAATGAAACTGACAATTTATTTTTTGAGAGAAAAATATTTCAAGTTTGTTGTTGTGCCTACATACTAAACTTAATTATACAGGAAGGGCTGAAAATAATTGACTCAACTATAGAGAACATAAGGGAGAGTGTAAAATACATAATGGGCTCACCTTCAAGATTGAGTATATGGAGTGATTAGTCTAACGTTTGAATGTAAAGTCTCAAAAAATGTTGAAGTTAGATGTATGCACACGTTGGAATTCAACTCTTGAAATGTGGGATTCGGTCGTGGAATCAGAATTTGCATTTTCTAAATATCTAGCATGTGATAAAACGTATTCTTGGTTGTCTACTGAAGAAGATTGGGGCAAAGCAACAGAAGTTCACAAGTTTCTCAAAGTTTTTTATGACTACCCGAAGATATTTTTTGAAAATAAGTATCCCACAATAAATATGTTTCTTCCATCTGTTTGAGAGATCAAGGAAGCCCTAAGAAAAGTTCTAGTGAAGGTTCAAATTTTCTAAAACTTATGACACTTGGTATGTAAATGAAGTTTATAAGTACTGATATGAATGTCATTTGTTAATGGCTTTAGTGGTTGTTCTTGATTCTCACTGCAAGCTGAGATATGTTTAGTTCATTTTTATGAAGATTTATTCTGATTAAAGGGAGATAATTGAAACTTTGAAGGTTTGTGATGCAATTGAAGAATTGTACACTACGTACACAACCATACTAAGTGATAAAGAAGTTAGAACTTAGATAGTTTTTATAAGCAATGACACTATGCTCAACAATGAATACATGTCTTTCTTAGCAAAAAAGATATAGATAACAAAATGAAAGAATCAAAGTTAGACTTGTATATAAAAGAGCTAATCGAAAGGCAATAGTATTCAGACTTCAATGTTTTGGAGTGGTGAAAATGAGAGTTAGTAAAAGAAAATCTTTACACTATCGGTGATGGCACGAGACATATTATCAATTCATATTTTAATGGTGGCATCAGAATCGACTTTTAGCATAGGGAGTAAGGTCATGAGTAAGGATCGAAGCTCCCTTATACCAAATACAATTGAAGCATTAATTTGTATACAAGATTGGTTGTGTCTGATTTGGGGAGATAATAGTTTTGATATTGAGGACGAAACGATGAGGAGTCTCAAGACACAATACATGCAACAATAGTAATGTAAATGAAGTTAGGTTAACATTTATTATTAATTTCTTGAAACATGAAAATGATGTAATATGTACTTTTATATTATGTTGAAGGATATTATAAGTACAATGCATCAATGACTTTTATTTTATTTTTTTATCATGCTTTTGTGTATATTGTAATTCATATTTCATTATTGCTTTTATATCTTATATTTTATTTTTTTTATTTATTTTTATATTTCATTATTACTAAAATATTAATATATCAACACAAAGTGTAGATGTCTTTAAGTGAACCATCGACCGATGTTTGGGACTATGGTTCCTTAGTCCACTTTATAAAGTTTGAAAAATTGAAGATTTTGTGTCATTTGTATGGGGCCAAGTTTGTTAATAAAACTAATAAGCTTATGTTACACTTATCATGTCGGGGTAGAGATACAAAACCGTGTCCTAAAGCCCCAAAAGAAGTCTAACTTAATTTTTAAGCCATTATTGATTCGAATGAAAAACTTCCACTCCTCCATCTAAAGTTTTTAAGGTAGATGAGGAAACTAGATTATTAGCATTAAAAGAAGAATAATTTCAACTCACATTAAAATATTGTATGGAAGATGCTTCTACACATATACAATGTCCTCCAAGACAACATGATGCCAAAGTAGGTTCAAGTTACATGAATAAAAAGAAGAAGAGTAACAAACCATCCAAGTTTCTTTCCAGTCTTAGTGCATTTTACAAGGTATTTGGAACTATATATAAATCTGTTCACAAAAAAAGTTTAAAAAATCTAATTCAAACTATACAAGAGTACGATAAAAAGCTCTCTCCACCTTCTGATTCGAGAGAGGTGACCGAGTATGTATATGAAGAATTGGATAATAGCTCGAGCTCGGTAAATGAATCTCCTATTCAGTAGTATTTAGTAATTAATGATAATAAAAAATCTTTTCTAATATTTTGTAATTAGAATATTTTTAGTTTTTAGTTTGTATTTTATTTTTTATTTTTAGTTTTATTGTGTTATTAATTGTTGTGTACAAGTACAACTTTAACTTGATACTTCCAACCTCAAACTTGAACTCATCTTAAAAACTCAACTTAAACTCAAACTTGAAATCTTGAAAACTCGAACTCGAACTTGAACTCGACTCAAAACAACGAACTTGAACTCAGCTTAAATTGGTCCGAGCTGTTGATCGTACTAAGTCGAGCTAGAAAAAGTGGCTCGGTCACTGAGCCAAGTCGAACATAAGCCGTGGGTAGCAACTGAAGAGCCAAATCGAGCTGAGGCCAACTTGACTCGGTTTGACTCAGTGTACAACTCTACTAAGGACCCATTTGGCAGCTCTTATCTAATATAAGAAATAAGACTTTTTGTTCTAGCACTTGTTTTACAGTAAGCTCGTTTGATAAAATTACTTTTTAATAATAAAAAACTTTTATTTGAAATAAGTACATTTGGTAAAATAATTAAATAATAGTTTTTTTGGGGGGTAGTTGTGATTTTGAAAAAAATTGTAACAACTCCACCTCAACACAAGAACTCTATCTCTTATCATGTCACTCACCTTGGATGTAGGCCGTGTATCATATCAGACATTTGATATGGATCATCCATCATGTGGAGCCCAACTTTAAGGTGGACCATCAACGTGTGGGATAAACTTTCGAAGTGGGTCATCTATCACATTAGACATTTGATGTGGATCATCCATCAAGTGGAACCCACCATTGACGTGGACCATCCATGTGCGGGCTAAAGCTTCGAAGTGGGTCATCTATCATATGACGCCCAACTTGGATATGGACCATTCATCCTTAGGGTCCAACCTTTGATGTGGACTATCCACTATATGGTTCCCACTTTGATGTAGGTCATTTATCATGTGGGGTCCTTCTATGTCCACTCCCTATCACGTGGAGCCCACATTTGATGCATCCGTTCTATGGGCCCCACCTTCAAGTTAGGTTATCCATCATTTGGGGCCCACCATGGATGTAGGCCACTCATCATTAGGGAGAACTTTGATGCGGATTGTCTATTGTGTAGGGCCGCCTTGATGCAAGTCATCCATTATGTGAAGCCCACTTGATATCGGTCATCCATCTTATGGGGTCGCACCTTGATATGTGTCAGATCCATAACCTAGTATCTTGTAGCATTTCGTAGGCTTCTGCGGTCCTCCCAGTCGAATTCCGGTGACCCGCGATCTGTTATCGGCATTTGCACGCAATCCTGAATTGTGTCTCGTATTTCAGAGTTGGCTTGACACGAGACTTGTACCTTTTACGACTATACTTTCGTCATGGTTTTGACGCCACACATTACGTGCTAAGGCGATACCCGAGCTAGGAGATGTGGGCCTACGTTCAGTTCGAGGAAAACGCCACGCATTGCAAATACCGAAGGAATCTCTATGACACATGTAACACCCCTGATTTTTACCAACCTGAAATTAGACATCCTTAGGCAATGGGTCAACCATTTCACTCTCAATGATCAATCCCAAGGTCTAAAAATCAATTTTTCCCTGTTTCCTTCAAAATCTTACCCTTCACCAACTCATTCTTCGAATTTCTCTAAGTACTTCCATATTAGACATAAATCCTCAAGTCTAAATAGTAAAGACCACTAATCCTAAGGTCTTCATGATGAAGAACCTAGAAACACTAATACGATCGCAGTTTCGCCAATAGGCGAAGTCTACACAACTCGTTCGTTTCGATCGAGTCCATAATGCATCTCAGGTCGTGTGAGGTGACCTAAGTAGCCAGTAGGTTGTTAGGAGGTGGGTTTGTGATGATCCTAGGAGAATTCCAAACCCTAAAATGTGAATCCATGGGCTGTGGGGCAACCACAACCCTTACATTCAATCGCTAGGGTTTAAAAAATCCCGTTTCACTCAATTCCGTTAAAATCCTATTTCTCACCACTCCATTATTCAATTTTTTCTCATTATTTTCATGTTGGACATTAATCCTATTGTGAAAATGACATAAAATCATACTTAGACAAAATTTCACAATGAATAGTAAAAATACGTGAAAATTAGCCTTTTGGCCATTCCAAATTCAAAATATTTTATAACAGATGAGTTAGTTGGATAGATTAGCTTCTCCTACCCCAAAATCATATGTTACATGATGCATAAGTTCATTCCGATTTACAGACTGGCCTGAGAGCACCCCAAATGGAGTTTTGGGCCTCTCTAGGCCAAACCACAATGAACCAAGGTTCGCCCCATACTTTTTTGGGACCCTGGGGGCAGGGGAAACCCAGCCCATATGGCCACCATCACCGGTTTGAGATTTCGTCGACGATGCCATCCCCAATTTCGCAATGCATCGTCGGTGAAAATCACCGGTTGGGTCCGTCCTTTGGGCTGGAGGTGTTTGGGGTGTTGTATAGCCCCCTGGTATGTGGGTCGAACTTTGAAACCCCCCAAAAGAAGTACTTCCTTCACAAAGTGACCCTCCAGGCTCTCCTTTCGCTCTAAATGTTTGAGTTTTCGTAAAAACCACCCCTCTAAACTCTTCCTTCTTTCATTTCCAAATACCCTCACTCCACCCTTCGAATATCATCTCAAATAGAGATCATTATAGGATACTTCCTTTAGAAATCTAATGAGAATCACCTAGCGCTGCACTAGACAACCTGTGAAATTCGCACCAATCACTTTCAATACGATCTGGTAGAGCCAAAACGTATAGGATAGGTGATGCTACGATAAAGCCTGGGATCAAAATCTATTCCCGATTACTCTCTGGAGCACCTTGGAAACTTTGTATCGGCTCTGGACTGCACGTCGGAAGTCCGATTACCCCAAACTTAGACGAATATGACCGCCTAGTTGGACTTGATAATCACCTCAAAAATCAAGTCCAGATGATGTCCCACGACGATTTCCTTGGGTCCAAAGTGAAGAGTGTGAGAAATAAATATAATTTATGAAATCTGGCACATTCGCTTGTGCGCTTTTTCTAAGCGTTCTGACCGTCAGAATTCAATCAAATTTCACCCTCGGATCAGGAAAAATTTCCCTTACATGTCATAGTACTTGTAGCTCCGATCGAGTTCCCATAATCGTTGAACTGACACTGGTTCGCCACGGTCGATTCAGAAATCCGATCGGACTGAAAACTCTGTCTGACCTAGATCCAATGTCAGGGAGCTTAAGTCCGACCGCATTCAGTCACAGGACCTCCAGAAATGCTCCGTTAGATCAGAACAAGCCCTCTTTGGTTACAAAATAAGTATACCTTGGCCCCAAGTCTATTTTGGTCATGTTTGGGCTTATAAAAAGGGTTTAAACCCTTGCTCTTTCATTCCATACGAATTTGGGGAGAGAAGAGAAAAGAGAGAGAAAGTGAGGGAGAAGTTGGAGCTTTCTTCTGGGAGTCTTCCCTGCTGTTCCTCGTGCTACATCCACCTGCCTGCATCGCTCTTCTGGTGATTCCAACGCACTCCTAGGTAAGAAAAACCCTAACTACTTGCTGTTTTGGGGTTTCCTTCGATTCATTAGCGATGTATCTTATGTATCTTGTGCATTAGGACACAAGATCGCCGTTGACGAAGCATTGACGTTCCGTTGGAAATGATGCACGTCTAGGGCAAAAGGTGCGGATTTTAGACGCTTTGATTGACTGATTTCAAAGCTTTCAATGTCATTTAATAGTAGATTATTGACGAGCATGCTGTTTGACATGTAGAACATGCTGTCCGTTTTTCGTTTCGTAAATGTACGGTAATTATGAGATTTAGGGTATTTTAGGCATTTATAGAAAATACTGTATGCGTCCGTATTTTGCTGAAATGCTTGACATGTAAATTTATCGTGTTATGATATTATATATGCGTGTATAATCTGTTTGGTGAAGAGATTCGCCCTAATGTGCACTTTGGGTCGACATACGCTATGTAGACTAAAGTGTGTAGACTAAGTGTTTGTATAAATGTTTGTATTAGTATGTATTGGGTAAATGGTGTTGTGAATTAGTTTTGAGATCGAATTCTCAATCAATATGCTGATATATATGATTTCCACCATGTTGCCTATATGAATTGATTTCATTATATGTATGGAATACATGTGTTGGTTGATTTACTTACATGGTATGTTATAACATGTTGTCAACATGCTTGTATTGTTGTATTTCATTTCTGTTACTCACATATGATTATTGATGTTGTGCAAAAATTCTTGGGGCTATACGTTAGTCCAAGCAGTCGATAATGGATTGAATTCGTGGTTGGTTTCTATTTGCCACGAAGGACGCGTCGATGAACGCGAGTCATGTTTTGGGTTGGCAGCAGTGGTTAGGCCACACGAAGTGTTTTATGCACTTCATGTCGCTCAGCTTGAGATGCGCTCGTGCTAGTCGAGCCCGTCAAGTAACCCGACTGGCCATTGTATGTTCACCATGTATGAGTCATAACTGTTTGAACCTAGGGTACTGAACTTACCATTGGAAACCCTGTTAACCATGGTACCTTGATCCATTAAGACTCATGAGCCAGGCATGGTGGTATGGGACACTGTGGTCGAGCATCGGCCTATGCTGGGGCCACAAACCTCCTCGTAGTGACCAGTGAGCACCCTACTCTGAGCAGATTATGGTGGCATGGGATACTATATTATTGTTGTCGGCCTACACTGATCAGGTGACGAGCCCTTTATAGTGACCTAGAGTTTATCCTGACACTGCATGGGGGCGACGAGTCCTAATGCAGTCTTAAGGATAATTAGGCCTGTATTGATAAGGTGATGGGGGAGAGGTGCAACGAGTGCGAGCAACTGTAACACCCTGAAAATCGGGGGTCGTGCATAAACTCAACTCCCGAGTTCCAGACCGTCACTTATGCAACAAAAATGATTATGATTCAATGTTGTCTGATTTAAAGCATTCACATGAGTAAAAGTATACCAAAACTGCAATTCATACTTCAGATCCAGTGATAAAAGCAAGCGGAAGACTAAACAATATGTATATCACTGTATGGAAAAAACAAAGTAAATCTCATCTGTCTCTAAAGTATGAATACATCTCTGAGTCTCATATACATATACATGAACAAAAAAATAATGTTCCAAATAGTCCCACTGAAACCCCATCGACCCAGGTCGCCTACGGGAAGCCGTCGTGATACTGCATATACGAGAACTCGTCCTGGTCCTCGTCGATCTCTGGCTCCACATCCTGGATCTCGTCCTCACCTGCATCTACAACAGGGTCTGGTGGGTGTTGCAAACACCATCCCGTAACGTGGGAGTGAGTGATCAACTCAGTGGAATCATAGAGCAAGGATTAGCATATTCACAATTCAATCATGCGATAATAGTAAAGCAGTAAATCAGACAATCCTAATACTGTTGTTAATGCAAGATGACATGACGTGATGTATGCCCTCACCGACGATCTCTCTCATACGGCAACATCTTACGACCGCGGCATGCCACACTCCCTAGAGTGCTCCACATCTTCCAGGCACATGCAATGCTATGGTGATATGATTTCCAAGTTGTTATTAGTCCATTCAAACAGCAGGATTGGGAAACTAAGGTACTTCCCTTGTATCAATCCCAATACAGATCCTGTCTAGGGTCGTCACTCCTAGTAATCTCATACGATGTATATTTCGTAGGTCACTGCAAGGGCTGTCAGGGCTGTTGCTCGCACTCGTTGCACCGCTCCCCCATCACCTTATCAATACAGGCCTATTGTACTCTACTGCAACGGAAGGGTCGTCGCCTCCCGTGGACTCAGAATACGCTCGCGGTCACTACAAAGGACTCGTCGTCTGATCAGTGTAGGCCGACAGCTAGAATATAGTGTCCCATACCACCATAATCTGCTCACGAGTATAGGTGCTCACTGGTCACTACGGGGAGCTTTGTGGCCCCAGCGTAGGCCGACAGCTCGACCACGGTGTCCCATACCACCATGCCCGGCTCATGAGTCTTCGTGGATCAAGGTACCATGGTTAACAGGGTTTACAATGGTAAGTTCAGTACCCTAGGTTCAAGCAGTTATGACTCATACAAGGTGAACATACATCGGCCAGTCGGGTTACTTGACGGGCTCGACTAGCGCGATCGCATCTCAAGTCGAACGACATGAAGTGCGTAAAACACTTCGCGTGGCTTAACCACTGCCGCCAACCCCAAACACGAATCACGTTCATCGACTCGTCGTTCGTGGCTATGACCAGTCAGCCACGAATTCGCTCGGTTACCGACTGCCTGGACTAAGTCTAGTCCCAAACATTTATGGAATCACGTTAGCAATATATGTAAAGGTATTGGAATTGAAATATAATCATATGAGCATGTTAACACATGTTATAACATTCAACTTAAGCAAATCTTCAAGACATACTTTCCATGCATGTAATGGAATCATGCATAAGGTCAACATGTAGGAAATCATTTAGGTCAGCATATTAACTAAGAAATCAATCTCAAACTACTACATAACATCATTTAATTCAATACATACTAATACAAGCATTTATACAAACACATACACTACACCCTTAAGTCTACATATAGCATGTTGACCCAAAGTGCGCAACTAGGCGAATCTCTTCGCCAAACTAATTATGCAAGCATTCCTAACTCCCTAATGCGACAACAAACCATGTCAATCACGTCAGCAAAATATGAATGTAGACCACACTTCCTACAAATGACTAAAATGCCCTAAATCTCATATTCTTCGTTAATTTACGAAACAGGAAACGGAGAGCACGTTGTACATGTCAAACAGTGATGCCGTCGATAATCTACTATTAAACGACATTGAAAGCGTTGTAAACCGTCAATCAAAGCGTCTAAAATCTTCACCTAGTCTCTTACGGATGCGGGATTTTGAACGGAGCGTGTACGCTTCGTCTACGGCAGTAGGAGAACCTGTTTTACGAAATACGTTAGCTAACACGCTATGAATCCAAGTAATCCCTAAATCAGCAACTTTTAGGGTCGTTTCATACCTGAAAAAGCGGAGAAATCACCGTCCAGGTGATTGGGAAGAATTGCTGAAACAGCAGCAATTGGTGGCTCGGAAACGGAAAAAATCCCTTCCAATCTCTCTCTCAAACTCTCTCTCCTTTTCTCTAGGGTTTGCAATTTTCGGATGGGAGAGAGAAATGAGGGTTTCAATCCCTTTTATAAGCTTAAAAATGCCGGAAACAGGCTCCGGAACGAAGTTTACTTGGTGCCTATCCATTTCGGGGCTGTTTCGGTCCAAAAGCTGCTTTCTGGTGGTCCCCTGGTCGATTGCGATCGGACTTAAGCTCATGCGTACCAGATGTAGCACGTATTAAGTTTTCAGTCTGGCAGGGTTCGCAGATCGCACGTGGCGGACCAGTTTCAGTTCAGCGGTCACCACAGGTAGATTAGGGCTGAAAGTCTCATGATAATAAATAGAAATTTTTCCTGATCCGAGGGTGTAATCTGGATGAATTCTGACGGTCAGAACGCTTAATACTGACGCGTCAAGTCATGTGCGAGATTTGAATTTGAAATTCCAAATCTGTCCCTATTCGCGGTCTCTTCAGTCCGGGTTCAACGAAATAGCCTGTGATTATCAGTTTGACTTGATTTTCGAGATGATTGTCAAGTCCAGTTGGGCGGTTCTAACGGTCTAAGATAGGAGGTATCGGACCTTCGACGCGCGGTCTAGATCCAATACAAAAATTCAATGCGGTCCAGAGAACAGACCCGCTTAGAGTTTGGTCCGAGGTTATAGACTATTGTAGAGTTGTTTGTTCTACTCGATTTGGGTCTTGCAGAACGTATTTAAAGTGATCAGGGACTATTTTCCAGCTACTCTAGCGTTGCGCTAGCTAACTTATGCTTAATTTCCATGGAAATTAATTCTACGCGATTTCGGGTCGAGTTGGTACTCGAGCCCAAGTACGGATTTTTCACGGGCGTTACAGCAACAGCCCTGACAGCTCTTGCAGTGATGTATAAATATAACATCGTATGAGATTACTAGGAGTGACGACCCTAGACAGGATATGTGTTGGGATTGATATAAGTAAGGTACCTTAGTTTCCCAATATTGCTGTATGAAAAGGACTAATAATAACTTGGTAATCATATCCACATTACATTGCATGTGCCTGGAAGATGTGGAGCACTGTGGAAAGAAAGCATGCCGCGGGCGTAAGATGGTGCCATATGAGGGAGATCGTCGGTGAGGGCATCCATCATATCTTGTCATATTGCATTAACAACAGTATTTAGGAATGTTTGATTAATTGCTTTACTATTATCGTATGATTGATTTGAGAACATGTTAATCTTTGCTCTATTATTCCACTGAGTTGACAACTCACTCCCACGTTACGGGATGGTGTTCCGGACACCCACCAGACCCTATTGTGATTGCAGATGATGGCGTGGCCTGCGAAGCGGAGCCGGACTTGATGATGATGAGGAGGATTTCTCCTCCGTATTCTGATCGATGGGATTATAGGGAGGTTGATTAGATGCCTTGACACTTGTCATTTTATATTTTTAGAGCAGTCATGTATATTCTTTTTGTTTACTTTTGGAGTATACATGTATGTATTTAACCTGGTAACATGTTCACACTCTGGAGATATACAACAGTTTACATATGTTGTACATACTATCACAGTCTTCCGCTTGCTAATTTAACTGTCTCTGGAGTATGATATGCTGTTTTGGCTTAATCCCAATCTTGTTTAACCCCTATTTACAGACAACATGCATTTAAGATTATTTATGTTACATAAATAACATTTTGAAACTCGAAAGTTTGGTTTCCACCTGACCCCCGATTTTCGGGATGTTTCAGTTGGTATCAGAGCATGATTTGGATTAAATCGGACCTGGGTTATGGTAACACGATGCTCACTTACACACTCTGACTTAGGAAGGGGGCGATGGAATCTAGAAACCATATTAGAATCTCAAGTTTTGCCGACGGGCGAGATTAACTATCGGAGCATAGATGCATGTGTAAGGTATTGCCCCTAGATTTGGTGTATCCCATGATTTCTAATAACATGTTTAGACGGTATGTAATTCGAAGTGATCGCAGGATTTTTCTTTTAAATTACACTTAGAAATTCTTCATCTTGGGATTTAAAAATCCCATCTCCTACTTCCCAACACCAGACTGATTTTCTAAAGCTTATGAAATTGATTTTTTTATCCCAACCCACCCTCCTACCAAGCATGCCACTCCCAATCCCAACATGGGATTAGGAATGTAGTTCCATTTAATACAACTTTATGCTACTGGCCATATAGGCCCTTGGCGTTTTGGACCTAGAGTTAGCACTCCTAGATTTGGAAGATCAGACGATATAGGAAATCCAATCCCATTAGACAATCGTGACCCTAAGCGATAGAGCAATTCCCTGTATTAGTAATGGTATGAAACCATTTAGCGTATAAGCTTTGGCCGTAGATTACAGACTAGTCTACTAGTTACCTTGAGTAGTGTAAAGCCTGTATATGCTAAGGAATAGTAGGTTAGATTTGGTTGGAATAGGACTCCCTTCCTTGGGTAGATCCTCATAACGTTCATAGGCTCCTTTAGTAACTCTCAGGAAGCTTATTTAACTTAGAACCATTCACTCTCAGGGAAAACTTATATATCCCTCGGGTTGAACGTTAGGATAAACCAACACGCCCTTTAGAATTGCTTCCCCAAGGGCTTATTGCATTCGGGAATACAGGGTGAAGGAACTGTATGTAAACGATGTATTCGCGATTTGAATCGACTTCTTCATCCTAGTAGTTGCCAATAAATCCAATGCTCTGATCAAGCAGAAGATCGGCATCGACTCGGATTAAGGATTGATACGACAAATTTTCTGTCATTGCGAGGCAGGAAGTTTATGTATCCGGCTCAGACCCACTACACAACTTTTCTTCCGTGTTGGCCCGACCACATACAACCAAAAGTCATTGCTTTGCCCTTGGAAAATGTTAAGGACGTGTAGCCAATAGAGATTAGGCTCATCTCTATCACCATAGATACCAATGCCATAGAACCCATCATTAGCAAAGGAAGACCAATGTAGTGAGAGGTTGTTTCCCATTTTATGTCAAGGACAGGTCCTAAGCTATACCTCGTTCCGATGTACGGATTGGGACATAGAATCTTGAACCTTAAGTAGAACCAAGTTTTAAGGGGGGTAGAACGTATTGAGCCCAATTTACTTAGGATTAGCTAATGCAACCGTTGAATCAGAGTGGCGCAGCGGAAGCGTGGTTGACCTTTTCCCCATTGGCCTAGGATCAAAACAATTGATTTAGGTTATACGTAATGGTAAGTCATTAAATAGGGTTTGAACCTTCCTTAGAATGACAATACGAAAGACCCTCTAGGTACCCATTACCCTTAGCCAATTTCGGGGATGAAATTTTATTTTAAGGGGGGTACATTGTAACACCCCTGATTTTTGCCAACCTGAAATTAGACATCCTTAGGCAATGGGTCAACCATTTCACTCTCAATGATTAATCCCAAGGTCTAAAAATCAATTTTTTCCTGTTTCCTTCAAAATCTTACCCTTCACCAACTCATTCTTCGAATTTCTCTAAGTACTTCCATATTAGACATAAATCCTCAAGTCTAAATAGTAAAGACCACTAATCCTAAGGTCTTCATGATGAAGAACCTAGAAACACTAATACGATCGCAGTTTCGCCAATAGGCGAAGTCTACACAACTCGTTCGTTTCGATCGAGTCCATAATGCATCTCAGGTCGTGTGAGGTGACCTAAGTAGCCAGTAGGTTGTTAGGAGGTAGGTTTGTGATGATCCTAGGAGAATTCCAAACCCTAAAATGTGAATCCATGGGCTGTTGGGCAACCACAACCCTTACATTCAATCGCTAGGGTTTAAAAAATCCCGTTTCACTCAATTCCTTTAAAATCCTATTTCTCACCACTCCATTATTCAATTTTTTCTCATTATTTTCATGTTGGACATTGATCTTATTGTGAAAATGACATAAAATCATACTTAGACAAAATTTCACAATGAATAGTAAAAATACGTGAAAATTAGCCTTTTGGCCATTCCAAATTCGAAATATTTTATAACAGATGGGTTAGTTGGATAGATTAGCTTCTCCTACCCCAAAATCATATGTTACATGATGCATAAGTTCATTCCGATTTACAGACTGGCCTGAGAGCACCCCAAATGGAGTTTTGGGCCTCTCTAGGCCAAACCACAATGAACTAAGATTCGCCCCATACTTTTTTGGGACCATGGGGGCAGGGGAAACCCAGCCCATATGGCCACCATCACCGGTTTGAGATTTCGTCTACGATGCCATCCCCGATTCCGCGATGCATCGCTGGTGAAAATCACCGGTTGGGTCCGTCCTTTGGGCTGGAGGTGTTTGGGGTGTTGTATAGCCCCCTAGTATGCGGGCCGAACCTTGAAACCCCCCAAAAGAAGTACTTCCTTCACAAAGTGACCCTCCAGGCTCTCCTTTCGCTTCAAATGTTTGAGTTTTCATAAAAACCACCCCTCCAAACTCTTCCTTCTTTCGTTTCCAAATACCCTCACTCCACCCTTCGAATATCATCTCAAACAGAGATCATTATAGGCTACTTCCTTTAGAAATCTAATGAGAATCACCTAGCGCTGCACTAGACGACCTATGAAATTCGCACCAATCACTTTCAATACGATCTCCTAGAGCCAAAATGTATAGGATAGGTGATGCTACGATACCGTAAAGCCTGGGATCAAACTCTATTCCTGATTGCTCTCTGGAGCACCTTGAAAACTTTGTATCGGCTCTGGACCGCACATCGGAAGTCCGATTACCCCAAACTTAGACGAATATGACCGCCTAGTTGAACTTGACAATCACCTTGAAAATCAAGTCCAGATGATGTCCCACGATGATTTCCTTCGGTCCAGAGTGAAGAGTGTGAGAAATAAATATAATTTATGAAATCTGACACATTCGCTTGTGCGCTTTTTCAAAGCGTTCTGACCATTAGAATTCAATCAAATTTCACCCTCGGATCAGGAAAAATTTCCCTTACATGTCATAGTACTTGTAGCTCCGATCGAGTTCTCATAACTGTTGAACTGAAACTGGTCCGCCACAGTCGATCTGGAAATCCGATCGGACTGAAAACTCTGCCTGACCTAGATCCAATGTCAGAGAGCTTAAGTCCGACCGCATTCAGTCATAGGACCTCCAGAAATGCTCCGTTGGATCAGAACAAGCCCTCTTTATTTACAAAATAAGTATACCTTGGCCGCAAGTCTATTTTGGTCATGTTTGGGCTTATAAAAAGGGTTTAAGCCCTTGCTCTTTCATTCCATATGAATTTGGGGAGAGAAGAGAGAAAAGAGAGAGAAAGTTTGGGAGAAGTTGGAGCTTTCTTCTGGGAGTCTTCCCTGCTGCTCCTCGTGCTACATCCACCTGCCTGCATCGCTCTTCTGGTGATTCCAACGCACTCCTAGGCAAGAAAAATCCTAACTACTTGCTGTTTTGGGGTTTCCTTTGATTCATTAGCGATGTATCTTATGTATCTTGTGCATTAGGACGCCAGATCACCGTTGACGAAGCATTGACATTCCGTTCGAAACGATACACGTCTAGGGCAAAAGGTGAGGATTTTAGACGTTTTGATTGACTGATTTCAAAGCTTTCAATGTCGTTTAATAGTAGATTATCGACGATCATGCTGTTTGACATGTAGAACATGCTGTCCATTTTTCATTTCGTAAACGTACGGTAATTATGAGATTTAGGGTATTTTAGGCATTTATAGAAAATACTGTATGCGTCCGTATTTTGCTGAAATGCTTGATATGTAAATTTATCGTGTTATGATATTATATATGCGTGTATAATTTGTTTGGCGAAGAGATTCGCCCTAATGCGCACTTTAGGTCGACATACGCTATGTAGACTAAAGTGTTTAGACTAAGTGTTTGTATAAATGTTTGTATTAGTATGTATTGGGTAAATGGTGTTGTGAATTAGTTTTGAGATCGAATTCTCAATCAATATGCTGATATATATGATTTCTACCATGTTGCCTATATGAATTGATTTCATTATATGTATGGAATACATGTGTTGGTTGATTTACTTATATGGTATGTTATAACACGTTGTCAACATGCTTGTATTGTTGTATTTCATTTCTGTTACTCACATATGATTACTGATGGTGTGCACAAATGCTTGGGGCTATACGTTAGTCCAGGCAGTCGGTAATGGATTGAATTCGTGGTTGGCTTCTATTTGCCACGAAGGACGCGTCGATGAACGCGAGTCATGTTTTGGGTTGGCGGCAGTGGTTAGGCCACACGAAGTGTTTTATGCACTTCATGTCGCTCAGCTTGAGATGCGCTCGTGCTAGTCGAGCCCGTCAAGTAACCCGACTGGCCATTGTATGTTCACCATGTATGAGTCATAACTGTTTGAACCTAGGGTACTAAACTTACCATTGGAAACCTTGTTAACCATGGTACCTTGATTTATAAAGACTCATGAGCCGGGCATGGTGGTATGGGATACCGTGGTCGAGCTGTCGGCCTACGCTGGGGCCACAAACCTCCCTGTAGTGACCAGTGAGCACCCTACTCTAAGCAGATTATGGTGGTATGGGACACTATATTATTGTTGTCGGCCTACACTGATAAGGTGACGATCCCTTTGTAGTGACCTTGAGTTTATCCTGACACCGTATGGGGGCGATGAGTCCTGATGCAGTCTTAAGGATAATTAGGCCTGTATTGATAAGGTAATGGGGGAGAGGTGCAACGAGTGCGAGCAACAGCCCTGACAGCCCTTGCAGCGACCTATAAATATAACATCATATGAGATTACTAGGAGTGACGACCCTAGACAGGATGTGTGTTGGGATTGATGTAAGCAAGGTACCTTAATTTTCCAATATTGCTGTATGAAAAGGACCAATAATAACTTGGTAATCATATCCACATTACATTGCATGTGCCTGGAAGATGTGGAGCACTGTGGGAAGAAAGCATGCCGCGGGCGTAAGATGGTGCCGTATGAGGGAGATCGTCGGTGAGGGCATCCATCTTGTCATGTCATATTGCATTAACAACAGTATTTAAGAATGTTTGAATGATTACTTTACTATTATCGCATGATTAATTTGAGAACATGTTAATCTTTGCTCTATTATTCCACTGAGTTGACAACTCACTCCCACGTTACGGGATGGTGTTCCGGACACCCACCAGACCCTATTGTGATTGCAGATGATGGCGCGGCCTGCGAGGCGGAGCCGAACTTGATGATGATGAGGAGGATTTCTCCTCCGTATTCTGATCGATGGGATTACAGGGAGGTTGATTAGATGCCTTGACACTTATCATTTTATATTTTTAGAGCACTTATGTATATTCTTTTTGTTTACTTTTGGAGTATACATGTATGTATTTAACCTGGTAACATGTTCACACTCTGGAGACATACAACAGTTTACATATGTTATACATACTATCACAGTCTTCCGCTTGCTAATTTAACTGTCTCTGGAGTATGATATACTGTTTTGGCTTAATCCCAATCTTGTTTAACGCCTGTTTACAAATAACATGCATTTAACATTATCTATGTTACATAAATAACATTTTGGAACTCGGGAGTTGGGTTTCCACCTGACCTCCAATTTTTGGGATGTTACAACACATCACATTAATCCATCATTTCACAAATCAAGTACACCACCCATGCTCCATGCCACCTCACCTCTCACAACTCAACTCTCTCTCTCCCCACCCATACCTTTTTTTCACACCATTCTCAAACTAACCCATACCTCCCCTTTCCCATCTCTTATAACAACCACACCTTATCAATCCATCCCATCCTCTCTCTCTCTCTCTCTCTCTCTCTCTCTCTCTCTCTCTCTCTCTCTCTCATTTTTCTCTATTTTACAAGCAAGCAACCCAATGTCTATGAGAGCTTCCCATGAGAGAGCTAGTGTGGCCCACCTTCCTACCTCCCATCTCCACCATCTAAAGTCCATCTAAACCGTTGGAATCATTTCCTTGGAGCTTTAGATCGCATTGGAGGAAGAAGAAAGAAGAGATCTTGAGGTGGGTAATCTTATCATTTATTTTTATGATTTGAGGACCACTTGTTATGGGACCCATCATGGTGTATGCATTTTATAGGGACGACCCATAGTAGTGGGGTCCCTCCCCTTCTCACCGATCTCTCTCTCTCTCTTTCTTGTGATGGGCGTGGCCCATTTTATCCACACCATACCGCCGTGTGGACCCACCTTCATGTCAGTTGATCTCCACTGTCCAGTGGAAGGATGATGGGACCCACCAAATGTATTGTCTCCTCTAGCCGTCCATCTGTTGGAGTGTGTGGACCCAATTGGGGCCATAGTGGCTGGAGCACTACATGCAGTAATGTAGCTGCTATAGTTAGCGTCAACAATTTTGATGGGACCCATGCCATGATGTATATGTTTCATCCACACCGTCCAGCAGATCTGGACGTTGGCCGCACCTCGCTTGTATGGGTTTTATCCCTGCCGTTCGTCTGTTCTGGACGGGCAGGGCCCACCTCAAAGTATTTATTTTATATCCACTTCATCCATTTGCAAGGGGGGGTCCCACCCTGCTCGTGTGTCCAGCACCGTCCAAGCTACTAGACGGTGGGACACCCACCTATGATGTATGTGTTTTATCCCTTTGTGGACACCGTAATATATGTCTTTCACCTTGTTGCACAACAGCTATGGGACCCACATGCACGTGGGAAAACCACATGGAGCGTGTGATTTATCAATGCTGTCCATCCATGGTAGACCCTTACCGTCCACCTGTTTTGCATCCCCACCGTCCATATGGCTGGACGGTGGGCCACAACATGATTTATGTGTCTATGTCATCCGTACATCAGATGTGGATGTACTTGATGGATGTGTGTATCCACTTCGTCCATCCAATGAAATGGATTCAAACCTCTGGTGGGAGCCACCTTGGTGTATGTGTTTTATCCATAACCACCCATCCATTTTGTTAGTGGGTCCCACATGTGTGGAATCACCTGCCACGTGGGCCTGCCTTGAATGTGAAGTAGATTGGTGGGCTACCGTACACCAGCTACATTGCTGCTGTAGGTGGAATAATCCACACCGTCCGTCCATCCATTTGTGGCCTCATTAGCTGCACGTGTGCAGCACCCACACCGTTCATCTGCTATGCAGGGGCCACTGTTTATTTCATCCACATCGTCCATCTGTGGGGCCCCACGTGATATATATGTTATACTCCCACCATCCATTTGCATGGACATCCTGCTGGTGGTGTGGGATGCACCGAGATGTATGGATCTTATTCACACCATCCAAACGGTGAGCCTTTCCATGATGCATGTGTTACATCCAAAGCACCCGTCCATATGGTGAGCACGTCTCATGGCTCGTGACTAAAAATAAGACAGATCTGCCTATTAGGTGGACCACACTACAAAAATCAATGGAGGAACGAATCCTTACCATTGAAACCATTTTGGGGATCACAGAAGCTTTGGATCAGTATGATATTTGTTTTTCCTCTTAATTCAGGTCTTAGTGACCGTATGAACAAATCGGATGGAAAATAAACATTATGGTAGACACTGGTAATTTTAAGGGTGAAAATCTCCACTGTTATTTGTAGGCGCAGTCTAGATGAAATTCGATGGGCCCACTTGATATATATGAGGTTCATTAGCATGGCCCATTGATGCATGTATTGTATATTTATGTCGTTCATTTGTGCGGCCTACCAGGATGTGCATGTCGCATGCACATGGTTCATTCACTTTTCTAGGCCCATCGATGAGGCCCATTGATGCGGCCCACTTGAGGAATATGAGGCCCAATGGTGTGGCCCACTTGATGCATTTGTGGCTCATCCATTCAGGCCCACCTTGATGCAATTGTGGACCATGTAATGAGGCCCACTTGATATATGAGGCCTAGCATTGAGGCTCGTACGATGGGGCCCACATGATATATTTGAGGCTCAGGTGCAAGAACTACCTATTGTGTATTTGAGGCTGAAAGTGCACCTACAAGTGCCCTGGTTTGTCAATTACGGTGTAAGTTGAGTCAGTCAGACAACAGCGCCTAACAGAAAGATTAATTCAAGTGCCTGCCTAAACTGGATGTGTGGAAGCTCGCCATAGGTAAATCATAGCCTCACATCCCATGTCCAAAAACACCAGGTGATTAAAACCATTAAAACTAAGTAGAACATCGTAGGGTTTTATTGTAAGAAAATTTTTTACCAAACAGGAAAATCTTCAAGTTTTCTTACCCTGTCGATTATATCGATTCACCTTTCGATATGATCGACCTGCTCTGTGATGTCCTCGGCATCTCAATCGATACAATCGAGTGGGGACAAAAAGCGTCCAGCAATCAAACATTCATCTGGACGATTTATCGATATATCGGAATCTCAATCGATATCATTGATATTCGAATATCGATCCTATCAAAAGTGAATCGATAATATCAACAGGCAGTTTTTCGGTGCCCTTATTTTTCTAAAGAAAACTACTATAAGCTTCGATATATTGATGACTGTTCGATTCAATTTGAATTCAAATATCGATCATATCGGAAGTCATTCGATCATATCGATAGTGGACGCATGTTTCCTCCAGCATAAATTTCAGGCTGTTTTAAACGTTGATCGGGGGGCCAGTCGAGAAATCGATATTCATATGTTGATCATATCAAGACCTGGTCGATTGGATCGAGATCGGACACAAACCATCCAGCAAGCTTATAGGTAAATCTATATGATTTATCGATCCTATCGACAAGGCCTCGATATCATCGACATTCAAATTTCGATGACATCGGCTGTTCCCCAATCATATATTTAGAACCTGAAATTCTTCAAGGCTTTTCTCTCTTGTTTTCACTTGTAGATAGATCGATCCCTTTATCGATGGAATCAGAGTTTAAAATCTGATAACATCGATGTGTGTCTCGATCCCATCGACCAGTTGGCAAAAGGTTTTCAAAAGTGAAAATGACATTTGAGTTTGTATCATCGAGAGGTCAGTCGATACAATCGAGAGTATACGCTCAATCATATCGACTCTTGCTCGATGATATCGAACTCTGTCATAAATGAGACCGTTTTATATCCGTTGGAACCTTTTGCCTATATATAGAGAGGTTAGTCTTTATTGCTGGCAGAGAAAGAAGAGAGTACTTCTGAGTGTTTTAAACTTCATATCATTTATCTTAAGCCCTTTCTCTCAGTGAGTTTATCCTCCAATCCACACTCATTATTGATATTCAATAGAGTGGATTGGGGAATGAACTTCTGCATTTAAGGATCCTCTAGCTACTACCTTAATGACAAATCATTAAGCTGGGATGCCTTGAATGCATAGATGATTGGAATCACTCTATCTTCCTGATAGGAAAATCTTTAGAGAGTGGAATTCCATCATAACCTTGACCCGACCTGAAGCCTAGTATTAGTACATCTTTTGTGTTGCGGATCAAGGGAGCTAAAGACTCTTCATCAACAAGAAGGAGATCTTCATCACTGCGCTAAAAGTGACTCATCAACTTATCTGTAAGTACTTAGAGTCCAGAGGACAATTGCGATCATTCCTTTCTAGGATTGGGTCTTAAGTGTTGCTCACCCTTTGAAGTCCTCAAAGGAGGCCTCTGAGGGGAGTGTACGTGCTGGGTGCGTTGTGTGGACCTTGCTTTGTGGAGAGCATAAACATCTGGGTGAGTTGTGTGGACCCTTACTCTGTGTGGGCATAAACATCTGGTTAGGTGTGCGCTAGTAAAACTCCAGGGTTTGAGGTGAACTGAGTAGAATCCTCTGAAAAGGTTGAAGGTGAACTTGATTTAAAACCTTAGGTTTGAGGTGAACCATGGGAAACCTCCTTAGTGAAATCCGGTACACTTATGGGTTGAGTGTGGTAGGAAGGAGTGGAGTAGACAAGTTGTCGAACCACTATAAAAATAACTGTGTTTACGACTGCTATTATTTTATGCATGTGATTTACTCCCATACTGCTAGATCTATATATATTTGAGATCACATCTCACACACATACACAGTCATATCCATCATAACTTAAGTTCATATTATTCATACTTCAAAAGGTTGTGATTAGATCCTCTACCAGGCTTAAAATCCAGTAGAGTTACATTTGAGTAATCCTGATAAATGCATATTTAAAAGGATTAGAGTGATAAGATTTTTAATATAACTTATAAATCTTTAAAAAGTCCTATTCACCCCCCTCTAGGACATATTGGCATATTCCCACTTCAACTCAAGTGCTCTTCACCGCTATTTCAATTGGTATCAAAGCGGGTCTCTCTTTAAGGGCTTCACCGCCTAGAGAGTGATCTTGACTGAAGTTAAGGAATATGGTTAAAGGTGAGGGCTCATCTGTCACTAGACCTCCAGTATATGATGGTTCAAATTATGCATACTGGAAGGCTAGAATGTATTACTTCCTGAGATCCTTAGATCATGATGTTTAGGATGTAGTTGAAAAGGGATATGTGGTACCATCTAAACAAATTGTACTTAAAAATGAAACCACAATCACTAAACCCAAACCTAATGAAAAATGGACGGCGTTTGACAAAGAACAGCGAACTGCTGAAGCAAAAGCAATGAACGCCATCTACTGTGCCGTGTCCCAAGATATTTTCAATCATATAAGTATGTGTGGGATATCTAAAGAAGCCTGAGATTTACTGAAAACAACCCATGAAGGCATAAGCACTGTGAAGAGGTCTAAACTACAACTTCTAACTTCACAGTTCAAAAATCTCAGGATGGAAGAGCATGAGACATTTATGGAGTTTTTCACCAAATTGAATATTATTTGTAACTCCATGGGTGGATTGGGAGAAAAAGTTCCGGTACCTAAAATATGTAGGAAAATCTTAAGATCCCTACCAGAACGGTTTAATCCCAAAGTAACAACAATTGAGGAATGTAGAAATATTGATGAAATGAAAGTAGAAGAACTGGTAGGTTCCCTACAAACTTTTGAACTACACTTCACACAACCCCAAAAATCTAAAAATATTATTCTAAAAACTTCTAAGAAAACAAAACATGAGGACAATGAGAGTGAAAAAGAAGATGAAGATGAGGAAGTGACTTTGCTAGGACAAAAATTCAGAAGATTCTTTCAGAAGAATCATAGTCGTCCTTCCAGAGGAAGAAAGGTGGATGACAAACCTCCTACAGGAAAATTTGGAAAAAGAACCAAAGAACCCCAATGCTATGCCTGTCATGAGTGTGGACACCTATCTACCGAATGCCCAAATAGAAAAACCAAGAGCAAAGAAATGGCCACCACATGGGATGATACAGAAGAGTCAAACTCAGAAAATAGTGACTCAGAAAGTGATGGAGATAAAAAATCCTTGAAAATACTCATGGTCTCCACTGCTTCAATCATTCCAACTGAACCTGAGAAAGAACAACAAGCCACTGAATTATTTCCATCTGACAATGAGGAATTTGAGTCTGAAGAAGAAGAAGAAGTTGAAAAGGATAAACTGCAAGATGCTTATAATCAACTCTATATCTATAGCATTAAGTGTTTAAACGACTTGGTATATCTGAAAACAAAAAAGGAATTGCTGAAATTAGATCTGGATAAAGCTTCAAATATTAGTACTCATCTAATTATTGATTTGTAGCAATGTCACTCAGATAATGATAGACTTGAAAGAACTAACATTTCTTTGAAATCTGAGTCAGAAAAATTAAAGAAACAAGTCAAAGAACTAAATGAGGAAAACTTGATTCTTCAGAATAAAAATTATACACTTCAAAATGAATTAGAAGAATCTTAGAAAATAGCCCAATTAAACTATAAATTTTTCCAGAGTAGTGAGAGGTTTGAAAAACTTTTTGGTATGGGAAAATTTGGAAACAACAAATATGGCTTGGGGTATGAAAAAGCTAGAACAAAAACTAAATATGATGCACAACTATTTGAAAAATCTGTTGCATCTAATAGTAACACCAAACCTATCCCAGCTCATTACAAAAATGAGGGGTCAGTTTATGAGCTAGACAAAAGAAGTATACAATCATCACCACTTGAGTTAGTTGACAGGATGAAGGAGCAGTTAAGTCATGTGGACAAATCAGATAAGAAGAACAAATCTACCACAAGTAAAACTCCTGTCATAAAGTGAGTGATTAAGGAAAAGATAAATTGCCTTGTCACTCATTCAGATCATTTATCAGGCAATGGAGTTAAATGGTACTTGGACAGTGGTTGCTCAAGACATGTCACAGGTGACAAGTCCCTCCTTTCAAACTATAAGGATCTTCATAAAGGGATAGTCACCTATGGAGATGGAACCACTGCTGAAGTAATTGGACAGGGAATCATAGAAGGAATCAATCTGCTTACAAATGAGAATGCCTTCTACATAAAAGGTTTAGCACATAATCTCCTAAGCATTTCTCAGATATGTGATAATGGGTATTTGGTTAAATTCAACAAAGAAGAATGCGAGATCCTAGATCGATCAGAAAAATTAATTATGAATGGTCTTCACACAAACAACCACTGCTACATTATTAAAGGAGAAGAAAGGAATGATAGAAAGGAGCATTAAGAGTAAAGGAACATGTCCAGATTATGCATCAAAATTTGGAAACTTGCTGAAATAATGCAGTTTTTTTAAGCCCCAAATTAATACCTAAGGTTTCAGAACTTTTTTTTTGTACAAACAGTCAAATGTTTTTTTTTATATATATATTATATATTATTTTGCTAAGAATATCATTGTTTCTTAGAAATCCTAGGAGTATCCTTGAAAAATCATCTGAATTTTTAACCCAGAAAATCATTCACCCTGGATATGACCTTTGGATTACATCGAACAAGTATCGATACAATCGACGACCTTTCAGAATGTGAAAAGTCATATGATCGTTGATGACATATGAGACAGAATCGTTAAAATCGATCGGCAGCTTTTCGTTAACATTGAACAAATGATTGATATGATCGATAGATGGCGCCTAAATAAAAGGCTGATTAAAAGAAAATTTTTCATTTTTCAATAGCTAGTCCTATCTCTCTACCCTGATCAGTTTCTTTGGTTGATTTGCTCGGAGTCTTGATGAAATCTCAGCATCCAAGTGAAACAAGGAAGATGATTAAATGAAAAGGTAAGGCTCTCTCATCTGCAAAATCTTTCAAGAGTAAGAAAGAGAGATATTCTAAACCACCTCAAAACCAGTCAGACTGGGAACAAGTCACGATAGTCAATCGTACTATTCTCATTAGTACTGTCAAACCCTATGGGGTGGATCTCATGATGGAGACTATAGGATGGAAGAATATGTTTAATATGGGCAGCCCATATCAGTTTGAAATGATCCAGCAGTTCTTTAACTATTGTTGTGTTGTCCAAGAGTACCCACCTTGCATATGTCTATAATTCATGCAACACACCAAGCACATTACTCCATCAGTCCTTGGTTGTGTTCTAAACATTGAAGTGACACAAATCCTTGTCACTAGTAGAAATCTAAACGATTTGGGTAGATGGGGGGAAATTACACGAGCACTGTGCCAGGGTATGACAATTCCTAGAAATGATGGCAATATCCTTCCAGTAAATATCTAGGAATCTTGTTTCGACTCCTTCACAGTATTTTCAGCACGAATGTGTACCCATGTGATGCAAATGACACATACCTGAGTCCTGTTGCACTCAATATTCTGTATGATGTCTATCAAGAGGTCCCTGTATGCCTACCGACTTTCATATTAGACCAGCTAATAAAGGTAATCAGAAGTGACCGTCTTAAAATTTTGCCTTTTCCATCTCTTATCTGTAAGCTCCCACACTGGGCAGGTCTGCCAGAAACAACTGATAAGGTATATCCTAAAGTATGGTTCGACCATGATGCAGCGCAACAAGTGTATGTCTCTGTCTCATCGCATACTAAGATCCCCCCACCTGTTGAAGATAGTGATCCCATGCCTAATGAAGAAACTCTCTGGGGATCCAATAGAACTCCCGAATATAGTCCTGCTTCTGTCACAAATCGTCAGCGTCATGTGCTTGAGCGTCAATTTTTGAACAATCTCACTGGAATTAATGAGCATCTTCAACACTGCGAACAACGACTATCAGGAATAGAAAATAGGATAGAAGCTCTCCAACACTCTGTGCATCAGATTCTTGAGTTACTAACGACTGGCAGGCCTTCTATGTGCTAAAAAGGAGACAGTTCTGATGGAATTGGGTGTTTAGTCATAATACCTAATTTTGCATCCATCTCTATTTACTTGTTTTGGATATCCCTACATGGGGCTGATATTTCTGTCCGATGATTATGATACTGCAGTCTGGGGTAGTATATATATTTCTTTTGGGATAGATATTTTTGGATAATAAAACTTTTTGGTTGATATGGCTACATACAATTCTTATTTTACTGTCATTCCTGTTGCTTATACAATGACTGTGCTGACTGCTTCATCGATTTACTTTCTGCCTTCATGATGTATGCTTTACACTGTTTTCATTTATATACATCAATCTGACTGTGGTTCTCCCATATGCTTAAATTCTTCAGTCAATATCACTTATTATGCCTTTGCCAATGACTGACAAAAAGGGGAAAAAAAATTACAAACACCCCTGTGAAAAATTGGATATTTATGCTCTTATATGTTACAGGTATTAGGGGGGGCCAATTCCGATTACCGTTTACTGATTCTGATTATCGGGGTCGAGGCCGATTCCAATTATTGAGGCCGAGTCTAATTATCGAGACTGACTCCGATTATCGAGGCCGATTGCTGAGGCCCATTTGGATGTATATGCGGGCCGTATCTTAAGCCCATTCTGATGAGCATTCAGCCTCGGCTTGATGCATTTGAGGCCTATGTAATGTATGTGAAGCCTATGTGATGAGGCTCATTGTAGTGCATTTAAGGGTCAGGCAATGGAGCCCATTGTGATGTATGTTAGGTCCATATGAAAGGCCCATTGTGATGTCTATTATGCTCTTGAGTGAAGCCCATGGTGTTGTATATTTGACCCTTGTGTGAGGCCATGGGTCCACTGTATGTTAGGCTCTATACGAGTCATTCCTTGGGGGCAATGTTGGTTAATTGTCCACATTATCGAGGTCGATTGTCGATGATAGTTATTGATACCGATTATGAGTATGTGACAGTATATCATCATGATACATACCCATACGCATCATCTGCATGTTTGTTAGGAGATATGATTGACCATTGTATATTCCACAGTGTCGGTTGTTATGAGACTCCCTAATAGGCAGAGATTGTCTCACACGAGTGCACGGTATGTACTGAATTAATGCAAGACTGGATTGTATGACTCATGCATCTTGCATTGTGTTGTGATTACTATACGCCCTAGCGACATCAGGGCCGTAGCCTCCATAGGCATGTCATGGACGGCTAGATGAGACACCTGAAATGTTAGTTCGAGCATCTGGGTACTTTGGATGTTCGTGGGTGAAAGTACCTAAACCTCCGAGGCTAGGAGATGCTTTAACGTCGAGACCGAGTAGATATATGAGCACCCGAGTGCTGAATACCAGGAGACCGCATTTCCCACTGTGTTATGGTTGGTTGGGAGGGGGTGTGGCCTTACCCACCAGAGAGCAGGGGATATAACTAGGCTAAGTTTGACCAGCTCGTGAATGGGTCCGCTATCAACGTGCCGGGTAGATATTAGCTGACTACTGGCCAGGAGGATAGTGAGGTCTCTTTCACTTGCATGGTTGCACGTCAGTGGGTGGCAATTCGCATGTAGAGTGTACTAGACCTCGGTGATGATCCTAGAGTTGTACAGTATTGATTTGTGGTGCAGGAGTTGCATACTCATTCACTCATTCACTATCCACTCGGGCTAGTGGTGCATAACTATTTGTTATGTGTACCTTCGTAATGGCCAGGATTTCAGTTGGGGCATGTGACTAACTTGAGATTAGGAGTTTACCACATTGAGTCTGACTATCCAAATTTAGGTATGGGACTGGTTTGGATAGAAGTCATTGTGGTGGACCCCGTAGCTTGCGATACTACATACTATCATCCCAACTTCACACTCTAGCAAGGACATTCCATTCACAGAGCATATTGCATTACATCCGCAGCATATGACATTTTGGGTTACCGTGTTTTTACATTTATATGATATAGATATGGCTGACGGTATTAGTGAACTCATCAGGAATTATATATTGCATTGCATTCTCGGCATCTGATATTTGGCTCTTTATGACTCCTCATTTACGTAGTTGATCTGTATTGCGTACTCTGATATTATTTAACTCATGGACTTGTCAATATTTCCGCTTACTCTGATATCGTATGATTCATGATCTTACCAGTATTTCTGATATTGTAGGATTATGGCATTATATTGAATACTTAACACTTACCTTGTGCACACACTTACTCCACCCTCTAAGCTTTTTATAAGCTTATGCACTATAGATGCGTGAAGGTGATGTTAGGTTGCAGCAGCGTGGAGCTTGGAGCATGTAGCTAAATTCTGAAGCTTTGATATTGACACATGTATTTCCTTTTCAGTATTGTACTTAAATGTTTATATTAGTGGATATGTGGTGATGATGTGGTTCTTATGATTTGAGTATACTTGTGGTTATACTTCTTATGAGACAAATTCATGTTAAAAATCCTCCTTGTAAAATCCTAGGATCGAAAATCTAGCGTATGAGCATTGGGAGCAGAGAATGGGTTACTACGGAGGCTGACGGCACTAGATCCGGTGATCGGGATTCCTATGAATCCAATTTTTAGGTTTGGGCGTGAGAAAACCCATCCCTCCTGCTGCTTTCAAGCTAGATCTCTCCCGATCCAAGCCTCTAAAACCCATCGCCACCATTGAAACCATCCCATTGGAACTGTAGAACCCAAGTATAAAAGAAGAAGGATCAGCTTTGAGGTGGGTGCTCTTCTAGGTTTAGTTCTTTCATTTTCTTACATGGATCCTTCTTTCCTTTTCTTAGGAGTTTGTAGGACCTACCAATAAATGGTGGAGATCCTATATGACTCCATGAGTATGGTCAATGGCCCACTATGTGCATGTATGTTGCCATGATGGGGCCATTCTCTATGGACATCATCATAAGGTTTTTCCTTTGATCAATAGTTTGTTGGGTCATATAGACCCTAGATCCATGGTGGGGATGCTATCCCCACCTCAGATTTTGATTTGTAGGGCCCATACATGCATGGGACCCATGAGTATTGATCACATGGTTGTGATTACTTGAGAATGACTCAGTGGTGGAGTCCTCCCTATGGCCGAGATCTTCTTTCTGTCCCTCTCTCTCTATCACTCTCCCCTTTCTTTGGTTTATGATGTGTGTGGCCCACTTGATGTGTCCATGCATCCAGACTGTCTAACTGTAGGGATGTCCAGGCCCAAGCTGCTGGACGTCCAGGCCTATCATTGTTTGCATGGTTTGGATAACCATTAAGGCCTGATTGCATGGTTGTTTTGGATGGGTCTTGGGTCTAGAGTGTGTGTGACCCATCTAGGTCGACCCCACCATGATGAATCTGAGATAAATCCCTCAATCTATTGCACATTGGGCTGGAATGGATAACAACATGTTGCTGTCTAGATTTCTGGCCTATTCCTATATGATTTTATATGAGGTTGTAAGCCCTATTTACAGCGCTTCTTTCTCCTTAATTTTTTGGGTATTCCTCTGAGGTGTGGACCCTAACCTGATGTGTGATGAATCCCTTACATCCACCCTTGATTGGTGCCCCATGGAACTGGCCTAAGAGGGCTAGACGGTCCAAGTTTTTGGACCGTCCAACAGTCCTGCATGAAGGAAAAACACATATATCAACTTGGTTTTGTGAATGGTGGGCCACTCATGTGGACCCCACTTATTGTTCATTCATGGGTACATGCAATCCTCCCATTTTTCCCTTGATTGGGTAGGTGTAACACCCTGAAAATCGGGGGTTGTGTATAAACCCGACTCCTGAGTTCCAGACCATCACTTATGCAACAAATATGATTATGATTCAAGGTTGACTGAGTTAGAACATTTACATGAGTAATATTATACCAAAACTGCAATTCATACTCCAGATTCAGTGATAAAACGCAAGCGGAAGACTAAAGAATATATATATCATTGTATGGAAAACAAAATACTCTCAAACTGTCTCCAAAATATGAATACATCTCTGAGTCTCATATACATGTAATAGAACAAAAATTAAAACGTCATAAGGTCCAACTATGAAGTCCCGCCAATCCAGGCCACCTATGCAAAGCCGTCAGCGAACTGCATATACGAGAACTCGTCCTGGTCCTAGTCGTAGTCTGGCTCTGTATCCTGAATTGCCGCATCACCTGCATCTAAGACAGGGTTTGGTGGGTGTTGTAAACACCATCCCGTAACGTGGGAGTGAGTGATCAACTCAGTGAAATAATAGAGCAAAGATTAGCATGTTCTCAAATCAATCACGCAATAATAGTAAAGCAATAAAACAATCATTTCTAGATTCTGTTGTTAATGTATGAATAAAATGACATGATGGATGCCCTCACCGACATACTCCCTCATGCGGCACCATCTGTGTCCGTGGCATGCTTTCTTCCCGCAGTGCTCCACATCTTCCAGGCACATGCAATGCGATATGGATAATGATTAACGGGTTGTTATTAGTCCTTTCATACAGCCGTATTGGGAAACTAAGGTACTTTGCTTATATTAATCCCAACACAAATCCGGTCTAGGGTCGTCACTCCTAGCATTCACATACGATGTTACATTTGTAGGTCGCTGCAAGGGCTGTCAGGGCTGTTGCTCGCACTCGTTGCACCGCTCCCCCATCACCTTATCAATACAAGCCTAATGTACTCTCATTGCTACGAAAGGGTCTTCGCCTCCCATAGACTCATAATACGCTCGCAGTCACTACAAAGGGCTTGTCACCAATAAGTGTAGGCCGACAGCTCGAATGTAGTGTCCCATACTATCACAATTAGCTCACAAGTCATATGTGCTCACTGGTCACTACGGGGAGGTTTGTTGCCCCAGCGTAGGCCGACAGCTCGACCACGGTGTCCCATACCACCATGCCCGGCCCATGAGTCTTTATGGATCAAGGTACCATGGTTAACAGGGTTTCCAATGGTAAGTTCAGTACCCTAGGTTCAAGCAGTTATGACTCATACAGGGTGAACATACAACGGCCAGTCGGGTTACTTGACGGGCTCGACTAATACGAGCGCATCGCAAGTCGAACGACATGAAGTGCGTAAAACACTTTATGTGGCCTAACCACTACCGCCAACTCAAAACATGACTCGCGTTCATCGATGCGTCGTTCGTGGCAAATAGAAGCCAACCACGAATTTGATCATTTACCGACTGCCTGGACTAGGTCATAGCCCCAAACATTTGTAAATCAGCATCAATAATCATATGAGAGTAATAGAAATGCAATACAACAATACAAGCATGTTGTCACATGTTATAACATACAACTTAAGCAATTCATCCAACACATGCATTTCATACATATAGTGAAATCTATACATTTAGCCAACATGGTGAAAATCATATACATCAGCATATTACTTGAGAATTCAATCTCAAAACTCATTCACAACTCCATTTACTCAATACATACTAGTACAAACATTTATACAAACACGTAGTCTACACACTTTAGTCTACATAGCGTATGTCGACCCAAAGTGCGCATTAGGGCGAATCTCTTCGCCAAACCTACCATGCATGCATTCCTAATATCCTAACATGACAAAAAGCCATGGCAAACATTTCAAAAAAATATGGATGGAAACAGTATTTCCTACAAATGACTAAAATGCCCTAAATCTCATATTTTCCATACGTTTGCAAAACGGAAAATGGACAGCATATTGTACATGTCAAACGGCATTGCCGTCGATAATCTACTATTAAATGACATTGAAAGCTTTGAAATCAGCCAATCAAAGCGTCTAAAATCCGCACCTTTCGCTTCAGATGTGTATTATTTCGAACGGAACGAATACGCTTCGTCAACAGCGTCAATACGACCTAATGCACAAGTACATAAGCTACTTTGCTATTTGAATCGAAGAATTCCCAAATCAGCAAGTGGTTAGGATTTTCCTTACCTAGAAGTGCGTTGGAATCACCGGAAAAGTGATTTGAACGCGATGCTTTAGCACGTGCAATAGCTAGTGTAAGTGGTAGGAAGATCTCTCCCACACTCACTCACAAACTCTCACTTTCTCTCTCTCTCTCTCTCTAGCTAGGGTTTCTAGCAAATTCGGATGGGTGAGATATGTGAGGGTTTAAGGCCCTTATATAGGCCAAAACCTTTCCAAATTAGGCTTGGGAACAAGGTACACTTAAGTTATAACCAAAATGGGACTTTTCTGATCCAAAAGAGTGTTTCGGGAGGTCCCCTGGCCGAATGCGGTCGGACTTAAGCTCATGGTCACTGGATGTTGCTCACACCCAGTTTTCAGTCCGGTAGAGTTCCCAGATCGCACGTGGTGGTCCAGTTTCAATTCAGCGGTCATCGCACCTAGATCAAGTCTACAAGACTCATGATATGAAAGAGAAACTTTTTCTGATCCGAGGGTGTAATTTGGCTGAATTCTGACGGTCAGAATGCTTAATAATAATGCGCCAAGTCACGTGACAGATTTGGATTTAAATTTTCAAATCTAACCCTTTTCTCACTCTCTTCACTCCAGGCTCAATGAAATAACACCTGAACGTTGGTTGGGCTTGATATTCGAAATGATTGTCAAGTCTAGCTAAGCGGTCATAACGGTCTAAGATTGTAGGTATAGGACTTTCGACGCATGGTTTAGATCCAATACAAAGTTTTAGAGAGTTTCTGAGAGCAAACGGGTTAGAGTTTGATCCAAGGTTTCAGGATATTATAGCGTCATTGATTCTTCATGTTTTAGGTCTTGCAGAACGTATTTAAAGTGTTCAGGGACAATTTCATAGCTACTCTAGCGTTGCACTAGCTAACTTATGCTTATTTTCTAAAGGAATTAATCCTAAGCGATTTTCGGTCGAGTTGGTACTCGAGTCTCAGTACGGATTTTTCCAAGGCGTTACAGTAGGCCTGGGCCCACTCCATTGGGTGTACAAGATAGGGACAACAACATTCCAGTAGCAGAATTTTTATTTAAAAACCTTGATGTTCAGATTTTTATTTTCTGTTTGTACGTATGTATGGTCTCTCCCCTTACCTTTCTTGTGGTCCACCCTGCTGGGACCCACCTCAGGTGTATGTGGACCACCCTAACCACCCATTTTTGGGGGTTACTGTGCCTGGGCCAGCAACCCACCTGGTGGACGTTCTAGCTAGGCTGACGTCTAATAGGGGCTGACCGTCCCTCCCATGTGGCCCACCTTGATGATGTGTAATGTCCACGCCGTTCTCCCCCTATGTCGCCCACTTGGACGTGGTCCACCCTCTAGTGGGACGTTCACAAGTGGGGCCCACCTTGGATGTTTGTAGGGTCAGCCGTCCAGCCCCATTAGGATGCCCGGCGCAGCAAGCCCAATTTGATCTATGTGTTGTACTCTCACCTTCCATCTAGTGGGGCCCATTATGACCTGCATGGGCTACCATGGAGTGTTTATTTTATCCAGATAATCTATTTTGCTGGACTCCAGCAGGGCTAGGAAGTTAGGTGGGCTGGATTTTTAACAAGGGCCCGAAATTGCTGCATATAGTTGTATGTTTTGGAGTTGTGAGGCCCACTAGATTGAGGGTGTTATGTATACACACCATGCCTATATTTTTTCTGAGGTTTTGGATCCCATTTTTGTCTTGTACGGCCCACTACCCATTTGATTGAATTCAGACCTTGTTGGCCAGATTTTTGGACATCCAGGTAGGCCTAGATGGGCTGGACGTCCAGCCTTTGGTACTTTTCCAAATGCAAGTGCTGCCCATCCATTTCGCTAGGCCTTATAGGCTGGTTATAAGCCCATTATGGTGTATGTGATTGTATCTTTATGGCTCATTCAATTTACTAACTTTTCGGCTGACCCATAAGGCTCGCAAAGTGAATGTTGAAAGTACCTTAACCATTTGTTTTAGGGCATATGGGCTGCCCATGAGACCCATCATAATGCATGTATTTGTTGTCCATGATTTGCCCCATTGAGCCCGCATTGAGGTATGTAGGCAATGGGCCATTTCTTGAGGCCCATTATGTGGTATGAGATGTTATGGATTGCTGCCCATTTTCTTTTCATGGTTGTATCTGGGCCTTGGGCCTTGTTTTAGTTAGCTAGGTTCCTTATTGGGTTGCCTTCTAGGGAACAATGGTGGTTAAATGTCTACATTTTGAACCCCGTCTAGGCCCTTTAATAGGCTATCCCAAATTGTTGGGCCTCCATTATTGGTTATACTTCTTCCATACCATGTAAAATCTTCTAAGTACCTAGACCCAACCTTGTTAAGAGGAGAGTACAACATCAACGCATGTTATACCTAGTTTATCTTCATGATTTATTGTCATATGCATCATATGTATGCTTGGTTGAGGAGTGATTGATTGATCATGGTATGTGCCATTAGGCAGGTTGTTTATGGGACTCCCTAAGTGATGGAGTTGCCCCACATGAGCACGTTGTATGCGCAGGACTGATGCATGGTGATTGGTATGATTCATGCATCTCGCATTTGCATGATACAATTATTATTCACCCTAGAATCATTAGGGCCATAGCCTCCACAGGCACATTGTGGATGACCAGATTTGGACACTGAAAATGCTTGGTTCTAGCACTGTGGGCACATAAGATGTCCTTGAGTGAAAGTCTCAGAACTTTTTTATTAGCAGGTGATGCTCTAATGTCTTGACTGAGTGAAAACATGAGTGTCGGTGCCTAATACCATTAGGCCACGTCTCTCACTGTGCCGTGGTTGGTTAAAAGGGGGTGTGGCCTTACCCGCCCGATTGAGGTGGCGTATGCTAGGCTGAGTTTGACCAGCTCCAAAATAGGTCCGTTGTCGACGAGCCGGATAGTTATTGGCAGACTATGGGCGGGTAGTGAGGTCTCTTCCATTCACTGGGCTGAGCGGCTAGGGAGGTGGTAGTCAGTGTGGAGTGTATTTAACCCTGGTGATTTCCTAGAGAGGAACTGTGCTAATATGTGGACTTGATATGAGGACTGACATAATCGCATTACATATTGGATATGACATTTAGCTATATAGGCCCCACATCGCATAGCTCTGGTATGGCTAATAGCATTCATGCTTGGTATAACATAACCTTAGGATGGCTGATGTCATTCCTGCCTTGTATTTCATAGCCTTGTTACAACTGGTGGTATTAATGGTCTTGCTAGCATATTCTGCATACTCTGATATTACATACTTAACACCTGTCTTGCACACACTTACACCAACCTTTAAGCTATGCACGATTGATGTATGTAGGTGACGCTAGACAGTAGATGAGTAGGAGCAGGAGCATGCCGCGGAGCTTTTAGAGTTTATTATAGCCATCGTATCTTTCCCTTTATGCACCTTGTAAAAGTTTTTATTCTTAGTGAATTTTGCGATGATGCTCCTATGGTTATTATCTATGGGTTATGATCTTGGTTATGCTGATTAAGAAACAGACTTATGTTATAGAAATCCTCCTTATATGATCCCAGGATAGGAACCTGGTGTATGGGTGCTAGGAGGCGAGAATGGGGTACTGTGGAAGTTGTTGGGGCCGAATTCGATGATCGGGAATTTTGTTAGCCCAATTTCTGAGTTTGGGGTATGACAATATGGGCCATCCATAATTTAGGGCTCACTTTTGATGTCCACTATCCATCGTATGGGGTGCACCTTTTATGTGAACTAATCCATCATGTTGGGCCACTTTGGATATATGCCATCCATCATGCGAGACCTTGGAGGTGGACTGTCCATTAGGTGGGCCTACTTGATGTGGACAACCCTTTAGGTAGGGTCAATTCATCACTCAAGGCCACACTTTGATGTGGGCCATCAATCATGTGAAGCCCACTTCGCCCATTATATGAGCCCACTACAATGTGGACCCTTCATCATGTAGGGCTCCACCTTTAATATGGGTCATTCATCATGTGACCCACCTTCGATATCTATCATCCATCATGTGGGCCCACCTTTAGTGTCCACCATCCATCATGTGGACCCCACCTTGTCGATTAGGTGGGGCTTACTTGACATAGATAGTCCATTAGGTGGAGCCATCCTTTGATGTGATCTATCCATCTTGTGGGGGCCACCTTTGATATGAATAGTGTATTATGTGGGTCCACATTGATGTGGACCATTCATTGTGTGGAGCAATTTTGGTATTTTCAAAAATACTTAAGCCCAAAACCTTTATATGGTTAAGCCAATTAACCTCTTAAAAAAAGAAGAAAACGATCTCTTTGTTACTTAAAATTTAAGAGCTTATTTATTAGTATGTAAATAATTAAGATGTAAAATTTGAAAATTATTAAATAGTTTATTTTCAGAATATGACATTTAAAAAAAAAAAAAGAAATAAGTAAATAAGATGATATTGGTAGAGATGCCAAATGGCTCCTAATTGTGATGGCAAAATGTGCAGATCTATTAGCCTTATATATATATATATATATATATATATATATATATATATATATATATATATATATATATATATATATATATATATATATATATATATATATATATATATATATATATTATAGATAAGGCGAGTAGTGTTTGGACAATTTTACCAGCGAATTGATACTATAGAGGGAGAAAAACCTTGACTTTGAGAAGGACATGGGATGGGATATAAAAATCAATATGAGAGTACTTTTTCTTAACAAAGTTTAATTATTTGACAGAAATGGCTGAGATTTTGAGCTACTCTCTCACTCTCTGCTCGAGGCATACACATTGTGTTTTTACAGATGAGATTTTTTGAGGTCATGAGGGAAATTTAACCCCATCTCTTCTTCTTCTTCTTCTTCTTCTTCTTCTTCTTCTTCTTCTCAATTTTGTCCTCTTTTTTAAAAGTATTCATTAATGTTGAGGTCAAAATCTAGACGACTCTCCCTTCTGTTTTCCAGAACTTGGATCTCTTCAACGTCTTGACCCTGCACAATAAGAACAGGCAAAGGTAACCTTGGCTAAGCCAGGGGGCCACTCCGATGCCTAAGTCAGGTTAAGGGAATCTGGGTCTAAGTGGAGAGTAGAGGAGAGCGTAAGATACTGCATACTTGTAGTAGTGGGGTCTCAATGTATTTATACTTGACTGTTGGACGGTCTGGGTTCGCTATTGTCTGCACTATTTACTCAATCAGCGGGATACTAATATCGTGGGGATATTATACGCAATTCGCCGATTGTATAGTGCATCAGGCGGATAATGCGCATCAGGGAGAAAAATAATCAGCCACATTTGCTTATGATAGTTTCTGACTCTGGCAGATGGAGTGCCCGCCTGAACATGTTGCCTCAGCTCGACTCGTCTTAGTAAGACGTTACTTAACCTTGAATAATTACCTAGTTGAAGAGAAACGCTTTCTTAAACCGAGCTGAACCCCGAACTGAGATAACGGACCCCGCTTCTAGATTATCAAGCACTCTGGAAACTCTGAGGTCCAAGGAAAGGTGTCAGACTTATCTTATCGGGTTAGGTTTCCTGCAATCAATGTCATTCGTCGCCATTGGTCGAATCATCCGTGTTCTGTCAGACGTTAGGTAGGCAGCCTATCTCTTCTATTCGAAGTGCAGAAGTCACTCCGATTCGCAGCTCCGCAGTAAGAACACCCTTGTAGCGTGCTTCTTCAGGGACACTTACATCTGGTCGAATGGGCGTCACCTCGGTTGTTGATGCACTTAGTCGAATTACTTTGGTACTTACTCTTGGGTTTATCAGGGGCTCGAATCTTCCCATAAAAGAAACCCCCTACTCTTTGAGTTCAATTGTGGACTCAGAGAGTAATCACATAGAAGATTGCCTGCCCATGCTGGTGTAATTATGATTTTTGAATTTGAAGCTTCATATACCCAGGATTTCGTGCTTGTAGGCTATTTTCTTGTGGATCCGTGGCAACAGTTATGATTCTAAATAATCGCTTAGCCTATGATGAGTCACCACATAAGCCCGAGGAAGAGTCCATATGACAATTCCACCTGGTGGGGTTTCATTTCGCATATCAGAGCACGTCATTCAATGTCAGAACTGTACAGCCTGGCTGGGGCTCATCCAACAACAGACAGCCACATGGCTCCAGAATCAGCTTACGATGATTCGGCTGTGGCCATCACTCACCATTAATGCAGAGATTCTCTATGGCTTATATAATCTCCTTTCAGATCATTCTTTTCACTTGCATTTTGAGTTCGAGCACGTGTCGGAGAAAGCGATTTCTGGTGAAGGTGATTCCTCTCAACTAGAAGTTTCTGGTAGGTGATTCTAACTAACCAAGCTTTTCCATTGAGTGCCTGGTGAGTCTCTTGCATTATTCCTTTTTACTTCTCTTTATAATGTCGTCTGATCTCGAGACTGTTCGGGAGTATGGTGATGACTTCGAGCCGGGGAGCTCAGATAGTGGGAGAGGGACCTCTGAAGGCTCCTTTGAAGCTATACCTTTATACCCTCTGCCTCAAAGACAGAAGGAGGCAGGGGTTCGGACTCAACCGGCTGGAAAGAAGAAGGCCGCCCGAGCCCCCCAGACTGCTACCGCCGAGGCTATAGAAATGCCCACGAGTGGATGTGCCTTAGAGGTAGTCCCTAGAGGCTCCGTTCTATTGGAGTCTCAATTGGAATAGATCTTCTTGGAGTTCCAGATCCTAAACTCTGTTCAAATAAGGGCCCCAGGCCCCTCAAAACCTCTGGTGTCCCTGCTGAGGGGGAAGTTGCTATCTTCCTCTTGCGCTGCAATGTGGGCTTCAGCTCCCTCTACATCCTTTCGTCCGCGCTATAACAGCTTACCTCGAACTTACCTTCAGGTAATTCACCCCAAATGCTTGGAGGTTGTTAATCATTCTTTCATCATCTGATGCCAAGTTGGGAATCCGAAGATGACTCTAAAGGAGTTGATGAGCCTGTACCTAGTTAAGCAAAACAATCAAGAACCATGGTACTATTTTGTGACCCGAGGCAGTGAAGGGTCGAGGCTGGTGATGAACCTTCCATCTTCCAACAAGGATTAGAGGAATAAGTGGTTCTGGGGGGTAGGCGCCAATGACAGAGCTCGGGACTCTGTCGACTCGGATTCCCACCCGATTTTTAAAACTAGGTCGGACTACGATTCTCTTTCTTTCCCTCTCTTGTTTTTTATTTCCTTTCTACTTCAGTCAGAATAGAGCCTTTTTTATCGTTGTAGACTTCCCGAGGGGCACGTCACTCCTCAAATCGGTCCAGAAGAACTGCATTACCAAGGTTAGAGCGAGACTAGGGGAGCTCCGCTCCTGGACAGACCTGATCACTGCAGCCAACCTTCACTGGTCTGGGCTTTATAAGTCTCAGCCTCCCCCCACATCCTTCAGTAAGTTTCCATCTTATTACCTTTGGTGAAATCAATCTCATCTGTTTGGTTACTGATCTATTATTCGCTGTGCAGGTATGGCTGAGGTGTCTGATTCTCGGAGGAGGAAGGCTGCTCTGACGACAGAGGAAATGCTGAGGGCTGAGTCGAGGGAGAAGACTACCGTTCAAAAGAGGCAGGCCGCCCCTTGAGGGGAGGGCCCCTCTGGTCAAGGTTTGGTTACTGTAACTCCAACTATGGTGCTTGCCGATATGTGGGCGGCTCTGGTTACAGTGCTTGCCAATACTTGGACGGCTCCGGTTATGGTGCTTGCCGATACGCGGGTTCTAGCAGCCATTGCTCCCTCTGTTCCTCCCACCGTCGTTCCCCCCACCGCGAAGGCTCCCCCTACAGCTCCCGAGCCTTGCGTTGCCGCACCCTCTTCCTTCAAATGGGAGGAGGCTATTAAGATGGCTGATGATATGCTCTCTTCCTCTGAAGTTGGAAATGAGTTCGGGGCCGAGGCTTAAAACTCAGCAGGCAGTCGGATCGAGGCTGGGGAGGCAACGGGGTCGGTCTAGGTGGGGACAAGCGGCGAGAGGTTCAAGCCGGGCTACCACCTATCTTTCTTGATGCCTTGGGTTGCCAAGCATGCCCCCGAGGAGGAGATTGCCAAACTCCTTATCAAGTTAGATACCTCCTTCTTGAATGACCTGGCTTCCATTTTTTACACGACATCGATCATTACTTTTCTTCTTCTTTTTGTCTCCACCTCATCCACATGCTCATTTTTTATCTCCGTTCAGAAAATCCTGAAGCTCCTCTCGACTCGAGAGAGAATACGGGAGCTCAAGAGGAGGGATATTGAGGTGAAAGTACTCTGGAATGAGGTGGGGATCTGCAGGGATGAGGCTACCCTTTTCCAACTCGAGCTGGGTGAGCTGCGTCGGCAGCTTAAAGATGGGAAGGCCAGAGAGCTCTAGTTGTAGAAGGTCACAGGTGACCTTGAGGTCTGATGCGGGGTTGCGGAGGTTGAGCTGACATGGGCTAGGTGTAACGCCCTGAAAATCAGGGTTCGGGTAGAAACCCAACTCCTGAATTCCAGAACATCACTTGTTGTTCATATTAGTGCAGAAAACATGAGTGAGATTAGACCAAATCAGCATATCATACTCCAGAGACAGTTAAATTAGCACGAGGAAGAATGTGATAGATATATAAATTATATAAATGATTGTAAGTCTCCAGAGTGTGAACATGTTATCAGGTTAACTAAATACATGTATACTCCAAAATAGAAAGAAAAGAATATACATGGGTGTGAAAATAAAAGGTAAAATACCAAGTATATTGGTATCTAATCAGTAACCCTGTAAACCCGTCGATTAGAACCTGCATATAAGAGGGATCCTCCTCATCATCATCAAGTCTGCCTCTGCTTCGCAAGTATCGCCACCATCTGAAATTGAAATAGGGACTGGTTGGTGTGCGCAACACCATCCTGTAACGTGGGAGTGAGTAGCTAACTCAGTGGAATCATAGAGCAAAGGTTAGCATGTTATCAAATCAATCAAGCGATAATGATAAAGCAAGCAATCAAATATTCCTAAACACTGTGATTAATGCAAGCATGAAATGACATGATGGATGCCCTCACTGACATACTCCCTCATGCGACACCATCTTATGTCCGCGGCATGCTTTCTTCCCTCAGTGCTCCACATCTTCTAGGAACATGCAGTGCGATATGAATATGATTACCGAGTTATTATTAGTCCTTTTTATATAGCAGGATTGGGAAACTAGGGTACTTTCCTTATATCAATACCCAAACAATGATCCTGTCTAGGGTCGTCACTCCTAGTAGTTTCATACGATGATATATTTGTAGGTCGCTGCAAAGGTTGTCAGGGCTGTTGCACGCACTCGTTGCTCCACTCCCCCATCACCTTATCAATACATGCCTAGTTTATATCCTTAAGACTGCATCAGAACTCATCGCCCCCATGCAGTGTCAAGATAAACTCAAGCTCACTACAAAGGGCTGTCAGGGCTGTTGATTGCACTCGTTGCTCCACTCCTCCATCACCTTATCAATGTAGGCTGACAGCAAGAATATAGTGTCCCATTCCACCATAATCTGCTCAGAGTAGGGTGCTCATTGGTCACTATGGGGAGGTTTGTGGCCCCAGCATAGGCCGACAGCTCGACCACGGTGTCCCATACTACCATGCCTGGCTCATGAGTCTTAGGGGATCGAGGTACCAAGGTTAGAGGGGCTTTCCAATAGTAAGTTTAGTACCCTAGGTTCAAGCAGTTAGGACGAATACAAGGTGAACATACAATGGTCAGTCGGGTTACTTGATGAATCCGACTAGCACGAGCGCACGTTAAATCGATCGACATGAAGGGCACAAGCACTTCGTGTGGCCTAACCACTGCCAACGACTCTAGTACGACTCGGGTTCGTCATACACATCCTTCGTGGCAAATAGAATCCAACCATGAATTCTAAACTGTTACCGACTGCCTGGACTAGAGTATAGCCCCAAGCACATATAATGTGAATCAGTAATCATATGAGAGAGACAGAATTGAAATACAAGTAATTCCAACATGTTATCAGCTTGTATAACATACATCATAAGCAGTTAACCATACACGAGTATTTCACACCTAAGGTAGTCAATTCAAATACAACAAGTATGGAGGAAATCATGTGCATCATCAAATCAGTTGAGAATCCAGTCTCAACGCTAATCTACAACACCACTTACTCAATACTTACTAATATATACATTTATACAAACACTGAGACTACTCAACTCCAACGTACTTGACGTATGTTGATTCCAACATATAATATGATAGATCCTTATATCAAGGAGTTGTCTAATACACAACAATCATGTTCTTACATTCAAAACATATGACAGGCATAAATCATATTGATTTAGGCATTTCAATAAACACTTAGTCTACACACATTAGTCTACATAGCATATGTCGGCCAATATGTGCATTAGGGCGAATCTCTTCGCCAAACAGATATACACGTATAACTAGTATATGTACACGGTAAATACTCATGGAAATCATACCAGCAAAATACGTACATATACAGTATTTCCTATAAATATCTAAAATATCCTAAATCTCATATTCTTTGTACGTATGTGAAATGAAAAATGGACAGCATGTTCTACATGTCAAACAACATCCTTATCAGCAATCTACCATTAAACGACATTGAAAGCTTTGAAAAATGGTAAACTAAGCATCTACAATCCGCACCTTTCGCTGTAGAAGCGCATCGTTTCGAATAGAAAGTCTACGCTTCGTTAACGTCGATATGGTGACCTAATTCACAAGATAGGTTAGCTACTTCGCTACTGGTTTTGCTAGAATCCTCAAAAAAAGTTGAGGTTAGGGTTTTCTTACCTAGAACGACGTTAGAATCGCCAGAACAGCGATGCAGGTGGAAGGATCTGACACGTGGAGCAGCAGGGAAGACTGCCAGGAGAAAGCCCCAGCTTCTCCCTCACTTTTTCTCTCTTTTCTCTCCTCTCTCCTAGGGTTTTCCCCAAATTCATATGGGTTAGAAAGCTAAGGGTTTAAGGCCCTTTTATAAGCCCAAACATAACCAAAACAGACTCTAAGTCAAGGCATACTTGGGTCATAGCCAAATCGGGTCTTTTTCGATCCAAAAGGACGTTTCTAGAGGTCCCCTGACTGAATGAAGTCGGAATTAAGCTCATGAATGTTGGATCCTGATCACATTAAATTTTCAGCCCGATAGTGTTCCCAGATCGCATGTGGGGACCAGTTTCAATTCAGTGGTCACCGAGACTCGATCAGAGATTCCAAGTACACTAACCTGAGTGGGAAATGTTTCCTGATCCGAGGGTGTATTTGGGTCAGATTCCTACGGTCTGAATGCTTATATTTAACCCGCAAGCGAAACGTGCCAGATTTATTCAAATGACATTTAATTTTTAATGAATTTCACTCCTTCTCACACTCCTTGCTCTAGGCTCAATGAAATAGCCTCAGAACATAAGTTAGGCTTGATTTTCGAAGCGATTGTCAAGTCCAGCTAAGCGGTCATAATGGTCTAAGATGGTAGATATCAGACTTTTGACGCGCGGTCTAGATTCAATACAAAGTTTTAAAGGGTTCCTGAGAACAAACAAGTATAGAGTTTGATCCTGGATTTTAGAGTAAGGTAGCGGTAACAATTCTAGAGGTTTTGGGTCTTACAGATCGTATTTAAAGTAGTTGGTGCTAATTTTGCGGGAAATCTAGTATAGCGCTGGCTAATTCACGTTAAATTTCTAAAGAATTAGGTTCTAAATGATTTATTTGGCTTTGGAATTGAGTTCTGAGAGGTTACCAAGGTGTTATGGTTGACCCATTGCCTAAGGACGTCTAACCCCAGGTTAGTAAAAATCCAGGGTGTTACACTAGGGCTCATGGGGATTCATTGGCCAAGGAGATTACCTGGCTAGGAGATGTTCTAGAATGGACTAAGGCTGAGGTGGCTGAGGAACAAAGTCGAGCCATCTCTCAAGTGTTGGAGGCTCAACGGACCGAAGACGAGGCTTCCTTAGTAGGAGAAATAGTAGCTGTGATTGATGCTTTCAAGGCTTCAAAGGAAAGGGATGTCGAAGCCACCAAGTTTTACAATTGTTACTATGATGCTTGTATAGAAGCGGTCCAGGACTTGTACCCGGACCTTAACCTCGAGCGTTTGTTGCCTAATGACGCTAGAGAGAAGCTCACCGAAGACGTCCACCCGGACCAAGCTCCCGATTCCCAAGCGCACCAGACTACATAAGCCCCCCCTCTCTTTTTCTGAACAGATGATATTATTATCTTTTTTGAATGGATGGTGTGTGTATGTATGTATATATATATATATATATATATATATATATATATATATATATATATATATATATATATATATATATATATATATATTTGGACCCTTTGGAAAGGGCTTCTTAGATTATTTTTCTTATGTTAGTTAACTTTTGGGTGTTTAATGGTGAATGTTGATTGTCGAATCTAAACCGTTGACCTGTTGGTTTATTGTAAGTGCTATGATTTCATATTCCTTTGGTTGTCAAAGTTTGTGGTGAAAAAACCTATATATATATATATATATGTCTTGTACATCTTGTGTTTCATGTCTGAGACTATTCATTGCTTCAAGACATCGTATTTCAAGATAAGAACTTAAATGAAGAAATTTTCAAGTCTAGTCATGGAAGAAGTATACAAGAGTAGAAGTCTTCAAGTATGCATGTTTAAGATTCTAACAAGTACAAGAATAGAAGAAGACTTTATCAAGTCAAGAAAGGTTCAAGCTCGAGAAGGCCTACAACAAGATTCGTAAATTCTCAAGCTTCTCTTAAGGGTCATCTGAGAGTACAGACTACCAATGTTCATCTCACTTTCAAGGTTTGTTTGACCTTAGATTGACCTTAGGTTGGGCTTTATTGTAGGTCATTCTGGATACATAATTCGTATATTTTAAATATACTTGTTTGGGCTATTCTAAGACCAGTCCTAGCTCTGCTACGTCCAGTCTTAAGTTTTTCAGGACCAGTCCTAGGTTGTTAAAGATTTTTGGATGTTTCTAGTTGTCCTATGACTAGTCCTAGACATCCTACGACCAGTCCTGTGAGCTGTACGACTCGTCCTTCGACCGGTCTTAGCCCTACAACTCGAACTCCAGCAACTAATCTGGGCATCCTACGACTAGTCGTAGGTGTCTCACGACCGGTCGTAAGCTATCCAGGACCAGTTGTGGAACAGCTAATCCTTATCCCGTGAAAATCTTTGAAAATCTGTTGAAACTACGACCAGTCCTAGGGATCTTAAGACCAGTCATAGATGAGATTTTTCAGGCTATAAATAAAGCACGAACTCAGTGTTTTTCAATTCAATTCAATTCAATTCAATTCAAGCAAATTTAAGGACATACTCTGAGATAAGTTTGTGTTTGTTTTTAAGCTACTTTGTACTCATTTAATATTCCTTTTGCTAGTTTGTTTTGTATTTGATTTTGATTTACATTCTAATCTTATTAGAAAAGAGGAATTTTTGATATTCCTTCTTCTTGGATTCAAAATCAAATAGAACTAGCCCTTTTGATTTAAAATCAATTAGACTTAGAACTATTCATAAAGTGAGTACTGGACTTTGAACGTTGAATCGAACTTCTACTCCGATTGGTTCTACCGGGCTACTTCAAAAGGAGATTCAGGTATTTTACATTTGTGTATTTTACATTCTTTGGTTTTGTTTGAAATTTGTCAGAAAAATCTCATTGTTTTGGCTATCTGAGGAGATCCAGAAAACTCAGATTGTGTGGGTTTTTGTATTGTGTAAGCCCTTGATAGAAAGACACAATTGTAAAGGTTTTAGGTGAACCTGTGAAACCTATTTTGATAGTGCATGCTAATATCCCCTGTGTGAGGATATTAGGAGTGGAGTAGCATTCTGTGTGGCTGTTGGATAACAGTTGGTGTACACATAGGCGAACCACTATATATCGTTGTGTTGTGGATGTGCTTTATTCTTTCATTCCTTTATTCATTCAGTTTTATGGATGAATGTTATAATCATTATATTTTAAGCAAGTGTGGGGAATGTTGTAATAACTTAGGATTTATTTCTGCAAGTTATTTTGGTTTCCTTGCTTTTTATTCCTCATTGGTTTGAGATACAAATGTCGTTCTAGAAATAAGGTTGTCCTACCTTAAACCTTTGGTTTTTGGTGTAAGGTTGTCCTTAGAACTGATATAGTATCATTCTCTTAATTCTAGTTTATTGAGATTGCTTTTAATTCAGCATTGTGCTTTATTTCTTTTATTATTCCGCTGTTATAAGTTTTATTTGGCATAGCCCTATTCACCCCCGCCCCCCCCTCTAGGGCATATAGCTAGGCCCCTTCAAGTGGTATCAGAGCGTAATAGCACGTGCTTATTGTTTATTTATTGGATTTATTTCCTGAGCTAACGATCTAAGCTATATTAAGATGTCAAATTTTGATAGCCTATTAGTCACTAGGCCACCACCCTTTAATGGCAAAAACTATGCCTAATAGAAAGCCAGGATGAGGATCTTCCTCAAATCCATGGATGAAAGTGTGTGGCTGGCCACAGTGAATGAATGGAACCCTCCTATCATTGAAGTAACTAATGACGATGGTTCAAAATCAATGAAAGTAAAGGCTTATTTTCATTGGACCACACTTCAGAAAAGTGAGAGTAGTGCCAATGCAAAAGCACTAAATGCAATTACTTGTGCATTATCACCAAATGAATTCAAAAGAATCATCTCTTGTGAAAATGCAAAACAAGCATGAGATGTATTAGAAATGACACACAAGGGTACATCAATTGTCAAGAAATCTAAAGTCCAACTCCTCACAACTAAATTTAAAGAAATTCATATGAAGGAGAATGAGATGTTTATGGACTTTTACATTAGATTGAATGATATTGTGAACTCTATGTGGGGTCTTGGTGATAGAATCCCAGAAAATAAAGTGTGCGCAAAGATACTACGCTCACTTCCTGAACGGTTCAATTTTAAAGTAACCATGATTCAGGAACTTCGTGATACGGATACCATGAAGGTTGAGGAACTAGTTGGTTCACTACAAACCTACAAGTTGACCTTTAAAGCTCCTAAAGGAAAATTAATTGCTCTCAAATCATTTAAAAATGTTTCATAAGAAAGCACTTCAGACTTAGAAAATTTCGAAGATGATATGGAGCTTTTAGCAAAAAAGTTTTATAAAATTTTCAAAAGCAAGAAAAAAGTTAATTTTCAAAAGTCAAATGATAAGAGACGATCTAAACTTAGAGCTCGAAATTCTTTGAAAGATAGTCATTGTTACAACTGTCAAGAGTATGGGTACTTAGCTAACAAATGTCCTTAAAAGGACAAATCAAAAAAGGAAAAGCATGTTGGCTACTTGGGATGAATCGTCTAATTCTGAATCCTCTTCTAAATCAGAAGATTCTGAAACTGAGTTGGGTGATGATGTTAAAGCCCTTATGACTCTAGCCAAGATTACCTTTTCAGATAATGATGATATATCTAGTGACGAAAATCTGAATAGTGATTGCGATAATGAAGATGATCTTCAGGATGCTTATAATGCCCTTTATAAGGAGAGTTGTAAAATTTCCGTCAAGCACAAATTTTTTTTCTAAGCTTAAAGAAGATTATGAGTCTCTCGTTTTAGAAAAGTCTCATATTTCCGATTCTTTTGAAAAGACTAAATCTTATTTAGATTTCAAAACCTCCAAAATTGAAGATTTGAGATCTGAAAATGAGAAACTCAAAAATGAGGTAGCTTCTCTTCTGAGTTTAAAAGATACATGGAGATATGCCCAATGTGATCCTAAATTGAAAAAATTATTGTCCGGATCAAGAAAATGTGGCGATCGATCCGGGTTGGGCTATGATAAGAATACATCTCCTAAATAAAAGAATATTGCTCCTAAATTTGTAAAAGGAGAGTCTTCAACCTTACAAGAAAAGAATACTTATCAAGGTTTTTCCAAAAATTCAAGGACTTTTCAAAAACCTAAAGGTAACCATGTCAACTTTGATTTTCAAAATCGAAATCCATTGGCTGAAAAAATAATTGATCTACTTAAGGAGCTATTAAAGTCTAACTCTATAGGTCTCCCCTATAACAACAGACAGAAAAAGACCATCTATACTCCTCAACCCAAATCAGTTTTGAAATGGGTTCCTAAAGTTGTCTGCTTGGTTGCCCACATTGCTTTCAAAGCTACAAGCCATTCAAAGTGGTACCTAGATAGTGGTTGCTCCAGGCATATGACAGACGACAAGGCTTTATTCACCGATCTAAAAGATATGACTGACGGGTCAATCACATTTGGTGATGGAAGCAATTGTAAGATCATTGGCCAAGGTACGGTTCAACTTTATAACCTTCCCTTATTTAAGAATGTTTTATATGTTGAGGGCTTGAAACACAACCTACTAAGCATTTCTCAGATATGTGATAACAACCATAGTGTGAAGTTTTCTAATCAAGGTTGTGAGATAGTTAATAAAAAGGTTTCTGTTATATTAACTGGTCGCAGAACTTCTGAAAACTGCTACATCGTTATTGATGCAAGCTCATCTACTCAATCATGTTACATGGTCCATACCGATGAAACTGAATTATGACATAAACGCCTTGGACATGTACACTATCGGAACTTATTTAGATTGAGCAAAAGAGAACTAATTAGAGGTCTACTCAAATTGCAAAAAGTAGACAAAATATGTGGTGAATGCCAGTTGGGAAAATAGACTAGGAGCTCTCACAAGAAAGTGAACTCCAATACCACATCTAGACCACTCGAGCTTCTCCACATGGATCTTATTGGACCAACCAGAATGGAGAGTCGAGGAGGTAAAAAATACATGTTGGTTATCGTAGATGACTATACTAGATTCACTTGGGTATCATTCTTAAAAGATAAAACTGAAACCCTTGATGAAGTGAAAAAGGTCATTAAACGAATCTAAAATGAGAAAGGTTCTCATATTAGTAAGATCCGTAGTGATCATGGATCCGAATTTGAAAATAGTAGTTTTGAGAAATTTTGTAGCGATCAGGGAATATCGCATGAATTCTCTGCACCCAAAACACCGCAACGAAATGGTATAGTTGAAAGAAAAAATAGAGTGCTTCAGGATATGGCTAATGTTATGTTGAATAGCATGAAGCTCTCTAGAAATCTTTGGGTTGAAGCAGTTAATACCACATGCTATATTATTAATCGGGTTTATACTAGTAAATCTGACAATAAGACTGCTTATGAATTATGGTTTGAAAAGAAACCTACTGTCAAATACTTTCGGGTTTTTGGGAGCAAGTGTTATATTTTATGAGATCATGAAAATTTGGAAAAGTTTGATACGAAGAGTGATGAAGGTATTTTTCTTGGTTATTCTTTGAACAGTCGAGCTTATAGGGTTCTAAATAAGAGAACTGGTATGATTCAAGAGTCCATCGCATGCTTTAGAAAATTTAAGATTTATCAGATGGATGTAAAGAGTGCCTTCTTGAATGACAATTTACATGAAGAGGTGTATGTTGAACAACCTTCAGAGTTTGAAGACTCCAAGTTATCTGACCATGTATTTCGTCTAAAAAAGGCTCTCTATGGTCTAAAACACGCACCTAGGGCATGGTATGAGAAATTGACTAAATTCTTACTTAGTCATAACTTTCAAGTAAGAAGTGTTGATAAGACGCTCTTTATTAAGAAGCATAACAATGATTTTTTGATGGTTCAAATTTATGTTGACGATATTATTTATGGATCAACTTGCACTAACATGTCTATTGAGTTTGCAGAGTTAATGAAATCAAGTTTGAAATGAGTATGTTTGGTGAACTAAATTATTTTCTAGGGTTGCAAGTAAAACAACAACCTGATGGAATTTTCATTTCCCAAACCAAGTATGATACGAACTTGGTTAAAAGGTTTGGATTTGAGAATGGTAAGAACTTTGATACTCTTATGAGTACAATGTTAAGACTCTCAAAAGACTCTACGGGTAAAGATATAGATCCTAAACTGTATCATAGTATGATTGGTAGTTTGTTGTATCTAACTACAAGTAGACCTGATATCACGTTTAGTGTTGGTATTTGTGCAAGATATCAGTCTAATCCTAAGGATTCACATCTTACTGCTGTTAAATGGATTATTAGATATGTCATAAGTACTATAAATCTGGGTCTTTGGTATCCTTTTGATACTAGTGTTCAATTATTAGGTACTCAGATGCTGATTGGGCCGGTAATATCGATGATAGAAAATCAACCAGTGGTGGTTGTTTTTATATTGAAAATTGCTTAGTTTCTTAGTTCAGCAAGAAGCAAAGCTCAATATCGCTCTCCACTGCTGAGGCTGAGTATATTGCAACTGGATATGCATGTACTCAACTAGTTTGGATGAAATGCATGCTATGCGATTATGGAATTAATCAAGATTCAATGATCTTACATTGTGATAATTTTAGTGCTATAAATATTTTCAAAAATTCAATCCAGCATTCACGTACTAAGCACATTGACATTAGGTATCATTATATTCGTGAGTTGGTTGAAGAAAAAGTTATTTCCTTGGACTATATACCAACCGAAACTCAACTTGCTGATATATTTACTAAACGGCTCGACAAAAGTAGGTTTAATAAATTAAAATTTGATCTTGGTATGTACATTTTACATTGAGTATTCTTGCTTGCATGTATTATAATGTATTATATTTGGTATTATATGTGTTGAAATTTTATTTTTTTTTATGTATTTTTGGTCGATGCTCGACCGGTCGTAGCTGTACATGACCAGTCATGGTACGACCAGTCGTACACAGCACTTGACCGGTCGTGGAGCTCGTGAACATGATATAATTTGAGAAAAACCTCCTTCTTCTTCATTTCTACTCCGACGTACGACGAGTCGTGGCTTGATCAGTCATAGGATTTCTTGTATTTCTTTAAAGTTAAGTCCTATTTCTTCATTTTTCTTAAAGTTTGATGTTCTCTATGCTTTGATTTGATTATTGTGTAGATAAATTTCATCTTTTTGTTAGGTTTTTCAAGGGTTTCTTCTCAAATTGATGATCTAGAGAAAACTCATCCTTTTTTTTATACATTTTTCTTGCTTTTAGTATATCCTGTTGAAGATGGATGCTAGAGGGAAGAAGAAAATATCCCATGGTCCATCCTCATCTAAATCTACATCTATAACAAAACGGCACCTTCGGTCACCCGAAGATGATCCTCAAGATGTACGGGATTTGCATGTCCATAAGGTTATCGTTGAGCATCCCGCTGATCTCAATCACATTGATCCATATGGTATTGTTCCTCTCCTTGAATCTGTTGGCTGGGCTAACATTTTACTTTGGGGTAGACCTGCATACTAGTCAATTGCACAATCAATGGTTGCATGTATCTCAGAATTCTTCCTTGACAACTTAACTTTTTCAATTGATACTAGAGAAGGAAAATTTCAAGTAGACCATCATTTGATATTAGGTATTATGGATATACCCGTTAATGATGAAGGTATTCCGATTCATACACTAACTGAAAAACCATCTAAATTGAAAAAATGCTTGTTAACAAGAGACTTATGCAAAATTAATGTGCAATGGACACACAAAGGGAATGCGCTCCCTTCAAAGTATCTATTACCTAGATACAGAGTGTTACATCATTTTTTCATTTCAAATTTGTATCCTCGGGTCCGGTAATAAAACTGAGTTGACTTTTTTCATGGTTCGTGTGTTGCATTCTATTGCTTCTGGTATCATGGTTTGTCTTCCTTTATTGATCTATCATTTTATCATACAGTTTCGTCTCCATTCGGGTCATAGTGATATTCCGTTTGGTTATCTTATGACTGTGTTACCCACTCATATGCTTGTCGATACACCTATTAATGAGGCACCCATTCATCATCTTATTTTCAACAATACCAATCTTAATAATATGAAGTTGGATTTGATTCCTGGTCAAGTTGATGAAGGTGGTGTTGGTGGTGATGGTGATGAAGCCAAAAATGAAGGGGAAGCTGGCGATCTTCCTCAACAAGATGTTAATATGGATGAGTTATTTGATAAGATAAAAACTGATTTGCCAAATGATCCTGATTATGATTCATCTAGTTATGATACACGCCTTCGTGCATTGGAGAAGAAGGTTGATAACATGAGTGTAGCCCACAATATGCAGTTTAAATATATGCAAAAATATCTTCATCGCATTAATAGGGGCTTACACCAGATTGATCCTACTATCCCTGCTCCCTCCTCTGGATCTGATTAAGTGGATTATCTTTTGGATTGTATAACATTATCTTATCTTTTATTTTGGATATTGTATTAACTTGGTTATGGCTTGATGATTCTGAATTTATATTCTGAGATATGATATTTTCTTCTATATTCCTTTCTCATTATCTACTTTTTATTACTCTCTATGCTGTTGTTCTCTTTCCTATTGTGACTTTCCGTTGTCATTTTGTGACAAAAAGGGGGAGTAGTATGGTAAAGGGGAGTAGTATGGAAAGGGGGAGTAATTTGTATGGATTGATTGATTGAAGAGTATATGTGGATTGATAATATGGAGTCTTGATGTTTGCATGTTGTTTATTGTTTACATGAGCAGTACTCGTATTACTCAGGGGGAGTAGAGTAACTTGTGCTTTTATGGCTCATGATTCTTTATTGAGAAATTGTTGCTCTTATCTTTTATGATATGTGTTTTGTCACAAATTTGACAAAGGGGGAGATTGTAAGTGCTATGATTTCATATTCCTTTAGTTTTCAAATTTTGTGGTGACAAAACCTATATATATGTCTTGTACATCTTGTGTTTCATGTTTGAGACTATTCATTGCTTCAAGACATCGTATTTCAAGATAAGAACTTAAATAAAGAAAGTTTCAAGTCTAGTCATGGATGAAGTATACAAGAGTAGAAGTCTTCAAGTATGCATGTTCAAGATTATAACAAGTAAAAGAATAGAAGAAGACTTTATCAAGTCAAGAAAGGTTCAAGCTCGAGAAGGCATATAACAAGATTCATAAATTCTTAAGCTTCTCTTAAGGGTCATCTGAGAGTACAGACTACCAATGTTCATCTCACTTTCAAGGTTTGTTTGACCTTAGATTGACCTTAGGTTGGGCTTTATTGTAGGTCATTCTAGATACATAATTCATATATTTTAAATATGCTTGTACGGGTTGTTCTAAGACCAGTCCTAGATCTGCTACGACCAGTCTTAAGTTTTTCAGGACCAGTCCTAGGTTGTTAAAGATTTTTGAATCTTTCTAGTTATCCTACGACCAGTCCTGGACATCTTACGATCAGTCCTGTGAGCTGTACAGTCCAAACGACCAGTCGTAGGTGACCCACGACCAGTCGTAAGTGGCCCACGACCGGTCGTAGGCTACCCAGGACCAGTCGTGGAATAGTTAATCCTTATCCCGCGGAAATCTTTAAAAATCTGTTGAAGCTACGAACAGTCCTAGGGATCCTAAGACCAGTCGTAGATAAGATTTTTCAGGCTATAAATAGAGCACGAATCTCAGAGTTTTTCAATTCATTTCAATTCAATTAAAGTAATTTTAAGGCCATACTCTGAGATAAGTTTGTGTTTGTTTTTAAGCTACTTTGTGCTCATTTAATATTCCTTTTGCTAGCTTGTTTTGTATTTGATTTTGATCTACATTCCAATCTTATTCGAAAAGAGGAATTTTTGATATTCCTTCTTCTTGGATTCAAAATCAAATAGAACTAGCCCCTTTGATTTAAAATCAATTAGACTTAGAACCATTCATAAAGTGAGTACTGGACTTTGAACGTTGAATCGAACTTCTACTCCGATTGGTTTTACCAGGCTACTTCAAAAGGAGATTCAGGTATTTTACATTTGTGTAATTTACATTCTTTGGTTTTGTTTGACATTTACTAGAAAAATCTCATTGTTTTGGTTATTTGAGGAGAGCCAGAAAACTCAGATTGTGTGGGTTTTTGAATTGTGTAAGCCCGTGATAAAAAGACACAATTGTGAAGGTTTTAGGTGAACCTATGAAACCTATTTTGATAGTGCATGCTAGTATCCCATGTGTGAGGATATTAGGAGTGGAGTAGCATTCTGTGTGGCTGTTGAATAATAGTTGGTGTACACACAGGCGAGCCACTATATATCGTTGTGTTGTGGATGTGCTTTATTCTTTCATTCCTTTATTCATTCAGTTTTGTGGATTGTATTTGTGGATGAATGCTATAATCATTTTATTTCAAGCAAGTGTGGGAAATGTTGTAATAACTTAGGATTTATTTCTGTAAGTTATTTTGGTTTCCTTGCTTTTTATTCCTCGTTGGTTTGAGATACAAAGGACGTTCTAAAAATAAGGTTGTACTACCTTAAACCTTTGGTTTTTGGTGTAAGGTTGTCCTTAGAACTGATATAGTATCATTCTCTTAATTTTAGTTTATTGAGATTGCTTTTAATTCAGCATTGTGCTTTATTTCTTTTATTATTCCGCTGTTATAAGTTTTATTTGGCATAACCCTATTCAACCCCCCCCCCCCCTCTAGGGCATATAGCTAGGCCCCTTCATTATCTCCATGCATGGACGAACTGAGCCGATCTTTTGACAGGTCAGCCCCCTCCAATGCCTTTTAATAGGTCTTTTAAGCCTTCTTGGCTTGATTAATGTCGAGTCCAAACTCCTGGTGGTTTGGCTCGTCCCATGATTGGCGAGAAACCTCTATTTTACACTCTAGTCGGATGATGAGCTGATTATCCTGCTAGGGAGTTAGGTCATCTTTTGGCTTTTCCCCTGACTTAGAGGGGATACCATTTCAAGTTTTCATGGGATTACGTTCTAACCCCTTCTTTAAGGGATCAGTCCGTTTAGTTCGCCTTTGAATATGAGAGATAACTTTTACTTAGTAGATAATTCCATGTAGGAGGTGAATCATGAATTTTATTGACAGCCATAAAGGCAAGTTACTCGGAGGTGTAAATTTGTTAGGGTCCTTAAAGGATGATGCATTAGGGATAGTATATCCTCAGGTGTTCGGCGTTTCAAGGGTGAGAGAGCTGGCGGCCCTCAAGGTCTTCCAAGTGGTAGGAACCTGACTTTATTGATCGAACCACGCGATATGGTCCTTCCTAGTTAGGCCTGAGTACCCTAGCCCCAGGCTCAACTGTGTTCTGGAATACCCGGTAGAGAACTAAGTCCCCTGGGTGAAACTGCCTAATCTTGACTTTAGAATTGTAGAAGCGCGCCACCTGTTGATGCCGAGCGGTGACTTGGAGCCTCGAGATGTCTCTAACTTCCTTGAGCAGATCCAAGTTTGCTGCGATCTGTTCAGAGTTCTGACCTTCTTGGTAATTCTTTACCCGAGCAGTAGGAAGGCTGATTTCTACTGGCACCATTGCTTCTGAGCCGTAGGAGAGCGAAAACATTGTTTCTCTAGTTGAAGACTGAGCTGTGGTCCTGTAGGCCCAAGTACGAATGAAAGCTCCTCAGCCCAATTGCCCTTTATTTTCTCTAACTTCATCTTGAAATGGTATTTTATGACTTTATTAACCACTTTCACTTGCCCATTGGACTGCGGGTGTCGAGGCGAGGAATACGCATTTGTGATATCGAGACCTTGACACATCCAGCGGAACTTGTCGTTGTCGAACTGTCGGCCATTGTCTGACACGATGATGCACAGAATCTTGAACCGGTAAATAATATTTTTTCAGACGAAATCAATCACTTTTTATTCAGTGATTTTCACAACAGGTTCGGCCTTGGCCCATTTGATGAAGTATTCGACTGCGATAATGGAAAACTTGACCTGTCCCTTCTTCGTAGGTAGGGGGCCGATGATATCGATCCCCCACTAGGCGAATGGCCAGGGTCCGCTCATAAGGGTCATGTCTTCAGCTGGTTGTCTCGGCACAGCTGCATAACGTTGGCATTTGTCACATTTTTGAACATAATCCTTCGAGTCTTGCTTAAGGGTCGGCCAGAAGTACCCTTGACGGAGTATCTTCAGGGCCAGGGCTCGGCTACCAGAATGGTTGCCAAAAATTCCTTCGTGAGTCTCCCGAATCGCATAATTAGCTTCGTCGGGTTGGAGGCATCTAAAGTATGGCTGGGAATATCCCTTCTTATACAACATACCATCCAGGATGACATACCGAGCCGCTTTGACTCTCAGTTGTCTTACTTCTAATTTATTTAAGAGAATTTCACCTGACGTGAGGTAGTTGAAGATCGGGTCCATCTAGCTCGGAGTAGTAAGCACTGGATTGAATTCTTCTTCTTGACCGATGCTCAGATGTTTTATGAATTCAGCGGGGATGAATCGTGGGATTTTCTCCTCCGCGACCGAGGCGAGTTTCACTAGGGCATCGACCCATGAATTTTTCACTTTTGGGATTTACTGGATAGTGCAATTCCAGAATTTTCCAATCAATTTCCTCACCTCGTCGAGATAAGCGATCATCCTCATCTCTTTAGCTTCATACTCGGAGGAGATGTGGTTTACCACTAGCTGCGAATCACATCTGACTTAAAAAGACTGAATGCCCAGAATCCCCACCAACCTGAGTCTAGCTAGTAAAGCCTCGTATTCTGCCTCATTGTTCGAAGCCTTGAATTCGAGTCTGATCATGTACTGGATAGAGGAAGAATCGGGTTCGACCAGGACTATTCTAGCTCCAGCCCCCTTAGCATTGGATGACTCGTCGACGTAAAGAATCCACCCTGGATCCAACACTACCTTTTGGGACCACAGGGAGACAGGCGGAGTCATTTGGACTTCGGCACTGATCTCTTCTGCACTTAGAGTGGTGAACTCAGCAATGAAATTCACCACGGCTTGACCCTTGATTGCTGTTCTTGGACGAAATTGGAGGTCAAACTCCCCGAGTTCAATGGACCACTTGGTCATCCGACCCGAAACCTCGGGTCTCTGGAGAACTTGTCTTAAAGGGGAGGCAGTCAAGACGATGATGGAATGAGCTTAAAATTAAGGGCGTCACCTCCGGGCTGAAATAATGAGGCTGAGTGCTAGCTTCTCTATGGATAAATATTTCTTCGCTACAGGTACCATTGCTTTGCTCATGCAGTATATAGGGTATTTCTTGTTCTCGACTTCTCTGATGAGGGTCAAGCTGACATCCGAGGCCGAGACTGCGAGGTATAAGAACAGGGGCTCACCTTCTTCAGGCGTGGATAGGAGGGGCATTGAGCCCAGATGCTACTTTAACTATGGAAAGGCTTGCTCATATTCCAGTGTCCATTCTGCCTTCTTATGAACCCTCAATTATTGGAAGAAGGGGAGGCATTTATCCGTCGCTCTGGATACGAACCGTTTGAGCGCGGAAACTCTTCCTTATTTCCTTGACGGTCCAAGGTGAACTCATTCCGAGGAGCGCTTTAATCTCCTCAGGATTTACCTTGATACCCCGCTGGCTAACCTGGAACTCGAGGAAATTCCCTGGCTCAAACCCGAAGACGCACTTTACGGGATTTAACTTCATCTAGTATTCTCGAAGGACACTGAATGGTTCCCCGAGATCCTTCAGATGATCGGACGCCTTAATACTCTTTACCAACATATCGTCGACGTATACCTCCATAGTGTGTCCGATCTGTTTGGCAAATATCTGATTAACCAGCCTCTAATATGTCACCTTAGCATTTTTCAGGCTAAATGGCATGACTCGGTAACAGTATATCCCCTTGTTTGTGGCAAAGGTAATCTTTTGCCTGTTTGGGGGATGCATCACAATTTGGTTATACCCAGAATTGGCATCCAGGAAAGAGAGTAACTCATGACCAGCCGTGCTATCCACGAGTTGATTGATTTGAGGCAATGCGAAGCTATCCTTGGGGAATGCCTTATTCAAGTCTGAGTATTCTACGTAAACTTTCCACTTCCCGTTGGATTTTCTGATAAGCACTACGTTTATAATCCAGTCGGGGTAATATACTTCCTCTATAAAGATGGCATTGAGTAGGATGGAGACCTCCTCAGCAATGGCCTCGTAGCATTCGGTGTCGAATTGTCTTCTCTTTTATTTTACCGGCTGTGGTCTAAGTCCACATTCAGTCTATAGACCAAGACATTATGAGAGATCCCTGACATGTCGGCATGCGACCATGTGAAGACGTTCTTGTGTCATCACAAAAATGTAAACATTTTGAACCGTTGCTCGGAGGTTAGTAATGTGCCAAGCTGAACGGTCTTGCTCGGGTTTGCTTCGTCGAGGGACACTTTCTCCAGATCTTCTACTGATGAGTTCTCGACAGGTTCTCAGGGGTCCAAAACGTTGACAACAAGCGCTTGCTTAACAGATCCTTTTTTGACCACTATCGCGTAACATCTCCGAGCCTCATGTTGATCGCCTCGGAGGTAGCCTATTCTGCCCTCAGTTGAGAACTTCATCATCAGATAATAAGTAGAGACAACCCCCCTTATCGCATTGAGAGAGGGTAAGCCCAAGATGACATTATGCACTGATGGTATATTGACAACAAGAAAATCTACCATAAGGGTGACTTGGTGTTGCCCTTCTCCTGCAGTTACTAGGAGGAAAATAGCTCCTTCGGAGATCACTCTTTCTCTAGCAAAGCTATGCAGGGGGGTCTTCATGGGTCAGAGGTGTGACTGGGGGACCTCCATTCTTTCAAAAGCTTTGGAGTAGATTACATCAGCTGAACTTCAAGTGTCGACCAGGATGCGGTATACCTTGTGATTTGCCATGGTCATTGTGACCACTAGGGCATCGTTATGCGGATGCTGGATCCCACGAGTGTCGTCTTCCATAAAGGTCAGACTGTATGGGCTGATCCTAAGTTTCTTGGTGAGTCACTCGGTTAAATGGACGTAATGTTCTGGATCGGACTTCCAAGAGTAGGTTTTTCAGGCTCTGTTTAAATCTCCTTCACTAGGAGAGCCCCTGAAGATGGTGCGGATTTCGGCTGGCTCTTCCGTGGGGTTATTCAGTCACTCTTAGTCCCATTTTTCCTTCTAAGCGGATCTTTCTCTTTTGGTGTATCGACGCAGATGTACTTTGCGTATGAGGGACTCAATTTCATCCTTGAGATCCACACAATCGCCTGTATTGTGGCCATGGTCCAGGTGAAAATGATAGAACTTCTTCTTGTTTCGATGCTCTAGGTCGACCTTCATGCAGACAAGCTAATTCAGAAGTTTGTCTCCTTGGATATCTAATATGATTTTCTTGGTAGATGTATTGAGGGGGGTGTTGGAACTGAATTTCCCTTTCGGTCGATGATCGCAAGGGACCGGTCATCTGCCCCTTTGCCGGTCGGCTGAGGTTCTTCATTCCTAAGCCTCTTCCCTTTGTTGGCTACATCAGTTACTTGCACGCTCTTATGGGTGTTAGTAAGCTCCTCAGCATTAGTGTATTTCTGAGCTCTTGCCATGAAGTCTGCTAATGTCTTCAGCGGGTTCTTTCCAATGGAGAAAGTGAACCTTCCTTCTTTCAGACCGCTGAACACTGTAATGAGGGCCATTTTGTCATCGTAGTCTCCTACCTGCAACGTTTCCTCATTGAAGCGAGCAATGTAGTCCTGTAGCGACTCTTTCGACCCTTGCTTAATGGTAAGCAGGTGAGTATTAGGTTTACGACTTCTCTTACCACTTATAAATTAGGTAAGGAATAGTCGGCTTAACTTTACAAAGGACCAGATGGAATTGGGCTTGAGTTGACGGTACCAACTCCAAGAGGATCCCGTAAGGGTGATGGAAAATCCCCTATACATCATTGCATCCGTTGCTGTCTAGATCTACATCCACGAACGATAAGCTTCTAGATGCTCGGATGGGTCACCGGACCCAGAATACTAGATGACAGGAGGTATCCGAAACCTCTACGGCATCACCTCATCCATGATGGTGGAGGTGAAAGGAGGTTCGGTCTCTTCCATCATTGCCTGAACTGTGGCGGGAACTGTCAATAATTGTTGCTTCCTTTCCAGGGTTAAAAACTTGTCGTTGAGTTCCGCAAACCACGCTTCCCAGGGATCTTTATTCTCAGCGACAATCTCTAGGGCATCTTCTATTTCTGGAATCCTCCTTTCCCTCCTCCACTCTATCTGATGGCAGAGGTCCGTAGGTGTCAAGGTCGAGGTGATTGAGTTATTGGTGGGGACTCGAGTGGCGGTATTCCATGTTGAGACTCTAACTTGTATCGGGGGAGGATTCTGACTCAAAAGCAATGCCCTAGAGTGTTGGAGTGCCTCGGGCCTCATACTCCTCAGTACAAAGTGAGCCTCTACGAACAATTCGACCGGCTCGGGAACTCCTAGATTAGGTGCGGCTATGGCTCCTCATGCTGCTTCATTCTGTTTACTTCATCACGTAGGGCCTGAATCTCATTTTGCATAGCTTGATACTTACTCGCCAGGTTGTGAGAACACTGGGAAGGCCCCAGAGCTGACTCGACATGAAGTAGTGATGATGAGCGAGTTTGCTGATTCAGTTCTGATTCCACAACTACCACTTTCTTCTTTCCTCTCACCATTATATTTGAAAATAGGAACCTGACCTTTCGTATCATTTTCCCACAGATGGTGCCAAAAAATGTTGAGGTCAAAATTTGGACAACTCTCCCTTCCGTCTCTCAGAACTTGGATCTCTTCAATGTCTTAACCCTACATAATAAGAATAGGCAAAGGTAACCCTGGCTAAGCCGGGGGACCCTCCGATGCCTAAGTCAGGTCAAGAGAATCTGGGTCTAAGTGGAGAATAGAGGAGAGTGTAAGATATTGCATACTTATAGCAGTGGGGTCTTAATGTATTTATACCTGACTATTGGACGGTCTGGGTCTGCTATTATCGATACTATTTACTCAATCAGTGGGATACTAAGATCGTGAGGATATTATACGCAATCCGTGGATCGTGTAGCGCAATAGGCGGATAATTCGAATCTGGGAGTGAAGTAGCATGTTTGCTTATGGTAGTTTCCGAATCTGGTAGACGGAGTGCCCGCCTTAACATGTTACCTTGGCTCGGCTCGTCTTGACAAGACGTTACTCGACCTTGACCAATTATCTAGTTGAAGAGGAATGCTTTCTTAAATCGAGCCGAGCCTCGAACTGAGAGAACGGACCTCGCTTCAAGATTATCAAGCACTCTGGAAACTCTGAGGTACAAGACAAGGTGTCGGACTTATCTTCTTAGATTGAGTTTCCTGCAATCAATGCCATTGATCACCATTGGTCGGATCGACCGTGTTCCATTAGACGTTAGGTAGGCAGCCTATCTCTTCCGATCGGAGTACGGAAGTCACTCTGATCCGCGGCTCCACAGTAAGAACACCCTCATAGCATACTTCTTCAGGGATGCTTACATCAGGTCGGATGAGCGTCGCCTCGGTTGTTGATGTACTTAGTCGAATTACTTTAGTACTTACTCTTGGGTTTATTAGGGGCTTGGATCTTCCCATAACAATGAACATGCCATCTTTTATAAACCTCATAAATCAAAGTATTTTATTTGGGCTACTTCTCTCAAATTTAAAGCCATATATTTCTCAGTTTCCACCTGCATTTGGATTTTTATTGATTTTTCTTTTTACGTACATAATAACACCCACACACCACATGAGTACTCGAACTCGTGATCTTAGTGTTGAAAATCATAGATTTTTATTGAATTTGTCTTGTTGACTTGCATTTAAAAGTTCATTCTTTCTCACCAAGTAGTAGAATGTTCATACTCATCTCAGGAGATAAACTATGGTGATAGTTTAACATCATTCTTGAAATAGCAGTGATATGTTCATCGTAATGTGGCATTAACTTAGGAACATCTGAGCAGATGAAATCATGAGGCTTATATTGGATGACATGGCGCAAATACAAATGCGTGGATGTTAAACTAATCACACATAAATCAACAAACAATAGATACCAACCAAAATCACATTCATGCTTCTTGTTTCTGCTCTATTCACGCCTTAAAGAAAAAAATTCTTATACCTCATCCTTCGTACCTTAAACTAATCACACATCAGTCAACCGAAAAAAGAAAATCACATCCCTGCCTCATGTCTCCGTTGTTGCATATCTAAGTTCAATACAAAAGATTTTAACTAGAATTAGACGTGCATAAAACCTATAATAATCCAATTCAAATGGGACTGCCTCGTAAGAAACAAGATACAAAACTAAGATGTAACAGGACTCTATGTCTAGAGTACCCATCCATACGAGCAATGGACTTTGCCAAGTCCAGGTTACTTGTGGACTTTGTGTTTTTATCATTTGTAACTCTCCCTTTGCCATACGTTAAATAACTGCCTTTGTTTTTGTTGACAGAAATCTGTCTAATTTTGGGTCTCTCGACCGGTCGAGATTCTAGCTCGACCAATCGAGTGGGCTGCTCGACTCAATGTCTAGTGACCAATGTTTTTTGTAGTCTGAGCCGCTCGACTAGTCGAGGGGATGACTCGACCATTTGAGTGGGTTGCTCGACCAGTCGAGGCCCCCCTTTGACTAGTCGAGGGTTATGCAGATCCTGCGCAGACGGTGTAAATTTGAGGCAGTTTTCAGACTTTTCCAAAGGATGTGCATAAGTGGAGTTTCCTAAACTATAAATAGGGGTCCCTAGTGCTATTCTAATATATTTAAAGGCTTCCCAAAGGTATTTTAAACGGTTCTAGGGTTATCAATGGGTGTAGTAAGGTTGAAATTCGAGAGTGTTTGAATCGGGTAAGTCCTCTTTCTTTGTAATTTATTCTTTCATAGTGGATTTCTGTCGCTTTGTACTATGTTTTTTTTTCCGAAAGGGTTTTCCATGTTAAATCTTTGTGTTCTCTTATGTGTGCTTGGTACCATTGGATTGCTATCCTAGATCTAGATCCGTGTGATTTCGCAGACCAAATCCCAACAAGTGGTATCAGAGAAATCATTAGGGCACAAATCTGAATTTGCAGGATTAGAAATAATGAGAAGTACTAGGTATGATATTAAGAAGTACTCAGGGAAAAATAATTTTGAGTTATGGAAGATCAAGATGATCAGTTGCTTAACCAAGCAAGGCAAGGATGGTGCTCTTGAGGTTAGAAAGTCTAGTATGACTGATGATGAATGAAATACTCTTGATAAGAAGGCCTTATCCTTAATCTGCTTATATCTTGCGGATGAGGTTCTCTATAATGTTTTTTGGGAGAAAACTTCGGCTAGTTTATCACCTAAGTTAGAGGATATCTATGCGAAAAAATTCTTTAAAAATCACTTACACTTAAAGCGATAGTAGTATAACTTGAAGATGGCAGAGGGTGGAAATTTGGAGGCCCACATCAACGACTTTAATAAATTGATTTGTAAATTGTTGGATATGGAGGAAGTCATGAAAGATAAGGAACAAGCATGTATGTTGCTGAATTCTCTTCCGGCATTATATGAGTCATTCAAGGACATAATGTGCTCCATAAATAAAACCCTGAGTGTCAACACCGTTGCATTAGCCCTTCAAGGGAAGGTTATGAGAAAGCTTAACAGTGACATAGGGATATCTTTCGATGCACTGATTACGAGAGGCGAGCATTCTGAGCAAGATACAGGACCTTTAAGACCTAGATCCAAATCTAAGACCAAGGGTAAAGGAAAACTAAAGTGCTAGAACTTTGGGATGTCTGGACACATGAAAAAGGATTGTACCAATCTTAAAGCAAAGAATAAAAATTCAGCGGCTTCTTCTAAGGAGGCTAATATTGTCACATCTGATGAAGAGAGAAGTGGTGGTGAAGTTTTATCTATATCTATGATTGGACATGTGCATGACAATCATGCAAATGAGTGGACCCTCAACACAGGAGCATCATATCACATGACTCCTCATCAGAGTTGGCTCGCGAATTATAGAGAATGAGACGGTGGATGAGTTTTTATGGGCAATGATAATACTTGTAATATTGTGGCTATTGGTATGGTGAGCATCAAGATGTTTAATGGGATAGAGTGTACGCTAACTGATGTCAGGCATGTTCCTAATATTAAGAAAAGTATGATTTTTGTTAGTGCGCTCGAGGTAATAGGGTGCAAATTCACCGGTATTGATAGTGTCTTTAAAGTTTAAAAAAGCGCACTCATGGTTATGAGAGCACAAAGGTACAAAACCTTTACAAGTTGATTGGGAACACTTCAACAGGTGGAGTGGTAACAGCTATTGCAGACTCCACGTCTTTACTTATGTGACAAGCTCGTTTAGGCCACATAAGTGAGCAGGGCATGAAGGTACTTTCTGATAGATGTTCGATTTCGGCTTATAAAAATTTTGATTTAAATATATGCGAGCATTATATATATGGTAAACAATCTAGATTATTTTTTAAATCTGAAAAACATGTTTGTATGGGAGTGCTTGATTATGTGCACTCTGAGATATGGGAGCCATCACTAAAAGTTTCCATTAGGGGGTCATAATGGTTTGTTTCATTCATTGATGACTACTCCAGGAAAGTTTAGGTTTACTTCATGGAACACAAATTTGAATTTTTGACCATATTCAAGCAATGGAAGGCAATGGTGGTGGAAAAATAGTCAGGGTAAAAAATAAAAGTTTTAAGGATTGACAATGGTGGAAAATTTACTTCCACAGAGTTTAATGATTATTGCAAGGATGAAGGGATCATCTGGTACAACATAGTGTGCCACATGCCCTAGCAAAACGGTGTGGCTAAGCGAATGGATCGAACTCTCCTAGAGAGGGCCAGATGTATGTTAAGTAATGCTGCATTGCGCAAGGACCTATGGTTAAAGGCCATTAACATGACTTGTTATTTGGTGAACCGATCTCCTTCAATGACAATTGAATGCAAAATCCCAGAGGAAGTATGGAGTGGTTAAAAAATTGACTACTCAGATCTACACATATTTAGTTGTGAGGCTTACTCTCGTGTACTGTCAATTGAGAGAGATAAGATGGACCATAGAGCCAAAAAGTACATCTTTGTTGGCTATGACATTGGTGTGAAAGGTTACAGGTTATTCGACAAGGTCACACGTAAAGTCATCACTTGCTGTGACGTTAGATTCAATGAAAGTTCCCTATTTCGTAAGAATAATCAAGAGGAGCAAGAGGAACCAGAAAGGGTGATTGTAGACGTCCGGATTGACATAGATGATACTCAGGCAAAGATGGATGTGAATACTAAGGTACAGGATCAGGTGGAGCAGTCACCCTTGAGAAGGAATCCACCATGTGATTGCAGGTTATCGACATGATACAAGGATGACCCTAATATTGTATATGCCCTCATTACAGATGAGGGGGACTCATCTACTATTTAGGAGGCTCTTGATGAGCCTGATGTAGAAAGTAAAAGGTGGATATGGACGATGAGAAGGACTTGTTGCATAAAAATCACACGTGGGAGCTGGTGGAGCTTCCTGTGGGCCGAAAAGCGATCAGATGTAAGTGGTTATTCAAAAGAAAAAAGCATAGTTATAAAGCTAGATTGGTAGCAAAGGTCTAAACTCAGAGAGAAGGAATCGACTTCACAGATATATTCGCGCCATTGGTTAAGCAAGTGACTATTAGATTTGTGTTGCACTGGTTGCTTAATACAATCTTGAGCTGGAAAAAATGGATGTCATGACTACATTCCTGCATTGGGAGTTAGAAAAGAAAATCTACATGAAGCAACCAGAGGGCTATGAAGTTAAAGGGGCCGAGAAAAAAGTTTGCTGGTTAATGAGGTTATTGCACGGCTTACAACAGTCGCCTAGGCAGTGGTATAAGAAATTTGATTCTTTCATGGTGAGTCAGAAATTTACTTGGAGCGAATACGATCACTGTGTCTTTTACATGACACTAAGTGGTGGTAGTTTCATCATCCTAGTACTGTATGTTAATGATATGTTAATTGTCTATCATTATATGTTGAAATCAATATATTGAAGACTCAATTATCAGGGACAATCAAGATGAAAGATCTGGGGGCTGCAAAGAGGGTTCTCGGCATAGAATTCATAGAGACAGGAAGAGGAGCAGAATTTCTTATCACAGGAAAATATACCTTGAAAAGGTATTGATCAAGTATGGGATAGACTAGGCAAAGCCGGTGACCGTTCCCCACACAGAGCTCACTTTAAGCTTTCCTCAGAACAATGTCCTAAATCCAATGAGGAAAAGTAGGTTATGTCTCATGTACCTTATTCGAATGTGGTTAGCAGTTTAATGTATACCATGGTCTGTACGAGACCAGATATTTCATAGGAAGTCATATTGTGAGTAGATACATGTCAAACCCCAGCAAGTAACACTAGAAAGCGGCGAAATGGCTACTTCAATACATTCGAGGTATGAAAGACTACATCTTAACTTTTGAGAAAGGAAAAAAGTTGGTAGGGTATGTGGATTTTGACTATATAGGCAGTATAGATTTTGGGAAGTCTACTTCAAGATACTCATTTGTACTAGCATGTGGAGTAATCAGTTCGATGTCGAAGCTTTAGTCCATTATGGCTCTTTCCACGACCGAAGCAGAATATATGATAGTGACGAAAGCGTTTAAAGAAGGTGTTTGGCTCAGGGGCATGATAAATTAGTTGGGACTTCAGTAGGAGGATGGGCCGGTTAACTATGATAGCGAGAGTGTTATCAATTTGGCTAAAAATTTTGTTTATCACTCACGTACTAAACACATTGATGTTCGTCACCACTATATTCGACAGGTGCTTGAGAAAGGAGGCGTATCACTGGAAAAGATTCATACCGTATGAATCTAGCAGACATGCTCACTAAGGTCGTTCCTATAGAGAAGTTCAAGTTTTGTACAACTTCTCTGGGCTTGGTGATGGCATAAAAGAAGGACAGAGTGTGCACAAGAAGCGTTGATTGAAGCTATGATATGAGATAAGAGAAGAGGGCAGCAAGATACACGGTTGAAGATTGAAGGCATGGTTGAGATTGTTGATAGATGCCTTAAATGTGTCTGATTTTGGGTCTCTCGACTGATCGAGAGCCTGGCTTGACCAGTTGAGTGGGCCGCTCGACTAGTCGAGGCCTGTTCGACTCAAAGTCCAGCGACCTATGTTTTTTGGTGTCCGGGCCGCTCGACCGGTCAAAGCCCTTCTTTAACTAGTTAAGGGTTACACAGATCCTATGCAGACAACGTAAATTTGAGGCAGTTTCTAAACTTTTTCAAAGGAGGTGAATTAGTGGAGTTTCCTAAACCATAAATAAGGGTCCCTAGGGCTATTCTAAAAAATTCTAAGGCTTCCTAAAGGTATTATAAAGGGTTCTAGAGTTATCAAAGGGTGTATCAAGGGTGGGATTCGATATTGTTTGAATTGGGTAAGTCCTCTCTCTTTGTAATTTATACTTTCATAGTGGATTTCTGTCACTTTGTGCCGTGGTTTTTTTTGTCGAAAGGGTTTTCCACGTTAAATCTATTTTCTCTTGTGTGTGCTTGGTGCCATTGGATTGCCATCCTAGAACTAGATCTGTGTGATTCCATAGACCAAATCCCAATAGTTTTTAGTATGCATAATTAGCTTTTACTCTTTTTCATATATTGTCATAAAATACAGTGAGTTGACTTCATTTACCCCTAATTTTATAAATACGAGAAAAATTCTTATTTTTCTTCTATGCAAACTTGTTACATGTTTTTGGGAGATCTTAATCACTTGTACTCTATGCCCACCACAGGCAAATAATCGAAATTGTCGAAATGGTAGATTTAAATAATCAATATGGTGGACCATTAATGCTTTGTAATCTAGATCATTCAAATGTTGGATTTAAGTCATCTATATGGTGAGCCATCTAGGATATGCATGTGGTTCTAAACCATTAAATGCTGGATCTAACCCATCCATAATATGTGACTTAAACCATCCAAATGGACAATTTAGACCATTCATGTAGTGGGACAATAAAGGCATGTGTGCTTATAGATAAGCCACCCAAAATCATGAAGACTACTCTGTTGGATTTTAGTTGAATGACAAAATTAGAACCCGATTGACCTGGATAAGTATCATAAAACTAAACGGATCATATAGAGAGAATCCTTAAGATCTTTCAGAGCCAACTAACTGGACTGATGAGTTGGCACTAGGATTTCTTAAATAGGTAAAGTATCTCAAAAAATGTGAAAAGGTATCAACGAGACTTGAATTAGATTCCCACCGATGTAAAAAAGTCCATTTATCACCTGAGATAGCTCTTATCACCCAAAAAACCTAAAAATGCATAAAATTTTGCCATGTTAGCATTGAATTCCTGTTGATATAGTCTATAAAAGTACAACTTATTTCTCTCATTTCTCATAGATTTTTCCAAGGGCCTCTCATTCTTAGGGAATGTGAGAAGTGAAGGAGCGAGCTTGAGAGAGGAGGGGCCTTTTAGGTGAGAACTGGGCTTAAGGAAGCTGTGCGGGAGAGTCTCTAACTAAGTCGAAAGACTGCTAGTTTCAAGAAGAGTTCGTTCGCTTCGGGAGTAGGGTTAGAATTATGGATGCCCAACCATCTCTTTTCCCAAAAGAGTGTTTGATTTTCATCCTCTCTCACATCTCTTTAAGGCCACATCAACTTCCCATACAAATCATTCACATATCTTTCTTCTACTTCCTCTTCTTTCTTTTACTCTAGTTTTGGGTATCCTGATGTTGAGCAAAGCGACTTCATAGGCCAACTCTAGTTGTAGTTTCTTCCAAAGCCAGTGAACATCCCTAAAAATCTAAAATCCTCTAAAGTAGAGACCACACTTTGTAAGGGCAAAAAAGAGTGCCTTAGTCCTTCCTTTTATGTTACCAAGGCCCTACTCAGGATCTTCGGTCATAGACCAACTATAAGAGTTATTATAGTCAAGAAATTTTATGATTCTTTCGCCTAAAGGCGATTCTATAATTTCTAGTTACTTGTAGATTTTAAGCCACTTTTGGCTAGTAATGACTCCAAATTATATGCATTAATCTGTTCGAGTTAAAAACACACCCCACAAGGAAAATGTATTCTCAAACACCAAGTAAGTGAGTGCATCGTTGACATTGGAGCGTTCAAAAAATTGGCGACTACGTTAGGGATTTGGCTAGCCACTAACCAAGGCTCTATTATTTACCCTAAGGGTTGACAACCCTAAGTGCAGGGCTATAATGTAGTAATAACTTAATGAGATTGAGGTCGAATCCTCAGGGAATGAGAAACATTGTTTAGAACTAATCTAAAGTTAATAGTTTATCTGGGTTTTTAATCCAACAAGTTAAAAAGGATTTGAAAATAATAAAAATAAAAGACTAAGGATACAAGAATTTATTTATAATAATCATAATATCTCATTCATTTATTCAATGTATAACTTAATAGGAATCTAAGTCATATCCTATCTGATCAGAAGATAAATCTATTTAACTAACCATCAACACCAATATGAATATGGATTTGATTGAACGATTCTCTCATGAAGCACTCAAATCTCAATCGAAGAGAATTAAAAACATCTAAAGCACCCTTAGGTGACAATAGATTAATCAATTATATAGATTAAATCATTCTGTAATTCGGGCTAAATAATTATTAAATCGAAGCATTCATTGTACTCATAACGCAAAATAAATCTAGAAATAAACAACTCAAAGACTTCAGAGTAAATCCAAATAAATTTCAATCTACTATTATTATTCAAACCAATCTTATTAAATTAAATAAACTAAATATTGTAATTGAATTAAAAGTTCCATCCATTTGCCTTAGATAAGAGATTAGCCTAGCATGGCTAACATTCTAAAAAAATATATATAAACAACAAACTAGAGCTGAATGATAGAAGAAGAAGGACAGCTTCACAGAAGCTTGCCAACCCTAAGTCTTTCTCCCAAGCCCTAATTTGTGCTTTGGAAAGCCTAAAATAGTCCTTTAAATAAAAAAGAACTTACACTTACTTCATATTTATGCACTTATATTACTCTTCAATCACACAAATAGTCACCTTTGGTCGCACCAAGTCCAGTCGAAGATACATTCGGCTATAGTCGAATTTCATAAAGAAATATCTGAAGTATCTCTCTCCCTTAGGTCACCTTGAACTCTCCTTTGGTGGCACCAAATATAGCTTCGGTCGCACCTAAGTATTGAGCTAAATTTTCTTCAAAAATCACAATTTCTTATTGGATTGTTCTGTGCACATTCGGTCGGATTGAACTAACCTTAGGTGGGACCTAACAGTTTGTTATTTCTGTTATTGCATTGTATGATTTTTCAGTCTTTTCGTCATCCTCATTTGTTTTCTTAGATTTTTGGCATGAAAATTCTTTATTAATGACCTCTAAATGTCCTATTCTTCATCAATCATTCTTTTGAGCTTTAATTCCTCATTTAAGCATGTATTCTTCTTTAGGTCCAAAATCTCCTCATACGAAGAAACTTGTATAATTATATCGATTTAACACTTAAATAATGTAATTGAGAGGAAAAATATGCAACATTTAGGCATTATCACACCCATATCCAGTATTTTGCTAGTCCTGAGCAAAACATGCAAAAAATATTTTGAAACTAAATGAATAATTTTCCTATAAACTTAAACAATTCTAAAAACAATTCATATAATAGAAGTCTAAAATTCATTAATAGATAACATGCTTCAACTTAAACTCTAGTAATTGGTAAATACCCTAATCAAGTTCAAAGTTTTAATCCTATAATTAAAAAAATTCTAAACATTAATTTCCATGAGTGCATAGTGGAATTTAGACTTAACACAACTAAAGTTTCATTTATTTAGTTTCATGTTAACATTGATAATGAAAAGAAATATTGAGGATAGCCAAAATCTAAACTAAAACTTGTTTTATAGTTCAAAACTCTACTCTTTTAGCTTTTGATTTTTCCATCAATGGCTTTCACACTATTTCAATCTTTTTTTTTTTTCACAACAGTCCTTTCATGAAACTTTGATAGGTAGCCTTTTCAATGACAACTATTTTTTAATCTGGTATTACTTTTTTCTTCATTGAACATGATGGACAAATTTTTCAGGTTTGGTTCTTATCATTCTTAATAATCATTTAGTAACAAACTTAAACTTTAATGCGTACGCTAGATGTGACATGTGAAATCATAACTTAATTAATGTTTAAGACTTCAAATTCAAAAATTAATGAATTCTATCAAATAACTAAAATCTAGGCTTAAAAAATCCTCAATATTAAGTATCTTATCATTCCAATCTCTGGATTATCTTCAAAATCACTTAAATATAAAGAAATTTTTAAAGATTTATTTTTATTTTTTAGATAAAAAATTAAAAAATTCAGCATACAAATTCGATGAATTTATAAACGAAACCCACCCTCAACCTAAATTCTACATTGTCCTCAATGTATAAAAATATGTAATAACCATAACATGAGAGCAACGAGAATAAAGATGAGTAGATAAAATGTACCTGAAGGGCGACAACAGATAAGTGCTAATGTGAACTTTCTATCAATTGATGTTTTAATAACTAAACTAACTAATAAAGCAAACTAATCTTAAGAAAGAAATAAATATCTAAATCTAAACTATCAATCATCTAGAGATCCTTTACCAAGTATGACAAATTTCTTAGTAGGCTTTTCAATAAGATCATTGGTAAACCTACCACTATAAAAAAAGGAGCAAAAGCTATGGAATATTGGGATATTTTGCTATGAATATAAATCATGGCTAACTTTACATTGTATTTGAATACTGCTAATACTCCCATCCTTTTTTATTTCTTTCCATCTCAAACTGTCACGCCCCAAACGCATAAACTGGACTCACGAAATTTTTGATCACTGAATCTGGTGCTGATAGCCTCTGTAGTACCCTATTCTCAGCTCCCAGCGGCCATATGCCAGATTCTGATCCTGGGATCCTACAAGGAGGATTTTTTAACGTACATTTAACTCGTAATAAGCATAACCACAAGTTTACCCAAATCATAAAGGTAACATCATCATCACATATCCACTAATATAAACATTTGAATACAGTGCTAAAAGGGAAATACATATATCGAAAATCAAAGCTCCAGAAGACGGTTGCACGCTCCAAGCTCAATGCTGCTGCGACCTAACGCCACCTACATCATCTATCATCCATAAGCTTATAGAAAGCTTAGAGGGTAGTGTAAGTGTGTGCACATGACGAGTGTCAAGTATTTAATATGATACCATAATCATATAATGTTAGAATACTACTAAGATCATGAATCATTCGATATTAGAGTAAACAAAAACATACTGGTAAGTTCATGAATGCTATCAGCCGTACCAAGGCTATGTGATGTAAGCCATGAATGCTAACGGCCATATCAAGGCTATGTGATGCAAAAACATAATAAGCCGATATCATATACTGAGGATGTAATGCAATATGCAAATCTTGATGAGTCCACGAATACTGAAATATGAAATATGCGGTGCGAATGAAATGACCAAGCTAGAGCGTGAAGTTGGGATGACAGTACGTAGTATTGCAGGCTACGGGGTCCATCACAAGGGACTTCTATCCAAACTAGTCCCATACCTAAATGTGGATAGTCAAACATAATGTGGTAAACTCTTGATCTCAAGTTAGTCGCATACCCCAACCGAAGTCCTGGCCATTGTGAAGGTACACATAACAAATACTTGCACACCACCAGCTTGAGTGAATAGTGAATGAATGGATGAATGAGTATGCAACTCCTGCTCAATAAGTCCACATATCAGTATTATACATCTTTAAGATAATCACCGGAGTCTATTACACTCTATGCTAGCTTGCCACCCCTCTCCGAATGCATAACTGGGTAAGTGGAATTGACCTCACTATCCGCCTACCAATATTGGGCCTGACTCGTCGATAGCGGACCCATTCCTCAAACTGATCAAACTCAACCTAGATATTACTCTCTCACTCAGGAAGGTAAGGTCACACCCCTTCCCAACCAACCACGACATAGTGGAAGACGCGGCCTATTGATATACGGCCCTCATGCCCTCATATATATCCACTCGATCTACACGTGGGGGGTCTCCTGAACACAGAGGTTTAGGGATTTTCACCTAGAGACATCTATGGTACACGTATGCTAGAACCAAACATTTTTGGTGTCCTATCTAGCCATCCACGATGTGCTTGTGGAGGCCATGACCTTGATGCCACTAGGGCCTACAATAGTCATATCACAAAATGCGAGATGCATGAGTCATACAATCCAGTCATACATCAATCCTGCGCATAACATGTGGTCATGTGGGATGACTCCGCCTATCAGGGAGTCTCATAAATAACCTACCTTATGGCATATCCAATGGTCAACCACATCTCATAACAAACATGTAGATGATGCCTATGGGCATGTATCATGATGCTATGCTGAGCATGTTGTAAGATGATGGTGTACTCTCCTCATATCAAGGATGGGCCTAGATAGCCTACTCATAACAAGAATGGACCTCACAATGGGCCAAATAGAAGGTCACAATGTGGAAATCTAACTATTATTGACTATCAATGTAGACATTTAACCAACATCGCTCCAAGCAGTGGCCCACATAAATATCATTACATACATTATAGTGAAATCACACATTATATCGGTCCGTACATTCATCGCATTGGGCCTTACTCAAGGGCCACATATACACCACATCGAGCCTCATCATACGGGCCACAATACATCACAATGTGCCACAAATACATTATAATGGGCCACATACCTGGGCCTAATACACATCATAATAGGCCTCATGACATGGGTCTAAGATACATCACAATGGGCTGTATGACAAGGGCCTAACATATATCATAATGGGCTGCATGACATGGGCCTAATACACATCATAATGGGCTGCATGACATGGGTCTAATACACATCATGATGAGCTGCATGACATGGGCCTAATATACATCACAATGAGCCGCATGACATGGGCCTAATACACATCATAATGGGCTGCATGACATGGGCCGCACTAATGGGCCTCATATGCATCAAGTGGGCTACACCATTGAGCCTCATGTACATCACATTGAGGTGGGCCCTATACACATCATTTGGGCCTCACGTGGCAACCAAAACAGTTAGACGACATGGCTGTGAAGTACATCAAAGTGGGTCCCACTGCCTGGATGGTGAGAATACAATGCATACATCATGGTGGCCCACACCTGTCCAATAAACAGAATGGATAGCGTAGTTGAAAATATATAAATTCAAGGTGTGGTCCACGGCACACCGTCCGGACAGACGGTGTGGAATACACTATAAAAATTAAGATGGGTCCCACCTGCCCACACTTGTCACATGTATGGAGTGGGCCCACTCCATCAAACAGATGGATGGTATGAATAAAAAACATACGTCTAGGTAGGGCCCCACCGTCCAGACAGCTAGACGATGTGAAATATAAAACACATACATCTAGGTAGGGCCCCACCCCACACGTGCAACAAGTGTGGGAGGGTCCCACCCTCCTGAAAAAGGGACGACGAGGATTGGTATTTCACATACCGCCTGATCAAACCCCTGAACTTGCGAGCGTCAACATAGCAGCATCAAGGTGGGGGTCCACACGTGGCCAAACTAATGGATGGCTGGATAGAATACATGCCTTAAGGGGCCCACCTTCCCTGATAAATGGACAGCTTAGGTTAACAGATACATCACGGTGGCCCACACTACTGACGTCAATCAACAACTGCAGCTACTAAGACCCACCGTTTGGATGGACGGTGTGGATGTAAAATACATTCAACATGGTGGGGTCCCACTGCATGGACGATGGAGATAAAACCCATAAATCATGGTGGGCCCTCCACATTGCAGGTGAACGGCTTGCACGAAACACACGCGCACGGTGGCCAGGCATTGTCCAAGCTAGTCCCACACCGTTTAGATGGTTTGAACGGTGTGGATGAAACAAATATATCACTGTTTAGCCCTACAGTACCGTCCAAGCCGGTCTAGCAGATGGACAGCTAGATACACACATATATTGAGGTGGGTCCTCATGACTATACGGCGTGGATCAAGTGGGCCACACTCATTATCATCTTCAGCATAAAAGAAAAAGGGAGAAGAGAAAGAGAGAGAATGGTGAAAATGGGAGGGACCTCGCTACTATGGGCCCCTCCTAGATACAAAACATACATCAAGATGGGTCCCACCATAAGTGGGCCCTAAAATCATTAAAACTAAAATCTATGAACACCCACCATTCTTGCTTCTTCTTGGATAAATGACAAGCTAAGCTCCTAGGCTACCACTTTGATGGAGGATGATGGAGATTGGACAGTGGAGATGGGAGATGAGGGGGTAGGAAGATGGGCCACACCTAGCTTCTCTCCCATGGAGCTAGCTTTGATGGTGGGTTTCTTAGGAAAGTGAGAGAAAGAGATGAGAGAGAGAGGTTGTAAGAGAGAAAGAGAGATGGGTGAGTGATGGGTGTACTTGACATGTATGGGTGGAGAGAGAGAGAGAGTTAACTTTAGGGGTGGGACACGTACTTGATTGATGGGATTGATGGGACATGCTCTCTTGGGTTTTGCAATGCGCGATGTTTTTCTCGAACTGAACGCAGGCCCACATCTCCTGGCCCAAGTATCATTTTAGCGCATGAGACACGGCTTCAGAACCGCGGTGACGGCGGGTCACAAGGATACAAGTCTCGGGTTGAGCCGACTTTGGAATACGGGATACGATTCAGGATCGTTGATGTTTTATTTAAACCAACCTGATTTAAATGATTTTAAACTTACAAGTATATGAATCAGATGTAGATACGATACATATTACGAGATCGTTCCTACGAGGACTGGTTGTCACAATTTTAATTTTATGATTCTTCTTAACTAATCCAACAAATATTTGAGCTAATGATTAAGTAAACTAATGAAAATCAATGTAAAATAACTGAGAGTAATAAGAAAAATTTAATCAAGGAGAATACTAAGACTTTTGAATCCACCTCTAATTATCCTGACCCTTGTTTTACCTGTTGATTCACCCTAATTCAGATTGATATAAATTTATTAAATAAAGCACACTCTATGTCATTGGTCGAGTACACAAAACGTGTAATCCCTTAAAGCATACAGATCACATCTTTCCATCCATGGTCAGGCATGGAGAGATGTAGATCCCTATTTCTTTCTCTATAAGAAACATGTTCATGGTTAGACATAAACACTTAGAATAAGATTCCAAACAACATCCACATCTAGACTTTGGTTAAGCTCATAGAATGGAGAAGTACGGAGTTTTCAGTTAAGCACACTAGAGAAAGAAACAAACCAATCAAATTTAGATAAAATCAACAATAAACAAGAGTCATTCAAATTAGGGGCTTCATCTCAACCCTATCCAAGAAAATTTAGTAATCCACAAATTTAAATAAATAGAAAGAAAAATAAAATTTAAAAGCTAAGAACATCCCCCTTCTTCCTTCCTCTCTCTCTCTCTCTTCTCTTTCCTCTCCTCTGGATCTGCCCTCTTTTCTGCCCTCCAAAAACTCTTTTTATAGTTACCAGGGGCGGTGGAGAGTTGTCGCAGCAGTTGCACATGCGTAGCGAAAGCCTTTTCGCAGCAAACTTGAGTGCCTTCAAACTTGCCACTTTCCTCTCTCAATTTTTAAAGAAACATCATCTCTTAGGACGTTTTTGAGTGCTCTACATGATGGACGATTTAGATCTGTCCTATGATCAAAGATGGTGGGCCACAACTGCCTGAAAGTCCAGATTTCACGGACGTGCATAAGCTTTCGCTCGTACAATGTTGCGATAATTGGTGGGCCCCACAGAAGTGTTTTTGGGAAAATCCACCCTGTGCATTGGATTCAGGACAAAATTTCAGTCAAGTATGATTGATTTTGAACGTCCATTGACGCGTCCCAGAGAAGAAATCACACTAAAATCAATTTGGAACATTGCAGGGTAGCTTGTTTGCGGCATCTGTATCGCACACGTGTGTATGCATGGGTGAAAAGTATTAGCATGGTTTTGAAGTTTTCAAGCCCCTCTACCATATGGATGGATTGAATCATCCGTACGGGCCATAATGGTGGCCCACTAGCATCCGTAAAATAGACGCAGTCCATCCGTTACGAAGGAAGAAGGAAATTTCCTTCTTTCCTTTTTTTTTTTCAGTCAGAGACGGTCAAATCGTCTCTGTATTTGCCGTGCACGGCTAGTGCACCTGTGCATAATGCACATTCTGTTCAGGTGGGGTCCATTGCAATGTTCTTGAGAAATCTAATCCATCCATTTAATTGGTATCCCCATTTAAGGTGTTGAATCCAAAGTTGAGGCATATCCAGATAGCAGGTGGGCCCCACTTAATGAATTTAAGGGCTGATCTGGCCGTTGGGCCACTTCCTGAGATATCTAATGGCTGAAATTTTATGTGTATGGTTAATTTATGGCCCCCAGGGCATGTATGAAGTTTCGAGCCAATCGGATGGTGGAAACCATGTGATCTTGCATTCTGCACCAATTTCGAGCCTCTTTAATGTGAACGACTTGATTTTCATGGATCCGTAGCATATAAATCCGTCAATCTTAGTCCTCTAGAATCCGTCCCTTACTCTGATGACTTCAGAGTGTCAAAGCCATGCTTTTATTACTCTTTTTTAGTTAACGCTCCTGATTACTCCCTGCAACAAAAATACAATTAAAATATGACATTAAGCATTATCATGTACGTGAAATCAGGTAATAATTAGGGTCTGATATACAATATTCAACCCTTATCAATCGTGGATAAACACTGGCTACAGATCACGGGTCACTGAAATTCGACTGGGAGGACCACGGGAGTCTAAAGAACGGTATGGTTTAGGATACGGGTCTTACACAAACCCTAACAATCCCAAAATCCCCCCTATTTCCCTAACCCTCTGTGGTTCCCTCTCCCTCTTTTGATTTCACCATCTTCATGTTCTCAATCCTCAAAAACACTAAGGGATCTCCCTCTCCTCTTGTTATCTCATGCGCCCTCTCCTCTCCCTCTCTCCCCTCCCTCTCATTCCTGAAATTGCGGTTTGACCATTACTGTAGTAGAAGTATGAAATTGGACAAAGTGTCCTAGGGGGGTGAATAGGACTTTACAGAATTTATACCAATTTAAAATCCTAATCCCCTAATCTTGAATTAATTTACAATTAATCAAGATGTGCCAATCTTAACTCCAAAGGCTTCCAAGCTAAGTAGAGGATCTAATCAATAGACTACTCAAGTTATATAATTTAAGTGACTTATCTATGTAAGATTGTGTATATGAGTGTGTGTGGAATGTGATTCCTATTAATCTAAAACATTCATGTAATCATGCATCATATTTAAACATTTAAGATAATCATAATTAAATGAGTGTGCAAATAGCAATCCCAAACATGATCATATATAGTGGTTTGACTACATGCCTACTTCACTCCCGGCAGACACACTCAACCCATGAGTGTACAGGATATTACTAACGGAAGTTTCCAATCAGGTTCACCTTAAACCTTTACAACCTACACATGGTTAACACTAGGACCTACACAAAGTTCCTATAGATACTTACACATGGTAAACCGTCCTACACAAGGACTCAACAATTTATGCCCAGCACATGAGAAAAGGTTCTGTACAAGAACCTAGGTTTAGGCCACACAGGCTAAGGTTCTACACAAGAATCTAAACGTATTCTCCTGTCAGAGGCCTCCACTGAGGTCTTGGTAAATTTGAGATACAACCTGGGACCCGATCCTACACAGGGAATGATCTTCAGGATCTCTGGACTATAATGACTTACTTGTAAGTAGGTGAGCCCTGTTCAACACATGATGAAGATGATCTTCCTTAATGATGGAGAGTCTTCAGCTCCCTTAATGTGCAACACTTGTAGACGCTCCAATATAAGTAGCTGGGGCTGGGTTAAGGTATTTGGTGGAATCTACTCTAATGAATGTGGATTTTTAAGAGACAGAGAGATTTCAGGGTTTGTACATTCAAGGGATTCCAGCGTAATGATTTGCCATTAATTAAGTTGCTGGAGGATCCTTGAATGGTGAAGTTTATTCTCCAATCCAACGATTGAATATTAAATGATTACATTTAAGAAAGGATTGAAGGATGAACTCCCATGAGAAAAAGGTTTATGATGTTAGGTACGAAATAACTCTCTCAGAGCTCACTCTTTTTCTCAATACTAACTCTGAAAATGGCCTTCTAGATATAAAGGTAAAAATTCCAAGGTAATAAAATGGGCAGAGTCTTTCTACGTTTGGTGTCATCAAAGGTCACCTTCGATGTCATGGAATGTTAGTTCGATGACATGGGATTTTGTTAACAAATGTTCATAGCTTGTTGGACACTTTCTTGCCTTTGTTCGATATCATCAAACGTGATTCGATGTCATCGAAATTTGAATTTCGATGTAATCAAATCTAGTTCGATTCCTCGAATATTTAAGTGATTTTTCTCTAGAGTTTGCTGGACATTTTCATGTCCTTTTTCAATGTCATCGAATCGAGTTCGATTCCTCAAAATTTCAAGTGATTTTTCTTCAGAGCTTGCTGGACATTTTCTTATCCTTTTTCGATGTCATCGAACATGATTCGATGTCATCAAAATTTAAATCTCGATGTCATTGAATCGAGTTCGATTCCTCAAATTTTCAAATCAATTTTAGTTTGAGCTTGCTGGACATTTGAAGACACTTATTTGATGTCATCGAGTTACATTCGATGTCATCAAACATGAATGTTCGATGTCATCGAGCCGTGTTCGATGTCATCGAGCCGTGTTCGATGTCTCGAAGTTTTGGTCCAAAATGTTATGTGGTTGCTGGACATCCCAAGTCACTTATTCAATGTCATCGAGTCACATTCGATGTCATTGAGTACTGTTTGATGACTCGAAGAAGGTAAAAAACTTAACAACATGTCATATAATTTTCCAACTTAGTTTTCTATTACCTAATCTATCAAAACATATTTTCTTGTTGGTTTTTGAGTAGATTAGAGTGTTTTTTTTTTTACTGAGGATTCTCTACCTAAGTTGTTTTGGTCATGAGATGTGAGGTTTAATTTACCTTTGAAGATCTTGATCCATCTACTTTGTTGAGTCTGCATCTTGTAGTTCTTTTATATGGGGTTCATTAAAATGACTGACTCAACCTTCACATTAATTGACAAACAAGGGCACTTTCAATCTCCCTCTTGGTCAATTATGTGACAAACACCTAGAATACTTGAAATAACAAACTAAATTATGTGTACAAATCTTTACATAAATTTACAGATTTGTATTCTAAAAACTGAACAATTACACACTTGAATTGCTTGAGCTGCTGCTCCCCCTATCATCCTGCATCACCATTCATTTTAACCATACACCGATAGGAACATAATGGTGGGATTCTTCTCCCCCTTTTTGTCAGTCATTGGCAAAGGGTTAGTAAACATTAAAAGATCATCGTATGACTGAAGTTGAAGCATTTAAAGTACATAGGAGAAATAATATAGAGGAAGCTTAATTTTTAACACCATAATATGTATCATCATTAAAGCAATGCCCAAGCTTATTCCAAGAATATCATCCAAAAAGTATGTAGCCCATCCATGGGTAGTATAAAAAAGTATAGTATGCAAAGAAAATTAGTGATCATCACATACACACACGAGCTTAAGGCATCCAAAAAGATATATATTCCCTAAGATCAACATATCAACACATGTATGCGATGAACAAAAAATTATGGAGCAGGGCCTGCATCATGAGGAACTGTAACGTCATGGCGACAAGTTAATATATCAAGGATTTGCTATGCTCTATGTTGCAAGGTTGTGACCATCTACTCAATTTCAAAGAGTCAGGTTTCACATTGGCCAATTTAATCTTCCATATCTGATTGGCCGTTGAGAAGATGTCTGGTGAGATCATTTTTGTGGGAAAACTTATAAGTACCAACAGAGTCTGGACTGTGCAGAGGTATAGGGGTACGACAGGAGTCTCTGGGAATCAGTATGGGATTATGCTAGGCATCTTCTTTGCCTAAGGTCTGACCAGTTGGACTGGGTGGATATACGTTTCCAATCACATTAAGACTACGTATAGTTTCGTGATTGAACCAAGCACAAGGGTACTTGGAATTGAACGAAGGCAGCAATCCCATAAATTTTGAGATCTTACAAATACGACACGGTAATGGAAGTGTTGCAAGATGCACTCCTTTGACAAGATGAATTAACTGTTGTAGGAGAAGAGTAGGTAAACATACTTGAATCCCTCGATGGACATCATATAGAATGTTGAGTACATAGGGAGAGAGCTCATTGCCAGTTACTTAACAAGGATAGACATTTGTACTAAAGATGTTGTGAAGTACTTTGAATGTTGGGTCTAGATACCTAGCATGGAGAAAGTTTCCCTCATTTCTGGATATTGGTGATCCATTGCATAGAGCTCGAGTCACTTCACCCCAAAATGCTAGTGAGTTTAGATTACGATTAGTCACTGGGATACAAGTTACTTCCAGACCCAAGTGACGACCTATCAGCATAGGGGTGACGCGCTTGGTCTGGTTCATGAACATGATACTGATGGATGGGGGATCATCTCTAATAGTGTGGCAAGAGCTTAAAAAGTGATGTATTAGGTCATATTGAAACTCGCCACCTAGATTGACTATATTGTACCATCCATTCATCCTTAGAAGTAGATCAACCCCATAGGGTTCGATGCATGAACTAATGACAATCCACTCAACCATTGTTTCTTTTTCCCAAGATAGGTCTTTGGAAGGAGAAGAGATGAAGATATGCTTGTGTCTCTTGGTTTTCTGGCATTTGGAGGACTCACCTTGCGTAGGAGCCTTATCTTTATCTTTAGCCATTGTTCAAGAAAAAGACAAAAATTTCTAGGAAAATAGTAGAAATCCTAGGAGGAAAGACACACCCAAATCCAATCTATTGTAGAGAATAGAGTGGAAGGGAGGATGATTTACCAAGATGGATGTTGATTTGATCCCAAGACAACCCCCCCCCCCCCCCCCCCCCCCCCCCCTCGTCATCAAAGGATCATTCAAGTCATCAAATGAGACATTGAAGTAAGAGTTTTATAATTTTTGAATGCTTAGAATAGATCAAGGAGATGTACAAAATAATATACCTACTTATCAACTTGTACACTCAAAAAAATTTATATAAAAGGATATTAATCAAAATTATAAACATATCTTATGTTTATGTTCAAAAAGAATTTGAAGGCTTAAAATCCTCAAATATATCATTAAGAACTCCTAGAACATAAAATATATCATAGCACACATATTCCAAGGGGTTTGTGAACTATCTCTCACACCTCGTTTCTTTCAAATTGTTGGAGCTCATCTTGTATAGTCGTAATCCAAAATTCATCTTGGAGAGCTTCTATAACATTCTTAAGCTCATTTTTTGAGGTGAAGCACAGATGACTGTAAATACCTTCACATTGAGATTGAGTTTTCATACTAACATTAGGATCCATTTGTAATGATTTGATTGAGGAATGATCCTTAATGAATGATATGTTACTCAATGGCTAAGGTTCAAGTGGAGATGAAGGTTTGATATTATATTTACCTATAATGCATGGATCCACATCATCCTTTATATTAATTGAAGAACCAGATTCATTAGGAGATAGGTCATCAACAATCACAATAGAAGTTTCTTATGTAAGTGTCCTCCTTTATTTTTGGGGTCTCTTTGCCATCTTCTGCAATTCTTTAAATGACATTGAGTTTTTCTCGAAGAAGTGCTTCTGGGGTAATCATCTACTACTACCAGATAGTGTTCCTTTTAGGTTCTGGTAGTGTACATGCCCAAGTGTTTGATGCCATGACTTGGCTTCATTATTTAGGGCCATGCGGTATCAGGTAGATGAATCATTCTCCCTACTACTTTTAATTATGTAGTAGTTGTCACTTATGTGAAGACCTTTCATAATAAGTTTTCCTATGAGTTCTGAGATCTTGCACACATTTTTGGAGAATGTGACCATATGTTCTTTATCACAGATTTGTGAGATACTAAGAAGATTATGTTTTAGCCCTTCTACACAAAGAACATTTTTAATCTTGGACAATCCAGGGCCAACTATTGTTCCTTGCCCAATTATCTTGGCGGGGAGCTCCCATCTCCAAATGTAACTGACCCACCATCAAATTCTGAATAATCACAAAAATGGGTTTGGTTAGCTGTCATGTGTCTGTGGTAACTGCTGTCAAGATACCACTTAGAGCTATTGCCTACCTTAATAACTTCTAGGCAATTGTTCTTATTTTTTACTATCCATTTAGTGACAATTTTTCTTAGAGAATGTGCTTTGTCTTCACCATGGGCTTCTTTGGATTTTTCAGGCAACGAAACCAGATTCCCTTTTTTCATCAATTCTTTGGTTTTCTGATTCAGTTGAGCCACTTTATTTAATAACTCCTCCATCCTTTTTGTCATTTTAGGTGAAGTAGGATGTTTCCTTCCTTCATTTGGTATGTATTTTGAAGGACTCTTGATATTCTACATTATTCTTCAGGTTAATTTAAATTTACCAGAAAAGTTCAACCCGGAAGTGGAGTGAGGCCTACCAACTGTAAGACATTCAAACTTGTAATGTCCAAAGTCTCCACATGAATGACAGATAGCAGTGTCCCTTGTGTTGCTTCTAGATGCAACATTTTTCTTAGTCACAGGTGCTACAGGAAGGGGGTTAGATGTGCAACTTTCATATCTCAAGCGTCTCTTATCCTTCTGTGTTCTTCCCATCCCTAGAAGTCTCTCTAGTTTTTCACTACTTTGGGAGAACCTATAACTAAGTTCGACAGATTGCTTTGATTTTTCTACATCAAAAATAAGTTTATAATTTTCATTCTTTAGATGCATATTCTCAGATTCTAAGTGCTCAATCTGTTTATTTAATTTTTGTGTTTCAATTTTGAGGGATGATGCTGTCCTTTCAAGCTTGTCATTTTCCTTACGGTATTGTTGAAGATCATTTATCAAGCGGGTATTGATCCCTAGGTTTTATATAGATCTTTTTGCAACTATTTGTTTTTGTTATTAGCAATACCCAATTTTTTAAGGACATTAATGCTATGGATATAAATTTTGTCATAAGCATCATAAATTTTATCCTTTTCTTCTTCTTCTTCTTCATCATCATCATTTGAGGTGAGTGTCTCTTTGGCTTGTGGTTCATCCAATTCCTCATTGTCCTTTGAATTTGGAATGATAGTAGAGGTGAAGGTCATAAGTATTTTTAAAAACTTTTGGTCTCCATGACTTTCAGAATTGCTGGATTTAGAATTTGATTCATCAATGTCATCACATGTGGCTACCATAACCTTTCCTTTTATCTTCTTAGTAGGACATTCAATGGATAAATGCCCAAATTTTTGGCAATTGTAACATTGAGTCTCTTTAGACTTTCTGAAAGGTTTTCTTATATGGAATTTGTTGTCCAAGTGTTTGCCTTTGTTGTTGTATGGTCTACCACGGTTCTTGTTAAAGAATATTTTGAACCGTTGAGCCAAGAGAGCCACTTCCTCATCATCATCTTCTTTGTTACTTTCCTCTTCCTCAATCATGGTTATGTTTTAGAGGCCTTGAGGGCATTACTTTTGGATTTTGTGGGTGGTTTGAAGTGTAGTTCAAAAGTTTGTAGTGAACCTACTAGTTCTTCTGCTTTCATTTCATCTATTTTTTTGCATTCTTCAATGGTTGCAACCTTGGAGTTAAAATGTTCCGGTAAGGACCTCAGAATTTTCCTATAAATTTTAGATACCAGGATTTTCTCTCCCAATCCACGCATGGAGTTACAAATGATGTTCAGATTTTTGAAGAACTCTATAAAGGTCTCATGTTCTTCCATCCTGACGATGTGTTCAAATTGTGATGTTGAAAGTTGCAACTTTGATCTTCTTACTATGCTAGTTCCTTCATGGGTTGTTTCTAATAAATCCCATGCTTCTTTTGATGTACCACACATGCTAATCTGATTGAAAACTTCTTGTGATACTGCAAAATAAATACCATTCATAGCTTTGACTTCATATGTTTTCTTTTCTTTGTCATAAGTTGTCCACATCTGGGTCCTTAATCTTTCTTGGGTGGTAGACTCTCAAGAGTTTCAGCACCCGGTCAAGGGTTCGAGTACCCATAGGTGTGAAATTCCACTAGTGTGAGTGTGTGGAGTGTGTGTGTGCGTGTATTAAAAAAAAGAGTAGTCCACATCTCTTTATATTTGGGTTTGGTGATAGTTGTGCCATTATTGAGTACACCTGATCAGTTGGTAGCACATATCCATTTTCAACTATTTCCCAAACATCATGATATAGAGATTGCAAAAAATAATGCATTCTAGCTTTCCAATATGCATAATTTGAACCATCAAAGACAAGAGATCTAGAAACTGATGATCCCTCTCCTTTGGCTGTAATTTCTCAACTTTAGTAAAAATCTCTCTCTAGGTTGTTAAACCCTTAAGAGGAACCCACTCTGATACCAATTGAAATTGCAGTTTAGACCGCTACTGTAGTAGAAGTATGGAATTGGTCAAAGTGTCCTGGATGGGGGTGAATAGGACTTTGCAGAATTTATAACAATTTAAATCCTAATCCCCTAATATTGAATTAATTTACAATTAATCAAGAAGTGTCAATCTTAACTCCAAAGGCTTCCAACCCAAGTAGAGGATCCAATCAATAGAATACTCAAGTTATATAATTTAAGTGACTTATCTATATAAGATTGTGTATATAAGTGTGTGTGGAATGTGATTCCTATCAATCTAAAACATTCATGTAATCATGCATCATATTTAAACATTCAAGATAATCATAATTAAATAAGTGTGTAAATAGCAATCCCAAACACGATCATATATAGTGGTTCGGCTACGTGCCTACTCCACTCCCGGCGGACGCACTCATCCCATGAGTGTACCGGACTTTACTAACGGAAGTTTCAAATTAAGTTCACCTCAAACCTTTACAACCTACACAAGGTTGACATAATGACCTACACAAGGTTCCTATAAATGTTTACACAAGGTAAATTGTCATACACAAGGACTCGACAATTTATGCCCTACATAAGAGAAAAGGTTTTATACAAGAACCTAGGTTTAGGGCACACAGGCTAAGGTTCTGCATAAGAACCTAAACGTATTCTCCCATTGGAGGCCTCCATTGAGGTCTTGGTAATTTTGAGATACAACGTTAGACCCAATCCTACACAAGGAATGATGTTTAGGATCTCTAGACTCTAATGACTTACTTGTAAGTAGTTGAGCCCCGTTCAACACATGATGAAGATGATCTCCCTTAATGATGGAGAGTCTTCAGCTCCCTTGAACCGCAACACTTGTAGATGTTCTAATATAAGTAGTTGGGGCTAGGTCAAAGTATTAGGTGGAATCTACTCTAATGAATGTGGATTTTTAAGAGACAGAGAGATTTCAGGGTTTGTGCATTCAAGGGATTCTAGCATAATGCTTTGTCATTAAGTTGTTGCAGGATCCTTGAATGGTGAAGTTGTAAGTGCTATGATTTCATATCCCTTTTGTTGTCAAATTTTATTGTGTCAAAGCCTGTATCTATGTATTGTATGTCTTGTGTTTTATGTTTGAAGTCTAGTCATTGCAATCAAGACATGTCAAGACATCGCATTTCAAGACAAGATCTTAAAAGAAGAAAGTTTTCAAGTCTTGGAAAAAGAAATCAAGAATAGAAGTTTTCAAGGTTGCATGTTTAAGATTTGATAAGTTCAAGTTTACTAGAAGACTTTTTCAAGTCAAGATCAAGTTCATGAAGGCCTACTACAAGTTTTGTATATTCACAAGCTTCTCTTAAGGGTCATCTGAGAGAACAGACTTTCAATGTCCACCTCACTTTTAAGGTTTGTTTGACCTTAGATTGACCTTAGGATGGGTTTTACTGTAGGTTATTCTGGATACATAACTCATATACTTTATTATGCTTATTTGGAGTGTTCTAAGCCCAGTCCTAGGGACTTCAAGACCAGTCCTAGCTTTGCTACGACCAATCTTAAGTTTTTCAGGACCAGTCTTAGGTGGTTGAAGATTTTTGGATCTTTCTGGCTGTCCTACGACCAGTCCTGGACATCCTACGACTAGTCCTGTGAGTTCTACGACTCATCCTTCGACCAGTCGTAGCCCTACGACTCAAACTCCAGCAACCATTTTTGGGGTCCTACGACCGGTCGTAGGTGTCTCACGACCAGTCGTAGGTGGCCCACGACCGGTCGTAGACCACCCAGGACCGGTCGTGGAACTGAAAATCTTATCCCGCGGAAATCTTTCGAAAATATTTGTTGCTACGACCAGTCTTAGGATCCTAAGACCAGTCGTAGATGAGATTTTTCTGGCTATAAATGGTGTACGAACTTCAGAGTTTTAGCACTTTAAATCAATTCTATTCAAGCATTCTTTAGGCTATTCTCTGAGATAAGTTTGTGTTTATTTTAAGCTATATTGTGCTTATTTAATATTCCTTTTGCTAGCTTATTTTTATTTGATTTTGATCTACATTCCAATCTTATTAGAAACGGGAAATTTCTGATATTCCTGCTTCTTGGATTCAAAATCAAATAGATCTAGCCCATTTGATCTAAAATCAATTAGACTTAGAACCATTCTTAAAGTGAGTATTGGACTTTGAACGTCGAATCGAACTTCTACTCCGATTGGTTCTACCGGGCTTCTTCAAAAGGTGATTCAGGTATTTTACATGTTTTGTAATTTACTTTCTCTGGTTTTTGTTTGAGATTCGCCAGAAAAATCTCATTTTAATGGTTATCTGAGGAGAGCTAGAAAACTTAGATTGTAGGGTTTTTGGATTGTGTAAGCCCGAGATCAAAGACACAATTGTGAAGGTTTTAGGTGAACCTGTGAAACCTATTTTGATAGTGCATGCTAATATCCCCTGTGTGTGGATATTAGGAGTGGAGTAGCAATCTGTGTGGCTGTTGGATAACAGTTGGTATACACACAGGCGAACCACTATATATCGTTGTGTTGTGGATGTGCTTCATTCTTTCATTCCTTTATTCATTCAGTTTTGTGGTTTGTGTTTGTGGATGAATGTTGTAATCACTTCAAGCAAGTGTGGATGAATGTTGTAATAACTTAGGATTTATTTTCCGCAAGTTATTTTGATTTCATTCTTATTGTTCCTCTTTGGTTTGTGATACTAAGGACGTTCTGGAAATAAGGTTATGCTACCTTAAACCTCTGGTTTTTGGTGTAAGGTTGTCCTTAGAACTGATAAAGTATCAATCTCTTTATTTTAGGATATTGTGATTATTTTATATTCAGCATTGTGCTTTAAATCTTTTATTATTCCGCTGTTATTAGTTTTATTTGGCATTGCCCTATTCACCCCCCCTCTAGGGCATATAGCTAGGCCCTTTCAAGTGGTATCAAAGCCTAATAGCTCATGCTTATTGTTTATTTATTGGATTTATTTCTTGAGCTAACGATCTAAGCTATATTAAGATGTCAAATTTTGATAGCCTATCAGTCACTAGGCCACCACCCTTTAATGGCACAAACTATGCCTATTGGAAAGCCAGGATGAGGATCTTCCTGAAATCCTTGGATGAAAGTGTGTGGTAGCCACAGTGAATGAATGGAACCCTCCTATCACTGAAGTAACTAATGGCGATGGTTCAAAATCTATGAAAGTAACGGCTTATTTGCTTTGGACCACACTTCAGAAAAGTGAAAGTAGTGCAAATGCAAAAGCACTAAATGCAATTACTTGTGCCATATCACCAGATGAATTCAAAAGAATCATCTCTTGTGAAAATGCCAAACAAGCATGGGATATATTAGAAATGACACATGAGGGTACATCTATTGTCAAGAAATCTAAAGTCCAACTCCTCACAACTAAATTTAAAGAAATTCATATGGAGGAGAATGAGATGTTTATGGACTTCTACACTAGATTGAATGACATTGTGAACTCTATGTGGGGTCTTAGTGATAGAATCCCTGAAAGTAAAGTGTGCGCAAAAATACTACGTTCACTTCCTGAACGGTTCAATTCTAAAGTGACCGCGATTCAGGAACTTCGTGATACGGATACCATGAGGGTTGAGGAATTAGTTGGTTCACTTCAAACCTATGAGTTATCCTTTAAGGCTCCTAAAGGAAAATCAATTGCTCTCAAATCATCTAAAAATGTTTCACAAGAGAGTACTTCGGATTCAGAAAATACCGAAGATGATATGGCACTTTTAGCAAAAAGGTTTTACAAAATTTTCAAAAACAAGAAAAAGGTTAATTTTCAAAAATCAAATGATAAGAGACGATCTAAACCTAGAACTCGTAAATCCTTGCAAGATAGTCAATGTTACAACTGTCAAGAGTATGGGCACTTATCTAACAAATGTCCTAAAAAGGACAAATCAAAAAGGAAAAGCATGATGACTACTTGGGATGAATCATCTTATTCTGAATCCTCTTCTAAATCAGAAGATTCTGAAACCGAGTCGGGCGATAGTGTTAAAGCCCTTATAACTCTAGCCAAGATCACCTATTCAGATCATGATGATATATCTAGTGAAGAAAATCTGAATAGTGATTGTGATAATGAAGATGATCTTCAAGATGCTTATAATGCCCTTTATAAAGAGAGTTGTAAAATTGCTGTCAAGCTTAAATTATAAAAAGAGAAATTTTCTAAGCTTAAGGAAGATTATGAGTCTCTTGTCTTAGAAAAGTCTCATATTTCTGATTCTTTTGAAAAAACCAAAAATGATTTAGATTTCAAAACCTCCCAAATTGAAAATTTGAAATCTGAAAAAGAGAAACTCAAAAATGAGGTAGCTTCTCTTCTGAGTTTGAAAGACACATGGAGATATGCCCAAGGTGATCCGAAATTAGAAAAATTATTGTCCGGATCAAGAAAATGTGGCGATCGATCCGGGTTGGGCTATGATAAGAATACATCTCCTAAATAAAAGAACACTGCTCCTAAATTTTTAAAAGGAGTCTTCAAACTCAAAAGAAAAGAATACTTTTCAAGATTTTTCTAAAAATTCAAAAACTTTTCAAAAACCTAAAAGTAGCCTTGTCAACTTTAATTTTTAAAACCGAAATCAATTAGTTGAAAAAATTATTGATCTTCTCAAGGAGCTATTAAAGTCGAACTCTATAGGTCGTTCCTACAACAATAGACAGAAAAAGACCATCTATACTCCTAAACCCAAAACAGTTATGAAATGGGTTCCTAAAGTTGCCAGCTTGGTTACCCACACTGCTTTCAAAGCAACAAGCCATTCAAAGTGGTACCTAGATAGTAGTTGCTCCAGGCATATGACAGGTGACAAAACTTTATTCACCAATCTTAAAGATATGACTGACGGGTCAGTCATATTTGGTGATGGAAGCAATTGCAAGATTATTGGCCAAGGTACGGTTCAACTTTATAACCTTCCCTTATTTAAGAATGTCTTATATGTTGAGGGTTTAAAAACACAACCTATTAAGCATTTCTCAGATATGTGATAACAACCATAGTATAAAGTTTTCTAATCAAGGTTGTGAGATAGTTAATAAAAGGGGTTCTGTTATATTAACTGGTCGCAAAACTTCTGAAAAATGCTACATCGTTAGTGATGCTAGCTTATCTACTCAATCATGTTACATGGTCCATACCGATGAGACTGAATTATGGCATAAACGCCTTGGACATGTACACTATCAGAACTTATTTAGATTGAGCAAAAGAGAACAAATTAGAGGTCTACCCAAATTTTAAAAAGTAGACAAAATATGTGATGAATGCCAATTGGGCAAACAGATTAGGAGCTCTCACAAGAAAGTGAACTCCAATACCACATCTAGACCACTCGAGCTTCTCCATATGGATCTTATTGGACCAACCAGATCAGAGAGTCGAGGAGGCAAAAAATACATCTTGGTTATCGTAGATGACTATACCAGATTCACTTGGTTATTATTCTTAAAAGACAAAACTGAAACCCTGGATGAAGTAAAAAAGGTCATCAAACGAATCCAAAATGAGAAAAGTTCTCATGTTAGCAAGATCCGTAGTGATCATGGATCTGAATTCGAAAATAGTAGTTTTGAGAAATTCTGTAGCGATCAGGGAATATCACATGAATTCTCAGCGCCCAAAACACCGCAACAAAATGGTATAGTTGAAAGAAAAAATAGAGTGCTTCAGGATATGGCTAATGTTATGTTGAATAACATGAAGCTCTCTAGAAATCTTTGGGCTGAAGCAGTTAATACCGCATGTTATATTATTAATCGGGTTTATACTAGTAAATCCGATAATAAGACTGCTTATGAATTATGGTTTGAAAAGAAACCTACTGTCAAATACTTTCAGGTTTTTGGCAGCAAGTGTTATATTTTACGGGATCGTGAAAATTTGTGTAAGTTTGATACGAAGAGTGACGAAGGAATTTTTCTTGGTTATTCTTTGAACAGTCGTGCTTATAGGGTTCTAAATAAGAGAACTAGTTTGATTCAAGAGTCCATCAATGTGGTCATTGATGATCATTTGAATACACCAGCCCCAAGTTCAGATGATGATGAAGCTCTTATTATTGACAATCTAGATATCTCATCAAGTTAAAAAGAATCTGAACCAAGGACTGTTAAAAATCATCCAACCAATCAAATACTTGGAAATCCTCTCATTGGAGTTCGTACTCACAAAAACGTAAAAGAAGTACTTTCTGACGAAAATTGGATAGTTTCTATGCAGGATGAACTTAATCAATTTGTTCGTAATGATGTCTGGTATCTTGTTCCTAGACCTAAAGATAAAAACATTATTGGAACAAAGTGGATCTTTAAAAATAAGTCTGATGAACTCAGAAATATTATACGAAACAAGGCTAGATTGGTTGTATAAGGGTACACTCAGATTGAAGGCATCGATTACGGTGAAACCTTTGCTCCAGTCGCTCACCTTGAATCAATCAGACTTTTTATTTCCATCGCATTTTTTAGAAAATTTAAAATCTATCAGATGGATGTAAAGAGTGCTTTCTTGAATGACGATTTACATGAAGAAGTGTATGTTGAACAACCTTAAGGGTTTGAAGACCCTAAGTTATCTGAGCATGTATTTCGTCTCAAAAAGGCTTTCTATGGTCTAAAACAAGCACCCAGGGCATGGTATAAAAAATTGACTAAATTCTTACTTAGTCATAGCTTTCTAGTAGGTAGTGTCGATAAGACGCTTTTTGTTAAAAAGAATAACAATGATATTTTGATGGTTCAAATATATGTTGATGATATTATTTATGGATCTACTTATTCTAACAAGTCTACTGAGTCTGCAGAGTTAATGAAATCAAGGTTCGAAATGAGCATGGTTGGCGAACTTAACTATTTCCTAGGGTTACAAGTAAAACAACAACCTGATGGAATTTTCATTTTCCAGACCAAATATGATTCAAACTTGGTTAAAAGGTTTGGATTTGAGAATGGTATCCTTTTGATACTAATGTTCAATTAGCCGGGTATTCAGATGCTGATTGGGCCGAAAATATTGATGATAGAAAATCAACCAGTGGTGGTTGTTTTTACATTGGAAATTGCTTAGTTTCTTAGTTCAGCAAGAAGTAAAGCTCAATATCGCTCTCTACTACTGAGGCTGAATATATTGCAGCTGGATATGCATGTACTCAATTAGTTTGGATGAAATGCATGCTTAGCGATTATGGAATTAATCAAGATTCAATGATCTTACATTGTGATAATTCCAGTGCTATAAACATTTCCAAAAACCCAATCCAGCATTCATGTACTAAGCATATTGACATTAGGTATCATTACATTCGTGAGTTGGTTGAAGAAAAGTTATTTCATTGGAATATATACCAATCGAAACTCAACTTGCTGATATATTTACTAAACCGCTCGACAAAAGTAGGTTTAATAAATTAAAATTTGATCTTGGTATGTGCATTTTACATTAAATATTCTTGCTTGCATGTATCATAGTGTATTATATTTCATATTACAATTGTTTAAATTTTAAATTTTTGCATTAAAAATTAATTTTTGGTCGCTACTCGACCGGTCGTGGATGTACACGACCAGTCGTGTTACGACCGGTCGTGCACAGCACTCGACCGGTCGTGGAGCTCGTGAACATCATATAATTTGGGAAAAATCCCCTTCTTCTTCATTTTCACACCAACCTACGACGAGTCGTGGCTCGACCAGTCATAGGATTTCTAGTTTTTCTTCAAGGTAAGTCCTATTTCATCATCTTTCTTGAAGATTCATGATCTCTATGCTTTAATTTGTTCATAGTATAGCTTGATTTCATCTCTTGTTGAGTTTTTCAAGGGTTTCCTCTCTATTTGCTGATCTAGAGAAAACTCATCTTTCATTTGTGCATCTTGCTTGTTCTTTGTATATCTTTTTGAATATGGATGCTAGAGGAAAAAAGAAAACATCCCGTGGTCCATCTTCATCCAAATCTGCACCGATAACTAAACGGCACCTTCGGTCAGCCGAAGATGATACTTAAGATGTACGGGATTTGCGTGTCCGTAATATTATCATTGAGTATACCGCTGATCTAAATCACATTACTCCATATGGTGTCATTCCCCTTCTTGAATTTGTAGGCTGGACTAACATTTTGCTTTGAGGTGGGTCTGCATACCAGTCCATTGCTCAATCAATGGTAGCATGCATCTCGAATTTTTCTCTTGATAATTTAACATTTTTAATCGATACTAGAGAAGGAAAATTTAAAGTAGACCGTCATTTGATATCAGGTATTATGGATATACCTGTTAATGATGAAGGAATACCGATTCATACTTTATACGACAAACCTTCAGAATCGAAAAAATGCATGTTAACCAGAGATTTATGCAAAATTGATGCGCATTGGACTCACAAAGGGAATGCGCTCCCTGCAAAGTATTTGTTACCCAGTTATAAAATATTACATCATTTTTTCATTTTCAATGTATATCCTCGGTCCGGTAATAAAACCGAGTTGACTTCTTTCATGGTTCATGTGTTGCATTATATTTCTTCTGGAACTAAGGTCTGTCTTCCTTCTTTGATTTGTCACTCCATTATATAATTTTTTTTTCATCCCAGTCATAGTGATATTCCATTCGGTTATCTTATGAATGTTTTAGCCACTCACATGCTTGTCGATAAACCTGTTAATGAGGCACCAATTCATCATCTTATTTTTAACAATGCTAATCTTAATAAGATGAAATTGGATCTGCTCCCTGGCTAATTTGATGAAGCTGGTGTTAGTGGTGTTGGTGGTGATGATGGTGGTGCTGAAAACGAAGAGGAAGTTGGCGATCTTCCTCAAGATGTTAATATGGATGACTTATTTGATGATATAGAAACTGATTCACTTAATGATCCAGATTATGATCCTTCTGGTTTTGATGCACGCCTTCGTGCACTGGAAGAAAAAGTTGATAATATGAATATAGCCCATGATATGAGATTCAAATACAAGCGAAAATATCTTCATCGCATAAATAAGGGCTTATACCAGATTGATCCAACTATCCCTGCTCCCTCCTCTGGATCAGATTAAGTGAATTATCTTCTGAATAGTATAACATTTCTTTTACTCTGGATATGTATTATGGATTATGGTTTCATAACATTTTCTTTTGGATATTATATTTTGGATTATGGATTATGGCTTGACACTTCAGGTTTATTTTATGTCCATTCATATCACCTTCTCATTATTTTCTTTCTATGTTCTCCTTTCTATTGTGCCTTTCCCTTGTCATTTTGTGACAAAAAGGGGGAGTAGTAAGCATTGCTAAAAGGGAGTAATACAGATAGAGGGAGTAAATTTGTTTGTTTGTATTGATTGAGAAGGATATGTGGATTGATGGATATGTGGATTAAAGTTTTGACGTTTTCCTGTTATGTATTGATTATATGAGCAATACTCGTATTACTCAGGGGGAGTAGAGTATTTTGTGGTTTCATGATTTATCATTCCTTATTATCTTTGATGTTATGTGTTTTGTCACAAATTTGACAAAGGGGGAGATTGTAAGTGCTATGATTTCATATCCCTTTTGTTGTCAAATTTTCTTGTGTCAAAACATGTATCTATGTATTGTATGTCTTGTGTTTTATGTTTGAAGTCTAGTCATTGCAATCAAGACATATCAAGATATCGCATTTCAAGACAAGATCTTAAAAGAAGAAAGTTTTCAAGTCTTGGAAAAAGAAATCAAGAATAGAAGTTTTCAAGGTTGCATGTTCAAGATTTGATCAAGTTCAAGTTTACTAGAAGACTTTTTCAAGTCAAGATCAAGCTCATGAAGGCCTACTACAAGTTTTGTATATTCACAAGCTTCTCTTAAGGGTCATCTGAGAGAATAGACTTTCAATGTCCATCTCACTTTTAAGGTTTGTTTGACCTTAGATTGACCTTAGGATGGGTTTTACTGTAGGTCATTCTGGATACATAACTCATATACTTTATTATGCTTGTTTGGAGTGTTCTAAGACCAGTCCTAGGGACTTCAAGACCAGTCCTAGCTTTGCTACGACCAATCTTAAGTTTTTCAGGACCAGTCCTAGGTGGTTGAAGATTTTTGGATCTTTCTGGCTGTCCTACGACCAGTCCTGGACATCTTACGACCAATCCTGTGAGTTCTACGACTCATCCTTCGACCAGTCGTAGCCCTATGACTCAAACTCCAGCAACCATTTTTGGAGTCCTACGACCGGTCGTAGGTGTCTCACGACCAGTTGTAGGTGGCCCACGACCGGTCGTAGACCACCCAGGACCTGTCGTGGAACTGAAAATCTTATCCCGCGAAAATCTTTTGAAAATCTTTGTTGCGACGACCAGTCCTAAGATCTTAAGACCAGTCGTAGACGAGATTTTTCTGGCTATAAATAGTGCACGAACTTCAGAGTTTTAGCACTTCAAATCAATTCTATTCAAGCATTCTTTAGGGTATTCTCTGAGATAAGTTTGTGTTTATTTTAAGCTACATTGTGCTTATTTAATATTCCTTTTGCTAGCTTATTTTTATTTGATTTTGATCTACATTCCAATCTTATTAGAAAAGGGGAATTTCTGATATTCCTTCTTCTTGGATTCAAAATCAAATAGATCTAGCCCATTTGATCTAAAATCAATTAGACTTAGAACCATTCTTAAAGTGAGTATTGGACTTTGAACGTCGAATCGAACTTCTACTCCGATTGGTTCTACCGGGCTTCTTCAAAAGGTGATTCAGGTATTTTACATGTTTTGTAATTTACTTTCTCTGGTTTTTGTTTGAGATTCACCAGAAAAATCTCATTGTAGTGGTTATCTTAGGAGAGCCAGAAAACTCAGATGGTGGGGTTTTTGGATTGTGTAAGCCCGAGATCAAAGACACAATTGTAAAGGTTTTAGGTGAACCTGTGAAACCTATTTTGATAGTGCATGATAATATCCCCTGTGTGAGGATATTAAGAGTGGAGTAGCAATCTGTGTGGCTGTTGGATAAGAGTTGGTGTACACAAAAGCGAACCACTATATATCGTTGTGTTGTGGATGTGCTTCATTCTTTCATTCCTTTATTCATTCAGTTTTGTGGTTTGTGTTTGTGGATGAATGGTGTAATCACTTCAAGCAAGTGTGGATGAATGTTGTAATAACTTAGGATTTATTTTTCACAAGTTATTTTGATTTCATTCTTATTATTCCTCTTGATTTCATTCTTATTATTCCTCTTTGGTTTGTGATACTAAGGACGTTCTGGAAATAAGGTTGTCCTACTTTAAACCTCTGGTTTTTGGTGTAAGGTTGTCCTTAGAACTGATAAAGTATCAATCTCTTTATTTTAGGCTATTGTGATTGTTTTATATTCAGCATTGTGCTTTAAATCTTTTATTATTCTGCTGTTATTAGTTTTATTTGGCATTTCCCTATTCACCCCCCCTCTAGGGCATATAGCTAGGCCCTTTCAGAAGTTCATTCTCCAATCCAAATTATTGAATATTTAATGATTTCATTTAAGAAAGGATTGAAGGATGAACTCCAATGAGGAAAAAGTTTATGATGTTAGGTAATAACTCTCTCAGAGCTCACTCTTTTTCTCAGTACTAACTCTGAAAATAGCTTTCCAGATATAAAGGAAAAAATCTTAACGGTAATAAAATGAGGAGATTCTTTCTGCGTTTGATGTCATCGAAGGCCACCTTCAAGGTCATCAAGTGTCAGTTTAATGACATGGGATTTTATTAACAAATGTTCAAAGATGGCTGAAAACTTTCTTGTCTTTGTTCAATGTCATCAAATCTAGTTCGATTTCTTGAATATTTAAGTGATTTTTCTCTAGAGCTTGCTGGACAATTTCTTGTCCTTTTTCGATGTCATCGAAATTTGAATTTTGATGTCATTGAATCAAGTTTAATTCCTCGAATTTCCAAGCGATTTTCCTTCAGAGCTTACTGGACATTTTCTTATCCTTTTTCGATGTTGTAAGGCCCGTATCTTAGTACATACCGTTCCTTAAACTCCCGCGATCCTCCCTATTAAATCCTGGCGACCAACAACCTATAGACAATATTTACGCATGACCCTAAGTCGCATCCCATAGATCTAAGTTGACTCGACCCGAGACTTGTACCCTAGCGACCACGCCGTTGCCATGGTTCCAACATCGCATCTTGCTCCCCAATTTGATACCTAGGCTAGGAGTAGTGGGCCCATGTATATTTTGAGGAAACGCTATGCATTACAAATCCTAAAAAAATCTCTACCTAATCTATCATATCAATCAATCAAGAACAAGTCAAGTATAACCCATACCTAGCCCATCCCTCTCTTACCAACAATGTAAGGCAATCCATACCCCATGCCACCTCATGCCCCTAAAAGTCAACATAACCCATGCGTCTCATGTCACTCCCCTTACACCACCCATCCCTCTCATCTCATCCTTCTTACACAACACCATCCCTCTCTTACATCCTTCACTCCATCCCATCTGATTTCCCTATCCAAATCCCAAACAACTAAGAGAGAAAATTCTAAGGAGAGAAAGAACCCAAGATCAAGGCCCACTTTCCTACCCCCAAATCTCACCATCCAACCCTTCAATCTTCATCATCCTCCATCAAAGACAGAGCTTAGGAGCCAAGCATTATAAGGCGCTAAAGAAGAGGACAATAGGTGTGTGTTTTGTAAGATTATATTGTAATTTTAGTGATGGGCCAAGTGGAACCGACCGATTAATGGTATGGATCCTATTTTGGACCCAAGGTGTGGCCAATGGCCCACCATGATTCATATGTTTAATCCATGATGGCGCCATTCTCTGTGGACCCCACCATGCCCGACCATGATGTTTAATTGATGATCAACATGTAGAGGTCATCTCGACCCTTGATTTTATGGTGGGGATGGTATCCCCACCTTGATTTGCTATTTTGAGGGCCCGCATGTTTTTGGGACCCATTTTGATGAATGTAATATAACTCAAGGGAGCTCATAGTGTTGGAGCTCCCTCCATTATGTGTTTCTCTCTCTCTCTATCTATCTCTCTCTTTCCATGTTGATGCCCACCTTAATGATGTACATATTTTACCCATGTTATCTATTTAGTGGACCACACCACTATCCACAAAGGGCCCACCTTGCTACCCATTTTCGAGTGGACTTGTGTAAGGCCAGTAACCTAATCCGTACCATTCCTTAGACTCCTGCGATCCTCCTCGTCAAATTCCAGCAACTCGACACTTGTAATCGGCATTTGTGTGTGACCCTAAGTCGCATCCTGTAAATCTGAGTCAACTTGACCTGGGACTTGTACCATTGCGACCGCGCCGTCGCTGCGGTTCCAATGTCGCATCTTGCACACTAATGTGATACCTAGGTTAGGAGTTTAGGCCCATATTTATTTTAAAAAAAAATATTACACATTGCGAATTCCAAGATAATCTCTACCAATCCATCACATTAATCAATCAATACTAGTCAAGTACACATCCCATCACAACCCATCCCTCTCTTACACAAGTCATCCTTAAAGTCAACCCTCATATCACTCACACCCATCACTCATCCCATCACAACCTCTCTCCCTCTCATTCTCTCCACTATTTCCTAGCAACCAAGAGACGACCGTCCAAGCTTCCCAAGGAGAGCTAAGTGTGGCCCACTTCCTACTCCCTCATCTCTCATCCTAGCCCTTCAATCTTCATCATCCTCCATTAAAATTGAAGCCGAGGAGCTTAGCATTCAAATGAGCCTAGAAGATTAGCAATCAGTGGGTGTTTTGTAGGATTAGATTATGTTTTTCATGATGGGCCAAGTGGGGCCTTCCGATTGATAGTATGGATCTTACTTTGGACCCTAGGTGTGGCCGATGGCTCACCATAATTCTTATGATCATCCCATGATGGGGCCATCCTCCATGCACCCCATCATGATGTTTATTTTTCCCTTTGTGAAAAAGGTCATCTAGACCTTGTATTTTTGGTAGAAAAGGAATCTCGACCGTTGATTTTTATGATTTAGGGCCCACATGATTTGGGACCCATTTTGATGTATGTATTGTATTTACATGGCCCACCTAGGGACTATAACACCCCGTACCTTTCAGTACTCGGGTGTTATTGTGTAACGCGACTTAGTATAAATGCAGACCTAATTTAAGAAAACACTCATTCATTCTAGTCTCAAGCCGACCAATTAAAGCAACCTTCATCCATAGGTAAAACTACCCATCCATGGTTATTTAAGATGAACCATCATGTTGTTAAAAAGATCCATTTTTAAGATTTTAAATCTCATTGATGCACAAGTCTAACCTATTATTTTGGACTTAAAAACCCTGAACCATACAAATCCACCATTCGTTAGATCCGTCGTCCATCATGCCCACAACATTTCGTAAAGCGATCCGCCACTTGATCGCACTAATCAAACAACCAAAGTGTAAATCAAATGTCAAAGTCCATCTACATGACTCACAGAACTACTAAGACCGGCAATAGGTGATTTTGAATCAATCCGGTCATTGGTTTACAGCACAAACGTTGTAGTTAAAGTATATAAAGGTATTTTCTTGAAATAACATAATCTAATGGTTGGATGGAGATACACACCCTAGTTTATGAACTGGGAGACTTAAGCATCACGTGGTGTTATTCAGATTAACGTATGAAGCTAATCTGACCATTTAGTTGTTAGTAAACCTTAATTAAACCTCTAAAAATCAATTAGCGTGGCCCACCTGAGTTTTAGATTAGCCCTGTCCCTTGGCTAATGGCCAAAATGAGAAAACTAAAGGGATGGACGGAGTGGATTTCTCACAAGCATCACAATGGACACCGCACGGAGTGCATGTGCATAGTTGATGCACGCCTGAGGTGCATGAGACTGTCATCCCGGTCAACTTGGGTCTGACTCACGGTTTCCTTAAATAGAGAGAGATTCTCTCTCCCTACGGTTTCATCAGCAGATAGACATTGTCTGTTTCCTTCGCATTGTGGCCCACCATCATAGCTCCCACAGTTAATCCAAATAGTCCCTCTTGTGCGCAACTGGGGCCTGACCAAAACCTAGTGGGCCTCTCACGTAGACATGAAAGCGTGCATATACAAACATCAGTGCAAGCGGGCCCTACAAGCACATAGTTTTTAGAAAGGGAAACTGTCTTCTGTGCAACCTGTCAGCAATCCGCGTGAGCAAGTAGAAGCTCATCTAGACCTCCTAAATATGGTGATCTGGACCATCCAAGCTAGTTTTTCTTTTAAAAGGGGAAGAGAATAAGAAAGGGAAAGGAAATCAGCCGCATCCTTCCATCTCCAAACCCATCAACAAAACCTTCTCCAAACTCCAACGAGGCTTGTTTACAAGCTTTCTAGTGTCCTAACGGACTGTTTGAAGGAAGCAGATAGAAGGGAGATGTGGTGATGGCGAGGATGCCATTAATGGCATCTTCTTTCTCGCCAATCCACCGTATCCACTACGCTCAAATCGAGTTGAGTCTGGCTAGATTGACGTCCTCTGTGGGATGTTTCTGACTGGAAAAGAAAGAGAGAGAAAAGAAAGGAATGAGGGAGAGAAAGCAGGAGAGAATGAGAGAGAGAAAAACAGGGGAGGGATGCGGTTCTGCCATTACCGCACCACACTGAGGCTATGGGCCATGCCGAATGCAGCCCAGCCTCACTTTTAGGCACACACCGTAGTGGGCCTAGCCCAGTCTAGTCATTGGACTGGTGATGGATGGTCACAGGTGGCCTAAAAATGGCCCGCCCTTGCTTGTGATCACGTTATTGCAGCTGGGCCAGACGACGGCCTATCCTGTGAGTTGGGTGGGTTGTTGGGCCATGCCTGAGGAGAGTCCAACCATCTCTAGAAATTCCAGAGGCTTTAAAGAAGGAAAAAATGAAGAAAGAGAGAAGAGTAGAAGGAGAGACGAGAGAGCTGTGTGGCACCGAGTCGCTAGATCGAGTCGGGTTGCACTTGGTGGCCACTATGGACCGTTTCCAGTAGGGAGAAGGGAAAGGAAGAAAAGAGAATAAGAAAGGAAGGAAGAAATGAGGAAGAAACGAGAAGAAAGAAAGGGAAGAGGAAGAAAGAGAAAATGAGAGGGAGTACGGGTCAAGTTGCTAGCCAAACAGAGTCAACTTGGTTTAGGACCGAGTTAGATGGGCCGAGTCGTGCATGGCTTCTCAGTTTCATAGTCAAGGAAACGGAGGAAGCAACATGCTCATTTAGTGTGAGGAACTTGCTCAGGAAAGGAGGGGAATCAACTCACTCGACTCTAACCGAGTCGACTCACCATCGAATCAACTTTTACATGGGTTAGCTTTCTCTCCTAGCTTAAATTGTTTGATTTACTATTATCATTGGTGCTATTATGACTATTGCGGTTATTAAACATGATTAACTACTAGAAGGTTATTTGTGCTAGTACTAGTTACTATAAAACTTAAACGATTGGATGCTAGATATTAGTATTTATTCCTAAATATTACCATTGATAATATATCACACTATGTATTACCATTTTTACCACTATTCTATGGGGATTGATGATATTAGGTATGGTTAGCCATTGGTAAATTAATTGAGCTCAACCTAGCTATCATAAACAAATTTTAGTTATTACATAGAAGAATTTCATTTAACTCTCTTAAACATCATTCTTAATGGTAGATCAGAATACCTATCATCATGACTAAATCCACTATGGATAGCTATTATTATTATTATTATTATCATTAGAAAATATTTATCATTCTCCTTGTGGGATTAGCATAATCCTTGTTAATATGATTATAAGTGTAAATCCTTATTATATTAGTGTTAGTAAAGAAATCTTATTATTAGTACTTGCACTATTAGTCATTACAAGAATAATGGATAATATCGGTATATTTAGATGTGAACTTGTGCACCCTCATCATTAATACGGATGGATTAATACTCCTATCACGAATATTATTTGGCCCATGGTACAATGATAATAATAATGATGACATTAACAATAATCTAGGACTTAAATCCTAGAACCTAAGCGTTTAACTAAACTCTAGAATAAAACCCTAATTCTATGCTAAAAACCTAAATATAAGTAATTAAAACCCTAGGCTATGATCTTAAACCCTATGGGATGTGTAGAACTTGGATCTGATTGTACAAGTTCCTGATTTATGGTAGGATTTGATTTTAAGGGAACGTGCTTCCTGACAATATCGGTTGGCGATTCAAAACATAGCTTTTCATTTCCAAACTAATTTAAGTAATAGTCTTTATTAGAATCACTTAACGTGCGATCTTTTATCAATTCTTAAGGCATGACCTATACTTGAATTATATTTAACAGTTGTGAACATGATTTCATACAATAACTACTTACATGATGGTTTCCATTTCAATTTAAATTGATATTTCTTATCATTATCCTGAATTGACTTATGTCTAGTATGCCATAATTACATGCTTTATCATGGATTGTTGTGAGTCGCTTATAGATCTCTATTCACTACACTTAATGGTGGGTGATCCCCCTTATGTACGTGAACTCACACTTAGGATGTAACAAGATGGGTCGGTGAGGAATGGGCCCTCAATTTAGAGGTTATATGGAACATTTAACATTAATGTGGGATTTACCATCCATAGGATGACTTGAATGGATTGAAATGACCTCTTTAACCGCTCTGATTTAATCTTACCTGACCTTTTGCCGTCTTGATTAGTATTTCGAGCATTCTTTTATTGCTGTGATTTAACATCTGTCCCATGTTTTGATGACTTCCTTGCATGCCTTTAATGGCCTATATCATGCGATGGTAATCCCTACTTATTGAATTTGATTGGCCACAGATCGATGGGTTTCATTAAGCATTTTAAGGTGGGGGAATCTCATGAGCAGGGGATAGTGGTCATAGGACACTATGTCTGAGCTATCGGTCTAACCATTGAGTTACTTAAATTGGTTGATTATAACTGGATTAATAATGATTGGCTAATCATGCATTCATAGCATATTGGCGATGACGGGTGACTAATTTTGGATGTTGTAGTATGTGCCCTAAAGTTGTTGGGGGTATCGTTTTGCTATCTCTCAGACCATCGACTATCGACCCATTGTTTCGACTGGATGAGTTTTCCCAGGTCGATGATTGCATGGGTGACGAGCCTAAGTCAGACTGGATATGCATCCCCAGGCTGATGTGCATTCACATATCTATGTATATAAAAAGACTGCATCATGTATTATTTTGATTGCCTTGTCGTTTTAACTATGCTTAGCTAAGGCGGCAATGTATAATCTTGAGGGAAATTCATACTGAGTTGGCCACTCATTCATCAAATAAATATAACCATACAGGTAGCACAGGTGACTTAAGTGATTTTCAAGTTCAGGCTGATAAGGAGCCGGGTTCAAGTGTCAGGATTGCATGAATGTATCTACCTTAAGAAGCTGAGGGGACTTACGGCTCAAAATTACTTACATGCTACTACTTTTCATGTATTGGATCATGTAATTCTTGTATTTATTAATTTTAGAGATATTAGTTTGTATAAGTCATTATGGGCAACCTCTTGTATATTTTAAATAAAATTTGAAATTTTCCTTTATGCTTACTTGTCCATTCTACGCTCATCTTCTTACTCTGATGAAAGAAAAAAAAACATTTAGTTAAATTTGACCATCCTTTAAGGTTAACACTCGCATTTTTGGGAAATAAGTCATATACTCGGGCCCTCAAAACTCGGGGTGTTACAAGGGCTCATAGTGGCAGAGCCCCTCCTCTCCATCGTACGTCTCTCTCTCTCTCTCTCTCTCTCTCTCTCTCTCTCTCTCTCTCTCTCTATCTATCTCTCTTTCCCATCTTTGTGGCCCACCATGATGTATTCGATCCACGCTGTCCATGTGTTGGACCCCACCTTGCTGCTTGTCCATTGAGATAAGCCTGGGTGAAGGAAATCACAAATATCAGCTTAATGAAATACGTGGGGTCCACCTTGATGATACTGTGGCCCACACCCAAGTGGGACCCACCATATTGAGGAAGCAGATTGGCTGTTGTACCTTACAACAACTATATAGATGTTGTATTGATGTCAGCAAGTTTTATGGGTTTGATCATAAGTTATGTGTTATATCTACACCATCCACCTGACTGGACGGTGGGACCCAGTACACATGTGGAGTCTGGCACTGTCCTCAGGGACGATGGGACCCCACTTGATGTATGTTTTCATCCATGCCATCCACCGTCCATGGATGGTGGAGCCTTCATTGATGAATGCATTATATATCCTCACCGTCCAGCATCTGGACAGTGAGGCCCTTGATGTATTTGCTGTATTTCCACTATCTAGATGGATGGTGGGCCTTGATGTATATGTTGAATATCCACGTCGTCCGTGCATAGCACGTGGGGCCCACCTTGATGACGTGTTGCATCCAACACGTGGGACTCCACCATGATTTATATATTTATCTACACCATCCAATTTGCTGGACGGTGGGACCCACCTCATGTATGTATTCTAACCACGCTGTCCGTCCATTTTCTAGACGTGGGACCCACCCTACACGTGCTGCACGTGTGGAGGTGGGGCCCACATTGAGATATGTGTTGTACAACACTGTCCAGTGCATGGATGGTGGGGTCCACCATGATGTGTGCATTGTACATCCTTGTTGTCCATATTCATTTGGTGGGGCCCATTTGGGAGGTGCAGGCCCACCTATTGGCTGTGTAGGGCTCACCTACTGTGCGGCCCATTGCAATACATATGAGGCCCATGAGATGCGGCCCATTGTGATGCATATGAGGCCCATGAGATGTGGCCCCATGTGATGTATATGAGACCCATAAGATGTGGCCCATTGTGATGTATATGAGGCCCATGAGATGCAGCCCATTGTGATTGATATGAGGCCCATGAGATGTGGCCCATTGTGATGCATATGAGGTGTTCACAACCCCAAGTATAAGGTCGTGATGTAGTAATATTTTTAGTAAGACAGAGGTCGAATCCATAAGGACTGAACCTTATACGTATTCTGAAAGTAATTAGAATTAGAACTAGAAGAAGATGTAATCTAAATTAGGAGAATGTAAAATAATAATGATGAATTATTAAACTAAACTTGTAAAATTCAAAGGTGGGAAACTAGGGTTTCCAAGGATTCTCTTGTAGAGATTAGGGAAATCTATGTTCATTTCATAAGCACAACTGGAATCAGAATCCCATCTTCATCCAATTGGAAGATATATCATTAAAACTCAACTCTGAACTTCCTTTGATCTAGTTCTCAATGGATTAGAGGTATGAGAACTAGAATTGATTCCATCACAAAACCATGCCCATGAGACAAAGCAAATAATGGAATTTAACCAATCCACAACCAACCTAAGAGAATTATGTATATTAGGAAGGATTCCATCATCCAACCATGTCTATGAGACAATGGTGAACAATAGGGTTCCTAATTTCACAATCATAATAATGAAAAGAACATACCCAAAGCTATCACAAATCCATTGTAATTTAAGTCACATTAAACCATTAAAAATTAAGAGTATTCCTTATAATTAAACTATAATCAAAGAGAGTTCATCTTAAATATGAATTAAAGCTGTAGAAAACCTCCCATTATGCTACAAGCTTCACTTCTTAGCCCTAGCCAAGAGGTTTAGCCTATCATAATCATGATGATCTAAAATCTCTTAAAGGAAACATAAAAGGAAAAAAAAGAAAAAAAAGAGGAAGAAGGAGAAGAAAAACTCCTCTTGTTACTGTCCACACTCTCTCTCTCTCTCTCTCTCTCTCTCTCTCTCTCTCTCTCTCTCTCTCTCACTTACTTCTCCACATGTCCCTGGATGCCCTCTACACGTTCTCTCTTTCTCCTTATATAACAAGTAGGTAGGGTGGTCAGATAGGCTGGAGTCAGTGGAGAGTTTACATTGCCAGCTCTCCTTTCGCAACGAAATCACGAAAGAACTTGCGTTTGGAACGAGTTTTGGGACGCTGATCATCCCAAACTCTGATTCTGACTCGATGGTGGGGTTCAAGGCCCCCTTTTACAACTTGTGGATAGTCTAGATCATGGATCTAACCTTGATCTGGGTCACACAACTCCCCACAGTGGGCCGGGCATTCGGACGCACGTCCTTGGGCACTCTACCGTGTTGAGGTGCTCGGTGGGCCCACGATCAACATCAAAAGAGAAATTCACTTCATCCATTGGATTCATGGTAGAATTCTAGTTGGGAATGGACACTTTTGCTCGAGTTTAGTGCGGCCCTAGGGATCAAATCTTCTTGTCGTTCGTCCTGTGTTTGAAGTGGTCTTCTTGTAATCGCGTGCATGGTGGTAAATGGTCACCATGGTTATGGTCGGCCCCACCGTCTGGTTCGAATGGACAGTTCAGATCACCCATCTGATCAACAGTGGTGGGCCACGACACATCACAGTGTGACCCCATGCAGACGGTGGTGAGAGAGAAGAGAAAATTTTCACTTTTAATTGGTTAAACCAACTTTGACCAGGAATTCTAGTCCGGTGTGAAAGTACCCTGGTTTGTCAATTAGCGTAATGGTTGAGTCGGTGAGTTAGATGTGCCACATATGAAGATTGATCAAGCTATCGCCTCAACTGGATGTGTGTTCTGAGATCATCACAGGTAAATTAACCTCACATCCCAAATCCCAAAACACCTAGGTAAACAAAAGCCTTAAAAGACTTAGAACAACATAAGATGAAAAAGTCTGAAAACTTAAGTTTTAAACAGGAAAATCTTCTAAGTTTTTCGGCTAAGATTGATGACATCGAGTCTATATCATTGTCATCAAACACATATGTTCGATGACATGAAATAGTCTCGATGACATCGAATTAGGCCGATTTATGTCCAGCAATCATAAAGAATTTTGGACAAAATGTTCAATAAATCGAAAGGATCTTCGATAACATCGAATTTCAAATATCGATGACATCGAAGGTTAGTCAATGATACCGAAGGTCTTAGAGTACTGTCCATTGAACTTTCTTGGAAAATATTCTGACATTACTCAAGGAAATGAATCATCCTCGATATCATCAAAATTCAAACTTCGATTACATCGAGAGTTGATTGATGACACCTTGAGCTATTTTTACTTTAACTAAAGCGGTCCTCACCGCAATTTCACTGTGCACCATGAGTGCACTTGTGCACTGTGCATTAACAACTGCCAGTGGGGCCCACTGTGATGTTTCTGATGAATTCACACCGTCTATCTGCCTTCCCATCTTATTTAAAGGGTTGAGTCCAAAGGCATATCCAGAGATCAGGTGGGCCCCAAATTGGTGATTTTGTGGCTGATCTTTCCATTGGGCCACTTTCACAATGATCTAATGGCTGAAATTTTACATGTATAGTTACTTTATGATCCTTAGGTTGGATATAAAATTTCGTGCCAAACAGATGGTAGGAACCCTGTAATCTTGTATTCAGGATGATTCTCAGGCTTCTTTATCTTCAATCACTTGATTTTCTTGGATATTTGGCGTGTGAATTCTTTAATCTCGATCTTCTAAGATCCGCCCCTTGCCTTGGTGATTTTTTAGCATCAAATCAATGCTTTTAGTACCCTTTTTAGTCGAAGCTCCTAAATTCAACTTGCTACACAAACATGAATAAAATAGAGTGTTAAACATTATCATGTTCATAAAATTAGGTAATAATTAGGGTTTAATATGCAATATTTGACCCTCAACACAATCCTCAACTAGCATTTTGCTAGTCCCGAGCAAAGTATGTGAAAAATATTTTGAGAACCACAGGATAAATTTTTATAAACTCAAGTTGTTTTTGAAAAGCAATCTAGAAAATAGAATTCTAAGATCAACAATGTTGAGCATTACCTTTTCCCAAACTCAAGCGCACGGTAAACTTCATGGCCAAGTTTAAAGTATTAATTCATCAATCAGAACAATTCTAAACATTGAGTTCCATAGGTGCATAGTGCAATCTCGACTCATCACAATTAAAGGTCCAATTCTCAATTTTCGTGATATCATTGGTAACCAAAAAGAACATTCTGGATAATCAAAACTTGCTTTACAGTTCAGCCTTTTTATTCTTCCAGCTTTTGATTTTTCCATCGATGGCTTCATGCTATGTCAATCTTTTTAAAGATCTTTAACAGGTAGCCATTTTCAATGACAACTATTTTTTTGTTAGATATTCTTTTTTTTATTGAACATGATGGAAAAATTCCTCAGATTAGTTCCTTCTATGTTTAATGATCACTAAGTTAATAATTTAATATCGAACTAAACCTTAATGTGCAACGTAGATGTGACATGTGAAATCATGACTCAATTAATGTTTAAAACTTTTAATCATGGATTACTAATTCAAACATAACTGTGAAATCTAATAGGTAACTGAATCCAAGAATCATAAATCACCAACATTAATTATCTTATACTTCTAAATCAAGGATGGCCTTCCAAATCACTTGATTCACAAAATTTTTTAAAAAATTTAAAAAAATAAAAAAAAATCCATAAATTTTGCTCAAGACTGAGAAAACACTGATTAGGTAACTTAATCTTCCATCTCGACCTAAAATATACATTGTCCTCAATGTAAAAGATATAAACATGCAATGCACATGAGACAACAAAAATAAAGGAGAAGTGATGGAAAGGTAGTACCTGAGGAAGAAATCAAGAGGTTTTTCCAAAAAGATCTTAGCATGAAAGTGGGTCAGTACAAGAGTTAAACCAACAAAATGCAAACTATCCTAGATCAACTAAAAAGTAAACTATCATAACAGCATAAAGTCGACTATCCTAGAATGACATAAAGCAAACTACCCTAGTCCTTTGAAAGCAGTAAACCTACCTGTACCTCCATCAGACTCGGAGACAATCTTGGTACACAGGATCTGATAGAGGTATGGACATTTCCTCTGAATCAAATTTCTCAGCTCGAGGCATTCTGAACTGGGAAAAGAGGTTCTCTTTTAAGAATTAATGATTGTTTGATGGTCATTATTCTAGCATGGAATCGCTTCAACCATTTAGTGACATAGTCTACTGCGAGCAAAATATATAAATGTCCAAAGGATTGGGGAAATGGTCCTATGAAATCGATGCGCTAACAATCAAATGCTTCTATAATAAGAATGAGTGTTCAAGGGCTTCATATTTTGACAAGACAATGCTTCCAATTTTTGACAACGCTCACAAGCTTTGTAAAACTCAAGAGTGTCCCTGAACATAGTGGGCCAGTAAAAGCTACATTGCAGAATCTTGACTGTGGTCTTTTTAGGAGAAAAGTGACCACCACAGGCCTATGAGTGATAGAAGGAGATGACACTTTGGTGTTCATTGTCTAGCACACATCTCCTCAATATTTGATCTATGAAATATTTAAATAAATAAGGATCATCCCAGAAGAATTTGCACACCTCGGTGAAAAATTTCTTCTTATCTTGCACAGTCCAATGTGTTAGCGTGAAACCCGTGGCAAGATAATTAGTAATATTAGCAAACCAAGGTGAATAGGAGACTTTGAACAGTTGTTCATCAGGGAACATGTCATTAAAATGTGTTGTCTCGGGAGAATTAGAGAGATTAAGGTGAGAAAGATGGTCAGCTACTATGTTCTCTACTTCCTTTTTATCTTTTATTTTAAATCAAATTCTTGGAGCAGGAGGATCCACCTAATCAGGTGGGGCTTAGCATCATTCTTAGAAAGAAGATACTTGAGCGCTGCATGATCTATGTATATGATGATCTTAGATACGATTAGGTAAGACCTAAATTTGTCCAAGGTGAACACTAAAGAGTTTCTTTTCCATAGTTGAGTAGTTCACTTGGGTAGGATTTAGAGTTCTACTTGCATAATGAATAACTTCGGGCTTCTTTTCTTTTTCTTTAGCCTAAAATTGCCCCAAGATCATAGTCAGACACATTGCACATAAGTTCAAAAGGAAGGCTCCAATCGGGTGGCTTTATGATAAGCGTAGTGGTTAACATGCCCTTAAGCTTAGTGAAAGCTTCCTGACATTACTCAGTCCACTCGTATGGTGCATCTTTTTGAAGTAGATTATACAAAGGATGAGAGAGATGACTAAAGTCCTTTATGAATCTCCTATAAAAGTTAGTGTGTCCTAAGAAGGATCGCATGTCTCGTATGTTCTTGGGTGGAGGTAGGTTAAAGATAAGATCAATTTTAGCCTTATTTACCTTAATTCCCTTGGATGAGATGATATGTCCAAGAACAATTCCCTTACAAACCATGAAATGACACTTCTCCCAATTGAGTACCAAATTTTTTTCTTCACATATTTTCAACACACATTTAAGATTCTCTAAGAATTCGCTGAAAGATAGACCAAAGATAGAAAAGTCATCCATAAAGACGTATAGATATTGCCCCACCATGTCAGAAAAAATTCTCATCATGCATCGCTAAAAAGTGGTGGGGGGCATTACACAGTCTGAATGAAATCCTTCGGTAAGCAAAAGGATATGTGAATGTGGTCTTTTCCCGACCTTCAGGGGCTATGTCTATCTAGTTATAGCCCGAATACACGTCAAGGAAACAATAGTATGAGTGACCAGCTAGCCTTTCCAAGATTTGATTAATGAAGGGCAATGAGAAGTGGTCATTCCTTGTGACGGTATTCAACTTCCTGTAGTTAATAGACATTCTCCAACCAGTAGTAACTCTAGTTGGCATGAGTTCATTGTTAGCATTGGCTACGATGGTGATTCCAGACTTCTTGGGAACCACTTGAGTTAGACTCGCCCATTGACTATCGGATATAGGGTATATGATACCCACATCCAACAGCTTAAGAAACTCAGCCTTAATTACTTCTTTCATATTTGGATTTAGTCTATGTTATGATTGCCAAGAGGTCTTTGTATTATCCTTAAGATAAATGTGGTGAGTGCAAACCGAAGGGTCAATTCCTTCGAGGTCTGCCATCGTCCATCCAAGGGCTCCCTTATGCTCAATGAGAGTAGAGATGAACATACTCTCTTGTTCTTGCTCAAGGTGGGATGAAAGCACCACTGTTTATGTCTCATCTTGTAACGTCCTGAAAATCGAGGGTCGAGCAAGGGCCCAACTCCCGAGTTCCGACACATCACGTATGCAGCATAAATAATGATAAGTGAATGTTGTCTATATTAGTGCCTTATATATAAGTGGGATTATACCAAATCAGCATATCATACTCCAGAGACAGTTAACTTACGCAAGCGAAAGATTGTGATAGATATATAAACTATATAAACTGTTGTAAGTTTTCAAAATGTGAACATATTACCACGTTCAATATATACATGTATACTCCCAAAATGGACAAAATAAATATACATGGGTAATCCAAAAATGTAAAATAATGAGTATAATGATATATAGTCAGCATCCCTGTAAACTCCATCGATCAGAACATGGTCTACTCTACATAGACCCGCCTGACAGCTGCATATAGGAGAACTCCTCCTCCTCATCACAAAAGTCTGGCTCCTCTTTACAAGCATCGCCATCATCTGCAACTACAACAGGGTCTGGTTGGTGGTTTAAAACACTGTTCCAGAACATGTGAGTGAGTGATCAACCCAGTGGAGCTATAATGCAAAGGTTAACATATTATCAATTCAGTCAAGTAGTACAACACTCATGTCCTAAATACTCTTGTTAATGCAAGGATGATATGTGATAATGATGTATGCCCTCGCCTACACTCTCTCTACTACATCTCACGATCACGGCATGCAACACTCCCGTTGTGCTCAACTCCAATGCCAAAGGCATATGTAATATAGTGCATGTACGTGATTAACCCAATTCTTAATTATACCTCTTCATACAGTAATATTGGAAAGCTAAGGTACCTCCCTTTATATCATTGACCCAAACATTAATCTATCTATGGTCATCAATCCTAGTAGTCAAATACGATAGGCAGTTTTAGGTCACTACGGGGAGGCTCGTCATCTCACCGTAGGCCTGGTATATAATCTAGTTTACTATGGAGAGGCTTATCACCTCAATGTAGACCTAGTGTATACTCGAGGTCACTATGGGCTCGTCACCTGATTGTAGGCCGAAAGCTCGAATATAGTGTCTCATACCACCGTATTTAGTTCATGAGTTTGGGTTACTCATTGAATACTACAGGAAGGCTTGTCGCCCCAGCGTAGGCCGACAACATGACCACGGTGTCCCATACCACCATGCCCGGCTTATGAGTCTTAGCGGATCGAGGTACCAAGGTTAAACGAGATTCTTCACAGGTAAGTTGGTACCTTAGATTCAAGCAGTAGTGTCCATACATGGTGAACATACATTAGGCCAATCAGGTTACTTGATAAGCTCGATTGGTGCGAGCGTACGTTGTGTTGATCGACATATAGTATGTAAGCATTCCGCATGGCTTAACCACTGTTGAAAAGAAACGTACGACTCGGATTCCTCAAACTTATCCTTCGTGGCCAAAATAGTTTGGCCACCAATAGTGAACCATTACCGACCATCTGGACTACATCATAGCCCCAAATGTACTCCAAATAATAGTACTCACATGTGATAATCGAGACAGCATGTGATAACCAATTTCAGTGTCGAATTCATTTAAGCATTTCAACAAACACGTAGTACACATGTTATCATACATAGGCATTTCATCTATAAATCACATAGTAATAGGATAGATTACATTGCAACTAGCATTTTCCTATTCAGGCATATTATTAAACACTTAGACTACACATATCAGATACATGTAATAAAGTAGTTATAATAGGTATTATAGTAAATCTCTTTTTCAAGGATTCATCATACGTACAATAATCATGTATTCTTAGTCAATAAACATGGCAAGCATAAATCATAATTCCATACACATTCACCCATTTCAACAAGCACATGGAATGCATTAAAATCAACGTAGTTTGAATATATATGAAATATACAAAAATCATCAAACTAGGCACATGTGACAGCAATCAAGTCAGTCATAAATCATTACTGACACTGAAAGTCTTAAAAATTAAAACCCAAACATTTATAGTCTGCACCTTTCACCAGTAGACTCGTAACGAACTCAATTTAAACACTAAGTCTTTATCTACAGCACGACGACAACCTATAGCATGAAATAAGTTAGCTATTTCACCATTTACTCTATTTGAATCCCTAAAAAAAATTAGGGTTAGGATTTCTTACCCAAAACAGGATCAGAATTGTCGGTATGGCGATACGGAAGTGGTGGTTAAGCACGTTGAGTGGTGGGATCGAATCCTAGGAACAATCTCCCTCTTTCTCTTTCCTTCTCTTTTTGCTCTTCTCTCTCCTAAGGTTTGTAATTTGTATGGAATGAGAGAGGGGTGGGTAAAGTACTTATATTGGCCCAGAACTGATGAAAATGGCCCTAGGGCCATGGTATACTTAGGTTATAGCTAAGGAGTGGCCGTTTCAATCCAACGGAACGCATCTGGAGGCTCATTTTCTGTATACGGTCGGGAGTAACTCCTTTTATATTAGATCTAGGTCAAGCTAAGTTTTTGGTCCGATCGGGTTTGGGGATCTACCGCAGATGACCTGTTTCAGTTCAATGGTCACCGTTACTCGTTCAGGGCCACAAGTACACTAACAAGTGTTAGACATTTTTCCTGATCCGAGGGTGTAGTTGGGTCAGATTCTGACGGTCTGAATCCTTAAATTTGACCAGCAAGCGAATGACTTAATTCACTTAATTTCAAGTTCTTTTACGAAAGATATTCACGTTTCTCACACACTTCGCTCTGGGCTCAAGTGCGTTTCTGGATATCATTTGGACTTGATTTCCAAGATGGTTGTCAAGTCGAGTAAGGCAGTCATAACTGTAAGTTTCACAATAATCAAACTTTCGACGCACAGTCCAGGTCTGATACGGAGTTTCAATGTGCTCCCGAGAGTAACTGGGTTTTAAGATGGATCATTGGTTTTTACGTAACGTAGCGTTAGCGATTCTGCTAGATTTAAGTCTTGCAGTTCGTATTTAAAGCAGTTAGAGCTAATTTCATAGATAATCTAGTTTAGCCCTTAGTTAATTCTTGTCTAATTTCTAAAGGATCTAGTCCTTAATGATTTCTGCCTGAAGTGGTACTCGGGTCTTTGTACAGATTTTTTTGAGACGTTACAATCTACCCCCCTTAAAGAAAAATTTCATCCTCAAAATTAGTACCTTTTTGTACTCAAGAATCTGAGGGTAGTTCTTTCAAACCTTGACTTCTGTTTCTCAAGTAGCCTCTTCCTCAGTGTGATGTGTTCATAATACCTTCACGAGTGGGATAACCTTACTGCGCAACACCTGCTCCTTTCGGTCTAGAATACGTGTCGGTCATAGTACATAAGTAGCATCCTCACTCAACTGTACCTGCTCCCATCTGATAATGTGGGAAGGGTCAGGAACGTATTTCTTCAACATCGACATATGAAATACATTGTGCACGTCTACGAGTGGTGTGGGCAAAGTAAGGCGGTAGGCTCCCACACCCACTCGATCTAGTATCTGGAATGGGCCAATGAATCATGGCGTGAGCTTCCGTTTCTTTCCAAACCGAAGGACTCCCTTCATGTGGAAAACCTTCAGAAACACATGGTCCCCAACCTCGAACTCTAGCTGCCACAGCCTCGTGTCGGCGTAGCTCTTTTGTCTACTCTGTGCTGCCAGAAGTCGACGCCTGATAATGTCGATCTTCTATGAAGTTTCCTGAACTAAATTTAGGCCAATCAAGCTCTTCTCACCAACCTCTGCCCAACAATTCGGTGCCCGACAGGGGTGCCCATACAAGGCCTCATCGGGAGCCATGCCAATACTCGCCTGAAAGCTGTTATTATAAAAAAACTCTGCATAAGGAAGATAGTCATCCTAACTATCCTTGAAATCAAGCACATAAGCTCGCAGCATGTCCTCTAACACCTGATTCACCCACTCCGTCTACCCCTCAGTCTGTGGGTGGAACGCGGTACTGAACTTTAGTTTCACACCCAGTGCTTCCTGGATACGAGTTCAAAAGATAGATGTGAATCAAGTGTCTCTATCCGACACGATCTCCATAGGAACCTAATGCAGATGTACAATCTCCTTAATGTACAACCTAGCCAAATTGTTTACTGAGTTCAAAACTCTAATCAGGAGAAAATGGGCCGATTTCATCAACTTGTCCATGATCACCCAGATGGAGTCATGTCCCTTCTTCATCTTCGGTAGTCCTGAGATAAAATCCATAGAGATGAAGTCTCATTTCCATATAGCAGGCTGAAGCTGTCCAGGAGGTCGGCGATGCTTTGCCTTAACCTGCTAGCACGTGAGATAACGGGACACATAATCTGCTATGTGGGCCTTCATGTTGTCCCACCAGTATGAGCGCTTTATGTCTCGGTACATCTTCGTGCTGCTAGGATGCATTACCATCTTTGAATTATGAGCATCTTTGAGAACTTCTCTTCTCAAGTCATGAAGGTTTGGGATGCATAGGCGGCCATAATAACATAAACCCCCATCCATTCCAACTCTCCATTCCGAGTCTTCACTATCACTAACCTGCTCTCTCATCTTCGCCAATAACTCATCGTCTCTCTAAGCCACGATAATCCTGTCATCAACGAGTGGTTGCACCCGAATATGTGCGACGCTCTCAAACGGATCCTCTATCATAAGTTTTTGTTCAAAGTCTCGCACAAACTCTACCATATCCCACTCTGCTATCATCAGCGAAGCCATAAATGCTATCGTCTTCTTGCAGCTCAACGTGTCTACCATAAGGTTGGCCTTGTCAGAATGGTAAGAGACCTTGAACTTGAAGTCCTTCAAGGTTTCCATCTATCACCGCTGTCTCATATTCAGATCTCTCTGTATGAATATGTACCTGAGGCTCTTGTGGTCACAAAAGAGCTCGAACTCCTCTCCATAAAGGTAAGTGTCTAGAGCTTCAATGCGAAGATGATGACCACTAACTCTAGGTCTTGCGTAGAGTAATTTTCCTCGTGTTTCCTCAACTACCGCGATGTATAGGCAATAACCTTATCCTTTTGCATCAAAACATAACCTAAACCAACACGAGATGCATCAGTGTATATTGTACACTTCACCCCTTACTCTAACAATACTAGCATAGGGGCAGACGTCAACTTGTCCTTCAGCTCCTGGAAAGCTACTTTTGCTTTCTCATCCAGGCAAACTTGAGATCCTTTTGAGTCAGCTGAGACAATGGTCTGGCTATCTTGGAAAATTCTTTAATGAATTGATGGTTAATATGCTAGACCAAGAAAACTCCTCACTTCAGTAACCAAACCAGGCTGCTCCCAGTCCTGAACTGAGGCTACCTTAGCAAGGTCCACAACTATCCCTTCCTTGGACACCACATGTCCCAGGAATTTGACTTCTTCCTTGCAGAAGTCGCTTGTACTATGCAAATAATTGGTTCTTCCTGAGAGTATCATAGACTGCTCACAGGTGCTTCTCATGCTCCTTCCAACTCTTGGAGTATATCAGGATATCATCTATAAATACGATGATGAATCGGTATAGATACGATCGAAACACCCTGTTCATCAGATCCATGAACACGACCGGTGCATTCGTGAGTCCAAACGACATCACTAGGAACTCGTAGTGCCCAAAACTGGTCTTAAAAGTTGTCTTCTGCATGTCCTTATCCCTGACACGCAACTGGTGATACCCGGACTGTAGGTCGATCTTCGTAAAATACTATGCCCCTTCAACTGATCAAATAGATCATCAATCCTGGGCAAAGGGTACTTATTCTTCATCGTCACTTGGTTCAATCTGCAGTAATCGATACACAATCATAGCGACCTATCCTTCTTCTTCAGAAATAACATAGGTGCTCCCAAGGAGACACACTTGGTCGTATGAAGCCCGCATCCAATAGATCATCGATCTGTTTCCTCAGATCTCCATCTCACATGGAGACATGCGATAAGTCGGAAGAGATATAAGTGTCACACTACGCACTAGATCGATGGTAAAATCGATCTCTCACTGAGGGGGTAATCCAGGTATCTTTCTGAATACATCTGAACTCTTGGACTAAAGGGGTGTCCCCAAGTGCTAGACCATTAACATCCTCTAGTAAGGAAGCGTAACAACTAATGCGATAGGGCCAACTGACCTGTACTATGAATGTAAAGGTTGTGCCCTCAGGTCCATAGGCTTTCACCACTCTAGTATCGCAGTCGATATCTGCCTTCATCTCCGTGAACCAATCCATACCGAGAATGACATCATAATGATGCAACGGGGTGACAATCAGGTCAATGCGCACTATTCTGCTCCCTACGTCTATTGAACAACCCTTACACGTCCTGGTAATGTCTGAGAAAGTCCTTGTGGCAGTAAGGATTCTCACCCCAACCATAGGACTAATTTTAAAATCTAGTCGCTTGATTGTTGCGCATGATATTATAGATATGGTGGACCTAGTGTCCACTAATAAGAAGACTGGTGTACCTTGAATATGCACCGTGACTTCAAAAGCCAGTGGTAATGAGGTTACCATCTAAGATGCCTCAGCTACAAGTGAGTGCACATGAGCCTGTTGAGAATGGTTCAGCTACGGTACCATGGGTCGTTAAGGCGGCCTAAATTGAGGTGTAGGCGGTTGAAAAGATGGATGTGCTGGTGCTGACCGTAGAGGTGGAGTCGAGAGAGGTGGTGATATCTGACGGTTGATCCTCGGAGGGGGCGTAAAGCCGTTGTCCCTCATCCTGGTGAAACAGTACATGTCAGCATGGCCCGACCTCTGGCAGAAGGTGCACCATATATCAGGTCACCTCGGCTATGTCGGTGAAGCCGTAAGCCTGGGAGGCGAGTCGAAACGGGGTCTCTTGCTGAGGAACGGCTTGATCGGCAACTCTGGACATGGCCTAGGGACCATAGGCACACGTGTATGGGACAACCTGTCCCCATCCTGCTCAAGTCGCAGAGACATGCCCACTAGCTCAGCATAGTTCGATATGCTAGCACAACACATCTTCGATCGTATCTCGGGTCGTAGACCGTTAGAAAACCACCGGATCTGCATCGACTGATCAATAATATCAACAAAACATACCTAGCGAGCTCCGTGAATCTGTTCTCGAACTCTACCACTATCATCCCTCCCTGAAGGAGGTGAAGAAACTCACTCTCCTTCTCATGCCAATACGTGAGAGAAAAGTACTTCTCATGGAAGCGGGTCTCAAAGACCACCCACGTCCATATGTATCCAACAGCAATAGTCTGAAGGACATTGTCCCACCAGAGGCTGGCCTCCTTCTCGAACATATAGGTGACTAGCTCCACCTGCTCTGCCATAGTACAGTGCAGTGGCTTCAGCATCTTAGAGATGCGGTCTAGCCAATACTCGGCCTCCTTGGGTCTGTGTGTACCTACAAAAGTAGGAGGTCAAAAACTTTGGAATAGCTCAAAGAGGCCGCTAACACTCATATTTCTAGTAGGCTGCATGAGTGGTGTAGGTGGAACCACACCCATGCTCTAGGCGAGGGCCCCTGCGATGGTGGTTAAAAACTGTTGTTGCTGCTGCTACTGCTACATCAAGAGTATCATCTGCTCCAACCTATCAGAGGAGGAGCTTGGTGTATGTGAGGTGTCGAGGTAGACACACAGTTCTGCTCAGGAACCGATGGTGTAACATGTGTCAGACCATTAGTGGGGCCAGTGGCTGGCTGAGAATATGGCATAGTAAAGTGAGTCGGGCCCAAACTGGAGTCCGTGTGGCTATCGCTTATGGGAGGAGCCCTGTCAATCGAGTTGCCAAGTGTGAGACGTGCTATACTCTGTGTGGCCTTAGGTGGCATTCCCTATATACAACATAGGGTGAAAACCGTGAGATTTAGCATAAGTAATACTCAATTCATCAAGCATTCTACACATTCTATAACAAAAGGCATTGCAAGCATTTCTTTTAAAAAAATTTGTCACAATACATGAGATATAGTCTTACATGAATCATGATAGGAAACACATGTGAGCTAATCTAAGCAAGGTCCAAAACTCTAAAATGTACTAACCATTATACCACATTACTATGCCTATCAAGGCTATACATAGGATCAAGAAAAGAAACATACAACCAAGCAAACCAAAAGACGACTACATATATGACTAGTCATCAGAATCTGGCGATGGTGGAGGTGCACCATTGTCCTACACACAGCACAGGATAACCCTCAAAGCGCAAGATACTTTGTTAAATTTTCACTTCACGAAGGCCTGAGTCTCTTCAACCTTGGCTCGGGTCTCTGTAATCTCCTATCTCAGGGTGACTTGGCCCTCCTCAAGTTGAGCCAAGCGGGCCTTTATAGCAGCCCGATCACTGTTGCGCCCATGTGCAGCAGGAAGAGATCCCTCATCAGTGTCTTGGGCCTCCTCTTCCTCTCCTTTCTGCTCTTCTTTTATCTCATCTCCCCCTTCTTCATCACTCTCTTCCTCTTCACTATCTGTTTCACCCTCACTCTCATCGAGTCGGGCTTGATGTTATTGTGGCCTAATCTCCATGTTGTTGAGAGTAGTGTCGTTGATGAAATAGATCAGCACAGGAATTTCGGTGCCAAGTCTGTAGTTGAATTCATGTGCAAGCTTACATATGAGCCGGCTGAATAGGAGTGAAATGGCCATCCTAGTAGAGCGTGTGGTCTGAACTATCTGTAGTAGCACATACGTAGGCAGGCACAGTTTGTCTCCCTGCCTAGCTCGGTATAGAAAGTCTACCATCAAACGCATGCACTCGCTGTGATTGCTCCACTTGGGGTACACATTATACGCGAAGATGTGGTGGAGCAAGCAGAAGTTGTCAGTCATATTGGACACTAAGAGGCTATTGTTTGGATTCCAGTGGGCCAGTCGGCCACAAAGGAATCACGTGCAGTGATCCCTTTCAAGCGCGCTCCTGAAATAATTCTCACTGGCGTGTACCTCACCACATGGAATTCCAAGGAGCTGAGATATCAGACAGATGTCTACAACCGCTTCCTGCCTTGCCACAAAGATCTTGAATTGTAGAGGCTCCAGCGACGGGTCTCGCATATGGGCGTAGAAGGCTCGGACAGTGTTCGCAGTCACCCGTGACTTGCCTTCAAATATGGGCCCCTATCCAGCATCAGACAGCCAATCTATCAATGGATAAAGCCTGACAGCCTTTCATCTACATGTGCTTCGAAGAGAACCCTATGACCTTAAAATCTTCCATGTGATAGGTCCGTTAGTAGAGCTCTTATGGGAGGAGCCTAGGGATCGAGGTTCCACTCTGTCCTTATCTCCAGATCAACGCTTGTACTAGCCTCGGTGCCTTTCTGCCTCCTTAAACGGTTAGGGCGGCCAGGCCCGGCTTCATTCGTAGGAGCCCTCTTCTTCCCCATGAGAGAAAGAAGTGTGAAAATGGAGAACATAGCCGCTATAAGCTCAAGAAGATCCATGAAAGCTAGAAAAACCTAGGAATATGGGGGATTTGGAAGTCTTGGGAGTATGAGACATAAAGTTATAGATTTTGTGCTCAAATAAGTAAGAAAGAAAGGAAAATGGAAAGTGTAGAGGATGAGTTTTTAAAGAGATGGTGGAAATTGGTAGGTGTGAAGAAATAAATGAGGAAGATGGTAGGATGGAGGGGGATTTAAGATGGAAAAAGGGGCTTTTAAGAATTTTGGAAAGCTGAAAGGGGTAGGAAGGAGAGAAATGAAGCAAATGATGATAAAAGAGGGGTTCCCACATGATTTCATGGGGTCCACAGCTCTATACACGAGCCAGCCCACGTCGGCCCGATAGGCCCAGTCCATCCAGGTGGCGAGGGCTCTCCGATCCGGCGATGACATCGCTGGTCTCTGGCTAATCTGGAGATAGCTTGCCCCTCCGGCAATGGCATCCCCCCGGGGTGCCTGAAAGGTGCGAGGTCCACTTTGGTTCCCCCAAATTTGCACCATTTAGGCCCCGGAGTCTGTTTGAGTGGTTTTGGGTTCCATCTTGTGTATATTGCCACTTTTCAGTTTGTTTGAGTGTGAAATACGTCTAATTCTCGCCTAAACTTGTTGATTGATGGTTTAGAAAGGGGTTTGGATTATCTTTACACGATCTTATATGCATACGGGGTGAAATTCAATGGTCAGTTTTGGTTCATTTTGTCGACGAGCGAAACTTGGAATCCTAGGATTATTTCTACATTTCACCGCTTCTTTCTCACATAGTGGCTATGTTCTCCATTTCCACACTCTGATACCAACTTGTAACGCCCTAAAAATTGGGGGTCAAGTAGGGGCCCAACTCCCGAGTTCTAACACATCGCTTATGCAACATAAATAATGATGAGTGAATGTTGTCTGTATTAGTGCCTTAAACATGGGTGGAATTATACCAAATCAGCATATCATGCTCCAGCGACAATTAACTTATGCAAGAAAAAGACTGTGATAGATATATAAAATATAAATACTGTTGTAAGTCTCCAGAGTGTGAAAATGTTATCAGGTTAAATATATACATGTATACTCCCAAAATAGACAAAATGAATATACATGGGTAATCAAAAAATGTAAAATAATGAGTGTAATGATATCTAGTCAGCATCCCTCTAAACCCCGTCGATCAGAACATGGTCTACATAGACCCACCTGATAGCTACATATAGGAGAACTCCTCATCATCATAAAAGTCCAGCTCTGTTTTGCAAGCATTGCCATCATTTGTAACTACAACAGGGTCTGGTTGGTGGTTTAAAATACCATCCCAGAACGTAGGAGTGAGTGATTAACTTAGTGGAGCTATAATGCAAAGGTTAACGTGTTATCAATTCAGTCAAGTAGTAATGATAAAGCAGTACAACACTCATGTCCTACATACTCTTGTTAATGCAATGATGATATACCCTCACTTACACTTTCTCTATGACATCATCTCACGATCGCGGCATATAACACTTCCACTGTGCTCAACTCCATAATGCGGTGCATGTGCATGATTAACCCAGTTCTTAATTATACCTCTTCATATAGTAGTATTGGGAAGGTAAGGTACCTCCCTTTATATCATTGACCCAAATATTGATCCATCTAGGGTCGTCAATCCTAGTAGTTACATATGATAGGTAGTTCCAAGTTGCTATGGAGATGCTCGTCATCTCAACGTAGGCCTGGTTTATACTCTAGTTTACTATGGAGAGGCTCGTCACCTCAACGCAGACCTAGTGTATACTCGAGGTCACTACGGGCTCGTTACCTGATTGTAGGCAGACAGCTCAAATAAAATGTCCCATACCACCGTATTCGGCTCACGAGTCTAGGTTACTCATTGGATACTACGGGGAGGCTGTCGACCCAGCGTACGCTGACAGCACGACCACGGTGTCCCATACAACCATGCCGGCTCATGAGTCTTAAAAGATCGAGGTACCAAGGTTAAACAAGGTTCTTCACTGGTAAGTACCTTAGATCCAAGCCGTAGCGTCCATACATGGTGAACATACATTAGGCCAATCGGGTTGCTTGACAAACTTGACTAGTACGAGTGTACGTCAAATTAATTGACGTGGAGTGTGTAAGTACTCTGCGTGGCCTAACCACTGTCGATAAGTAACGTACGAGTCGGATTCTTTGAACTTATCCGTCGTGGCTAAAATAGTTCGACCACGGTAATGAACCATTACCGATCGTATGGACTACATCATAGCCCCAAATGCACTATAAACAATAGTACTCACATGTGATAATCGAGAGAACATATGACAACCAATTTCAGTGTCGAACTCATTTAAGCATTTCAACAAACACGCAGTACACATGTTATCATAAGCATTTCATCCACAAATCACATAGTAATAGGATAGATTACATGAAGAAAACTTATAAATATAGGCTAGGTAATTAAGAATCCTATCTCAATGGCCTCATTAAACAAATTTCAACAAGCATTTTTGTCACGCCCCAAACTCGAAAATCGGGCTCACAGAATTTCCGATCACCGAATCTGGCGCCGACAGCTTCCGTAGAACCCCATTCTCGACTCCTAGCTCCCATTCGCCAGGTTCCGATCCTGGGATGCTACGAGGAGGATTTTCAACATCAGTTTGATTCGTAATAAGCATAACCAAAGGCATAACCCACAAATAACAACCAAGCACTCCATTACATTTCCACTATGATCAAAAACTTTACAAGTACAATGAATATAAAGGGAAATACAATGGTAAAGAACCAAAAACTCCAAACGCTCTGCAACGTGCTCCTGCCTCAGTGCTGCTGCGATCCAACGTCACCTGCACGCAACGGTCGTGCATAAGCTTACAGAAAGCTTAGAGGGTGGTGAAAGTGTGTGCGCAAGATATTAATATGAACATGCAATGTCAGAGTGATGCGGAATATGCAAATGGAACCATGATATCATGAGTCGTACCAAGGCTATACAATGCCAGACATGAATGTAGCAGCCATCCGAAGGCCATGCGATATATAATGCAACTCAAGCATACATGTCCTCATCTATGTCCACACATCAATACAGCTCAAATATAGGATATCACCGGGGTCTAGTACACTCTAAACCAGATTGCCACCACATCGCGCGCAATAAGGTAAGTGGAAAAGACCTCACTATCCGTCTACCAATATCGGGCGCGACACGTCGATAGCGGACCCATTTCTCGAGCTGGTCAAACTCAACCAAGCAATTGCCCCCCTACACTCGGGCGGGTAAGGCCACACCCCCTTCCAACCGACCACGACACAATGGAGAGCACAACCAACTGGTATTTGGCACTCAGCGCTCATCTACCCACTCGGTCTAGACGTTGGAGCAACCTCTTGGTACCATAAGGGTTTAGGGACTTTCACCCAGGGATATCTATAGTACCCCATGTAGAATAAGATTTTCGGTATCCAATCCTGCCAACCACGATGCGTCTGTGGAGGCTACGGCCCTGATGTCGCTAGGGCGTACAATAACCATGTCACACAAATGCGAAATGCATGATTCACGCTATCCAATCATACAATAAATCCTGCACATATCGTGCGCTCATGTAGGGAAACACTGCCTAACCAGAAGCCCATAGACAACCTGCCCGAAGGCATATGCTATGATCAGTAAATTCTCATATCAAGCATGCATATGATGCGTATGATCGTGAGTCATGAGACAATATTAAACATGTATATGAGATGAACTATCCTGACAATGCAGATGGGCCTGGACAATAAGTACGGGCCTAACAATGGGCCCTAAGGAGAGTTGTAATGTGGACATCCAACCAGCATTACCCTCGCAATGTGGACGTCAAACCAACATTGCTCCCCAGACACGATCTTCTTAAACGTCGCTACATAACTTGAATTGGGATTACATATTGCAATGGACCTTAGGTTCATCCCATTGGGCCTTACATATATATCAAATGGGCCACATCTTATGGGCCTTTTATCCATCAGATGGGCCATATAAATGAGCCACACCAATGGGTCTTATGTGCATTGCAATGGGTCGAAACCCGTGGGCCTAGCTTGCATCAGTAGGACCTAGTCACATGAATCTAGTATGTATCAAATGGGTCTCACCGATGGGTCCCACATGTAGGTTAGGTGCGCCTCAACCCACAGACCTAACATGAGTTCAATGGGCCTAAACCCCTAGGCCTTATGGTACATTAAATGGGTCTAAACCCGTAGGCCTTGAAGCACATCGAATGGGTCTAGTCCCATGGACTTGCAACACATCAAATGGGCTTAAGTCCATAGGCCTTATATGAATCAAATGGGCCTAGCCCATAGGCATTTTATAAATCAAATGGGCCTAGCCCATGCCCTTTTGAAATTTAAATGGGCCTAGCCCATAGGCCTCCAATATCAAGTGAGCCTAAGCCCATAAGCTTTACATTTCAAGTGGGCCTAAATCCTTAGGTCTTAAATGAATCAAATGGGCCCAGCCCATAAGCATTTCATAAATCAAATGGGCCTAGCCCATAGGCCTTTTACAATTCAGATGGGCCTAATCCATGTGTAAATGGCCCACTAAATCAGTAACATCAAGCTTTCAAATGATCTCACTAGGTGGATGGACGGTCCAAATGCACCACATGCATCATGGTGGGTCCCTACTGTCCAGTGGACAGTGCGGATATGGTACATACATCACACAGGGCCCCACCGTCCGCTGGACGGTGGAGGCCATTCAAACATCAAGTGGGGCCACCGTGGTGAGAGCGGACGGTGGACTTAATACATACATCATTGTGGGTCCCATGTGGGGCCCACCTTGTAAGGTTTATCCGGCATCCAAGTCCTTCACAAGGTCACTCTGACCTGGATGAAGGGAAAACATAAATTTCAGCTTGATCCAAAACTTTTGTGGGCCCCAGAAACTTTTCAACGGTAGCATTCAATTCACACTATTTCACGTGGTGTGGGCCACCTGAGTTTTGGATCTGTCCCATTCTTGGAGGGGGGCCCACCACTGGGGTGGCCCACCTAATGAACGGGTTGGAGTTCAAATAAACATCGTGGTGGGGCCTACATACAGGGCCGTGGGCCCCCCCGCGTACGTCCGCCCGCCCACGGCTGCACGCAACAGCGTGCAGCTGTACTGCCGCTGACAGAAAACGGCAGAGGCTCTGCCTCTTAAAAATTAAATTTTTGGGAAGAAAATGTTTTCCAGGGATTTTTCGCACGTAGGACACGCTAAAGTGAAATCCACCCCGGCCATTGCGATCAGCGGCTCGTGGCCGTCCAAATGAGTCCAGAGTTCAAATTTTTTTTACGCTAGAAAATGAATAAAATGAGAAAATGGATCCTTGAATGGTCGAGGTGCATTATTTGATGCTATGGCCCACCAGGTCTTCCAATCAACCCCAAACTTTTACCCAACGGTTAAAACTCTATAAGTAAGAGGGTAGACGGCTTGGATTGTCTGGGTACAACACGGTGGGGCCAATGCAAGTGGGCCACCAAAGCCCTCTTTCACTTCTTCCTTTTTTTCTTCTTTTCTTTAAAAACGTCCAGCGTCCCAGACGCTGGACGGTTACATTTTATATATTTTTTTTTTGAATGGAGGGCCCTGATGAAGTGGGCCACCATTGATGAATGACATGGATTCAACGTCTAAGGTGGGCCCTACTTGAATAAAAATATTTGCATCAAGGTGGGATCCATTCAAGTGGGCCACAATCCTATAGCATAATAAAAATAAAAGTAAAATAAAATAAAATAAAAGCAATAAAAGAGAGAGAAAGACATGGAGAGTGGGACACGGCTTGTGATGGAGGGACCCCGTCATTATGGGCCCTCCCATACATGAAATCATACATCAAATGGGTCATTTTGCACATGTGACCATCGAAACTAAAGATCAACGGTGGGGATCCTTTCCCCACCAATATGGATGGTCTAGATGACCTTTCCAAATGAAAATAAACATCATGATGGGGTCCATGGAGAATGGCCCCATCATGGAATGATCATGATGATCCAAGTGGTCCATCGGCCACGTATTAGGGTCCCAAGTGAGATCCACACCATTGATCGGTGGGCCTCACTTGGTCCACCATAAAAACAAATAAATCTACCCTATAGGGGCACCCACCGTCCGATCTTCTCGCTCCTAGGGGTTCCTTGGCACCTTGTCTTTAACTTCAATGGTTAAGATGAAGAATGGAGGGTTGAGATGGGAGATTTTGGGGTAGGAAGGTGGGCCACTTGGAGCTTAGGGATTTTTGCAAAAATTCCAAACGTATGGAGTTGAAATTTGCTTGGAGTTTTGAAATGAGAAAGAGAAAGAGAGAGAGTGATGGATGGATAGGTGAGTGATGGTTGTGTAAGAAATCTTTGACTTTTGTGGCTTTTGTGTAAGAGAGGTATGGGTGGTGAAGACTTTTGTGGCTTTTTGTGTAAGAGAGGTATGGGTGGTGAAGACTTTTGTGGTTGCTTGGGAAAAGGGATGGAAGTGATGTGTACTTGACATGTGATGGATTGATGGGTGATTGATTGATGGGATTGATGTGATTGATGTGACACATCGTAGAGATTCCCTTAGTTTTCGCAACGCGCGACGTTTTCTTGCATCGAACGTTGACCCATATCTCTTGATCAGGGTATCGCCTCGGCGCGCGAGTCGCGGCATTGGAACCGCAACGACGGCGCGGTCGCTATGGTATTGGTCTCGGGTTGAGTCGACTCGGGTTGTCGGCACATGAATCAGGGTCGCGCGTCAATATCAGTTAAGGGTCGAAAGTTACCGAAATTCGACCGGTAAGACCGCGGAAGTGTACGGAAAGGTACGGACCAAGAAACGGGTCTTACAGCTCTCCCCTCCTTATAAAAATTTTATCCTCGAAATTTACACAAGCATCGCAACTAAGCATTACTCATGAAAAAGAAACGTCATAATATCATCATATAGAATCGGAGACAGCATACAAAATACGTCACATGATCAACCATCAAAGAGATGAGGATAACGCTCTCGAATCTCAGCCTCACGCTCCCACGAAGCCTCCTCTACAGAATGGTGACCCCACTGCACCTTCACCAACGGAATGACCTTGGTTCTGAGGACCTGCTCCTTCCGATCAAGGATATGGACTGGCTGCTCAATGTAAGAAGCGTCCTCACGAACCTCCAACGGCTGCCAATCAATAACGGGAACTATGTCTGACACACACTTCCTCAACATGGAGACTTGGAAAACGTCGTGGACGCCAGACAACTGAGATGGCAAGGCCAGCAGATAGGCCACGGCGCCAACACGCCCAGTGATCTCAAAAGGTCCTATGAATCTCGGGGCAAGCTTGCCCTTCACTCCGAATCGAACTACGCCCTTCATGGGCGAGACCTTGAGATACACATGGTCCCCTACATCAAACTTCAAGGGACGACGCCGACGATCAGCAGAACTCTTCTGTTGGCTCTGAGCTGTGCGTATCCTCTGCCTGATGATGTCAATAGCCTCTGAAGTCTCCTGCACAAGCTCGGGACCTAGGAGACGACGCTCTCCAACCTCGGTCCAACAACTCGGTGACCTGCATGGTCTACCATATAGTGCCTCAAAAGGAGCCATACCGATGGTCGCCTGATAGCTGTTATTGTACGCGAACTCAGCCAATCGCAGATGCTCATCCCAGCTACCCCCGAAGTCAATCGCGTAGGCCCGAAGCATATCCTCAAGTATCTGATTGACCCTCTCGGTCGGCCATCGGTCTGCGGATGGTACACGGTGCTGAGCTACAAATCAGTCCCCATCGCACGCTAGAAGCTCCCCCAAAACTGAGACGTGAATCTCGAGTCCCGGTCAGAAACGATCGAGACTGGAATGCCATGCAGTCTCACAATCTCCTCAATAAACAGTCTCGCAAGCCGCTCCATAGACCAAGTCGCACACATTGCAAGGAAATGTACCGACTTCGTCAGACGATCCACAACAACCCAAATGGCGTCATGACCGCGCTGAGTCCTCGGCAAACCCATACTGAAATCAGTCGACACGTGTTCCCACTTCCACATTGGGACGCTCAACGGCTGCAATAGACCAGGAGGTCTCTGATGATCGGCCTTGACACGCTGGCACGTGTCACACTCGGCCACAAAACTGGCGATCTGGCGCTTCATCCCTGTCCAAAAATACTGTCGCCTCATGTCACGGTACATCTTCGTCGAGCCCGGGTGGATAGAAAATCACGATCGATGTGCCTCCGTCATAAGATCTCTGCGTAACTCTGGAATATCCGGGACACATAATCGGCCTCTGAAGCGAAGTCCACCGTCTGTACCGATCTGCCAATCTGCCTGACCCTCAGATGCCACCTCAGCCATATAACTCTGCAACGACTAATCAGCCTGCTGAGCCTCGATCACCCTAACGACAATAGAGGGTTGAATCGACAAGCTCGATAACTGTACAATGGAAGACTGTAGGCCGAACTCAAAGTCATACACAACAATATCCTCAAGCATCCGTCACTCCTAAATCATCATGTGCGCCACTAAGCCTCGTGGCTGACGGCTGAGGGCATCTGCCACCACGTTCGCCTTGCCCGGGTGGTACTGGAGGTCGAAATCATAGTCCTTCAAGAGCTCCATCCAGCGCCTCTGTCTCATATTCAACTCAGACTGCGAGAAGAGGTACTTCAAGATCTTGTGATCAGAGAAGAGCTCGAACCTAACCCCGTAAAGATAGTGCCTCCACACCTTCAGTGCGAAGACAACTGTAGCCAGCTCTAAGTCATGCGTAGGATAGTTCAGCTCATGGACCTTGAGCTGACGAGACGCAAAGGCCACTGGTCTCCCATGCTGGAACAGGACAGTACCCAAACCGATATGCGAGGCATCAGTGAATACAATAAAGCCGTCACTCCCAGAGGGAAGAGTGAGGACAGGAGCGGACGTCAAACGGTCCTTCAACTCCGTAAATGCTCGCTCGCAGGCATCACTCCAAATAAACTCTACTCCCTTCCGAGTCAACCTGGTCAGCGGGGCTGCAATACGAGAAAAACCCTCAATGAAACATCGGTAATAGCCCGCTAGACCAAGGAAACTACGGATCTCTGTCGCAGTCGTGGGCTGGCCCCACTGACGCACTGCCTCGACCTTCGGGGGTCCACTGCGACACCCTCCCTCGTCACCACGTGACCGAGGAACTTCACCTCCTCCTACCAGAACTCGCACTTCTCCAGCTTCGCATACAGCTGGTGTGCACAGAGGGTCTGTAGAGTAATCTCCAAGTGCTGCTCATGCTCCTCATCGGTCCTCGAGTAGATCAGAATGTCGTCGATGAAGACTACAACAAACTGATCCAGATATGGGCGGAAAACCTCGTTCATCAGCTGCATGAAGACCGTGGGTGCATTGGTCAGTTCGAAGGACATGACCTGAAACTCAAAATGACCGTAACGAGTCCTGAATGCCGTCTTTGGAATGTCCTCATCTCGGACCCGAATCTGATGATAACCGGAACGCAGGTCAATCTTCGAAAAGAACTGTGCACCCTGCAGCTGGTCGAACAAATCATCAATCCTAGGGAGCGGGTACTTGTTCTTGATCGTGACTTTGTTGAGCTCGCGATAGTCAACGCAGAGCCTCAACGAGCCATCCTTCTTCTTCATGAAGAGTACTGGCGCTCCCCACGGAGAACTGCTCGGATGGATAAAATCCAACTCTCGCAACTCGTCCAACTGCTTCTGCAGTTCCCGTAACTCTAACGGTGCCATACGATACGGGGCCTTCGAAATAGGCACGGTACCGGGTACGAGATCAATCTGGAACTCGGTGAGTCGACGAGGCGATAATTTCAAAATCTCCTAGAACACATCGGGAAAATCGCATATGATGGGCAAGTGGTCGATGAAAACGGCAACAGGCTCCTCTATGGCGCAAGACATCAAACAAGCCAACCGCTCTCCTCTGGCCTCTGCAACGAACTGAAACTGTGGCACACCGGGTATACAGAACGTGACGGTCCTTGCGGCGCAGTCCAATATAGTATAGTACTCGGCAAGCCAATCCATGCCCAAGATGACGTCGAACTCGAACATCGGCAAAACAAACAAATCAACGGGCAAGAAGGTATCCCCAACTAGAATGGGGCAAGCGGGCAAAATCGTCCCAACACTACAGTCCTTCCCAAGGGAGTCGATACTGATAGGTCCTCATCAGCAGACTCCAACGGTAAGCCAGCCGATCGACAGAAACTCTCGGCCACAAAAGAGTGCGATGCACCGGAATCAAACAGTACACGTGCAATGCATGCAGAAACTGGAAGTATACCCTCAACGACTCCTCCAAAAGACTGAGAGTCCTGCTGAGCTGCATAAAACCTAGCCTGAGCCTGCTGGGGAGGTACCTGTCCCCTCTGAGCGTGCTGCTGCTGCTGATGGGGTCGCTGAGGGGGTCGAAACTGCTGCCTCTACTGCTGCGGCCTTTGAGGCTGGTGCTGATGCTGATGCTACTGCTGAGGTGGCCTCGGTGGTGGAGGCTGCTGTCGCTGCTGCTGTGGAGGTCTCTGCTGCTGCGGTGGAGGTCTCTGCTGCTGTGGACCTCTCTGCTGCTGCTGGGGGCTGGGACACTCCCATGAACGGTGTCCCATCGCACCGCACCTGAAGCAAGTGCCGGTGAACTGTCTCTGAGGTGGTGGTAGAGGTGCTGATGGTGCTGATGGTGCTCGGAAGGCTGGGGACCAGTACGCCTCTGCTGCTGTGGTCGAAGCTGTTGGGAAGGACTGGAAGAAGCCTGCCTCTTCTGATCTCTCCTCTGACCACGCTCAGACTGAGAACCGGCCCACTCTGTCTCGTAAATCTGAGCTCTCCGTACTACTGCCTGGAAGTAAGGAGCTCATGCCCAATCACACGACCTTGAAGGCCGTAACGTAAACCATGCTCGAAGCGGCGGGCCTTCCGCCCCTCGTCATCAACCATATATGGTTCAAAACGCGATAGTGCCACAAAACGAGCCGCGTACTGTGCCACCGTCATGTCTCCCTGCACCAGAGTCTCGAACTTTAAAGCTCGCTGACGACGGATATGGTTGGGGAAGTACTGCTCCTCGAATCGGTCAACGAAGTCCTCCCATGTCCAGATATAATCAGGTCCGGCAACACGGGTAACAAAGGTCCACCAATGCTCGGCCTCACCCTGGAAGAGAAATACGGCTAGCCGGACGCGCTGCTCGGTCGTACATGACATGGTATCAAAAATCTTCTCCACATCGGAGCGCCATCTCTCTACTGCAGTCGGATCTGGCTAGCCCTGGAATCGTGGGGGATCAAGCCGTCTGAACTCACGAAGTAAGGCGCTCGCGCGCTCCTGCTCTGCCTGAGCTGGTGAAACAGCTGGACGTCTGCCCTGTCCCTGTAGTGCGGCTGTCACAGCTTGTAACATCTGCTGTAACTGTGAGGCACTCACAGTTACGGTCGGCTCCTCATCAGCCTCAGGTAGAGGAATGTCATCCTCATGAGAGGAAGCAGGGATCTCTGAGGGTGGAACGGGAGACTCAGGGGGTAAAGCTGGAGCCTCCGATGGTGAAGCAGAATCCTCAGGTGGTGGTGCGGGAGTCGATCGAGTAACCCTCCCAGGTGCCATGTCCTACAGGAAAGAGCGAAGGCGCCTATCAACTTTAAAAACTCTCAAAGGTACGCACGTTAACGGTCTGTATTAGAAGGTCGCGAAGCTATCCGAACTTCGGGACTTAGCCATTCTATACTCATAGCAGACATGTAATGTTGTTCTTGGTTATTCCCAAGTTATGCTCTGATACCAACTTCTGTCACGCCCCAAACTCAGAAACTGGGCTCACAGATTTCCCGATCGCCGAATCTGGCACTAACAGCCTCCGTAGAACCCCATTCTCGGCTGCTAGCTCCCATTCGCCAGGTTCCGATCCTGGGATGCTACGAGGAGGATTTTCAACATCAGTTTGATTCGTAATAAGAATAACCAAAGGCATAACCCACAAATAACAACCAAACACTCCATTACATTTCCACTATGATCAAAAACTTTACAAGTACAATGAATATAAAGGGAAATACAATGGTAAAGAACCAAAAACTCCAAACGCTCTGCAACGTGCTCCTGCCTCAGTGCTGCTGCGATCCAACGTCACCTGCACGCAACGGTCGTGCATAAGCTTACAGAAAGCTTAGAGGGTGGTGAAAGTGTGTGCACAAGGTAGTAATATGAACATGCAATGTCAGAGTGATGCGGAATATGCAAATGGAACCATGATATCATGAGCCGTACCAAGGCTATACAATGCCAGACATGAATGTAGCGGCCATCCCAAGGCCATGCGATATATAATGCAACTCAAGCATACATGTCCTCATCTATGTCCACACATCAATACAGCTCAAATATAAGATATCACCGGGGTCTAGTACACTCTAAACCAGATTGCCACCACATCGCATGTAATAAGGTAAGTGGAAAAGACCTCACTATCCGTCTGCCAATATCGGGTGCAACTCATCGATAGCGGACCCATTCCTTGAGCTGGTCAAACTCAGCCTAGCAATTGCACCCCCTACACTCGGGCGGGTAAGGCCGCACCCGCATCCCCTTCCAACCGACCACGACACAGTGGAGAGCACAGCCAACTGGTATTCGGCACTCAGCGCTCATCTACCCACTCAGTCTAGACGTTGGAGCAACCTCTTGGTACCATAAGGGTTTAGGGACTTTCACCCAGGGATATCTATAGTACCCCATGTAGAACAAGATTTTCAGTATCCAATCCTGCCAACCACGATGCGTCTGTGGATGCTACGGCCCTGATGTCGCTAGGGCGTACAATAACCATGTCACACAAATGCGGAATGCATGATTCACGCTATCCAATCATACAATAAATCCTGCGCATATCGTGCGCTCTTATAGGGCAACACTGCCTAACCAGAAGCCCATAGACAAACCTGCCCGAAGGCATATGCTATGATCAGTAAATCCTCATATCAAGCATGCATATGATGCGTATGATCGTGAGTCATGAGACAATATTAAACATGTATATGAGATGAACTATCTTGACAATGCAGATAGGCCTAGACAATAAGTACGGGCCTAACAATGGGCCCTAAGGAGAGTTGTAATGTGGACATCCAACCAGCATTACCCTCGCAATGTGGACGTCAAACCAACATTGCTCCCCAGACACGATCTTCTTAAACGTCGCTACATAACTTGAATTGGGATTACACATTGCAATGGACCTTAGGTTCATCCCATTGGGCCTTACATATATATCAAATGGGCCACATCTTATGGGCCTTTTATCTATCAGATGGGCCATATAAATGAGCCACACCAATGGGTCTTATGTGCATTGCAATGGGTCGAAACCCGTGGGCCTAGCTTGCATCAGTAGGACCTAGTCACATGAATCTAGTATGTATCAAATGGGTCTCACCGATGGGTCCCACATGTAGGTCAGGTGGGCCTCAACCCACAGACCTAACATGAGTTCAATGGGCCTAAACCCCTAGGCCTTATGGTACATTAAATGGGTCTAAACCCGTAGGCCTTGAAGCACATCGAATGGGTCTAGTCCCATGGACTTGCAACACATCAAATGGGCTTAAGTCCATAGGCCTTATATGAATCAAATGGGCCTAGCCCATAGGCATTTTATAAATCAAATGGGCCTAGCCCATGCCCTTTTGAAATTTAAATGGGCCTAGCCCATAGGCCTCCAATATCAAGTGAGCCTAAGCCCATAAGCTTTACATTTCAAGTGGGCCTAAATCCTTAGGTCTTAAATGAATCAAATGGGCCCAGCCCATAAGCATTTCATAAATCAAATGGGCCTAGCCCATAGGCCTTTTACAATTCAGATGGGCCTAATCCATGTGTAAATGGCCCACCAAATCAGTAACATCAAGCTTTAAAATGATCTCACTAGGTGGATGGACGGTCCAGATGCACCACATGCATCATGGTGGGTCCCTACTGTCCAGTGGACAGTGCGGATATGGTACATACATCACACAGGGCCCCACCATCCGCTGGACGGTGGAGGCCATTCAAACATCAAGTGGAGCCACCGTGGTGAGTGCCACCATCCGCTGGACGGTGGACTTAATACATACATCATTGTGGGTCCCATGTGGGGCCCACCCTGTAAGGTTTATCCGGCATCCAAGCCGTTCACAAGGTCACTCTGACCTAGATGAAGGGAAAACATAAATTTCAGCTTGATCCAAAACTTCTGTGGGCCCCAGAAACTTTTCAACGGTAGCATTCAATTCACACTATTTCACGTGGTGTGGGCCACCTGAGTTTTGGATCTGTCCCATTCTTGGAGGGGGGCCCACCACTGGGGTGGCCCACCTAATGAACGGGTTGGAGTTCAAATAAACATCGTGGTGGGGCCCACATACAGGGCCGTGGGCCCCCCCTGCGTACGTCCGCCCGCCCACGGCTGCACGCAACAGCGTGCAGCTCTACTGCCGCTGACATAAAACGGCAGAGGCTCTGCCTCTTAAAAATTAAATTTTTGGGAAGAAAATGTTTTCCCGGGATTTTTCGCACGTAGGGCCCGCTAAAGTAAAATCCACCCTGGCCATTGCGATCAGCGGCTCGAGCCAGTCGAAATGAGTCCAGAGTTCGAATTTTTTTGACGCTAGAAAATGAATAAAATGAGAAAATGGATCCTTGAATGGTCGAGGTGCATTATTTGATGCTATGGCCCACCAGGTCTTCCAATCAACCCCAAAATTTTACCCAACGGTTAAAACTCTGTAAGTAAGAGGGTAGACGGCTTGGATTGTCTGTGTACAACACGGTGGGGCCAATGCAAGTGGGCCACCAAAGCCCTCTTTCACTTCTTCCTTTTTTTCTTCTTTTCTTTAAAAACGTCCAGCGTCCCAGACGCTGGACGGTTACATTTTATATATATTTTTTTTGAATGGAGGGCCCTGATGAAGTGGGCCACCATTGATGAGTGACATGGATTCAACGTTTAAGGTGGGCCCCACTTGAATAAAAATATTTGCATCAAGGTGGGATCCATTCAAGTGGGCCACAATCCTATAGCATAAAAATAAAATAAAATAAAATAAAAGTAATAAAAGAGAGAGAAAGACATGGAGAGTGGGACACGGCTTGTGATGGAGGGACCCCATCACTATGGGCCCTCCCATATATGAAATCATACATCAAATGGGTCATTTTGCACATGTGACCATCGAAACTAAAGATCAACGGTGGGGATCCTTTCCCCACCAATATGGATGGTCTAGATGACCTTTCCAAATGAAAATAAACATCATGATGGGGTCCATGGAGAATGGCCCCATCATGGAATGATCATGATGATCCAAGTGGTCCATCGGCCATGTATTAGGGTCCCAAGTGAGATCCACACCATTGATCTGTGGGCCTCACTTGGTCCACCATAAAAATAAATAAATCTACCCTATAGAGGCACCCACCGTCCGATCTTCTCGCTCTTAGGGGTTCCTTGACACCTTGTCTTCAACTTCAATGGTTAAGATGAAGAATGGAGGGTTGAGATGGGAGATTTTGGGGTAGGAAGGTGGGCCACTTGGAGCTTAGGGATTTTTGTAAAAATTTCAAACGTATGGAGTTGAAATTTGCTTGGAGTTTTGAAATGAGAAAGAGAGAAAGAGAGAGAGTGATGGATGGATAGGTGAGTGATGGTTGTGTAAGAAATCTTTGACTTTTGTGGCTTTTTTGTAAGAGAGGTATGGGTGGTGAAGACTTTTGTGGCTTTTTGTGTAAGAGAGGTATGGGTGGTGAAGACTTTTATGGTTGCTTGGGAAAAGGGATGGAAGTGATGTGTACTTGACATGTGATGGATTGATGGGTGATTGATTGATGGGATTGATGTGATTGATGTGACACATCGTAGAGATTCTCTTAGTTTTCGCAACGCGCGACGTTTTCTCGCATCGAACGTTGACCCATATCTCTTGATCAGGGTATCGCCTCGGCGCGCGAGTCGCGGCATTGGAACCGCAACGACGGCGCGGTCGCTATGGTATTGGTCTCGGGTTGAGTCGACTCGGGTTGTCGGCACATGAATCTGGGTAGCGCGTCGATATCGGTTAAGGGTCGAAAGTTGCCGAAATTCGACCGGTAAGACCACGGAAGTGTACGGAAAGGTACGGACCAAGATGCGGGTCTTAGAATTTTTTCATTTAGGCATATTATCAAACACTTAGAGTACACATATCACATACATGTAATAAAGTAGTTATAACAGGTATTATAGCAAATCCCTTTTCCAAGGATTCACCACACATACGACAATCATGTATTCTTAGTCAATAAACATGGCAAGCATAAATCGTAATTCCATACACATTCACTCATACAAACAAACACATGGAATGCATTAAAATTAATGCAGTTTGCATATATATGAAATAACAAAAATCATTAAACTAGGCACATGTGACAACAATCAAGTCAGTCATAAATCATTACTAACATTAAAAGCCTTGAAAACCATAACCTAAAAATTTATAGTTTGCACCTTTTGCCGGTAGACTCGTAACGAACTTAGTTTAAACACTAAGTCTTTGTCTGCAGCAAGACAACAACCTATATCATGAAATAGGTTAGCTCTTTCATCATTTACTCTATTTGAATTCTTAAAACAGATTTGGTTTAGGATTTTTTACCCAAGAATAGGATCGGAATCGCCGGTATTGCGATACGGAAGCAGTGGTTAAGCTCGTGGAGTGGTGGGTTCGAATCCCAGGAATAATCTCTCACTTTCTCTTTCCTTCTCTTTTTATTCTCTTCTCTCTCCTAGGGTTTGTAATTCATATAGAATGAGAGAGGGGGGGGGGGGGGGGTAAAGGACCTTATATAGGCCCAGAACTGATGGAAATGGCCCCAGGGCCATGGAATACTTAAGTTATAGCCAAGGAGTGGCCGTTTCACTCCAACGGAGCACATCTGGAGGCTCCTTTTTACATACGATCGGGAGTAAGTCCTCTGACATTAGATCTAGGTCAAGCTAAGTTTGATCCGATTGGGTTTGGGGATCGACCCCAGAGGACCTGTTTCAGTTCAACGGTCACCGTTACTCGAATAGGGCCACAAGTACACGGATATGTGTTGGACATTTTTCCTAATCTGAGGGTGTAGTTGGGTTAGATTCTGACAGTCTAAATCTTTAGATTTGAACTACAAGTGAATCACTCAATTGCTTAAGTTTTAGTTCATTTAGTAAAGATATTCGCGTTTCTCACACACTTCGCTCCGAGTTCAAGTTATGCATTTTTGGATATCATTTGGACTTAATTTCGAAGATGGTTGTCAAGTCCAGCAAGGCAGTCATAATTGTAGAGTTTCGCAGTAATCAGACTTTTGACGCGCGGTCCAGGTCCGATACGGAGTTTCAATGTGCTCCCGAGAGCAACTGGGTTTTGAGTTGGATCTTAGGTTTCTAGGTAACGTAGTGTTAGCGATTCTACTAGTTTTAGGTCTTACGGTTCGTATTTAAAGCGGTTAGAGCTAATTTTATAGATAATCTAGTTTAGCCCTTAGTTAATTCTCATCTAATTTTTAAAGGATCTGGTCCTTGGTGATTTCTGTCTGAGGTGGTACTCGGGTCTTTGTATGGATTTGTCCGAGACGTTATACATCTTGACTTAAATAGACATATTTCAAATCAGAGGGCAAATGTTTTAGATCAAGCTTCAGCGCCTTAAGGCTAGATGGTAGAGACACTATATCAGTTTGGGGCAATTCTTCAAATTATGACCTCTACTAGTTAACTTCAAGTACTGGAGGGGTATCAAGCATAGCACCTTCTCCTTAATCATATCATCATCTAAATCATGGGAGTGGGCCAAGTACGTCTCTAAAGGGTCAAAAGAATAGGTCAAAGTGTTCTATCTTTCATGAAAGAATCAATTATGTTAACGTCGTGGAAATCGTCATCATCCTCTAACCGTCTGCCTGTGTTGAAAAAGATATTCAACTCCAATGTCATATTCCTGAATGATATATAAATGACTCCATTCCTGTAATTAATGATTACATTTGAAGTGGCAAGGAATGGGTGACCAAGAATGATAAGAATTTGAGTACTCATGTTACTGATGGGTTCCATATCCAGTATGATAAAATCTACCGGGTAGTAGAATCTGTCAACTTGGACCAACACATCCTCAATTATCCCTCTCGGTACACGAATTGAGCGATCAACAAGTTGTAATGTGGTTAGGGTGAGTTTTAATTCAACCAAACCTAACTGTTTGTATACCGAGTAGGAAATCAGATTTACGCTTGCTCCTAAATCAAGAAGTGTGTGCTCAATGCCATAATTCCTGATTACACATGTGATAATTGGGTTACCGGGATCTTTGAATTTCTGTGGCGCATCTTGCTTTAGGATGACACTCACTTTTTCAATTAAAAAGATTTCTACTGAATATTTTGCCATCTTTTGGTCGTACATAAGTCTTTCAGAAATTTGGCATATGAAGATATTTGTTTAACTGCATCTAGTAGAGGAATATTGACTTTCAGTTGTTTCAACACATGTAGAATATCCTGAGAGTTAGAGAGAGGTTTTGGTGCAACCAATCATCGGGGGAATGGGGCAACCGGCTTACCTTAAAGTTCTGGTTCTAATTCTTGTGGAGCAATGCTAGGTCTATCATCATTATTCTCTTTTGGGTCCCTAGGCTTTTCAACCCTAACTAGAATGGTTTTGTCAACGGTCTTCCCACTCCTAAGAGTGGTGATAGATTTAGCTTGCTTCATCTGATTTGAAGAGCTTAGATTACTTATCTTGTATTGTGGTTTAGGATTGGGGAGATGTTAAGCAGGAAGCATTCCCCTTTCTATAACCGTAATACATGAATCTATTTTTTGCATATATTTCGTAAGTTCTAGTATTGCTTGAGTAAGATCTTGAGTTTTTGTGGAATTTTGAACCAATTCTTCTTGAGGTTTCACTTGATTTGGAATTTGATTAAAGAAACTTTGAGTAGTAGTAGTTTTTTCATTCCTTCAATTGAAGTTTGTACGATTTCTAAAACTAGGATTGTATGTATTGGAGGTAGGTCCATTGAAAGGTCTTTCATAATTGTTCACTGCATTAGATTGCTCATTCAACACCTCTTGAAAGGCAGCTATTCTTGGAAAATTTTCAGTTGTGTGAACGTTACAAGCACAAATACCGCACACAGTTTCCTTAACCTCATCCTTCTTTAATTCCATAGCCTCAAATTTTCTTATGAGATTAAACACTTTAACATTGATATCATCATCCTCTTTTAGAAGGTATAATCCACCCCTCTCCTTTGATTGAGTGAGCCTAGAAGTGGTGCTTGATTTTGGGTAAGTGTCCCATGATTGTGCATTTTCAGCAAGTCTATCTAAGTAGTCCCACACATTATTGACATTTTTATTCATGAATTCCCCATTGCACATTGTCTTAACCAATCGGCGCATGGAAGATGTCAAATCATCATAGAAAAAGTGTGTAATGCACCACATTTCAAAACCGTATTGTGGGCATGAACTGACAAGATCCTTGAACCTTTCCCAACATTGGAAGAATGTTTCATCCTCCTTTTGGAAAAAGTTCATGATTAATTTTCTAAGGGTGTTTATTTTATGATGTGGAAAAAGTTCTTTATGAACTCTCTTATCATGTCATTCCATGTGCCAATAGATCTGGGACGTAGTGAATGCAACCACGTCTTAGGTTTCTCTTTCAAAGAAAAGGGAAAGAGTTTCAGTCTGATAATGTCCTCAGATACATTTGAAAAATATAAAGTAGCTATGATCTCATCAAACTCTTTCAAGTGAAAATATGGACTTTTAAATTCAAGTCCATGGAATTTTGGAAGGAGTAGGATCACCCTTGGCTGAGTATCCATGTGTCCCGTATTTTCTGCAAAAACCATGCATGAGGGCGTACTCACCCCCACAGGCTGTAAATAATCTCGTAAGGTATGAGGCAGGGCTGTTTGATGCACTTCATTCTCATCCTGGACTTTCTTAACCCGAGGTTGAGGTTGTATTCCCGATTGATTGACCGGTTGATTTGCAGCCATCATTTCAATTAACTCTGAGGATCTTGAGGTGTGTTTAATCCTGTGATGGATAGTTAACCTCTCAACCAATCCTCCTTCACTTAAAAGACGTCAAGTGTTGTCACGGACCCACTTGGGTATGAAACACTCTCAGCCCTTAATTTCATATTTTAACCTAAACCTAAAAGAGAAAAGAAATAAAAATCCAGAATTAGAAAGACAGAGAGAGTTGGAAAGAAGTTACCAAATTAAAAGTTCCTATTTAAAAATCTTGCAAAACAAAACAAAATTAGTCAGTTTCTAAAAAAAAAAATAGCAAGGTTCTAAATCCTAGAATTAGAAAGTTTCTAAAAAATAGAAAACAAACCCTAATAGAAAACAAAAAAATTAGAAAGAGATTGCCAATTTAGAAAGTCTATATTAGGATCCTAATCTTAAACTAATCCCAAAACTAGCTAATCTTAGAAAAATGCAACCTTTAGTCCCTAGCAACGACGCCAAAAACTTATTCACAATCCCAAGCATAGGGTCGCGATGTGGTAATATTCTCGGTAAGACCGAGGTCGAATCCACAAGGACGGAACCTTGTATGTATTCTGAAAGTAACTAGAACTAGAACTAGAAGATATAATCTAAATCAGGAGAATATAAAAGAATAAGGATGAATTATTAACTAAAACTTGTAAAATTCAAAGGTGGAAAACTAGGGTTTCCAAGGATTCTCTTGTAGAGATCAAGGAGATCTATGCTTGATTCATAAACACAACTGGAATCAAAGTCCTATTCTCATCCAATTGGAAGATTTATCATTAAAACTCAATATCGAACTTCCTTTGATATAGTTCTCAATGGATAAGAGGTATGAGAACTAGAATTAATTTCATCACAAAACCATGCCCATGAGACAAAGCAAACAATAAAATTTAACCAATCCACAATAAATCTAGGAGAATTACGAACAATAGGAAGGATTCCATCATCTAACCATGTCCATGAGACAATGGTGAACAATAGGGTTCCTAATTTCACAATCACAATAATGAAAAGAACATACCCAAAACTATCATAGATCCATTGTAATTTAAGTTACAACAAACCATTAAAAACTAAGAGTATTCCTTATAATCAAACTATAATCAAAGAGAGTTCATCTTAAACATGAATCAAAGCCATAGAAAACATCCTATCACGTTACATGCTTCACCTCTTAGCCCTAGCTAAGAGGTTTAGCCTATCATAATCATGATGAACTAAAATCTCTTAAAGGAAACATAAAAGGAAAAAAAAAAAAGGAAGAAGGAGAAGAAAAAACCCTCTTTTTGCCGTCCTCTCTCTCTCTCTTGCTCCTCCACACGTCCTTGGATGCCCTCTATACATTCTATCTTTCTCCTTTTATAAAAAGTAGGTAGGGCGGTCGGATATGTTGGAGTCGGTGGATAGTTTACACTGCCAGCTCTACTTTCACAGCGAAACTGCGAAAGAACTTGCGTTTGGAACAAGTTTTGGGATGTTGATCGTCCCAAACTCCGTTTCTAACTCCATGGTGGGGTCAAAGACCCCTTTCGTAACTTGTGGATGGTTCGGATCATGGATCCGACCTTAATCTGGGTAACAAAACTCCCCACAGTGGGCCAGGCATCCGGACACACGTCCTTGCGCACTCTACTACACTGAGGTGCTCGATGGGACCACGATTAACATTAAAAGAGAAATCCACTCCGTCCATTGGATTCGTGGTGAAATTTCAGTCAGGAATGGACACTTTTTCTTGAGTTTAGTGTGGCCCAAGGGATCAAATCTTCCTACCATTCATCCTGCATTTAAAGTTGTCTACTTGGGATCGCGTGTATGGCGGTAGATGGTCATCATGGTTATGGTCAGCCCCACCGTCTGGTTTGAGTGGATAGTTCGGATCACCCATCTGATTAATAGTGGTGGGCCACAACGCATCACAGTGTGACCCCGTGTGGACGCTGGCGAGGGAGAAGAGAAAATTTTCTCTTTTAGTCAGTCAAATCGACTTTGACCAGGAATTCTGATCTGGTGCACCACGAGTGCACTTATGCACTGTGCATTAGCAACTGCCAGTGTGGCCCACTGTGTTGTTTCTGATGAATCCACACCGTCCATCTGCCTTCCCATCTTATTTAAAGGGTTGAGTCCAAAATTGAGCCATATCTAGAGATTAGGTGGGCCCTAAATCTATGATTTTGTGGCTGATCTTTCTATTGGGTCACTTTTACAAAGATTCAATGGCTGAAATTTTATATGTATGGTTACTTTATGATCCTCAAGTCGGATATAAAGTTTCGTGCCAAACGGATGGTAGGAACCTTGTGATCTTGCATTGAGGACGATTCTCAGGCTTCTTTATCTTCAATCACTTGATTTTCTTAGATATTTGGCATGTGAATTCTTCAATCTAATTCTCCTAAGATTCGACTCTTTCCTTGGTGAGTTTTGAGCATCAAATCTATGCTTTTAATATCATTTTCTGTCTACGCTCCTGATTTCACCTTGCAACACAAACATGATTAAAATAGAGCGTTAAACATTATCATATTTATAAAATCAGGTAATAACTGGGGTATAATATGCAATATTTGACCCTTAACATGAGGATCATGAGATGCGGCCCATTGTGATGTATATGAGGCCCATGAGATGCAACCCATTATGATTCATATGAGGCTCATGAGATACGGCCCATTGTGATGCATATGAGGCCCATGAGATGAGACCCAATGTGATGTATATGAGGCCCATGAGATGTGGCCCATTATGATGAATATGAGGCCCATGAGATGTCACCCATTGTGATGTATATGAGGCCCATGAGATGCGGCCCATTCTGATGTATATAAGCCCATGTGATGAGGCCTGTCATGATATATGTGAAGCCCATGTGTTGAAGCCCGTCGTGATGTATATGAGGCCCATGTGATGAGGCCCATTGAGATGTACTTGAGGCCCTTGTGTGAGGCCCATTGTATACGTGAGGCCCAATTGTGATGTGTAAAGCCCACCATGATGTATGTGTTATATTCACACGTCCATCCATTTCTTTAAGGTTGTTGGCCCCATTGCCTTGAGAGGCCCACCCTAATTTATGGATTATATGCCCACCATGGGGCTGCCTTATGAGGCCCATCATGATATATGTGTTACATACATTATTTTCATCCATTTCCCCAATTCGTATAAGGGTCGTGGGCCCCATAGAAAGTTAGATTCAAATCTCAAGTGGACCGCACATTAGGAGTCAATAGTGGTTAAATGTCTACCGTTGAAATCCTCCCTAGGGCCCGTTGTTAAGCCAATTACCTTGGGAGCAATGACGGTTAAGCATTCACGTTGTAATCTCCCTAAGGTCCATTGTTAGGCCCATTCTCATCTCCTCTTATTGTGCTTACCCCAAACCGTTGGGCCCCCATTGATGATTGTATTACCCACCTTCCCTTATTAGGTTATCCCAAACCCTTGAGCTCTATTAATGTTAGTGATACCCATTTTCTCTTGTTAGGTTATCCCGAACCATTGGGCACTCATTGATGCTAGTAATACTCGTCTTTACCTTGTTGGCCTATCCTAAACCATTAGGCCCCCATTTGATAATGATGCTTTCCACCATACCTTGTAGGACCACCCAAGCCTTGGATCCCATCTTGTGTTCGTACGAGCCTTCTATAGGGAATGTGACCCACCTAGATGCATGTGTTTGTCCAAGCTTTGTAACCCAAACCCAAGGCCCACTTAGATGATAAGAATGACCGTTTGTAGGGTTATATAGTCCTGGATGTCTGGATCCTACCAAGACCCGGCTTGTATTCGTATCGGGCCCTCATAGGAAAGCCTAGTTGTTCTTGATAAAGGGAGCGAGGAAGCCCACTTGTTGTATACCTACTTGATTCACCCCATGAGACATATCTTATCGTTGTATCTAGTTATTAGGACCTCGGTGTCATGTATATATCATTAACACCGTCCATTTACTTCTTTAGGACAAATGTGAGGCCTATCCTTAACATTAGTACACCATCTTCTCTTACCGTAGATCGAAGAATATGTGGTACTAGATTTAGCATATCCATTGTGTAGAGCCTATCTCAATGTATGGGTTGGATCCGCTATCCTTCCAGTGGACCTCATCTTGGGATATATGATATATTAGTGCCTTGGGAGGCTAATATTAGTCTAACATACGACTTACCACACGGACTCCTATAGTTGTAAAAGGGGCATGTCGTTTAGCTCCTACTCTTTTTATCTGATAAATTGGTTAAGGCCAATTATTGTTTATATCTGATAATCATGCTAATGTAAATAGTCTAGTAGGACACTCTGAGATCATGCTTAGTATTACATCATGATACATGCCCATGTGCGTCATTTTTATGCCTGTTGTGAGGAATGATTGATCATGGAATTTTCATTAGGCTGAGTTATTTAGGGGACTCCTTAAGAGACGGAGTTGCCCCACATGATCATGCGGTATGCGTAGGTTTGATGCATGACTAGATAGTATGACTCATGCATCTCACATTTTTGTGATATGATCATTTGACGCCCCAGCGACATCAGGGCTGCGGCCTCCACAGGCATATTGTGGATGGCCAAATGGGACACTGAAAATGTTGGTTCATGACATAGGGCACATTAGATGTCCTTGGGTGAAATTCCCTAAACCCCTGTGACCAAGGGACACTCCAACGTCTAGACTGAGTGGATACATGAGTGCTGAGTGCTGAATACCAGGAGGCCACGCTTCCCACTATATTGAGGTCTGTTGGAAGGAGGTGTGGCCTTACTCGCCCGAGGGAGTAGGCAATGACTAGGCTGAGTCTGACCCAGCTTGAGGAATGAGTCCACTATTGACGAGCTGAGCCGATATTGGTAGGTGGATAGTGAGGTCTCTTCCACTTACCTAGTTGTGTGCTTGATGGGGTGACAAGATGGCACAAATTTTACTAGAACTCGATGATGATCCCAAAGATGTAGGGTACTAATATGTAGACTTACTGAGCAGGAGTCGTGTACTCAGTATTTAATTCATTTACTATCACTCGGGCTGGTGGTGCACACTAATTTTTTGTGTACCTTCGCAATGGCTAGGATTTCGGTTGAGGCATGTGACCAACCTGTGATCAGGAGTTTACCAGGTTAAGTCTAGCTATCCAAATTTAGGTATGGGACTGGTTTGGATAGAAGTCCTTTGTGATGAACCCCACAGCTTGTGATACCCCGTTCTATCATCCCGACTACACACTCCAGTTTTGTCATCTCTTTTACATTGCATACTGCATTGCAGCCTCTGAATATGACATTTATTTTACGATGTTTTTACATTGTATAGCTTAGATACAGCTAATGGTACTTATAGGCTTACCAGTATTTTCGTTTACTCTAATACTAATATGCTTGGCTCAGTAGTGCACACACATACACCACCCTCAAATCTTCTTATAAGCTTATACATGACCGTTGCATACAGGTGACATTAGGTCGCAGTAGCATTGAAGCAGGAGAGTGGAGGCTGAGCTTTGTGGAGATTTCATTATATATGTGTATTTCCTTCCAGCATTGTAATTAATTATTTATATTAGTGGATATGTGATGATGATGTTGCTCTTATAATTTAGGTACACTTGTGATTAGGCTCCTTCAAAATTTTACATTAAAAATCCTCCTTGTAGGATCCCAAGATTGAAATCTGACATATAGGCATTATGAGCTGAGAATGGGGTACTACGAAGGTTGTCGACGCCCAATTCTACAATTGGGAATTTTCTGAGCTCAGTTTCCGAGTTTGGGACGTGATAGAAGTTGGTATCAAAGCGTAACTTTGGAATACCTGAGGATAATATCACATATCTGCTGATAGCTACCCTACACTCTATGATTGTTGAGAACTTAGAATGGTTAGGTCCTTAAGTTCGAATAACTTAGAGACTTTCTGATATAGCTCCCCATTGTGTGGATATTCGAGAGTGTTCAAGGATAATAGGCCCTTGTTCCATATTGTAGGACACGGTGCCCGAGAGAGAAAGCCAAGCGGCTCCCACATCCGAGACCAGTGCGGCACCAACCATATTAGTGAACGCTGATCAGCTTTAGTAGATGTTGTAGGTAATAATCACGGTTCTTCAGGGGCAGGGTAGGCAACCCACGGATACACCTGCCCAGGCTGGGCAAGAGCGCGCGAACTCCCTTCAATGCGACTTGATCCCCTGCGTTTCTAGAGGTTAGACAAGAAGAGGAAGGTCCGCTCCATTAGCTCCCGGCAGCGGCAACGACGGGTGCAGTGGCACAGGAACTGTCATTGACCGGTGCAGTGACACTAGCAGCACCACCATCGGGACAATTCTTAGGTGCTTGCTTTGGACGAAGGGAAATATAAATATCAGCTTGGTCTAGAACGGGTGGGCCACACCCACTTGGGACCCGCTAGATATATGTGTTGTATCCTCCACACCATCCAAATGGGATAGTGGGGCCCTACTGCACATGTGGTGTTCACACCGTCCAGCTGGGATGGTGGGACCCATCGTGATAATTGTGTTCTGGACGGTGGGATTCACCATGATGTAGGTGTTTCATCCACGCCATCCAGTGTTTCTGGACAGTGGGACCCACCCTGCACATGTTGTACATGTGGTGGGACCCCCCTATGATGTGTTTTCATCCAGGCCATCCATTTGTTGGACACCCATTTGGGCCAGGGAGCTGGTGGGCTGGACGCCCAACAGCTGGCCCACCCAATGTATGTAGTATATCTCCACTGTCCATATGGTGGGGTCCATCTTGTAGGCCCACCGTGTGGCCCACTTGCCAATGTATATGACCACCTGCTATATGTGCAGGGCCCACTTGATGTATGTGAGGCCCATTGTGGTCATGTATGAGGCCTATGTGTGAGGCTCATTATATGTATGAGGCCCATTGTGATGTATATAAGGCCCATTGTGATGTATATGGGGCTCATGTGATGAGACCCTTTGTGATGTGTGAGGCGCATGTGATGAGGTCCCTTGTGATGTATGAGGCCCATGTGATAAGGCATATTGTGATGTATGAGGCCCATGTGATAAGGCCCATTGTGATGTAAGAGGCCCGTGTGTGAGGCCCATGGTGATGTGTAAGGCCTATGTGATTAGGCCCATTGTGATGTATGAGAACCGCATGTGACATCCAATGTATGTGTAAGGCCCAATTGTGATGTGTGATGCTACCATGAAGTATGTATTATATACACATTATTCATCTGTTTGGCTAGGGCCATGGGGTCTTAGTGCTTCGTCATGCCCACTATGATGAATGCATCTCACTTGTTGTATATATGGGGCCCATCTACATTGGAATGAGGCCCATTATATGTGTGAGGCCCATTATGATTGTTTGAGGCTCCTTATGATTATATGAGGCCCATTGTATGAGACCCACTATGATGTGTGTGTTGTTTGCACACTACCCATTCATTTATACGGGCCACCTAATGCAAGCCCACCATGATGTATGTGATACCCACACGGACCATGCGTCTTTCTATATATTTGGAAGGCCAAGGGCCCTTTGTGATTCCGATTCTAATCCTAAATGGACCACACTTTAGGAAACAATAATGGTTAAATGTCCATCGTTATAAGCTTCCCTAGGGCCCATTGTCAAGCCCATTTCCACCCTTACCTTATTGGGATAACCCAAACCTGAAAGGGCTAAGTTATATGTCCTAGAGGGGGGGGAGGGTAAGGCTGAATAGGTCTATGCCAAATTAAAATGATAACAACGGAATTTAAACAATTAAATGAAAGATAGAACTTTAAACAATCCACAATACGGAAATGAAAAGCAACCTCAAAATTCTAGTATTGAGAGGTTGATACAAATGTTGTTCTAAGGACAACCTTACACCAAAAACCAAAGTTTATGGTAGGACAACCTGATTCCTAAAAAGGTCTTTGTATAAAAAACTCAAACTGAAGAGGAATAAAAAGAAAATAACTAGAAAGGAAATCTAAGTTATTACAACATTCACCATAATGCTTGAAATGTAAAAGATTACAAAATTCATATCCAGGAATACATCGCACAATATTAAATGATAAAAGATATAAAAAAAATAAACTACACATCCACAAAACACAAAGAATTATAGTGGTTCACTTGTGTGTACACTAACTATTAAACAACAGCCACACAACTACTCCACTCCTAATATCCTCACATAGTGGATATTAGTGTTCACTATTAAAATAGATATTTCTAGGTTCACTTAAAACCCTCACAATTGTGTCTTTCAAGTGGGCTTACACAATTCAAAAACCCTACACTCTGAGTTTTCTGGATCACCTCAGACAAACCACACAATTAAGAGATTTTTCTAGCTCACTCTTAAAGAAACCAAAAATAAAAGATTCACATAAATGTAACATACCTAGGTATTCTCCTTTTATTATAGCCTAGAAGAACCAAGTTGGAGTAGAAGTTCAACATTGAAGTTCAATGTCCAAACTCACTTATGAAATGGTTCTAGGTTGTAGATTGATTTTAGATTAAATCAAGTTAGGCTAGCTCTATTTGATTTTGATTCCAAGAAGTGGGAATTCTTCAATCCCTCTTTCAACTCAAATTGGAATACAGAATACAAAATCAAATATAAAAAGCTAATAAAGGAGAATATGAAATGAGCACAATATAGCAAAAGAAGTTTACAAACTTATCTCTCAGAGTGATGCCTTGATGCCTTGATTTTACTTGAATTGGATATCAAACTCTGAAAATCATGCTCTATTTATAATTGTAGAAGTCACACCTTCGACTGGTCCTGTGGACACTACGACTGGTCGTAGGACCAACAGACATTTAAAATTTTGAGCACGGATAAAACTATTCCACGACTGGTCTTAAGCCGTCCATGATCGGTCGAGGGACCTCCACGACTGGTCGTGCGGTGTTGAAGTAGTCATTAGAGTTTGAGTTGAGGCTGCAAGACTAGTCGTGAACGAGTCATGCACTATTCACATGACCGGTCGAGCAGTCTCCAGGACTGGTCGTGGCTCAACAAAAAATTCTAAAAATTTACAACAATCTTATGACTCGTCTTGAAATTTCTTAGACTGGTCGAGCCAGTGCTAGGACTAGTTAAACAGAGTCTAGGATTAGTCGAGAAACAGACCAAAATACTTATAAAATAAGCAATTGAATTATGTATTCAAAATAACCTACCCTAAAGTCAATCTAAGGTCTTTCATACCTTGAACATGATGTATGAACATTGAACCTTCTTTTCTTCAGATGATAGACGATCTTTGAAGTTCATGAAGCTTGATATCATGACACATAATGAAGCTTGAACTTGTAGTCTTTCGAAGCTTGATTTTGAGTTGTACTTCATCTTGAGTCTTGAGTATGAAAAGATCACTTGTCTTTCTTCAAGTCATTGAGCTTTGAAGCTTAAAGAAGTGAACAATGTACTTGATCTTGCATTTCTTAAAGTAGATCTTGTTCTTGACTTGAAGCATTGTCCTTGTACATATGATGCATTTTCTTGAACATATGTATCAATGTGCTACACAAGATAGATTGTGGTTTTGGCACTACAAAAGGAGTAAGAGACCATAGCACTTACAAAACCGTTGGGTCTCCACTGAAGTTAATAATACCCATTGTGCTAACCCAAACCATTGGGCCTCCATTGATAATGGTGCTTCTAACCATGCCCTGTAAGATTTTCCAAACCTTGGAGCCCACATTATGTTCATACCGGGCCTTCCATAACAATGTGTCCCACTTAGATACATGTTCTACCCAATTTTAGTGACCATACCTAAGGCCCACTTAGGTGTTGAGCGAGCTACCCAATCCACTTAAAAGGACACATCGTCCCAGATGTATGAACTCCACCAAGCCCACTGTGTGTATGTATAGGGCCCCATAAGGAAACCCAATTTATTCATGATAAGAGATTGAGGAAGCCCAATTTTTCACCCTTTTAGCTCACCCTATGAACTCACCTCATTGTATACCACTTGACTCACCACAAGAAATGTATCCTTGTAACAGCCCAAAATTTCACGGCCAGAGTTTATATTCGTGCCCGAGAAATCTGGGTGTTAACAATGTATAAACTAGATGCTCTGGAATCACACCCTATTTTTTTTCTTCAATTGATTATATTCAGATACATTCATGAAGGTACTCATTCATAGGAATAAAAGCAACTGTATTGATTATATTTCATCATAATAAAAAGAATAATTAAATGGCCTCACAATGGGAGGTTTATTACAACATCAGAGTTCACAACAGAAGTATAAAACTAAATAATAAAACTAAATAATAAAATTACTTTCTTAGTCTTTCATGATAATCTCCTATAGGGAAGTAGTCTTCTAAGTCTTCAATCTGTATATCACCTGCATAATCTGTACGATTAGGAGAGGTTCAATGCCCTACTATCATGCCCCAAACTCAGAAACCGGGCTCATAAAATTTCTGATCACCGAATCCAGTGCCGATAGCCTCCGTTGTAACCCATTCTCGGCTCTCAGTGTCCATACGTCAGATTCCGATCCTGAAATCCTACAAGAAGGATTTTACAATGTACATTTAGCTCATGATAAGCATAACCACAAGTTTATCCAAGTCACAAAGGCAACTTCATCATCACATATCCACTAATATAAATAGCTAAATACAGTGCTGAAAGGGAAATACATTACCAAAAATTAAAGCTCCATAAGTTCGCGGCACGCTCCAAGCTCAATGCTGCTGTAACCTGACGCCACCTGCACGCATCTATCGTGCATAAGCTTATAGAAAGCTTAGTGAGTGGTGAAAGTGTGTGCACAAGGTAAGTGCCAAGTAAGCAATATCAGACTAATCAGAGTAAGCGCAAGTACTAATAAGTCCATGAGTTATACAATATCAGGGTACACAATGCAAATCAGTTATGCAAATGAGGAGTCAAAGTGAGCCAAATATTAGATGCCGAGGACACAATGTCATAAATCATACAATATCAAAATAATACAAAAATTAACTGATAAGTCTATGAGTGTCATCAGCCGTACCAAGGCTATGCGATCAAGGCATGAGTACTAATGGCCATATCAATGCAGAAAGATGGTAACCCAAAATGCTAAGTACTATGGCTGCAATGTAATATGCAGTGCGAATGAAATGACCAAGCTGGAGTGAAGTCGAGATGATAGTACGTAGTATCGCAGGCTATGGGGTCCATCACAAGGGACTTCTATCCAAACTAGTCCCATACCTAAATTTGGATAGTCAGACTCAATGTGGTAAACTCCTGATCTCAGGTTAGTCTCGTACCCAACCGAAATCCTGGCCATACGAAGGTACACAACAATTAATTACACACCACCAGCCCGAGTGGATAGTGAATGAATGATTATGCAACTCCTACTTAATAAGTCCACATATCAGTACTGTTCATCTCTGAGATCATCACCGAGGTTTAGTACACTCCAGATGGCACTGTTGCTCTCCCTAGCTGCACAGTCCAAGTAAGCGTAAGAAACCTCACTATCCGCCTGGCCAATAGTCTGCCAATACCTATTCGGCACGTCGAGAGCGGACCCATTCACGAGCTGGTCAAACTTAGCCTAGCAATTCCCCCTGCGCTCGAGCGGGTAAGGCTATACCCCCTCCCAACCGAACACGGCACAGTGGGAGATGCGGCCTCTTGCTATTCATCACTCGGGCGCTCATGTATCCACTCGGTCTCGACGTTGGGGCGTCCTCTGGTACTATTAGGGTTTTAGGAATTTTCACCCAGGGCCATCTATGGCAGCCCGATGCTTGAACCAAACATTTTTCGTGTCCCATCTGGCCATCCATGATATGTTTGTGGAGGCTATAGCCTTGATGTCACTAGGGCGTATAGTGGTCATGTCACACAAAAACGAGATGCATGAGTCACACAGTATAATCATGCATAAATCCTGCACATACCGTGCGCTCATGTGGGGAAACCCCGCCTATCAGGGAGCCCCATGAATAACCTGTCCTATAACATATGCGATGGTCAATCACATTTCATAACAAACATGCAGATGATGCGTATGGATTATGATGCTATGCTGTCACCTACTCATAATCGGTATTAATAACCGGAATCAACAATCGGCCTGATAATGTGGACATTCAACCAACATTGCCCCCAAGGAATGGCCACATAGAGCCAAACATATAACGGGCCCATGACCTCACACAAAGGCCTAATATACAACATGATGGGCCTTACTCATGGGTTTAATACACATCAAATGGGCCATACATCATGGGCCTAATACGAGTTATAATGGGCCTCAACTACAAGTCACATGTACATCATATAGGTCTTGACAATCGGCCTTGACAATTGAAATTGGCCTCGACAATCGGAGTCAGAATCGACAATCGGTATCGACGTCGATAATCAAAATCAGTAAATCGATCATGTTAATCAAAATCAGCATTCAGTCACGACAATCAGAATCGATCGATAATCAGAATCGGTAAATCAGTCATGTCAATCGGAATCGGCAATTGGTCACGACAATCAGAATCGATCGATAATCAAAATTGGTAAATCGGCCACATCAATCAGAATCGACAATCAGTCATGACAATCGGAATCGATCGATAATCAGAATCGACAAATCGTTCATATCAAATGAAATCAGCAGTCGGTCATGCCAATCAGTCACACCAATCGGAATCGATCGATAATCAGACTCGACAAATCAGTCATGTCAATCAGAATTGGCAGTCGGTCATGACAATCAAAATCGATCAATAATCAGAATCGACAAATCGGTCACATCAATTGGAATCGGCAATTGGTCATGATAATCGGAATCGACAAATCGGTCATATCAAACAGAATCAGCAGTTGGTCACGCCAATCGGAATCAATTGATAATCAGAATCGGCAAATCGGTCATGTCAATCGGAATCGACAGTCGGTCATGCCAATCGAAATCAACAATCGGTCACGACAATCAAAATTGATCAATAATCAGATTCGACAAATCGATCACGTCAATTAGAATTGTCAATCGACCACAATGATCGAAATTAGAATCGGTAATCGATCACGACAATCGGAATCGGCCTCGATAATCGGCCGAACAAGGCTTAAGGAAAGGTCACAATGGAGACATTCAACCACAATTGCCCATCAATGTGGACATTTAACCAACATTACTCTCAACGAGTGGCCCACATAAACATCATTACATACATCATGGTAAAATCACACATCACATCGGGCCATGATTACACAACAAGCAGGCCCTGTACCTGGGCCTCAAATATATCACAATGGGCCTCTTATGTCAAGCGGGCCACATCACATGGGCCGCATTATATGGGCCACACAACGAGCTTCAGGTATATCAAATAGGCCACACCGATGGGCCTCATTTATAACAAATTGGGCCCAACCTCATGTATATTTGAGATCCGACCAATTCATAAATTAACACAGAGTAAATGAAGTGAAAACCATATATTAGTTTGGGTGGGAACCGTTGTGGTCCTTAGAAGTTTGAACGGTGGATGTCACAGTCCACTATTTGAATGGTGGGGTCCACTTGAACTTTAAATCTAACCCATTCTTTCACTCATGCCCCAAAAATGATCTCACAAATGGTTGGACGATGTGTATACAAAATTTGCATCATGGCGGGTCCCGTAGATAGACGGCGTGGATGGAATAAGTGGGACCCATGGAATTTGTCACGGTGAACAATAGCTGGTGGTGGGGTCCACTTGCTGCCATGCACAGCAGCATAGGCGCCGAGTATATGCAACTGTTGCTGCTTAAGAGATGTAGAGGTGGGTCTCACGTAGGGCCCACCCTTTTATATACATAAAGTATATAATATACTATATATATTTAATATACTTATATAACTGCTGCTAGTGCACTGTTAGGGGGGGAGAGGTGGGTCCCACGTAGGGCCCACCATCTTATATATATAATATATAAAATAATATATATATATATAATATAATATATGAAAATATATAACATATATGTGGATGCTGACGTCCAAGCCCTGGACGACCTGGACAACCACATACATCAAGGAGGTCCTCACACGTGGGGTGTGTCCCACCATCCTAAGACGGTGGACGGTTTGGATAAAACACATGCATGGTGGTGTGGCCTGCCAAAGTGATGGATGACGTGGGTGGGTCCCATGGACCCCACCGTCAGTCCACACCTCTCTTTCAACCACTGTACAAGCCAATACCTCAACGTTGAAACAAGGTACCTTTCAACTAGCCTACCACTGAGCTATGGATCTGGGCATGCATAAACAAGGCCCCACACGGACGTGGGTCCCACTGTCCAGGGGTGGTGGACGGTTAGATAAAACACATACTTTATGGTGTGGCCCATTTAAAAGGGTGGACGGCGTGGATGGATCACATGGACCCCACCGTCAGCACCCACACTCCATTGTCAGTAAACACCCACTGTCAGTACACACCCACCATCAGTTAACACTTCACCGTTAACCACCTACTGCTAGAGCACACCTCACTGCTAGCCACCCACACCTTCCAGTTCACACTTCACTGGTAGTGCACGTCTAGCATCCCTGGACACTGGACAATGTGTATACAAGACAGGTATCATGGTGGGTCCCACATGGACGTGGCCCACCAGATTTGGATCAATCTAACATTTGTGTTTCTCCTACATCCAGGCCCACCCAAAGATGGTTAGCACGGTGGGCCCTACGGATGGGATGGTGTGGACCATACATCATAGTGGGGTCCACAACACATGAGAAAGAGAGAGAGAGAGAGAGAGAGAGAGAGAGAGAGAGAGAGAGAGAGAGAGAGAGAGAGAGAGAGAGAGAGAGAGAGATTGGAGATGACGGAGGGGCCCCGCCACTGTGGGCCCCTCTTTGATACAAAGCTTACATCAAGGTGGGTCCCACCATAAGTGGTCCCTTACATCACAAAAAAAAAAAAAGAAATGGAGATCCAAGATCACCCACCGTCTTATCCTTGCTCCCTTGGCTTCCTTTGCTCCTTAGCTTCGATCCTAACGGAGGAGATGGAATTTTGATGGTTGAGATGGGAGATGAGAAAGTAGTAAAGTGGGCCACACATAAAGTTCTCTTAGAGGTTAGAAAATGCTTGGACGTGTAATCTTTTGGGGTTGCTTGGAAAAATGGTTTGTAACGACTCAAAAAATTTCGTACCAAGACCCGAGTACCACCTCGATCGGAAATCATTTAAGATTAATTCTCTTAGAAATTAAACGTAAGTTAACTAGCACTAAGTTAGACTGACTGTGAATTTGTACTGTTCGCTTTAAATACGTTCTGCAAGACTTAAAACTTACAAAATCAATGATGCTATAATACCCTAAAATCTAGGATCCAACTCTAAACCCAGTTGTTCCTGGGAATGCTTGGTAACTTCGTATTGGATCTAGACCGCATGTCGAAAGTCTGATATCTATAATCTTAGACCATTATGACCGCTTAGTTGGACTTGACCATCATTTTGAAATTCAAGCCCAAACGATGTCCTGAGACCATTCTACTGAGTCCGGAGTGAAGAGAGTGAGAAAAGGAAGATATTTAGAAAATTAATTACAATTTTAAGTAATCTGGCACATGTCGCTTGCGTGACATTTCTAAGCATTCTGACCGTTAGAATTCGACCAAATTTCACCCTCGGATCAGGAAAGTTGACCCTTATATGTCCAAGTACTTGTGGCCTTGATCAAAGTTCGGTAACCGTTGAATTGAAGCTGGCCCGCCACGGACGATCTGGAAATCCGATCAGACTGAAAACTTAACTTACCAAAGATACGATGCTAGTGAGCTTAAGTCCGACCGCAATTGATAAGAGGACCACCAGAAATACTCCGTTGGATCAGAAAGATCCCGATTTGGTTATAACCTAAGTATACCATAACTTCAAGTCCATTTCCATCATGTTTAGGATTATAAAAAGGCCTTAAACCCTTAGCTTTCTAACCCATACGAATTTCTCAAACCCTAGAGTTTTAAGAGAAAGAAAAGAGAGAGAAAGTGTGGGAGAATCAGTTGAAACTCCGTAAGATTCTTCCTAACCCATCTATACATTGCACCAGCTTTTCTGAATCGTTCTTTTGGCGATTCTGATTCCATTTTTGGGTAAGTTAAGCTAACCCTAACCTGTTTTGAAGTGTAAATTAGCTATAGTAGAGTTCTAGATAACCTGTTTCATGTCATAGGTAGCGTATCCGCCATTGATGAAGACACATCGTCTGAATCATATCGAATACGTATTTTCTGGTTTAAGGTGTAGACTATATGCGCTTAGGTTATGGTTTTCAACCCTTTCAATGATAGTTAATGATTTATTCATGTTGTGAATGCAATTACACATGCCAAATGTGTTATCCATTTTGCTTTTCGAATACGTATACTTTATATTGTAAATACCATATTTCATGTATATGTTAGAATATACGTATGTTTATGAAATCTGTTCACTTGCTTTCCATGATAAATTATCATTGTTATATGTTTGATATGTATACGGCAACTCCTTGGTGAAGGGTCTTGCCCTGATATGTGACGGTGTCGACATACGTGATGTATGTTGAATAGTGTAAGCTAAGTGTTTGTTTAAATATCTAAATGAGATAGTAGTTAGTAGGATGTGCTTGCTAAGGTGGTTGAGATATGGATTTCAACCATGATGTTTATGTGTATGATTTCCTCCATGAATCATGTAACTTGGGTTATCCATGCTAAATGAGTGTATGATTTCCCCTATGGATTATGTACTTAGTTGAATCATGTTAAATGAGTGTATGATTTCCTGCATGTACTGTGTTTACATTCAAGTTATACTTTATGATTGTTCATATGAGTGCAGAATATGAATCATATGCTAGTTATTAGAATTGTATGTAAATGGGGCTGTACTACAGTCCAGGTAATCGAAAAATGTTCTGTAAATAGTGGTTGAGTTTATTTTCACCACACAGGATGAGTTAGCGAATCTTAGTCGTGCTTGGGATGTTCGACAGTGGTCAGGCCACACGGAGTGCTTATGCATTCCATGTCATTCAACTCAACGTGCGCTTGGCCTAGTTAAGCTTATCAACTAACCCGATTGACCGATGCTTGTTCACCATGTTTGGTCGTTACTGTTTGAATTTAAGGCACTGAGCTTACTAGTGATACTCCCGTTTAACCATGGTACCAAGATCCCCTAAGACTCATGAGCCATACATGGTGGTATGGGACACCGTGGTCGAGCTGTCGGCCTACGCTGGGGCCACAAACCTCCCCATAGTGACCAATGAGTACCCTACTATGAGTAGATTATGGTGGTATAGGACACTATATTCTTACTGCCGGCCTACACTGATTGGTGACGAGCCCTCTGTAGTGACCTTGAGTTTATCCTAACACCGCATAAGGGCGACGAGTCCTGTTAAAGTCTTAAGGATATAAGTAGGCCTGTATTGATAAGGTGATGGGGGAGTGGTGTAACGATTGCGCGTAACAGCCCTGACAGCCCTTGTAGTGACCTAGAAACATAACATCGTATGAGTTGTCCTAGGACTGACGACCCTAGAATGGATTAATGTTGGAAAATGATACAAGGGAGGTGTCTTAGCTTCCCAATCCTGCTGTACGAAAAGGACTAATAAGAACTTAGTAAGCATATTCATAACACCGCATTGCATGTACTAACAGGATTAGTGATAAGCACTGAGGAAGTGAGTCATGCCGTGATCGTTAGACGATGTCGTAGAGGGGATTGTGGTGAGGGCATGCATCATTCTTCATATCATCCTTGTATTAACAAGAGTACCTAGGAACTGTGTGATTGTACTGCCTTATCATTACTGCTTGATTGGATTGATAACATGTTAACTTCTGCTATATAGTACCACTGAGTTGATCACTCACTCCCATGTTCTAGGATGGTGTTTAAACACCAACCAGACCCTGACCTAGCTGTAGGAGATGACGATGTTTATGAGGTGGAGGCAGACTTCGACGAGGACGAGGAGGCGTTCTCTTACATGCAGTTCTCAGGTGGGTTCATGTGAGCCTCGTCCTGACCAGCGGGGATTATTTTTGGAATATGTATTGGATCTTTTTTATCAGTTCATGTACGTATTTGAGACACAGTTGTAAACATTTCCCTGGGCAGAGTACGCATCATTTGGGGATTTATTTTGAATTATATATGTATTTAAGTCTTTCACTTGCATTTCCTTAATATCCGTGAATTATGTCTGCTATCTAGCTTGATCTATTTCATGTTTTATGCATTATTACAGACAACATACAATCATCATCAAATATGTTGCATAAGTGATGTTTTGGAACTCGGGAGTTGAATTATGCTTGACCCCTGAATTTCAGAGCGTTACATGGTTTGAGAATGAGAGAGAGAGGGTTGTAAAGAGAGTGATGGGTGATAAATGTGGTGAGTGATGGGTGTGTAAGAGATTTTTGACTTTTGAGGTAATTTATGTAAGAAAGGTATGGGGTGTGTAAGGATTTATTGACTTATGGGGTTGCTTGGGGATGGGTGTGAGGTGATGTGTACTTGACATGTACTTAACCCTTGATGGGATTGATTGATGTGACATATTATAGAGATTCTCTCAGAATTCACACTCGACATTTTTCTCGTACCGAATGCTGGCCCACATCTCCTGACTAGTGTATCGGATCGGTGAGCGAGTCGCGATTTTGAAACCGCGGCGACGACACGGTCGCAAGGGTACAAGTCTTGGTTTGAGTCAATTCAGGTTGATGGCGTGTGATACAGGGTTGCGCACAAATATCGATTAAGGGTTGAAGGTTGCCGGAATTCGACCCGAAAGATCACGGAAGCCTACGGAATGGTACGGACTAAGACATGGGTCTTACACCTACTCATAGTGAAGGTTATCCTTTAAGATTAATAATAATTCAAGAGTACTCATAAAAGTAAAGTAAGAGTCTGATATGTCCCGTACTCCACTAACACGAGGGTATCAACATGCATAAACAACCTACATGAGATGCATGCCTAGCAAAGTATGTGGGGTTCATCATACGTAGTGATCATCACAATGTGGAATACAATTTTTAGATAACCGGCTCGACCCGCACTCTCATTATACAGATATTTGCCAGCATGGCCAACACTACCGTAGATTTATGAGAACTCAAAGTGTCACATCCCAGTATCACATCACTCTGGGATGTGACACTGTTGCCACTTACATCTATTTGTGCACCACTACCCAAAGGTTCAAGGACTTACATGCCCCAAGAGGGTCTCTACCCAGAGCGCATTGCGTCTACGATAAATTATTTGAATCACACATCACTACATTTATAGAGAATATAAGTTGAATCATAACAAATATTACTGAATCTAAATCATAAAGAATATCAACTGAATTATGGAGGTCTTGGAATAACAAGACATATGCTCCAGGCCGTGAAGATAGAAGGCACAAGGCCAACATAATAAAGAGAAGAGTAATAATGGTCAACTCAATAGAAGTGGCAATGGCCAACATAATAAGAAAAGAGTGACAATGGTCAACTCTATAATAGGAAGAGTAGCAATGACCGACTCAAGTAAGGAGATGAGTGGCAGGGCCAACTCAATAAATTGATAAGGCAGGGGCATGCTTGTATCCATGGCCTTACATAAATTCTGAGAAATCCCTTATAATTGACATAATGTCATAATTCCCAGCAGGGCTAATAATGGTAATGATAATAACTGAATCATTTGATATGATAATTCCCACAAACATATAAACAAGAGAGGTAGGATGATTCACATCATTAGAGGTATGAAAAGGCAAGATAATTCATATCATTAAAGGTACGAAAAAGCAAGATAATTCTTATCATTAAAAGTATGAAAAGGCAAGGTAATTCATATCTTTAAAGGCATAAAAAAGCAGGAGAGATATAATAACTTAAATTAGTGTAAGCTTAAAGGATAAAACCCTCACCTTTGTTTGTGGTGTCGTCTCTTACTAAATTAGATGCTTGGAGGTGTATTTTTAGACCAGGTTCTACTTAAATCCACCTGATTTGGATTTGTTAATATTAAATGTTAGATTAGGGTTGAGGAAGCTTGACTCAAATTATAATATAGATGGTCCTACATGTGATTTAAGTTGATAAGTCCTAACTTATCATGTTTAGGCCCACCCAATCATTGCATCGACTTGGTTAGATGCCATGGAATCTTATTATTGAGGAATCGATAGAGAGAGATAGGTGTGAAAGAGGGAGGAATTAGAAGTGGAATCTGACCTTAGGTGAGGCTCGGCGTGCAACAGCCTTCACGCTTTGTTCTTCTCTCTTTCTTTTCCCTGGTGGCAGATGGTTGTTATTCCCTTATTTGGACGGACGTCTATGCTAGTATGTAACTGATTTCTCTTTCTCTATTATCTTTCTTCTTTCTTTATTTCTTTTTTTTTTTATTTCCACGTTGTAGATTGTAACGCCCGTGAAAAATCCATACTTGGGCCCGAGTACCAACTCGACCCGAAATCGCGTAGAATTAATTTCTATGGAAATAAAGCGTAAGTTAGCTAGCGCAACGTTAGAGTAGCTGGGAAATAGTCCCTGATCACTTTAAATACGTTCTACAAGACCCAAATCGAGTTGGACAAACGACTCTATAATACTCTATAACCTCCGATCAAACTCTAAGCAAGTTTGGTCTCTGGACCGCTTTGAACTTTTGTATTGGATCTAGACCGCACATCGAAAGTCCGATACTTCCTATCTTAGACCGTTAGAACCGCCTTGTTGGGCTTGACACTCATTTCGAAAATCAAGTCCAACCGACAATCACAGGCTATTTCATTGAGCCCGGACTGAAGAGAGTGCGAATAGGGACAGAATTGGAATTTTAAATTCAAATCTGGCACACGACTTGACGCGTCAGTATTAAGCGTTCTGACCATCAGAATTCATCCAGATTACACCCTCGGATCAGGAAAAATTTCTATTTTATATCATGAGACTTTCAGCCCTGATCTACGTGTGGTGACCGCTGAACTAAAACTGGTCCGCCACGTGCGATCTGCGAACCCTGCCAGACTGAAAACTTAATACGTGCTATATCTGGTACGCATGAGCTTAAGTCCGATCGCATTCGACCAGGGGACCACCAGAAAGCATCTTTTGGACCGAAACAACCCCGAAATGGATATGCAATAAGTAAACTTCATTCCGGAGCCTGTTTTCGGCATTTTTAAGCTTATAAAAGGGGTTGAAACCCTCATTCCTCTCTCCCATCCGAAAATTGTAAAACCTAGATTTGGGAGAGAGAAAAGGAGAGAGTTTGAGAGAGAAAGTGGGAGGATTTTTCCCGCCTCCGTGCCGCTACTTCCACGTGCTACAGCAACACTTCCTGATCACCTGGCCGGTGATTTCTCCACTTTATCAGGTATGAAACAACCCTAGAACTTGCTGATTTAGGGTTTACTTAGATTCATAGCGTGTTAGCTAATGTAACTTGTAAAATAGGTTCTCCTACTGCCGTAGACGAAGCGTACACGCTCCGTTCAAAATCATGCATCCGTAAGACATAAGGTGAGGATTTTAGACGCTTTGATTGACGGTTTACAACGCTTTCAATGTCGTTTAATAGTAGATTATCGACGGCATCGCCGTTTGACATGTACAACATGCTCTCCGTTTCCTGTTTCGTAAAGTAACGAAGAATATGAGATTTAGGGCATTTTAGTCATTTGTAGGAAGTACGGTTTATACTCATATTTTTCTGACGTGATTGAAATGGTTTGTTGTCGCATTAGGAAGTTAGGAATGCGTGCATAATTAGTTAGGCGAAGAGATTCGCCTAATTGCGCACTTGGGTCGACATACTATATGTAGACTTAAGTGTGTAGTGTATGTGTTTGTATAAATGTTTGTATTAGTATGTATTGAATTAAGTAATGTTATGAGATAGTTTGAGATTGATTTCTCACTTAATATGCTGACCTAAATGATTTCCTACATGTTGACTATATGCATGATTTCATTACATGCATGGAATATATGTGCTTGAAGATTTGCTTAAGTTGAATGTTATAACATGTGTTAACATGCTCACATGATTGTATTTCAATTCCAATACTCTTACATAAATTACTGATGTGATTCCATAAGTGTTTGGGACTAGACTTAGTCCAGGCAGTCAGTAACCGAGCGAATTCATGGCTGACTGGTCATAGCCACGAACGACGCGTCGATGAACGCGATTCGTGTTTGGAGTTGGCGGCAGTGGTTAGGCCACGCGAAGTGTTTTACGCACTTCATGTCGTTCGACTTGAGATGCGATCGTGCTAGTCGAGCCCGTCAAGTAACCCGACTGGCCGATGTATGTTCACCTTGTATGAGTCATAACTGCTTGAACCTAGGGTACTGAACTTACCATTGTAAACCCTGTTAACCATGGTACCTTGATCCACGAAGACTCATGAGCTAGGCATGGTGGTATGGGACACCGTGGTCGACCTGTCGGCCTACGCTGGGGCCACAAACCTCCCTGTAGTGACCAGTGAGCACCTAGACTCGTGATCAGATTATGGTGGTATGGGACACTATATTCTAGCTGTCGGCCTACACTGATCAGGCGACGAGTCCTTTGTAGTGACCGCGATCGTATTCTGAGTCCACGGGAGGCGACGACCCTTCCGTTGCAGTAGAGTATAGTAGGCCTGTATTGATAAGGTGATGGGGGAGCGGTGCAACGAGTGCGAGCAACAGCCCTGGCAGCACTTGCAGTGACCTACGAAATATACATCGTATGAGATTACTAGGAGTGACGATCCTAGACAGGATCTGTGTTGGGATTGATATAAGGGAAGTACCTTAGTTTCCCAATCCCGCTGTTCGAATGGACTAATAACAACTTGAAAATCATATCACCAGAGCATTGCATGTGCCTGGAAGATGTGGAGCACTCTAGGGAGTGTGGCATGCCGCGGTCGTAAGATGTTGCCGTATGAGGGAGATCGTCGGTGAGGGCATACATCACGTCATGTCATATTGCATTAACAACAGTATTAGGATTGTCTGATTTACTGCTTTACTATTATCGCATGATTGAATTGTGAACATGCTAATCTTTGCTCTATGATTCCACTGAGTTGATCACTCACTCCCACGTTACGGGATGGTGTTTGCAACACCCACCAGACCCTGTTGTAGATGCAGGTGAGGCTGAGATCCAGGAGGCAGAGCCAGACTTCGACAAGGACCAAGACGAGTTCTCGTACATGCAGTATCACGATGGCTTCGCGTAGGTGACCTAGATCGAGGGGACTTCAGTGGGACTATTTTGGACATTTATTTTTATTCATGTATATGTATATGAGACTCAGAGACGTATTCATACTTTAGAGACAGATGAGATTTACTTTGTTTTACCATACAGTGATATATATATTGTTTAGTCTTCCGCTTTCTTTTATCACTGGATCTGAAGTATGAATTGAAGTTTTGGTATACTTTTACTCATATGAATGCTTTAAATCAGACATCATTGAATCATAATCATTTTTGTTGCATAAGTAACGGTCTGGAACTCGGGAGTTGAGTTTATACACGACCCCCAATTTTCAGGGTGTTACATAGATCCTTGTCCACATTGTAGGACGATGGATTATATAGGCAAAAGAGTCTCTAGGCTCTTCTACGAAACCTACCTCTTACGTGATTCACATCTTCATAGCCAAGAAAAACAGATGCAGCTACTCGCATAACATATATTGAACTGTTTTGAACTGTACTGGTTTTCTTGTTTAGTTTGAGGAGACAAAGGCTAGGATCTGATCAGTTTTGGATGGCAGATAGGGTGGATGGTTTAGATTGAGATAGGTTCCCCGGTTTGGTCGTCTTTCATAGAAATATTTGTGTAGCGGACGAGCTTTTCCCATCTCGTGCGAGCATCCAGAAATTCTAGAATTTCCCAGCCAGGCTAGGCCTTCTTCCTGCCTTTTTAAGATCCCTAGAAGAGTCGGATCGTACTCCAAAGTATATTGAATGGTTCAAATCCTATTTGGATCATTAGATGTGAAAGTTCTGGGTGCACTAAAAGAAAGAGGGTTGTAGCCGACTGATGGGCCAACCCTTTGTCGGCTACCAGTTTTAACAGCTGCCAGCAGGGCCCGTGTGTATAAAAGAAAAAAAAAAGAAAAAAAACCTAACCTAACTCTCACTCTCATGCAACTCTCTTCCTCTCTCTACCACTCCCTCTCCGCTCGCTCTTCCTCTCCCTCCCTCACTTTGCCGCTCTCTCGTGTGCTTCCTCTCTCTGCTGCTCCCTCTCTCTGCTTCTCCTTCTCTGTCTCCGGCCCTCTCCCTCCCTCCCTCTGCCTCTCCCTCTACCTCTCCCTCTCGCCCTCTCCGCTCGCTCTCCCTCTTTCTCTCTCTATCCCTATCTCTCTCTCTCTCTTAAGACCCTAGTCCTCTCTCTCTTTATCTCCTCGGCCCTCTATTGCAACATCATGTATCTCTCTCTCAGTTCGATCTACCGCACATCAAGGAGCATTCTGCTACAACATCAGGTATCTCTCTCTCTCTCCGTATCTATTCATATCAATTTGGGCATTTTTTAATCCTTCAAGTAACATTGTGTAATGATTTGTGTATTCATAATTTTTGAGTTTTGAATCCCTAATTAGGGATTTGTAGTGTCGATTCCCTAATTGTGGATTAGTATAGGGGTGTTGTCTAAGAGAAGACAGTGATGTATCAGAGGTCCATCATGTATCTCTCTCTCCACTTGATTTACTATATATCAAGGAGCATTCTGCTGCAACATCAGGTCTTTCTCTCTCCTTATCTATTCATATCAATTTGGGCATTTTTTTTGGCATTTTAAAATCCTTCAAGTAACATTATGCAATGATTTGTGTATTGGGAATTTTTGAGTTTTGAATCCCTAATTAGGGATTTGTAGTGTCGATTCCCTAATTGTGGATTAGTATAGAGGTGTCGTCTAAGAGAAGACAGTCATGTATCAGAGGTCCATCATGTATCTCTCTCTCCACTTGATTTACCACACATCAAGGAGCATTTTGCTGCAACATCAGGTCTCTCTCTCTCTCTCTCTCTCTCTCTCTCTCTCTCTCTCTCTCTCTCTCTCTCTCTCTCTCTCTCTCTCCCTCCTTATCTATTCATATCAATTTGGGCATTTTTTTGGCATTTTTAAATCCTTCAAGTAACATTATGCAATGATTTGTGTATTGGCAATTTTTGAGTTTTGAATCCGTAATTAGGGATTTGTAGTGTCAATTCCCTAATTGTGGATTAGTATAGAGGTGTTGTCCAAGAGAAAATAGTCATGTATCAAAGGTCCATTTGCATGAAGATGTTGATATCTTAGTCTATGAGCATGTAGTATACATTTGGTTATGCATTACATAAGATGTTGAAGTTGGTGGGCTTGATTGGTAGACATATGGATGCTTAAAGTAAAGAGACCATATTGGTTTCTTTTGTTGTGCCTGATTTGTTAGCTTTTGTGAGAAATGCTACTACTACTATGCAAGAGATTATAGCTGTAAAATCTATTGTTAATTGGCAATGTTACATGGTTTATCAATTCTTCTCTGTTGTATACTAAGTTTTCATTGGTTTCTATTGTGTTTGGTTATAGTTAACGACGAGTGATACAAGTGGAACTGCAGGAATTAAGATTCCATCAATGCCTAGAAATGCAAGCTTACTTAGGTGAGTTGTTTGTCTTCTCCTATTGGATTCCTGAGTTCCTTATGGTAATAGTGGTAATTGCCTCTAATATGTTATTATCTTGTTCTTTTCCTTCTTATTTTTTAGTATAGTTAGACAAATTTCTCTAGCATTGCTTGTCATTTGTTGTCACCCCTTATACCTCACGACATGGTGAACCAATGTTCATCAAGTAGTCCTCACCATGGATGAGCCATAGGGAAAAATCCCACTAATCAGTTTGGATTGTCCTACAACGATGCCAGGCAAGAAACCACGGGAGAGTGATAAGGGCAAGCAATGGTAGTGATTCTCTACCTAGACTCAGATATCATTGTTTTCTTTCTCCATTCTAGTGTTAGAAGTTTTGAGTGTCAACATATTACACAATGACTAGAATTTCTCTCCGCTATTTTGTATTCTTAGTCATGTTAAAATTAAAATAGTGTCATATATGAATGGATGTAACCTAGGCTGTCATCTTACTCCAAATACATTAGGAAGTAGACCTCCTACTATATTTGAAATCTTACTTGACGCTCCACAGTGAGTGGCGTATACCCTGTCATTAGGAAATGACATCTTGGAGTTGGGATCAAAGAGGCAAGAAGACCAACCAAGTCATTGTTCAAGTATCCTGGATACCGAAGAGTAGTAGTGCTTGCGAACATTACAATAAAAACCATTGAATTCGTTTGTGCAAAGGTAGGATTACTTAGATGAAGGCGTTCCACAACAATCATGTTTAGTGCAGTGTTGTCAAGAACAACAACACAATCAGCATTTAGAGTCAATCGTTTGAGAGTCAAAAGCGAGTTTTATGGCTGGACCACAACATCACTCGTCTCCATCTGATTGGGAAATACACTATATGTCTGAGCAAGATTTTTGCTATAACGATCATTTAAGGTCTCCAAAAGATATGAACCCATTCCTGCACAAAAGAAATAGATGGGTGTCATGCCCAAAACACACACAGTGTTGGCATTAACCAGCTATTGTTTATTCTCATCTTAGTCATTTTAAGTGTCCAGTTCCTGCATGATGATATATCAACATTGGAACAACTTAGAAAGTCAGTTCAATACTAGATGCATATGAGAGAAATTACGTGTAATTAAAAATGCAATTCAAAGGGAAGTTCCTGGCATTAATGCTCCAATTGTAACCAATCATGGATTTTGAGAATAGGAGAAAAAGATGAGGAGAGAATGCAATCGTTACCCAATGGATCCTTATGTTGCCTTGCTTGATACCTTGCATACCTTCTTCTAATATTTTCATTTTTACTTGTATTTTCTTATATTTGTAACTATATATATATATATATATATATATATATATATATATATATATATATATATATATATATATATATATATATATATATATATATATATATATATATATATATATATAAAGAAATCTTATATTTGTGGAGCTTTGAGAAATATTGGTGAGGTTGAAATGTTAGTACAAGTGCACCTTCGTTTCAAGGCCAATACAACGCATTAACAATATGTGTTGAGACTTAAAGAGTACATTTGGGTGTTCTGGGTTTGCAAGGCTAAGAGGATGAACTCTGACCAAATCAGCAGCCTAGTTAGCAAAACTCCATGGAAAGAGAGGCCCTCATTGATATAATTTCTATTTTCCAGACTGCCCCAAACACCACGGAAGCTCCACCAACCATGATTTGGTAGTACACCCAAACACACTAAGAGGGAATGAGGGAGCTTGAAAGTAAGTGAGATGTGGATGTTCCTAAGAATCTGTGCTGATAGTCTCTCTTGGAACACTTGTCTTCATTTTTCAATGCCTTGTTGCTTCCAAATTTTCCAGGTGGAGTTACCTTTCAATTAGAAGTTACAAAAGTAATTTATGGTTCATAATCCCTTGTATTCAAAGTTGGATATATCAATGGTTCCTTTTTATTTTGTTTTTTGTGCTCCACATCTGATCCATTTTTACTGCAAGATCTGCTATCTCATTCCCCTACACTTTCAGGTGCAGCTGTACAAAATGGGATTGGGAAGCCTAATGCATACATTCAAGAAGGTTTGTGATGGTACTGTTGAAGACCCATCTTTTAGCGGGCATGCATTTCTCTTTTCTTCCCCAAGATTTCATCATATAATGCCACTCTAGGATTTCACTTGTTTTGTTTTGTATGTTCATGACTCAGAGCTGTATTGTAGACCATTTGGACTACTTTGATGTTCAGCTCTTATGTGGAGATGTGGGGCTCATGCTGAGTTGTAGTGGAAGAAGTACTATAATGGATTGCATAGATCTCAACGGCAGCTTTGTCTTATTGACGGATCTTTCTCTTCCGTCCTAAAACTAAATACACAAACTGAAAGCAGCCACATCTCTGTTAAGATTTATTCAGAATGATATTGTCTTACAATTTGTATTTCAAGAATATTTAGTTCTTCATTTAAATGCATGTAGAAGAGAACCTATGGAAAATTCCTTAAATGGGTTTTAGGAAGAAATCTTAGTCAAAGTCGTGCATTATCACCCTTCATGTGAATATGAATCCAGATTGGGATGGACACTGTTAATTTCACTTGAATTTTCAAGTTTACTTTTCTCATATCATTGATTAAACTATTCTAATTGTATGTACATGTTTTAGAAATTCATATTCTAGGTATCCATCAAACAGGAGTGAAACAGAATCAACATTCTCTCATCTTCGGCATCATCAAGTAATTTTGGTTCCTCTTGTTTTTCAACACGCTTCATGTGCACCAAGAACGCAAAATGCTAATTCAACTGAGTTAACTTAAGGGAACAATGAATCCATGGTATGTTCTATTTGAATAACATGCATGGGTCTCTCATGCCCAGATATATTGATGAGAAATTGTAGTCGGATATTCTAATTTCTGAAAGTGGGGTCCATGACCGGTTATCCATTTAATGACCTGATGGGTTTGATGTCCATGGTTTTATGTAGTTTAATTCATTACTAACTCTCCATTATCTCCTCTTTTTGATCTTCACAGATCTTGTATTCTATTGTTTTTGATACTGTGATTAATATGGTGGGATGTTTTCACAGTCTCTACTTAAACCTTACTTTTATGTTTAGGGTTTTTCGAAATATCTGTTGATTTATCGGAGGCAGCAATAGCTCACTACCAATTTATTATCGTTTACAAGTAAGTTGCCCACATCCATATTATCACACACTCCTTCTCTTCATACATGGTGCTAGAGGACCACACTATTGTGGCAGTCACCTTCTTTTATTTAACTTCTCAAACACTTTCTTTTTCATGTGGCAAACCTATTATCAGGTATGCTATTACTTTTTTTTTTCAAAAATTTTGGGTGTTCTCTGCCATAGTGCAAGTGGTGGGATGCGCTCTCTGCATTTTGGTGAATTCCAAATAGTGATTATTTTTTTTTGAAAGACGGGAAACAAATTTCGTAGTACCAGTTCTGACATCTTGGTAAATTCCAATTAGTTTAAGGATCCCAAATAAACTAAGATTCTAAAGTAGCTTAGCAGTTTACCCATCACAAATCAAAAAAACTTGTTTTATGGAATTAACACTGTTATATATGAAAAGGAATTGTTTAATTTCTATTAAAATTAAGGAAGAATGAACAACAATATTCAAATTTCTGTTCCTTTTCATGTTGTGGATTGTTTTCTTTTTGTTATTTTCAATGAATCGTAGGAGATTTGCTTTGCGTTTGTGTTTGATGACGAGATTTTGGTAATTCTTTCGCTTCAAATCCTTAGATCTGAGAATATTATTCAATTTATGTTAAAATTCATGAGGAAAATGAAAACTGATGTTGAAGTATATCTTTGGTTCCTTTTTTTTAATGATAGATTTAAAAAAAAAAAAAAAATAGTTCATGAGAAAAGTTTTTATTGAATTTGTTGTGGTTCGTAGATTTTGATGAAATGAGCTCAGTTATGGACTCATATACATCGAGATCCGTATTAGATCTGCCTGCATCTTTTTGGGTGACTTTCAGTTTCAGGTATTTTCTATGTTTGTGTTTGGATACTGTATTGAAATTAACTACAATTGTTAGATTAGTAAAGTGGAAATAACTAGATTGTGATTTCCTTAGCATTGATATTGCTTTCTTCAACATTGGTATTTATTCTTTTGAACAGCTTACTTTGACAACACGATCAACTTTTGCATCAGGAGCATGACAAGCAACGCACAACCTTTTCTCCATGCTTTGTAAGGTGTTTGAACATCTCAAATCTGCCTCCATAAAAACAATCCTTTTGTAGTCCCACAGTAGTCATTCCAGATCAGTAGCATATCACAATTCACAGGTGCAACATGACCAAACAGATCTATGGAAGAATGGCGAGTCCATTTTCTTGTTGCTAATAAAAAAAAGTTGGGTATTAATAATGATAGAAGCTAGACTACATTATCTTATGACATCAAAGAAATGCTTGAAAGAAATCAAAAAATCATAGAATGCAGCTAGCAAATAGACATGGGATGCGTTAGACCTTAACTTTCAAGAGTGACAATGTGTAGCTATTAAAAGTGGCCTTGGCTTTAATACCAACTATTAACATATCATCAAAGCCTCCCGAAGTTTGATTCCAAATGCTTTCTTAAAGTATTTCTTTCATAGACAATCTATTAACATATCATCTAATCTATCTATTTACAGTTGTTGAATCAGATCAAGTGTCCAAGTGCAGCCTTATCTGTCTCCTTATGAGGGCCTGTTTTCTGTATCATAACAGGGGGCACATTTTCTTTAAACTTGTTGATTTTCAGGAATACGAAGGTCAGTCTTCTCCTAAACCAATTGCCATCTGATGCTTGTATATCGAGTTTTAGGCTTAAGGTGTTGTCGCCTGAGCTTGAGAGGTCACTAAAAGTTAAGGAGCATCTTGAGAATTCGCTTTACAACAATCTAGAGATTGCATTACTACATCATTCAGCAAGTCTTATTATGTGATCACTAGAGTGTAGATGGAAAAATGATCATTATGAGGAATCCCCTAACCATCATTTCTTTCACTTAAGTCTTGCATGTTCTTTTTTTTTTTTTTTTTTTTTTTTTAAAGGTTTAAGTTTCACATCTATTAATCCTACTAAAGTTGCATACTGGATATTCTATCTTGATTCTAGTAATTTTTTAGCTTGTAGATTCTAAAGCCTTCCTCCAAACACTTTAGCAGAGGAAGCTCTATTCACTGTCTGAGCTCTGTAAGTTGGGGTTAATTGGCTAAAATTGATGGATGATAGGATATTATCTGATTGTAAGTTGTGATCTAATTATATCTTGTCAATCTGTAGATCCTATCTATATCCTTTTAAATCCTTTAAAAAATTCTGATTAATGAATTTACGTTTGTAGAATTTTACAATGTTTATCCTTGTAATTGTAATTAATGAACCAGATTCACAATTGTATATGATATTTGCCTCTATAGCATGTGTAACTTTTAACAGCAGTAGTGTAATTTATGTTAGTAAGGAACTCTTCAAGGAGACAGTACGTCTGGATTTTTTTGCAGCCAATTCATGCTTTGAAACCCATATCAACTGAGAATAGTAATTTCACATCCCAAGATTAAATTTCGATTGCATTAGTAATATTTCTATAATTTAACTAGTTCTCATTTTGTTATATATGACCTAACCAAATCTTAGTTCCTTGCCATCCAATCTTTTCTCTATGTTCCTTACAAGGCTAATTGGTTGACCTACCTAGACCACTCAGTATGTGGGCCCAGTGGACGGTGACACACACTGGATCGTGAGTCACAACAGGGGTAAAACTTAGTTGGTGATTATTATGAAACTTTAATTGGGTTTCATGTTTTCCTGGTGACATGCATAGTGGTGATATGCCACGGTTTTCAATTCTCTTCTGAAAGAAGTAAACAGGCTTTCTTTCCATAACTCTCTTACCTTAGTTCGACACTTGTAATCATATCCTGCAGTCGAACTTAAATTACCTTAGCTCGACACTTGCAACTCATGGACACATCTGTATCTAACACAAATTAGATTTTCTTACCTTTTTTCTTAATTTAAGTTCTTTAGATATTATTTAACTTGTGCCCTCTTAAAATTTATGTCATTAATCATGCTTGAACTCAGTATTTTTTCCTTAGCAGTCTTTGGATTTTAGTAAACACAACATTGTCTTAATCTTTACCAGTGACATTTAGCAAAGCGCTGGTCTTAATCTTCTAGCTTGAGGATATTTGTATCTTATTTTGTGGTTATTTAATTATTACTATTTTCACATTCAATTGCAATCATTATTGAAATTTCCTCTTTAGAATATCCTATGACATGTTAGTCAATCTTGCTTTCCTTTCTCAAACTTTTTCCTTTAGAAGCTCACATGTTTTGTAAGAGGCGTGTCTTGCTGCCAAATAATTTGTTCCTTAAAACTTACCATTGTTAAAATTAGCCTTAAAGTGACTCTATTATTAAAGCTGTGAACATAATGATTTGAAGGAGAAATGCTATGCATGCTTTCTCCCATGAGGTTGACGGTTATGCTAATTATTTTAAACTTTAATTCTGATCTTCTTTAATTTATTATTGCTATTTTTCTTCAATTTCCTAAACAAATTAGAAAGAAAAGGTTAGCATGAGGCGTATGGCTTGCCTCTACCTCACTCCTTTTTAAACCATGGGCTTCCATAACTCTCTTTTTCATGATTCGTATACACTCCAAAAATCATCAGAAAATGGTTTTGTTTGTGTTTGAATTTAGAAATTCGTTGGCCAGAAGTAACTGCTGAACTTGTTTTCATCACTATTAATGTAAATAAATTCAGAGTCCAATATTGTATTCTGACAATATTATTATCATGTTTTTCTCTCTCTTTTTTTCTTTTTTTTTTTTTTTTGGGGGGGGGGGGATATTTGTTCCCTTTCTTTAGAGACTTGCATTACTAGGTGAGATACTATTCCAAGTGTACATTTTATTAAGAAATTATGTAATGTCTTTTGCCTTTTTAAAATATAGCACATCATAGTTTTAAGCGTATGGTTGTGGGTATAGATGTATAGTGTTTTTTTCTTAAATCATTAATCTTTCTGGAATTTCTTCAAAATGCCATGTGCATCTTTCATATCTGAAGAACTTGAATTGATATTGTACTCTATGGTCATCCTACTTTTCATGAATTTATGGAACGTTTGTACTGTATTGATTGCCCTGTTGATTATATTGGTGCAGTCATCTCTTGCTTTAAACTGGGTTCTTGGATGCTCATAAGCTTTCGTAGATTTGATACTACTAGTCGTCAGTATAGCAGTTCACTCAGTGTTCTTTATTTGGGTGATAGTAGAATTTTTCATGGAGTGGAAAAGATGTTTAGATAATGAAGAAATTAAACATGAAACAATTGATAGAAAATCTATGGTTCTAAGTGAGGATGTTTTTCTTTATAATGTTTTAATCTCTATTTCCTATTTGGGTTTTCTTATTTTTGAGACATTACGAGCAGATTCAAGTTTTGTCGAGTTTCATCGAGTTTCTTTTTTCAAGTTTGATGTGTTTTGACTAGTCAAGTGGATTGAATCTTAAACAAGTCTCGACTGAATTGTGACTAAATTGATTTTCATTTTCCTTCCTTTTTTCAAGTCTTGGTTAAATCTAAAAATTTTCTTAATGAAATGATGTGAAGTTTTCAGAATGCTGGAAGTAGGAACATGTGGTTCCATTGTGTTTCATGATAACTAAAAGTCATCTTTCTTTCTTTCTTTCGGATAAAAATTCATGTGGAACTTTTTTTTTTTTTTTTTACAAGTTTGCAATCATCTTTTACCATAAGATTGATAATTGGAGCATATGTATCTACGGAATAACCTAGAAGAACTCAAAAGCAAAGCAGCAGCTTCGCTCGCATTCTTCTCTTCGTCTCTCCAATGTGCGCAGCTTGCAAAATGGATTCTCAAGCAAAGCTTGCAATGGTGGTGAAGGTGATGGGCCACACATGTTCAAGAGGACAAGTGACTGAGGTCAAGGTCAAGTTCCTGGATGACCAGAATTGACTCATCATGAGGAATGTGAAGGGTCCTGTTAGGGAAGGCGACATCCTTACCCTAGTCGAGTTTGAAAGGGAAGCAAGGAGGTTATGCTGAGCAAGGTTTTGTTCCCCGAGGTTTTGTTAGGTTTTTTTTTCATTCACATGTTCCGTTTGGCTTTCTGAAATGCTTTGAGATGGGTATGTGACAGATAGAGAGAGAGAGAGAGAGAGAGAGAGAGAGAGAGAGAGAGAGAGAGAGAGAGAGAGAGAGAGAGAGAGAGAGAGAGAGAGAGTGATAGCTAAGATGGAAAAGCCTAGGATATGGGATGATATTAGCTAGACTTGTTTGCTACAATGGTTATTTTTACTAATTGGTTCTTATCTTGAAAAAAAAAAACCCTGGAATAGTGGCTAATGGCTAAGATTTATTTTGTAAGTTAGAACTGACTGGTTAGGTTGAGTGCTTCCATTGAAGAATCTCCTAAATAACAGGTTCGTTTCCATTCCCCTACAGTAGCTAAGTGCTTCACTCGTATAACGACCTTTTAGAACCTTGTATTCCATGCATTCTTAGTATATTTTTACAACTCAGCTGCTGTATCCTGGAACTATTAAATGGTCTCTGTTGATTTTCAAGTCCAAGTAGCAAAAGTTTAATATTGGTTTCAACTTTTAACCTTCCATTTTCCTCACTCAAACATTTATTTTTGTTATTATTATGATTATTTTGAAATTTATCTTTGGAAGCCTTGTAGACCACAAATGTTTGGTAGAAGACCAAACTGATTTTGATGGGTTTCTGAAAACCTACATTGCTTTGTACCTATTAGTAAGATTGTTAATACTCTTCACATATCTGCTTATTGATGTCAAGTAGCTGTTTTCTATAAGTAACTCGACTTAATTCAAGCTATCCAGGTGGTTTGGCATCATATATTCCAAATGCTAGGAATCTATTAGCAGATTCAAAAGTAAGGAAAAATCCATTTAATGGCATTACTACTTTGGTAAGTGAATCCATTATTTTTGTCTTGTAATCTGTGTTTCCTTTACATTTCTGCCAAAATTTTGTCTTCAATTTCAACTTCTTCTTTTTCTTTTTTCTTTTTTTTAACGAGAAAGATTTACTCTATGGCTATGGTCGCAGTGTGGGGCTAGTCATCTTTAGCTACGGATAAAATTTGTAGCTTTTGACCAATTTTCTGGTAGTGTAGCAAAAACTTTCGATTTAGCGACGTCCAGCACAATCGTCAGTAAAGGTCCTGACCGTCGGTAAAGCCTTTACTGGCCGAGGCTTTACCAGCTGTTAGCTGACCTCGGGCAAATGATTTGCCAATAGTTTTCTGGGCCTTTGTTGGTGGTTTTAACCACCAGTAAAGGCCAGTTTTCTTGTAGTGGTGACGTAATTCTTATAGTTACGTAAGCTCAGGATCTTATTTTCGTGATCAAGTGTTATCTAGCCTACGGATCTGGTGGGGTCCATTTGCGGTAGTCCTTCAGTAGATCCATTCCATTCATTTATTTTGTGTGAGGGTGTTAGATCGTGGTTAAAGTTTGGAGTGGATCCAATGATTGGATGGCCCACATCAGAGACGTGAAGATGGGATGAGTCCCTTTTTTTTAAGTTTTCACTGCCCATTGGTAGATGTTCCGCATGGTTGTTAGGAATAGTGGGGTCTACTTACGATGGTCTTCCGGGGGATCCATGCTTTTCACCATCATCTGTACATTGTGGTGGCCTATGGCTCCAATTTTGAGTTAGATCCAATCTTCAGGTGGGCCACACTATCCGCCAATGCATGGTGTAGTATTCACCGAATAACTCGCTCCTTCTTCATATGTGGTTTTCCATGCATTTGGTATTTACAAATTTGCCATTTTCCTTTTCAGTAACTTCTATCATCCATTTCTCCCTATTGCACTGTCCAAAAGGACTGAAACTTTACCGACAATTCTCATTTCTTGAGATCTCTCAACTAGTTAGATTTGGGCTCCGATCTCTTAAGGATGGCCAAGATGCTTTTTCGATGACTAACTTAATCCAAAATTCAAAATACCATTTGTACATATTTAATTGACAAGCTACCCGGTAGTTTAAACTTAAACCCGAACATCTTCATAATGATCGATTTATCCTACTATTCGGATGGCCTAGTAGGCAGATCTAAGCTTGATAGGTGGTCAGATGACTTGTTAAAAATAAGAAAACTTTATGGTTAGCGCTCTTACCATGTATATGGGTGGATGTGTTGTTAGTTTTGTAAATGGTTGAACACAAAGTGGGTTTTGGAGCGATTATGGGTAAAGCATGTATACCGTTAGATTTAAGTGTCTTATTCATATGTGTAGGTTTCTCAAATCATAGTTTTGATAGTAGGTTAAGCATATTCATAGGTGATGAATAAGATGAACGAATTAAAATCTTGATCCAATAAATGTACGAACAGATGTAGTGGTCAAGTAACTAATTTACTACGATCTAAGGGCTGAAATTCAATGTGTATGATTAGTTTATGATAATTAGAGCTGGTATAAAATTTTACATGGAATGGATTGTGGAAACCATGTGATCTAGAATTTAGGGGTCTAGGTCAATGACATTTTCGTAATTATTTTTGATATATGATTTTTGGGAAATCCAATGGCTCCACATGGTTATAGGCACATTTTTAAGTAATTCTTATGAAAGAAAATATATTTAAATCATTACGGATGGGGAGTTATTCGTCGTATCATTCATGAGAAAGTACTTACGTCAAATCACGTGATAAATGGTAGTATCTTGAAATCAACTGCCAGATGGTTGAATCTATTGAATAAAGGTAATTCTCAATGGTTAGGTTTGTATCAGGGTGAGGATGTCAAGCTAGGATAGTTGGATTGGTATCGTACACATATACATACTAAGTAAATTTCTTAGTAATACTCGAGGACTTTCAATACTTAAGTATTGAAAAGTTCGGGGCGTTACAATCTTACCTTAGTACACCATTTGTTAGGACCTTGTAACATGTGCATATTATACACACCATCCATCTCCTTATTAAGATGAGTGTGAGGTCCACCCTTGACATTAGTGTGTTCTCTAGGCCATCCGTTATCTGAAGGAGAGTACATCATCACTCCTCGTCATAGATGGAAGAATATGTGGTATCAGATTTGGTATATCCATCGTGTGGACACTACCTTGATACATGGGTAAGATCCACCATTCTTTTAGTGGACCCCACCTTAGGATATATGTTATGCTAGTACTTTGAGTAGGTTATGATAGTCTAACATGGACCATTCCATATAGACTTCTATATATATGTCTAGGAGGGGTGTATCGTTTAGCTCTTATTCTTATAAGTGGCATATTGGTTAAGGTCGATCATCGCCTGCTATATTTAATAATCATGATAGTGTACTTAGTTGTAGACACTAAAAATCGATGCCCACGCGATTTATATATTATATTTTGGTGGTGGGGGTGATTAGGCTGATTTGTGGATATTAGAGTCACCACTAGCCAATTAATCTTAGAATCCCGCGGTCGGCTAGAACCCATGGAATATGTAAGGTTGGAGAAATTTGAAGACTCTCCTACCTTAGATTGACTCCTGGTCTGTGATCCAGGATTCCAAGTAAGGGACCTCGATTACAAAGAGGAAAGGTGTTAGGCACCCTCTTTGCCCATACAAACGTATGGTCTCTACTTTGTGTGGTAAAACAATCTCAAGGGATGGATGATGTGGTCGAGATAGGACTAGGCACACATGTAGATTTCTGATGCTGTAAGATTCGAGATTTCAACAAGTCACAGAGCATACATCCAATGGCGTGTCTAGAAGGTGGATGTGATGATGCTTATACAAAGAGGTAAGAAAAATATACTAGATCACTAGGAATTTTTTATGTGGCAGGATCCGATGTACGGTAAGTCACGGAGCATACGTTCACTAGAGATCTAGAGAAGCAGGGGGGTTGAGAAGGGAGTAGATGTCATGATGAATGCTTGTATGTAAAATGAATAGATTTTTGGTTCGATCTTAAGTAGGCTAAGAGATGGACTGTACCATGATCAATTTGGGCTAGGTTTGTGGGGTTAGGAAGGTCGGGATAAGGCTAATGGGAAGCTAAAAAATCTGAACTTGGAGGCTTAAGAGTACCTCCTCTCTCTCTCCCTCTCCCTCACTTGGATTTTAGGCTCTCTTGGTTGTGTGTGAAATGTGAAGGGGGAGAGGGCTATTTATAGCCTTCTCCAATGGCATTACTATAATTAGTAGGTACGTAAGGGGTAAAAGCTAAGGGGTAAGTGGTGATTGGTTGAGGAGAGAGATACACTACGTGGCGCGCTCTTATTGGCTCTTGGGCTTAGTAAAATGGTAAATAGGATCGGATTGGGGGAGGGGGGGGGGGGAGAGTTTCTGGAGAAAGTTGACTTTCGGACATTGTGCTAGTGTTGCTCTGAGGACATACGTGTTCGGCGAGAGGCGGTAATCGGAGTATTGCCGGCGGTAGTCCGACTACCTCGGGTACAATTTCTCCCAAAATTTGGCCGGTGGGTCCTTTTTGGTCCTAAAGTGAAACAAAGTCCTTTTTGGATATTTAACTTAAAAATGGCTCAAAATTGGCTCGATTGTGACCTAAAAATTGACCGAGAAATGGGTTGATTGTGGGTGAAGGTTTAGGTATGCTAGGACTAGGGTTTGGTTCAGGACATGATCATAGTTCTCGGATTCTCTTTGCTTTCTCAAGATGTTAGCCTAGGTGGGGTGTCTACAAATGCCTCTCTTTGGCTGAGGTTACGAGCAACCGACCGCCAAAGCAAGTGAGCACCCCACCCTTCTGGTTAGAAAAGGGTAGTGATTCGAATCTATTGCCTGTCATTATATCATTGTCAGTCGACTGTTTGGAAAAGAGATGACTTGCACATATCATGAGGGTTGAAGAAAATGTTGTGATTATTACATTGACATTCGTCATGACTTTATGGGTCACCAATCACAACCCTTTCACGTCAGATTGTTGATAGAATTAGAGGGTAAGTATTAAAAGTAGGGCCTCTGCGCGTTGGTCCGTCTATACGAGGATTCCCATACTGTTTGGTCTGTCATTCCTTTACTACGTAATCACCCTAGGAGTATTCGATCCATTTGATCATCAAAGTAGTTAGCTACTCTGTGCATTGGTGCGGCCTTATGAGGAGCTCACTATACCGACTTAGACTCGATCAAATTTTTTGAACATCCCAGACTAGGTATGTGCAGGTATTCCTTTGCCATGTAGTCTGGTGATTCTGATACTTTGGTTACAATGAATTGTTGTCACTTTGAGTTTAATTATTCTTTCCAGAGATAGATCCAGTCATTTCTACTAACATTCATACGACTGTCCAGATATAGAGATCGAGCCAATCGTACATGTACCATGTACAGACTCTCTTATCCTTTGGGGAAACCGGAGAAGATCGAACTTATTTAGCTATTTGCACTGACCGTAACTGAAGAATATGGAAGATTCCTCAGTGTACTGTATGCCACGTGCATTTTTTGAAGGTTTTTGTTTGAAATCTAATCTCTTTGGAACTAGACTCCTTGGATATTTTATTTAAAGATATTTTTAGATTTTTGAAAAATATCCGCTCAATCTCGCAGGTGGGCGTTGTTGTTTGGTTTTTATTTGCACAAGTAAACAGTCGTGTTGCCTCCAATGATGAGTTGGCGAAGCTAACAGTTTTTATTTGAGATATTTTTGGGATTTTTAAAACATCCGTCCGATCTCGCGGGAGGGCGTCGTCGTCCGGTTTTTATTGCACAGTCTGGATTGAATAGCTAGATGGCCTCCACTAATGAATTAATGGGGCAATTGGGGAACATGGGCTTGATTTAGACATTTGGGCCTAGGACCATGGGCCTTAAAATTGGGTTTGTGTGTGGGTCTTACTTTGGATATGTGGGCCTAGGAAATGGGCTTGAAAATATGGGCTTTGAACCATGGGACTTTAAACAATGGGCCTGGGGGTTTTTGACATGTGAGCCTTGTGGATTTTGAACTTATGGGCCTTGTGGGTCTTAAAATGTGGGCCTCTGGGGCTTTAAACTTGTGAGCCTTATGAGCTTTGAAATGTGGGCCTCTGGGGCTTTGAAATGTGGGTCTCTGGTGCTTTGAACTTGTGGGCCTCTTGGCCTTTAAACTGTGGGCCTCTAGGGCTTTGAAATGTGGGTCTTGTGGGTTTTGAACTGTGGGCCTCTTGGGGCTTTAACTATGACTTTGTGGATCCCTGACTTTGTTGGCTGCTTGTCCTATATGTGCATGAATGCTTTTTTTTTTTTTTTTTTTTTTGTAAAGAAAGGAAAATGATGTATAAAATGACTTTTTTGAAAGGAATGAAGTTTTTTGTTTGTGCCAAATTTGTCGATGTTTACTTGTGTTTGGATTTGTGCTTTGGATGGTGGGATCAGATATTGAACTTAGCCTATGTCGAATCCAGTATTTTGAGGTGTTTACTGGGGATCTCAATTCCCTAAGAGTAGCGCATACTAGAATCATGCCCCTTGGATTTGGGCAGAGTCTGACAGAATTCTGATCTGGGACTTATTTCTTCCTTGTGCTTCTTCACTTTGCTCGTTGCCTTGGCTTCTCTTGTTCCTGCACTTTTTATTTTTTTCCTTTTCTAACCATTTTTATCCGTAGCGCCTTTTCAGGTTTTCACCACGACCTATTTTCTAGTCATTTTACCCATGGAGTCCTTTTAGATTTTCACTATGTCCTGAGTTTTTGTCTTGCCTGCCCCTTGGCAGCTGTGCCCTTTTTACCCTTGGTGCTTTTTCAGGTTTTCACCAAGTCCACTACATGCTCACTGTTTTTACTCGAGGTGTCCTTTCGGATTTTCACCTCGCCCCTTTTGCTTAGGCATGTTATTTTTCTTCTGATTTCTCTTTTTCTTGTACAGAGGTGGGAGGCTAGACTCCATTCATTGTCAGCCGATTGGTGAGCTGCCTGACTTTCTCTTCAATCAAGATCGTGAAGCTGTTGACAATGAGTTAAACTATCCTGAGGGGAAGTAAGATGGTGAATTTCGTTCTCACTCATTGGGTTTAGCTCTTCTTTTCTTTTTTTTTTTCCTCTTTTTTTTACTGCGTGCTTTATTCATCCATTTTTTATTTCTTTTTTGTCCTTTTCTTTGAACCCTTTATTTTTTAGAACACTTATTGGAGGAAAGGAATGATGATAAATGCCCCTCAAGATGCTAATATTTTGTCATTTGACTTTAGCTTTATGATTGTAGTTGTTGACATAGTCAGGCAGGATTACCTATGATAGATATTCATGTTGTTAGCGTGGATTGGCTCTGGAAGATCTTTGCCCCTAATGATGGTGAGACGAAGGGCACCTCCAGAAAGAACCTTGCAAATGATCGACGGACCGTCTCAGGATGGCTTGCAGTTGCCCCTTAGATCTAGTAAGCACAATGATAAGATGTACATTACTAACCTTTCTTTTAGACTCATTTATCGTTGGTCCTGGTGATCGTTGTGTGCTTTATGTCTTCGAGATGTAGTTGGTTGCATCGAGCTTACCACCAATCATTTTCCTTGACTTCTTGCTTCATTCGTACCAATGATGTAGGATGTTGTTGCCACCTGCTTTTGTCTGCCACGAGAATGCAGTCATGACCATTGGATGCCTTTGAGTTCATTCTGTCGATGATGTCCACACCCCATAATGAAAAAGGGTTAGGTTGTTGTCAGGTTATAAAGACTTGAAGCATGCACATGGATCCTTAATGTGAGCTTTGAATACTTGAAGCACTTCCTGACATGCTGCAATAGGCTATCTCCATCGTTCATCAGTAGGACTCTATCGTGGACTTCAGACATGATCTTGATAGCTTTGCTTGATGGGCTTAACTTCAGGCTTCATAAAAGATGGTGTATGATTGGTTCTTAATTCGATCTGGGTAAGGCTTCCATAAGAGAATGCGAGGTTGGATAGCCCCAGGCCTTAGGAATTTTATCATCCTCTGCTTGTATTTAGGAGGCGAGGACCTCTTGATGCGTACCATTCTAGGGAGCTCAAGGGATCCCAAGTTCACAATTTCAAAATCATCAGTGACGATATTGGCCTTTGCCTCGAACTTTTGGAGGGAATCCTCTAGCTAGAGAGTCGGACATCATTTTCCCCATCCCAAGCTTTGTTCAAAACCATGAGTTTGAAGTCTAACTCCAGATCAAAATTATATGAGTCGACTTTAAACTTGGGTGTTATAACAGACACATTTGGCACATTATTGCTTATGAGTTTTGAAAGATTTTCTATTGTTTTTGTGTTTTGAGAGATTTCTGTTGTTTTTGGATTTTGACAAATATATGATTTTTTGGCATTTTAACAAGTATCTGAATTTTTTTGGCATTTCAAAAATATCTAGTGCTTTTTGGCTTTTTGAGAATTTTCTGATTTTTTTTTTACGAGTATATGATTTTTTTATTTCAAAAATATCCAGTGTTTTTGGCTTTTTGAGAATTTTCTATTTTTTATTTTTTGAGAAAGACAACGATGTGAATCAGGGATTGCCAGATTCGGCTCGGGAGCAAAACACTCTTTACTTTTATTGTGCTGTCTTGGGGATCGCGAACCAAATATTACCCTGCACTCCTTTCAAGAGGTAGGGCCAGACGGATCAGTAGGTGGGCCCTCATTGTCGTGCCCAAATGTCATGATGAGTTTAGGATTGGGCTCTGAGTTGGTGTTGGGTGTAACTTTCCTTAACTCATTCCCAATGCATTGTGAGTCTTTGGATTCTTCCTGCTCAGGTGGAACCTAGACTATGATCCAGTCAATCAAGGGTAATTCTTGCCCCTTGCCTGAGTCATTTTCAAATAACTCAGTTCGACTCATTTCTCTCATTTGATCCTCCACGCTGGATCTCGGCCTGCCAACTGGACAGATGATCCCTTCTTTGATGGATTTGATTGATGTGTAGATGAAGGGATCATCCTCCTCTAGCCGATGTTTCTATCCTTTGATACATTTGTACTTTGTTATCTTATCCTTAGGAGGCTGATATCCCAGTCCTATCATGCCTGCATTTTCTTGATATTCGATCTGATAATAAAAATTTTAGTGCTCAATTGAAGGGAAGACATAGTTTGATCTAATGGGACATGCAAGAGGCATGTAATTCACAGTCTCGAACTCGAGAACATAGCATGGGATATCCTCATCAGAGCATTGTATATCTATGATTGAGATATCTTGCTCTTGATAGTTGACTGCTTCTATTGAAAAGATTTTTTCGGGATCATCCAAAACGGTCAGTGCCTTGTCTTCAAAAATGTATTTGGCCTTTTGATGAAGAGTTGAAGAGAGAGCCTTGACTCTATGGATCCAAGATCGATCAGAGAGGAGATGAAATGAAGCTGTGATGTCAAAGACCTGAAAAGTGATGGTTGATGTTTTTAGGGCTAATCAAGATCTCGACATTAATCTTTTTCTCAACCTTTCTCCTAGAGGCTGGAACCACTCGTCCTAGACTCTTCTCTTGAAGGATTGAAGACTAAGCAGAGATAGGAAAATCCCTTTGAGTAGCAGAATGTCCTTCTTGGAAAGTTACCGCATGATTGAAGTTGGGCCCTGATTTTGTTAGGGTATGCCGTATGTTGATCGAGGAAGGAGCATTTTCTTGGATCACGAGGGTTAGAGTAAGGTCTGAATAGGTAGGTGGTGCCCCTTGTGAGACAAAGGATGAATGGACTGGATTGATCGGTGGTGGCTCCTACAGAGTTGTGGGCTTGAAAATTAGACTAGATGGAGATGCTCCTTACATATTTAAGAGTGAAGAGATTGGACTGGCAAGGTGTACCCCTTGTAGACTTGGGGGCATGGAGACTGGATCGGCTGGAGATGCCCCTTTCATATTTGAGAGTGAAGAGATTGGATTGACAGGGTGTGCCCCTTATAGAATTGGGGGCATGAAGATTGGACCTACTGGAGATGCCCCTTGCATATTTGAGAGTGAAGAGACTGGTTGGCAAGGTGTGCCCCTTGTAGACTTAGGGGCATGGAGATTGGACCTACTGGAGATGCCCCTTACATATTTGAGAGCGAATAGATTAGACTAGCAAGGTGTGCCCCTTATAGACTTGGGGGTATTATTGTTGTGTTGGTAGTGATTGAATTGATGCATTGGACTGGATTGACCAGGGGTGGCTCTCCTTGACTGATATTATTAGTAGGGGTTCTTGATGAACTGGGGCATACTTGATACAGTGGCAGGGGATTGGTGGTGGAACAACAAGAGAGGTAACCATAATATTTGGTTATCAATCAGATCTTGGACCGCATGTTTCAGGGTAAAACAAGGGTCTGTTGTGTGGCCTCAAGATTGATGGTATGCATAGTACTTATTCTCATTATAGTTTGGCGGTAGAGGATTTGGTGGAGACCTAGGCAGTAGCGGAGCAAGTATTTGCCTTTAGACTAGCATGCTAGCACCTCACTGTAAGTTTGGGCTATCGGTGTAAACTGCCTAGGTTCTCAGGTCATCTTCATCTACTAACCATGATTGGGGTACTGAAAAATCTCCATTTGTTGTTGTTGTTGCCATTGTCCTTCTTGAGGAGTGAATTGAGAACCTTGGGTAGAGTCGACGGGATTGTCTTCTTCTGTTAGATAGAGGTCAGGAACACTTCTGTTACCATTCTCGTATCTAGTAGGCCTTCCTTCCACTATCCACTGTACAGGGGAGGCCTGATGAGTCCACCAAGGGGAGATCATCCCAGCCCTTATTCCGGCTTCGACTTGTTCCCCGGCACGGATGAGTTGGGTAAAGTTGGCATATGGATACGAGACGAGGTATCCAAAGATACTCGGGTTTGCCAAGTGGATGATCATGTAGATTTGCTCCTCGTCATCAATGGGTGTTTTCATTCTAGCGGCCATTGCCCACCATCGTCCAACGTAAGCTAACAATGACTCATCATTCCTCTGCCTTAAGGCAGCAAGATCTGCCCTTTTGGGTGCTACATTAATATTGTACACAAAACGATCAATGAAAGCTTGGAAAAGTTGTTCTCAAGTTTTAATTCGATGGTAGTTTAATGATGTGTACCAATCTAATGCATCGCCTTTCAAGGATTTTTGAAACAAACGGATTAATGTTCCGTCATTACCTGTCATAGTATTAAGTCTCCATAGAATGCTCTTAAATGGTCCATAGGACACCCCATATGATCATACTTTTTAAATTTTGGTACCTTGAAGTCTTGAGATACCATTGCATCAGGGAAGAGACAAAGATCTCTGGTAATTGATCCCAGAGCTCTTCGATTTCAGAGAGACCGTTCGAGGAGGGTTTTGCCCCCTGGAATTGATTAGATCTCCTATTAGGAGGAAGATGTTGAAACTAGCTGGGATTCCTGACTGTGGAAGATTGTATTTGATAGCGGTTCTCATCAGTGAGAAGCTGTTGGAAAGGATTCTCAGTTGCAGAAAATTGGCCTTGAAGGTGACTCCCATTATGAGGGGGATGCTTGAAAGTTAAGATGACTGGGGCATTAGGGTATGACACTTGCATAGTTTGGACAGTCTCTTTTTGAACACATTGGGCAAGAAGGGCCTGTAAAGCCTTAAAATTTTGGGCTATTTCGTCCATGGTTGAGGTGAATGCGATATTATTAGCCATGCATTTAGGTAATCTAGGGGTGCCTTTTAGGCGTAATGGTTTCTTATTTTTGGTCTTCCATGGAAACTTTGGATTAGATAAGCATGGGATGCGTGAAAGCCTTGAATGGGTGCAAGCCAAAGATCGATCCTCATTGTATGAATGCAAGTGTAGAATATCCCCTAAGATTATATTATCACACTATTCTGAGTTGGGTCTCAGCAAGTATGAGCTACCAAATCCCCAGTAGAGTCGCCATTCTGTAGACACTGAAAATCGATGCCCACGCGATTTGTATGTTATGTTTTGGTGGTGGGGGTGATTAGTCTAATTTGTGGATGTTAGAGTCACCACTAGCCAATTAATCTCAGAATTCCGCGATCGGCTAGAACCCACGAAATACGTAAGATTGGAGAAATCCGAAGACTCTCCTACCTTAGATTGACTACTGGTCTGTGATCCGGGATTTCGGGTAAGGGACCTTAATTACAAAGAGGGAATGTGTTAGGCACCCTCTTTGCCCGTACAAACGTACGGTCTCTACTTTGTGTGGTAAAACAATCTCAAGGGATGGATGATGTGGTCGAGATAGGACTAGGCATGCACGTGGATTTCTGATGCGGCAAGATCCGAGATTTCGGCAAGCCACAGAGTGTACGTCTAATGGCGTGTCTAAAAGGTGGATGTGATGATGTTTATGCAAAGAGGTAAGAAAAATAGATTGGATCACTAGGATTTTTGATGTGACAGGATCCGATGTATGCCAAGTCATAGAGAATACGTTCACTAAAGATCTAGAGAAGAAGGGGGGTTGAGAAGGGAGTATATGTCATGATGAATGCTTGTATGTAAAATGAATGGATCTTTGGTTCGATCTTGAGTATGCTAAGAGATGGACTACACCATGATCAATTTGGGCTAGGCTTGTATCATGTCCCAAACTCGAAAACCGGGCTCACAAAATTCTCGATCGCCGAATCCGACGCCGACAGCCTCCGTAGAACCCCATTCTCGGCTCCTAGCTCCCATTCGCCAGGTTCCGATCCTGGGATGCTACGAGGAGGATTTTTAACATCAGTTTGATTCGTGATAAGCATAACCAAAGGCATAACCCACAAACAACAACCAAGAACTTCATTACATTTCCACTATGATCAAAAACTTTACAAGTACAATGAGCATAAAGGGAAATACAATGATAAAGAACCAAAAACTCCAAACGCTCTGCAACGTGCTCCTGCCTCAGTGCTGCTGCGAACCAACGTCACCTGCACGCAACGGTCGTGCATAAGCTTACAGAAAGCTTAGAGGGTGGTGAAAGTGTGTGCGCAAGGTAGAATATGAACATGCAATGTCAGGGCAATGCGGAATATGCAGATGGATCCATAATATGATGAGCCGTACCAAGGCTTATGCAATGCAAGACATGAATGGTATAGGCCACCCAAAGGCCATGCGATGTGCAATGCAACTCAAGCATACAGATCCTCATCTATGTCCATACATCAATACAGCTCAAATATGGGATATCACCGGAGTCTAGTACACTCTAAACCAGATTGCGGCCACATCACGCGCAATAAGGTAAGTGGAAGAGACCTCACTATCCATCTGCCAATATCGGGCGTGACTCGTCGATAGCGGACCCATTCCTTGAGCTGGTCAAACTCAGCCTAGCATTGCCCCCTACTCTCAGGCGGGTAAGGCCGCACCCCCTTCCAACCGACCACGACACAGTGGAGAGCGTAACTGTCAGGTAATCGGCGCTCAACGCTCATCTACCCACTCGGTCTAGACGTTGGAGCAACCTCTTGGTACCATAAGGGTTTAGGGACTTTCACCTAGGGATATCTATAGTACCCCATATAGAACAAGATTTTCGGTATTCAATCCTACCATCCACGATGCGTCTGTGGAGGCTATGGCCCTGATGTCGCTAGGGAGTACAATAATCATGTCACACAAATGCGAAATGCATGATTCACGCTATCCAGTCATGCAACAGATCCTGCACATATCGTGCGCTCATGTAGGGCAACACCGCCTAACCGGGAGCCCATAAACAACCTGCCCGAAGGCATATGCTATGATCAGACAATTCTCACATCAAGCATACATATGATGCGTATGATCATGAGTCATGAAACTGTACTAAACATGCTATAATAAAATGAACTATCTTACAATGCAGATGGACCTGGATGGCCTATACACGATAAGTACGGCCCAGTAATGGGCCCTAAGAAGAGTCGTAATGTGGACATCCAACCAACATTACACTCAAAATGTGGACGTCAAACCAACATTGATCCCCAGGCACGATCTTCTTAAACGTCGGTACATAACCTGTATTGGGATTACACATTGCAATGGACCTTAGGTTCATCCCATTGGGCCTTACATATGTATCAAATGGGCCATATCTTATGGGCCTTTTATTCATCAGTTGGGCCATATAAATGGGCCACACCAATGGGTCTTGTGTGCATTGCAATGGGTCAAAACCCGTGGAACGCCATGCAGTCTCACAATCTCCTCGATGAATAGTCTCGCAAGCCAGTCCATAGACCAAGTCGCACGCATCGCAAGGAAACGTGTCGATTTTGTCAGACGATCTACAACAACCCAAATGGCGTCATGACCACGCTGAGTTCTCGGTAAACCCATAATGAAATCAGTCGACACGTGCTCCCACTTCCACATTGGGACGCTCAACGGCTGCAATAGACCAGGAGGTCTCTGATGATCGGCCTTGACATGCTGGCACGTGTCACACTCGGTCACAAAACTGGCGATCTGGCGCTTCATCCCCGCCCAAAAATATTGTCGCCTCATGTCACTGTACATCTTCATCGAGCCCGGGTGAATAGAGAATCGCGATCGATGTGCCTCGGTCATAAGATCTCTGCGTAACTCTGGAATATCCGGGACACATAATCGGCCTCTGAAGCGAAGTCCACCGTCTGTACCGATCTGCCAATCAGCCTGACCCTCAGATGCCACCTCAGCCATATAACTCTGCAACGACTGATTGGCCTGCTGAGCCTCGATCACCCTAGCGACAAGAGAGGGTTGAATCGACAAGCTTGATAACTGTACAATGGAAGACTGCAAGCCGAACTCAAAATCATACGCTGCGATATCCTCAAACATCCACCACTCCTAAATCATCATGTGTGCCACTAAGCCTCGTGGCTGACGGCTGAGGGCATCTGCCACCACGTTCACCTTGCCCAGGTGGTACTGGAGGTCAAAATCTTAGTCTTTCAAGAGCTCCATCCAGCGCCTCTGTCTCATATTCAACTCAGACTGCGAGAAGAGGTACTTAAAGCTCTGGTGATCAGAGAAGAGCTCGAACCTGACCCCATAAAGATAGTGCCTCCACACCTTCAGTGTGAAGACAACTACAGCCAGCTCCAGATCATGTGTAGGATAGTTCAGCTCATGGACCTTGAGTTGATGAGACGTAAAGGCCACTGGTCTCCCGTGATGCATCAGGACAGCACCCAAACCGATATGCGAGGCATCGGTGAATACAATAAATCCGTCACTCCCAGAGGGAAGAGTGAGGATAGGAGCAGACGTCAGACGGTCCTTCAACTCCGTAAATGCTCGCTCACAGGCGTCACTCCAAATAAACTCTATGCTCTTCCGAGTCAACCTGGTCAGCGGGGCTGCAATACGAGAAAAACCTTCAAGGAAACTACGTATCTCTGTCGCAGTCGTGGGCTGGCCCCACTGACGCACTGTCTCGACCTTCGAGGGGTCCACTGCGACACCCTCCCTCATCACCACGTGACCGAGGAACTTCACCTCCTCCTGCCAGAACTCGCACTTCTCCAGCTTTGCATACAGCTGGTGTGCGCGGAGGGTCTGCAAGGTAATCTCTAAATGCTGCTCATGCTCCTCACAGGTTCTTGAGTAGATCAAAATGTCGTCGATGAAGACTATAACAAACTGATCCAGATATGAGCGAAAAACCTCGTTCATCAGCTGCATGAAGACCGCGGGTGTATTGGTCAGTCTGAAGGACATGACCTGAAACTCAAAATGACCGTAACGCGTCCTGAATGCCGTCTTCGGAATGTCCTCATCTTGGACCCGAATCTGATGATAACCGGAACGCAGGTCAATCTTCACAAAGAACTGTGCACCCTGCAGCTGGTCGAACAAATCATCGATCCTAGAGAGCGGGTACTTATTCTTGATCGTGACTTTGTTGAGTTCGCGATAGTCAACGCAGAGCCTCAACGAGCCATCCTTCTTCTTCACGAAGAGTACCGGCGCTCCCCATGGAAAACTGCTTGGATGGATAAAACCCAACTCTCGCAACTCGTTCAACTGCTTCTGCAGTTCCCGTAACTCCAACGGTGCCATACGATACCAGGCCTTAGAAATAGGCGCGGTACCGGGTACGAGATCAATCTGAAACTCTGTGAGTCGACGAGGCGGTAATCCCGGAATCTCCTGGAACACAACCAAAAAATCGCATACTATGGGCAAATGGTTGATGCAGGCGGCAACAGGCTCCTTTACGGCACAGGACATCAAGTAAGACAACTGCTCTCATCTGGCCTCTGCAACGAACTCGAACTGCAGCACGCTGGGTATACAGAACATGACGGTCCTCGCGGCGCAGTCCAAAATGGCATAATACTCAGCGAGCCAATCCATGCCTAGGATGACGTCGAACTCAGACATCGGTAAAGTGAACAGATCGGCAGGCAGAAAGGTATCCCCAACCAGAACGGGACAAGAAGAGATAAATCGTCCCAATGCTGCAGCCCTCCCCAAGGGAGTTGATACTGATAGGCTCTCACCAGCAGACTCCAACGGTAAGCCAGCCGATCGACAGAAGCTCTCGGCCATAAAAGAATGTGATGCACCGGAATCAAACAGCACACGTGCAATGCATGCAGAAACTAGAAGTATACCCTCAACAACTCCACCAGATGACTACGGATCCTGCTGAGCCGCATAGAATCTAACCTGAGTTGGCTGGGGAGGTGCCTGTCCCCTCTGAGCGTGCTGCTGATGCTGCTGGGGTCACTGAGGCGGTCGAAACTGCTGCCTGCTGCTGCGGCCTCTGAGGCTGGTACTGATGTTGATGCTGCTGCTGAGGTGGCCTCGGTGGTGGAGGCTGCTGTCGCTGCTGCTGTGGGGGTCTTTGCTGCTGCGGTGGAGGTCTCTGCTGCTGTGGACCTCTCTGCTGCTGCTGGGGGCTGGGACACTCCCATGAACGGTGTCCTGTCGCACCGCACCTGAAGCAAGTGCCGGTGAACTGCCTTTGAGGTGGTGGTGGAGGTGCTGCTGGTGCTACTGGTGCTCGAAAAGCTGGGCGACCTGTGCGCCTCTACTGATGTGGTCGACGCTGTTGGGAAGGACTGGAAGAAGCCTGTCTCTTCCGATCTCTCCTCTGACCACGCTCAGACTGAGAACCGGCTCACTTAGTCTCATAAATCTGAGCTCTCCACACTACTGCCTGGAAAGTAGGGAGCTCATGTCCAATAACACGACCTCGAAGGCCGTAACGTAAGCCGTGCTCGAAACAGCGGGCCTTTCGCCCCTCGTCATCAATCACGTACGGTGGGAATCTAGATAGAACCACAAAACGGGCCGCGTACTGTGCTACGGTCATGTCTCCCTGCACCAGAGACTCGAACTCTAAAGCTCGCTGACGACGGATATGGTCTGGAAAGTACTGCTCCTCGAATCGATCTACAAAGTCCTCCCATGTCCAGACATACTCAGGTCCGGCAACACGGGTAACAGAGGTCCACCAATGCTCGGCCTCACCCTGGAAGAGAAATACAGCTAACCGGACGCGCTGCTCGGTCGTGCATGACATGGTATCGAAAATCTTCTCCACATCGGAGCGCCATCTCTCTGCTGCAGTCGGATCTGGCTCGCCCTAAAAATGTGGGGGATCAAGCCGTCTGAACTCACGTCGTAAGGCGCTCGCGCGCTCCTGCTCCGCCTGAGCTGGTGAAACAGCTGGGCGTCTGCCCTGTCCCTAGAGTGCAGCTGTCACATCCTGTAACATCTGCTGTAACTGAGAGGCACTCACAGTCACGGTCGGCTCCTCATCTGCCTCAGGTGGAGGAATGTCATCCTCAGGGAAAGAAGCAGGGATCTCTGAGGGTGGAACGGGAGACGCAGGGGGTAAAGCTGGAGCCTCCGATGGTGAAGTAGAATCCTCAGGTGGTGGTGCGGGAGTCGATCGGGTAACCCTCCCAGGTGTCATGTCCTACAAGAAAGAGCGAAGACTCCTATCAACTTCAAAACTCTCGAAGGTACGCACGTTAACGGTCTGTATTGGAAGGTCGCGAAGCTATCTGAATTTTGAGACTTAGTCATTCTATACTTATAACAGACATGTAATGTTGTTCTCGGTTATTCCCAAGTTATGCTCTGATACCAACTTCTGTCACGCCCCAAACTCGAAAATCGGGCTCACAAAATTTTTGATCACCGAATCCGGTGCCGAAAGCCTCCGTAGAACCCCATTCTCGGCTCCTAGCTCCCATTCGCCAGGTTCCGATCCTGGGATGCTATGAGGAGGATTTTTAACATCAGTTTGATTCGTAATAAGCATAACCAAAGGCATAACCCACAAACAACAACCAAGAACTTCATTACATTTCCACTATGATCAAAAACTTTACAAGTACAATGAGCATAAAGGGAAATACAATGATAAAGAACCAAAAACTCCAAACGCTCTGCAACGTGCTCCTGCCTCAGTGCTGCTGCGAACCAACGTCACCTGCACGCAACGGTCGTGCATAAGCTTACAGAAAGCTTAGAGGGTGGTGAAAGTGTGTGCGCAAGGTAGAATATGAACATGCAATGTCAGGGCAATGCGGAATATGCAGATGGATCCATAATATGATGAGCCGTACCAAGGCTTATGCAATGCAAGACATGAATGGTATAGGCCACCCAAAGGCCATGCGATGTGCAATGCAACTCAAGCATACAGATCCTCATCTATGTCCATACATCAATACAGCTCAAATATGGGATATCACCGGAGTCTAGTACACTCTAAACCAGATTGCGGCCACATCACGCGCAATAAGGTAAGTGGAAGAGACCTCACTATCCATCTGCCAATATCGGGCGTGACTCGTCGATAGCGGACCCATTCCTTGAGCTGGTCAAACTCAGCCTAGCATTGCCCCCTACTCTCAGGCGGGTAAGGCCGCACCCCCTTCCAACCGACCACGACACAGTGGAGAGCGTAACTGTCAGGTAATCGGCGCTCAACGCTCATCTACCCACTCGGTCTAGACGTTGGAGCAACCTTTTGGTACCATAAGGGTTTAGAGACTTTCACCCAGGGATATCTATAGTACCCCATGTAGAATAAGATTTTCGGTATCCAATCCTACCATCCACGATGCGTCTGTGGAGGCTATGACCCTGATGTCACTAGGGCGTACAATAACCATGTCACACAAATGCAAAATGCATGATTCACGCTATCTAGTCATGCAACAGATCCTCCGCATATCGTGCGCTCATGTAGGGCAACACCGCCTAATCGGGAGCCCATAAACAACCTGCCCGAAGGCATATGCTATGATCAGACAATTCTCACGTCAAGCATACATATGATGCGTATGATCGTGAGTCATGAAACTGTACTAAACATGTTATAATAAAATGAACTATCTTACAATGCAGATGGACCTGGATGGCCTATACACGATAAGTACGGCCCAGTAATGGGCCCTAAGAAGAGTCGTAATAAAGACATCCAACCAACATTACACTCACAATGTGGATGTCAAACCAACATTGCTCCCCAGGCACAATCTTCTTAAACGTCGCTACATAACCTGTATTGGGATTACACATTGCAATGGACCTTAGGTTCATCCCATTGGGCCTTACATATGTATCAAATGGGCCATATGTTATGGGCCTTTTATTCATCAGCTGGGCCATATAAATGGGCCACACCAATGGGTCTTGTGTGCATTACAATGGGTCAAAACCCGTGGGCCTAGGATTGCATTGAATGAGCTTAGTCTCATGAGTCTAATATGTGACCAATGGGTCACACCAATTGGGTCTCACATGTAGACCAAGTGGGCCTCAGCCCATAGACCTAACATGAGTTCAATGGGCCTAAACCCCTAGGCCTTATCGTACATTAAATGGGTCTAAACCCGTAGGCCTTGTATGCATATCAAAGTGGGCCTAAACCCCTAGGCCTTACATATATCAAATGGCCTACCTCCATGGGCTTTAAATTTCAACAAAAAGGGTCCAATTACATGGGCCTTGGAGTACATCAAATGGGCCTAGCCCATAAGCATTTTATAAATCAAATGGGCCTAGCCCATGCCCTTTTAAAATTGAAATGGGCCTAGCCCATAGGCCTTAAATATCAAGTGAGCCTAAGCCCATAGGCTTTACATATCAAGTGGGCCCAAATTCTTAGGCATTAAATGAATCAAATGGGCCCTACCCATAAACATTTCATAAATCAAATGGGCCTAGCCCATAGGCCTTTTATAATTCAAATGGGCCTAACCCATAGGCCTAAAATGATCTTTTCAAGTGGATGGATGGTCTGGATGCATCGCCTGTGACAATGGTGGGGCCCACATGAAGGCGTACAATCGTGTATATTATATAATATATAAACTACATATAATATAATATATGTAATATATACAATATTATATGTAATATATATATAATATAATATATATATATATATATATATATATATATATATATATATGGATATATATGTACACACACATGCGGCTGGGGTGGGCCCCACCGTCCAGTGGGGACGGTCTGGATACAACACAAATCACAGTGGGCGTCACCAGTGTGAATAAAATACATAGATCACTGTGGGTTTCACATATGTGGCCCACAGTGATGTTTATTTGAAATCCAACCCGTTCATATGGTCACTCGGACCTGGATGAAGGGACATCATAAATTTCAGCTTGATTCAAAACTTCTGTGGGCCCCAGGAAAATTTTCAATGGCTAACACTCAATTCTACTGTTTCACGTGGTGTGGGCCACCTGAGTTTTGGATCTGTCCCATTCTTGGAGGGGGGCCACTTTAGAGGCTGGCCCATCCGATGAACGGTTTGAATGGCATATAAACATCACGGTGGGGCCCACGGCTGGAGCCGTGGGTCCCTTGCTGGACGCCACCGCCCGCACGCTGGCGCTGCACGTTGTCAGAGAAAAGAGGCAGGGCCTCTTGCAAATTTGTGAGAAATTCGATTTTTGGGATTTTCATCGTGTGGGGTCCGCTTTAAGTGAATCCACTCCGACCATGGGATTCCTCACCTTGCAATGAATCCAACAAGTCCAAAGTTTGAATTTTTTTTGATGAAAGGAAATGAAATAAATTAAGAAAATGATGTTTGAATGGTGAGGGTGCGATCTTTGACGCTATAGCCCACCAGGTGCTCCGTTCAATCTCATTTTCTAGCTCAACGCCTAAAATGAGATGGTGAAAGGGATGGACGGCTTGGATTAGAGCAATACATCAGGGTGGGGCCTATGCAAGTGGGCCACCCCAAAGGTACCATTTCCTCTTTTTTTTTTTTTTTTACAAGTAGGGACGTCCAGCGTCCCAGACGCTGGACGTTCAGTCCTCTCATTTGCATTGTGGTGGGCCCTGTTGAAGTGGGCCACCACTAATGGACGATATAGATATAATATTTTAGGTAGGCCCCACTTGAAGAATACTTGGATACAATGCCAAAAGGTGGGGTCCATTCAAGTGGGCCACACAATCCCATTGCATAGAAATACAATAAAATTAAATAAAATTAAAATAAAATAAAATAAATCAAAGAGAGAGAGAGAGAGACATGGAGAGTGGGACATGGCTTGTGATGGAGGGACCCTGTCATTATGGGCCCTCCCGTACATGAAATCATACATTAAGTGGGTCATTTTGCACATGTGACCATCAAAACTAAAAATCAACGGTGGGGATCCTTTCCCCACCAATATGGATGGTCTAGATGACCTTTCTAAAGAAAATAAACATCATGATGGGGTCCATGGAGAATGGCCACATCATGGAATGATCATGATGATCCAAGTAGGCCATCGGCCTTATCTTAGGGTCCCAAGTGAGATCCACACCATTGATCGGTGGGCCTCACTTGGTCCACCATAAAAATAAGAAAAACTAAAAGGATCTAGCACCCACCGTCCGATCTTCTTGCTCCTAGGAGTTCCTTGGCACCTTAGCTTGGTTTTTAACGGTTAAGATGAGGAATGGAGGGTTGAGATGGGAGATCTTGGGATGAAGAGGTGGGCCACTTAGAGTTTAGGGATTTTACAAAATTCCATACGTGGGATCTCTTGGAATTTTTTTGTTGCTTGGAAATTTTGAAATGAGAAAGAGAGAAAGAGAGAGAGTGATGTAAAGGGAGAGAGAGAGAGTGATGGATGGATGTGGTAAGTGATGGTTGTGTAAGAAAAGCTTGACTTTTGAGGCTTTTGTGTAAGAAAGGTATGGGAGATGAAGGCTTTTGTGACTTTTGTGGTTGCTTGGGAAAATGGAATAAAGTGATGTGTACTTGACATGTGATGGATTGATGGGTGATTGATTGATGGGATTGATGTGATTGATGTGACACATCGTAGAGATTCTCTTGAGTTTCGCAACGCGCGGCGTTTTCTCGCACCGAACGTTGGCCCATATCTCTTGACCAGGGTATCGCCTCGGCGCCCGAGTCGCGGTATCAGAACCGCAATGACGGTGCGGTCGCTATGGTATTGGTCTCGGTTTGAGTCAACTCGGGTTGTCGACACATGAATCAGGGTCGCGCGTCGATATCGTTTGAGGGTCGAAGGTTGTCGGAATTCGACTGGTAAGACCACGGAAGTGTACGGAAAGGTACGGACCAAGATACGGATCTTACAGCTTGTTGGGTTAGGAAGGTCGAGATGAGGCTAAGGGGGAGCTAAAAAATCTGAACTTAGAGGCTTAGGAGCACCTCCTCACCCTCACTTGCTTCCTCTCTCTCCCTCTCCCTCACTTAAATTTTAGGCTCTCTTGGTTTTGTTTGAAATGTAAAGGGGGAGAGGGCTATTTATAGCCTTCTCTAATGGCATTGTTATAATTAGTAGGTAGGTAAGGGGTAAAAGCTGAGGTGGTAAGTGGTGATTGGTTGAGGAGAGAGATACGGCACGTGGCGCGCTCTTATTGGCTTTTAGGCTTAGTAAAATGTTAAATAGGATTAGATTGAGGGGGTTTTCTGGTGAAAGTTGACTTTCAGACATTGTGCCAGCTATTGCTCGAAGGACACATGTGTTCAACGAGCGGTGATAATCGGAGTACCGTCGGCGGTAGTCCGACTACCACCTGGGCTGGGTTTGGTTTGAAATTCATGTGGCTGGCTCCACGCACATTTTTTAACAGGAAGTGGTAGTTTGCGGTAGTCAAACTACCACCTTGGGTAAAATATGTCCCGAAATTTGGCCAGTGGGTCCTTTTTTGGGTCCTGAGAGTGAAACAAAGTTTGTTTTGGATATTTGGTTTAAAAATGGCTCAAAATCGGCTCGATTGTGACCTCAAAATGGACCGAGAAATGGGTTGATTGTGGGTGAAGGTTTGGGTATGCTAGGACTAGGGTTTTATTCAGGACATGATCATGGTTCCTAAATTCTCTTAGCTTTCTTAAGATGTTAGCATATGTGGGGTGTCTACATTAGTCTAGTAGGACACACCGAGAACATGCTTAGTATTACATCATGATACATGTTCATCTGTATCATTTGTATGCTTGTTGTAAGGAATGTTTGATCATAACATTGTCGTTGGGTTGAGTTATTTTTGGGACTCCTTGCGAGACAGAGTTTCCCCACATGATCGTGCAGTACACACAGGTTAATGCATGACTGGATGGTATCACTCATACATCTTGTGTTTTGTGTTACATAATCACTGTATGCCCTAGCGATACAAGGATTGTGGCCTTCACAGGCATATCGTGGATGACCAGATGGGACACCGAAAATGTTTGGGACTTAGCATATTGGTACTTTAGATGTCCATGTGTGAAAATTCCTAAACCTACGTGGCCAGGGGATTCTCCAATGTATAAACCAAGTGGATACATGAGTGTCGAATACTAGTAGGTAGCATCTCTCATTGTGTCGTGGTTGGTTGGAAGGGGGTGTGGCCTTATCCGCCTAAGTGAGGAGGCTATAAGCTAGGCTGAGTATGACCAGTTCATAAATGGGCCCGTTATCCACAAACTGGGTAGGTATTGACAGACTACTGGTTAGGTGAATAGTGAGGTCTTTCCCTCTTGCTAGTTACGTGGCTAGGGAGGCGACAGCCAGTATAGAGTGTACTAGACCCCGGTGATATCTTAAAGATGTATGATACTGATATTGTGATACCCTGTCACTGTTCCACACGTGGGTGGGCACACGTGGTTGGAATCTGATGTGGACAAGGCCTAAGGGCCTGGGTAAGATACTAGTGGTTGGCAGGCTACTGTACTGGCAAGTTACTATGCATACAGTGAAGCAGAACCTTATCCCACATTAGAAGAGTAAAACTCGTATCCTACCTGTGATCCTTCCCATTGAACATCGGTAACCTGCAACCTATAATCGGCCTTTACACATGAATCTAAGTTGCATCCTGTAGATCTGAGTCAACTCGACTCGAGACTTGTACTAGCTTGACCGCGCCGTCACCGCTGTTCTAACACCTCGTCTTATACACCAATGTGATACCTAAGCAAGGAGTTACGGTCCCGTGTTTGTTTCGAGGAAAACGCTGTGCATTGTGAATCCTGAGAGAATCTCTACCATCTATCACATCAATCAATCAAGTTAAGTCAAGTACTCATCCCATCACAACCCATCCCTCTTTTACACAAGGCATCCCCAAAGTCAACCCTCATGTCACTCACACCCATCACTCACACCCATCACCCACACCCATCACTCCATCCCATCCATTTCATCCCATCACCTTCTTTCTCCTTCTCATTCTCTTCACCATTTTCCAAGCAACCAAGAGTGGACGTCCAAGTTTCCCAAAGAGAGAGCCAAGTGTGGCCCACTTCCTACCCCCTCATCTCTTATCCTAGCCCTTCAATTTTCATCTTCCTATATTAAAGTTCAAGCCAAGGAGATTAGCATTCCAAGGAGACTAGAAGATTAAAAATCGGTGGGTGATTTGTAGGCTAGATTATATTTTTTTTTATAATGGGTCAAGTGGGGCCTACCGATTGATGGTATGGATCTCACTTGAGACCCTAGGTGTGGCCAATGGCCCACCATGATTGATATGATCATCCCATGATGGGTCCATTCTCCATGGATCCCATCATGATGTTTATTTTTTCATTGTGAAAAGGTCATCTAGATCTTGTACTTTTGGTGGAAAGGGATTTCCATCGTTAATCTTTTTATGATTTAGGGCACACATTATTTGGGACCCATTTTAATATATGTATTGTATTTACATGGCCCACCTAAGGAGGGATCATAGTTGCGGATCCCCTCCCCTCCATCGCACGTCTCTACCTCTCTTTCTCTCTTTATCTCTCTCTTTCCCATCTTGTGGCCCACCATGATGCATCTGATCCATGCCATCCACGTGTTGGGCTCCACCTTGATGCCTGCCCATTAGGATAGGCCCTTGATGAAGGAAAATACAAATATCAGCTTGATCCCGTGCGTGTGGCCCACTGGATGTGGGACCACCATGATCTATGAGTTTTATCTGCACTGTCCAGCAAGTCCAGATTGTTGGATGGTGAGACCAATCTTATTATATGTATTCTATACACTCCATCCATGCATAGCATGTGGATGCACTTGATGGCATGTGTGACCCACATCCACGTGGGACCCACCGTAATATATATATTTTATCACCGTCCATTTGGATAGTGGGAACCACCAGCCTTATAGCTGTTGTATTGACGTCAGCAAAGTTCGGTGGGTTTGATCATAAGGTATGTGTTATACCCAAACTGTCCATCTATGTGGGTCTCACCTTAATGTATCTGTTGTACACATAGACCCCACGTGATGTATTTGTTTTATATCCACACCATCTAACTATTCAGATGGTGGAAACCCACTGTGCTTAGTGCATTTTATTCCCACCGTCCACCTGGATGGTGGGGACCATAGTGATGTATTTGTTACAGCTACACTGTCCGTTCAAGGGATACACCACACGTGTGGTGTCCACACTATCCATAGGACGTGGACCCAACATGATGTAGGTGTTTTATCTAAGCTATCTGGCCCCTGAATGTGGGGCCATGATGCATGTGTTGTAAACCCACACCGTCTAGCGTTTCTGGATGGTAGGACCCACATGATGTATGTGTTTCATATCCACGCCATCCGTCCATTTTGTTGGAAGCAGGGCTCACCTAAGGTATATGAGGCCCATGTAATGCTGCCCACTTGATTATATGAGGCCCATGCAATGCGGCCCACTTGATGTACATGTGGCCTGCGTTTGAGGCCCAATGTGATGTATATGTTGCCCATGTAATGAGGCCTATTGTGATGTATATGTGACCCATGTAATGAGGCCCATTGTGATGTATATGTGGCCCATGTAATGAGGACCATTGTGATGTATATGCGGCCCATGTATGAGGTCCAATGTGATGAATATGCGGCCTGTGTATGAGGCCCAAGTGAGGTATATGTGGCCTTTATATGAGGCCCAAATGATGAATATATGGCCCTTATGTGAGGCTCGATGTGATGTATATGAGGCCCATATATGAGGCCCAATTGTGATGAGTGATTCCACCATGATATGTGTTATATTCACACCGTTCATCAATTTCTCTAAGGCCGTGGGCCCCATTTCCTTGAGAAGTCCACCCTGATTTATGGAGTATATGCCCACCATGGGGATGCCTTATGAGGCTAATCATGATGTATGTGTTACATACACGATGTTCATCCATTCCCCAAATTTGTAAAAGGGTCATGGGGCCCCATAGAGAGTTAGATTCAAATCCCAAGTGGACCACACACTAGGAGACAATAATGGTAAAATGTCCACCGTTGAAATCCTCCCTAGGGCCCGTGGTTAAGCCCATTACCTTGGGAGCAACGATGGTTAAATGTCCACGTTGTAATCTCCCTAAGGCTCATTGTTAGGCCCATTCTCATCCCTCTTATTAGGCTTACCCCAAACTGTTGGGCCTCCATTGATGATATCCATCTCACCCTACCGGGCTAACCCAAACCATTGGGCCCATTGATGCTAGTAATACCCATCTTTCCCTTATTGGGCTATCCCAAATCATTAGGCCCCCATAAGTGTTACTCATCTTACCCCAGAGGGCTAACCTAAACTGTCGGACCCCTATTCATGCTAGTGCTCTCCACCACCCTTGTAGGAATCATCATAACTTGTAGACTCACCTTATTTGTATCAGGACCCATAAGAAAGTCCAACTTACCTTATGATAGATTGGGTGAAAAAGCCCACTTAATATACTTAAGGTCATCATCTTGACTCCCACTGTTGAATGATTCACCCTATTAGGTTCATCCTTGATGTAGTATAGCATTTAGGCCGCCACTATATGTGTGTGTGTGTGTGTGTGTGTGTGTGTGTGTGTGTGTGTGTGTGTTTGTGTGTGTGTGAGAGAGAGAGAGAGAGAGAGCACATCATTACCATAGATCATGCTTAATATAACCTCATGATTCTTTCCCCTGTGCATCATATGTATTGACGGGCTACCCCAAAACATTGGGCTCCATTGATAATAATGCTTTACACCATACCCTGTAGGACTACCCCAAGCATTGGAGCCCTCCTTGTGATTTGTATCAAGCCTTCCATAGTAAACATGATCCACCTAGATGAATGGGTTTTCCCAAGCTTAGTGACCTAAACCAAGGCGCACTTAAATGATGGGTGAACTATCGACTCATTTGTAAGGACACATAGTTCTATATGTATGGACCCTACCGAGGCACGCCTTGTATTCATATTAGGGCCCATGGGGAAGGAAAGCCCACTTGTTGTAAACCCACTTAACTCGCCCCATGAGACATATCTTATCCTTGTATTTAGTGCTAGGACATCGATGTCACGTATATATCATCCTGTAACGCCCTAAAAATTAGGGGTCGAGCAGAAGCTCAACTCTCGAGTTTCAACTTATCACTTATGCAACATTGATAATGATGATTGAATGTTGTTCAGATTAGTGCATTAAACATGAGTGGGATTATACCAAAACAGCATATCATACTCCAGAGACAGTTAAATTTTACAAGCGAAAGACTGTGATAGATATATAAAATATATAAACTGTTATAAGTCTCCAGAGTATGAACAAGTTACCAGGTAAAATATATACATGTATACTCTTAAAATGAATAAAATGAAGATACATGGCTGTTCCAAAGGTGAAAAATAACAAGTGTAATGGCATCTAATTAGCATCCTTGTAACCCCGTCGATCAGAACATGGTCTACATAGACCCGCCTGATAGCTGCATATAGGAGAAACCGTTCTCATCATCCTAAAAGTCTGGCTCTGCCTCGTACGCATCGCCATCATCTAAAACTAAAATACGATCTGGTGAGTGTTTAAAATATCGTCCCGTAACGTGGGAGTGAGTGATCAACTCAGTGGAACAATAAAGTAAAGGTTAACATGTTATCAATTCAATCAAGCAGTAATGATAAAGCAATACAATTAAGCATCCCTAAGTACTCTGATTAATGCAAACATGATATGTATTAATGATGCATGCCCTCGCTTACACTCCCATAGTGTCTTCATCTCACGACGCGGATGGTAAACTCCTGAAAGTGCTCTTCCTTATCAAAGCACATGCAGTGCGGTGCATGCTAATGTTAGCCAATACTTAATTAGATTGATTCATACAACAATGTTGGGGAGCTAAGGTACCACCCTTTATATCATTTACCCAACATTGATCCATCTAGGGTCATCAATACTAGTTAATCACATACGATAAGCAAGTTCAGGTCACTACTACTAACGCCCTACCAACTGGCAGTCTATTTTCAAAGGCTCGTCACCAACCTGATTGGAGACCACAACCAGGCTGCGATAGTGTAGGCCGAGTTTATACTTTAGTTGCTATGGAAAGGCTCGTCGCCTCAACGTAGTCTCAGAGTATGCTCGAGGGCATTACAAAGGGCTTGTCACCTAATCAGTGTAGGCCGACAGCTCGAATACAGTGTCCCATTCGTCTCACGAGTTTGGGTTGCTCACTGGTCACTACGGGAAGGCTCGTCATGCTAGCATAGGCTGACAGCTCGACCACGGTGTCCCATACACCATGTCAGGCTCATGAGTCTTAGCGGATCGAGGTACCAAGGTTGAACAGGTTTTCACTGATGAGTTTGGTACCTTAGATTCAAGCAGTAGTGACCATACATGGTAAACACATAAAAGGACAATCGGTTTATTAGACAAGTTTGACCGGTACAAGCGTACGTTGAATTAATTGACATGGAGCACAAGCACTTTCAAAAATCATCGTACGACTTGGATTCACCAAACGCAACAAAGGTGGTGAGACTAGCTCAGCCACTCAAACAGAAATGGTTACCGATTTCCTGGACTACGACATAGTCCCAATCATAGTCAAATATAAGAAGTAAGCATACGTGATAATCATATGGGATTTAACAACCAATTCCAACGTAATTATTCAACACATATAACATGATATTCTACATATACATTTGCTACACAAAACATGCACTTGAAATTAAAGCCATATGAAGAAAAGTATACATATAGTTAAGGTAATCGAGAATCCTATCTCAATAACCCTCGTAAATACAAAGCATCAAGCAATTACTCATACATGTATTTTGTTAAACACTTAGACTACATATGACACATATGTGTAATATATTAGTTTCAACAGACATTAGGGCAAATCCTTTCACAAAGGAGCTGTCACTCATACAACGATCATATAATCTCAATTTACAAGCATGGCAAGCACAAATCATATTTCCATAGTTGTTCAGACATTTCAACAAACATATAGTACGCACATGTATATACTGAAAACCTTGAATATTTCAACAAATCAACATAGCCTATATATATATATATATATATATATATATATATATATATATATATATATATATATACACTGAAAACCTTGAATCTAAGCACATGTGATAGCAATCAAGTTAGTCATAAATCATTATTGACATTGAAGGCCTTAAAAACCATAGCCTAAACATCTAGAGTCTGCACCTTTCATCGGTAGACTCATAACGAACTCAGTTTCAACACTGAGTCTTCGTCTACGGCACGACGACTACCTATAGCATGAAATAGGTTAGCTATTTCATCACTTATACTATTTAAAACCCTAAAACAGATTAGGGTTAGGTTTTCTTACTTAAGAACAGAATTGGAATCGCTTGTATAGCAATATAGGAATGGCGGTTAAGCACATGGAGCGGCGAGATTCAATCCTAGGAACGAACTCTAACTCTCACTCTCACTTTCTCTCTCTTTCTTCTCTTTTCTCTCTCTCTCTCTCTCCCATAGGAATTTTCAAATTTGTATGGAATGAGAGAGAGAGGATTTAAGCCCTTTATATAGGCTCAAAAGTGATGGGAATGGCCCTAGGGCCAAGGTATACTTAGGTTACAGCGAAATAGCATCTGTTCCGATCCAATGGAGCACTTCTAGAGGCCTCTTTGCTAAATATAGTTAGACTTAAGCTTCCTGACACTAGATCTTGGTCAAGCTAAGTTTCTGGTCCGATTGGGTTTACAAATTGACCGTGGCGGACCAGTTTCAGTTCGACGGTCACCGGTACTCGATCAGGGTCACCGGTACTCGATCAGGGTCACCGGTACCCTGACCTGTGTTGGAAATTTTTTCTAATCTGAGGGTGTAATTGGGTCAGATTCTGACGGTCTGAATCCTTAGATTCAGCCTGCAAGCGAACCGGCTCAATTTACTTAAGTTTCAATTCATTTTCTAAAGATATACTCGTTTCTCACACACTTCGTTCTAGGCTAAATTGTGCATTTTTGCGTACTACTAGGATTGAATTTCTGAGGTAATTATCAAGTCCATTAGGGTGGTTATAATCATATAGTTTTAAGAAAATCAGACTTTCGACATGCGGTCTAGGTCCGATACGGAGTTTCAATGCACTCCCGAGAGCAACTGGTTTTTGAGATGGATCCTAAGTTTTTAGGTAATGCAGCATTAACAGTTCTACTTGTTTTAGGTCTTATAGATTTTATTTAAAGTGGTTCAAGCTAATTCTACTGATTATTAGCTTAATACTTAATTAAATTATGCCCTAATTACGACAGAATAAGGTCCTAGGGTAGTTCTACACCCCTGTCTGGCATTTTTTTATTATTATATTATTTTAATTATTTTTCTAGGAGTTCTTCATCAAGTTCACTTCATTTTTACTAAATTTCATTAGATTTCGTGTTGTAGAAAAATTATAAAAATTCTAGAAGCAACAACTATCCAAACGAATGATTTTCAGATAATTATCATAATAACCTATATTTAACTATATTAAAAAAGTGTATCATATTTTTTAGTAATTTTTATATAAAACTAGACTTATCAAGCTTCAATTTAACTTTTAAATCACCTAAAATGGAGTTATAACGAGAGAGATATGACTTTTTGAAATCATAAGAAAAACTATAGAAAATGACAGAAAATGAGCCGCCCGGCGCGCTTGCTGGTGGGGGCCCCACCCGGGCGCTGTAACACCCTGGATTTTTACCAACATGGAATTAGACGTCTTTAAGCAATGGGTTGACCATAACACCTTGGTAACCTCTCAGAACCCAATTCGAAAGCCAGAGATATCATTTAGAATGAAATTCTTTAGAAATTTAACGTGAATTAGCCAGCGCTACACTAGACTTCCTACAAAATTAGCACCAACCACTTTAAATAAGATCTGTAAGACCCAAAACCTCTAGAATTGTTACTGTTACGTTATCCTAAAATCTAGGATCAAACTCTAAACCCGTTTGCCCTCAAGAACCCTTTGAAACTTTGTATTAGATCTAGACCGTGCGTCAAAAGTCCGATAGCGATAATCTTAGACAATTACAACCGCCTTGTTGGACTTGACAATCATTTCAAAAATTGAGCCCAACTGATGTTCTGAGGCTATTTCATTGAGCCTGAAGCAACGAGTGTGAGAAAGAGTGAAATTCATTAAAAATTAAATGTCATTTAAATAAATCTAGCACGTTTCGCTTGTGGGTTAAGTATAAGCATTCAGACCGTTAGAATCTGACCCAAATACACCCTCAGATTAGGGAACATTTCTCACTCAGGTCAGTGTACTTGAAATCCTCGATCGAATCTCCCTGCCCACTGAACTAAAACTGGTCCGCCACATGTGATTTGGGAACACTACCGGACTGCAAACTTGGTGTGAGAAGGATCCAATATGCATGAGCTTAAGTCCGACCGCATTCGGCCAGAGGACCTCCTGAAATGCTCCTTTGGATCGAAAAGGACCTGATTTGGCTATAACCCAAGTATACCTTGACTTAAAGTCTATTTTGGTTATGTTTGGGCTTATAAAAGGGCCTTAAACCCTTAGCTTTCTAACCCATACGAATTTGCTAGAAACCCTATGAAGGAGAGAGAGAAAAGAGAGAGAAAGTGAGGGAGAAGCTGGTGATTTCTCCTGGGATTCTTCCCTGCTGCTCTACGTGCCGAAGCCACCTACCTGCATCGTTATTCTAGCGATTCTGGCTTCATTCTAGGTAAGAAAACTATAACCCTAACCAGATTTGAAGCTTAGACTAACTGTAGAAGAGTTCTAGCTAACCTATTTCTTGCCATAGGTAGTGTATCTGCCGTTGACGAAGACACATCGTCTGAATCTTAACGAATACGCATTTCTGGTTTAAGGTATGGATTTTAGATGCTTAGATTACCTGTTTTCAAAGCTTTCAATGTCGTTTAATGGTAGATTGCCGATAAGGATGCTGTTTGACATGTAGAACATGCTTTCCATTTTTCATTTCGAATACGTACGAAGAATATGAGATTTAGGGTATTTTAGGTATTTGTAGGAAATACCGTATACGTACGTATTTTGCCGATATGATTGCCATGAGTATTTGTCGTGTACCTATACTAGTTATGCGTATATGATCTGTTTGGTGAAGAGATTCACCCTAATAAACATATTGGCCGACATATGCTATGTAGACTAATGTGTGTAGATTAAGTGTTTGTTGAAATGCCTAAATCAATATGATTTATGTCTGCCATATGTTTTGAATGTAAGAACATGATTGTTTTGTATTAGACATCTCCTTGATATAAGGATCTGTCATATTATATGTTGTAATCAACATACGTCAAGTACGTTGGAGTTGAGCAGTCTAAGTGTTTGTATAAATGTATGTATTAGTAAGTATTGAGTATATGGTGTTGTAGATTAGCGTTGAGACTGGATTCTCAACTAATTTGATGATATATATGATTTCCTCTATGCTTGTCGTATTTCAATTTGTTTCCTTATGTGTGAAGTACTTGTGTATGGTTTAATTGCCTATGTTGTATCTTATAACATGTTACTAACATGCTTGGATTACTTGTTATTTCAATTTTGTTTATCTCATATGATTACTGATTCACATCTTTGTGCTTAGGGCTATACTCTAGTCCAGGCATTCGGTAACAGTTTAGAATTCGTGGTTGGATTCTATTCGCCACGAAGGATGTGTATGACGAACCCGAGTCGTACTAGAGTCGTCGGCAGTGGTTAGGCCACACGAAGTGCTTGTGCACTTCATGTCGGTCGATTCAATGTGCGCTCGTGCTAGTCGGACTCATCAAGTAACCCGACTGACCATTGTATGTTCACCTTGATTCGTCATAACTACTTGAACCTAGGGTACTAAACTTACCATTGGAAAGCCCCTCTAACCTTGGTACCTCGATCCCCTAAGACTCATGAGCTCGGCATGGTGGTATGGGACACCGTGGTCAAGCTGTCGGCCTACGTTGGGGCTACAAACCTCCCCGTAGTGACCAGTGAGCACCTTACTCTGAGTAGATTATGGTGGTATGGGACACAATATTCTTGCTGTCGGCCTACATTGATAAGGTGATGGGGGAGTGGAGCAACAAGTGCGAGCAATAGCCCTAGCAGCCCTTTGTAGTGACCTTGAGTTTATCCTTACACCGCATGGGGGCGACGAGTCCTGATGCAGTCTTAAGGATATAAACTAGGCCTGTATTAATAGGTGATGGGGGAGTGGTGCAACGAGTGCGTGCAACAGCCCTGACAGCCCTTGCAGCGACCTAGAAATATATCATCATATGAGATTACTAGGAGTGACGACCCTAGACAGGATCATTATTTGGGTATTGATATAAGGGAGGTACCTTAGTTTCCCAATCCTTCTGTATGAAAAGGACTAATAACAACTCGGTAATCATATTCATATTGCACTGCATGTGCCTGGAAGATGTGGAGCACTGAGGAAAGAAAGCATGTCGTAGACGTGAGATGGTGCCACATGAGGGAGTATGTTGGTGAGGGCATCCATTATGTCATTTCATGCTTGTATTAATCACAGTGTTGAAGAATGTTTGTTTTGCTTGCTTTACCATTATCGCTTGATTGATTTGATAACATGCTAACATTTGCTATATGATTCCACTGAGTTAGCTACTCATTCCCATATTACGGGATGGTATTCCGGACACCCACCAGTCCCTATTTTAGTTTCAGATGATGGCGATGCTCACGAAGCAGATCTGGACTCGTATGATGATGAGGAGGACTTCTTCTCCGTGTTTTGATCGACGGGATTACAGGGAGGTTGATTAGACGCCTTGACACTTGTCATTTTATATTTTTGGAGCACTCATGTATATTCTTTTCATTTCATTTTTTTTGAATATACTTGTATTTAATTAACCTGGTAACATGTTCACACTCTGGAGACTTACAATCAATTATATATTTTATGTATTTATCACAGTCTTCCGCTTGCTAATTTTAACTGTCTCTGGAGTATGATATGCTGTTTTGGCTTAATCCACTTCATGTTTTATGCATTATTATGGCCAACATTCATCCATCATTGAAGATGTTGCACAAGTGATGTTGTAGAACTCGGGAGTTGGGTTTCTACCCAACCCTCAATTTTTGGGACGTTACAGGCGCTGTGTTGATGGGTGGTGTTTTCACTACTTGATTTTTGGAATGAGTGTATTTTGTAACCCGAGATGAGTTATTCGACATAAAATATATGATTTTAGGGTAGGAGAAGCTAATCTATCCAAATAACTTATTTATTTTATTAAATTCTAAAATTATAAGGGCAAAAATCTCATTTTAATTATTTAATTACTATTTATAGTAAATTTTAGTTAAATTATTGTTCTTCATCATTGTAAGACCCGTATCCTAGATCGTATCATTCCATAGACTTCCGCAGTCTTCTCGATCGAATTTCGGCAACCTTCGACCCTTAATCGGTATTTGCGTGTGACCCTGATTCACACTCCGTCAACCCGAGTTGACTCAACCCAAGGCTTGTACCCTAGCGACTGCACCGTCACCATGGTTTAGATGTCATGACTCGTGTGCCTAGGTGATACCCTGGTCAGGAGATGTGGGTTAGCGTTCGGTGCTAGGAAAACGCCGCGTGTTGTAAAATCTAAGAGAATCTCTACAACATGTCACCTCAATCCATCAATCAATCCCATCAAGGGTCAAGTACATGTCAAGTACACATCACTTTTCACCCATTCCAAAACAACCCCAAAGTCAAAAGTTTCTTACACAAGCCCATACTTTTCTTACACCATTTATAACAAAAGTCAAAAAAGTTCTTACACCCACCACTCACCACATCCATCACTCCATCACCCATCACTCTTTCTCTCTCTCTTTACAACCCTCTCTCTCCTTCATTTTTAAATCACTTTCCCAAGCAAGAGAGCTTCACATGTCCAAGCCTCTCCAACTCTCCCAAGCAACAAGTGTGGCCCACCTTTCTTACCCTCTCATCTCCCATCTCAACCATCCAAACTCCATCTCCTCTGTCAGAATCGAAGCTAAGGAGCTAAGGAAGTCAAGGGAGCAAGAAGATCGAACGGGGGATCTTCCATAGTCTAGTTTTTCATGTTTTCATGATGGGCCAAGTGAGGCATACCGATTAGTAGTTTGGATCTCACTTGGGACCCTAAGATGTGGCCAATGGCCCACTTTGAACATCATGATCATTCCATGATGGGGCCAATCTCCATGAACCTCATCATGATGTTTACTTTCTAATTGATAAGGGTCATCTAGACCTTCCATTTTCGTGAAGAAGGAATCTCCACCATCGATCTTTGATTTAGTAGGGCCCACAAGTATTGAGACCCACTTGATGTATGATTGATTGCAAGGGAGGGCCCAAAATGTCAGGGTCCCTCCATTACACGTGTCCTACTCTTTCTCTCTCTCTCTCTCTCTCCCTCTTTTTCATTTTTTTCTTTTCGTATGTTAATATGGTCATGTGGCCCATCAGGATGGACCCCACCATGGGGCAAGTATTCTATCCAAGCCATTTATAAGTGGGGCCCACTTTAAATGTGTTGTAACCACACCATCCATCATTTGGTGGCCCACCTTAGATATGTGTGCACCCGGACCGTCCAGCGTCCCTGATGCTGGATGTTGTAATGAAACCAAAAATATCAATTTGATTTAGAGCTTGGAGTGAACCGCTTATAGAGTTCCCACCACTAATCCATTAATCTGATCCACGCCATCCTTCTCATTCCCTGGATCATTTTAGGCATTGAGCTAAAAAATGAAGTTGATCTAAACATCTGGTGGGCCATGGCATAGGAAACTGTGGTGGTTACTGTTGAAAAATTGCCTGTTATTTCTATTCACCATAATATATTCAATATTGGGCTTGTTTAGCTTGTATTAAGCCAAGGGACACAACGGTTGGGTCAGATTCACCTGATACGGGCCCCACTGGGGAAAAACCCCAGAAACCCCTGAAAACTAAAAAAAAATATAGATAATAAGTAGCATGTCGTTGCTTCTACCAGAGGCGCAGGCAGCGCCACCTGCACATGGGCTGGTGAGCAGATGGATAGGGTCTCACGACCATGGCTGTGGGCCCCACTGTGATGTGTGTTGAGTACCCACACCGTTCATTTGGTGGGTCACCTCCTAAGGTGGGCTCCCTTCAAAGATCAGGCCGATCTGAGTCTCAGATGGCCCACATCATGGGAAACAATGGGGTTGAACATCTGCCCTTGAAACCCTTTTGGGTGCCATTAAAGTTTTAGATGATTATGAAATGTGTTTTTCCTATTCAGTTAGGGTCCGTGTGACCTTATTAATGGGATGGATTGCATAAAAACATTATGGTGGGCCCCACGTGGGACCCATAGTGACGTATGTATTTTATTTGCACCGTCCACGACCGTGGACGGTGGAACCCACCAAGGTGCATGTGTTTTTTCCACGCTGTCCCTGTACTAGACAGTAGGGACCCGTTAATGTATGTATTCTCCCCACACCATCCATCCTTATGTGGACCCCACCATGATGCAAGTGATGCATCCAAGCCATCTAGCCACTTTGAAAGATCATTTGATGGCATAGGGCCAAAGAATAAGTCAGACTTAAAGTTCAAGTGGACCCCACCACATAAGTAGTGGACAATGACGTCCACTGTTCAAAATTTCTAAGGGCCATAGTAGTTCCCTATTAAGCTGATATTTGTTTTCCCTTTTTCTATCACTATGTTAATTTATGAGCAGGTTGGATGAGAAACATATGTTATGGTGGGCCTTAGGAACTTTAAATGGTGGAAATCATTATCACCACTCTTATTTGGTTGTGGCCCATTTGATGTAATATGGAGCCCAATGGGTGTGGCTCATCTGATATTCAAAAGGGCCATGTGATTAGGCCCATCTTGGTGAATTTGTGGCCCGTTGTTAAGGTACACATTGATGTATACAAGGCCCATGTTACGAGGCCCATTGTGATGTATTCAAGGGCACAGGGGTTATGGCCTATTGCAATGTACATAAGGCCCTTTGATGTAGCCTAATTGATTTATATAAGGCCCATATGATGCAGCCCATTTGATGTATCTAAGGCCATGGGTCGAGGCCCAAAGGATGTCCTTAGGGTTCATTGCAATGAGCGATTCTTTCATGGTTTGTGTAATGATGTTTTATGGCGGGCCATGCCTTGAAAGTAATGTTGGTTTGACATCCACATTGTAAGAATAATGTTGGTTAAATGTCCGCATTATAAATCTCCCTAAGGCCCATTGATAGGCCCATATTGGTTATGCGTAGGCCATCTTGGCCCATCTTCGTTATGAGGATAGTCATCTCCTTATAACATGCTTAGTGTAATTCCATGCCTCATGTCATACGCATCATATGTATGCTTGATATGAGGAATGTTTGATCATAAGCCATTGGGCTGAGATATTTACGAGACTCCGTATGAGACGGAGTGCCCCACATGAGCGTATAGTATGCGTGACATTGTTGCATGATTGTACAGTGTGACTCATGCATCTCGCATATGTGTGACTTGATCATTGGTGAAATATGTTACTCAGGGGGAGTATGTACAGTGGTGGACTATATGAGCAAGAGTATATGAGTATGGACTGCTTGTTGGTTGAATATTGATTTGCAAGTTCATTGGTTTAACAACTGGTGCATGATTTTTTAATCAAATAATCTGTGATATGTCTCCTATCTTGAAAGTGTGTTTTGTCACAAATTTGACAAAGGGGGAGATTGTAAGTGCTATAATGAATAGCCCCTTGTGATTGTCAAATTTGTGGTGACAAAGACACTGCTTTGAAACTTGTTTATGTGATGAACAAAAGATCTATTCAAGACACAAGATTGGCTTCAAGTAGACAAGCACAACTATTCAAGTTGAAGATCACGAAGGTGAAGATTTCAGAAGCTCTTAGGTTCTCGAAAGTTATTCAAGTTGAAGATCTCAAAAGCTTTTAAGTTCAAGTTCTCAGAAGTTTTTTAAGCTAAAGATCTCAAGTTCAAGAACTCAATCTTCATGATACTCAAGGTCACTAATATTTAAGTTTCAATGTCCTTACTTCACTATTGAGGTATGACTGACCTTAGGTTGACCTTTAGAATAGGTCACTTTGGATACATAATCCATATATCTTTTATAAGTGACTTTGATCTATTCTAAGGCTAGTCCTATACCTTGTTCGACTACTCCTAGCACTAGTTCAACCAGTCTAGGAAATTCCTTAACCAGTCCTAAGTTGTTGAGGATTTTTAGAATTTTCTGGTTATTCTTCGACCAAACCCTGGAGACTGTTCGACCAGTCCTATGAACAGTGTCGACTGGTTCTTCGACCGGTTGCGGTTCTTCGACTCAAAGTACAGCATTAAGATTGGGCCATCTTCGACCATTCGTATGAAACCTACGACCAGTCGAAGGTCAGTCGTAGGGTACCCACGACCGGTCGTGCAACTGAAAATTTTATCGCGCCCAATTTTTTCAAAATTCTGTTGGTTCTTCGACCAGTCATAGAAGTCGTAAGATCAGTCGAAGATGTGATTTGCTCGCCTATAAATTGAACATGAATTTTAAAGGTTTGATAAGTAATTCAAGTAAATTCAAGGCTCCACTATGAGATAAGTTAATGTTCATTTTAAGCTACATTGTGCTTAGTTTTTATTCTCTTTTATTAGCTTTCATTATTTTATTTTGTTCCTGAATTCCAATCTGATTTGAAAAGAGGAATTGTTGTATTCCTTCTTCTTGGAATTAAAATCAAATAGAGCTACGCCCAATTTGGTTTAATTTAAAATCAATTAGAACTAGAACCATTTTAAAGTGAGTATTGGACATTGAACGTTGATTCAAACTTATACTCTGATTGGTTCTTCTGGGCTACTACAAGGAAGGAGAAATCCAGGTATTTTACATTTGAGTAATTTACTTTCTTTTGATTTCTTTTGAGATTCGCCAAAAAATCCTCATTGTATTGGTTATCTGAGGAGAGCCAGGAAAACTCAGAAGTGGGGTTTTTTTAATTGTGTATGCTCACAAACAAAAACAAAATTGTAAAGGTTTTTGGTGAACCTGTGAAAACCTACATTGTTAGTGAACGCTAATATCCCCTGTGTGAGGATATAAGGAGTGGAGTAGCATTCTGTGTGGCTGTTGTATAACAGTTGGTGAACACACAGGCGAACCACTATAATCCCTTATGTTGTGGTTAAATGGTTTTTATTTCATATCTTTAATTATTCATTTGAGGGATGTACATGTGGTTATGAATGTTGTAATCTTTTATTTCAAGCATTGTGGGAAATGTTGTAATAGTTTAGAATTTATTTCTTATTATTCATTTATCAGCTTGATATTGGATTATTCCAGTAAGGTTGCCCTGCCATTTTTATGGTGCATGGTTGTCCCTAGAACAATACATATTTGTGATTACAAGTTATTCTTCAGTGCAGTTTGTATTTATTTTTTATTCCTCTTCGGTTTAAGACTTGATACAAAGACCTTTCTAGAAATCAGGTTGTCCTACCATAAACTCTGGTTTTTAGTGTAAGGTTGTCCTTAGAGCAACATTTGTATTAACCTCTCAAGATCTGAATTTTGATGTTGCCTTACAATCTTGCATTGTGGTTTATTTTGTTATCTTATTGGCTATCATATTCCTTTAATTTTCGCTGTTATAAATTTTTATTTAGCATAGTCCTATTCACCCTCCCCCCCCTCTAGGACATATAGCTAGGCCTTTTCATCCGTTCACACCTCACTGTCATGTCCAACATCCAGGGGCATTGGATGAACGGTGTGGATATATATCTCATTAAGGTGGGTCTTGTATGGACGTGGCCCACCTGTTTTGGATCGGTCTGTTGTTTGTATTTTCTCATTATCCAGCCCGTTGGATGGCCTAGATAAAACAGATGGACAACGTCGATTAAGATACATCATCATGGTGGGCCACACCATTTTGGATGGATGGATGGAGAGGATTGGAATAAATACATCGAGGGCCCCACCCACACTTGTGGGGTGGGCCACGTCCTAGATGGACAGTTGGGATGACATATAAACATCATGGTGTCCCACATGGATGGGTCCACCGGTAGATGGCATGGATGTAACTATCATTGTGGGCCACACACCTCATCATCATCATTACCATACAAAAAAGTAAAAGAGAGAGAGAGAAAAAGGAGAGATCGGATGGTGATGGAGGGACCTCGCCACTATGGGCCCTCCATGGTTACAATACATACATAAAAAATGGGTCCCATTACAAGTGGGCCTTCTAATAGAAAATCAACGGTAGATCATCCACCTATTGGCCTCCTTCTTGGCCCAATGGAACATCAAACTCTTTGGCTTCTATCTTGATGGAAGATGTTCAAAAATAGAGGGTTGAGATGGGAAATAAGAGGATAGGAAGTGGGCCACACACAAAACTCTCTCATGGAGATTTGGGAGAGCTTGGACATGGGATTCTTTGGTTGCTTAGAAATGGGTTTAAGAAATGAGAGAGAGAGAGAGAGTTGTAAGGAGAGAGAGGGATGGGTGATGGAGTGATGGGTGAGGTGAGTGATGGGTGTGTAAGAGATTTGTTAACTTTTGGGGTAGTTTGTGTAAGAAGGGTATGGGTTGTGTAAGGGATTGTTGATTTATGGGGTTTCTTGGGGATGAGGTGTGAGGTTATGCATACTTGAACCTTGATGAGATTGATTGAGGTGACATTTAAGTTTTGCAACACGTGTCGATTTCCTCAAATTGAACGTGGGCCCACATCTCCTAGACAAGGTATCGCCTCGGCACACGAGACATGGCATCTGAACCGCTACAACGACGCGGTCGCTAGAGTACAAGTTTCGGGTTAAGTCAACTCAAGTTGACAGCGTATGACTCAGGGTCGCATGCAAATGCTAGTTACTGGTCGTGGGTTGCCGGAATTCATAAGGGAGGATCACGGGAATCTATGAAATTGTACAGACTAAGGTACGGGTCTTACAGCTCTCCCTTATAAATAAAAATTGTCCTCTAAATTTACACAATCATTGAAATTAGACATAACTCATAAGGAAGAAGAAACATAACATCATTATATAAAATTGAAGACAATATACAAGATAGAATATATAACCAATCATCAAAGAGATGGGGATGGTACCGTCAAATCTCGACCTCGCACTCCCAAGAAGCCTCCTCAAAAGAATGGTGACCCCACTTAACCTTCACCAACGGAATGACCTTGGTCCAGAGGACCTGCTCCTTCCGATCAAGGATCCAAACTGGTTGCTCAATGTAGGAAGCATCCTCATGAACCTCCAGTGGTTGCCAATCAATAACAAGAACTACGTCTGACCCACACTTCCTTAGCATAGAGACATGAAAAACGTTGTGGATGCCAGATAACTCAGATGGCAAGGCAACCCGATAGGCTACGACACCATCACGTCCAGTGATCTCAAAAGGTCCTATGAATCTCAGGGCAAGCTTGCCCTTCGCTCTAATCGAACTAAGCCCTGCCCTTCGCTCCAATCCAACTAAGCCCTTCATGGGCTAGACATTGAGATACACATGGTCCCCTACAACAAACTCCAAGGGATGACACCGGCGATCAGCAAAACTCTTATATTGCTCTGAGCTGTGCGTATCCTCTGCCTGATGATATTGATAGCCTCTGATGTCTACTGCACAAGATTAGGACTTAGGAGACGATGCTCTCTAACCTCAGTTGAATAACTCGGTGATTTGCATGGTCGACCATACAGTGCCTCAAAAGGAGTCATGCCGATGGTCGCTTGATAGCTGTTGTTGTATACGAACTCAGTCAATCGCAGATGCTCAACCCAGCTACCCCAAAAATCAATCACGCTAGCCTGAAGCATATACTCAAGGATTTGGTTGACCCTCTTAGTCTGTCCATCGGTCTACGGATGATATGCGATGCTGAGTTGCAAATCAATCCCCATCACTCTCTGGAAGCTCCCCCAAAACTGAGATGTGAACTTCAGATCTCGATCAGAAATGATCGAGACTAGAATGTCATGCAATCTCACAATCTCCTTGATGAATAACCTCGCAAGACGGTCCATAAACTAAATCGCACGCATCGCAAGAAAATGTGCTGACTTCGTAAGATGATCCACAACAACCCAGATGGCATCATGATTGCGCTGAGTCCTTGGCAAGCCTAGTGAAATTTATCGACATGTGCTCCCACTTCCACATCAGGAGGCTCAATGACTGTAATAGACTAGGGGGTCTCTAATGATCAGCCTTGACACGCTGGCATGTGTCACACTTGGCCACAAAATTGGCAACTTGGCGCTTTATTCCCACCCAAAAATACTATTGCCTCATGTCACGGTACATCTTCATAGAGCCAGGGTGGATAGAAAATCGCGATCGATGTGCCTTGGTCATAAGGTCTCTACGTAACTCAGGAACATCCGGGACACATAATTGGCCTCTGAAGCGAAGTCCACCATCAGAACCAATCTACCAATTTGACTGACTCTCAGATGTCACCTCAGTCATATAACTCTGCAATAACTCATCAGCCTGGTGAGCCTTAATCACCCTCGAGACAAGAGAGGGTTGAATCGACAGGCTCGATAACTGCATGATAGAAAATTGCAGACCGAACTCAAAATCATACTCTACTATATCCTCGAGCATCCTCTACTCCTGAACCATCATATGCGCCGCCAACCATGTGACTGACAACTAAGAGCATTTTCCAACATGTTTAACTCAAAATCGAAATCATAGTCCTTCAGGAGCTCCATCCAGCGCCTCTGCCTTATGTTTAACTCGGATGAGAGAATAGGTACTTCAAGCTCTTGTAGTCGGAGAAAAGCTCGAACTTGACCCCATAGAGATAGTGTGAAGAGGACTGCTGCCAGCTCCAAATTATGCGTGAGGTAGTTCAGCTCATGGACCTTGAGCTGGCTAGACGCGAAGGCCACTAGTCTCTCGTGCTGCATCGGAACAACACCTAAACCAATACGTAAGGCACTGGTAAATACAATAAATCCATCACTCCCAGAGGGAAGAGTGAGGAAAGGAGCGGACGTGAGGCAGTTCTTCAACTCCATAAATGTTCACTCACATGTGTCACTCCAAACAAACTCTGCACCCTTCCGAGTCAACTTGGTCAATGGAGCTGCATTATGGGAGAAGCCCTCAATGAAATGCCGGTAATAGCCTGTCAAACCAAGAAAACTATGGATCTCGAATGCACTTGTGGGTTGGTTCCACTGACGCACTGCCTCAACCTTTGAGGGGTCCACTGCGACGCCCTCCCTCGTCACCACATGACCAAGGAACTTCACCTCCTCCTGCCAGAACTCACACTTCTCTAGCTTCACGTAGAGTTGGTGTACATGAAGGGTCTACAAGGCAATCTCCAAGTACTGCTTATGCTCCTCACGGGTCCTCAAATAGATCAGAATGTCATTGATGGAGACTACAACAAACTGATCGAGATACGGATGAAAGATCTCATTCATCAACTGCATGAATACTGTGGGCGCATTGGTTAGTCCGAAGGACATGACCTGGAACTCAAAATGACCGTAGCACGTCCTGAAAGTCATTTTTGAGATGTCCTCCTCTTGGACCCGAATCTGATGAGAACCGAAATGCAGGTCAATCTTTGAAAAGAACTGTGCACCCTACAGCTAATCAAACAAATCATCAATCCTTAGGAGGGAATACTTGTTCATGGTCGTGACTAGTTTAGCTTACGGTAATCTACATAGAGCCTCAACGAGCCATCCTTCTTCTTCACGAAGAGTACCAGCGCTCCCTATGGTAAACTACTCAGACGGATAAATCCTAACTCACGTAACTCGTCCAACTACTTCTGCAGTTCCCATAACTCTAACGGTATCATACGATACAGGGCTTTCGAAATAGGCACGATATCGGGCACGGGATCAATCTGAAACTCAGTGTGTTGGCTAAGCGGTAATTCTAGAATCCCTTGGAACACATCGAGAAAATTACAAACCATTGGCAACTGGTCGATGTGCACTGCTATGGGCTCCTTTATGTCACACGACATCATACAAGACAACAACTCTCCTTTGGGCTTGGCAATGAATTAGAACTGTTGCAAGCCGAGTATATAGAATGTGATTATCCTTATGGAGTAGTCCAATATGGCGTGGTATTCGGCAAGCCAATCCATGTCCAGGATGACATCCAACCTAAAAATTGGTAATGCAAACAGATTGACAGGCAAAAAGATATCCCTAACTAGAACGGGGCAAGATGAGCAAAATTGGCCCAACACTACAGTCTTCCGCAAGGGAGTCAATATTGAGAAGCCCTCATGAGCAGACTCCAATGACAAACCAGTCGATCGACAGAAACTCTTGGCCACAAAGGAATACAATGCAATAGAATCAAACAACATACGTGTAATGCATGTAGAGACTAAAAGTATACCCTCGACAACCCCTTTGGATGACTGCGGGTCCTGCTGAGCCTTATAGAACCTAGCTTGAGCCGACTGGGGAGGTGCTTATTCCCTCTGACCTGTTGCTGCTGCTGTTGCTGAGGCGATCGAAACAGCTGCCTTTGCTGTTGTGACATCGGAGGCTGGTGCTGATGCCGCTTCTGAGGGGGCCTCAGTGGTGGGGGCTTCTATCAGTGCTGTTGTGGGGGTCTCTGCTGCTACTACCATAGAGGCTGCCATGAACCTCTCTATTACTGCTAGGGGTGGGGACACTCCCAGATATGGTGCCCTATAGCACAACACGCAAAATAAGCGCCAGTGAACTACCTCGGAGGTGGTGCTGAAGGTACTGGTGGTACTTAGAAGGTTAGGTGACCTGTGCACCTCTGCTATGGTTGACTCTGATGGGAGTCACCAGAGGGATACTGCCTCTTTTGGTCTCTCCTCTTAGCAAAATCACTCTGAGAACCAGCCCACTCAGCCTAAAAAAACTAGGCCTTCAGTACCACCACTTTAAAAGTTGGGAGCTCATGCCCAATAACACGGCCTCAAAGACCGTAACACAAGCCGTCGTCAAAGCAGCAGGCTCTTTACTCCTCATCATCCACTATATATGGTGTAAATCTGGACAGTGCAACAAAATGAGCTGCATACTGAGCCATTGTCATATCACCCTACACCAGGGCCTCGAACTCCAATGCTCGCTGTCATCGGATGTGGTCAAGAAAATACTGTTGGTCAAACCCATCAACAAAATCCTCCTAGGCCACCTCAAAATTGGCACTGACTACTCGTGAGACTGATGTCCACCAGTGCTCAGCCTCATTTTAGAGAAGAAATATAGAGAACCGGACTCGCCATTACGTCGTACATCCCATCGTATCAAATATCTTCTCCACATAGGAGCACCATCTCTCAGCTACTGTCGGGTCTGGTTCACCCTAAAATCATGGGGGATCGAGCTATGAGAACTCTTAAAAAAGGGCGCTTGAACACTCCTACTTTACCTAGGCTAGCGAAATAACGGGATACCTACCCTGCCCCTGAAGGGCGCTGTCACTTCTTGCAACATCTGCTGTAACTAGGAGGCACTCATGAGTGCAATCAAATCTGCACTTGTCTCGAGTAGAGGAGCTGCATCCTTAGTGTGAGACCCGACCTAAGTTCGCATGTGTGCATGTGTGTATGTGAGTATGTATCTCATTCATTTTGGTCTAACGGTCCTACCGATCAAATTTTGGTGACCCGCGACCCTCAGGTAGTGTTTGCGGTCATCCTTGAGTTTAGTCACGTAGACTCGACTTAGATTGATCTAAGACTTATGCCATTACGACTGCATCATCACCACGGTTCCAACGCCGCGTCTTATGCATAAATCTGATGTGTACATCAAAAGGTGTAGGGTGCACTCTTTTTGGACCGTTGATCACATTTTGATGGGACCCACCTGACATGCATGATTTTGCATGTACAATTTCCCATGTAATCCATGACATCATCACCTAGAAAACCTAACCCTTATAGCTAGCATAGGCTCTAGCTCCTAGACCCCTAGCGCATTGATTTCTCCTCCCAAACTCATCATGAGTTTCTCTTGCCAAGGCAAGCATGCCTTCTCTTTCCTAGGAAATTCATCATTTCCCTCTTGCTACATCTCTCTCTCTCTCTTCTCTCTTTTCTTTTCGTTTCCTCTACTTTCCCTTGCTAGAACAACCAAAACATCCCACCTTAATAGAAATTTCAGCACATTCCTTCATCTATCTCCTCATCTAACCCTCTACTTTCAATCTTGACCATACATTTATGATCCTTGGAACCTAAGGAGTTCAATGCTAAAAGAATCTTGAAGATCCATTAAGATGGGTGCACTTAACTTAAGATTTTTTGATTTTCTTGTGGTAAATTCTCCTTCATCTCATCCTTAGGCACTTGTGGGGCCCATCAAGTGATGATGAAGGTCCCCCATGTCTCCATGATCGTGGTCAATGACCTATTCCTTTGTATGCATGTTCCATGGATGGGGCCATTCCCCATGGACCCCATCATGGCATTTTTTCTTTGATGCATATCTTGTAGGGGTCATCTAGACTATAAATTTTGGTAGAAAAGGCATTCCCACCATTTGATTGATTCCTAACTCCATGCATGTGCTAGATCTAGATTGTATATGATCTAATGGGTGACATAAATGTGTTGTAATGGGGAGAGGGTCTCAATAGTGGCAGAGACCCTGTCTTGTGGTCATATCTTCATTTTCTCTCTTATTTTATCTTTCATTTCTGATGTGTGTGACCCACTTGGGGCCCTAGAATATCCAGACCATCCAAGCAAGGTGGACGCCCATGGCTATCCATTCTTTGGACATTGAGACCCTAATTCCTCCATATCGGATGCATGCAATGGGTTTTATGAAAAGGAATTGGTTTGGATGTTTATGGGGCGCACTGAGGTGGACCACAACACTAATTTCATGGGGTGATTTCCTCTTATTTTGGTTCTCATGCTCAATTCATTTCATATACATGTTACTGTCCAGAAATTTTCTGGACAGTTGCTGGATGGTTTTTGGGTCAGGATTATAAACTGATAAGAGGGATGTTTCATCCCCATTTATAGATGATTCTTAGAGGTGTGAACCCCACCTTGATGTGTGTTGAATCCCACCTCCATCCGCCCTTGATTGATCACCCAAAAAGGTGGGCCAGGAAGGTTGGTCAGTTTAAATTTTCTAGACTGTCCAGCCACTCTACATGTTGTAAAAATATAAATATCAGCTTGTTTCTGAAATAGTGGGTCACCTTTGTGGACCACACCTTGTTGTATACTTGTACAGGGATGTTGGCCCTATATTTTCATAAATTTTTGCAACCTGGGCCCACTCTAATGGGGTGCACAAGTCAGGGGCAGTAACATTGTTTAAGTAGGAATTATTTCTGGACCTTGCTGTCCACTTATATAAAATTTTTATTAAAAATGCTTATGGCCTTCCCCTTTACCATTCTGTGGCCCACCTTATATGGGCCATCTTAGATGCATGTGGGCCACTTAGATCGTTAAATTTTAGGAGTTTCTGGGGCCCACCATGGTATTGTAATGGGTTAGTCGTCCCATGTGTGTGGCCCACCTTAATGTATGTGTTTCTATAGTCCATCCTACCTTATGTGACCCCACTTGGATGTGTTCCATCTCGTTGAGGGACGTCCATAAGTGAGTCCCACTTTGAGGTTTGTATAGGGCCAGCCGTCCAAGCCCACTTAGGATGTCTAGAACTTTCTGGGTGTTGCTGGACTTATAGCCCAGCAGGAGACCCACCTTGTTATATGTGTTGTTTTCACTTCGTTCATCTAGTGGGGGCCCACTGTGATATGTGTGGGTCACTATGGGTCAATAACCCATCTTGATTAACTAATTTCTTGATTCCAGCAAGCCTAGGAAGTGGGTGGGCTAGAATTCCAGTAAGGGGCCAAAGTTTGTTGCATAGTTGATTTTTTTGGAGCTGTTGTGGCCCACCAGACTTAAAGGAGTGTTGCACACACTCTTTAACTTCTTTCCTTAGACATTTTGGGCTTAATAAGTGCCCCTTGAGGCCCACCATTGGGGTGATATGATGGATAGCATTAACCAGATTTTTATTAGATAGTTTAATATGCTTAAATGCGTTGAAAAACCTCTTCCTTGAGTCCAAGTTTGTGCAAAGGCTGACCTTATTGATTCACAGGCCCAATGGGTTGTCTATAAGCTGATCATGCGTATTAATGATCCTTGATGCGCTCATGAAGTGCTTAATTATGGACTGACTTGTAAGACCCACATTGATGCATATTATAGAGGGGCTTGCTAAGTCTTTGGGCTGATGTGGTAAGGTCCATACTATCGATTTAGGCCTTGCCCATATGCATTCTTGGGTTTATAGGCTGCCTCTAAGTCCTCCACAATGCATAAATTCAGCTTTTGCTTTTGGGTCATAGTTTGTCCTTTGGGGCCCATGATGTTGTGAGAGGGTTTTGGGCCATTTTCTTAAGGCCCATTATGTGATATGATATATATGGCTACCCTTTTTGTGTTAGTATTTAGGCGTTAAGGACTAAGTCCCTTTAGATAGGCCCATTAACCTTGGGCCTATACTCTCCTATCTATTGTGATGGGCTTAGGGACAATAATATGCAAGAAGTTGGGCCCCTGACTGCCTACTAAATTGACCCTGTACTTAGGCTAAAAAGTGAGGCCCAACTCACTTGTGTAAAATGTGAAAATTTTCCTTGTAGATGAATTATTGGGCTACCCATGAAGCCCAAACTTTACTTAAAGGTGTGCCATATTGCCTATAGGTTAGGCTTTATGTATAGCCCATTAGGCCATGTATTAGTTGGGCTTAGACCTTGCTTTACATACATAGAAGGCTACCTTTTGGGACCTAGTTAAGGTTAAATGTCCTCCTTGGTGGCCCTAAGGTAAGCCCTTAAGGCACTTATAGGTGGTTGATGGCCTACCTTGGACCTTGTTAGGCCCATTTCCTTTTTGAGGCCTTAGGACTCCCCTAGCTTATGGGTCATTCCAAACTATTGAGCCCCCACTAAGAGAACTTCATTCTCCTTAGAGTACCTGTCTATATATATATATATATATCTTGTCATTGTCCCTCCTTGGGAAGGAGGAATACATATTCTGCGGGTAGCGCACTTACGCCGTTGTGACCCATACACATCATTTGTGTGAATTGATTTCATTGTATGGTGGTCATAAAATGACGAAGTTTCTCCCCTTGCGCACATTGAGTGAATGAAGCTTGTGCATTATCTGTATGTGTGACTCATGCATTAGTATCACATTTCATGATGTGTGAACACCGAAAATGATACTTAAGCATACTGGGTGCATAGGATGCCATGGGTGAAATTCACAATACTTCCATGGTACTAAGGGACTGTCTTAACGCCTTGAACGAGTGAAAACTATAAGGGCACGAGGGCATTGCACTGTTAGGCCATGACTCTCACTGTTGTGTAGTCAGTTGGGTAGGGATGTGGCCTTATCCACCTATGAGGGAGAGTAGTATTAGGCTGAGTTTGACCAGCTCACAAAATGGGTTCGCTACTGTCGAGCCTCATTAGTGATTGGTTGTCCACGGGTAGGTAGTGAGGTCTCTTATGTTCGTTTGACTGTGCGGGTCTGTAGAGCGATAGTCATTCTATAGTGTAATGGACCCCGGTGATTTCCTTATGATTGGAAATGTATTTGACATGTGGTTTAGATATAAACACTGACATTACTTGCATCGTATTAGCATTAGTTGTATAAGCCCCTTCATGTATTGCCTTAGTATGGCGCCCAGTACTCATTTCATCATATTCATGATAGGCCTTGATAAGGCTAGTAACATCCTCATTGAGCATGATTCTCTTCTTGCATATCCTACTATTCTTCTGTGTACCGTTGTCGCACACTTTCACCACCCTCTAAGCTTCTATAAGCTTATGCACTATTGATGCATGCAGGTGATCCTAGGCAGGTTTCATAGAGTGACAGAGCGTGGGTTAGAGCTGAGCTTGAGGACCCAGTGTTGCTTACTTTCTCCCCTTTTCTATTATCTTCTGTATGTCCTTATAAACCAGATGTAAATTTGTAAAAGTTCAAATTCTTAGTGGATTTTGTTATATGTGCCCTTAGTTATTCTTAGATGTACTTGTTGTGATCTTGGGTATGCTCGTATCAAAAATGATTATACTATTATGGAAATCCTCCTTGTAGGATCCCAAGATCGGAACCTGCCTCACGAGCCAAGAATGGGTTATTATGGAGGCTGTTGCGGTCAAACCGGTCATCGGGTTCCTTGTGAGTCTGGTTACCGAGTCTGGGGCATGGCAGGAATTGGTATCAGAGCTTAGCAAGTAATTTTGGAATAACTCAGGATAACATCGCATGTTTGCTTGGAGCATTGAGCAAGTAGTGTCCCGAGACCTTTCCTTTCGCTCCATATAGAGCCTGTAATTGTCCTGATTCTTTACGTCATCATTAATTTATAGACGATGCTGCCTAGATATGGCACCCGAGGTTATGGCACCCATGCCCATGGTGCCCGTGGTCATGGTGCCCATGGACGAGGTGCCCGAGATACCCATTTTACTCAAGCTCATCCTACTCCTGTTGTTTAGATCCGATTCCTGAGGTTCCGATATAGCCTATTCCTCCTGTAGTGCCTATCCCTACAGTTGAGCATGTAGTGTCTACTCCTTCAGTTACTCCAGCTCCCCTGCCGGTTCCCCCTCCTCAGCTTGTTGTTCTATTTACAGAGGCTCCTACCCCATCAGTCGCACCCGTACCTTGGCCTCAGGAAAGTGCCGCTCCGGCCTTTCCTATAGTACATATAGGAGTCGAGCATTTTTAGTAGCTGATGCAGCTTGTTACCATTATGTTACAGACCCATCAGCCTATTACCGTTAAGGTTTCTGGGCATTCTAACTTACCATGTGCTTGTACGATAGCTCGAGAGTTCCGACAGCATGATCCCCCGAGGTTTAGTGGTGACCTTGACCCTTCTTCTGCCGAGGCGTGCTGCACTGAGGTTGCGAGCATTTTTGACACTATATAGTGTCCTGCAGATTAGAGAGTATCCCTTGCAACATATCTTCTTCAGGGTGAGGCCCGTCATTGGTGTTCATCCGTATCCAGGATGGTCGGGCCGCAGTTTGTTTGGACCTAAGAGGAATTTATGGTCTGTTTCGACTAGAAATTCTTCCCTAAGCATGTACAAATCCAGAGGGTGATCGAGTTTGAAACCCTGGTTCAGGGAGATTTTACTGTATCTCAGTATGAGGCCCGTTTCTTAGCCTTGTCTAGATTTACTTCTCATCTCATCAATGATGAGAAGATGAGGGCCCATCGTTTTGTGACCAATTTATGTCATGCCCTTAGTAGCCGTGCAGTAGGGCATTTCTTAGAGATGTTAGACCAGGTTGTGCATCAAGCACTAGTTTATGAGGAGGACTGAGCTATGACCCAGAGATCGAGAGAGCAGTGTTCAAGTAGAGACTGGAAGAGGAGAGCTCCAGCCGGCAGTTACAGGAAGCACCGTCAGTAGAGAAAGAGGGGCAAATCAAGGTATCGACAGCCTACGGCTCTGTCAGTAGCTTCTTCATCATCATCAGTACCATCTGCCACTTTGCCTTTTGGCCCCTTTTCCGGTGTTTGCTTCGGTTATGGATAGGCTGGGCATCAGAGGCGTGAGTGCCCTCTCCCCATTTAGCAGCAGAGGCCACCGCAGTTGCCTCCTCCTCATCCTCTTCAACAGTAGTAGTAGAAAGCCCAGCCTCCACCAGCCGCTCCTAGGGCTCCTCAGCAGCAAAGGCAGCTAGGAAGACCTCCATAGCAGAGACAGCAGCAGTTGTAGTACTATCAGAGGGGATGTCCGTATGTCCAGTCCATAGATCGAGTGTGTATTACTGTAACACCCTGAAAATCGGGGGTCGTGTATAAACTCAACTCCCAAGTTCCAGACCATCACTTATGCAACAAAAATGATTATGATTCAATGTTGTCTGAGTTAAGTATTCACATGAGTAAAAGTATACCAAAACTGCAATTCATACTCCAGATCCAGTGATAAAAGCAAGCGGAAGACTAAAGAATATATATATCACTGTATGGAAAAACAAAATAGATCTCAACTATCACAAAAGTATGAATACATCACTGAGTCTCATATACATGTAAATGACAGAAATAAATGTCCAAAAGAGTCCCACTATGAAGTCCCGTTAACCCACGTCACCTAAGCAAAGCCGTCGTAATACTGCATGTATGAGAACTCGTCCTGGTCCTCATCATAGTCCGGCTCTGCCTCCTGGATCTCTGCATCACCTGCATCTAAAACAGGGTCTGGTGGGTGTTGCAAATACCATCCCGTAACGTGGGAGTGAGTGATCAACTCAGTGGAATCATAGAGCAAAGATTAGCATGTTCACAAATCAATCATGTGATAATAGTAAAACAGTAAATCAGACAATCCTAATACTGTTGTTAATGTAATATGACATGACATGATGGATGCCCTCACCGACATTCTCCCTCATACGGCACCATCTTCGTCCGCGGCATGCGTGCATCCCGCTCAGTGCTCCACATCTTCCAGGCACATACAATGTAATGGTGATATGATTGCCGAGTTGTTATTAGTCCATTCAAACAGCAGGATTGGGAAACTAAGGTACTTCCCTTATATCAATCCCAACATAGATCCTGTCTAGGGTCGTCACTCCTAGTAATCTCATACGATGTGTATTTTGTAGGTCGCTACCAGGGCTGTTACACGCACTCGTTGCTCCGCTCCCCCATCACTTTATCAATACAGGCCTACTGTACTCTACTGCTACTGAAGGGTCATCGCCTCCCGTAGACTCAGAATATGCTCGCGGTCACTACAAAGGACTCGTCTCCTGATCAGTGTAGGCCGACAGATAGAATATAGTGTCCCATACCACCATAATCTGCTCACGAGACTAGGTGCTCACTGGTCACTACGGGGAGGTTTGTAGCCCCAACGTAGGCCGACAGCTCGACCACGGTGTCCCATACCACCATGCCCCGCTCATGAGTCTTCGTGGATCAAGGTACCATGGTTAACAGGGTTTACAATGGTAAGTTCAGTACCCTAGGTTCAAGCAGTTATGACTCATACAGGATGAACATACAACGGCCAGTCGGGTTACTTGAAGGGCTCGACTAGCACGATCGCGTCTCAAGTCGAACGACATGAAGTGCGTAAAACACTTCGTGTGGCCTAACCACTGCCGCCAACTCCAAAATACGGCTCGCGTTCATCGACGCGTCGTTCGTGGCCAAGATAAGCCAACCACGAATTCGCTCGGTTACCGACTGCCTAGACTAATTCTAGTCCCAAACAATTATGGAATCACATCAGAAATTATATGAGAGTATTGGAAATGAAATACAACCATGTGAGCATGTTAACACATGTTATAACATACACCTTAAGTAAATCATCAAGTACATGCATTTCATACATACAATGAAATCATACATTTGGCTAACATGTAGGAAATCATTTACATCAGCATATTAATTGAGAAATCAATCTCAAACTAATTCATAACACCATTTAATTCAATACATACTAATACAAGCATTTATACAAACACATACACTACACACTTAAGTCTACATATAGTATGTCGACCCCAAGTACGCATTTGGGCGAATCTCTTCGCCAAACTAATTATGCACGTATTCCTAGTATTCTAATGCGACAATAAACCATGTCAATCACATCAGCAAAATATGAATGAAAACAGTACTTCCTACAAATGACTAAAATGTCCTAAATCTCATATTCTTCGTTGGTTTACGAAACAGGAAACGGACAGCATGTTGTACATGTCAAACGGCGTTGCCGTCGATAATCTACTATTAAACGACATTGAAAGCGTTGGAAACAGTCAATCAAAGAGTCTAAAATCTGTACCTTATCTCTTATAAACGTGTGAATTCGAACGGAGCGTATACGCTTCGTATACAGCGAATAGAGAACCTAATTTATGAGTTCTATCAGTTTACATGCTATGGAACGGAAAGAATTCTAAATCAGCAACTTATTAGGGTTATTTCTTACCTGAAAATATGGAGGAATCACCGGCCAGGTGATTGAGGTGCGTTGCTTAGGCACTTGCAACAGGTGGTGCAACGGCAGGTAAATTCTCTCCTACTCTCTCTCACAAACTCTCACCTTTTCTCTCTCCCAATCTAGGGTTCTTCTCAAATTCGGATGGGAGAGAGGAGTGAGGGTTTCAACCCCTTTTATAAGCTCAAAAATGCCCGGAATAGGCTCGGGAACAAAGTTCACTTAATGTTTTTCGAAAGCGGGGCTGTTTCGGTCTAAAAGATCATTTCTGGTGGTCCCCTGGCCGAACGCGATAGGACTTAAGCTCATGCATACTGGATCTAGCATACATCAAGTTTTCAGTCCGGCAGGGTTCGTAGATCGCCCGTGGCGGTCCAGTTTCAGTTCAGCGGTCACCGCACGTAGATCAGGGCTGCAAGTCCCATGATATGAAATAGAAATTTTTCCTGATCCGAGAGTGTAATTTGGCTGAATTCTAACGGTCAGAATGCTTAATACTGACGCGTCAAGTCGTGTGCCAGATTTGAATTTTAAATTCCAAATCTGTCCCTATTCGCACTCTCTTCAGTCCGAGCTCAATGAAATAGCCTGTGATTATCGGTTGGACTTGATTTTCAAAATGATTGTCAAGTCCAGCTAGGCGGTTTTAATGGTCTAAGATAGCAGGTATCGGACTTTCGATGCGCGGTCTAGATCCAATACAAAGTTTCAAAGTGGTCCAGAGAACAAACCTGCTTAGAGTTTGATCCGAGGTTATAGAGTATTATAGAGTCATTGGTTCTACTCGATTTGGGTCTTGTAGAATGTATTTAAAGTGATCAGGGACTATTTCCCAGCTACTCTAGCGTTGCGCTAGCTAACTTAGACTTATTTTCTAAAGAAATTAATCCTACGTGATTTCTGGTCGAGTTGGTACTCGAGTCCAAGTATGGATTTTTCCCAGGCGTTACAATTACAGCCTAGTAAGCACAGGCTCCGGATCCACAGTCATCCAGTTTTCTTCCTCTACCAGCTTAGGGTCAATTTTATCTCGCGTAGCAAGTGGTAGGCCAGGACCCACAGTCATCGTCCAGTGGAGTCGTTGAGGGTATTCTTCTTATTTCTACCCGCATTGCTCATGTTTTATTTAATTCTGGTGCTTCCCATTCTTTTTTGGCTGAGCAGTTTTGTTAATTGACTAGTATTCTATCAGAGTCCGTGTTTGAGGCCTTGGCTGTTTTGACTCCCATGGGGAAGTCTGTGGTATTGACCCATCACTGCCCTTCTTGTCCAGTGTTAATGGGTAAGATGATCCTTCCTGCCGATCTATTCATGAAGCAGATGACAGGATTTAACATTATTCTGGGTATGAACTGGCTTGCAGAGTATGGTGTCGTCTTAGACTGTGCTGTGAGGAAAGTTACATTTTACATTCCAGGATTGCCAGTATTCCAGTTCGTTGTCGAGCCCAGAGGAGAGTTGTTATCTAGTTTCTTGACTTTAGTCATTGAGGATTCTATGACAGAGAATATTGAGCAGCTGGCAGTTGTTTGTGAGTACCCAGATGTGTTCTAGGAGATCCCAGGTTTACCACCGCGTTGAGAGGTGGAGTTTCATATTGATCTGGTTCCTGGTACCGCACCTATTTCAAAGGCCTTGTACTGGATGATACCGTTGGAGTGGAGGGAACTGTAGGAGCAATTAGATGAGCTCCAAGACTTAGGTTCCATTCATCTCAGTAGTTTACCTTGGGGAGCCCTGGTATTGTTTGTGAAGAAGAAGGATCATTTGTCGCGACTCTGTGTGGACTATCGTGAGCTTGACAGAGTCACCATCAAGAACCAATACCCGCTTCCTCGTATTGATGATCTGTTCAATCAGTTACGGGGTGCACAGTATTTTTCCAAGATAAACTTGCACTCCAGTTACCATCAGATTCGGGTATGAGAGGAGGACATTCTGAAGATGACTTTCCGGACACGCTATGGTCACTTTGAGTTTCTGGTCATGTTGTTCAAACTAACTAATGTGCCCGCCGTATTCATGCATCTGATGAACGAGGTTTTCCAGCCGTTCCTCAATTAGTTTGTGGTGGTATTCATTGATGATATTCTTATATATTCGAGGACCCGAGAGGACCATGCTGAGCACTTGCAGATTATGTTGGAGACCCTCTGTGCCTACCAGCTGCATACAAAGCTGGAGAAGTGTGAGTTTTGGAGGGAGGAGATGAAGTTTCTCGGTCACGTGGTGATGAGGGAGGGTGTCGCTGTGGACCCCTCGAAGGTAGATGCAGTGCGTCAGTGGAGCCAGCCCACGAACATGTCCGAGATTCATATCTAGCAGGGTATTATCGACGATTTATCGATGGTTTCTCTCGTATTGTAGCACCATTGACCCGATTGACGCAGAAGGGCATCAAGTTTGTCTAGAGAGATGCCTGCGAGGCATTTATGGAGTTTAAGGACCGCCTCACATCCATTCTTGTTCTCACTCTTCCTGATGGGAGTGAGGGTTTCGTTGTTTTCACTGATGCCTCTAGAGTTGGCTTGAGTGCTGTACTGATGCAGCATGGGAAGCTAGTGGCATATGTCTCACGCCAGCTCAAGGTCCATGAGCTAAACTACCCCACTCATAATTTGGAGCTTGCAGTAGTTATCTTCGCACTGAAGGTGTGGAGACATTATCTATTTAAGGTAAGGTTCGAGCTCTTATTGGATCATAAGAGTTTGAAGTATTTATTTTCACAGTCCGAGTTGAACTTACGTCAGGGGCGATGGATGGAGCTGTTGAAAGACTACCGGGGTAAGGCGAATGTGGTGGCGGATGTGCTCAACCGTCAGCCACGAGGCATGGTGGCACATATGATGGTTTGACAATGGTAGATGCTCAAGGATATTTCAGAGTATGACTTTGAGTTCGGTCTGCAGTCTTCCATTGTTCAGCTTTCGAGCTTGTCGATTTAACCCTCTTTGGTGGCTAGGGTGATCGAGGCTCAGCAGCTGGACGAGTCATTTAGGAGTACCGAACAGAGGCTGCATCCGTGGAGCAGTCAAATTAGTAGATTAGTTCCAATGGTGGATTACGATTTAGAGGTCGATTGTGTGTCCTGGACGTGTCAGAGTTGCATCATGATCTGATGACCAAGGCACACCGATCGAGACTTATTATTCACCAGGGCTCCACAAAGATGTATCGTGATATGAGGAGGTAATACTTCTACCAAGGGATGAAGCACTAGATTGTGAGTTTTGTGGTCAAGTGTGACACATGCCAGTGTGTTAAGGTTGATCATCATAGACCCCATAGTCCCTTACAACCATTGAACATTCCAGAGTGGAAGTGGGAGCATGTATTGATGGACTTCATCGTAAGTTTACCGAGGACTCAGCGCGGTCATGATACCATCTGAGTTATCGTTGATCTTCAGACGAAGTTGGCTCATTTTAGTCCAGTGCATGCTTCCTAGTCTATGGACTGGCTTGCAAACTGTTCATTGAGGAGATAGTCAAATTGCACGGCATCCCAGTTTCGATCGTTTCAGACAGAGACTCCAGATTTATGTCTCAGTTTTGGAAGAGTTTCCAGTAGACATTGGGGGTCACTTTACGTCTCAGCACAGCTTATCATCCACAGATGGATGGGCACAGCGAAAGGGTCAACCAGATCATTGAGGAAATGCTCAGAGCTTGTGCGATCGACTTTGTGGGCAGTTGGAATGAGCATATACGCCTCGCTGAGTTCGCGTACAACAACAGCTGTTAGGCAACTATCAGTATGACTCCTTTTAAGTCACTTATGGTAGGCTTTGCAGATCTCCTAGTTGTTGGATTGAGGTTGGAGAGCGTCGTCTCTTAGGTCCCAAGCTTATGTAATAGATGTCAGATGCTATTGATATTATCAGGCAGAGGATCCGCATAACTTAAAGCTGACAGAAAAGTTTTGCTGATTGTCAGCGTCGACCCCTCGAGTTCGCAGTTGGAGACATGGTATATCTCAAGGTCTCCCCTATGAAGGGCGTGGTTCACTTTAGTGTGAAGGGCATGCTCACCCCGAGATTTATTGTACCTTTTGAGATTACCAAGTGCATGGGTGTTGTGGCATATAGGCTCGCCTTACCTCCTGAGCTGTCTGCGATCCACAATGTTTTTCATGTTTCTATGTTACGAAAATGGGGGTCAGACACTATTCCAGTGATTGATTGGTAGACACTCCAGGTCTATGAGGATGCTTCCTACATTGAGCAACCGATTCGTATTCTTGATTGGAAGGAGCAGGTCCTCAAGACCAAGGTCATTCCCTTGGTGAAGGTGCATTGGGGTCATCATTCGGAGGCCGAGGCATCTTAAGAACGCGAAGCAGAGATTAAGGAGCATTATCCCCATTTGTTCGATGATTGATTGCTTGTATTGCATTCTCTTGTGATTGATGATTGTGATATATATATATATATATATATATATATATATATATATATATATATATATATATATATATATATATATATATATATATATAATGTTTATGCATTTTGTTGTTCCGGTTTTGTCAATTTTGAGGATAAAATTTTTTTTGTTGGTGGGGAGGATTGTGAGACCCGACTCGAGTTCACATGTGTTCATGTGCGTATGTGAGTATACATCTCGTTCATTTTGGTCCCGCGGTCCTACCGATCAAATTCCGGCGACTTGCGACCCTTGGGTAGTATTTGCGTTCATCCTCGAGTTCGGTGACATAGACTCGACTCATATTGATCCAAGACCTATACCATTATGACCACATCGTTGCGGCGGGGCCAATGGATTGTCCACAAGCTGATCATGCGTATTAATGATCATTGATACCCTCATGGAGTGCTTAATTATGGGCTGACTTACAAGGCCCACATTGATGCATATTGTGGAAGGCCTTGTTAAGTCTTTGGGTTGATGTGGTAAGGTCTACACTATCGGTTTAGGCCATGCCCATACGTATTCTTGGTTTTATCGGTTGCCCTCTAAGTCCACCACAATGTATAAATTCGGTGGCTTTTGCTTTTGGGCCATAGTTTGCCCTTTGGGGCCCATAATATTGTTAGAGGGTTTTGGACCATTTCCTTAAGGCCCATTATGTAATATGATATATATGGCTACCCTTTTTGTGTTGGTATTTAGGCCTTAAGGACTAAGTCCCTTTAGATAGGCCCATTGACCTTGGACCTATACTGTCCTATCTATTATGATGGGCTTAGGGACAATAATATGCGAGAAGTTGGGCCCCTAGCTGCCCAACTCACTTGTGTAAAATGTGAAATTTGCCCATATAGATGAATTACTGGGCTACCCATGAAGCCCATCACAATATATGGGTTTATGACCTTTATGGTAGGGCCCAAACCTTACTTAAGCGCCCACCATATTGCCCATGAATTGGGCTTTATGTATAGCCCATTAGGCCACGCATTGCTTAGGCCTTAGACCTTACTTTACATACGTATTAGACTACCTTTTGAGACCTAGTTGAGGTTAGATGTCCTCCTTGGTAGCCATAAGGTAGGCCCCTAAGGCCCTTATAGGTGGTTGAAGGCCCACCTTGGACCTTGTTAGGCTCGTTTCCTTTTTGATGCCTTAGGACTCCCCTAGCTTTTGGTTCATTCTAAATTATTGAGCCCCCACTAAGAGAACTTCATTCTCCTTAGAGTAGCTTTCTATATATATATATATATATATTATCATTATCCCTCCTTGGGAAGGAGGAATACATATTCTTCAGGTAGCGCACTTATGTAGTTGTGACCCAATGCATCATTTGTGTAAATTAATTTCATTGTATGGTGGTCATTGAGGGACGAAGTTTTTCCCCTTGCACACGTTGAGTGCCTGAAGCTTGTGCATGATCTATATGTGTGACTAATGCATTGGCATCGCATTTTATGATGATACCACCCTAACTTTATCCAGCATTGCCTCCAGAGGGATATTCGTGGATGGCTAGATTTGTGGTCGCTGAAAATGATATTTAATCATACCAGGTGCATAGGATGCTTATGAGTAAAATTTTCAAAACTTCCATGTTACTAAGGGTCTGCCCCAACGCCGTGACCGAGTGAAAACTATGAGCGCACCAGGGCCTTATACCGTTAAGCCGCGACTCCCACTGTCGTGTAGTTGGTTGGGAAGGGATGTGGCCTTATTCTCCTGTGAGGGAGGGCAATATTAGGCTGAGTTTGATCATCTTGTGAAATGGATCCACTACCATCAAACCTCATTGATGATTGACTATCCACAGGCGGGTAGTGAGGTCTCTTACCCTCATTTGATTGTATGAGTCTGTAGAGTGGCAGTCATTCTGCAGTGTAATGGACCCCGGTGATTTCCTTATGATTGGAAATGTATTTGACATGTAGTTTGGATATGAGCATTGACATTACTTGCGTTGTATTAATATTGGTTGTATAAGTCCCTTCATGCATTACCTTAGTATGGCGCCCAGTACTCATTATATCATATTCATGATAAGCCTTGATAAGGCTATTAACATCCTCACTGAGCATGATTCTCTTCTTGCATATCCTACTATCTTTTATGCACCGATGTCACACACTTTTACCTCCATCTAAGCTTCTATAAGCTTACGCACGATTGATGCATGTAGGTGATCCTAGGCAGGTTCCGTAGAGTGGCAGAGCGTAGATTAGAGCTGAGCTTGAGGACCCAGTGTTGCTGACTTTCTCCCCTTTTCTATTATCTTCTGTATGTCCTTTTTAACCTGATGTAAATTTGTAAAAATTTGAATTCTTAGTGAATTTTGTGATGTGTGCCCTTAGTTATTCTCAGTTGTACTTATTGTGAACGTACGCATGCTTGTATCAGAAATGATTATACTATTATGAAAATCCTCCTTGTAGGATCCATGATCGGAACATGCCTCAGGAGTCGTGAATGGGGTACTATAAAGGCTGTTACGATCAGAAACATCCATCGGGTTCCTTGTGAGTCTGGTTACCGAGTCTGGGGCATGACACTCAGGCTGCCCAATAGGAATCTCTTGTGGTGGAGTGGGGATTGTAGGTGGTGGGATGGGAGTCTCAAGTGGTGGAGTGGGAGTCGTTCGAGTCACTCTCCTGGGCGGTATGTTCAACAGGAAAGAGTAAAGGCACCTATCAACCTTGAAACTCTTGAAGGCATGTTCATTCAAGGTCTGTAACTAAAATATTGTTAAGTTATCCAAACTCAAAATTTAATCATTTATAGCAGACATGTAATGTTATTCTTAGTTATTCCTAAGTTATGCTATAATACTAACTTTTATCACGGCCCAAACTCAAAAACCGGGCTCACAAATTCCCGATCACCAAATTCAGTGTTGACAGCCTCCATAGTACCCCATTCTGGGCTCCTGGCTCCCATTTACCAGGTTCTAATCATGGGATCCTACAAGGAAGATTTTTAACATCAGTTTGATTTGTAATGAGTATAACTAAAGGCATAACCCACAAACAATAACTAAAAACTCCATCACATTTCCACTATGATTAAAATTTATAAGTATAATGCACATAAAGGGAAATACAATGATGATAGACAAAAGTTCCAAGATGATCTGTTATGCACTCCTGCCTCAGCGCTGCTGTGATACAACGTCACCTGAACACAATGGTCATGCATACGCTTATGGAAAGCTTAGAGGGTGGTGAAAGTGTGTACGTAATGTTGTAATACAATTATACAGTATCAGAGTTATGCAAAATATGCTGATGAATCCATGAATACTATTGGCCATACCATGGCATACGATGCAAGGCATGAATGATGTCGGCTATACTAAGGCCATGAGATGTAAGATGCAATCCAAGCACACCAATCCTCATCTAAGTCCACATATCAATACAACTCAACTCTAGAATATTACCAGGGTCTAGTACACTCCAAACCAGATTGCCACCCCATTACACGTAACAAGGTAAGTGGAAGAGACCTCACTATCCACCTGCTAATATCGGGCCTTGTTCATTGATAGCGGACCCATTCCTCAAGCTAGTCAAACTCAGCCTAGCTTTGCCCCCTCCACTCGGGTAGTTAAGGCCGCATGCCCTTCCAACCGACCACGACACAGTGAAAAGCACGACCTTCTAGTAATCGGCACTCGGTGCTCATGCATACACTCGGTTTAGATGTTGGAGCAACCTCCTAGTACCATAAGGGTTTAGAGACTTTCATCCAGGGACATCTATAATATCCCATGTAGAACTAGATTTTCGATATCCAATCTTGCCAACTACGATATGCCTGCGGAGGCCACAACCCTGATGTCGCTAAGGCATACAGTATATATGTCACACAATACAAGATGCATGAATCATGCAATCTAGTCATACAACAACCATGCGTATACTGCGTGCTCATATTGGCAATTCCCTTTACCAGGGAGTCTCATAACAATCTGCCCAATGACATGTGTTATGATCAATCATTCATCTCATCACTAGCATGCAAATGATGAGTATGGGTATGTATCATGATGTCATGTTGTCATATACTCATAATCGGCATCAGCCTCGATGATCGGCCCAATAATCAGCATCGATAATCGGCCTATATACATGGTGGAATCCATATAGGACCGGCCGATCAAATCATAATATAAAGATCGACCCTCGGCCATAGTTATATAAAATTCGATGGCACGGAACCATCCGTCTATGGTGAATGGGGCCCACTTATTTAGGTTAACTTATGAAGAGAATGGGCCTAACAAGGCCTAAGGGAAGGTCACAATGAGGACATCTAGCCATCATTGCTCATCAATGTGGACATCTAACCAACATTGCTCCTAAGGAGTGGCCCACACAAGGGATTCATACACAACATAACGGCCACCCATACATCACATTGGGCCCCACTCATGGGCCTCACATACATCGCATCGAGCTTCATACAAGGGCCTTGAATGTACCATAATGGGCAATGCCTATGGGCCTCGAATACATCACATAGGGCCTCGCCCATGGGCCTCAGATACATCTTAATGGGCCGCGCCCATGGGCCTTGGATACATCATAATGGGCTGCATCCCTTGGGCCTTAGATACATCATAATGGGCCCCATACTATGGACCTCAGATACATCATAATGGGTCGTGTCTCATGGGCCTCCCACGTGGGCCTCATATACAACAAATGGAACATGCTACTTGGGCCTAACAATACAAATAGGTGGGCCCTGCCCATGGGCCAAAATACATCAAGTCAGGCCCACCCTTATGTATTTTGAAATCCGACCTAATCATAAGTTAACATAGAGATAAATGAAGTGAAAACCAAATATCAGCTTGAGTGGAAACTACTGTGGCTCCTAAGAAGTTTGAATGGTGGATGTCACTGTCCACATTAATTTTAGATGGTGGGGGTCTGCTTGAACTTTAGATCTGACCCATTCTTTTACTCGGGCCATAAATTGATATCTTAGATGGTTGGACGGTTCGATACAACACATGCATCATGGTGGGTCCCATAAATAGGCGGCGTGGATGAAACAGGTGGGACCCACAAAACATGCTAACGTCAGTACAGCAGCTTGGCAGCTGCGTATGCTGTAGCTGTTGCTGCTTATCATAACATAGGTGGGACCCATGTAGGGCCCACCACACATTTAATATATATATATATATATACATATATATATATATATTATAATATTATATTTAATAAAATAACAATGTCCAGGCCCTGGACGGCCTGGACAGACGCATAGCTCAAGGTGTAGCCCCACATGTGGGTTAGGTCCCAACAGCATCCAAGCCCTAGTTGGCCTGGGCAGACACATACATCATGGTGTAGCCCCACACGTGGGGTGGGTCCCACCGTCCAAGGATAGTGGATACATCACATGCATTATGGTGTGGCCCATCTAAATGGATGGACGATGAGGATGGGTCCCACGGACCTCACTGTCAGTTCACACTTCATTGTTAGCCACACCCCATCATTAGTTCACACATCACTGTCACCTCTAGCATCCAGGGACACTGGATAGATGGTGTGGATATATATCTCATCAAGGTGGGTCCTGTATGGATGTGGCCCGCCTGTTTTGGATCGGTCTGATATTTGTGTTTTCTCATCATCCAGGCCTATTGGATGGCCTGGATAAAGCAGATGGACAGCGTCGATTAAGATACATCATCATGGTGGGCCACATCGTTTTGGATAGATGGATGGAGTGGATTAGAGTAAATACATGAAGGAGGGCCCCACCCACATGTGTGGGGTGGGCCACATCCTAGATGGACCATTGGGATGACATATAAACATCATGGTGTGTCCCACATGGATGGGGTCCACCGGTAGATGGCATGGATGTAAACGTCATTGTGGGCCACACACCTCATCATCATCATTACCATGCAAAAAAGGAAAAGAGAGAGAGAGAAAGAGAATATGAGAGATTGGAAGGTGATGGAGGGACCCCGCCACTATGGGCCCTCCATGGTTACAATACATACATAAAAAATGGGTCCCATCACAAGTGAGCCTTCCAATAGAAAAATCAAAGGTGGATCACCTACCTATTGGCCTCCTTCTTAGTCCGATGGAACGTCGATCTCCTTGGCTTCAATCTTAATGTAAGATGATGAAAAATGGAGGGTTGAGATGGGAGATGAGAGGATAGGAAGTGGGCCACACACAAAACTCTCTCATGGAGATTTGGGAGAGCTTGGACGTGGGATTCTTTGGTTGCTTGGAAATGGGTTTGAGAAATGAGAGAGAGAGAGGGTTTTAAGGATAAAGAGGGATGGGTTATGGAGTGATGGGTGTATAAGAGATTTGTTGACTTTTGGGGTAGTTTGTGTAAGAAGGGTATGAGTTGTTTAAAGGATTTTTGACTTATGGGGTTGCTTGGGGATGGGGTGTGAGGTGATGTATACTTGACATGTAATTGACCCTTGATGGGATTGATTGATTGATTGAGGTGAATTTAGGTAGAGATTCTCTTAAGTTTTGCAACGCCCAACATTTTTCTCGAACTGAACGTGGGCCCACATCTACTGGCCTCGGTATCACCAAGGCACGCGAGACACAACATCAAAATTGCAGCGACGGCGCGGTCGCTAGGGTACAAGTCTCAGGTTGAGTCAACTTGGGTTAACAGCGTGTGACTCAAGGTCGCGTGCAAATGCCAGTTATAGGTCGCGGGTTGCCGGAGTTCGTCATGGAGGATCGCGGGAATTTACGGAATTGTATGGACTAAGGTACGGGTCTTACATTAGAAATAATATTTCCTACAAATTTTAGCATGTGAAATTAATTAGAGGTAAAGTTATGGAATTCTAAGTAATTTTCAACCCTAGACTAAGCATATTGGACAAGATTTGAAATCCTAGGTGAATGTAGAAAATTTTAAACTTAAGTTTCATGTAGAAATCCTGGTCTTGAAATTTACAAGTAGTGCGTAGTTAATTAACGTACGTAGTAAAAGCTAGGCCACATAGACTTATAATATTATATGATATTTCCCAAAAGTCTTGGAAAAATCGGGATCACGAAATAATGGAATCATAGTTGTGCAAGCGGTTTGACTCAAATTCTAAAGTCCTAACATATTTCAATGATTTCAATGGCCTGATCAAGCAAAGCATCAAGATTTAACAGGATCATGGATTGATACCATTAAATCCTTTGTTCTGCATAGGAAAAGGATCAGTGTATCGGGCTCAAACCTACTACAACCATCTATCCGTGTTAACTCGAATGTTGAAAATGAAAAATTGTATAGTACCTTAGGCAGCGGGGAACTACCATTAAAGGTAAAAGAAATTGAAGAGAAAGATACAATAGTATTATTAGTTCCCACTTAGATGAACTAGTAATCTTAGTAAATGCTATGAGAAACCCTAATGTTGGCAGGAATTAAAATAATTTTCTATTTTGGTTAATACGGGAATGATGGACTTAGTTCATTTGCTAGATGAGGAACTTAAGGGTTGTGAGAAATTTAGATAAAGCTCGTTGGGATTTCATACGTAGACATATATGAAATAGGATACATCCTCAGGATAATTGAATCACTCGTAATATTAATAATTGCGACACACCATTAAATCTTGAAGTAGAAATTTTTCTAAGGGGATAGATTGTAATGACCCTTGTTCTAGTAGTAAGTCATGAGTGCTTGCATATACAAATAAACTTAGTGTGGAGAACTAGCGGATGCATACGGACACTGTGAGGTAGATTGTTATTCACATTCATAGGGGAAGTGCTGCATTTCGGAGATGAAATTCTCTTTAAGGGGGGTAGATTGTAACACCCCGTACTTTTTAGTACTCGGGTGTTACCATGAGAACCTAATTTAGTATAAATGCAATCCCAATTTATGTGAACATTCACACTCTAGCCTAAACTCGACCATTAGGGGTAACTTACATCCATAGATTGAGCCATCCAACCCTCTAAGCATTGATCAATGCTTAGATCTCTACTTATAAGGTTGTTAGGGCACGTAAAACTAGTGAGGAGAGTGTCTGAAACACTTGTGTTTCTGGATCTCAAAATCTAACCGTTAGAATTATAGATCAATTATGGGATTCAAGGTAGATCATTCGATTTAGGCCTCACACCATACAATGATGGATCTGATCATCAAAACTAGTCATTAAATCCATCTAAGTTACTCTTGGATCGTCGATGAACCATTCTAAGGGAATCCATCCATTCAAACCCATGATCTTTCATTCAATTAAGAAGTGTGGACCATTAATTATTGAAATGACTGTTGAATTTGACCTAAATCGGGTTACAAAGTAGTAGGCATGTTGATGATCATATCTGGAATAATCTGACCATCAGGTGATCAAAAATCACAATCTGATCCCAAGAATAAATGTTGCATGGCCCATCTGTGCAAGATGACATAAATTTAAAATAGAGAGAGTGTCCTTGGGTGGCCCACAAGTTAGATGAGTGCGCTGATTTCATGTTTGGGCCACATAACATCATCAGGTCCACAAAGATCCACAATTAAAGTTTGATATTTTAAAAGTATAGCCCACTTAAACCTTGGTCTGATGTCCTAACAGGACCCACATAGTTTGATGGACGGAGCAGATCTACTAAGATCACCATTGTGGACCCCACATGAGAGTGCCTGTACACGTGGAGTACGTACACCCATGGTGTATTGAACAGAAAAATCTGGCCAAACGGCTTTGACCCGATCTCCACCTCAAAAAGAGAGATTTCTCTCTTATTTTTCTCCTACCTGCAACGAACGGACAAACATAGTCCGGTTTCTTTGGGTTGTGGGCCACCATGATCAGCCACCTGGGTGATCTAATTTTTTCATCTTATAGAGGACACGAAGCCGTCCAATCCTTGGCCATTTTCCCCCAATGGATCGCACATGTGTGTACACAACCTCAGGCACAAAACTGCTATGTGCAGTTGATTTTTCCAAAAATGGAAAGGTTTTATTTTTCTAGTCTTTACATGAGAGCAATCCGCATGAGCCTAGCTCCAAAATCTCAGCCCTTTAATCTGAGAGATCCTAGTCATTCATTCCATTCATGGGGATTATGGTTTTTGTAGAAAACTAGCAACCGAAACCACTCTCCTTTAGTCATTTTTAAAAACCAGACTCCAGGGTGAGATCCTAGCCATTCTTCGAGCATCTAACGCCTTTGGGGAGTTAGGGTAATCATAAAAAGCATGAGGGAATCATGCAACAAGGGTTCACCCTCCATTTTTAATGGCCGCACTCAAAAAATGCAATTTTCTCCTTCACTCAAATCCACCACCCAAAACTTCTCCAAGCTTCGATGAGGCATGCCTAAAAGCTCTCTAGGTTCCCTAGGACTGACTGCAAGAGTTGGATTGGTGTAAGAGATGGTGATGGTGAAGACGCCATTAATGGTTGTCCCCTCCTTCTCTACTCTAGCCACAACGAGTTGCACCGATTCGGGGCGATTGCTGGTCAGATTTGAAGTTCCCACCTTTAGAGTTGGAAGGATAAAGAAAGGATGGAAGGAGTAGGTAGAAAGAAAAGTACTAAGAGAGAGAGAGAGTTTAAGTAAGGGGCGTGCCGCACCAAGTTGCCAAGTCGGAACTCACTGGCATGATTTGGTTTAGGTTTAGTTGCTGCCCAAACTCGTCCACATTCCCCTCAAGAGAGAAGAAAACCTGAGATGGATGAGATTTTGGCTTGCATTAGCGTGCAGTCTGTTAACCAAGTTGCACTGCTGAGTTAAAAATTGTATTATAGGGCATTTGACTTACTCTCTTTGTCACGCCCCAAACTCGAAAATCGGGCTCACAAAATTCCCGATCGCCAAATCCGGCGCCGACAGCCTCCGTAGAACCCCATTCTCAGCTCCTAGCTCCCATTCGCCAGGTTCCGATCCTGGGATGCTACGAGGAGGATTTTTAATGTCAGTTTGATTCGTAATAAGCATAACCAAAGGCATAACCCACAAACAACAACCAAGAACTCCATTACATTTCTACTATGATCAAAAACTTTACAAGTACAATGAGCATAAAGGGAAATACAATGGTAAAGAACAAAAACTCCAAAACGATTAGCAACGTGCTCCTGCCTCAGCGCTGCTGCGATCCAACGTCACTTGCATGCAACGGTCGTGTATAAGCTTATAGAAAGCTTAGAGGGTGGTGAAAGTGTATGCACAAGGTAGTAATATGAGCATGCAATGTCAGAGTAATGCGGAATATGCAGATGGATCCATAATATCATGAGCCGTACCAAGGCTTATGCGATGCAAGGCATGAATGGTATCGACCACCCCAAGGCCATACGATGTGCAATGCAACTCAAGCATACAGATCCTCATCTATGTCCACACATCAATACAGCTCAAATATGGAATATCACTGGGGTCTAGTACACTCTAAACCAGATTGCCGCCACATCGCGCGCAACAAGGTAAATTGAAGAGACCACACTATCCATCTGCCAATATCGGGAGCGACTCGTCGATAGCGGACCCATTCCTCGAGTTGGTCAGACTCAGCCTAGGATTGCCCCCTACACTCGGGCGGGTAAGGCCGCACCCCCTTCCAACCGACCACGACACAGTGGAGAGCACAACCAACTGGTATTCGGCACTCAGCGCTCATCTACCCACTCGGTCTAGACGTTAGAGCAACCTCTTGGTACCATAAGGGTTTAGGGACTTTCACCCAGGGATATCTATAGTACCCCATGTAGAACAAGATTTTCGGTATCCAATCCTGCCAACCACGATGCGTCTGTGGGGACTACGGCCCTGATGTCACAAGGGCATACAATAACTATGTCACACAAATGTGAAATACATGATTCACGCTATCCAGTCATTCAACAATTCATGCGCATATCGTGCGCTCATGTAGGGAAATACTGCCTAACCAAGAGCCCATAAACAACCTGCCCGAAGGCATATGCTATGATCAGTCAATCCTCATATCAAGCATACATATGATGCGTATGATCATGAGTCATGAAACTATACTAAACATGTTATAATGAAATGAACTATTTTACAATGCAGATGGACGTGGACGGCCTATACATAATAAGTACGGGCCTAACAATGGGCCCTAAGGAGAGTCGTAATGTGGACATCCAACCAGCATTACACTCGCAATGTGGACGTCAAACCAACATTGCTTCCCAGGCACAATCTTCTTAGACATCACTACATAATCGATATTGGGATTACACATTACAATGGACCTTAGGTTCATCCCATTGGGATTTTCATATATATATCAAATGGGCCATATCCTATGGGCCTTTTATTCATCAGATGGGCCACATAAATGGTCCACACCAATGGGTCTTATGTGCATTGCAATGGGTCAAAACCCGTGGGCCTTGGATTGCATCAAATGAGCATAGTCTCATGAGTCTAATATGTGACCAATGGGCCACACCAATTAGGTCCCACATGTGGATCAAGTGGGCCTCAACCCATAGACCTAACATGAGTCAAATGGGCCTAAATCCCTAGGCCTTAATGAAATAAAATGGGCCTAACTCATGGGTCTCAAATAAATCCAATGGGCCTAATCCCATGGACCCTTTTTATAATCAAATGGGTTTAGTCCCATGGGCCTTACAATATATCAAATGGCCTAGTCTCATGGCCTTAGAACATATCAATTGGGCCTAAACCCATAGGTCTTAAATATCAAGTGAGCCTAAGCCCATAGGCTTTACATATCAAGTGGGCCCAAGTTCTTAGGCCTTAAATGAATCAAATGGGCCTAGCCCATAAGCATTTCATAAATCAAATGGGCCTAGCCCATAGGCCTTTTGTAATTCATATGGGCCTAGCCCATAGGCCTATTACAAATCAAATGGGCGTAACCCATATGTGAGTAGCCCACCCAACTAATAGCTCAAGCCTTAAAATGATCCCACCAATTGGATGAACGGTCTGGAAACATTACATGCATCATGGTGGGTCCCACTGTCCAGTGGAAGTGCGAATATAGCACATACATCACACAAGGCCCCACTGTCCGCTGGACGGTGGAGGCCACACATACAGAAGGTGGGGTGCCACCGTGGTGGACGGATGGTGGACTTAACACATACATCATTGTGGTTCCATGTGGGGCCCACTGAATTTCTTAGGTGCTATCCAGTCCATTCATAAGGTCCCTCGGGCCTGGATGAAGGGACACCATAAATTTTAGCTTGATTCAAAACTTCTATGGGCCCCAAGAAAATTTTCAATGGTAGACATTCAATTCCACTGATTCCTGTGGTGTGGGCCACCCGAGTGCTGGATCGTGCCGAAATTTGGAGGGGGCCCACCTGAGGAGGGGACCCACCTCGTGAACAGGTTGGATGACAAATAAACATTATGGTGGGGCCCACGGCTGGAGCCATGGGTCCCTTGCTGGATGCCGCCCGCCCGCCCGCCTGCACGCTGCTGCGTGCAGCTGCTGCACATTGTCAGGGAGGAGGCAGGGTGCCTTTGAAAAAAACTTAGAAACTCGATTTTCTGGGGTTTTTTGGATGTGGGGCCCACATCATGAGAATCCACTCCGTCCATTAGTTTCTAGGGCCCGAAACACACCGAACGAGTCCAATATTCGGTATTTTTTTAGCATGTAGGTACAATAAAGTGGGTCCAAATAGTTTTAAATGGAAAGGAAAACAGTTGTCTATAGTATGGCCCACCAGTTCAACAGATCAACCTCATTTTTCTGCTCAACGCCTAAAATGAGTTGGAAAAAGGGATGAACGACATGGATGGAACAAATACATCAAGGTGGGGCCTGCATGAGTCGGCCCACCAAAACCCCTCTTTTTTTTTTTTTTCTTTTGGGCAGGGACGTCCAGCGTCTTTGACGCTGGACGGTTGGGTTATTTTTTTTTAAAAAAGTGTAGAGGTGGGCCCCGATTAGGTGGGCCATCACGTGGCTACCCCATGCACATACAAGGTGGGCCCCATCCAAAAATGGATTGGGTCTAAAACATGCATTCTAGTGGGGTCCATTCAAGTGGGCCACACAACCCTATCCCATAAAATAAAATAAAAAGAAATAAAAGAGAGAGAGAGACATGGAGAGTGGGACACGCTTTGTGATGGAGGGCTCCGCCACTATGAGCCCTCCCTTAAATGAAATTATACAATAAACGGATCCCTTTGTACATGGGACCATCGAAAATGTAAATCAACGGTGGAGATCCATTCCCCACCGATATGGACGGTCTAGATGACCTTTCTAAATGAAGTAAACATCATGATGGGGTCCATGGAGAATGGCCCCATCATGGAATGATCATGATGATCCAAGTGGTCCATCGGCCACAACTTAGGGTCCCAAGTGAGATCCACACCATTGATCAGTGGGTCTGACTTGGCCCATCATAAAAATAAGAAAGAAACTACCCTATAGAGGCACCCACCGTCCGATCTTCTTGTTCCTAGAGGTTCCTTGGCACCTTAGCTTGGATTTCAATGGATGAGATGAGGAATGGAGGGTTGAGATGGGAGATGATGGGGTAGGAAGGTGGGCCACTTGGAGCTTAGGAGAGTTTGGAAAACTCCATACGCATGGAGCTCCTTTTGCTTGGAGATTTTGAAATGAGAAAGAGAGAAAGAGAGAGAGTTGTAAAGGGAGAGAGAGAGAGTGATGGATGGATGTGGTGAGTGATGGTTGTGTAAGAAAAGCTTGACTTTTGAGGCTTTTGTGTAAGAGAGGTATGGGAGGTGTAAGAAAAGCTTTACTTTTGTGGCTTTTTGTGTAAGAGAGGTATGGTTTTGGGAGACTTTTGTGGTTGCTTGGGAAAAGAGAATAAAGTAATGTATACTTGACATGTGATGGCTTGATGGATTGATTGATTGATGTGATTGATGTGATTGATGTGACACATCGTAGAGATTCCCTTGGGTTTCGCAACGCGCGGCATTTTCTCGCACCGAACGTTGGCCCACATCTCTTGACCAGGGTATCGCCTCGGCACGCGAGTCGCGGTATCGGAACCACAACGACGGCGCGGTCGCTATGGTATTGGTCTCAGGTTGAGTCGACTCAGGTTGTCCGCACATGAATCAGGGTCGCGCGTCGACATCGGTTAAGGGTCGAAGGTTGCCGGAATTCGACCGGTAAGACCGCGGAAGTTCACGGAAAGGTACGGACCAAGATACGGGTCTCACACTCTCCCAAGTTGATACTTAGCTAAGTTGAAAGGGAAAGTAGGAAGAGGAGGAAGTCAGAGTAGGGATCCTTATTCGGCCATTCACGACCCGTTGTGGCAACTTGCTACCGAGTTGGGTCAAGCATTGTCGAGTTGGTGGGCTGAGTCCAACAATGTGAGGTTGTCTGGTTAAGTCTAAACCCTGCTGACAGTCCAATGATGAAGAATGATGAAGAAGAAGTAGTGTTGACATTCCAATGACGAAGGATGAAGAAGAAGAAGGAAATCAATGTTGCTAACCTTGATGGGTTATTTACCAAGTTCACGCTAGTTCGACCGAGTTCGGCCAAGTTTAGCCTAATGCGGCTAAGCTCAAGTAATTTCAATTGGGTTTGTTCAATTGACATTAGAGCTCGGAGCTTAAATCAAGGTTGAGTTAAGTCGTCAAGTTGAGCTACCTAGTTAACTAAAGTGAGTCGACGTGTTCTTCTCAAATTAGAAGTATTTCGATTTATAATTAAGATCCTTATTACTGTTATTATAATAATTTTTAATATAGACATGATAAGCCATTAATAGACTTGTTTTGATATGTTAATAATTGTTACCACTCTTATTATTAGGATTACTAATATTATATATAATTAGACATTTATAGATTATTTATGTTAAACTAGCTATTATAAACAAAATTATAATTGTCAAATAGAAGTATTTTATTTAACTCTCTTAAATATTATCCTTAATAGTAAATCATAGCATTTATTATTATCATAATGATTATCATTACTATGTTAGCTATTATTAATTATAACACTAAGGTTAATAATTATTTTCTAATTATTAAATTAACATTGTAATTTATTTTACACCAACTACAATTCAAATCCTAGAATCTAAGTGTAGGACTGAACTCTAGGATTAAAACCTAGTTCTACATAAAAACTCTAAAAATAAGTAATCCAAGCCCTAGGTTATATTAATTTCAACCATTGATACTTTGTAGAACATTGATCTCACGTACAACTTCACAATTCATGGTAGGATTCGATTCTAAAGGTGCACGTGCTTCCTAACAGCATTAGTTGGTGATTCGACTCGTGTGGTGATGGCTTTTTCCCTTAAGCTTTCCATTTCCAAATTAGTTTAAGTAATAGTATTTATTAAGAATCACAAATGTTATCTCATAACATGTGACCTCTTACACTAGTTATAAATTCTTAAGACATGACTTATATCTTATTTATAGTAGATAATGATGAATTATAATTGCATGTGATAGTTACTTACATGATAACTCCCATTTTAATTGATAGTTCACATCATGATCTATTGTGATTATTATGCTTAACTTATGTCTGTCATGCTATAGCTATATGCTTTTATATGAATTATTGCATGTCACTTATGGAGCTATATTCACAGCACCTATTCCTGGGTAATCCATCTTGTGTATGTGAACCCATACTTAGGAAGTAACAAGATGGACTGTGGTAAATGGACCCTCGATTTGGAGGTTATATGGGATGTGGAATATTAATGTGGGATTTAACATCCATAGGTCATACGGCTTGAATGATTTAAAAATGACCTCATTAATTGCTCTGATTTAACCTTGCCTGACCCCTTTGCCATCTCGATTTAATGTTCCGAGTACTCCTTTTACCGTTGTGATTTAATATTTGTCTTATGTTTTAATGTTTTCCCTCCGTGGCTTCGATGACCTATAACCATGGGATGGTAATCCTTATTGAATTTGATTAACAACTAGTCGACAGGCATCCATTAGACATCCTAAGATGGAGAAATCTCATGAGCCGGGGATGGTGGGAATGGGACACTATGCCCGAGCTGCTGGCCTACTCTAGGTGATGAGCCCTCCTGTGGTGACCATTGAGTACTCAAACCAGCTGATTGTAATTGGAATAATAATGGTTTGACTAATTATGCATTCATAGCATATCGACAATGACGGGTGGCTAATTTTGGATGTTGTGGCACTTACCCTTAAGTTTTTTAGGGTATAGTTTTGCTAGCTCGCAGACCATCGACTATCAACCTACGTTCGTGATATGTACGATGATTTGGTCACTATGTTTTATGAGATATGCGATGCTAGTGACCAGTCTTATGCATGGGTGACGAGCCCAAATTAGACTGGATGAGTATCCCCAAGTCTATGGGCATTCATGCATCCTTACATTTAAAAAGACTGTATCATGTATTATTTTAATTGCCTTATTATTTTTAACTATGCTTTACTAAGACGGTGGTGTGTAATCTTAAGGGGAATTCACATTGAGTTGGTCATTCATCCATTGAATATATAACCGTACAGGTAACACAGGGGGCTTAAAAGACACTCATGTATAGGGTGATAAAGTGCATGGTGCAATTACCGGGGATGTATGGTTGTATCTACCAGGAGAAGCTGTGCGATCTTGTGGCTCAAGTTTATATGCATTTTATTATTTCTCTCGTTTAAATTATATAATTCTTGTATTTGTTATTATAGAGACATTGGTTTGAATAAGTCATTATGGGTAGCTTCTCATATATTCTGAATGTATTACAAATTTTTCTTTATGTTTGATTTGTACATCTTTCACTAAACTGCTAACTCTAAAAGAAAAAGAAAAAAAAATACTTAGATTTGACTATCTTTAAAGGTTAACACTCAAGTTTTTAGAGAACGAGTTATATACTTAAGTTTCGAAAATTTAGGGCGTTACACGTCCTTAGTTAATATGATGATGGTAGAAGAAGAGATCAAGTGATCTACTACTTGAGCAAGAAATTTATAAATTAGAATTTAGATATTCGATGATAGAAAACACGTGTCTCGCCCTCATATGGGACACTCGACACCTCCACCAATATATGTTGGCCTTTCTGATCCTTTAAATTGCTTTTATAGATCCACTGAAGTATCTATATGAGAAACTAACAATGATAGGAAGAATTGCCAAGTGACGGTTATTTCTTTCTAAGTTCGAGATCACCTATATCACTCAAAAGGTAATTAAGGAGCAAGCACTAAAAAATCATACTGTAGCTAACTCTTGGCCAAAATAATAGCCACTAAAGACATTTTTCCCTTATAAAAACATTCTCTTGATTAGGGAAGAGGAACAACTAGGAATTTATTATCCTAGTTTTAATCTCAAGGGGGCTAGTAATTGGGTTCACAAACAATATGGTAGACTACCAAGAGTGCATCACTAATCTTTAAGAAGACATCATCTTTGGCATAAACAAGCTAATGCTCTTTAGTGATTAATAATTTATTATCCATTAGATGAATAGTGACTAGAAAAGTACGTATGAGAACTTGATCCCGTACCATGTCTATCTTGACAATTTGATTAAGGAATTTGATGATGTCATCTCATGCACATGTTATGCTCCAAGAATCAATTTGTCAATGCTCTAACTACCATGTACCTATGCTGGAAATCCCCAAGGGAGTAGTTTAATCAAAGCTCACAATTGAACTTTAAGAAGATTTGGCATTTTCCCATAAATTAAAGAAGTAAAATTGTCATCCGATGACCACCTGATCAAACCCAAGGGTTGATAACCCCAAGTGCGGGGCTGTAATTCAGTACTAACTTGGTGAGATCGAGGTCGAATCATCAGGTAATGAGAAACACAGCCTAGAACTAATCTAAAGGTATACGACTGTCTAGGTTTTTAATCCGGTGATTAGGATAAGGGTTTAAACAAATAAAAGTAAAAGACCAAGGATCTAGGAATCCACTCATAGTAATCATGATATCTAATTCATTTGTTCAACTTTCATAACTCGATTGGAATCGAAGTCCTATCCTATCTAATCAGAGAATAATTCTGTTAAACCAATCATCAACACTAATAATATATGATTTTAATTGAACGATTCTCTCTTAAAGCATTTAGACATCAACGTAGGAAATTAATAGCATTTAAAGCACCCTTAGGCAACAATAGATCAATCAATTATACAGATTGATTCCTTCTCTAATTCAACGTTGTAATTATACTTTTAAGTATCCGATGTGCACGAAGTCGACAATGGATCAAACAGAAAATGTTAAAAGTAAAATCCAAATATATTTCAATCTACTATCATCATTCAAACCATCGTTGTTTAATCAAATAAACTAAATAATGTAATTAAATACAAGATTCATACATTAGCCTTAGATAAGAAATTAGCCTAACATGGCTAACATCTTAGAATAAAAGAAAAGCTAAAAAGACAAAGTAGAACTAAAGGATTAAAGAAGAAGGATGGCCTCGTGGAAGCTCCACTACCCCTATGTTTCTCTCGCAATCCCTAATTCATCTCTGGAAGAGCTTAAACCACCCTTTTAAATAGGAAAAACTCACACCAACTTTGCAATAACTTTAGATTTTTATACTTTTGTCACACTTCAGTAGCATCGACTGTAGCCTTTGGTCGCACCCAACATAACTTTGGTTGCACGGGATTTGTCTCTCTGTTGCAACCGAATTTCTTAAAAATTCTTCTGAAGTTTCTATCTCCCTCAGGTCAGACTAAACCCTACTTTGGTGACATCGAATGTCTCTTCATTGACACTAAAGTGTCGAGTTAAATTAACTATGAAAATCACCATTTCCTGCTAGATTATTCTAGGCACTTTCGGTAAGATCGAACCATCCTCAAGCGAGACCAAACAATCTGTTATTTTTGTTATTGAACTGTACAATTTTTTTAGTATTTTCTTAATCCTTTGTACTTGGTTTCTTTAGATATTTGGCACTTAAAATCTTCAATAATATATTCCAAATCTCCAATTCTTTATCACCTTCTTTCTTGATAACTTTTTAAGCTTTAAATTATCCTTTTAAACATGCATTCATTTTTTTCTTCTAAATTACCTTACATGTAGAAACCATTACTTATTAAATCAATTTAACACTTAAATACAATCGAACTAGTGTAATTGAGAGGATAAATATGCAATATTTAGATATTATCACACCTCCCAGCCAGCATTTTGCTAGTCCCGACAAAAACATGTGAAAGATATTTCGAAATCAATTGAATAATTTTTCATAAACTTAAGGAATTCTAAAAACAATCTAGCAGGAAATGGTGATTATAGAAATCTCTAAATGGATTAATGTAGAGCATGACTTCCACCTAAACTCTAACACTAACTTGTTGAAAAATATCTAAATGGTCTTGATTTTCACTTGACTATTTTGATGAGGCACGACATTGGGGAAACAGATCCATGAGCTTATGCTCATGATCTGGCTCTTTGTCACGTGGAGTATTTCTAGATTCACTAGCATCTATCGAATCTCTAGGTTCCTTAGGTTTTTCAACATTCTTAGGAATTTCCTTGTTAATCTCATTGCCACTTCTTAAGGTGGTGATGAATTTAACATATTCCACATGTTGGCATGAAGAATTGGGATTACTTATCTCAAATTGTCCCTTGAGGTTAGGCTGAGGTTGGGCCAAAAAGGTCTTATTTTCCTTAGTGGTTAGATGTGTCTCAATTCTTGCAACTAAAGTTTGGAGTTCATTGATGGCATGCATGGTGTTATGATTGTGTTGCATTTGCCCTTGCATAAATGCATTCAATGTATCCTCAAGGGTTCTCTTTAGTGGGGGTCCAATAGATGGTCCTTGAGGATTATTAGGTGCATTCATAATTGGTCCATTCCTCCAACTAAGATTTGGATTATTCCACTAATCGGGAGTGTACGAGTTAGAATTGGGTGCATTAAAAGGGCATTGATATGCGTTCATAATATTCACTTGAGAATGCAACACCTCCTTAGTGAGTTGAGCATCGCTCTTCCAAATACTAGATACGGTTTGAACAACCTTGATGGGTTGGATTGCTTCCTTTCTAAGTTCTATGGCATTAATCTTCCTTTTGAGATTCACCAACCTTGTACTAATATCATCCTTCTATTAGAGCATGTTTAAGACCCTGTCTGAGTATCCATTTCATCCCGTAGTCCTACCGGTCGAATCTTGGTGACTCATGACCTGTGGATTTCATTTGTGGTCATCCTTAAGTCCCATCATGTAGACTCGACCCGAATCGACTCAAAACCTATGCCATCACAACCGCATCGGTGCTGCGGTTCTAACGCCACATCTCATGCATAATTTTGACATGTACATCTTAAGTTATGGGCTGCACATTATATGGTCCATTGATCATGCTTGTGGGATCCCCCCAGACCCTTGCACATTTCCCCATGTGGACCCCACCCTAGTGCACTATCTCCCATGGAAGCTACCATGATTGTCGAGCCTAGCCTAATAATTATGAGTTTCTCTTTTCTAAAATAATCATGAGATTTCTTTTTACTTCCCCATGTATTTCTCTTCCTTAAGCAAGTCATTTCCCTAAAACCCATCATTTCCCTCATAACTTATCAATGGTACTACTACTTGCCTCCTCTCTCCTCTTTTCTCTCTCATTTCTCACTTTCTTCTCTCCTTCCATGGTGGAGACATCCCCACCTTCCCTCATTTCCAACAACTCTTCCTCCTATCTCGCCCTCAATCCTACCCTCAAACCCCCATCTACACCATTAAAACATCTCCCTTAAAGCACAGAATCTAGCACTTGGAGTTGGAGCTTGTCCATTGGAGGTGGGTGCTCCATGAAGACTCTCCTCCCTTTCTTCTTCTTGTATTTATTTTTCTACATGAATGAAAGCATGTAGGACCCACCAATCGATGGTGGAGGTCCTAAAAGACTCCTAGATTTAAGGTCATGGGCCTAGGCATGGATATCTTCTTCTATGGTGGGCCATTCTCCATGGACCCACCATGAGGCATTTTTTAAAAATCTAACCTTTCATAAGTCATTTAGACCTTTGCATGCATGGTAGGGATGGCATCCCTACCTTAGCACCTCTTTTTAACTATAAATGATATACATGTAAGCTACCAATACAGTGGATGGTGTGGATTGAAGGTGGAAGGTTCATAGTGTCAAAACCTTCCACCATGGCCATGATCTCTCTCCCTTTCTCTTCTTCTTATTACTGGAGATTTGTGGCCCACTGATATGGTCAGCAACATCTTAGTTCCATCAAAAAATGGGATGTCCAGGCCCACCATGACATGCATGGGTTGGGTCTCGATAATCGAAATCAGCCTTGACAATCAGAATCGGCCTCAACAATTGAAATCGGCCTCGATAATTAGAATCAGCCTCGACAATCAGAACTGGCCTTGACAACCAGAATCAGCCTTGACAATTGAAATTGGCTTCGATAATCAAAATCAGCCTCATTAATCGAAATCAGCCTCAACAATCGAAATCAGCCTCGAGAATCGTAATCCGTCTCGACAATCAGTATCGACCTCGACAATCGGAATCAGCCTCAATAATCAAAATTATCTTTGACAATCATCCTCCGCTTCGACAATCAGAATCAACCTTGACAATCAAAATCAGCCTCAACAATCAGAATTGGTAATCAGCCTAATAAAGGGCCTAAGGGAAGGTCACAATGTGGACATTTAACCATCATCGCCCATCCATGTGGACATTTAACCAACATTGTACCTAAGGAGTGGCCTTAATAAGGCCAACATATATTGGGCCTATGGCCTCACACAAAGGCCTTATACATAACATAATGGACCGAGCATACCATCTCGATGGGCCTTATATAATCATAATGGGCCTTACACAAGGGTCTCATACATCACATGGGTCGCATGACATCGGCCTAACATATATCACCATGGGCCTAATACACATCACATGGGTCGCATGACATGGGCCTAACATATATCACCATGGGCCACATGACATGGGCCTAACATATATCACCATGGGCCGCATCACATGGGCCTAATACACATCACATGGGCCGCATGACATGGGCCACATCACATGGGCCTAACATGTATCACCATGGGCCATATCACATGAGCTTAATACACATCACATGGGCCGCATCACATGGGCTTAATAAATGGGTTGGAAATACATCACAATGGGCCTTACCAAATGGGCCTGGAACACATCACAATGGGGCACGTCCCACGGCCTAATGCACACTACAATAGGCCTCATCACATGAGCCGCAATTGCAACAAGGCGGGCCTTAATGGATGGGCCACAAATACATCAAGATGGACCTCATGGATGGGCCGCACAATGGGCCTCAAATGAGAGCTTGGGTTACACAAAAAATCATTTCAATAGTTACAAGTGTAACTTGTGTATCACTGTACACTATCATTCTATGGGGCACATGGCTCACTAATGATGATCAACACTACCAAACATTGTCTATGTAAATTAGCACTATCCAAACATTGCCTATGAAAATCATCACTGTCCAAACATTGGTCAGCACCATCCAAACACTGTCCATGTAAATTAGCACTGTACAAACATTAGACAGCACCGTCCAGCATAATCTGGACGATGTGGATGAAATAAATACATCATGGAGGTGTCTATGCTAGAAAAACAGATGGACATTTTGTATAGAACACATAAATTCGAGGTGGGTCCCACTGTCCCAATCAAGAAAACTGTGTGGATATAAAATGAATACATCAAGGTGTCACAGCACCGTCCAAAAGGTCCAGCACCATGGACGGTGCAAATAAAACATTTACATCAAGGTGTGTCCCACCACCTACACATGGGACACATGCAAGGTTGGCCTCACATGGATGGACGGTGAGATATAACACATACATCATGGTCAGGGGTCCCATGGACCTGCTGACGTCAATACACAACTATATAGCTGGTGTGTGCATACACTAGCTAATCCCCTTCTACTACAGGTGGGTCTTACGTGGGGCCCAACTTAATATTCTATTAATATATTAATATTATATATATATATCTATATATATAGAGAGAGAGAAAGGTAGGTCACACCGTCTAGGAGGTTGGACGGTGTGGATCAATCACATACATCACGGTGGTCCCACGTCTAGTGGGCCACACATGCTAACAAGGTAGGGTGGATGGTTGAAATATAACACCTACCACATGCTCAGACCAGTAGAACTTGTTGACATCAATTGGGTGGGTTGCTTGCCCACCGTCCATCATAGAATAAATACATTAGGGCCCCACCACTCTGAAAAAAAATGAACGGACGGTCTGGATGTAACAGATACGTCATGGTGGGGTGGATCTCCACCGTCCAGATCACTAAACGGCGTGGATATAAAACATAAACATCATGTGGGGTCCAGTCCACGTCTAGGGACTAGACAGCCCTTGGATAAAACACATCTATCATGGTGGGTCCATGTGGTGGCCCACCATCGCTTGGACTAAGTTGATGTTTGTATTTTCTCTTTTGTCCAAGTTTGTCCAAGCAGACAGGCAAGTGGCCTACCACTAGATGTCAGTAAGGTGGGCCCCATAAGTGGGACAACATGGATAAGATCATGGTGGGTCACACATCAAAAGGGAGAGAGAGAGAGATAGAGAGAGAGAGAGAGAGAGAGAGAGATGAGAAGGGGAGGGATCCTGCCACTATGGGCCCTCCCTATACAATGCATACATCAAGATGGGTCCCACCACATGTGGGCCCTCAAATCATCAAAGATCGAGATGATGAACACCCACCTTTGATCTCCTCTTTCTTTTCCACCAACTCCTTCTAGAGCTACAGGGGATGCGATTCAATAGTCGAGATGATCTTTGGAGGGTAGGATTGGGTGGTAGGAAAGTGGGCCACACTAGCTTGGACGGTGGGTTGCTTGGGAGAATGAGAGAGATAGAGATGAGAGAGAGAGGGGTTGTAATAAAGAGAGAGAGATGGGTGAGTGATGGGTGGGGGATGGATGAAAGGTGATGGGTGTACTAGACATGTATGGGTGGAGAGAGAGTTGACTTTAGGGGTTACTTTTGGGGATGAGACATGTACTTGATTGATGGGATTGATGGGACATGCTCACTTGGGTTTCGTAACATGCAGCATTTTCCTCGAATTGAACGTGGGCCCACATCTCTTAGGTCGGGTATCGCCTCAGCGCATGAGATGCGGCATTGGAACCGCAGCGACGACGGGTTGTAAAGATACAAGTATCGGGTCGAGCTGACTCTTGAATACAGGATACGACTTATGGTCATGTACAACTACTATCTATGTATTACGGGTGGCCAAAATTTGACTGGGAGGACCGCGAAAGCCTAAGTAACGGTACGTGCTAGGGTATGGGTCTCACATTATATCATTAGGCTGCGACTCACACTGTAGTGTGGTCAGTTGAGATGGTGTGTGGCCTTTCCCCCTGAGTGAGGGAGAAATAGCTAGGCTAAGTTTGACCAGCTCATGAATGGGTCCGCTACCTTCGAGCCTTGCTGGTGTTTGGTTGCCCACAAGAAGGTAGTGAGGTCTCTCATGCTCGTCAGACTGTGCGGCTAGGAGAACGGTAGTTGGCTGACAGTGTATTTGACCTTGGAGGTTTCCCTAGAGTGAAACTGTATGGATATGTGGATTAGATATGAGGACTGGCATGATTGCATTTGCACTTTGCATACAGCATTGGTTATGTATGCCTCTTATGCATTACCTTTGGTACGATGCCTAATACTCATATGTTGTATAGCATAGCCTTGGTACGGCTTACTGCATTCATGCATGGTATAACATAGCCTTAGTATGACTGTTGGCATTGATAGTATTCATGGTTCGTGTTGCATTTCTGCATTCTTTGATATTGCTTTCCCGGCACTGGTATTACACACACTTACACTACCCTCTAAGCTTTCTATAAGCTTATGCATGATTGATGTGTGCAAGAGATTCTAGGCAGCACCCGTAGCTAAGGAGGAGCGTTGGAGCATGCCGAGGACCTTTTGAAGATTGCCCTTATCCTATTTATGTATTTCCCTTTGAGCCTTATATCTTATAAAAGTTTAAATTCTTAATGGATTTTGTAATGGTGTTCCTATAATTATTATCCGTGGTTACGTTGTTATAATCTTGGGTATGCTCTTCATGGATCAGATTATGTTATAGAAATCCTCCTTGTGCGATCTCAGGATCAAAACACGATGAATAGGTGCTAGGAGCTATGAATGGGGTAATAGGAGGTTGTCAGCGCCTGAATTGGCTATCGGGATTCTTGTGAGTTTTGGCCACCAAATCTAAGGCGTGACAACATGTGTATTCCCTTTCTTCTTGGCACTGCCTTGGGATAACTAGCTTAGTTGGATGTGTCCCATGATTGGGCATTTTCAATTAGCATATCAAAGTAATCTCAGGCATCTTCTAGATCCTTGCTCATAAATTCACTATTACACATTATCTTTATAAATTGGCGCATGTTTGAGCTTAGTCCATCATAGAAAAGCTAATGACCCACAAATATTGTAGTCATGGTGTGGGCAAATGAGAAGTAAGTCCTTGAACTATTCTCAATATTGGAAAAAAGTTTTATCTCCTCTTTAGGAGAAGTTCATAATGTCACGACTAAGAGTGTTGGTTTTATGAACTGAGAAGAACATTTTAAGGAACTCTCATGTCATCACACCCTTAAGGGGTGAATCCATTCTTTGACCTTCTCCTTGAGAGAATGGAAATAATTTCAGTCTAATCACATTAGGAGGAACATTTTTAAAGTGTATGGTTGCGACTATATCTTCGAACTCTTTTATGTGCAAATATGGACTTTTTGAATCAAGTCTATAAAATTTATGGAGTAATTGGATCACCCCTAATTTTAAATCCACGTTTCTTAAACTAGTTTGAAAAATCATGCAGGAAAGTATGCTTATTCTCGCTGGTTGTAAATAATCATGTAAGGTCCAAACTTGTGGAACTTAGTTTACCTCATTCTCGTCACACACCGTCCTAATTAATGGTGTGTTTTACACAAGATTCTCATTAAAGTATTGTTTAGTCTTAGTCATATTTTCAGATAATGTTTAATAAGTATTTAGGTGTTTTCTAACTCATCGATGGATTGGGAGCCCATCAACCAAACCCCCTTCACTAAGAAGTCTCAATGTTTGTCCCTTACCCACTTGGGCATGAACCATGCAAAATCTTAATTATAACCCAAAGTCCTATAACAACATAAAAATTTTATAGCAATTAAGGAAACAAGTAGAGGGAGTAAGGAAGTATATTACCAATAGGGAAGAACTAGTGTTGGAGCATAAAAATTAAGAAGAATAAGAAAATCGAAGATCGATAGTTGTTTGTTACACGACGCACAACACAAGTATTAGAGGATCCATTGTTCGGCACATAATGAAAGTCTACACGCGACGGACACATCCACGCAATGATACATTGTGCTTGCTCATTGTGCGGATAGAAGGGTTCACACGCGTGGGAGCCTATAAATACCCCACCATCTTCTTCATTTTTATCAATCGAAAGACTTTTGGAGAGCAGAAGAAAGAATATTTCTCAAGATTCATTAAGGTATACAGAATACCTATTGTGCGGTGCGCAACAGATATCTCGTGTAATGGGTTTCCCACACAATCGAGTGGTCCGTGCAATGAGTGACCTATGTTCTCCTCTTGTCTACGCAACAAGTTCATTATGCAGACAGTAAGTTTCTGATGATAAAACTTCATCTTGAAGACAACAGAGAAAGCTTAATTATGCCATGGGACTAAAAGTTATTCATGCCTACAAGATCGATTAAGATAATATCATTTCTACACATTGACTTATGCAATCAGAAGATCACATTGTGATCCGAAATGCTAATAAAATTGATATATGAATTCATTCGATTCTTGTATTTTTGTTATGTATACTTTATCTCAGAATCAAGCGTTAAAAATGATATAAATTAATTTAGAATAATAAAATATATGATGATTATTCTTTTCATTCTTTCTTTGTTATTATTGAATAAGATATTTCCCAAATTAGACACCTTTAGCTTCTTGTTGAAACAAAATGGCAACTCTACTGGGGACTCTTCCTTGTCTTATTCGATACTATTTTAAAAATTATTTAGAGAATTTCATCATTGTTTGGCATCACACAGATGCCAAAAATGGTGACTCTCAATGGGAACATCCTCTCCTTCATCTCTAAGATAAAATATTCCTTAATATAAGTTCTAATTGATATTATTTTGCATTGTCAAGCCAGAAATACAATAAAACACATATTACAACTATAATCAATGGTGACCACTACAAGTAAAATGATTCTCTATTTCACTCTAAATGGATTTGCAGTGGAATATGTCCGTAATCAATCTCTAGGCTTAAAGAATCAACTGATCCAAGAAAGGCCAATTCTTATTAAGAATGATGCTTCCCGAGCTGTTGCTAGAGTGATATCTGTATCACCACTCGTACAAGATAAAGGAAACAAATGGATTGTTGTCTCTCGAAGGAAGATGAAGGCCCAGGCAGCTGCCAAATTAACTCCATCAAAAATAATCAGATACCCAATAACAAGAAATGTAACTAGAAAGAACCCTACGCACTCTCCTCCAACGTTTAATCCTGGAAAATCCTCTTACTCTTTGACATCATAGGATTTCCTGACTTTGCCCATCGCAAATGTTTAATGGATGAGAAAAGAAAATAGTAAATCATCCATAAATAATTCATTAGCTTTGACATCTCCACAAACAGAACTTCAAAGAGCCATATCACAATCAACTAAATCATATGGAAGCATAAAAGGACTCAATGAGACTCCTCTATTATCAAGCCCCACCACCATGATACACTCTTATCCTACTCCGAAAACAGCTTCGTCAGGGAGTGGAGAAGCCATCGTATACATGGTAGGAACAAGTGAAGGTCAACCACTGACTGTTGATGAACGTATGGCCGAGATGGCATGAACTCGAAGGACTCTGATGGAAGGATGTTGAAGCCTTCGAGATGCCTTAGCCACCATTGCTCATATCGTGGCTCAAGTTGTAGCTCCACCGATGATGGCTGCTACAAACAGACATGAATAATGGTCGGAAGGATCATAACTTCTAAGAACAGGATCACATGGATCGGCCCCTGCTACGAGAGCGATTACCCAAGAAGAAATGTGACAAGTGGTTACAAAGATAATTAGAGAATGAGAGCATACAAGGAGATTCCGTTACAGAACGTCGTATCCGAGAGAAGTTGAGGACATATAGTTGAGGGTCAAATATTGAATATTATCCCCCATTTATATCTTGGTTGTATGAAAATGATAATGCTTAATGTTATATTTTATACATGTTTGTGTTGTAAGGTGAATCTGAGAGCTTGGATTGAAAAGAATGCTAAGAGCATGAATTTAAATGCTCAAGAATCACTAAGGAAAAGGAGGGATCTTAGGAGACCAAGAACAGAGAATTCTCATGCTAAATATCCTATGAAACCAAGAACAAAGGGTGAAGAAAATATTAGCAAAAGCACAAGTTAAATAGCAGAAAAACAGGATAATTTGGTGCTACCTAAGACAACTTCAGTAGCTACCTAAAGTGCACAAAACAGTCCAACAAGAAAACAACTTAATTCGTTGCTACCTAAGCTTAATTTGGTAGCATCGAAGTTAGTTTCAGTGCTACCTGAGCCAATTTTGGTAGCTACCTAAGCATTTACACATACAATTTCAGATGCGATAAATTTTAGATAAGACTTTGGTGCTACTGAAATCACATAGAGTTGTAACGCAAGGTCGACGTGAATTGCGTAATTTGAGGCGGTTTATGGAAATTCCAAGTCGGTGCGTAAGAGGGGGATGAACAACTATAAATAGGAGTCCCTAGGATGTTCATAGGATCTTCTAGGGTTCAATGAGTGAAGCAAAAGGGTGGAGTCACCATTCAAGAGCTTTCCTCTTCCTTAGTTGGCTTTTATGCTTTATTTGAGAGACTTTTTGTTCAATCATGTCTATGGTTGGCTAAACCTCTTAGTTAGGGCTAAGAGGTGATGCTTGTAGCATGATTGGGATATTTTCTTTGCTTTGATTCATATTTTTATCAAACTTCATTGAATTCTAGTTCTTTATTAAAGAATACTTTTAGTTTTTAATGGTTTGTTATGACAAATTACAATAGATTTACAATTGCTTTGAATATCTTCTTTTCCCAATTTTAGATTGTGAATTTAGTAAGTCCCGTTGTTCACCATCATCCCTTGGGCATGGTAGGGTGATGTAATCCTTCCTAATCTTCACAATTCTCCTATAATTGGTAGTGGAGTTGGTATATCCTGTTGTTTGCCATTGTTTCATGGGCATGGTTGGATGATGGAATCACTTCCAATCCTCACAATTCTCATCCATTGAGACTAGGTTCATGAGAAGTTAAGAGATTCGGTGATCTCTCTTTTCCAATTGAATAGGATAGGACTTCAATTCCAATTGGATTTCTTAAATCAAGTAAGGTAGCATCCTGAGAAGCTACAAGTGGATCTTTGGCACCCTAGTTCCTTTTAATTGATACTTTACTCATTACTCAAAATTAATCCTTTAAATTTAGATTTCTTTTTAGTTCTTCGTATAGTTCTAGATCTAGTTAAATTTAAAAGACACACAAGTTCAGTCCCTGTGGATTTGACCTCGGTCTCACCGAGATTATTACTATATCACAACCTACACTTGGGGTTGTGAATAAGTTTTTAGTGCCATTGCCAGGGACTAACGGTTGCGTTGTTTTGAGATTAAATAGTTTTGAAATTAGGTTAAGAATAAAGTTTATTTATCTTTCTAATTCTAGGTTAGGAACTTTCATAATTTATTTTTGGGTTAAGATGAGACATACCTGGTGGTTATTTCTTCCCACCTCAAGTAAGAACAAGAGAGTATGCTTATCTCTATTCTCATTGAGCACAAAGGAGTCATTGGATAGTCGATTGTTGACCTCAAGGGAATTGACCCTTTGGTTTGTACTCACTGCATTTATGTAGAGGATAATGCGAAGACCTCCCGGCAACCACAACGTACATTAAATCCAAACATGAAGAAAATCGTTAAGGTCGAGGTATTTAAACTATTGGATGTGAGTATTATATACCCTATATCCGATAGCTAATGGGTGAGTCCAACTCAGGTGGTCCCTAAGAAGTCTGGAATCACCATTGTAGCCAATACCGATAACGAACTCATGCCCACTAGGGTTACTACTGGTTGGAGAATGTGCATTGACTACAGGAAATTGAATACAATCATAAGGAAGGACCACTTTCCTTTGGCCTTCGTCAATTGAATTCTGAAAAGGCTAGCTAGTCATTCTTATTACTGTTTCCTTGACGGATATTCAGGCTGCAATCAGATCAAGATAGCCCTTGAAGATTAGGAAAAGACGATATTCACATGCCCTTACAGCACCTTTGCTTACTGAAGGATGCCATTCGGGCTATGTAATGCTCCCGTCACTTTTCATCAATGTATGTTGAGTATTTTTTCTAATATGGTGGGGCAATACTTAGAGGTCTTCATGGACAATTTCTCGATCTTTGGTCCATCCTTTAACGAATGTCTAGAAAATCTGAAAAATGTGTTGAAGCGATATGAGGAGAAGATCTTGGTACTAAATTGGGAAAAGTGCCACTTCATGGTTCATAAGGGAATTATCCTTAGACATATCATTTCGTCCAAAGGAATTAAGGTAGATAAGGCTAAGAATGATCTTTTCTCTAACTTACCTCTGCCCAAGAACATATGAGACATGTGATCCTTCTTAAGACACATCCGACTTTACAGACGAATCATAAAGGACTTTAGTCACCTCTCTCATCCTTTATGCAATCTACTTCAAAAAGATGTACCCTACGAGTGGACTGAGCAATGCCAGGAAACTTTCAGTAAGCTAAAGGGCATGTTAACCACCGCACCTATTATACAGCCACCCAATTAGAGCATTCCTTTTTAAATTATGTGTGATGCACCTGACTATGCTCTTGGGGCGGTGTTAGGCCAAAGAAAAAAAAAAGAAGCCATATGTTATACACTACGCAAGTAAAACCTTAAATCCTGCCCAAGTGAATTATTTCATTATGGAGAAGGAACTCCTAGCCGTAGTATTCGCTTTAAACAAATTCAGGTCCTACTTGATCGGATCTAAAATCATCATCTACACTGATCATGCAATGCTTAAGTATCTTCCTTCTAAGAATGATGTTAAGCCCTGCTTGATAAGATGGATCCTTGTAACATCCCAAAAATCAGGGGTCGGGTAGAAACCCAACTCCCGAGTTCCAGAACGTCACTTATGCAACATAGATAATGATAAATGCATGTTGTCTGTAGAATGGCATTAAACAAGATTGAGACTAAGCCAAAACAACATATCATACTCCAAAGATAGTTAAATCAGTAAGCGGAAGACTATGATAAATACATTAAATATACAATTAATTGTAAGTCTCCAGAGTGTGAACATGTTACCAGGTTAATTAAATACATGTATACTCCAAAAATGGAAAGAAAAGAATATACATGAGTGCTCCAAAAATATAAAATGACAAGTATCAAGGCTTCTAATCAACCTCCCTATAATCCCGTCGATCAGAACACAGAGGAAAAGTCCTCCTCATCATCATACAAGTCCGGCTCTGCTTCACAAGTAGCGCCATCATCTGCAACTACAACCGGGTCTGGTGGGTGTCCAGAAACACTGTCCTGTAACATGGGAGTGAGTGATCAACTCAGTGGAATAATAGAGCAAAGATTAGTATGTTATCAAATCAATCACGCGTTAATAGTAAGGCAAACAATCAAACATTCCTAGATACTTTTGTTAATGCATGCATGAAATGACATGATGGATGCCCAAACCGACATACTCCCTCATACGACACCATCTTACGCCCACGACATGCTTTCTTCCCGCAGTGCTCCACATCTTCCAGGCACATGCAATGCGATATGGATAATGATTACCAAGTTGTTATTAGTCCTTTACATACAGTAGGATTGGGAAACTAGGGTACCTTCCTTATATCAATCCCAACATAGATCCTGTCTAGGGTCGTCACTCCTAGTAATCTCATATGATGTTATATTTATAGGTCACTGCAAGGGCTGTCAGGGCTATTGTACACACTCGTTGCTCCTCTCCCCCATCACCTTATCAATACAGGCCTATTTATATCCTTAAGACTGCATCAGGACTCTTTGCCCCCATGTGGTGTCAGGATAAACTCAAGGTCACTACAAAAGGCTCATCACCAATCAGTGTAGGACGACAACAAGAATATAGTGTCCCATACCATCATAATCTGCTCAGAGTAGGGTGCTCACTGGTCACTACGGGGAGGTTTGTGGCCCCAGTGTAGGCCGACAGCTCGACCACGGTGTCCCATACCACCATGCCCGGCTCATGAGTCTTTATGGATCAAGGTACCATGGTTAACAGGATTTTCAATGGTAAGTTCAGTACCCTAGGTTCAAGCAGTTATGACAAATACAAGGTGAACATACAATGGTCAGTCGGGTTACTTGGTGAGTCCGACTAGCACGATCGCACGTTGAATCGACCGACATGAAGTGCACAAGCACTTCGTGTGGCCTGACCACTGCCGACAACTCTAGTACGACTCGGGTTCGTCATACACATCCTTCGTGACGAATAGAATCCAATTATGAATTCTAAACTGTTACCGACTGCCTGGACTAGAGTATTGCCCCAAGCATATGTAATGTGAAACAGTAATCAGATGAGAGAGGCAGAATTGAAATACAAGAAATTCCAGCATGTTATCAGCATGTTGTAACGTACATCATAAGCAGTTAACCAAACACGAGTATTTCACACATAAGGTAACCAATTCAAATACAACAAGTATGGAGGAAATCATATGCATCATTAAATTGGTTGAGAATCCATTCTCAATGCTAATCTACAACACCACTTACTCAATACTTACTAATACAGACATTTATACAAACACTTAGTCCACACAATTCCAACGTACTTGACGTATGTTGATTTTAACATATAATATGACAGATCCTTATATCAAGGAGTTGTTTAGTACACACAATCATGTTCTTACATTCAAAACATATGGCGGCATAAATCATATTGATTTAGGCATTTCAACAAACATTTAGTCTACACACATTAGTCTACATAGCATATGTCGGCCAATATGTGCATTAGGGCGAATCTCTTCGCCAAACAGATCATACATCCATAACTAGTATAAATACATGGCAAAGACCCATGGCAATCATGTCGGCAAAATACGTACGTATACAGTATTTCCTATAAATACCTAAAATACCCTAAATCTCATATTTCCCGTACGCAGTCGAAATGAAAAACAGACAGCATGTTCTACATGTCAAAAAGCATTCTCTTCGATAATCTACTATTAAACGACATTGAAAGCTTTGAAATCAGTCAATCAAAGCGTCTAAAATCCTCACCTTTTGTCGTAGACGTGTATCGATTTGAATAGAACGCAAATGCTTCGTCAACGGCGTTATGGCGACCTATGGCATGAAACAGGTTACAATACCAATACTACAACTATTCTAAACTTCAAATCAGGTTAGGTTTAGGATTTCTTCCCTAAGAATGGAGCTGAAAACATCGGAATGGTGGCGCAGAAGCAGCGACTATGGAACATGGAGCAGCAGGGAAGAATCCCAGGAGAGAGCTCCAAATTTCCCTCCCTATCTCTCTCTTTTCTTTCTTCTCTCTCCAAATTCGTATGGAATGAAAGAGTAAGGGTTTAAGCCCTTTTTATAAGTCCAAAAGCGACGAAAATAGAATTGGGGCCAAAGTATACTCATTTTATGTCAAAATACGGACTGTTCCGTCTCAACGGAGCATTTCTAGAGGTCCCCTGGCCGAATGCGGCTGGACTTAAGCTCATGAGTACTGGATCCTACTCACATCAAGTTTTCAGTCCGGTAGTGTTCCCAGATCGCACGTGGCAGACCAGTTTCAGTTCAACGGCTACCGGTACTCGATCAGGGCCACAAGTGCGTTGACATATAAGGGCCACCTATCCTGATCTAAGGGTAAAATTTGATCGAATTCTGACGGTCAGAATGCTTAGAAATGTCGCGCAAGAGACACGTGTCAGATTTCATAATTTATATCAATTTCTAACATTTCTCACACTCTTCACCCTGGACTCAAGGAAATCGTCATGGGACATCATCTGGACTTAATTTTTGAGATAATTGTCAAGTCCAACTAGGCGGTCTGGATTGTCTAAGTTCAGGGTAATCAAACTTCCGGCGTGCGGTCCAGAGCCGATACAAAGTTTCAAGGTGCTCCCGAGAGCAATCAGGAATAGAGTTTGATCCTAGATTTTACGGTATTGTAGCGTTAACTATCCTATAAATTTTGACTCTAGCAGATCGTATTGAAAGTGATTGGTGAGAATTTCACAGGTCATCTAGTGCAGCGCAAGTTGATTCTCGTTGAATTTCTAAAGGAAGTAGCCTTTATTGATTTTTATTTGAGATGAGATTTGAAGGGTGGAGCGAGGGTGTTTGGAAACGGAAGAAGGAAGAGTTTGGAGGGGTATTTTTTACCAAAAGTCAGACATTTTGGTGAGAAAGGAGAGCTTGGAGGGTCACTTTATGAAGGAAGTACCTGGCCCACACCTAGGGGAGGTACCCTACCCCCCAAACTGCGTCGGCCCGAAGCCCAGACCCAGCCTGACCCGTTGACCGGCGAGGTCCTCGCCGGTGAAATCGTAATCTAGCGATGTCGGCCATATGGGATGGTTTCCCCCTTCCCTGGAGGTCCCAAATATATGTAGGGCCCACCTTGGATCATTATGGATTAGTGTGGGTGGGCCCACGACTCCGTTTGAGGCGTTTCGGGGCCAGTTTGCTAATCGGAATGAATTTCTATGGCATATAGCATATGATTTTGGGGTAGGAGACACTAATCTATCCAACTAACCTATCTATTTTGTTAGATTCCTAGAGATTAAGGGTTGAGACCCATTTTACCCATTTATTTACTATTTACGGTAATTTTTAGCTTTGGTATTGTTCTTCATCGTTAATACCCTAGGATTGGTGTTCTTTACTATTTAAACTTGAGGAGTCATGTTTAATATGAAAGTACTTGGAGAAATTTGAAGAATGAGGTGGTGAAAGGTGAGTTTTGAAGGAAATGGGTTAAAAAGTGATTTCTTTGGCTTTGAGATTGAGCTTTGAGAGTATTATGGTTGACCCATTTCCTAAGGACGTCTAACTCCAGGTTAGCAAAATTCAGGGTGTTACAATCCTTTTACTCTAGGAATTTGATTTGAAAATAAAAGATAAAAAGGGAGTAGAGAACATAGTGGTTAACCATCTTTCCTGCCTTGATCTCTCTGATTCCCTTGAGATGACACATATAAATGACATGGTCCCTGACAAATAATTGTTTAAAGTCTCCCACTCACCTTAGTTTGATGATATTGCTAATTATATGACTACAGGTTTCAAATTAACACATTGGACTTCACAAGATAAGAAAAAAATATTCACCGAGGTACACAAATTCTTCTGGGATGATCTGTAGTTGTTTAAACATTTCCCAGACCAAATCTCCTTTTATCATTCTTAGGCCTGTGGTGGACACTTTTTTACTAAAAAGACCATGACCAAGACTCTGCAGTGCAGCTTTTACTGGCCCACTATGTTCAAGGACACTCATGAGTTTCAGAAAGCTTGTGAGTGTTGTCAAAAATTAGGAGCTTTGTCCCATAGAAATATGATGCATTTAAATCCCATTCTGATCATAGAGGCATTTAATTATTGGGGCATCAATTTCATGGGATCACTTCTCCAATCCTTTGGAAATTTGTACGTTTTGCTAGTAGTAGACTATGTCACTAATGGGTCAAGGAAATCCCATGCCGAAATAATGACCATCAAACGGTCATTAAAATCTTAAAATAAAACATCATTTTCCGGTTCAGAATGCCTCGAGCTATCATTAGTGATGGAGGTTCACATTTTTGTAATAGGCCATTTGTGAACTTAAGGAAGAAATATGGTATCTTTAACAAGGTGAGCACTCCATACCACCCACAAACGAGTGGGAAAACTGAGATTTTCAATAGGAAAATTAAACATATTTTGGAAAAGACAGTTAACCCGGACCATAAGGATTGGTCAATCTAATTGACCAATGCTTTATGGGCTTATTGTACTACATTCAAGACCCCTATTGGAATGTCTCCCTTAGAATTGTCTATGGGAAGGCTTGCCACTTACCTGTGGAGTTGGAATATAGAGCCTACTGGGCTATTAAAAATCTAAACTTTAATTAGGACAACGTTGGCTCACTGCACAAACTTCAGTTGAATGAACTTGAAGAAATCTGGAACAATGCATATGAGAACTCGAGAATTTACAAGGACAGAATGAAGGTGTTTCATAACCAGTACATTCTTCAAAAATCATTCACAACAAGTCAAAAAGTCCTTTTGTACAATTCTCTATTACATCTTTTTCCTGGTAAACTCCAATCTCGTTGGATCGGCCCTTTCACTGTTATTAATATCTATCCTCACGGGGTCGTCGAGATTCAGAATCCAAACAATAGTAATGCCTTTAAAGTGAATGGACATCCTTTAAAGTCATTTGTTGAGAAATTTGATTCAAAGGACATGTCTAAAACTCTAATTGATCTGGTTTACCAAGATTGACCTCATAATCTGATGGAGGTAAAGTATATTGCTTTCTGCTGTGTAGGATAGTTTGTCATGCCTCAAACCCGGGAGCTGAGCTCACAAAATTCTCGATCATCGAATCCGATGCCGACAGCCTCCGTAGTACCCCATTTTCATCTCCCAATGCCCATACGCCAAATTCTATTTCTGGGATCCTATAAGTGGGATTTTCAGTAATTTTTTTGTAAAGAAGCATAACTACAAGTATACCCAAATCACATGAACAACATCATCATCACATATCCACTAATATAAATATTAGAATACAGTGCTAAAAGGAAAATACATAAATAACAAAATCTCCAAAACGATCTTCCGCAAGCTCCTGCCTCAAAGCTGCTACGATCTAACGTCACTTGCATGCAATGGTCATGCATAAGCTTACTAAGAAGCTCAGAGGGTGGTGCGTGTGTGCGCAATACATGTGCTAAGCACACAAATATCAAAGTAGATGGAAATACTGGAAAGTCCATGAATACTGTCAACCATAACAAGGCTATATGATGTAAGACATAGTATGATAAATGTCATATGTTAAGGATGCAATGCAATGTGCAAATCCTGAAAAGTTCACGAATACCATCAGCCTTATCTAGGTCATGTAATGCAGAAACATAGTAAACCAAATGTCATATATAGAGGATGCAATGCAATATGCAATGCAAAAGAAATGACAAAACCAAAGTGTGCAGTTGGGATGATAGTACGTGGTATCGCAAGCTGTGGGGTTCATCACAAGGGACTTCTATCCAAACCAGACTCATACCTAAATTTGGATAGCTAGACTTAATGTGGTAAACTCTTGATCTCAAGTTAGTCGCGCACTAACCAAAATCTTAGCCATTGCAAAGGTACACATAATGATTTGGTTGTGCACCACCAGCTCAAGTGGGTAATGAATGAATGAATGAGTTAAGTGCTGAGTATGCAACTCCTACTCAGTAAGTCCATGTATGACCGCCACAGTGCTTCCAATGTTGGACAAGGTTCCACCTCACTATATACATAGTAGCCTGCCAGCACAGTAGCCTGTCAACCACTAGTAGCTCGCCCAAGCCATTAGGTCCCACCGACATCAGCGTCCACCCAAGTGTGCCTGCCCATGTGTGTAACAGTGACCAGGCGTCATAATATCAGTATCTTACATCTCTAGGATATCAATAGGTCTAGTGCACTCAACACCAGCTTTTCGCCCCATCTAAGCGCATAATTGGATAAGTGAAAGAGACCTCACTATCTGTCTGCCAATATTGAGCTCGGATCATCGATGGCGGACACATTTCGCAAGATGGGTCAGACTCAGCCTAGTCATTGCACCCTCACTCGGGCGGGTAAGGCCACACCCCCTTCCAACTGACCATGACACAGTGAAAGACACAACCTACTAGTATGTGGTCCTCATGCACTCATGTATTCACTCAGTCTCGACGTTAGAGCATCCTCTGGTATAATAAGGGTTTGGGGACTTTCACCCTGGACATCTATGGTGCCCCTGTGCTAGAACAAGTAATTTTAGTTTCTAATCTTACCATCCACGCTATACCTGCGGAGGCTATGGCCCTAATGTCATTAGGGCGTATAGTAATCATCTCACACAAATGCGAGATACATGATTCACAGTATCCAGTCATGCAACAATCTTGCACATACTGCGCGCTGATGTGGAGTGACTCAGTCTCTCAAGGAGTCCCATAAATAATCCACCCAATGGCATATGCTATAATCAATCACTTATCATATCAAGCATACATAAGATGCACATGGGAATGAATCATGATGTTACGCTTGCATAAAATTAGTGCGTCCTACTAGACTAAGTACACTAGAATAATTATTAGAAATAGCAGGCAATGATCAGCCTTAACCGATATGTCACTTACAAGAATAGGGGCTAAACAATATGCCCCACTAGACATATAGAAGTCTATATGGAATGGTCCATGTTAGACTATCATAACCTACTCACGGTACTAGAATAACATATATCCTAAGGCAGGGTCCACTAAAAGGATGGTGGATCTAACCCATGTATCAAGGTAGTCTCCACACAGTGGATATGCCAAATCTGATACCACATTTCTTCCATCTACGACAAGAGGTGATGTACTCTCCTCCAGATAGTAGATGGCCTAGATAACACACTAATGTCAAGGGTGGACCTCACACTCGACTTAATAAGGAGATGGACAGTGTGGATGATATGTACATGTTACGAGGTCCTAACAAATGGGGTACAAAGGCAGGATACATTTCTCATGGTGAGTCAAGTGGGTATACAATTAGGTGAGTTCACATGGTGAGCTAAAGGGGTGAACAATTGGGCTTCCTAATCTCTTATCATGAATAAACTAGGCTTCCTTATGGGGCTTGATACATACACAAAGTGGGCTTGGTGGAGTTCATACATTTAGGATGATGTGTCCTTTTAAGCAGATCGGGTAGCTTGCTTAACACCTAAGTGGGCCTTAGATATGGTCACTAAACTTGGGTAGAACATGTATCTAGGTGGGACACATTGCTATGAAAGGCCTAATACAAATCATAAGGAGGGCTCCAAAACTTGGGGTAGTTCTACAGGGTATGGAGGAAAGCATCATTATCAATGGGGCCTAATGTTTTGGGGTAGCCCGATAGTATATATGATACGTAAGTATTATGAAGTTATACTAGGCATATTCTGCGGTGATGATGTACTCTCCTTATAAGGATGGGCCTAGATGTCATATTTGTATCAAGAATGGGCTTAAGAACAAGGAGTGGGCTTCCTAACCCACTCCATCACGTAGTAAACTAGACTTCCTAAGGGGCCCAAACAGCATAAGATGGGCTTAATGACTAAGACAAATCTATAAGACACGATGTTAAGGTGGGTAGCCCAAAGCCCATAAAATGGGCCAACAGTGTACACAAATGGCAGGCTGCACAAGGTTGTCCCTCAACCCTAACATGGATGGACTGTATGCATATAACACATCCATCAAGGTGGTCTTCAAGGTTTGGACAATCCTACAAGGCATGGTGGGAGTACCATCAATACTAGGGGCCCAACAATTTGGGTTAGCCTAATAAGGGAAGGTGGGGAGTTAGCTTACAATGGGCCCTAGGGAGATTTGCAACTTTAGGCCTTTAACCACTCTTGCTCCTAAGGTATGGCCCATTTAGGACTTGGGTTTGACTAACAATGGGGCCCGCGGCCCTTATACTATCTAGAGGATGGATGGATAGTGCGTGTACAACACACACATCATGGTGGGCCTCACTAGGCAGCCCAAAGCTAGGAAGAATGGGTGGATAGTGTATGTAACACATACATCATGGTGGGCCTTACAAGGCGGCCACATACTCCAAATCATTGATGGGCAGTGTGTATAACATATCCATCAAGTGGGCCTCACATACAATCACGGTGGGCCCCACATGTAGCTACATTGGGCCTCATACATTAAGTGGGCCCTGCATATAGTAAGTGGGTCCCACTGTCTCAACCTACTGGATGGTGTGGACACCACACATATCATGGTGGATTCCACCATCCATAGACGGATGATGAGAATAAGATACTACATCAGGGTGGGCCCAGATACACGTGGGCCACAGCCCCACAATCTAGATGGTCTGGATGGAACACATGCGCCAGGGGCTCACCGTCTAGACGATGTGGATGGAGTACATACATCACGTGGGGTCCACAGGTGCTAGACAGTGTTGATAAAATACATCACAGTGGACCCATGACCATCAACTGGACGACGTGGATCAAAACATACACCAAGGTGCGTCCTGCACCGTCCCACTCTGGACGGTGTGGACAGCACATATATCACGTTGGGTCCCACTGTCCAGGGTCTGGACGATGTTGATAAAACACTTACGTCATGGCAAGCCCCACCACCTCATGTGAAGCACATGCGGGGTGGGTCCCACATCCCATCTAGATGGCTAGGATAGAACACATACATTTGGTGGGTCCCACCATCCCACGTAGGGATGGTGTGAAGACCACACCTACAGGGTGGTTCCCACCATCCTCAGATGGACGGTGAAGATATAACATATACATCAGGTGGGTCCCACATACACGTGGCCCATTAATCAGCGAACCAAGCTAATATTTGTATTTCCTTCCATGTAGGCCTATCCAAAAGTGGCAGGCAGTGGACCACTGATGTTTCGTCTAGCAAGGTGGGCCTGGTTCGCTACACAGATGGCATGGATGGCGTGCATGCCATGGTGCAGTCCACAGATCAAGTTGATACTTGCATTTTCTCTTTATCCAGGCCCACCCGAAAATGGGCAGTAAGGAGGTCCTCAGTTGCACAGTCGACGTCCCACTGTTGGATAACGTGTGGGCCCACTTGATGGACAGCATGGATCAATCTACATCATCATCAAGTGGGCCATCATACAAGGGAAATAGAGAGAGAGAGAGACGTGTGATGGAGGGCTCCGCCACTATGAGCCCTCCTCGGATTATAATACATACATCAAGATGCATCCCAATTCTTATGGGCCCACTAATATAAATCAATGGTGGAAATCCCTTTCCTCCAACAATTGTAAGGTTTAGAAGACCTTCTTACAATAGGAAAATAAAGATCATGATGGGATCCATGGAGAATGGCCCCATCATGGGATGAACATATGAATCATGGTGGGCCATCAGCCACACCTAGGGTCCAAATCGAGATCCATACCATCAATCGGTAGGCCTCACTTGGCTCATCATCAAAATCACAAATATAGTCCTATAAACACCCACCAATTTCTCTTCTTCTTGGCTCTTTGGCTTCCTTAGCTCCTAGGCTTCCTCTTTAAGGGTGGGAGATGAAGATTAAAGGGTTGGATTAAGTGTTTTGGGATAGGAAGTGGGCCACACACTTGGCTTCTTCTCTCCTTGGAATGCTTAGACGTTTCCTCTCTTAGGTTGCTTGGAAATGGTGGAGGAAATGAGAGAGAAAAGGGATGTGATGGGATGAAAGGGGATGAGTTGTTGTAAGAAAGGGATGGGTGTGTGTAAGAGAGAGTTGACTTTGGGGATGGCTTGTGTAAGAGAGATGGGATGAAGTGATGGGTTGTGTACTTGACTAGTGATGTGAAAGATTGGGTAGAGATTCTCTCGAAATTCATAACGCGCAGTGTTTCCTCAAGATATACATAGGCCCACAGCTCCCAGCCTAGGTATCGCATTGGTGTGTGAGATGCAGCGTTTAAATCGTGATGATGGTGCGGTCACTAAGGTACAAGTCTCGAGTTGAGTCAACTCAAATCTACGGGATGCGACTTAGGGTTGCGCGCAAATGCTGTCTACAGGTCGCGGGTTGCTAGAATTCAACGGGGAATCGCGGGAGTCTAAGGAACGGTACGGAATAGGATATGGGCCTTACATAGTTTGCTTATCACTGTTTAGGATAGTTTAGTTTCTAGAGTTTAGGATAGTTTGCTTATCATCTGTTTAAGTTTTTTTTATGCAAACCCATCTTCACACTGAGATCATTGAAGAAGCTCCAAAATTCCTTCTTCAGGTATTATCTTTCCATCACTTTCCTTTTCTTTTCATTGCCTCTTTCGCATTACATGCTTATTTCTTTTACATCAAGGATAATGTAGATTTTAGATTGGGGATGGGAGATTAAGTAAAGTAATCAGTGTTTTCTTAGTTTTGAGCAAAAATTTTAAAATTTTTTAATGTTTTAAGTTGAAATCTATTTGGGAAGCGATGAATTGTGTATTTAAGAATACTTTGAGTATGATGACAAGGTTGAGATTGAATTTTTAATTGTTGTAGTTTGATCATATAAATAATATATCAATTATGGTTTTTGTGCTCAATTGATTAAGAGGAAGTTTGAATGTCATGTTAATCTAAATCATGAGATATGTTCAATTTATTTTCTATAAATAATGCTAGAATTTCTGACTATTAGTATGTAAATCATTGATATATGGTGAGAATCAAATATGGAGAATTGTATCCACCTTAAAAGAAAAAAAAAAGAACCAATTAAAAAATAGGAGATCTACAAAAAGGTCATGTGTAGTGAAAAGACTAAAAAGACTGATTAAATATAATTGACCGTTGATATAAAATCAAAAACTGAAAAAGAAGGAGAAGGGGATGAGTTCAAAATCAATACTTGAGTTCAAATCAATCTTGAAGTGATGAAAAGATAGTATGTTTATGGGAAGTAAGTTGATTTTCACCAAGCACATTGAAGAACATGATATCTAGACTTATACTTTGATTCGATTAATAAAGAATCTATTTGATAGATTGCTTATATGATTCAGCTCTAGGTTTTCAAAATCTCATTTCTCACCTTAAATCTACTCATTCATACTCGAGTCCACGAAAGATTGTTGTAACACCCTGGTTCTCAGAACCCGAGGATAGTCCTCGTCATAGAAAACCCGAGTATTACATTATGAAGTGGACTAACAGGCATCTAAATAGCGGCACATTTCATACAACTCAAAGTCTAAGATTTGCAACTCGAAGTAAATTGAAAGAAATATAGAATCCCTCAGTAGGGGAATTATTATTACAACTCAACAAAACTTAAAGTCTACGATTTGCAAACAAGTAAATCCCAAAATATCAGTTGAGCTCCAACGGCTCAACAACATGTACATAGAACTCTTCCTCACCACAATCCACCTCAGCTATCCCTGGAATCTTGATTTAGGGGTCTCCACCTATCATCAAACCTATGTCTATTTGGTGCAATCGCACGAATGGGTGAGTGAAAACTCAGTGGAAATTTTTTGCAAGGATTAATGCATACCATGTCATTCTAAGGAAATTTAAATCAAACATATGCAATCATAATGAGGATAATATGAATTCAAATGTAAATGTATGAAAGTATGCATGTATGTTCAAGTCACAGATATGGGGATACACCTCCAGCTGTCAAAAGAAAGGGTCGCCCGCGGTAGTAGACTACCTAGAAAAGGCCACTCAAATGAGTGCACCCAAGGATATCTCCTGGAAAAGTACACGGCGTATGCTCAAGGAGAGTCTAATCCGGGAAAAACCTCATGCAAAGAAAGAGAGCCCAAAATAGCACAAATGCACTTGCTCTATGAGTTTAACTGTAAGTGTTGGAACTTTCAGTAAATCGAACAAAGTTTGGCTTACATTGAGCACTCAGAAAAACTCATATGTCATGCGTGGATGTCATGCACCATGATACACATGTACACCTTATAGGAGTAAAAAGAATGCTTTTATAAATGTGGTCAAAACTTACGATCTTTTAATAGGATATCAAACATTCAAGTATGATCACAACATAAATACATTTACTTTCTCTAGGTCCAAATGAAGGCACATAAATATGACATATTAGAAGTGATTAAGTTGTAAAGGGATTCATTATACATTCATCATGAAAGATTGCATCCCACACATAATTTTGATTTGTAATCTAGAATGAGATGAAATATCAAAATTCTTGTCATTATTAGTAGGGCTATGATCCACATTAAACAATTACTAAAATAAAATAGAGAATGCAAGGCTAGATCCTAATCACATAAATGTAGGACTTGAGTAATAGAAAATGAAGTTTTACCTTAAGTCCATCACTACAAATATAGGAATAAAAGAAATAGATCACTATTCCCATTATTCTAAGATTTCGTGCACGTTACATTCAAACTAAAATGGGCCTAACATATATAAGAAGTAATGGGGCAATTGTACTATTTATAAGATAGGTGGAAATGAGATTTCTTACCTCATATTTTAACTAGTAGGAGTTTACATATGATCAAGCAATTTCAAATGTGGCATAAGAAGTATAATACCAAGTTCTATGAATGAATTAGAGCAATAAGACTTAATCATTCACTTGGGATTATCAATATCAATTAGAGGTTAAAATGAGTGAAATCAAAGTTGCACTATTCTAGATTTTTCTACTCTTTAGGATCAAAACTACTTTGGAATTCAACGACATGAAAAAAGCAGTGTGGGATATTTCTCACCTTGGGAGTATTTTCTCTGATTTGCAATGCTCGTAAGTGGTGAGTGATGATCCTAAAATCTAAACAAGTGTAAGTTCTAATTCCTAATCTTTAACTCACATTTTAACTTAATAGTTGCATATAATCTAACCTCTACTTACTGATTTGGACTAGTCGAAGGATGCAAGGTCTTCTAAGGCAATCAGTTGCTGGTTGAACCTAGATGAAGCATTTCAAGACCTCAGTGAGTTACGACCGAGTTGACTCGATCGGGGTTTTTAACCAACAACGAGTTGGGTTGGATACAAGGATTTCATCTGCTACAAGGCCTGAAGCAATTTATCCAATGTTGTTTGGATAATACATAGGTGATTAGAGTTCCCTGATTTAGTCAGAAAAACTAACCAAGTCAGCTTGTTCATGAGAACAGAGTTGACTCAATCCGGTAACTTGGTCGAGTCAGTCTGCCATTGTGCATAGGGTTGGCTTAGCTGGGAAATGGCTGGGATAACTTTTAATTAGGCGAGTCATGGTTGTCCCTGACTGGTTTTCATCAGGGTGATTTACCCCCCAGGCCCAACCGAGTTGGGACCCAATCCCCAGTGCAGCACCTAGGTCGCTAACTTGGTAGTGACTCAAGTGCAAACGGGTACCCTGACCGCTGGTCCAGGCGAACTAGAGCTAGGTTTGAAGTGCCAGGTTTGGCTCCATGGAAAATTGACCACAGTTATGATTGCAGATCGGTTTTTCATGACTTACAGTGGTGTTGGGTTACGAAACTCGCCTCGAGTTGAGGGAATTGTGAGCACAACAACAGAGGTCATAGTCTACTAATAACAGAAGGCAGAAAGGTATGGTTACCTGAATCAAGGAGGGTGTTTGGATGCTGACAGATGATTTGGGACAATTGGCGCCACAACAGATGAAGCAATGGGACGGTGGTTGGAGGGTGAACTTAGTAAACTCGGTACGAGTTGAAACAGTTGCTGAAAATGGGTTCCAGCAACCACTCCTTCTCAGATCTCACCCACAATCCTTACTTCCCCTTTTCTATTCTCCCTCTTCTCTCTCAGCGTTCTCTCAGAACCGACGACTCAGCTGAGGCGAGTTGCTATTGAATATGATCGTTAGCATGAACCCATATAATTTTCCATAATGATCTTTAGATAGTGTGGGCCACACGATGGACGTCTCGGATGGGTGAATGGGTCACTCTTGCAGAAGTTGGGTTTCTCAACTGGTTTGAGGAAGATGAGGTGTAAAAATGGCAGATCTTGAATGGGTTGTTTATCTTCAGATCAGGGCCATTTGGACGGTCCTGATAAGGCTTAAACAAAATGTGGGGTCCATTTCACGGCGTGTAATAACCGTTGATTAAGGAAAATAGTTGAAAGTGAAAAATTGGGGCGCAACCTCAAGATCTCGCTATTTTCTCGGCTGCTATGAAAATATCAGGTTTCCCTACTTTGGATGTCTAGGATTTTCTTGAGGGAAGCTTCTAGGCGTAAACGATCGACGGAGATGGGTTATTTCCATAAACAGAATTATTCCTTCTGCCATAAGTCACTACCGTGGCATTATCAGAAATAGGGTGATGACGGTGCATTTACATAGTGCAAGAGTAGGTGGTTTCAAGCTTTCTTGGCCATCCGGATTGCCAGCGAGACGCGCGGTTTAAAAGGATTTCATATCCAGGAGTTACGTCAGGATGGCCCTATTGATCCACGGCTCGAGCATTCCACTGGTCCAAACAATTCTAATATCGACCTGGGTTATGGTCAATGGGACTATCTGATCATGCTAGACGGTTTGGATCAGATGAGAACAGCTCCGATTACTCACGATGGTGTCCATTTAAGGTCAGGCAGACTACGCTTTTCAAATTCCGCATGCGGCGGGAAATCGGGTGAAATCCCATCTATTTTGGAATTATATCAGGTCAAACTCTGTTTGATCCGGTACCTTATTCGGTGTACAGTGCATGCAATCTATCTACATACACGCATTGCTTCGATGTGGGGTTTACTTGGAGTTCTAGGTCGATCCATGCCGATTGTCCATCTTGAAGGGTCCCTAGACACCTATGGTCAGAGTTCTGGTAAGTTCTGACTATTTGGGACTGGGTTTTTGAGTTGACTATTCCTCATACAAAGTTTGTTAATTGCTCTGGGTTGCAGATTAGTCCATTCTTATCTTCGTAAGGGTCATACTTAGATGTCTAACCTTGGTGAGTGTTGCCTATTTCAATTGAACTGTTGGTTCCCTACTTCAGTGTGTATATTAGAGATCCCAAGGCGTGTTTAAAGAGAGATATAATCTTCCTTATGGCTAGGATCTTGTTACCGGGCTTATGTTAGTTCATAGTGTTGAGGATTGGAGTGGTTGGTTCTATTTTCAATGGACTCTTAAAATGACCTTAGATTTAACTCAATGGGAGTTGTAGACGAATATGATCTTTTAAAAGGATTCATGGGTTATAAGGATGGTCTCTTAATGATAGTTTTATAGTTTTATTTTATGTTTCTCGCATGCCTAATGTTTTCTATAATTTAAATGGTAACACCCAAGTATTAAAAGTATGGGGTGTTACAATTGTTTTCCTAAAGAGGCTTTAAACATTGAGCATTGAGGTTTATTTCACGCGTACTTTGCTCGGGACTAAGAAAATGTTGGTTGGGGATTGTGTTGAGGATCAAATATTGCATATTATCCCCCTTTTATATCTTGGTTTTATGAACATAATAATACTTAATATTAAATTTTATACATGTTTGTCTTGCAAGGTGAATCTGAGAGCATGGATTGCAAAGAATGCTAAAAGCATGGATTTAATACTCAAGAATCACCAAGGCAAAGGAGAGATCTTAGGAGACCATTAATAGAGAATTCTCATGCCAAAGATCCTATAAAACCAAGTACAAAGGGTGGAGAAAAGATTAGCAAAAGCACAAGTTAAACAAAAGAAAAATAAGATTGTTTGGTGCTACCTAAGCCAACTTTGGTAGCTACCTAAAGTGCACAAAATAGTCCAGTAAGAAAACGGCTTAATTCGGTGCTTCCTAAGCTTAATTCGATACAATCGACGTTAGTTTCGGTGCTACCTAAGCCAATTTTGGTATCTACCTAAGCACTCTGCACATACAATTTTAGATGTGATAAATTTCATATACGACTTCGGTACTACTTAAGCAAACTTCGGTGCTACCAAAATCACGTAAAGTTGTAATGTAGGGTCGACACGGATTGCGTAATTTAAGCCGGTTTGTAAAAATTTCAAGTCGGTGCGTAAGAGGGGGATGCAATACTATAAATAGGAGTCCCTAGGACGTTCCTTGGATCTTCTAGGGTTCAAGGAGTGGAGCAAAAGGGTGGAGCCATTGTCCAAGAGCTTTCTTCTTCTTCCTTAGTTGGTTTTTATGCTTCGTTTGACTGACTTTTAGTTCAATCATGTCTATGGTTGGCTAAACCTCTTAGCTAGAACTAAGAGGTGAAGCTTGTAGCATGATTGAGATGTTTACTTTGCTTTGATTCATGTTTTATCAAACTTCATTGAATTCTAGTTCTTTATTACGGAATGCTTTTAGTTTTTAATGGTTTGTTATGACAAATTACAATAGATCTGCAAATGTTTTGAATAACTTCTTTTCCTAATTTGAGATTGTGAAATTAGTAAGTCTTGTTGTTCACCATTATCCCTTGGGTATGGTAGGGTGATGGAATCCTTCTAACTCTTCACAATTCTCCTATGATTGGTTGTGGAGTTGGTATATCTTGTCGTTTGCTATTGTCCCATGGGCATGGTTAGATGATGAAATCACTTCCAATCCTCACAACTCTCATTCATTGAGAGTAGGTTCATGAGAAGTTCAAAGATTCAATTATCTCTCTTTTCTAATTGAACAGGATAGGACTCCAATTCCATTTGGATTTCCTGAACCAAGCAAGGTAGCATCTGAAATAGCGATGAAGACCGCTTAAGTTGAAGTAGGAATATGTCAATGTGTCCTAGAGAGGGGTGAATAGGACTTTTTAAATATTTATAAGTTATTTTTCAATCCTATCACACTAATCCTATCATAGAGTACAGATTAGGATTACTCAAAAATTAACTCTACTGGCTTCCAAGCCTGATAGAGGATCCAATCATAACTACTTGTAAGATAAACAAATTTATGAATTAGATTGTGATGGATATGACTATGTGTGCATAAGATGTGATTTCAAATAATCATATATAAAGGCATGTAAGGCAATCACATAAATGAAAGACAATATCAATCTCAAACACAGTCATTTTATAGTGGTTCGACTACTTGTCTACTCCACTCCCGGCTTCCACACTCAACCTTTGAGTGATTGGATTTCACTAAGGAGGTTTTCCATGGTTCACCTCAAACCTAAGGTTTTAAATCAGGTTCACTTTCAACCTTTACAGAGGTTTTTACTCGGTTCACCTCAAACCCTGGAGTTTTACTGGCATACTCCTAACCAGATGTTTATGCTCTCCACAGAGCAAGGGTCCACACAACGCACCCGGAGGTTTCTACTCGGTTCACCTCTAACCCTAGAGTTTTGCTGGCGTACTTCTAAGAAGATGTTTATGCTCTCCACAGAGCAAGGGTCCACACAATGCACCCCACACGTACACTCCCATCAGCGGCCTCCTTCGAGGACTTTAAAGGGTGAGCAACAATTAAAACCCAATCCTAGAAAGGAATGATCACAAGTGTCCTCTGGACTTTAAATACTTACAAATAAGTTGATGAGTCTCATTCAGCGCAATAATGAAGATCTCCTTCTTGTTGATGAAGAGTCTTCAGCTCCCTTGATCCACAACACAAAGGTGTATCTATACTAGGCTTTAGGTTGGGTCAAGGTTATGATGGAATACCACTCTCTAAAGATTTTTCTATAAGGAATATAGAGTGGTTCCAATCATTTATGCATCCAAGGCATCTCAGCTTAATGATTTGTCATTAAGATAGTAGCTGGAGGATCCTTGAATGCGAAAGTTCATTCCCCAATCCACTCTATGTGATATCAATGATGAGGGTGGATTGGAGGATGAACTTCCTGAGAGAAAGGGCTTAGGTAAATGATAGGAAGTTTAAAACTCTCAAAAGCACTCTTTTCTTTCTCTACCAGCAATAAAGACTAATCTCTCTATATATAGGCAAAAGGTTCTAACGGATATAAATGGTCATATTGATGACATAGTTCGATATCATCGAGCAGTCGTCGATATGATCGAGCGTATACTCTCGATTGTATCGGCAGACCTCTCGATGATACAAACTCAATTGTCATTTCACTTTTGGAAACCTTTCGCCAACTGGTCGATGGGATCGAGACACACATCAATGTTATCAGATTTCGAACTCCGATTCCATCGAGCGATGGATCGATCTATCGACAGGTGAAAACAAGAGAGAAGCCTTGAAGAATTTCAGGTTCTACAGACATGATTGGGGAACAGCCGATGTCATCATAATTTGTACATCGAACATATCGGAGACCTTGTCGATGGGATCGATAAATCGTATAGATTTACCTATAAGCTTGCTGGACGATTTTTGTCCGAACTCGATCCAATCGACGAGGTCTCGATATGATCGATATATGAATATCAATTTATCGACTGGCACCCCGATCAACATTAAAAATAACCTGAAATTCATGCTGGTGAAAACATGCGCCCATAATCAATATGATCGACTGACTTCCGATATGATCGATATTTGAGTTTAGATTGAATTGGACAGTCATGGATATATCGAAGCTTATGTTAGTTTTCTTTAGAAAAATAGGGGCACTAGAAAACAGTCTGTCGATAGTATCGATCTTCTTCCGATAGGATCGATATTCGAATATCGATGATATCGACTCACCAGTCGATATATCGATAAATCGTCCAGATGATTGTTTGATTGCTGGAGGCTCTTTGTCCTCACTCGATTGTATCAATTTGAGATGCTGAGGACATCGACAAAGCTAGTCGATCATATCGAAGGGGTAACTGATATAATCGACAGTGTAAGAAAAACTTTAAAGATTTTTCTTTTTGATAAAAAGTTTTCTTACATAGAAACCCTAAGATGTTCTACTTCTTTTTAAGGATTTTAATCACCTGGTGTTTTGGGACATGGGATGTGAGACTATGATTTACCTATGGCGAGCTTCCACACATCCAGTTGAGGCAGACGCTTGACTTGATCTTCCTATTAGGCACTGTTGTCCGACTGACTCAACTTACAACGTAATTGACAAACCAGGGCACGTAGTAGGTGCACTGTCAATCTCTCCCTTTGTCAATTACGTGACAAAATACCCAAAACACCCTAGGAACATATCTAGACAGATACATCCTAAATTGTGTGTACATGTATTAACATAATTTTACAAATTCTAAACACCCATGTACACACCCAGTAAGTTTTCCCCCTTACTTCAAAAACTTCCCCTTTCTTGTTGTGGCTGCTCCCCCTAACACCTGCAACACAGATATATAATTTTTGCTCGGGGTGTTTGAATTGTTCTCCCCCTTTTTGTCAGTCATTGGCAAAGGCATAAGACGTGATATTGACTGAAGATTGAAGCTTATGGGAGAACTATAGATAGATAGATGTATATAAATGAGAATAGTGTAAGGCATACATCAATGAACACATAGTATGGAGTTAATAGAGCACTTAAGGCATAAGATAAACATGTAGACCATAACCCCAAAACTTCAATAAACAAGGGAGACGGAAATTCAAATGGCAGGAATAAAAGAACTAGATTTAGCCATATGTAAAGTTAGCTACCCAAGATTGACAGAAATATCCAATGCTGCCCTAGACAGCAGCAATTTAAACCAACCAAAAATAAATCCCATTGGAGGGCACACAAAAATAAACCAGTATTTTAGCCCAACCGTGGGCATATTCATCCAAAGAGAAAACAGTTAAAAAAAACTGTCATACACACCACTGAGAGCGTAGAACATCTAAAAAGATACTGATGTTCATATGTAAAAATAAGAGTAAGGTGTGCATGATAGCATGCATGAATCCGGCATCAAGCAGTAGAATGGGATGACATCGTGTCGTCCCATCGGCACGTTAGTAGATCCACCAATTGTTGGACCGTATTCTGAACTCCTTGAACCATTCTTTCTAGAATAGTGAGTCGTTCCTTTACTGAGTGCATGTTCTTCTGAATGGCCCCAATCCTGTCCAGTTTGAGCCTTTTACCATACCCAGAAGGTGATGTGGACGGAGCAACATCTGGTCCATGAGGTGTATCGTCAGCCATTGCATCTCCTTCCATGGGATCACCACCTTCTCCTCCTTCCCCTTCTCCATGAATGTCTTCCTCGGTTTCCTCCTTGTACTCATGAAATATTAGATCCATTTTCTGAATATTCTTCTTATTGAAAACTTTGAGCGAGAAAACGGGATCAACTGTGGACGGAAAGCCAATGCTTTGACAGATTCTACTGATAATCCAGGGATATGGCAGATGTAAATCTCTGGAAGTATGTATGGCATTGACAAACTGATTGACAATCAAGGTTGGAAGGCAGATATCTATCCCGGTTGTAACAGAGTAGACTATCATCACCATCAGATTGGTTAGATCTGATCAGTTCGTGCTTCTTGGGTACAAGTTAGTGGTAAAAATCCCATGCATGACTCTGAATCGGGGCTCCATATACCTAGATTTCATGGCATTCCCTTTATGCCATGGGATATCTCGGTTATGACATAGGTATTTGGTTATTTTGGAGCGCACATATGGAAGGTCCAAATCCCAGTTTGGAAGGCCTCCTGGAGCCATTTGTAGATTGAGAATCTGTGCTATGGTTGTAGGGGTGATAAATACAACATCACCATCCATGGATACCATGAAGGAAGGAGGGTCAGCCACCGGGGAATGACATGCAGTAAAGAAGTTACGTGATCTTTCCAGTTGGCATGGTCCACCAAAATCAAGGATGGACAGCCAACTAATTGTAGTAAACAGAGGTTCTAATTTGTAGGGTGTTAAACACTCCCTGTCTACTTTTCTCTCAAAGATCAACTTCTTATTGGCATATTTTGGTGGCCGTTGGACAGTAGGAGGAGGAGGCATTGGTTGAGACGGTTCAGGGATTTCGGTTTAGGACCCACCGCATCGTGATCTTTGCCATGTGGGGCTCCCACTATCCGGGATCCTTTCTCTCTCCCTTGAGGCAAGGACCTTTTGTCGAGTACCTCTTGAAGATTCCCCTGGACCGGATGCCACGTTTTTGTCCTTTCCCATGTGAAAGAAAAGGCTATTTTAAATATTGGGAAAAATGACAAAAACCCCGACAAACCAAGAGAAGAAGATTCTGATGATATTGGAAGAATATTACCTGGTTTGTGGAGAGATTTGGCTAGTCCTACTTCGCTTAGGATGATTAGTCGAGAGGATCGGACAGGGAAGACAACCGAACCGCCTTTTTAAAAACCCTCTTTCTTTTTTTTTTGTTCTGCTGACTTTTATCGGGCGTCATTTGTCGATCATATCGTCCAACCTATCGATTGTATCGAGAAATTGTCGATCGATGCTATCGAGACTACTCTCGATGTTATCCATGGTCACACGACTTTTCACATTTTGAAGATCCGTCGATTGTATTGATTGTTAATCGATGAGATCGAAAGAGAGGCCAGCACTCGTATCGAAAGTAGATAATATTTAGAATTTTCACAATTTCGACACACTATCGGGTATTTCTTGGCTTGATCAGTATATGTCACAAAAAAAAAATTGTACCAGTTCTATAGCTATAAACATGATAATGTTTATATACAAAAAAAAAAAATCAAGGTCTCCAACCTTAGATGTAACATTGAAGGTGTAGCATCTCGAAAAACGGGGGTCGAGTAAAAACTCCACTCCCGAGTTCCAGAACATCAATTATGCAACATAAATGTGTATGATTGAATGTTGTTTGTGTTAATGTATTAAACATGAGTGGGATTAAGCCAAAACAGCATATCACACTCCAAAGACAGTTAAATTAACAAGCGGAAGACTGTGATACATACATATAACATATAATTGATTGTAAGTCTCCAGAGTGTGAACATGTTACCAGGTTAAACATATACATGTATACCTCAAAATAAAAAGAAAGAATATACATGAGTGCTCTGAAAATATAAAATGACAAGTGTCATGACATCTAATGAATCTCCCTGTAATCCCGTCGTTCAGAACACACATAAAGGAGGGATCCTCCTCCTCATCATCAAGTCCGGCTCCGCCTCGCAGGCCGCGCCATTATCTGCAATCACAATAGGATTGGTGGGTGTCCAAAAACACCATCCTGTAACATGGGAGTGAGTGATCAACTCAGTGGAATAATAAAGCAGAGATTAGCATGTTCTCAAATCAATCATGCGATAATAGTAAAGAAATTAATCAAACATTCCTAAATACTGTTGTTAATGCAATATGACGTGACATGATGGATGCCCTCACCGACGATCTCCCTCATATGGCACTATCTTACGCCCGCGGCATGCTTTCTTCCCATAGTGCTCCACATCTTCCAAGCACATGCAATGTGATGGTGATATGATTACCGAGTTATTATTAGTCCTTTTCATACAACAGGATTGGAAAACTAGCGTACCTTGCGTATATCAATCCCAGCACAGATCCTATCTAGGGTCATCACTCCTAGCAATCTCATACGATGTTATATTTATAGGTCACTACAAGGGCTGTCAAGGCTGTTGCTCGCACTCGTTGCACCTCTCCCCCATCACCTTATCAATACAGGCTAATTATCCTTAAGACTGCATCAGGACTCGTCGCCCCCATGCGGTGTCAGGATAAACTCAAGGTCACTACAAAGGGCTCGTCACCTGATCAGTGTAGGCCGACAGCAAGAATATAGTGTCCCATACCACCATAATCTACTCAGAGTAGGGTGCTCACTGGTCACTACGGGGAGGTTTGTGGCCCCAGCGTAGGCCGACAGCTCGACCACGGGGTCCTATACCACCATGCCCGACTCATGAGTCTTTATGGATCAAGGTACCATGGTTAACAGGGTTTTCAATGGTAAGTTCAGTACCCTAGGTTCAAGCAGTTATGACTCATACATGGTGAACATACAATGGCCAGTCGGGTTACTTGAAGGGCTCGACTAGCACGAGCGCATCTCAAGCTAAACGACATGAAGTGCATGAAACACTTCGTGTGGCCTAACCACTGCCGCCAACCCAAAACACGACTCGTGTTCATCGACGCATCCTTCATGGTAAATAGAAACCAACCACAAATTCTCAACTATTATCGGCTGCCTGGACTAGAATATAGCCCTAAACATTTTTGAATCCACATCATCAATCACATAAGAGTAATGGAAATGAAATACAACAATATAAGCATGTTATCGCATGTTATAACATACCACTTAAGCAATTCATTCAACACATGCATTTCATACATACAATGAAATCATACCTATAGCCAACATGAAGGAAATCATTTACATCAGCATATTACTTGAGAATTTAACCTCAAAACTATTTCACAACACCACATACTCAATACATACTAATACAAACATTTATACAAACACTTAGTCTACACACTTAAGTCTACATAGTGTATGTCGACTCAAAGTGCGCATTTAGGCGAATATCTTCACCAAACTGATTATGCACGCATTCCTAATATCCTAATGGACAAAAAGCCATGTCATCCATTTCAGCAAAATATGGATGTATACAGTAATTCTTACAAATGACTAAAAAGCCCTAAATCTCATATTTTTCCTACGTTTACGAAACAGGAAACGGACAGCATATTGTACATGTCAAACAGCGTTGCCGTCGATAATCTACTATTAAATGACATTGAAAGCATTGAAAACAGCCAATCAAAGTGTCTAAAATCCGTAACTTTTTCCCTAGATGTGTATCGCTTCGAACGGAGCATATATGCTTCGTCTACAGCGAACAGGCGTCCTAATACACAAGCTACATAAGCTACATCGCTAATGGAATCGACCGAATGCTAAATCAGTAAATGATTAGGGTTTTCCTTACCTAGAAATGCGGCAGGATCATCGGGAAAGCGATTGGGATATGTTTCTTAAGCACGTGTAGCAACTGGTGTAGGTAGAAGGAAGATCCCTCCCACACTCTCTCACAATCTCTCACTTTTTCTCTCACTCTGCTAGGGTTTCTAGCAAATTTGGATGCGTGAGAGAAGTGAGGGTTTAAACCCCTTTTATAAGCTTAAAACTTCCTAAATTAGGCTTGAAAACAATGTTTACTTGAGGTCTAACCAAATCGGGGCTGTTTCGATCCAAAAGAGCATTTCTGGAGGTCCCTTGACTGAACGTGGTCAGACTTAAGTTCATGCATACTGGATCTAGCACACATCAAGTTTTCAGACCGAAAGAGTTCGCAGATCACACGTGGCGGTCCAATTTCAGTTCAGTGGTCATCGCACCTAGATCAGGTCTATAAGTCTCATGATATGAAAGAAAATTTTTTCCTGATCCGAGGGTGTAATTTGGCTGAATTCTGACGGTCAGAATGCTTAATAATAACACACCAAGTCACGTGCCAGATTTGGATTTAAATTTCCAAATCTAACCCTTTTTTTCACTCTCTTCACTCCATGCTCAATGAAATAGCCTCTGAACGTCGGTTGGGCTTGATTTTTGAAATGATTGTCAAGTCCAGCCAAGCGGTCATAACAGTCTAAGATGGTAGATATCGGACTTTCGACACGCGATCTAGATCCAATACAAAGTTTCAAAGGGTTCCCGAGAACAAACCGGTTTAGAGTTTGATCCTAGATTTTAGGGTAACGTAGCATCAACGATTCTAAAAGTTTTGGGTCTTGTAGAACGTATTTAAAGCGATCAGGGACAATTTCACAGCTACTCTAGCGTAGCGCTATCTAACTTACGCTTAATTTTTAAAGGAATTAATCCTAAGTGATTTCTTTGGCTATGGAATTGGGTTCTGAGCGGTTACCAAGGTGTTTTGGTTGACCCATTGCCTAAGGACGTCTAATCCCAGGTTGGCAAAAATCTGGGGTGTTACAATCTATCCCCCTTAAAATAAAATTTTATCCCCGAAATTGGCTAAGGGTAGGGAGTATCTAGCAAGACTTCAGTATTGACATTCTAAGGAAGGGTCAATCTTATTTAATGACATAACCGTACGTATAACCTAAATCAAATGTTTCGATCCTGGGCCAGTGGGGAAGAGGCCAACCACGCTTCTGCTGCGCCACTCTGATCGAACGGTTGCATTGGCTGACCTAACTGGATTGGACTCAATACGTTCTACCCCCCTTAAAACTTGGTTCTACTTAAAGTTCAAGAATCTATGCATCGCTCCGTATATCGGAACGAGGTGCAACTTAGGGGCTATCCTTGACATGAATTGGCAAACAACCTCTCATTACATTGATTTTCCTTTGCTAATGATGCGTTCTATGACATTGGTATCTATGGTGATAGAGATAAGTCTAATCTCTATTGTGGTTGAGTTCAGGGGCAGGTATGAGTTGGTGACAAGATGTCTAATTCTCTATTGGCTTTAAGTCCTCGCCATTTCCCAAAGACGATGTTATCACATTTGGTTGTAGGTGGTTGGGCCATCACAGAAGAAAGGTTGTGTAGTGGGTCTGAGCCGGATACATTGACCTTCTATCTAATCAGGACAGAAAATGTGTTGTATCAGTTCTTAATCCGAGTCGATGTCAATCCTCTGCTTGATCAGAGTATTGGATTTATTGGTAACCACTAGGATTAAGAATTCGATTCAAACCGCGAATACTTCGCTTACATATACAGTTCCTCTACTTTGCGTTTCCGAATGCAATAAGCCCTTGGGGAAGGCAATTCTAAGAGGCGTGCTAGTTCATTCTAAGTTCAATCTGAGGGATTTATAAATTTTCCCTGAGAGTGAATGGTTCTAAGTTAAAACCACTTTCCTATGGGTTACAACAGAAGTCTATAAGTAATAAGGGGATCTATCGAAGGAATAAGGTTCTACTTCAAACAAATCTAACCTACAATTCCTTAACATTTACAGGATTTACACTACTCAAGGTACTAGTAGACTAGTTTGTAATCTACAGCCTAAGCTTATACGCTAAATGGTTTCATACCATTTCTCATACAGGGAATTGTTCTATCGCTTAGGGTCAAGATTATCTAAATGGAATTGGATTTCCTATATCGTCAGATCCTTCAAATCCAGGAGTACTTAACTCTAGGTCCAAAACACCAAGGGCCTATATGGCCAGTAGCATTAAGTTGCATTAAATGGAACTGCATTCCTAATCCCACATCGGGATTGGGTGTGGCATGCTTGGTAGGAGGGTGAGGTGGGATAAAAACTAATTTTGTAGGCTTAATCCAGGGATTTACAACATGGCAGTGGAAACCATAGGATACACCCAATCTAGGGATAATACCTTACAGCAAACGAAACGGCATGTACTCCATTCAACAAAATTTGTCACAATACATGAAATAAAGTTCCACATGGATTATGACAGGAACGCATTCGGCTATGCTAAGGCCAAACCACTAACACAAACACATTTTCTACCTCTGACTTCACTAAACCTAACAACAACAAAACACAAAAATCTCAAAACGGTAATCAAACAATCTACAAGACAACGACACAGATGTCTAATTCTACCAAAGGACTCTACCACAGTCCTGACTTACCTTCTTTAACACTGTCGAGTCTAATACTGTCTGTTTCTCACTAGAGCTCTCTCGGCCATATATTTTCAGTATTCCTTAAGCAAAGAAAATGGAGGAATAGGATTGAGAGGGAAGATGATGGAAAGAGAGAAAAATGGCTAGAACAGCCTTAACAATAGCCATGGAAAGCGGAGGAAATGCGGAGAAATGGTTGCCCAAATGGACTAAAACGAATCTAGGCCCTGTAGAGGGATGCATCAAGCTCCTAAAGGCTGGATTTTCAAAGGGAAAAGAGAACTATAAAGGGGAATGGAGCTCCACACGATTTTAGCCTTGCATGAAGGTTGTGGGAGCTTCAAATGAAGAGATCGGAGAGGGAGATGGTTGCTAATCACAATGGAAGGATGGACAGGCATCATTTTTAACAATGGAAGGGATTATGAGAGATTTGGAGCTGCGGTTTAAGAGAGGGCAGCAAGAAAATCGAAAACGGAGGCTTGAAGGGGCATTTTTGTGAAGGGAGTACATGTTTTAGGGGGTTTTGACGGACGAACCCTATATGGGAAGGGTGCCCTATCCCAAAAACCATGTGCTCCCGAAATTTACAGCAAGTGGGGCCCATCGGTCGGCGATCGATCGCCGGATCGGCGATGGCATCGCCGGCCATCTCCAGATCCAACCGGTGGGACCACATGGGTTGGGTCCCCCTTGCCCTAGGGACTCCAAATATATATGGGCCCCACCCTAGATCATTGTAGATTGGCCTAGGGAGGTCCAAAACTCCATTCGGGGTGTTCTGGTGCCAATCTGTAGACCAGAATGAATTTATATGCCATGTAACATATAATTTTGGAGTAGGATGAGCTAATCTATCTAACCAACCCATTAGTTACAAAATATTTCAAATTTGGAATGGATAAAAGGCCAATTTTCACGTATTTGTACTATTCATTGTAAAATTTTGCCTAAATATGATTTTATATCATTTTCACATTAGGATTAATGCCAAACATGAAAGGACTAAAAAAGAATTGATGAATGGGGCGGTGAGAGGAAGAATTTTGAAGGAATTAGGTGAAACGGGGTTTTTAAGCCCTAGCGATTGAATGTAAGGGTTGTGGTTGCCCCACAGTCCAAGGATTTACATTTTAGGGTTTGGAATTCTCCTAAGACCATCTCAAACCCAACTACTAACAACCCAGAGGCTACTTAGGTCACTTCATGCGACCAGAGATACGTCACGGACTCGACTGAAATGATCGACTCAAGTAAACTTCGCCTATTGGCGAAACTGGAGTCCTACGAGTGTTTCTAAACTTTCCTCGCACCCACCTAAGTCAAAGGCGCGACAGCGTACATCGCGTGTCCATAACCCAAGCCCGGTTTAATCCGAATCACGCTCTGATACCATCTGTAACATCCTGAAAATCGGGGGTTGAGTAAAAACCCAACTCCTGAGTTCCAAAATATTATTTATGCAACATAGATAATATTAGATGCATGTTGTTAGTAAACAGGCATTAAACAAGATTGGGATTAAGCCAAAATAACATATCAAACTCCAGACACAGTTAAATTAACAAGCGGAAGACTGTGATAGTATATATAACATATATAAATTGTTGTATGTCTCCAGAGTGTGAACATGTTACCAGGTTATATACATACATGTATACTCCAAAAGTAAACAAAAATAATATACATGAGTGCTCTAAAAATATAAAATGACAAGTGTCAAGGCATCTAATCAACCTCCCTGTAATCCCATCAATCAGAACACGCATAAAGGAGGGATCCTCCTCCTCATCATCAAGTCCAGCTCTGCTTCTCAAGCAGTGCCATCATTTGCAACCAAAATAAGGACTGGTAGGTGTCCGAAAACACCATCCCGTAATGTGAGAGTGAGTGACTAACTCAGTGGAATAATAGAGCGGAGATTAGCATGTTATCAAATCAATCATACCATAATAGTAAAGCAATAAATCAAACATTCTTATATACTGTTGTTAATGCAATATGACATGACATGATGGATGCCCTCACCGACAATCTCCCTCATACGGCACCATCTTATGCCCGCGGCATGCTTTCTTTCCACAGTGCTCCACATCTTCTAGGCACATGCAATGTGATGGTGATATGATTACCGAGTTACTATTAGTCCTTTTCATATAGCAGGATTGGGAAACTAAGGTACCTTGCTTATATCAATCCCAACACAGATCCTGTCTAGGGTCGTCACTCCTAGCAATCTCATACGATGTTATATTTGTAGGTCGCTGCAAGGGCTGTCAGGGCTGTTGCTCGCACTCGTTGCACTGCTCCCCCATCACCTTATCAATACAGGCCTAATTATCCTTAAGACTGCATCAGGACTCATCGCCCCCATGTGGCGTCAGGATAAACTCAAGGTCACTACAAAGGGCTCGCCACCTGATCAGTGTAGACCGACTGCAAGTATATAGTGTCCCATACCACCATAATCTGCTCAGAGTATGGTGCTCACTGGTCACTACGGGGAGGTTTGTGGCCCCAGCGTAGGCCGACAGCTTGACCATGGTGTCCCATACCACCATGCCCGGCTCATGAGTCTTTATGGATCAAGGTACCATGGTTGACAGGGTTTCCAATGGTAAGTTCAGTACCCTAGGTTCAAGCAGTTATGACTCATATATCGTGAACATACAATGGCCAGTCGGGTTACTTGACGAGCTCGACTAGTACATCACATCTCAAGCTGAGCGACATGAAGTGCATAAAACACTTCAGGTGGCCTAACCACTGCCACCAACTCCATACACGACTCGCGTTCATCGACGCGTCCTTCGTGGTAAATAGAAACCAACCACAAATTCTCAACTATTACCGACTGCTTGGACTAGAGTATAGCCCCAAACATTTGTGAATCCACATCATCAATCACATAAGAGTAATGGAAATGAAATATAACAATATAAGCATGTTATCGCATGTTATAACATACCACTTAAGCAATTCATTCAACACATGCATTTCATACATACAATGAAATCATACCTATAGCCAACATGAAGGAAATCATTTACATCAGCATATTACTTGAGAATTTAATCTCAAAACTATTTCACAACACCACATACTCAATACATACTAATACAAACATTTATACAAACACTTAGTCCACACACTTAAGTCTACATAGTGTATGTCGACTCAAAGTGCGTATTTGGGCGAATCTCTTCACCAAACTGATTATGCACGCATTCCTAATATCCTAATGGATAAAAAGTCATGTCAACCATTTTAGCAAAATATGGATGTATATACTAATTCCTACAAATGACTAAAAAGCCCTAAATCTCATATTTTTCCTACGTTTACGAAACAGGAAACGGACAGCATGTTGTACATGTCAAACAGCGTTGCTGTCGATAATCTACTATTAAACGACATTGAAAGCATTGAAAACAGCCAATCAAAGCGTCTAAAATCTGCACCTTTTTCCCTAGATGTGTATCGCTTCGAACGAAGTGTATATGCTTCGTCTACAGCGAACAGGCGACCTAATACACAAGCTACATAAGCTACATTGCTAATGAAATCGACGGAATGCTAAATCAGCAAATGGTTAGGGTTTTCCTTACCTAGAAATGCGGCGGGAACACCGGAAAAGTGATTGGGATACGTTGCTTAAGCACATGTAGCAGCTGGTGCAGGTGGCAGGAAGATCCCTCCCACACTCTCTCACAATCTCTCACTTTTTCTCTCACTCTGTTAGGGTTTCTAGCAAATTCGGATGGGTGAGAGAAGTGAGGGTTTAAACCCCTTTTATAAGCTTAAAACTTTTCAAATTAGGCTTGGGAACAATGTTTACTTGAGGTCTAACCAAATCGGGGCTGTTTCGATCCAAAAGAGCATTTATGGAGGTCCCCTGGCCGAACGCGGTCGGACTTAAGCTCATGCATACTGGATCTAGCACAAGTCAAGTTTTCAGACCGAAAGAGTTCGTAAATCGCACGTGGCGGTCCAATTTCAGTTCAGCGGTCATCGCACCTAGATCAGGTCTACAAGTCTCATGATATGAAAGAGAAATTTTTCCTAATCTGAGGGTGTAATTTGGCTGAATTCTGACGGTCAGAACGCTTAATAATAACGCGTCAAGTCACGTGCCAGATTTGGATTTAAATTTCTAAATCTAACCCTTTTTTTTACTCTCTTCACTCCAGGCTCAATGAAATAGCCTCTGAACGTCGGTTGGGCTTGATTTTCGAAACGATTGTCAAGTCTAGCCAAGCGGTCATAACGGTCTAAGATGGTAGATATCGGACTTTCGACGCACGGTCTAGATCCAATACAAAGTTTCAAAGGGTTCCCGAGAACAAACCGGTTTAGAGTTTGATCCTGGATTTTAGGGTAACGTAGCATCAATGATTCTACAAGTTTTGGGTCTTGTAGAACGTATTTAAAGCGATTAGGGACAATTTCACTACTCTAGCGTAGCGCTAGCTAACTTACGCTTAATTTCTAAAGGAATTAATCCTAAGTGATTTCTTTGGCTATGGAATTGGGTTCTGAGCGGTAACCAAGGTGTTTTGGTTGACCCATTGCCTAAGGACGTCTAATCCCAGGTTGGCAAAAATCTGGGGTATTACACGGTCCAATTTCAGTTCAGTGGTCATTGCACCTAAATCAGGTCTATAAGTCTCGTGATATGAAAGGAAAATTTTTCCTGATCCGAGGGTGTAATTTGGCTGAATTCTGACGGTCAGAACGCTTAATAATAACGCGCCAAGTCACGTGCCAGATTTGAATTAAAATTTTCAAATCTAACCCTTTTCTCACTCTCTTCACTCCAGGCTCAATGAAATAGCCTCTGAACGTCGGTTGGCCTTGATTTTTGAAACGGTTGTCAAGTCCAGCTAAGCGGTCATAATGGTCTAAGATGGTAGATATCGAACTTTCATTGCGCGGTCTAGATCCAATACAAAGTTTCAAAGGGTTCCCGAGAACAAACGGGTTTAGAGTTTGATCCTAGGTTTCAGGGTATTATAGCACCATTGATTCTACAAGTTTTAGGTCTTGTAGAACATATTTAAAGCGTTCAGGGATAATTTCATAGCTACTCCAGCATAGCGCTAGCTAACTTACGCTTAATTTCTAAAGGAATTAATCCTAAGTGATTTCTTTGGCTATGGAATTGTGTTCTGAGCGATTTCCCAGGTATTTTAGTTGACCCATTGCCTAAGGACGTCTAATCCCAGGTTAGAAAAAATTTGGGGTGTTACAATCTACCCCCCTTAAAACACAATTTCGTCTCCGAAATTGGCGAAGGGTAAGGAGTATATACCAAGACTTCAGTATTGACATTTTAAGGAAGGGTCAATCCTATTTAATGACCTAACCGTACGTATAACGTAAATCAAATGTTTCGATCCTGGGCCAGTGGGGAAGAGGCCAACCATGCTCCGCTGTGCCACTCTGATCGAACGGTTGCATTGGCTGACCTAAATGGATTGGACTCAATACGTTCTACCCCCCTTAAAACTTGGTTCTACTTAAAGTTCAAGAATCTATGCATTCCTCCGTATATCGGAACGAGGTGTAACTTAAGGGTTATCCTCGATATGAATTTGGAAACAACCTCTCATTACAGTGGTTTTCCTTTGCTAATGATGCGTTCTATGGCATTGGTATCTATGGTGATAGAGATGAGCCTAATCTCTATTGTGGTTGAGTTTAGGGATAGGTATGATTTGGTGGCAAGATGTCTAATCCTCTACTGGCTTTAAGTCCTTGCCATTTTCCAAAGACAATGTGATCACGTTTGGTTGTTGGTGGTTGGGCCATCACAGAAGAAAGGTTGTGTAGTGGGTCTAAGCCGGATACATTGACATTCTGTCTAATCAGGACAGAAAATGCGTTGTATCAGTTCTTAATCCGAGTCAATGCTGATCCTCTGCTTGATCAGAGCATTGGATTCATAGGTAACCACTAGGATTAAGAAGTTGACTCAAACCGCGAATACATCACTTACATATAAAGTTCCTTTACTCCGCATTCCCGAATGCAATAAGCCCTTGGGGAAGGCAATTCTAAGGTGCGTGCTAGTTCATTCTAAGTTCAATCTGAGAGATTTATAAATTTTCCCTGAGAGTGAATGGTTCTAAGTTAAAACCACTTTCCTATGGGTTACAACAGAAGTCTATAAGTAATAAGGGGATCTATCGAAGGAATAAGGTTCTACTTCAACCAAATCTAACCTACAATTCCTTAGCATATATAGGCTTTACACTACTTAAGGTAACTAGTAGCCTAGTCTGTAACTCAATAGCTATAATCCAAAGCCTAAGTTTATACGCTAAATAGTTCCATACCATTACTAATATAAGGAATTGCTCTATCGCTTAGGGTCAAGATTATCTAAATGGAATTGGATTTCCTATATCGTCAGATCCTTCAAATCCAGGAGTACTTAACTCTAGGTCCAAAACGCCAAGGGCCTTTATGGCCAGTAGCATTAAGTTGCATTAAATGGAACTGCATTCCTAATCCCACGTTGGGATTGGGTGTGGCATGCTTGGTAGGAGGGTGGGGTGGGATAAAAACTAATTTTGTAGGCTTAATCCCGGGATTTACAACATGGCAGTGGAAACCATAGGATACACCCAATCTAGGGACAATACCTTACAATAAATGAAACGACATGCACTCCATTTAACAAAATTTGTCACAATACATGGAATAAAGTTCCACATGGATTATGACATGAACGCATTCGGCTATGCTAAGGCCAAACCACTAACACAAACACATTTTCTACCTCTGACTTCACTAAACCTAACAACAACAAAACACAGAAATCTCAAAACGATAATCAAACAATCTACAAGACAACGGCACAGATGCCTAATTCTATCAAAGGACTCTACCACGGTCCCGACTTACCTTCTTTAACACTGTCGAGTCTAATACTGTCTGTTGCTCACTAGAGCTCTCTCAGCCATATATTTTCAGTATTCCTTAAGCAAAAAAAATGAAAAAATAGGATTGAGTGTTGTACGATTTTGAGACCAAAAGAGTGTAAAGGTTCAAATAACAGGGACATGAGAGGGAGGATGATGGAAAGAGAGAAAAAAGGCTAAAATAACCTTAACAATCGCCATGGAAAGCGAAGAAAATACGGAGAAATGGTTGTCCAAATGGACTGAAACGAGTCTAGGCCCTGTAGAGGGATGCATCAAGCTCCCAAAGGCTGGATTTTCAAAAGAAAAAGAGAACTATAAAGGGGAGTGGAGCTCCACACGATTTCAGCCTTGCATGAAGGTTATGGGAGCTTCAAACGACGAGATCGGAGAGGGAGAGGGTTGCTAATCACAATTAAAGGATGGACAGGCGTCGTTTTTAGCAATGGAAGGGATTAGGAGGGATTTGGAGCTGCATTTTGAGATAGGGCAACAAGAAAAATGAAAATGGAGGCTTGCGAGGGGCTGTTTGTGAAGGAGGTACCCTTTTTAAGGGGTTTCGATGGACGGACGCTGTATGGGAGGGGTGCCCTACCCTAAAAACACCATGCGCCAGAAATTCAGACCACGTGGGGCCTATTGGTCGGCGATCGATCGCCGGATCGGCGATGGCATCGCCGGCCATCTCTGGATCCGACTGGTGGGACCACATGGGTTGGGTCCCCCCTACCCTAGGGACTCCAAATAGGTATGGGCCCCACCCCAGATCATTGTATTTTGACCTAGGGAGGCCCAAACTTCCATTCAGGGCATTCCGAGGCTAGTCTATAAACCAGAATACATTTACCCATCATATAATATATTATTTTGAGGTAGGAGGATCTAATCCATCCATCTAGCCCATTAGTTGCTAAATATTGCAAAGTTAGAATGACCAAATGGCCAGTTTTCGTGTATTTTTACTATTCATTAGAAAATTTTACCGAAGTATGATTTTATATTATTTTCACATTAGGATCAATGCCTAACATGAAAATACTGAGAAATAATTGAAGAATGGAGTGGTGAGAGGAAGAATTTTGAAGGAATTAGGTGAAACGGGATTTTTAAGCTCTAGCGATTGAAAGTAAGGGTTATGGTTGCCTCACAACCTAAAGACATGCATTTCTAGGTTTGAAACCTTTTAGAGGACATCTCAAACCCACCGACTGACGTCCTACTGGCTACTTAGGTCGCTTCACGCGACCCTAGATGCGTTACGGACTCGATCGAAATGATCGACTCAAGTAAACTTTGCCTATTGGCAAAACTGGAGTCCTACGAGTGTTTCTAGACTTTTCTCACACCCACCTAAGTCAATGGAGTGACAGCGTACATCGCGTGACCATAACCCAGGCCCAGTTTAATCCAAATCATGCTCTGATACCATCTGTAACATCCCGAAAATCGGGGGTTGAGTAAAAACTCCACTCCCGAGTTCCAGAACATCACTTATGCAACATAAATTTGTGTGATTAAATGTTGTCTTTGTTAATGTATTAAACATGAGTGGGATTAAGCCAGAACAACATATCACACTCCAGAGATAGTTAAATTAACAAGCGGAAGACTGTGATAAATACATATAACATATAATTGATTGTAAGTCTCTAGAGTGTGAACATGTTACCAGGTTAAACATATACATGTATACCTCAAAATAGAAAAAAGAATATACATGAGTGCTCTGAAAATATAAAATGAAAAGTGTCATGACATCTAATGAATCTCCCTGTAATTCTGTCGTTCAGAACACGCATAAAGGAGGGATCCTCCTCATCATCATCAAGTCTGGCTCCGCCTCGCAGGCCGTGCCATCATCTGCAATCACAATAGGGACTGGTGGGTGTCCGAAAACACCATCCCGTAATGTGGGAGTGAGTGATCAACTCAGTGGAATAATAGAGCAGAGATTAGCATGTTCTCAAATCAATCATGCGATAATAGTAGAGCAATTAATCAAACATTCCTAAATACTGTTGTTAATGCAATATGACGTGACATGATGGATGCCCTCACCGACGATCTCCCTCATACGGCACCATCTTACACCCGCGGCATGCTTTCTTCCCATAGTGCTCCATATCTTCCAGGCACATACAACGTGATGGTGATATGATTACTGAGTTATTATTAGTCCTTTTCATACAGCAATATTGGGAAACTAAGGTACCTTACTTATATCAATCCCAACACAGATCCTGTCTAGGGTCATCACTCCTAGCAATCTCATACGATGTTATATTTATAGGTCGCTGTAAGGGCTGCCAAGGCTGTTGCTCGCACTTGTTGCACCTCTCCCCCATCACCTTATCAATACAGGCTAATTATGCTTAAAACTGCATCAGGACTCGTTGCCCCCATGCGGTGTCAGGATAAACTCAAGGTCACTACAAAGGGCTCGTCACCAATCAGTGTAGGCCGACAGCAAGAATATAGTGTCCCATACCACCATAATCTGCTCAGAGTAGGGTGTTCACTAGTCACTACGGGGAGGTTTGTCACCCCAGCGTAGGCCGACAGCTCGACCACGGTGTCCCATACCACCATGCCCGGCTCATGAGTCTTTATGGATCAAGGTACCATGGTTAACAGAGTTTTCAATGGTAAGTTCAGTACCCTAGGTTCAAGCAGTTATGACTCATACATAGTGAACATACAATGGCCAGTCGGGTTACTTAACGGGCTGTCTAGCACGAGCGCATCTCAAGCTGAATGACATGAAGTGCATGAAACGCTTCGTGTGGCCTAACCACTGCCGCCAACCCAAAACATGACTCGCGTTCATCGACGCGTCCTTCGTGGCAAATAGAAACCAACCACGAATTCGATCCATTACCGACTGCCTGGACTAGGTCATAGCCCCAAACATTTGTAAATCTACTTCATCAATCATATAAGAGTAATGGAAATGCATTACAACAATGTGAGCATGTTAACACATATTATGACCTACAACTTAAGTAAATCATCTAACACATGCATCTCATACATATAATGAAATCATACCTGTAGCCAACATGAAGGAAATCATTTACATCAGCATATTATTTAAGAATTCAATCTCAAACTAATTCACAATACTATTTAATTCAATACATACTAATACAAATATTTATACAAACACTTAGTCTACACACTTAAGTCTACATAGTGTATGTCGACTCAAAGTTCGTATTTGGGCGAATCGCTTCGCCAAAATGATTATGCACGCATTCCTAATATCCTATTGCGACAAAAAGTCATGTCAATCATTTCAGAAAATATGTGGATGTTTACAGTATTTCCTACAAATGACTAAAATGCCCTAAATCTCATATTTTTCATATGTTTATGAAACGGGAAACGGACAGCATGTTGTACATGTCAAACGGTGTTACCGTCGATAATCTACTATTAAACGACATTGAAAGCTTTGAAATCAGTCATTCAAAGCGTCTAAAATCCTCACCTTTCACTTTAGATGTGTATCGTTCCGAATGGAGCGTATACGCTTCGTCTACGGCGATCAGACAACCTAATACACAATATTCGTAAGCTACTTTACTATTGGAATTGACGGAACCTTAAATCAGCAAGTGTTGAAGGTTTTTCTTACCTAGAAGTGCGTTGAAATCGTCAGAAAAGTGATTGGAGTGCGTTGCTTTAGCACGTGTAGCAGCAGCAACAAGTGACGGGAAGATCTCTCCCACACTCTCTCACAAACTCTCACTTTTTCTCTCTCTCTAGCTAGGGTTTCTAGCAAATTCGGATGGGTGAGAGAAGTGAGGGTTTCAAACCCTTTTATAGCCTAAAACCTTCCCAAATTAGGCTTGGGAACAAGGTTCACTTGAGGTATAACCAAATCGGGACTGTTCTAGTCCAAAAGAGCATTTGTGGAGGTCCCCTGGCCGAACGCGGTCGGACTTAAGCTCATGCATACTGGATCTAGCACACATCAAGTTTTCAGACCGAAAGAGTTCGCAGATCACACGTGGCGGTCCAATTTCAGTTCAGCGGTCATCGCACCTATATTAGGTCTACAAGTCTCGTGATATGAAAGAGAAATTTTTTCTGATCCGAGGGTGTAATTTGGCTGAATTCTGACGGTCAGAACGCTTAATAATAACGCACCAAGTCACGTGCCAGATTTGAATTAAAATTTTTAAATCTAACCCTTTTCTCACTCTCTTCACTCCAGGCTCAATGAAATAGCCTCTAAACGTCGGTTGGACTTGATTTTCAAAACAGTTGTCAAGTCCAGCTAAGCGGTCATAATGGTCTAAGATGGTAGATATCAGACTTTCGACGCACGGTCTAGATCCAATACAAAGTTTCAAAGGGTTCCCGAGAACAAACGGGTTTAGAGTTGGATCCTAGGTTTCAGGGTATTATAGCACCATTGATTCTACAAGTTTTGGGTCTTGTAGAACATATTTAAAGCGGTCAGGGACAATTTCACAACTACTCCAGTGTAGCACAAGCTAACTTACGCTTAATTTCTAAAGGAATTAATCTTAAGTGATTTCTTTGGCTATGGAATTGGGTTCTGAGCGATTTCCCAGGTGTTTTAATTGACCCATTGCCTAAGGACGTCTAATCCCAGGTTGGCAAAAATCCGGGGTGTTACAGAAGGCTCAATAAAATTGCATCATTTCAACAAATATCCAGATCTGGATGCATAGTCTGGATTTGTTCCTTTTTCTGTTTGATATATTAGGGTATATGAGATTTAATCATTACACATTTCAGTTTTTCTTTAATTGCCCATTGTGATACTGATTTCTTTATTTTGTTCTTTTCTTTAGGTGGTGATGGATGAGAGCTTCTCCTAGATGAACTTTTAACATTCTGAGTTTCTCTGATTGGTTTGAATTTTTTAATGTGATTTTGGTCAGAGTTATATAGAGTCCTTCTAGGTGCTAAACATTCAAATTTATAATGACCAGCATCACCACACAAACGACAAACTGGAGAAAATCCCATATTGCTACTTGAAGCAGTGAGTTTTATTAGGGCTTTATTTCCAGTTTTCTTTTTACTTTTCTCATATCCTAGTCCACTCTTGTCTCTTCCTAGTCTTTCTATTCCTAACAATTTTTTCAATTTCTCACCACTCTGAGAAAATTTGTAGTTTATTTCTGCAAATTTCCTATATTTTTCTAAATCAATACAAAGTGAGTGGTTTTTATTTTTGAGTTGTGCATTATCATCTTTTAGCAATTCAGCCTGGTTCAAGATTTTTGATAATTCTGCTTTTAGGCATAGGTTTTCTTTTTCTAATTGATCATTATCTATGAGATATTGTTGCAAATCATTGGACAAATGTATGTTTATTTCTAAGGTTTTGTCCAAGTCTTTCTACAACAATTTCTTTTTGTTTTCAGTCATGCCGATTTTTTTAAGGATGTGGATGCTATGAATGTATAGTTGATTATAAGCATCTTGCAATTCATTTTGCTCTTTATCTTCTTCTTCTTCAATTTTCACATTATCTGATGAAAATGATTCAGTGGCTTGTTGTTCTTCTTTTCTTTAAAATTCCATGGGAATAATTGGAGTGGTGAAGACCATAAGAATTTTCAAAGGTTTTTGGTTATCATCACTCTCTGAGTCACATATTTCTGAGTTTGACTCTTCTGTATCATCCCATGTGGCAGTCATCGCCTTGCTATCAACCTAGCATCGATTGTAGCTATCAACCTAACATCGATTGTAGCTTGCCGATCTCTGCCAAAGGAGATCTTGAACTGCAGCGGCTCCAGCGTAGAGTCCCGAATATGAGCATAAAAGGCACGAACAGTGCTCACATTAGCACGAGACTCGCCCTTAAAGAGCGGACCCCACCCGGCAGCTTCGATGCTCTCGAACAACAAAAATTCACCAAAAAGTCGCCCATCCACCTGCGCCTCAAAAAGAACCCTGCGATCCGTATATGTACCATGGGCCAAGTCTGCCAACAGTGCTCTCCCTATGGGAGTGTGGGGATCCAAATCCCACTTCATGTGTTGTTCTCTCCCAACAATTGGATTAGCGGTGGCACTTGAACTAGCGACGCCACCCCTTGGCTTTCTTGAACGTGAAGGGCGACTAGGCCCAGCTTCATCAGTAGCACTCTTCCTCTTTCCCATGAGAGAAAGGACGGTGGAAAGGGAGAAAAAGGCTATAATAACCTCTATAAAGGCCATGGGAAAACGATGAAGGGGAGAGAAATGGCTTACCTAATAGGCTGCCACGAATCTAAGCCTAAGAGAGGTGGGAAACAGGCCCCAAAGGGCTAGGATTGCAAAGGGAAAAGGAAGAAACGTGAGGGGTTAGAAGCTCACACGATTTTGAGCCTTAAATGAGAGCTTGGGAGCTCCAATCACAGAAAATGGGTGAAGTGACTGTTGGATATGGTGGAGAACAGTAGAGGGCTAAAGGAAATAACAGAAAATGAAAGAAGGGATGATTGAAAGGGAGGTTGGAGAGAGAAAATAGGAAATGTAGAGGGAAAGGAGACCTTGGAGGGATGATTTGTGAAGGAGGTAGGTATTTTCGAATGAACTAAGGCACGAACCCTGTATGAAGGGGCCTCATTTAACCCTAAATGTCATTGGCCCGGGCAGCCCGGCCCGAAGAACCCGCCAACCGGCGAGGCCTCGCCGACCTCTATGGTGTTCGGTGATGCCTCACTATTTGGGCAAGGTCCTCCTGCCCTAAGGGCCCCAAATACATGTGGGTCCCACCCTGGATCACTCTGGAATAGCGTGGGTATGCCCACAACTCCGTTTCGAACCATTTCGGGTCATTTCGGGTACTAACCATTGCACACCTACATTTAGTGGTGTTTAACAGCTGGGATAGGACTAATAGAGGTCTAGACCCATCAATAAATGATCTAGAAGTGTTCCAGGGTCGTTTCATGTGACCACAGATGCACACTAACTCGATCAAAATGATTGGTTTGAGTGAACTTCGCTAATTGGTGAAGCTAGAATTCTAATGGTATTTCTATGGCTTTCTCGCACCCACCTAAGTCAAAAGGGCGACAACGTACGTCGTGTGACTATAACCCAGGTCCGGTTTAATCCAAATCATGCTCTGATACCAACTTGTAACATCCTGAAAATCGGAGGTCGTGTAGAAATCCAACTCCCGAGTTCCAAAATGTCACTTATGCAACAAATATGCTTATGATTAAATGTTGTCTGAGTTAGTGCATTAACATGAGTGAGATTATACCAAAACTGCAATTCATACTCCAGATCCAGTGATAAAACGCAAGAGATAGACTAGAAGATATATATATCACTATCTATAAAACAAAACAAACTCGATCTGTCTCCAAAGTATGAATATATCTCTGAGTCACATATACATATATCAAACCAAAAATCAAATGTCATGCGATAGTCCAACTAGAAAAATCCCGCTGAACTAGGCCACCTATGCGAAGCTGTCAGAAAACTGCATGTACGAGAACTCGTCCTGGTCCTCGTAGTAATCCGGCTCCACATCCTGAATCGCCTCGCTATCTACATCAAAGACAGAGTCTAATAGGTGTTGCAAACACCATCCCGTAATGTAGGAGTGAGTGATCAACTCAGTGGAATCATAGAGCAATGATTAGCATGTTATCAAATCAATCACGCGATAATAGTAAAGCAAATAATCAGACATTCTTAGATATTATTATTAATGCAAGTATGAGATACAGTAATGATGCATGCCCTCACCGACATACTCCCTCATGCGACACCATCTTACGTCCACGGCATGCTTTCTTCCCTCAGTGCTCCACATCTTCCAGGCACATGCAGTGCGATGTGGATATGATTACTGAGTTGTTATTAGTCCTTTCAAACAGCAGGATTGGAAAACTAAGGTACTTCCCTTATATCATTCCCAACACAGATCCTGTCTAGGGTCGTCACTCCTAGTAGTCTCATATGATAATATATTTCTAGGTCACTGTAAGGGCTGTCAGGGCTGTTGCTCACACTCGTTGCACCGCTCCCTCATCACTTATCAATACAGGCCTAGTTGTACTCTTATTGTTACGGAAGGATCTTCGCCTCACGTAGACTCAGAATACACTCGAGGTCACTACAAAGGGCTCGTCACCAATCAGAGTAGGCTGACAGCTCGAATGTAATGTCCCATACCACCACAATCGGCTCATGAGTCTAAGGTGCTCACTAGTCACTACGGGGAGGCTTGTTGCCACAGCGTAGGCCGACAGCTCGACCACGGTGTCCCATACCACCATGTCAGCCTCATGAGTCTTAATGGATCAAGGTTCATGGTTATCAGGGTTATCACTGGTAAGTTCAGTACCCTAGGTTCAAGTAGTTATGACCAATACAAGGTGAACATACGGCGGTCAGTCGGGTTACTTGACGAGCTCGACTAGTACGAGCACACCTTAAGCTGAATGACATGAAGTGCATAAACACCTCGTGTGGCCTAACCACTGCCGTCAACCCAAAGCACGACTCGGGTTCGTCGATGCGTCCTTCGTGGCGAATAGATTCCAACCACGATTTCGAATCTGTTACCGACTGCTTGGACTAGAGTATAGCCCCAAACACTTGTAAGCTAAATCAACAATCATATGAGAGTGACAAAAGTGAAATACAAGTAATCCAAGCATGTTAGCAACATGTTATAACATACAACATAAACAATTCAACCAAACACAAGTATTTCATATATATAAGGAAATCAATTCAATATAACAAACATGGAGTAAATCATGTACATCATCATATTAGTTGAGAATCCAATCTCCAAACTAATCTACAACCCCATTCACTCAATACTTACTAATACATACTTTTATACAAACACTTAGTCTACACACATTTGTCTACATAGTATATGTTGACTAAAAGTGTGCATTTGGGTGAATCTCTTCGCCAAAAAGATCATACACGTATAACTAGTATAGGAACACGACAAATACTCATGGCAATAATATTAGCAAAATACGTACGTATACTGTATTTCCTACAAATACCTAAAATACCCTAAATCTCATATTCTTCGTAGGTATTCGAAATGAAAAACAGACAGCATGTTCTACATGTCAAACAACATCCTTGTCACTAATCTACTATTAAATGGTATTGAAAGCTTTGAAAACAGATAACCTAAGCATCTAAAATCCACACCTTACACCGTAGGAGTATAATGAATCGAATAGGAACTCTACAACTTCACCAAGGACGATATGACCACCTATTACAAAAGGTAAGTCAGCTACTTCGCTGCTAGCATCGATAGAATTCCTAAAAAAGGTTAAGGTTAGGGTTTTCTTACCTAGAATGAAGTCAGAATCACCGGAAACACGATTCAGAAAGGCTGGTGCAATGTCTAGATGGGTTAGGAAAACTCCGACGGAGTTTCACCTGATTCACCCACACTTTCTCTCTCTTTTCTCTCTCTCAACTCTCTAGGGTTTGGAAAATTCATATGGGTTAGAAAGCTAAGGTTTTAAGGCCCTTTTATAAGCCCAAACATAACGAAAATGGACTCCAAGTCAAGGTATACTTAGGTTATAACCAAATCAGAATCTTTCTGATCCAACAGAGCATTTCTAGAGGTCATGTTATCAATTGCTGTTAGACTTAAGCTTACTAGCATCGGATCTTTAATCAGTTAAGTTTCAGTCCGATCGGATTTCCAGATCGTCCGTGGTGGACCAGTTTCAATTCAACGGTTACCGAACCTAAATCAGGACTACAAGTTTCATGACATGAAAGGGCCAATTTTCCTGATCCGAGGGTGAAATTTGGTTGAATTCTGACATTCAGAATGCTTAAAATTAACGTGCAAACGACACATGCCAGATTTCATAAAAATGGAATTAATTTTTTAAACTTTTCCTTTTCTCACTCTCTTCACTCCGAACTAAGTAAAATAGTGTCAGGACATCAGTTGGGATTGATTTTCAAAACGATTGTCAAGTCCAACTAAGCGGTCATAATGGTATAAGTTCATTGCTACCGGACTCACGACGTGCGGTCAGAATCCATTACAAAGTTTCAAAGGGTTCCTTAGAGCAAACGGGTTTAGAGTTTGATCCTAGGTTTCAGGATATTATAGCGCCATTGATTCTACAAGTTTTGGGTCTTGCAGAACATATTTAAAGCGAACAGTACTAATTTCATAGCCAGTCTAATGTAGCGCTAGGTAACTTAGGTTCATTTTCTAAGAGAATTAGTCCTAAGTGATTTCTGATCGAGGTGGTACTCGGGTCTTGGTATGGGATTTTTCGGGTCATTATAATGTTTCATGCTTGTAACACCCTGAAAATCGGGGGTCGTGTATAAACCCAACTCCCGAGTTCCAGACCATCACTTATGTAACAAAAATGATTATGATTCAATGTTGTCTGAGTTAAAGCATTTACATGAGTAAAAGTATACCAAAACTGTAATTCATACTCCAGATCCAGTGATAAAAGCAAGCAGAAGACTAAAAAATATATATATCACTGTATGGAAAATAAAGTAGATCTCAACTGTCTCCAAAGTATAAATACATCTCTGAGTCTCATATACATGTAAATAAATAGAAATCAAATGTCAAAATAGTCCCACTGAGTAGTCCCGCCAATCCAGGCCACCTAAGCAAAGCCGTCGTGGTACTGCATATATAAGAACTCATCCTGGTCCTCATCATAGTCCGACTCTACCTCCTGAATCGCTGCCTCACCTGCATCTAAGACAGGGTTTGGTGGGTGTTGCAAACACTATCCCGTAACGTGGGAGTGAGTAGCTAACTCAGTGGAATAATAAAGCAAAGATTAACATGTTCTCAAATCAATAATGCGATAATAGTAAAGCAGTAAATCAAACATTTCTAATACTGTTATTAATGCAATATGACATGACATGATGGATGCCCTCACCGACATTCTTCCTCATACGGCACCATCTGCGTCCGTGGCATGCTTGTGTACCGCTCAGTGCTCCACATCTTCCAGGCACATGCAATGTGATGGTGATATGATTACCGAGTTATTATTAGTCCATTCAAACAGCAGGATTGAAAAACTAAGGTACTTCCCTTATATCAATCCCAACACAGATCCTGTCTAGGGTCGTCACTCCTAGTAATCTCATACGATGTATATTTTATAGGTCGCTGCATGGGCTGTCAGGGCTGTTGCTCGCACTCGTTGCACCGCTCCCCCATCACCTTATCAATACAGGCCTACTTGTACTCTCGTCGCTACGGAAGGGTCGTCGCCTCCCGTAGACTCAGAATACACTCGCGGTCACTACAAAGGGCTGCCAAGGCTGTTGTTCGCACTCGTTGCACCGCTCCCCCAACACCTTATCAATGTAGGCCGACAGTAAGAATATAGTGTCCCATACCACCATAATCTTCTCACGAGTCATAGGTGCTCACTGGTCACTACGGGGAGGTTTTTGGCCCAAGCGTATGCCGACAGCTCGACCACGGTGTCCCATACCACCATGCCCGGCTCATGAGTCTTTATGGATCAAGGAACCATGGTTAATAGGGTTTACAGTGGTAAGTTCATTACCCTAGGTTCAAGCAGTTATGACTCATACAAGGTGAACATACAATGGCGAGTCGGGTTACTTAACAGGCTCGACTAGTACGAGCGCATCTCAAGTCGAACGACATGAAGTGCATAAAATACCTCGTGTGGCCTAACCACTGCTGCCAACTCCAAAACACGACTCGCGTTCATCGACGCGTCGTTCGTGGCAAAGATAAGCCAACCACGAATTTACTCAGTTACCGACTGCTTGGACTAGGTACAGTCCCAAACATTTATGAATTCACATCAGCAATTATGTAAGAGTAATGGAAATGAAATACAATAATGTGAGCATGTTAACACATGTTATAACATACAACTTAAGTAAATCATCTAGCACATGCATTTCATACATATAATGAAATCATGCATATAGCCAACATGTAGGAAATCATTTACATCAGCATATCATTTGAGAATTCAATCTTAAACTAATTCATAACACCATTTAATTCAATACAAACTAATACAAACATTTATATAAACACTTATACTACACACTTAAGTCTACATATAGTATGTCGACTCAAAGTGCACATTTATGCGAATCTCATCGCCAAACTAATTATGCATGCATTCCTAGTATCCTAATGCGACAAGAAGCCATGTCAATCACATCAGCAAAATATGGATGAAAACAGTATTTCCTACAAATGACTAAAATGCCCTAAATCTCATATTTTTCGTCTGCTTACGAAACAGGAAACGGACAGCATGTTGTACATGTCAAACGGCGTTGCCGTCGATAATCTACTATTAAATGACATTGAAAGCGTTGAAAACAGTCAATCAAAGCGTCTAAAATCTGTACCTTTTATCCTAGAAGCGTACTGATTCGAACGGAGCGTATACGCTTCGTCTACGGCGAACCGGGAACCTAACATACAAGATCTGTAAGCTACTTCGCTATGAAAATAACGGAACCTCAAATCAACAAGTATTTAGGGTCTTTTCTTACCTAGAAATGCGGTGTAATTGCCGGGAAAGTGATTGAGGTGCGTTGCTTAAGCACGTGCAACACGTAGTGCAAGCAGCAGGAAATTCTCTCCCACTCTCTCTTACAATCTCTCACCTTTTCTCTCACACCGGCTAGGGTTTCTAGCAAATTTGGATGGGTGAGAGAAGTGAGGGTTTAAGCCCCTTTTATAACCTAAAACATGCCCAAAATAGGCTTGGGAACAATGTTCACTTGATACCTAACCAAATCGGGGCTGTTTCGGTCCAAAAAGATATTTCTGGAGGTCTCCTAGCCGAACGCGATCGGACTTAAGCTCATGCACGTCAGATGTCACTCACATCCCATTTTCAGACCAGTAGTTTTCGTAGATCGCACGTGGCGGTCTAGTTTCAGTTCAGCGGTCACCGCACGTAGATCAGGTCTACAAGTCTCATGATATGAAATACAAATTTTTCCTAATTTAAGGGTGTAATTTAGCTGAATTCTGACAGTCAGAACGCTCAATACTGACGTGTCAAGTCGTGTGCCAGATTTGAATTTCAAATTCCAAATCTAACCCTATTCTCACTCTCTTCACTCCAGGCTCAATGAAATAGCCTGTGAATGTCGGTTGGACTTGATTTTAGAAATGATTGTCAAGTCCAGCTAGGCGGTTATAAGAGTCTAAGATTGTAGGTATCGGACTTTCGACACGCGGTCTAGATCCAATACAAAGTTTCAAAGAGGTCCTGAGAACAAACCGGTTTAGAGTTTGATCCGAGGTTTCAGAGTATAATTACGTCATTGGTTGTACTCGCTTTAGGTCTTGTAAACGTATTTAAAGTGATCAGGGACTATTTCCCAGCTACTCTAGCGTTGCGCTAGCTAACTTACACTTATTTTCTAAAGGAATTAATCCTACGCGATTTCTGGTCGAACTGGTACTCGAGCCCAAGTACGGATTTTTCCAGGGCGTTGCAATTCACCCCCCTTAATAAAAAAATTTCATCCTCGAAATTTGTACCTTTTCATACTCCTCGAGAAGCTGTGGGTAGTTCTTTCTGATCTCGGCTTCTGTTTTCCAGGTAGCCTCTTCCTCAGAGTGATACGTCCACAATACCTTCACAAGGGGAATCACCTTGCTACGCAGCACTTGTTCCTTCCTGTCTAGGATACGCGTCGGTCGCAGGATATATGTAACATCTTCTCCTAACTGCACCTGCTCCCATCTGATGATATGGGAAGGATCAGAAACATATTTCTTCAGCATAGAGACATTAAATACGTTGTGACCGCTCGCGAGAGGTGTGGGTAAAGCCAAATGGTATGCCACTGCTCCCACATGATCGAGGATATGGAATGGACCAATGAATCGCGGTGCCAGCTTCCCCTTCTTTCCGAACCGAAGGACTCCCTTCATAGGGGAAACTCGCAAAAATACATGATCTCCAACTGTGAACTCTATCAGCCGTTGTCTCGTATCGGCATAACTCTTCTGTCTGCTCTGTGCTGTGAGAAGCCGACGTATAATAATATCAATTTTTTCCGACGTCGCCTGCACTAACTCTGGGCCAATCAATCTGCACTCACCAACATCTGCCCAGCAATGCGGTGCTCGACAAGGTCGCCCATACAACGCCTCGTAAGGTGCCATACCGATACTCACCTTAAAACTGTTGTTATACACAAACTCCGCATATGCAAGACAGTCATCCCAACTGTCCTTGAAGTCCAATGCGTAAGCTCGCAACATATCCTCTAAGATCTGGTTCACCCGCTCTGTCTGTCCGTCTGTCTGTGGGTGGAAGGCAGTAATGAACTTCAACTTCACACCCATAGCCTCCTGAATGCGAGTCCAGGAAATAGAAGTGAACTGCGTGTCTCTGTCCGACACGATCTCCAACGGAACTCTATGCAGACGCATGATCTCTCTGATATATAGTCTAGCTAGCTCGTCTGCAGAGTTCGTGACCCTGATCGGTAGGAAGTGCGTCGACTTCGTCAGACGGTCGACGATCACCCATATGAAATCATGTCCCTTCCTCGTCTTCGGCAGCCCTGAAATGAAATCCATGAAAATGAAGTCCTACTTCCACTCTGCGATCGGCATAGGGTACAAGAGTCCAGGTGGTCGGTGATGCTCTGCCTTCACCTGCTGGCAAGTAAGACAACGGGACACGAACATTGCTATGTGGGTCTTCATACCTTCCCACCAATAGGTCCTCTTCACGTCACCATACATCTTCGTACTGCCTGGATGTATCTCGAGTCTGGTACAATGCGCAGCCTGGAGAATCTCGAGTCTCAAGTTAGGGATATCTGGGACGCATAGGCGGCCACGATAACGTAAGCCCCCATCCGTACCAACTCGCCACTCGGCGTCTGCATCATCACTGGCCTGCTCTCGAAGCTCAGTCAGACGCGCATCATCCCTCTGCGCCTCGATGACCCGGTCATCGATCTGAGACCGCACCTGCACATGTGCGATGAACTCATACGGCTCCTCTACAGTGAGTTTCTGATCAAAGTCTTGCAAAAACTCAACCATATCCCACTCAGTAACCATCAGCGGAACCGCAAACTCTATCACCTTCTTGCGGCTCAACGCGTCAGCCACAAGGTTCGCCTTCCCAGGATGGTAAGAGACTTCGAACTTGAAGTCCTTTAAAGTCTCCATCCATCGTCGCTGCCTCATATTCAAGTCTCGCTGCCTGAATATGTACTTGAGGCTCTTGTGGTCGCAAAAGAGCTCGAACTCCTCTCCATAGAGGTAATGTCTCCAGAGTCTCAGTGCGAATATGACGGCTGCCAACTCCAGGTCGTGTGTAGGGTAATTCTCCTCGTGCTTCCTTAATTGTCTCGAGGCATACGAAATTACCCTGTCCCTCTACATAAGGACACAACCTAGACCAACGCTAGACATGTCAGTGTATATAGTGTACCTAACCCCTTGCTCTGGCAATACTAGCACAGGGGCGGACGTAAGTCTGTCCTTCAACTCCTGAAAAGCTGACTCCGCCTTGTCATTCCAGGTGAACTTCACGTCCTTCCATGTCAACTGAGATAAAGGTCTCGTGATCTTCGAGAAATCCTGAATGAAGCGTCGATAATAGCCAACGAGACCCAAGAAACTCCTCACCTCAATCACAGAACCAGGCTGCTCCCAGTCCTGAACTGCAGCTACCTTAGACAGGTCAACTGTCATGCCATCCTTGGACACCACGTGTCCCAGGAACTTCACTTCCTGCTTCCAAAAGTCACACTTCTTGTACTGTGCGAACAACTGATGCTGTCTCAAAGTATCCAGGACCAAGCGCAACTGCTCCTCATGCTCCTCTCGACTCCTGGAGTATATCAAAATGTCGTCAATGAACACAACAACAAATCTATAGAGGAAAGGCTGAAATACCCGGTTCATTAGATCCATGAACACGGCTGGTGGATTCGTGAGACCGAACGACATCACAAGGAACTCGTAGTGGCCAAAGCTGGTCCTGAATGCTGTCTTCTGCAAGTCCTGATCCCTGACGCGCAACTGATGATATCCTGACTGAAGATCAATATTTGAGAAGTACTACGCTCCTCTTAGCTGATCAAACAAGTCATCGATCCTGGATAAAGGGTACTTGTTCTTCACCGTGATCTGGTTCAGCCTGCGATAATCAATACACAATCGCATCGAACCATCCTTCTTCCTTATGAACAGGACTGGTGCTCCCCAAGGAGACGCACTAGGCCATATAAGGCCAAGCTCCAATAAACCATCAATCTGCGTCATCAACTCCTCCATCTCACATGGTGCCATACGATACATCGGCAGTGAGACAGGCGTGGAACTAGGCACCAGATCGATAGTGAAATCAATCTCTCGTCGAGGCGGCAAACCAGGGATCTTCCTGAATAGATTCCCAAACTCACAAACGACTGGCGTATGCTCAAACATCGGGGCATCAGCGTCCTGAAGTAAAGAAGCGTATCTAAGTATGTGGAAGGGGAGATTTACCCAAACTGAAAATGTGAAAGGCGTGCCCTCTTGTTCGTACACCGTCACCATACGAGTCTCGCAGTCAATCTCGGCCCTCCTAGCAGTCAACCAGTCCATGCCAAGAATGACGTCGAGATAAACAAGAGAGGGATCGACGACAAGATCAAGAGCCATCGTCCTTCCTTCCAGATCCACCAAGCAACCCTCACACATCAGGGTGGCATCAGAAAAATTCCCATGAGCTGAAAGGACTCGCACTTCATCCATACGAATGGTCGGCAGTCCAAGACGCCTGACTATGGAATGCGATATCAAAGAAAGTGTGGATCCAGTATCCACCATCACGAGAATAGGAATACCTCCGATGTGGGCAGTGACCTCAAAGGCCATATGCTGAGAAGTCTCTGTCTCAGCTGCCTCAGCTGTCAAGGCATACACTCGCGCCTGCTGTGGCCAGTTCGGCCGCTGTGCCACGGGCCGTAGAGGCGGCCTGAACTAAGATACTGGAGGTCTGAAGGAAGGGTGCGCAGGAGCCAACCGTAAAGGCGGTGCTGATATAGGTTGTGGGCGTGTACGGTCGATCTTCTGCGGTGGCAAAAACCCACTGTCCCGCATCCGAGTGAAATAACTCTATGCTGAATGGCCCACTCTCCCACAATAAGTACATGATAAATCGGGGTGCTGCAATGGTGGTACTGGCGCGGTAGCCCTAGAAGGAGGGTCGACACAAGGCCTCTTACCCGCAAAGGGCCTGTCCTGCAACTCCGGTCGTGGCCTAGGAGCAATAGGACCACGAGATCGCGTAAGTTGATCCACATCCTGATCTGCCCGCATGGACATGTAGATCAGCTCTACGTAGGAGGGGATGCTCACGCAACACATCTTCGACCGAATATCCAGTCGCAAACCCTCAGAAAAGCGTCGTATGCGTATCTGCTCATCTGCCAGTATAGTCGGGACGTATCTGCCCAACTCAGTGAACCTATGCTCATACTCAGTCACTGTCATGCCTCCCTGTCGGAGGCACAGAAACTCATTCTCCTGGTCATGCCTATACGTCTGGGGATAGTATTTCTCATGGAAGCGGAACTCAAACGCTGCTCAGGTCCATATGTAGTCAGCGGTAACGGTCCGCAACACATTGTCCCACCATAAGCTGGCCTCCCGCTCGAACAAGAACGTAGCCAACTGGACCTGCTCAGTCTCTGAACAATACAGCATCCGTAGTATCTTCGACACACAGTCGAGCCAATACTCGGCCTCCTTGGGTCTATGAGAACCCGTAAAAGTGGAAGGCCGTAAGCGCTGAAATCGCTCTAATAAGCTTCGTGTGTCTACGACATTTTTTACAGGGTAAGTAGGTGGTACAGGATGAGCCATGCCCTCATCCTGAGCATATGTATCGGCATCCTCAGCTGGATGCGCAGGTGGTGCAGGTGGAGGCACACTCCCACCCTGGGCTAGAGCCCCCACTATAGTAGTCAGGAGCTGCTGCTGCTACTGCATCATGACCATCATCTGTTCAAATCTATCTGGAGGTGGAGCAGGCTGTGGCATGTACTGCGTCAAAGGAGATGCACGGTACTGTCCTCTAACGGGCGATGTGAAAGGCGGTGGTTTAACTGAAGGACCAGTAGGAGGCTGAGACTCACGTGCTGTCTCAGGAATCGGGCCCACAGTGGGGTCTGACTGAGCACCAGACTGAAAAGGAACCTGATTCATAGGCTCACCTAATCTAAGTCGAGCTGTGCTCCGTGTAGTCTTCGACGGCATTCCCTATATTCAAAATAGGGTGCAACCTTGTCAGTCTCAATAGCACAATCACACCGCAATCATTTACATAAAGAGTCAAAGGCATTCCATGCATTTTATTTAATCAAAATTGTCACAATACAAGGGATATCTCCTTACACGCATCATGACAGGAAGTACATGGGAACTAAGACAGTTAAAGCTACAACAGCAACATAAGTAAACTACTAGCCTTAACAAGCTTACACAACATAAAGCAGGAAACGACTAACTACTAACAATAACAACTAAAATATCATTGCTAGTCTGATTTGGGTGATGGAGGAGGAGAAACCTTATCCTGCAAGCAGCATAGGATCGCCTTCAAGGTACGAGTCACCTTACCGAATTTCCTCTTCATAACGGCCTTGGTATCCTCGACCTCAGCCCGAAGTTCCTGAACTTCCCTTCGCAAGGTGACCTGGCTCTCCTCAATTCGGGTAATGCGATCGTCACTAGTAGCCTGAGTAGAAGGAGGAGGGCTCTTATCAGTATCCTGAGCCTCCTCTTCTACCTCTTCTTGGACTTCTTCCTCTACTTCCGCTCTAGGTTCTCCTTCACTTGGATACTCTTCGTCATCAAAATCGTCCTCGCTATCCTCATCAAGCTGAGTCTCACATTACTGAGACCCGATCTTCATCTTGACCATGGTAGACTCATCAATTTAGTGAATCGGAATTGGCAACTCCGGCCCAATTCTGTAAGCAAACTCAAGCGCGATCTTGCATATAAGCCGGCCAAAAGGAAGCGACTCAGACGTTCTTCTTGATTTCGCTATGAGGATAATCTGTCGCAACACGAAAGTGGCCATACACACATTTTCTCCCTGGGCCACCTGATACAAGAAATCAACCATAAGGCGCGTACATTCAATGCGATTTGTCGACCTGGGATACACATTGAACGTGCAAATGTGGTGCAGCAGGCACAAATCATCAGACATATGAGATGCCTTGAGGCTATTGTTAGACTACCATAGAACCAGACTACAGCATAGGAACCTGGTACAGCGATCTCGCTCACGTCTACTCCTCAAATTCTTTACACTGGGATGAACATCACCAAGGGGTATGTTCAGAAGTCGCGCTATCAACCAAACATCGATCGTAGCCATCCGGTCTCTACCAAAAGGAATCTTGAACTGTAATGGCTCCAATGTAGAATTTTGGATACGAGCGTAGAAGGCACGAACGGTGCTCACATTAGCACGAGAACGGGCTTCAAAGAGCGAACCCTAATGTGCAGCTTCAATGCGCTCGAATAACAGAAATTCACCGAAGAGTCGCCCTTCTACGTCCGCCTCAAACAACACCTTACGGTCAGTATATTCGTCGTGAGGCATCTCTGCTAATATCACTCGCCCAATTTGAGCATGGGGATCCAAATCCCGCTTTGAATGGAACTCTCAGGCTGTGCTTGGACTTACGGCGGCGCTTGAGCTAGCGGCGTCACCCCTCAGTCTTCTTGATTACACAGGGCGACTAGGTCCAGCCTCATCCGCTGCGGTCTTTCTCTTTCCCATCAAAGAGAGGATGGTGGAGAGAGAAAAAACCCAAAATGGCTTCAACAAAAGCCATGAAAAATGTGAGAAATGTAGAGAAATGGCTGCCCAAACAGAAAAAAGGAAATCTAGGCGTTATAGAGGGATGCTTCAAGCTCCCAAGGGCTAAATTTTTAAAAAGAAAAGAGAAGGATAAAGGGGAATGGATCTCCACCCGATTTCAGCCACAAATGGAGGTTATAGGAGCTCCAACAGATGAGATTTTCAAGAGGAGTTGCAAACTATAATGGAGGGATGGAATGGGTTCGGTTTCTTCAATAAATGGGATTAAGAGGGATTTGGAGCAGCGGTTTGAGATGGGGCAGCAAGAAAATTAAAAATGGAGCTTGGGAGGGGCATTTTTGTGAAGGAGGTACCTCATTTAGGGGTTTTTGATGGACGGACCACACATGAGAGGGGTGCCCTACCCCTAAAACCACACGCGCCCGAGTTTCGTTGCAAGTGGGGACCACCCATCGGCGATGGCATCGCCGGCCGGTCGCCCATCCGGCCGGTGGGACCACATGGGTTGGGTCCCCCCTGGCCTAGGGACCTCAAATTGGTATGGGCCCCACCTTAGTTCATTCTAGATTGGCTTAGGGAGGCCCAAACTTCCATTCAGGGCTTTTTGGGGCTAATCTGTAAACATGAATACAATTCCCTATCATGTAGCATATGATTTTGGGGTAGAAGGAGCTAATACATCCATCTAGCCCATTAGTTGCTAAATATTGCACATTTAGAATGACTTAATGGCCAGTTTTCATGAAATTTTACTATTCACTATAAAATTTTGTCGAAGTATAATTTTATATCATTTTCACATTAGGATCAATGCATAACATGAAAAGTCAAAGAAATAATTGAAGAATGGAGTGGTGAGAGGAAGAATTTTGAAGAAATTAGGTAAAACGGGATTTTTAAGCCCTAGCGATTGAATGTAAGGGTTGTGGTTGCCCCACAGCCCAAGGATTCACATTTATGGGTTTAGAACCGCTCAAAGAACATCTCAACCCACCTACTTACAACCTAGAAGCTAATCAGGTCGCTTCACGTGACCCTAGATGCGTTACGGACTCGATCGCGCGATCGATACGAATAGACCTCGCCTATTGGCGATTCTGCGATCCTATAAGTGTTTCTAGACCTTTCTTGCACCCACCTAAGTCAAAGGAAGTGACAGCGTAAGTCGCGTGACCATAACCCAGGCCCGGTATAATCTTATTCATGCTCTGATACCAACTTGTAACACCCTGAAAATCGGGAGTCGTGTATAAACCCGACTCCCGAGTTCCAGACCGTCACTTATGTAACAAAAATGATTATGATTCAATGTTGTCTGAGTTAAAGCATTCACATGAGTAAAAGTATACCAAAACTGCAATTCATACTCCAGATCAGTGATAAAAGTAAGCGGAAGACTAAAAAATATATATATCACTGTATGGAAAATAAAGTAGATCTCAACTGTCTCCAAAGTATGAATACATCTCTGAGTCTCATATACATGTAAATAAACAGAAATCAAATGTAAAAATAGTCCCACTGAGTAGTCCCGCCAATCCAGGCCACCTAAGCAAAGCCGTCGTGGTACTGCATATATGTGAACTCGTCCTGGTCCTCATCATAGTCCGGCACTGCCTCCTCTGCCTCACCTGCATCTAAGACAGGGTCTGATGGGTGTTGCAAACACCATCCCGTAACGTGGAAGTGAGTAGCTAACTCAGTGGAATAATAGAGCAAAGATTAGCATGTTCTCAAATCAATCATGCGATAATAGTAAAGCAGTAAATCAAACATTCCTAATACTATTATTAATGCAATATGACATGACATGATGGATGCCCTCACCGACATTCTCCCTCATATGGCACTATCTGCGTCCATGGCATGCTTGCGTACCGCTCAGTGCTCCACATCTTCCAGGCACATGTAATGTGATGTTGATATGATTACCGAGTTACTATTAGACCATTCAAACAGCAGGATTGGGAAACTAAGGTACTTCCCTTATATCAATCCCAACACAGATCCTGTTTAGGGTCGTCACTCCTAGTAATCTCATACGATGTATATTTTATAGGTCGCTGTAAGGGCTGTCAGGGCTGTTGCTCGCACTCGTTGCACCTCTCCCTCATCACCTTATCAATACAGGCCTACTTGTACTCTCGTCGCTACGGAAGGGTCGTCGCCTCCCGTAGACTCAGAATACGCTCGCGGTCACTACAAAGGGCTGCCAAGGCTGTTGCTCGCACTCGTTGCACTGCTCCCCCAGCACCTTATCAATGTAGGCCGACAGTAAGAATATAGTGTCCCATACCACCATAATCTGCTCATGAGTCATAGGTGCTCACTGGTCACTACGGGGAAGTTTGTGGCCCCAGCGTAGGCCGACAGCTCGACCACGGTGTCCCATACCACCATGCCCGGCTCATGAGTCTTTATGGATCAAGGTACCATGGTTAATAGGGTTTACAGTGGTAAGTTCAGTACCCTAGGTTCAAGCAGTTATGACTCATACAAGGTGAACATACAATGGCCAGTCGGGTTACTTGACGGGCTCGACTAGTATGAGCGCATCTCAAGTCGAATGACATGAAGTGCATAAAACACCTCATGTGGCCTAACCACTGCCGCTAACTCCAAAACATGACTTGCGTTCATCGACGCGTCGTTCGTGGCAAAGATAAGCCAACCATGAATTTACTCAGTTACCGACTGCCTGGACTAGGTATAGTCCCAAACATTTATGAATTCCCATCAGCAATCATGTAAGAGTAATGGAAATGAAATACAACAATGTGAGCATGTTAACACATGTTATAACATACAACTTAAGTAAATCATCTAGCACATGCATTTCATACATATAATGAAATCATGCATATAGCCAACATGTAGGAAATCATTTACATCAGCATATCATTTGAGAATTCAATCTCAAAATAATTCATAACACCATTTAATTCAATACATACTAATACAAACATTTATACAAACACTTATACTACACACTTAAGTCTACATATAATATGTCGACTCAAAGTGCGCATTTAGGCGAATCTCTTTGCCAAACTAATTATGAATGCATTCCTAGTATCCTAATGCGACAAGAAGCCATGTCAATCACATCAGCAAAATATGGATGAAAAAAGTATTTCCTACAAATGACTAAAATGCCCTGAATCTCATATTTTTCGTCTGCTTACGAAACAGGAAACGGACAGCATGTTATACATGTCAAACGGCGTTGCCGTTGATAATCTACTATTAAAAGACATTGAAAGCATTGAAAACAATCAATCAAAGCGTCTAAAATCCGCACCTTTTATCCTAGAAGCGTACTGATTAGAACGGAGCGTATAGGCTTCATCTACGGCGAACCGGGAACCTAACATACAAGATCTGTAAGCAACTTCGCTATGGAAATGAGGGAACCTCAAATCAGTAAGCATTTAGGGTCTTTTCTTACCTAGAAATGCGGTGTAATCACCGGAAAAGTGATTGAGGTGCGTTGCTTAAGCACGTGCAACACGTAGTGCAAGCAGCAGGAAATTCTCTCCCACTCTCTCTCATAATCTCTCACCTTTTCTCTCACACCAACAAGGGTTTCTAGCAAATTTGGATGGGTGAGAGAAGTGAGGGTTTAAGCCCCTTTTATAACCTAAAACATGCCCAAAATAGGCTTGGGAACAATGTTCACTTGATGCCTAACCAAATCGGAGCTGTTTCGGTCCAAAAAGACATTTCTGGAGGTCCCCTGGCCGAACGTGATCGGGCTTAAGCTCATGCACGTCAGATGTCACTCACATCCCATTTGCAGACTAGTAGTGTTCATAGATCGCACGTGGCGGTCCAGTTTCAGTTCAGCGGTCACCACACGTAGAACATGTCTACAAGTCTCATGATATGAAATAGAGATTTTTCCTGATCCAAGGGTGTAATTTGGCTGAATTCTGACGATCAGAACGCTCAATACTGATGCATCAAGTCGTGTGCCAGATTTGAATTTCAAATTCCAAATCTAACTCTATTCTCACTCTCTTCACTCCAGGCTCAATGAAATAGCCCGTGAATGTCGGTTGGACTTGATTTTCGAAATGATTGTCAAGTCCAGCTAGGCGGTTATAACGGTCTAAGATTGTAGGTATTGGACTTTCGACGCACGTTCTAGATCCAATATAAAGTTTCAAAGAGGTCTTGAGAACAAACCGGTTTAGAGTTTAATTCGAGGTTTCAGAGTATTATTGCATCATTGGTTCTACTCGCTTTAGGTCTTGTAGAACGTATTTAAAGTGATCAGGGACTATTTCCCAGCTACTCTAGCGTTGCGCTAGCTAACTTACATTTATTTTCTAAAGGAAATAATCCTACACGATTTCTGGTCGAATTGGTACTCGAGCCCAAGTACGGATTTTTCCAGGGCGTTATAATGCTGACTCCAGGTTATTCACTAAATCATAGAATTGCAACAAAGAATTATGCAGAGGAAGAACATTGATATGAGTCAGTCTTGCTGAATGGTCTAGAATAACCAATGCTCTGTCCAGGTAAGGCCATTGTGTAGGATCCTTGAAAGCATCTATAATAATACAAATAATATTATTGAAAAGCACGAGCATAATAGGTGATACTTTGTCCAAAGAGATTCTGTCAGATATTGTGGCTACCGAAATAGAACCCACTGACCTACTTGAAGAAGGAATAATTGCGGCTGAAAGAGAAAAAATGAAACAATATAATCAGGAATATAAATATTAAAATATATGAAAAATAAAAGAATGGAAAGAAAGGTATACCATCTATGGGGGAAGCAACTATAACATTGAAAGAGAGTTCTTTGACTCGAGTTCTTGAGTCCAAAGTTGTTGGTGTTGCTATGTCGACTGGATTAGAAGAAAATTCCAAACTCTAAGCGACTGACTGAATAGGAGCAAGACGTGCAATAATAGTCTTCTCAATATGAGCTGGAATATCAATAATTAGATAAGCAGCTGGTTAAACGTGTGAAGCATCTTGATTTACTTCCACACTTTGAGGTAAAAATAATGCTTCTGGCTTTGCTTGCACTTTCGATAAAGAATTTTAGCTTCTCTTGATGCAAATACCTCCATAATAGTGGGAAGCACTGTAGGATTTTGTTCAGTTGCATAAACAACCTCTACAGGAGAAGGAGAGTACAAAGTATCATGCCCCAAACTCGAAAACTGGGCTTACATAATTCTCGATTGCTGAATCCAGGGATGATAGCCTCCATAGTACCCCATTCTCGGCTCCTAGTGCCTATACACCTGATTTCGATCCTGGGATCCTACAAGGTGGATTTTTAGTATGAAGTTTTTTTGTAAAGAAGCATAACCACGAGCATAACCAAGTCACAACAACATCACCACATATCTACTAATAAAATCATTTGAGTAAAATGTTGAAAAGGGAAAATACATATATATGAATCAAAACTACAAAGCTCTAGCACCTGCTTCTGTCTCAACGCTGCTACGACCTAATGTCACCTGCACGTAACGGTCATGCATAAGCTTACTACGAAGCTTAGAGGGTAGTGTACATGTGTGCTTAAAGCATGTGCCAAGCATATAATATCAGCGTAAGTGAAATATTGGGAGCAAGTCTGCAGATCGGCTATGCAATGTGGAGTCATAGTGAGCCAAATATCAGATGCCGAGGGTGCAAAATAATATGCAATTCTTGACGAGCCACAAATGCCATTAGCTTCATTTAGGCCATATAAATGCAGAAACATAGCAACCCAAATGTTATATGTCGTGGATGTAATACAATATGTAGATATTGGCGAGTCCATAATACCATCAATCTTATTCAGGCTAGGCAATACAGAATCATAGTAAACCAAATAATATGTGCTGAGAATGCAATGCAATATGCGGTACAAAAGAAATGACCAAGCTGAAGGGTGAAGTCAGGATGATAGTACGTAGTATTCACAAGGGACTTCTATTCAAACTAGTCTCATACCTAAATTTGGATAGCTAGACTTAATGTAGTAAACTCCTGATCTCAGGTTGGTCTCCCGCCCAACCGAAATCCTGGCCATTATGAAGGTACTCATAATGATTTGGTTGTGTATCACCAGCCTGAGTTGATAGTGAATGAATGAATGAATGAGTCTAATATTGAGTACGTAACTCCTACTCAGTAAGTTCACATATAACCACCACAACACTTCCAATGTGAGATAAGGTTCTGCCCCATTGCATGCACAGTAGCCTACCAACCACTGGTAGTTGGCCCAGGCTCTTAGGCCCCACCCACATCAGCGTCTGCCCATGTGTGTCAGCCCACATGTGTAATAGAGACAAGGCATCATAATATCAGTACCGTACATCTCTAAACAATCTTATATCAGGACAATCATCGAGGTCTAGTACACGATACACTAGCTTGTCGCCCCATCTATGCGCACAACTAGGAGAGTGGAAGAGACCTCACTATCCGCTTGCGGTCTGGCTCGTCGATAGCAGACCCATTCCTCAAGCTGGGTCAGACTCAGCCTAGTCAATTGCCCCCTCACTCAGGCAAGTAAGGAAACACCCCCTTCTAACCGACCATGACACAGTTGGAGACGCAGCCTCCTGCTATTTGGTACTCATGCGCTCATGTATCTACTCGGTCTAGATGCTGGAGCATCCCTGGTACTAAGGGGTTTAGAGACTTTCAACCATGGACATATTAGATGCCCATATGCTAGAACCAAATATTTTGGTGTCCCAACTGGCCATCCACAATATACCTCTGCAGGTCATGGCCCTAATATTGCTAGGGCATATAGTGATCATGCCACATAAATGTGAGATGCATGAGTCATACTATCTAGTCATGCATCAAACCTGCGTGTGTCACACGCTCATGTGGGGCCACTCCGTCTCACAAGGAGTGCCATAATAAACCAGCCCAATGACAATGTTATGATCAGTCACTCCTCATAACAAGTATATATATGATGCGTATGAGCATGTATTAGATGTAATAAAGTACATAGGCATGATTATTTAATAAAGGTAAATAACAATAATCTACAATCGACCTTCAATCGGCATGTCACATACAAAGAGTATAAACTAAAAAACATGCTCCTTCTGCAACTATAGGAGTCTATGCAGCATGTCCTACGTTATACTAAGAGTAGCCTTTTAAGGTACTGATATATCTTATATCCTAGGACGGGGTCCACTGGAAGGACGGCGGATCTTGCCCATACACTGAGATAGGCTCTATATAGCAGATATACCAAACTTCATAATACATATTCTTCCATCTATGGCATGGGGTGATGATGTGCTCATCCTACAAATAATGGATGGTTTAGATGACATACTAACGTAAAGGATGGGCCCCAAACTCATCCCAAAAGGGGTAACTGGATAATGTGGATGATATATACATAATATCGAAGTCCTAGCAATCGGTTATGAGAGTAGAACACATCTCATGAGGTGAGTCAAACGGGTGTACAAGAGGATGAATCTAAGTACAACAAGTGGGTTTCCTCACCCTCGCTATCGTGTAATAACTAGGCTTCTTTATGGGGTCCTGATATGAATATAAGGTGGGCTTTAGTGGGGTCCATACATCTAGGACTATATGTCCTTCCAAATGATCTAGGTAGCCCGCTTAACTCCTAAGTGAGCCTTGGGTATGGTGTAACACCCTGAAAATCGGGGGTCGTGTATAAACTCAACTCCCGAGTTTCAGACCGTCACTTATGCAACAAAAATGGTTATGATTCGATGTTGTCTGATTTAAAGCATCCACATGAGTAAAAGTATACCAAAACTGCAATTCATACTTCAGATCCAGTGATAAAAGCAAGCGGAAGACTAAACAATGTATATATCACTGTATGGAAAAACAAAGTAATCTCATCTGTCTCCAAAGTATGACTACATCACTGAGTCTCATGTACATATACATAACAAAAGAATAATGTTCAAAAAGAAAAGTCCCACTGATGTCCCCTCGATCCAGGTCGCCTACGGGAAGCCATCATGATACTGCATATACGAGAACTCATCCTGGTCCTCGTTAATCTCTGGCTCCACCTCCTGGATCTCGTCCTCACCTGCAGCTACAACAGGGTCTGGTGGGTGTTGCAAACACCATCCCGTAACGTGGGAATGAGTGATCAACTCAATGGAATCATAGAGCAAAGATTAGCATGTTCACAATTCAATCACGCGATAATAGTAAAGCAGTAAATCAGACAATCCTAATACTGTTGTTAATGCAAGATGATATGACGTGATGTATGCCCTCACCGACAATCACCCTCATGCGGCAACATCTTACGACCGCGGCATGCCACACTCCCTAGAGTGCTCCACATCTTCCAGGCACATGCAATGCTATGGTGATATGATTTTCCAAGTTATTATTAGTCCATTCAAACAGCAGGATTGGGAAACTAAGGTACTTCCCTTGTATCAATCCCAACACGGATCCTGTCTAGGGTCGTCACTCCTAGTAATCTCATACGATGTATATTTCGTAGGTCACTGCAAGGGCTGCCAGGGCTGTTGCTCGCACTCGTTGCACCGCTCCCCCATCACCTTATCAATACAGACCTACCGTACTCTACTGCAACGGAAGGGTCGTCGCCTCCCGTGGACTCAGAATACGCTCGCGGTCACTACAAAGGGCTTGTCGCCTGATCAGTGTAGGCCGACAGCTAGAATATAGTGTCCCATACCACCATAATCTGCTCACGAGTCAAGGTGCTCACTGGTCACTACGGGGAGGTTTGTGGCCCCAGCGTAGGCCGACAGCTCGACCACGGTGTCCCATACCACCATGCCCGGCTCATGAGTCTTCGTGGATCAAGGTACCACGGTTAATAGGGTTTACAATGGTAAGTTCAGTACCCTAGGTTCAAGCAGTTATGATACATACAAGGTGAACAAACATCGGCCAGTCGGGTTACTTGACGGGCTCGACTGGCGCGATCGCATCTCAAGTTGAACGACATGAAGTGCGTAAAACACTTCGCGTGGCCTAACCACCGCCGCCAACTCCCAACCCGAATCACGTTCATCGACGCGTCGTTCGTGGCTATGACCAGTCAGCCACGAATTCGCTCGGTTACTGACTGCCTGGACTAAGTCAAGTCCCACACATCTATGGAATTACACTAACACTATATACCAGGGTATTGGAATTGAAATACATCATGTGAGCATGTTAACACATGTTATAACATTCAACTTAAACAAATCTTCAAGGCATACCTTCCATGCATATTCAACTTAAGCAAATCTTCAAGGCATACTTCCTATGCATGTAATGCAATCATGCATAAGGTCAACATGTAGGAAATCATTTAGGTCAGCATTTTAATCATGAAATCAATCTCAAACTACTACATAACATCATTCAATACAATACATACTAGTACAAGCATTTATACAAACACATACACTACACACTTAAGTCCACATATAGTATGTCGACCCAAAGTGCGCAACTTGGCGAATCTCTTCGCCAAACTGATTATGCAATCACTCCTAACTCTCTAATGCGGCGACAAACCATGTCAATCACGTCAGAAAAATATGCATGTAGACCGTACTTCCTACAAATGACTAAAATGCCCTAAATCTCATATTCTTCGTTAATTTACGAAACAGGAAACGGAGAGCATGTTGTACATGTCAAACGGCGATGCCGTCGATAATCTACTATTAAACGACATTGAAAGCATTGTAAACCGTCAATCAAAGCGTCTAAAATCCTCACCTTATGTCTTGTAGACTCGGAGATTGAAACGGAGCGTATACGCTTCGTCTACGGCGAATAAGGAGCCTAATACACAAGATCCATAAGCTACATCGCTATGGAAACAAGGGAAACTCAAATCAACAACTATTTAGGGTTTTTACTTACCTAGGATCGCGGTGGAATCGCCGGGAAAGCGGTAGAGGTGTGTTGCTTAAGCACGTGCAACGCGTAGTACAAGTGGCAGGAAGAACTCTCCCACACTCTCACAATCTCCCACCTTTTTCTCTCTCCCAAGCTAGGGTTTCTCTCAAATTCGGATGGAAGAGAGGAGTGAGGGTTTCAACCCCTTTTATAGTCTAAAATATGCCCAAAATAGGCTTGGGAACAATGTTTACTTGGTGCCTAACCAAATCGGGGCCGTTTCGGTCCAAAAGGGCATTTCTGAAGGTCCTCAGGCCAAATGCGGTCAGACTTAAGCTCATGCATACTAGATCTAGCACACATCCAGTTTTCAGACCGGTTGGGTTCCCAGATCGCACGTGGCGGCCCAGTTTCAGTTTAACGGTCACCGCACCAAGATCAGGCCTATAAGTCTCGTGATATGTAATAGAAATTTTTCCTGATCCAAGGGTGTAATTTGGCTGCATTCTGACGGTCAGAACGCTCAATACTGATGCGTCAATTTCGTGTGCCAGATTTGAATTTTAAATTCCAATTTTAACCCTATTCTCACTCTCTTCACTCCAGGCTCAATGAAATAGCCTCTGAACGTCAGTTGGACTTGATATTCGAAACGATTGCCAAGCCCAGCTAAGTGGTCATAACGGTCTAAGATGGCAGGCATCTGACTTACGACGCGCGGTCTAGATCCAATACAAAGTTTCAAGGAGGTCCCGAGAACAAACCGGTTTAGAGTTTGATCCGAGGCTTTAGAGCATTATAGCACCCTTGGTTCCACTCGCTTCGGGCCTTGTAGAACGTATTTAAAGTGATCAGGGACCATTTCCCAGCTATTCTAACGTTGCACTAGCTAACCTAGTCATATTTCTTAAAGGAATGAATTTTTCACAATTTCGGGTCGAGTTGGTACTCGAGCCCAAGTATGGATTTTTCACGGGCGTTACAATCTACCCCCCTTAACAAATAATTTTGTCCTCAAAATTTGTACCTTTTCGTACTCCTCGAGAAGCTGTGGGTAGTTCTTTCTGATCTCGGCTTCAGTCTCCCAAGTAGCCTCCTCCTCGTATCGGCGTAGCTCTTCTGTCTGCTCTGCGCTATAAGGAGCCGACGTTGAATAATATCGATCTTCTCTGACGTCGCCTGCACCAACTCTGGGCCAATCAAGCTACGCTCACCGACCTCTAACCAGCAATGCGGTGCGCGACAAGGTCGCCCATACAGCGCCTCATAAGGTGCCATGCCGATACTCGCCTGGAAGCTATTATTGTACGCAAACTCCGCATATGCAAGACAGTCATCCCAACTGTCCTTAAAGTCCAATGCGCAAGCTCGCAACATGTCCTCCAGGATCTGGTTCACTCGCTCCGTCTGTCCGTCCGTCTGTGGGTGGAAGGCAGTACTGAATTTCAACTTCACACCCATAGCCTCCTGAATGCGAGTCCAGAAAATAGAAGTGAACCGCGTGTCTCTGTCCGACACGATCTCTAACGGAACTCCATGCAGACGCACAATCTCTCGGATGTACATTCTAGCCAGCTCGTCTGCAGAGTTCGTAACTCTGATCGGTAGGAAGTGCGCCGACTTCGTCAATCGGTCGACGATCACCCAAATGGAATCATGCCCCTTCCTCGTCTTCGGCAACCCAGAAATGAAGTCCATGGAAATGAAATCCCACTTCCACTCTGCAATCGGCATAGGCTGCAAAAGTCCAGGTGGTCGGCGATGCTCTGCCTTCACCTGCTGACAAGTGAGACAACGGGACACGAACTCAGCTATGTGGGTCTTCATACCTTCCCACCAATACGTCCTCTTCATGTCACGATACATCTTCGTGCTGCCTGGATGCATCGCGAGTCTAGTAGAATGCGCAGCCTCGAGAATCTCTCGTCTCAAGTCAGGGACATCTGGGACGCATAGGCGGCCACGGTAACGTAAGCCCCCATCCATACCAACTCGCCAGTCGGCGTCAGCATCATCACTGGCCTGCTCTCGAAGCTCAGTAAGATGCGCGTCGTCCCTCTGCGCCTCGATGACTCGGTCATCGATCTGAGATCGCACCTGTACATGTGCGATGAACTCAAATGGCTCCTCTACAGTGAGTTTCTGCTCAAAGTCTCGCAAAAACTCAACCATATCCCACTCGGCAACCATCAGCGGAGCCGCAAACTCTATCGCCTTCTTGCGGCTCAACGCATCAGCCACAAGGTTCGCCTTCCCAGGATGGTAAGAGACTTCAAACTTGAAGTCCTTCAACGTCTCCATCCATCGCCGCTGCCTCATATTCAAGTCTCGCTGCGTGAATATGTACTTGAGGCTCTTGTGGTCGCAAAAGAGCTCGAACTCCTCTCCATAGAGGTAATGTCTCCAGAGTCTCAGTGCGAATATAACGGCTGCCAACTCTAGGTCGTGTGTAGGGTAATTCTCCTCGTGCTTCCTTAATTGTCTCGAGGCATACGAAATTACCCTGTCCCTCTGCATAAGGACACAACCCAAACCAACGCTAGACGCGTCAGTGAATATAGTGTATTTAACCCCTTGCTCTGGCAATACTAGCACAGGGGCGGACGTAAGCCTGTCCTTCAGCTCCTGAAAAGCTGACTCCGCCTTATCATTCCAGGTGAACTTCACGTCCTTCCGTGTCAACTGAGATAAGGGTCTCGCGATCTTCGAGAAATCCTGAATGAAGCGCCGATAATAGCCAGCGAGACCCAAGAAACTCCTCACCTCAGTGACAGAACCAGGCTGCTCCCAGTCCTGCACCGCAGCTACCTTAGACAGGTCAACTGCCATACCATCCTTGGACACCACGTGTCCCAGAAACTTCACCTCCTGCTTCCAGAAATCGCACTTCTTATACTGTGCGAACAACTGATGTCGTCTAAGCGTATCAAGGACCAAACGCAAATGCTCCTCATGCTCCTCTCGACTCCTAGAGTACACCAAAATGTCGTCAATGAAGACAACGACGAATCGATAGAGGAAAGGCCGAAATACCCGGTTCATCAGATCCATGAACACGGCCGGTGCGTTTGTGAGACCGAACGACATCACGAGGAACTCATAGTGGCCAAAACTGGTCCTGAATGCTGTCTTCTGCACGTCCTCATCCCTGACGCGCAGCTGATGATATCCTGACTGAAGATCAATCTCGAGAAGTACTGCGCTCCTCTCAACTGATCAAACAAGTCATCGATCCTGGGCAAAGGGTACTTGTTCTTCACCGTGAGCTGGTTTAGCCTGCGATAATCAATACACAATCGCAGCGAACCATCCTTCTTCTTCACGAACAAGACCGGTGCTCCCCAAGGAGACATGCTAGGCCGTATAAAGCCAAGCTCTAGCAGGCTATCAATCTGCGTCCTCAACTCCTCCATCTCACATGGTGCCATGCGATACGTCGGCAATGAGACGGGTGTAGAACCAAGAACCAGATCGATAGTGAAATCGATCTCACGTCGGAGCGGCAAACCAGGGATCTTCCTGAATAGATCCCCGAACTCAGAAACAATTGGCGTCTGCTCAAGTACCTGGGCACCAGCGTCGCGCAATAGAGTGGCGTAGCTAAGTATGCGGAAAGGAAGATTTACCCGCACTGAAAACGTGAAAGGCGTGCCCTCAGGCTCGTACACCGTCACCACACGAGCCTCGCAGTCAATCTCGGCTCTCGCTGCAGTCAACCAGTCCATGCCAAGAATGACGTCGAGATAAACGAGCGAGGGATCGACGACCAGATCAAGAGTCATCGTCCTGCCTCCCAGATCAACTAAACAACCCTCACACATCTGGGTGACATCCGAATAATCTCCATGAGCTGCAAGGACTCGCACGCTATCCATAGTGATAGTTTGTAACCCAAGACGTCTGACTACGGCACGCGATATCAAAGAAATCGTGGAACCAGTGTCCACCATGACAAGAACGGGAGTACCTCCGATATGGCCCGTGACCTCGAAGGCTGAATGCTGGAAAGTCGGCGTCGTAGCTGCCTCAGCGGTCAGTGCATGAACTCGAGCCTGCTGTGGCCGGTTCGGCCATTGTGTCAAGGGCCGTGGAGGCTGTCGAATCTGCGATACTGTGGGTCTGAAAGAGGGATGCACAGGAGCTGACCGTATAGGAGGTGCTGATATCGCCTGTGGACGTACACGATCAATCTTCTGCGGCGGCGAGAACCCACTGTCTCGCATCCTCGAAAAGTAACTCTGCGCTAAGTGGCCCGTCCTCCCACAGTATGTGCATGACAAATCAGGGCGCCAAAACGGTGGTACAGGCGCCGTGGTCCTGGTAGGAGGATCAATGCGAGGCCTCTTGCCCGCGAAGGGCCTGTCTGGCAAATCCGGTCGCGGCCTAGAAGTAGTCGGGCTTCGAGATCGCGCAAGTCGATCCACGTCCTGCTCTGCCCGCATGGACATGTGAACCAACTCCGCATAGGAAGGGAAACTGACACAGCACATCTTCGACCGAATATCCGGTCGCAAGCCCTCCAAAAAGCGCCGTATGAACATCTGCTCATCAGCTAGAATCGTCGGGACGTACCTGCCCAACTCTGTGAACCGATGCTCATACTCGGTAACTGTCATCGCTGCCTGCCTGAGAGGGAGAAACTCATTCTCCCTCTCGTGCCTGTAGGTCTGGGGATAATACTTCTCTTGGAAGCGGAACTCAAATGCTGCCCACGTCCATACGAAATCTGTGGCAACAGTCCGCAATATGCTATCCCACCACATACTGGCCTCTCTCTCAAACAGGAAGGTAGCCAGCTCTACCTGCTCAGCCTTGGTACAGTGCAACATCCGTAGAATCTTCGACACTCGGTCGAGCCAGAACTCAGCCTCCTCGGGTCTTTGAGAACCCGTGAAAGTAGGAGGCCGCAAGCGCTGAAATCGCTCCAGAAGGCCCCGTGTGTCGGCAGGATTCCCCGCAGGGAAAGCAGGCGGCGCAGGATGTGCTATGCCCTCATCCTGGCCGTAAGCATAGGCATCCTCAGCTGGATGCGCAGGTGGTGCAGGTGGAGTAGGTGTAGTCGCACCCCCACCCTGGGCTAAAGTCCCCACTATGGTGGTCAGGAGCTGCTGCTGCTGTAGCATCATAGCCATCATCTGCTCGAATCTGTCAGGGGGTGGAGCAGGCTGTGGCGGATGAGGTGCGGAAGTAGATGCCCGCTGTGGCTCTCTAACTGATGGTGTAAATGGCGGTGGTCCATCTGTAGGACCAACAGCAGGCTGAGACGATCGAACCGCCTCAGGAATCGGGCCCACAGCAGGGTCCGGACGAGTGCCAGACTGAGAGGGAGTCTGATCCATCTGCTCTGACAATGAAAGCCGAACCGCGATCCTCGTAGTCTTAGGTGGCATTCCCTATATTCAAAATAGGGCGCAACCTTGTCAGTCTCAATTGCACAAATACACCATAATCATTCACTTAAAGAGTCAAAGGCATTCCATGCATTTCAATTAATCAAAATTGTCACAATACAAGGGATATATCCTTACAAGCATCATGACTAGAATTACATGGAAATTAAGACAGCTAAGCAACAACAACATAAGCAAAGCACTAGCCCTAATAGGCTTTACACACATAAAACAGGAAATGGCTAACTACTAAGAATAACATCAAAGATCGCATCGCTAGTCGGAGTCTGGTGACGGAGGAGGAGCACCCTTATCCTGTAAGCAACACAGGATTGCCTTCAAGGTGCGAGTCACCTTGCCAAATTTCTTCTTTGTAACGGCCTTGGCATCAGCGACCTCTGCTCGAAGTTCTTGGACTTCCCTTCGCAAAGCGGTCTGACTCTCCTCCATCCGAGCAATGCGGACGTCGACAGTAGCCTGCGCAGAAGGAGGAGGGCTCTCATCAGTATCCTGAGCCTCCTCTTCTGCTTCTTCCTGAACCTCTGCTCTAGGTTCTTCTTCGCTTTGATCTTCCTCTTCATCAAAGTCATCCCCACTATCCCTTTCAAGTTGATTTTCACGATATTGCGACCCAATCTTCATCTTGACCATTGTCGACTCATCGATAGTGTGAATCGATACCGGCAATTCGGGCCCAAGTCTATAGGCAAACTCAAGTGCAATCTTGCAAATAAGTCGGCCAAAGGGAAGCGATTCGGATGTTCTTCTCGACCTGACTATGAGGACTATCTGCCGTAAGATGAAAGTGGCCATACATACGTTCTCTCCCTGGGCCACCAGGAATAAGAAATCGACCATAAGACGTGTACATTCAATGCGGTTCGTCGACCTGGGATAAACATTGAACGTGCAGATATGATGCAGCAGGCGCAAATCCTCAGACATGTATGTCGCCTTGAGGCTATTATTAGGCTGCCATGGAGCCAACTTACCGCACAGAAACCTGGTGCGGCGATCTCGTTCACGTCTAGTCCTCAAATTCTTCTCACTTGGATGCACATCACCTAAAGGCACGTTGAGAAGTCGCGCAATCAACCGGACGTCGATCTTAGCCATCCGATCTCTATCGAAAGGGATTTTGAACTGCAAAGGCTCCAAGGTAGGACTCTGGATGTTAGCATAGAAGGCACGAACAGTGCTCACATTAGCACGAGCGCGAGCTTCAAAGATCGGTCCCCAGTGCGCAGCTTCAATGCGTTCGAACAACAGATATTCGCCGAACAATCATCCATCTACGTCCGCCTCAAATAACACTCTACGATCAGTGTATTCGCCATGAGGCATCTCTAATAAAATGGTTCGTCCAAGGTGTGCATGGGGATCCAAATCCCGCTTTGTACGGCACTCCAGGACTGCAGCTGGACCTGCGGCGGTGCTTGAACTTGCGGCACCACCCCGCGGTCTTCTCGATCGAGCAGGGCGGCTCGGCCCAGCCTCGTCTGTTGCAGTTTTCCTCTTACCCATCAAAGATATGATGGATGAGAGTGACAAAAGGCCCAAAATGGCTTCCACGAAGGCCATGGAAAACACCGAAAATGCGGGGAAATGGCTGCCCAATCTGAAAAAAGGAAATCTAGGCGTCGTAGAGGGGTGCTTCAAGCTTCCCAAGGCTGTAGTTTCAGGAAAAAATACAAACAAAAAGATAGAATGGAGCACCTCACGATTTCAGCTATATTTGGGGGATTTTGGAGCTCCAAATGGTGAGATGTTCAAGGAAAGAGGCCGCCAACACCCAATAAATGATGGGTGGTGGTCGGTTTTGGCCAAGGAAGGTTTTAGGAGTGGTTTGGGACGCTGGGGTTTGGAATGGGTTGCTGAAAATCGAATCTAGGGCTATGTAGGGGGCTGTTTGTGAAGGAGGGGTAATATTTGGGGGTTTTTGTGAGGTGGGAGGTGTATAGGGATGATGTGGACCCTATTTAAGGGGGTGCGCCTGAAGGACGGCCCCATCGGACACCGCCGGCCGGCGATGCATCGCCCGACCGGCGATGGCATCGCCGGCCAACTTTCAAGTTGGCCGGTGGGACCCCATGGGTCTGGTCCCCCATGGTCCCAGAGTCCCAAAAAGTTAGGTCCCACCCCTCAGTTCACAATAATTTGGTCTGTATGAGCCCAAATATGTGTTTGGGGCTTTCCGGGTCCACATCACAATCCCGAATACCAAACCATATGATGCAGCATATGAATTTGGGGTAGAAGGAGCCATTACACTTATCTAGATCATTAGTTGCTAAAGAAAGTGAAGTTAGAATGGCCTTATGGCCATTTTTCATGAAATTTTACTATTCACTGTAAAATTTTATGAAAGTACTAATTTGTATTATTTTCACATTAGGTTTGATGTCTAACATGAAATGGATAAGAAAGAAATTAAGATTGGAGTGTTTAGAGGAGGAATTTTGAGGATTTTTGGTGAAACGGGGTTTTTAAGCCCTGGCGATTGATTACTGGAGTCGTGGTCATCCCACAGCCCAAGGATTCACTTTTTCGGTTTAAAACCACTCATAGGACGTCTCAACCTGACTCCCTACAGCTTAGAAGTGATTCGGGTTGCTTTACGCGACCCGAGATGCGTTACAGACTCGATCTTGCGATCGATCCTAATAGACTTCGCCTATCGGCGAATCGGCGATCCTAGAAGTGTTTCTAGACCTTCTCGCACCCACCTAAGTCAAAGGAAGCGACAGCGTACGTCGCAAGACCATAACCCAGGCCCGGTATACTCTCATTCATTCTCTGATACCAACTTGTAATGCTATGGTGATATGATTTTCCAAGTTGTTATTAGTCCATTCAAACAGCAGGATTGGGAAACTAAGGTACTTCCCTTGTATCAATCCCAACACGGATCCTGTCTAGGGTCGTCACTCCTAGTAATCTCATACAATGTATATTTCGTAGGTCACTACAAGGGCTGCCAGGGCTGTTGCTCGCACTCGTTGCACCGCTCCCCCATCACCTTATCAATACAGACCTACCGTACTCTACTGCAACGGAAGGGTCGTCGCCTCCCGTGGACTCAGAATACGCTCGCGGTCACTACAAAGGGCTTGTCGCCTGATCAGTGTAGGCCGACAGCTAGAATATAGTGTCCCATACCACCATAATCTGCTCACGAGTCAAGGTGCTCACTGGTCACTACGGGGAGGTTTGTGGCCCCAGCGTAGGCCGACAGCTCGACCACGGTGTCCCATACCACCATGCCCGGCTCATGAGTCTTCGTGGATCAAGGTACCACGGTTAATAGGGTTTACAATGGTAAGTTCAGTACCCTAGGTTCAAGCAGTTATGATACATACAAGGTGAACAAACATCGGCCAGTCGGGTTACTTGACGGGCTCGACTGGCGCGATCGCATCTCAAGTTGAACGACATGAAGTGCGTAAAACACTTCGCGTGGCCTAACCACCGCCGCCAACTCCCAACCCGAATCACGTTCATCGACGCGTCGTTCGTGGCTATGACCAGTCAGCCACGAATTCGCTCGGTTACTGACTGCCTGGACTAAGTCAAGTCCCACACATCTATGGAATTACACTAACACTATATACCAGGGTATTGGAATTGAAATACATCATGTGAGCATGTTAACACATGTTATAACATTCAACTTAAACAAATCTTCAAGGCATACCTTCCATGCATATTCAACTTAAGCAAATCTTCAAGGCATACTTCCTATGCATGTAATGCAATCATGCATAAGGTCAACATGTAGGAAATCATTTAGGTCAGAATTTTAATCATGAAATCAATCTTAAACTACTACATAACATCATTCAATACAATACATACTAGTACAAGCATTTATACAAACACATACACTACACACTTAAGTCCACATATAGTATGTCGACCCAAAGTGCGCAACTTGGCGAATCTCTTCGCCAAACTGATTATGCAATCACTCCTAACTCTCTAATGCGGTGACAAACCATGTCAATCACGTCAGCAAAATATGCATGTAGACCGTACTTCCTACAAATGACTAAAATGCCCTAAATCTCATATTCTTCGTTAATTTACGAAACAGGAAACGGAGAGCATGTTGTACATGTCAAACGGCGATGCCGTCGATAAGCTACTATTAAACGACATTGAAAGCATTGTAAACCGTCAATCAAAGCGTCTAAAATCCTCACCTTATGTCTTGTAGACTCGGAGATTGAAACGGAGCGTATACGCTTCGTCTACGGCGAATAAGGAGCCTAATACACAAGATCCATAAGCTACATCGCTATGGAAACAGGGGAAACTCAAATCAACAACTATTTAGGGTTTTTACTTACCTAGGATCGCGGTGGAATCGCCGGGAAAGCGGTAGAGGTGTGTTGCTTAAGCACGTGCAACGCGTAGTACAAGTGGCAGGAAGAACTCTCCCACACTCTCACAATCTCCCACCTTTTTCTCTCTCCCAAGCTAGGGTTTCTCTCAAATTCGGATGGAAGAGAGGAGTGAGGGTTTCAACCCCTTTTATAGCCTAAAACATGTCCAAAATAGGCTTGGGAACAATGTTTACTTGGTGCCTAACCAAATCGGGGCCGTTTCGATCCAAAAGGGCATTTCTGAAGGTTCCCAGGCCAAATGCGGTCGGACTTAAGCTCATGCATACTGGATCTAGCACACATCCAGTTTTCAGACCGGTTGGGTTCCCAGATCGCACGTGGCGGCCCAGTTTCAGTTTAACGGTCACCGCACCAAGATCAGGCCTATAAGTCTCGTGATATGTAATAGAAATTTTTCCTGATCCAAGGGTGTAATTTGGCTGCATTCTGAAGGTCAGAATGCTCAATACTGATGCGTCAATTTCGTGTGCCAGATTTGAATTTCAAATTCTAATTTTAACCCTATTCTCACTCTCTTCACTCCAGGCTCAATGAAATAGCCTCTGAACGTCAGTTGGACTTGATATTCGAAACGATTGCCAAGCCCAGCTAAGTGGTCATAACGGTCTAAGATGGCAGGCATCTGACTTACGACGCGCGGTCTAGATCCAATACAAAGTTTCAAGGAGGTCCCGAGAACAAACCGGTTTAGAGTTTGATCCGAGGCTTTAGAGCATTATAGCACCCTTGGTTCCACTCGCTTCGGGCCTTGTAGAACGTATTTAAAGTGATCAGGGACCATTTCCCAGCTATTCTAACGTTGCACTAGCTAACCTAGTCATATTTCTTAAAGGAATGAATTTTTCGCAATTTCGGGTCGAGTTGGTACTCGAGCCCAAGTATGGATTTTTCACGGGCGTTACATATGGTCACTAAACTTAGGCAAAACATGAATCTAGGTGGGTCACTTTACTATGGAAGGCCTGATACAAATCATAATGAGGGCTCCAAAGCTTGGGTTAGTTCTAAAGGGTATGGTGGAAAGCATCATTATTAATGGGGCCTAATGTTTTGGGGTATCTCGATAATACATATGATGCGCATGGACAAGAATCATGAGGCTATACTAAGCATGATCTATGGTAATGATGTACCCTCATATATATATATATATATATATATATAGTGGTAGTCTAAATACCATACTACATCAAGGATGAACCTCATTGGGTGAATCACTTAACAGTGAGAGTCAAGATGATGACTCTAAGTATATTAAGCGGGCTTTCTCACCCACTCTATCATGGTAAGTTGGGCTTTCTTATGGAGCCCGATACAAACAAGGTGAGTCTACAAGTTATGGTGATTCCTCCGAGGGTGGTGGAGAGCACTAGCATGAATGGGGCCCAATAGTTTGGGTTAGCCCTCTAGGGTAAGATGGGTAACACTTGTGGGGGCCCAATGATTTGGGATAACCCAATAAGGCAAGATGGTCATGGGCTTAACAACGGGCCTTAGGGAGATGTACAACAAGGACATTTAACCACCATTTATAACGTGGACATTTAACCACCATTATTCCCAAGGTACGGTCCATTTAAGATCGAAATCAAAATCATAATGGGGCTCTCAGCCCTCCAATTATCTAGGAAATGGATGGATAGCGCATGCCCATCACTTATACATGGTGGGCCTACATAAGGCGATGGGGCCCACGGCCTATGAATGGATAAATAGTGTGTATATAACACATACATCATGGTGTGTCTCACACATATAATGGGTCTCACTTATACAATGGGTCTCATATACATCATAATGGGCCTCGCACACGGGCCTCATATACATCAAAATGGGCCTCATCACATGAGACTCATGTACAACAAATGGGTTGCATCTGTCATGCCCCAAACTAAAAATTCGGTCTCATAAAATTTTTGATCGCCGAATCTGGCGCCGATAGCCTCCGTAGAACCCCATTCTCGGCTCCTAGCGCCCATTCGCTAGATTCCGATCCTAAGATGCTACAAGGAGGATTTTCAACATCAGTTTGATTCGTAATAAGCATAACCAAAGGCATAACCCATAAACAACAATAAAAACTCCATTACATTTCCACTATGATCAAAAACTTTACAAGTATAATGAGCATAAAGGGAAATACGATGATGATGGACCAAAAGCTCCAAAATAATCTGCCACATGCTCACGCCTCAGCGCTGCTGCGATCCAACATCACCTGCACACAATAGTTGTGCATAAGCTTATAAAATGCTTAGAGGGTGGTGAAAGTGTGTGCACAAGGTGGAAATATAGTTATATAGTATTAGAGTAATGCGGAACATGCTGATGAAAGCTAAGAATACCATTAGCCGTACCAAGGCCATGCAATGTAAAACATGAATGATGTTGGCCATACCAAGGTCATGTAATGCAAAATGTAACTCAAGCATATAAATCCTCATCTAAGTCCACATATCAATACAACTCAACTCTTGAATATCACCGAGGTCTAGTACACTCTAAACCTGATTGTCGCCCCATCGCACGCAATAACGTAAGTGGAAGAGACCTCACTATCCGCCCGCTAATATAAGGCTCGGCTCGTCGATAGCAGACCTATTCCTCGAGCTGGTCACACTCAGCCTAGCTTTGCCCCCTCCACTCAGGCGGGTAAGGCCGCACCCCCTTCCAACCGACCATGACACAGAGGAAAGTGCGACCTTTTGGTAATCGGTACTCGGCGCTCCTGTGCCCACTTGGTCTAGACATTGGAGAAACCTCCTGGTACCATAAGGGTTTATGAACTTTCACCCAGGGCTATCTATAGCACCCCATGTAGAATAAGATATTCGGTATCCAATCCTGTCAAGGTGGGTCCCACATACATGGACCCTTAAATTAAATAAACGGATGAAAGACAAAAATCAAAGATCACCCATTGGCTTCTTCTTGCACCCTTGGCTTCCTTAGCTTCGATTCTAATGAAAGAGATGAGGTTTGGATGGTTGAGATGGGAGATGAAGGGGTAGGAAAGGTGGGCCACACACAAATTTCTCTTGGAGAGGTTTGGGAGAGCTTGAACGTATGGTGCCTTCTATTGCTTGGGAGAGTTCTTTGAAAATGAAGGAGAGAGAGGGTTGTAAAAGGAGAGATGTGATAGAGTGATGGATGGGAGAAAGAGAGATGGGTGTGTAAGAGCCTTTTTGACTTTTAAAGTTTTTGGTGTAAGAAAGGTATGGGTGGTGTAAGAAAACTTTTGACTTTGGAGGTTGCTTGGGGATGGGTGTGAGGTGATGTGTACTTAACATGTACTTGACATGATGGGATTGATTGATTGATGTGACAAGTTGTTGAGATTCCCTTGAAATTCATACGCACGACGTTTTCCTCACACCGAACACTGGCCCACATCTCCTAGTCAGAGTATCGGATCAGCCCGCGAGTCGCGGCATCTGAACGACGGCGTGGTCACTAGGATACAAGTCTCGGGTTGACGGCATGTGAATTAAGGTTGCGTACAAATGCTGGTTAAGGGTCAAAGGTTGCTAAAATTTGACCGGGAAGACCGCGAAAGTCTATGGAACGGTACGGTCTAGGATACGGGTCTTATAACTCTCCCCTCCTAATAAAAATTTCATCCTCAAAATTTATGCAATCATCGCAACTAGACATAACTTATGAGGAAGAAGGAATATAACATCGCCATATATAATCAGAGATAACATACAAAATACAATACAATCAATCATCAAAGAGATGGGGATAATGCTCTCGAATCTCAGCCTTGCGCTCCCAAGAAGCCTCCTCAACAGAATGGTGACTCCACTGAACCTTCACCAACGGAATGACCTTGGTCCGGAGGACCTGCTCCTTCCAATCAAGGATACGAACTGGCTGCTCAATATAGGAACCATCCTCACGAACCTCTAACGGCTGCCAATCAATAACAGAAACGATGCCTGACTCACACTTCCTCAATATGGAGATATGGAAAATGTTGTGGACGCCAGATAACAGAGGTGACAAGGCAATCCGATAGGCTACGGTGCCAACATGCCCGGTGATCTCAAAAGGTCCTATGAATCTCGGGGCAAGCTTGCCCTTCGCTCCAAAATGAACTACACCCTTCATGGGCGAGACCTTAAGATACAAATGGTCCCCTACATCAAACTCCAAGGGACGACACCGACGATCAGCAAAACTCTTCTGCCGGCTCTGAGCTGTGCGCATCTTCTGCCTGATGATATCGATAGCCTCTGACGTCTCCTTCACAAGCTCAGGACCTAGGAGACGGCGCTCTCCAACCTCGGTCCAACAACTCGGTGATCTGCATGGTCTGTCATATAATGCCTCAAAAGGAGCCATGCTGATGGTCACCTGATAGCTATTGTTATATGCGAACTTAGCCAATTGTAGATTCTTATCCCAGCTATCCCTGAAATCAATCGTGCAGGCCCGAAGTATATCTTCAAGGATCTGGTTGACCCTCTCGGTCTGGCCATCGGTCTACTGATGGTACGCGGTGCTGAACTACAAATCAGTTCTCATCGCTTGCTAGAAGCTCCCCCAAAACTGAGACGTGAACCTCGAATCTTGATCCGAAATGATCAAGACTGGAACGCCATGCAGTCTCACAACCTCCTCGATAAATAACCTCGTAAGTCGGTCCATAGACCAAGTCGCACGCATCACAAGAAAATGTGCCGACTTCGTCAGATGATCCACAACAACTCAGATGGTGTCATGACTGCACTGAGTCCTTGGCAAGCCCATAATGAAATCTATCAACACGTGCTCTCACTTCCACATCGGGACGCTCAACGGCTGCAATAGACCAGAGGGTCTCTAATGATCGGCCTTGACATGCTGGCATGTGTCACACTCGGCCACAAAACTGGCGATTTGGTGCTTCATCCCCTCCCAAAAATACTGTCGCCTCATGTCACGGTAAATTTTCTTCGAGCTAGGGTGGATAGAAAATCACGATCGATGTGCCTCGATCATAAGATCTCTGCATAACTCAAGAATATCTGGGACACATAATCGACCTCTGAAGTGAAGTCCACCATCTGTACCAATCTACCAATCTACCTAACTCTCAGATGCAGCCTCAACTATATAACTCTGTAACGAATAATCAGCCTGTTGAGCCTCGATCACCCTTGCGACAAGAGAGGGTTGAATCGACAGGCTCGATAATTGCACAATAGAAGACTGCAGGCCGAACTCAAAATTATACGCTGCGATATCCTCGAGCATCCTCCACTCCTGGACCATCATATGTGCCACCAAGCCAAGTGGTTGTCAGCTGAGGGCATCTACCACCACGTTCGCCTTACCCAGGTGGTACTGAAGATCGAAGTTATAGTCTTTCAGAAGCTCCATCCAGAGCCTCTGCCTCATGTTCAACTTAGACTGCGAGAAGAGGTACTTCAAGCTCTTGTTATAAGAGAAAAGCTCGAACTTAACCCCATAAAGATAGTGCCTCCACACCTTCAATGCGAAGATAACTACAACCAGCTCCAAATCATGTGTGAGGTAGTTTAGCTCATGGATCTTGAGCTGACAAGACGCGAAGGACACTAGTCTCCCGTGGTGCATCAGGACAACACCCAAACCAATATGTGAGGCATCAGTAAATACAATAAATTCGTCACTCCCAGAGGAAGGAGTGAGGACAGGACCAGACGTCAGATGGTCCTTCAACTCCATAAATGCTCTCTCGCAGGTGTCACTCCAAATAAATTCTGCGCCCTTCCGAGTCAACCTGGTCAACAGGGCTGTAATACGAGAGAAGCCCTTAATGAAACTCCGCTAGTAGCCCGCCAAACTAAGGAAACTGTGGATCTCATATGCGGTCGTGTGCTGGCCCCACTGACACACTACCTCGACCTTCGAAGGGTCCATTGTGACGCCCTCCCTCGTCACCACGTGAATGAGGAACTTCACCTCCTACCAGAATTCGCACTTCTCCAGCTTGGCATACAACTGATGTGCACGGAGGGTCTGCAATGTAACCTCCAGATGCTGCTTATGCTCCCCACGAGTCCTCGAATAGATCAGAATGTCGTCAATGAAGACTACAAAAAACTGATCGAGATAAGGGCGGAAGACCTCATTCATCAACTACATGAAGACTGTGGGTGCATTAGTCAGCCCGAAGGACATGACCTGAAACTCAAAATGACCGTAACGCGTCTTGAATGCTGTCTTCGGAATGTCCTTCTCTCGGACCCAAATCTGATGATAACCGAAATGCAGGTCGATCTTTGAAAAGAACTATGCACCCTGCAGCTGATCAAACAAATCATCAATCCTCGAGAGTGGGTACTTGTTCTTGATCGTGACTTTATTGAGCTCACGGTAGTCCACACAAAGCCTCAACGAGCCATCCTTCTTCTTCACGAAGAGTACCGGTGCTCCCCACAGTGAACTGCTTGGACGGATAAAGCCTAACTCACGCAACTCATCCAACTGCTTCTGAAGTTTCCACAACTCCAATGGTGTCATACGATATAGGGCCTTAGAAATAGGCGCGGTACCGAGCACGAGATCAATTTGAAACTCGGTGAGTCGATGAGGCGGTAATCCCGAAATCTCCTAAAACACATCAGGAAAATCATAAACTACGGGCAACTGTTCTGTGCTCATTGTTATGGGCTCCTCTATGGCACACGACATCAAATAAGACAACGGCTCTCCTCTGGGCTCTGCAATAAACTGAAACTGCGGCACGCCGGGTATACAGAACGTGACTGTCCTCACGGAGCAGTCCAATATGGTAAATTACTTGGCAAGCCAATCCATGCCCAGGATGACATCGAACTCAGACATCAACAATGTAAACAAATCGGTAGGTAAAAAGGTATCGCCGACTAGAACGGGGTAAAACGAGTAAAATCGGCCCAACACTACAGTCTTCCCCAAGGGAGTCGATACTAACAGACCCTCGTGAGAAGACTCTAATGGTAAGTCAATCGATCGGTAAAAACTCTCGGCCACAAAAGAATGCGATGCACCAGAATTAAACAACACACGTGTAGTGCATGCAGAGACTAAAAGTATACTCTCAACGACTCCTCCGGATGAGTGCGGGTGCTACTGAGCCACATAGAACCTAGCTTGAGCCGGGTGGGGAGGTGTCTGTCCCCTTTAAGCGTGCTGCTACTGCTGGGGTCGCTAAGGAGGTCGAAACTACTGCCTCTGCTGTTGTGGCCTCGGGGGCCGATGCTGATGCTGCTGCTGAGGTGGCCTCAGTGGTGGGGGCTATTGTTGCTACTGCTGTGGGGGTCTCTGCTAATGTGGTGGTGGGGGCTGTTGTTGTTGCTGCTGTGGGGGTCTCTGATACTGTGGTGGTGGAGGCTACTGTGGACCTCTCAGCTGTTGCTGCGGCTGGAGGCGGGGACACTTCTACATATGGTGTACCGTCGCACCGCACCTAAAACAGGTGCCGGTGAACTATCTTGGAGGTGGTGCTGGAGGTGTTGCTGGTGCTCGAAAGGCTGGGTGACCTGTACGCCTTTACTGCTGTGGTCGACGCTAATGGGAGTCATCAGAAGGAACCCGCCTCTTCCGGTCTCTCCTCTGACTGCCATTAGACTGAGAACCGGCCCACTCAGCATAAAAAATCTGGGCCTTCCATACCACTCCCTAGAAAGTCGGGAGCTCATGCCCAATAACACGGCCTCAAAGACCGTAACGTAAGCCATCCTCGAATCGATGGGCTCTCCACTCCTCGTCATCTACCAGGTATGGTGAAAATCTAGACAGTGTTACAGAGTGAGCCGCGTACAGAGCCATTGTCATATCACCCTGCACCAAGGCCTCGAACTCCAACGCTCGTTGTCGTTGAATGTGATCTGGAAAATACTGTCGATCAAATCGATCCATAAAATAGTCCCAAGTCCAAAAAAAATTGGTGCTTGTTACTCAAGAAACTGATGTCCACCAATGCTCAGCTTCACCGTGGAGAAGAAAAATGGCTAATTCAACTTGCCGCTCAGTCATACATTCCATCGTCTCGAATATCTTCTCCACATCAGTGCGCCATCTCTCAGCTACCGTTGGGTTTGCCTCACCCTAGAAACACGGGGGATCGAGTCGTCAAAACTCACGAAGGAGGGGGCTCACGGGCTCCTATTCTGCCTGGGCCGATGAAACAATGGGGTGCCTGCCCTGCCCCTGAAGTGCAGTCGTCATAGCCTGTAACATCTGCTGCAACTGGGAGGCACTCACGGATAAGGTCGAGTCCGCACCGGTCTCTAGTGGAGGAGCAGCATCCTTAAGATGGGCAGTAGGAACCTCTGGTGGTGGAGCGGGCATCGTAGGTGGTAGGGCGGGAGCCGCAAATGGTGGAGCGGGAGTCTCAGGTGGTGGTGCGGGAGTCGATCAAGTAACTGTCCTGGGTATCTCGTCCTACAGGAAAGAGTGGAGGTGCCTATCAACTTTGAAAAACTCTCGAAGGCACGCACATTAAGGGTTTGTAATAGAAGATCGTTATGCTATCTGAACTTCGGGACTCAGTCATTCATATTAGACATGTAATGTTGTTCTTAGTTATTCCCAAGTTATGCTCTGATAGCAACTTCTATCACGCCCCAAACTCAAAAACTGGTCTCACGAAACTTTTGATCAAAGAATCTAGCACCGACAGCCTCCATAGAACCCCATTCTCAGCTCCTAGCGCCCATTCACCAGATTCTGATCCTGGGATGCTACGAGGAGGATTTTCAACATTAGTTTGATTCGTAATAAGCATAACCAAAGGCATAACCCATAAACAACAACCAAAAACTCCATTACACTTCCACTATGATTAAAAACTTTATAAGTACAATGAGCATAAAGAGAAATACAATGATGATGGACCAAAAGCTCCAAAATAATTTTCCACGTGCTCAAGCCTCATCGCTGCTGCGATCCAACGTTACCTACAGGCAACGTTCATGCATAAGCTTATAGAAAGCTTAGAGGGTGGTGAAAGTGTATGCGCAAGGTGGTAATACAGTTATGCAGTATTAGAGTAATGCGAAACATACTGATGAAAGCCAAGAATATCATTAGCCATACCAACGTCATGCAGTGCAAAGCATGAATGATGTCAACCATACCAAAGCCATGCAATGAGAAATGTAACTCAAGTATACAAATCCTCATCGAAGTCCATATATCAATACAACTCAACTCTGGAATATCACCGGGGTCTAGTACACTCTAAACCAGATCGCTGCCCCATCGGGCGTAATAAGGTAAGCGGTAGAGACCTCACTATCCGCCTGCCAATATCGGGCTTGGCTCGTCGATAGCGGACCCATTCCTCGAGCTGGTCAAACTCAGCCTAGCTTTGCCCCCTCCACTCAGGCGGGTAAGGCCGTACCCCCTTCCAACCGACCATGACACAGTGAAAAGCGTAACCATCTGGTAATCGGCACTCGGCACTCCTGTGTCCACTCGGTCTAGACATTGGAGCAACCTTCTGGTACCATAAGGGTTTATAAACTTTCACCCAGGGATATCTATAGCACCCCATGTATAACAAGATTTTCAGTATCCAATCCTGCTAACCACGATATGCCTGTGGAGGCTACGACCCTGATGTAGCTAAGGCGTACAGTAACCATGTTACACAATGCAAAATGCATGAATCACACTATCCAGTCATGCAGCAATTGTAAGTGCTATGGTCTCATGCTCCTTTGGTTGTCAAATTTTATGTGTCAAAACCTCTATATATGTCTTGTGTTTGTTGTGTTTATTTCTTGATAACTGTGTTCGAGACACCTCATCAACACTTCAAGTTCAAGCTAGTTAAGTACAAGTTAGTTCAAAGCTCAAGTTAATTCAAAGCTCAAGCTAGTTCAAAGCTCAATCTAGTTCAAAGCTCAAGCTAGTTCAAGCTACAATAAAAAGTTCAAGTTCGAGACTCAAGATAGACTGGGAGACAAGTGCAATTTGAACTGATACTGAACCTTATGATGTGTTCAAGCTACATCAACTTAAAAGTGAAAGTTTCAATATCCATACTTTGGGTCCCAGGTTTGATAGACCTTAGTTTGACGTTAAGGTAGGTCATTTTGGATAAATAATTCAATTTTTATAATTATGCATGATTCTGGTCTATCCTAAGACTAGTCCTGGATCTGGTTCAACTAGTCCTGACACTGGCTCGACCAGTCCAAGAAATTCCAAGACCAGTCATAATTTTGTTGTAAATTATTAGATTTTTTCTGTTCGGCTACGACCAGTCCTGGAGTCTGCTCGACCAGTTGTGGGATGGTCTCGAACTCGACCTTCGACCAGTCGTGGAGCTACGACTCAAACTCCAGCAACTAAATCAAGTGTCGCATGACCAGTTGTAGAGGGGTCTCGACCAATCGTGGACTGCCTTCGACTAGTCGTGGACTGCCTTCAACTGGTCGTGAAACGGTTTTATCTGATCGCGCTCGAAAATTCAAAAATTAATATTTTCTTCGACCATTCGTGGTGACCCTAGGACCAGTCGAAGACGAATTTCTGCAACTATAAATAGCACATGAATTTCAGAGTTATTCATCGAAAATTTAAGTGAATTTGAAGCTCTACTCTGAGATAAGTTTGTATTTATTTTAAGATATATCGTGCATAATTCTATTTCCTTTTATTAGCTTTTACTATTTAATTTTATTCTATATTCCAATCTAATTTGAAAAGAGGAATTATTGTTTTCCTTCTTCTTGGAATTAAAATCAAATAGAGCTAGCCCAATCTGATTTAATTTAAAATAAATTAGAACTTAGAACCATTGTAAAGTGAGTATTGGACATTGAACTTTCATATTCGAACATCTACTCCATTTGGTTCTTCCGGGCTACTACAAGAGGAGAAATTCAGGTATTTTACAATTTTATAAATTTCATTTTATTTTGGTTTTTGTTTGGGATTTGCTAGAAAAATCTCAATTTGTGTGGTTGTCTGAGGAGAGCCAGAAAACTCAGAAAAGAGGAGTTTTTTTTTTTAATTGTGTAAGCCCAAGTGAAAAAGACATAATTATGAAGGTTTTAGGTGAACCTATGAAACCTAGTTTGATAGTGAACACTAATATCCCTGTGTAAGGATATTAGGAGTGGAATAGCATTCTGTGTGGCTGTTGTTTAACAGTTGGTGAACACACAGGCGAACCACTATAACTCCTTGTCTTGTGGATTGAATGCTTGCTTAATTCTTTATCTTTTATCATTCAGTTTTGTGGAATGTATATGTGGATATGAATGTTGTAACAATTTACATTTCAAGCAAGTGTGGAGAATGGTGTAATAGCTTAGAGTTTTATTTCTGTAATTTATCTCTAGCTATTCATTTATCAATTTCAGCTTCAATTTCTGTAATTATTCTAGTAAGGTTGCCCTGCCATTTTTATGGTGCATGGTTGTCCTTAGAATAATCAATTCTTAAGATTGCAATTTATTCATTTTGAATTTATATTTTCCTCTTTCGGTTTGAGTTCTTGATACAAAGATCTTTCTAAAAATCAGGTTGTCGTACCATAAACCTTTGGTTTTTGGTGTAAGGTTTTCCTTTGAACAACTTTTGTATCAATCTCTCAAGATCTAAATTTTGAGGTTGCATTGTGAATTAATTTATTTTAGTTTGGCTATCTATTTAATTTAATTCTGCTGTACTTAATTTTAATTTGGCAGAGTCCTATTCACCCCCCTCTAGGACATATAGCTTGGCCATTTCAAGTGGTATCAGAGCTTAATAGCTCGTTCTTATTGCTTTTTATTTAGATTTATTTCCTGATCTAACGATCTAAGCTATTTAAAAAGATGATATGGCGCTTTTAGCTAAAAAATTTTACTAGATTTTTAAAAGTAAGAAAAGGGTCGATTTTCAAAAGACAAATGAAAAGAAACGATCTAAACCTAAGTCTAGAACTTGGAAGTCTTTGAAAGATAGTCAATGTTACAACTGCCAAGAATATGGGCATTTAGCAAATAAATGTCCTAAAAAGGATAAACCCAAGAAGAAGTGTATGTTGGCTACTTGGGATGAATCATCTGATTCTGAAGCCTCTTCTGAATCAGAAGATTCTGAAACCGAGTCAGGCAATGAAGTAAAAGCTCTTATGACTCTAGCCAAGTTCACATTTTCAGATCACGACGATTCAGCTAGTGAATAAAATTTACATAGTGATCATGAAAATGAAGAAGATCTTCAAGATCCTTATAATGCCTTATATAAGGAAAGTTATAAAATTGCTGTCAAACTTAAACTTCAAAAAGAAAAGTTTTCTAAACTCAAAGAATGTTTTGAGACTCTTGTTTTAGAAAAATCACAAATTTCAGATTGTTTTGAAAAATCAAAATGTGATTTGAAATTCAAAACCTCCCTGATTAAAGATTTGAAATCTGAAAATGAGAAACTTAAAAATGATGTATCTTCTCTTCTGAGTTTAAAGGACACATGGAAATATGCCCAAGGTGATCCAAAATTAGAAAAACTATTATCCGGATCAAGAAAATGTGGTGATCGATTTGGGTTGGGCTATGATAAAAATATATCTCCTAAACAAAAGAATACTCCTCCCAGTTTTGTGAAAGGAGAGGTCTCAAACTCAAAAGGAAAAGGTACTTGTCAAGGTTTTTCTAAAAATTCAAAAACTTTTCAAAAATTTAAAAGTAGCTATTTCAAAAATCAGATCAGAAATCCACTAGCTGAAAAGATAGTTGATTTACTTAAGGAGCTCTTAAAATCTAACTCAATTGGTCATTTTTACAACTACAATCAAAAGAAGACCAACTATACTCCTAAACCCAAAACTGTTCTGAAATGGGTTCCTAAGGTTGCCTGCTTGGTTGTCCACACTACTTTTAAAGCAATAAGCCATTTAAAGTGGTACCTAGATAGTGGATGCTCCAGGAATATGACAGGAGATAAAGCTTTATTCACTGATCTTAAAGATATGACTGATGGGTTAGTCACATTTAGTGATGGAAGCAATTGTAAGATTTTTGACAAAGGTATGGTTCAACTATACAACCTCCCTTTATTTAAAGATGTTTTATATGTTGAGGGGCTAAAACAAAACCTGTTAAGCATATCTCAAATATGCGATAACAACCATAGTGTGAAATTTTCCAATCAAGGTTGTGAGATCATAAACAAAAAGGGTTCTGTAATATTAACTGGTCGCATAACTTCTGAAAACTGCTATATAGTAAGTGATGGTAGCTCATCTAACCAAAAGTGCTACATAGTCCATACCGATGAGACAGAACTTTGGCATAAACCACTTGGACATGTACACTATCGGAATTTATACAGATTGAGCAAAGGAGAACTAATTAAAGGTCTACCTAAATTGTAAAAAGTAGACAAAATATGTGGTTAATGCCAGTACTATAAATAAACTAGGAGATCTTACAAAAAGGTGAACTCCAATGTCGCATCAAGACCACTCGAGCTTCTCCACATGGATCTTATAGGATTAACTAGAACGTAAAGTCGAGGTGGCAAAAAATACATTTTGGTTATCGTAGATGATTATACAAGATACACTTGGGTTTCATTCTTAAGATATAAATCAGAAACCCTTGATGAAGTGAAAAAAGATCATCAAACGGATCCAAACTAAAAAATGTTCTCAAGTCAGTAAGATCCGTAGTGATCATGGATCCGAATTTGAAAATAGTAGTTTTGAGAAATTTTGTAGCGATCAGGGAATATCGCATGAATTCTCTGTGCCCAAAACACCACAACAAAATGGTATGATGGAAAGGAAAAATAGAGTGCTTCAAAAAATGAGAAATGTTATGTTGAATAGCATGAAGCTCCCTAAAATCTATGGGCTAAAGCAGTGAATACTGTCTGCTACATTATTAACCATGTTTATACTTATAAATTTAATAATAAAATGGCTTATGAAATGTGGTTTGACAGAAAACCTATTGTTAAATACTTTCGTATTTTTGGCAGCAAGTGCTACATTTTACGTGACCGTGAAAACTTGGAAAACTTCGACACTAAAAGTGACGAAGGGACCTTTTTAGGATATTCTTTAAACAGTCGTGCTTATCGTGTATTGAACAATAGGACCGGTGTGATTCAAGAGTCAATTAATGTGGTCATTGATGATCACTTGAATACACTTACTCCTAGTTCAGACAATGATGAAGTTCATGTAATTGAAAAACTAAATACTTCATCAAGTGAAATTAATTCTGAATTAAGGACTGTTAAAGATCATCGAACTACTCAAATTCTTGAAAACCCTCTCACTGGTGTACGCACTCGTAGACAATTAGAAGACATGTAATTACGTATGTTTTACATCCCAGATTGAACCGGTAAACGTAAAAGAAGCACTTTCTGATGAACACTGGATAGTTGTGATGCAGGAAGAACTTAATCAATTTGTTCATAATGATGTCTGGTATCTTGTTCCTAGACCTAAAGATAAACACATAATTGGAACAAAATAGATTTTTAAAAATAAGTCTGATGAACTTGGAAATATTATTCGAAATAAAACAAGACTAGTTGTACATGGGTACACACAGATTGAAGGTATTGACTATGATGAAACCTTTTCCCCTATAGCCCGTCTTGAATGTATCAAACTTTTTATATCCATCGCATGTGTTAGGAAGTTTAAATTTTTCCAAATGGATGTGAAGAGTGCCTTTTTGAATGGCAATTTACATGAAGAGGTATATGTGGAACAACCTACCGGGTTTGAAGACCCTAAGTTCAATAATCATGTATATCGTCTTAAAAAAGCTCTCTATGGTCTGAAACAAGCTCCCAGGGCATGGTACGAAAAATTGACTAAGTTTTTACTGAGTCACAATTTTCAAATGGGTAGTGTCGATAAGACGCTCTTTGTTAAGAAGCATAACGATGATATTCTAATGGTTCAAAATTATGTAGATGATATTATTTATGGATCAACGTGTACTAACATGACTATTGAGTTTGCAGAGTTAATGAAATATAAATTCGAAATGAGCATGGTTGGGGAATTAAATTATTTCCTAGGGTTGCAAGTAAAACAACAACCTGATGAAATTTTTATTTCTCAAACCAAGTATGCTTTGAACTTGATTAAGAGGTTCGGATTTGAGAATGGTAAGAATTTTGATACACCTATGAGTACAACTCTAAGACTATCAAAAGACTCTACAGGTAAAGATGTAGATCCTAAATTTTATCGTAGCATGATTGGTAGTTTGCTTTACTTAACTGCTAGTAGACCTGATATTGCTTTAAGTGTTTGAATTTGCGCTACATATCAGTCTAATCCTAAAGAATCTCACTTAACTGCTATTAAGAGAATTATTAGATATGTTACAATTCAGTTAATTTGGGTCTTTGGTATCCTTTTGATACTAGTGTTTAATTGGCTGGGTATTCAGATGCTGATTGGGCTGGTAATATCAATGACAGAAAATCAACCAGTGGTGGTTGTTTTTACATTGGAAACTGCTTGGTTTCTTGGTGTAGCAACAAGCAAAGTTTCATATCACTCTTAACTGCTGAGGCTGAATACATTGTAGCTGGAAATGCATGTACACAGCTAGTTTGGATGAAACGTAAGTTGAGTGATTATGGTATCGCATAGGATTCAATGGTTTTATGCTGTGATAATTCCAGTGCTATAAATATTTTTAAAAACCCAATCCAGCATTCATGTACTAAGCACATTGATATTAGATTTCATTATATTTGTGAATTAGTGGAAGAAAAAGTAATATCCTTAGAATACATACCTATTGAGACTCAGCTTGCTGACATATTCACTAAACCGCTAGACAAAAGCAGGTTAACAAATTGAAATTTGATCTTGGTATGTGTAATTTAAAATGATTAATCATGCATCTCTGTATCATAGTGTATATATATTAAATACTTTAATACATTAAATTTTAAAATTTAAAGAAAATTGCATATTTTTTCTGGTACACAACCAGTCGTGGAAGAACTCGACTAGTTGTGTCACGACCGGTCGAGGACATCCGCTGACCAGTCGTGAAGCGCGTTGTTTACATTATTTGGGGAAAAATCCCATCTTCCTCATTCTATTTCTCTTCTCCAACGAGCCAAGCTACGACCCGTCGAAATCCTCTTTTCGATTCCTTCAGGTTAGAGTATTTTTACTTATTTTATTGTAGAATCATAGTCTTTTCTCTTAGATTTCTTGATTGTAGCTCTCTATTTCAACTCGTTCTTCTAGATATTGAGGTTTTCTTCCTCTCTTGCTAAATCTAGAGAAACCTATCTCTATTTTCTTAAAATTTCTGGTATTTCTTCAAGAAAATGGACCTTAGAGGTAAAAAGAAAAATCCTAGAGGTGCTTCTTCTTCTAGAACAAATATTATCACTAGACACCATCTTAGGGCTCGCGAAGATGATCCACCATATGTTCATGATTTGCGTATGCGCAATGTGATTGTTGAAAAGGCCGTTGATTTCAACCATATCGATCCTTTCAATCTTTTTCCTCTCCTTCAATCTGTAGGTTGGGAAAACATTTTACGCTGGGGTGGGCCGGCATACCAGTCCATAGCGCAAGCCATGGTAGCGTGCATAATTGAATTTTCTACTGAGTAACTGACTTGTACCATTGCTACTAGAGAATAGCCTTTTCCTATTGATCGACATTTAATTTCAGGCCTTATGGACATATCAGTAAATGATGAAGGTATTCATACTAGCATACTGGTTAAAAAAGTAATTGAATCAGAAAAATGTATTTTTACTAGAGCATTGTGTAACATGGATGCACCATAAAATCAAAATGGGAATGCCCTCGCGTCCAGATACTTGTTACCCAGATATAGAGTTTTACATCGTATCTTTACCTCTAATCTGTATCCCCGCTCTGGAAACAAAACTGAGTTGACTCTGCTTATGGTTTGTATTTTGTACTCAATCATTACTGGCGCTAATGTTTGTTTGACCTCTTTGATTTGTTCCTCTATTATTCAATTCCGTATCCATCCTGGTCATAGTGATATCCCATTTGGGCATCTGATGAATGTGTTAGCCACTCACATGTTAGTCGCTATGCTCGTTGGAGAGGCTCCTATCCAACACCTCATATTCAACAACTCCAATATAAACAAAATGAAGTTGGAATTAGCTCAAGGACAAGTTAATGTTGGTGCGGGTGGAGCTGCAGCTGAAGATGAAATTGGTGTCGAGGGTGATGATTTGCCGCCAGATGATATAAACATGGATGATATCTTTAATGAAATTGATTCAAACCCTGGAAATGATCCAGACTTTGAACCTTCTGATTTCAATGCACGTCTGAGTGCATTAGAGGAGAAGGTAAAATAGATGAATGTTGGCCACAATGCTCAATTTAATAAGATGCACAAGTATTTTAGGCACTTACAGAAGAGCCTTCATCAAAGTGATCCTAACATACCAGCTCCTTCCTCTGGATCAGATTGAACTTCGTTTTTGGTTGTAATAAATATTATATTGTGTGTTTGTGTGTGAGACTTTATCTAACTTAACTTGTTAACTCCTGATGATATGTACTTTGAACTTTCTATCTTGATACTGTCTTTCATATCTTATCTTTGCTTCTTCCTTTGTCATATTTTGACAAAAAGGGGGAGAATTTGTGGATTATGATGACATTACTACTCAGGGGGAGTTAAGAAGATGTATATTGCTTATCTTCTTATAACAACTGGTGCATGATTCTTTGTTGAACCTGGTTTGTAACAGCTTGTGCTTGTGCTTCTCTTGCTGATTATTGATAGTGTTTTTTTATAAGAGCATGTTTTGTCATAAATTTGACAAAGGGGGAGATTGTAAGTGCTATGGTCTCATGCTCCTTTGGTTGTCAAATTTTATGTGTCAAAACCTCTATATATGTCTTGGGTTTGTTGTGTTTGTTTCTTGATAACTGTGTTTGAGACACCTCATCAATACTTCAAGTTCAAGCTAGTTAAGTACAAGTAAGTTCAAAGCTGAAGTTAGTTCAAAGCTCAAGCTAGTTCAAAGCTTAAGCTAGTTCAAGCTATAATAAAAAGTTCAAGTTCGAGACTCAAGATAGACCGGGAGACAAGTGTAATTTGAACTGATACTAAAGCTTGTGATGTGTTCAAGCTACATCAACTTAAAAGTGAAAGTTTCAATATCTATACTTTGGGTCCTAGGTTTGATAGACCTTAGTTTGACCTTAGGGTAGGTCATTTTGGATACATAATTCAATTTTTATAAAAATGCATGATTCTGGTCTATCCTAAGACTATTTCTGGATCTGGTTCGACTAGTCCTAGCACTAGCTAGACCAGTCCAAGAAATTTCAAGACCAGTCGTAGTTTTGTTGTAAATTATTAGATTTTTTCTGTTCGACTACGACCAGTCCTGGAGTCTGCTCGACCAATCGTGGGATGGTCTCGACTCGACCTTCGACCAGTCGTGGACTGCCTTCAACCGGTCGTGAGACGGTTTTATTTGATCGAGCTCGAAAATTTAAAAAACCGTTTCTTCTTTGTCCAGTCGTGGTAACCCTAGGACCAGTCGAAAACGAATTTCTACAGCTATAAATAGCACATGAATTTCAAAGTTATTCATCAAAAATTTAAGTGAATTTGAAGCTCTACTCTGAGATAAGTTTGTGTTTGTTTTAAGCTATATCATGCATAATTCTATTTCCTTTTGTTAGCTTTTTACTATTTAATTTTATTCTATATTCCAATCTGATTTGAAAAGAGGAATTATTGTTTTCCTTCTTCTTAGAATTAAAATCAAATAGAGCTAGCCCAATCTGATTTAATTTAAAATCAATTAGAACTTAGAACCATTGTAAAGTGAGTATTGAACATTGAACTTTCATATTTGAACATCTACTCCAATTGGTTCTTCAGGGCTGCTACAAGAGGAGAAATTCAGGTACTTTACAATTTTGTAAATTCCATTTTATTTTTTATTTTTGTTTGGAATTTTCCAGAAAAATCTCAATTTGTGTTGTTGTCTGAGGAGAGCAAGAAAACTCAGAAAAGAGGAGGTTTTTTTTTTAATTGTGTAAGCCCAAGTGAAAAAGACACAATTGTGAAGGTTTTAGGTGAACCTATGAAACCTAGTTTGATAGCGAACGCTAATATCCCTGTGTAAGGATATTAGGAGTGGAGTAGCATTCTGTGTGGCTGTTGTTTAACAGTTGGTGAACACACAGGTGAACCACTATAACTCCTTGTCTTGTGGATTGAATGCTTGCTTAATTCTTTATCTTTTATCATTCAGTTTTATGGAATGTATATGTGGATGTGAATGTTGTAATAATTTACATTTCAAGCAAGTGTGGAGAATGGTGTAATAGCTTAGAGTTTTATTTCTGTAATTTATCTCTAGCTATTCGTTTATCAATTTCAGCTTCAATTTCTGTAATTATTCTAGTAAGGTTGCCCTACCATTTTTATGGTGCATGGTTGTCCTTAGAATAATCAATTCTTAAGATTGCAATTTATTCATTTTGAATTTATATTTTCTTCTTTCGGTTTGATTTCTTGATACAAAGATCTTTCTAAAAATCAGGTTGTCTTACCATAAACCTTTGGTTTTTGGTGTAACGTTGTCCTAAGAATAACTTTTGTATCAATCTCTCAAGATCTGAATTTTGAGGTTGCATTGTGAATTGATTTATTTTAGTTTGGCTATCTATTTAATTTAATTCTCATATCAAGCATACATATGATGTGTATGATCATGAGTAATGGAACTATGCTAAACATGTAATAAAGTAATGAACTATCCTTACAATGCAGATGGGCCTTGACGGCGTACACACAACAAGTACGGGCCTATCAATGGGCCCTAGGGAGAGTCGTAATGCAGACATTTAACCAACATTATACTTTCAATGTGGACGTCAAACCATCATTGCTCCCAAGTCATAGCCCGTCGTATACATCATTACATAAACCATGTTGGGATTCATATATTACAATGAACCTTAGGTACATCCCATTGGGCCATAAATACAACAAATGGGCCTATCATATGGGCCTTATATTCATCAAGTGGGCCACATCAATGGGTCATACCAATGGGCCTCATGTGCATTGCAATGGGCCATAACCCGTGTGCCTTAGAATGCATCAAATGGGCCTAATCACATGGGCCTTATGTGCATCAAATGGGCCACACCAATTGGGCCCCATATGTACATCAAATGGGCCTCAACCCATAGGCCCTAATACATCTCAATGGCCTTAACCCATGGGCCCCTAATACATCAAATGGGCCTCATACATTCCCAAAAAAAGAATTATAATGAAGGATCTGGACCATTCCACAAATAGTAGTAGAGATAATGATTTTCACCATTTACCATCCTAAGGCCCACCATTAAGTTTATTTCCCATCTAGTCTGTTAGTAAAGTCACGTAGGTTGATTGGGAGGAAAAACAAATATCACCTTAATCCAATACTACCATGGTCCAAAAAGGACTTTAATTGTGGGCATTCATCTCTCCACTATTTTTTATGGTGGGGTCCACTTGAACCTTAGATTTGACTCATTCTTAGCCTCAAGCCCTAAAATGGGCTTTCAAAATGGTTGGACGGCTTGGAGGTAACACATGCATCAAGGTGGGTCCCACAAGTAAATGGCATGGATAAAATAAGGGAGACCCACGAATCTTGTTGTTGTGTACAACACCTAATGGTGGGGCCTACGTATATAATATATATACATTAAAGGTGCAAAAGCAGCTTTATGCATTAAAGGCATGTATAATATATATATATATATATATATATATATATATATATATATATATGAGATATAGCTGCTGTTGAGCAGCTTTTTAAGCACTGAAAGGGTGAGGTGGGTCCCATGTAGGGCCCACCATTTCATATGAAATATATATATATATATATATATATATATATATATATATATATATATATATATATATATATATATATATATGAATATTTAATATATAACAAGAAACTCGGTTGCTACACATGCAGCTCTTCTGTATATAAAAGAGAGGTGGGTCCCACGTAGGGCCCACCACAACAATATATAAAAAATATATATATAATATAATACATAATATATATAATATATTATACTATATATATTGCATTTCTAACGTCCAGGCCATGGCCTGGACGGTTACACACATCAAGGATAGGCCCACACATGGGGTGTGTCCCACCGTTAGATGGACGGTGGACACAATACATGCAACATGGTGGGGCCATTTTAAACAGGTGGATGGCATGGATGGGTCCACGGATCCAACCGTCAATCCACACTTCCCTGTCAGCCATCGCATTAGGGAATCCATGCCATGACCTCAGGATTGAAAAGAGGTATCTTTTACTTTGCCTACCACTGGAGCTGTGGTTTTGCCTTAGGTTGAAACGAGGTATCTCCCACTCAGTCTGCAAGTGAGCTATGGGGCTGGGCGTGGGACGCAAGCCAGGGAGGGCCCTACATGGACGTGGCCCACCATCCATGGTGGTAGATGGTTGGGTAATACACATACTCCATGGTGTGGCCCATCAAAAAGGGTGGACGGCGTGGATGAATTTCATGGGCCCCACGGTTAGCACCCACACCCATGTCAGTACACACTCCATGTTAGTACACACCCCATGTTAGCCACCTCACAGAGGTCAATACCAAGACCTCAACGTGAAACGAGGTATCTTTCACTCGGTGTGCCAGTGAGCTATGGGGCTGGGTGGGCCCACGTGGATCACACTTCACTGGCGGCCACCCCCACTATTAACCACCTCAACGTGGGCCCCCCTTATGGACGGTTGGGATGGCATATAAACATCATGGTGTGCCCCACATAGATGGGGCCCACCGGTGGATGGCATGGATGATATACACACATTAGGTGGGCCATAATCAAAGAAAGAGAAGGGAAAAAGAGAGAAAGAGAGATAGGAGACAATGGAGGTGATGGAGGGGCCCCGCCACTATGGGCCCCTCTTTGATACAAAATATACATCAAGGTGGGTCCCACATACATGGACCCTTAAATCAAATAAACGAATGAAAGACAAAAATCAAAGATCACCCACCGGCTTCTTCTTGCACCCTTCGCTTCCTTAGCTCCTTAGCTTCGATTCCAATGGAGCAGATATGGTTTGGATGGTTAAGATGGGAGATGAAGGGGTAGGAAAGGTGGGCCACACACAAATTTCTCTTAGAGAGGTTTGGAGAGCTTGGATGTATGGTGCCTTCTCTTGCTTGGGAGAGTGCTTTGAAAATGAAGGAGAGAGAGGGTTGTAAAAGGAGAGATGTGATAGAGTGATGGATGGGAGAGAGAGGGATGGGTGTGTAAGAGCCTTTTTGACTTTTGGGATTTTTAGTGTAAGAAAGGTATGGGTGGTGTAAGAAAACTTTTGACTTTAGAGGTTGCTTGGGGATAGGTGTGAGGTGATGTGTAATTGACATGTACTTGACATGATGGGATTGATTGATTGACTGATGTGACAAGTTGTTGAGATTCTCTCGAAATTCATACGCGCGGCGTTTTCCTCGCACCGAACTCTGGCCCACATCTCCTGGTTAAAGTATCGGATCGGCATGCGAGTCACCGCATCGGAACCGCGACGATAGTGCGGTCACTATGATACAAATCTCGGGTTAAGTCGACTCGAGTTGACGGCGTATGAATTAAGGTCACGTATGATGAGGGTTAATATTGCATATTAGACCCCGACTATTACCAGATTTTACCAACATGATAATGCTTAATGTTATAGTTTAATTGTGTTTTGTTGCAGGATGAAATAAAGAGCGTTTATTGAAAAAGTGTATTAAAAGCATGGATTTAAAGCTCCGAAGTCACCAGAGAAAGGGACGGATTCCAGAAGACCAATATTGACAGATTTACATGCCAGGGATCTGAGAAAATCGAACCGTTCGCATTAAACGGGCCCAAAATTAGTGCAAAATGCAAGGTCACAGGGTTCCCGCCATTTGATTGACTTGAAACTTCATACGTCGTCTGGGGATCATAAATAAACCATACATATAAAATTTCAGCCATTGAATATCTCAGGAAGTGGCCCAACGACCAGATCAGCCCCTTAATTCATTAAGTGGGGCCCGCTAGATATCTGGATATACATCAATTTTTGTTCCGATGGTTAAAATGATATGACAAAATGAATGGACGTCAAAAATTTCTTAAAACCATCATAGTGGACTCCATTTATGCATGAATGTACATGTGCACAATTTCATTAGCCGTGCACGGCAATTGCAAAGATTCTTTGACCGTCTCGTGACCAACCAAATAGGAAGGTCTCTGTTGTTATTACGCAGCTCATCCACTGGAGTGATGAATGGGCCACCACCTTTGGCCATGTACCCAATCCGGACCATCCATTCATCGAAGGACGCCAAACCGACCGTACACATGGAATCTTTTAGACCCATGCACATGTATGAATGGACACAGTGCCACTGCATCTAACAGACGTTAGGTTTAAAATCCAATTTTCCACGCTCAACCCAATCCAAAACTGGCCATCTTAAAATGGTTTTTGATGAGAAATTAATGGACGTATTGGATTTCTAAGATAACAAGTATGTGGACTCCACTGACTCCCATTCAAAAATGGAAATTTTCGTTTCCAGCGTTCGCACAGAGACGGTCGGTTTGCAGTTGTGGGCCCCACCCATTGTCCATATGGACAATCCAAACCATCCATCAGGATTCTACGGTCCATATCACCAACACCTAGGTGACTGAATTTCAAAAGAAAGCTATTATGGAAATCCAGCCGTTCAAAAGTGGAACAGACGACAGAAACGATAAACCTGTGGGCCTCTTCAATGAACGATCAAAAGCACCCATCTCTAACTAAAATTTCTTCCTCCATCCAATGGATAGAATGGATTTTCCAAAATAATGAAGGAATGGGCCCCACCAGTGTCACAGCGGAAGAGATCCGCGATCTCTGTTTTAGCGCCGGAAACCGACCGACTTTTGGGGCGGTTGCACGATCGGAACGTCGATCAGATGGCTGATCCAAGCCATCCATCATGTAGGCCATCAAAAATAGTCCTAGGGGACAGTGATTTTGCAGACAGCATGCAAGGAAAACGGGATATTGGATACCCCGAATTTGGCTGCGTAAAGGAGTTACGCACCAAAGTGCGTAAAGATTTTTTCCACCGACTCAGCCACTCTTAGCCGACCTTCAGCAGCTATAAAAGGAGGCCATTGGTGGACGTGAAATGGAGGTGGGACCGGTAGAGAGCAGATCCAGAGCTTGGGGGAGAGCTTGGAAGAGAAGAGAAGAGAGAGAAAGAGAAGAGAGAGAAGAGAGAGGAAGGAAGAAGGGAGATGTTCATATTTTTCATATTTATTTGTTCTTCTTTCTAATTAATTTTATGGATTGCTAAAGTTCTCAGTTAGGCTAAGATGAAGCTCCTAATTTGAATAACTCTTGTCTATGTTGAATTTATTTTAATTTGATCAATTTGTTTCTTTTTCTAGTGTGCTTAACTGTAATTTCCATGCTTCTCCATTCTATGAGCTTGACCAAAGTCTAGATATAGATGTTGTTTGGAATCTTAACTAGGTGCTCGTGTCTGACCATGAATAGGTTTCCTATAGAGGAAGAAATAAGAATCTACATTTCTTCATGCCTAACCATGGATGAAAAGATGTGAACCATATGCTTTAAAGGATTATACATTTTGTGTGCCCGACCAAGGACATAGTTTGTGATTTATTAAATTTATATCAATCTGAATTAGGGTGAATCAATAGGTAAAACAGGAGTTAGGATAATTAGGGGTGGAGTTGAAAGTCATAGTCTTCTCCTTGATTGAATTTTCTTCATTGCTCTTAGTTATTTTCCATAGATTTTTGTTATTAGTTTGCTAAAATATTTGTTAGATTAGTTAAGAAGAGTCATAAATTTCAAATTATGACAACCAGTTCTCGTGGGAACGATCTCGTAATACGTACCATATCTACATCTGATTCGTATACTTGCGAGTTAAAATCATTTAAATCAAATTGGTTTAAATTAAAACATCAGCGCGCAAATGCCGGTTAAGGGTCGAAGGTTGCCAGAATTCGACCGGGAAGACCGGGGAAGTTTACGGAACGGTACGGTCTAAGATACAAGTCTTATAGCATCATATGGGCCTCATATACATCAAGTGGGCTGCATTGCATAGGCCTCATATACATCAAGTGGGCCACATCACGGTGGGCCACATGGATGGATGGCTTGAATATAACACATATTACGGTGGATCCTACCGTTGGGGAGGATATGAGTACATGTATCACGTGGGTCCCACATCCCGCATGTGGGTGGTTTGGAGATGAAACACATACATTTAGGTGCATTCAGAACCATCCCACGTGTTGGATGATGCATGCACAACAGGAGGTCCCACCATCCCTACTGGACAGTGTGGATGAAATCCATACATCAGGTGGGTCACGTCTACATGGATGGATGGCGTGGATATAAAATATATGGACAGTGTGGATGTAAAATACATACATCATGATGGGCCCCACCACCACACGTGTAGTACGTGCGAGGTGGGTCCCATGGATGCAGGTATGGATTTAACAAATACATATCACGGTGAGTTTCTGAAAAGGCCTAGCTATAAATCCTAGAGTGATGGGGGGGGGTGAATACTACTATGCCAAATTTAAAATAATAACAGCGGAATTAAAGAATGAGACAGCCAAATAAATAAAATCAACTCATAATGCTGAAATGAAAAGAAACCTCAATAAACAAGTATTGAGAGATTGATACAAATGTTGTTCTAAGGACAACCTTACACCAAAAAAACCAAAGGTTTATGGTAGGACAACCTTATTTCTAGAAAAGTCTTTATATCAAAAACTCAAACTAAAGAGGAATAAAAGAATAACAAGGAATTGAAATAAATTGCAGGAATTTAAATCTAAATTTTTACAACATTCCCCACAATGCTTGAAATGTAAATTTATAACATTCATATTCACATATACATCCCACAAATCTAAATGATCAAAGATAAAAAAATAAAGGACACATCCACAAAATACAAAGAGTTATAGTGGTTTTCCTGTGTGTTCACCAACTATTAAGCAACAGCCACACAGGTTGCTACTCCACTCCTAATATCCTCACACAGGGGATATTAGCATTCACTATCAAAATAGGTTTTCACAGGTTCACCCAAAGCCTTCATAATTGTGTCTTTTAGAAAAGGGCTTACACAATTCAAAAACCCTCACTTCTGAGTTTTTTTGATTCCCTCAGATAACCAACAGATTGAGATTTTTCTGGCTTAATCTCAAACAAAACCAAAATAAAGAAAATTTACACATGTAAAATACCTGAAATTCTCCTTTTATAGCAGCCTGGAAGAACCAATCAGAGTAGAAGTTCAAATAGAAGTTCAATGTCCAATACTCACTTTAAAATGGTTCTAGTTCTAATTGATTTTAAATTAAACTAGTTGGGCTAGCTATATTTGATTTTAATTCCAAAAAGAAGGAATATCACAGTTCCTCTTTTCAATTAAGATTGGAATGTACAAACAAAATCAGATCTATAAAGTTAACAAAAGAGAATATTAAATGTACACAATGTAGCTTAAAATAAATACAAACTTATCTCAGAGTGGTCCCTTGATTTTTCTTGGATTGATTTATAAAACTTTAAAATTCTTCGTCTATTTATAGTTATAAAAATTCATCTACAACTGGTCCTCTGGACACTACGACTGGTCGTAGGAGAATGGATATTTGAAATTTTTAGCATGATCGGATAAAACCATTCCACGACTGGTCGTAGGGTGTCTACGACTGGTCGTAGGCCCTCTACGACTGGTCGTAGCATACTCATGACCGGTCGTAGGACTCAAAGATTGGTTGCTATAGTTTGATTCGAAGAACCAGGACTGGTCATAGGATAAGTCAACACTGTTCATACGACTGGTCGAACAGACTCCAGGACTAGTCGTAGCACAATAAAAAATTTTAAAAATTTACAACAAACCTAAGACTGGTCTTAGAATTTCTTGAACTGGTCGGGGCAGTGCTAGGACTAGTCGAACAGAGCCTATGACTAGTCTTAGAACAGACTAAAAATATATAATAAGATTTAAATTGAATTTTGTATTCAAAATGACCTACCCTAAGGTCAATCTAAGGTCAATTATACCTTGTAAGTAAGATATGAACATTAAGACTTCATTTCTTCAGAAGCTGGTTGACCTATATAGATTGCGACGCTTGATGTATCTTGAACTTGAGATCTTCTATAACTTGCAAACTTCTTCTTAAGTTGTACACTTTCTTGTCTTGAGACGTACTTGTCTTTTACTGTAGCTCTTGGAAAGACTTTTATCATTGGCGTTTACAGGAATAAACATCGTACATGACCTTGCAAACCTTGCATGTCTTGAAGTAAAGCTTCATTCTCAACTTGTAACTCTGCGATATAGTGTCTTGAACATGTATATCTCCTCATGCTACACAAGACACAAGTTAATGTTTTGGCACCAAAAAATTTGACAACCAAGGAGCTATCAGCCATAGCACTTACAATCTCCCCCTTTGTCAAATTTGTGAAAAAACATACTTAACAATAAATAACATAATTAACATATATAAGTTATAAGAGGAAACTAGTTACAACCTGGTTAAAGAATCATGCACTAGTTATCATCAACTAGCATATAATATCATGAAAACATCCCCTCACATACTCCCCCTGAGTAGCACATATATGTTAGCACAAAAAAATGCTACTACCCATAATCCATTTCATCCATATCAATCAATCCATGTAAATTCTCTCCCTTTTTATCACAATATGACAAAGGAAGAAAGAAAAAAAAAAATGGAAAAGGATAAGAAATAGGAGTAATTAAAGATTAATTGATCAAGATATAATCAAATAAAGTCCACACACCATGAACAAATTCAGCAAACCACAGTCAGTAAACTAAATAAAGGTTACAACCCAACAAAAGTAGACTTAAAGTTATTCCAGACCAAAGAGTAAATCACTTAATCTGAACCTGAAGGAGCAGGTATGGAAGGATCAAGTTGATGCATGCCCTTTTTTAAGCACCTAAGATACTTGCGCATATATTTGGACTGTAAATCATGAGCAACATTCATATTTTCAACCTTCTCCTCAAGAGCACGAAGACGAGCATAAAACTCAGATGACTCATAGTCAGGATCATTAGCAAAATCAGATTCAATTTCATCAAAAATATCATCCATATTTATATCATCTGGAGGAAGATCATCAGCTTCTTCTTCATTTCCTGTTTCAGCTCCACCACCACCACTGTAACACCCTGAAAATCGGGGGTCGAGTATAAACTCAACTCCCGAGTTTCAGACCGTCACTTATGCAACAAAAATGGTTATGATTTGATGTTGTCTGATTTAAAGCATCCACATGAGTAAAAGTATACCAAAACTGCAATTCATACTTCAGATCCAGTGATAAAAGCAAGCTGAAGACTAAACAATGTATATATCACTGTATGGAAAAGCAAAGTAATCTCATCTGTCTCCAAAGTATGACTACATCACTGAGTCTCATGTACATATACATAACAAAAGAATAATGTTCAAAAAGAAAAGTCCCACTGATGTCCCCTCGATCCAGGTCGCCTACGGGAAGCCGTCATGATACTGCATATACGAGAACTCATCCTGGTCCTCGTCATCATCTAGCTCCACCTCCTGGATCTCATCCTCACCTGCAACTACAACAGGGTCTGGTGGGTGTTGCAAACACCATCCCGTAACGTGGGAATGAGTGATCAACTCAGTGGAATCATAGAGCAAAGATTAGCATGTTCACAATTCAATCACGCGATAATAGTAAAGCAGTAAATCAGACAATCCTAATACTGTTGTTAATGCAAGATGATATGACGTGATGTATGCCCTCACCGACGATCACCCTCATGCGGCAACATCTTACGACCGCGGCATGCCACACTCCCTAGAGTGCTCCACATCTTCCAGGCACATGCAATGCTATGGTGATATGATTACCAAGTTGTTATTAGTCCATTCAAACAGCAGGATTGGGAAACTAAGGTACTTCCCTTGTATCAATCCCAACACGGATCCTGTCTAGGGTCGTCACTCCTAGTAATCTCATACGATGTATATTTCGTAGGTCACTGCAAGGGCTGCCAGGGCTGTTGCTCGCACTCGTTGCACCGCTCCCCCATCACCTTATCAATACAGGCCTACCGTACTCTACTGCAACGGAAGGGTCGTCGCCTCCCGTGGACTCAGAATACGCTCGCGGTCACTACAAAGGGCTCGTCGCCTGATCAGTGTAGGCCGACAGCTAGAATATAGTGTCCCATACCACCATAATCTGCTCACAAGTCAAGGTGCTCACTGGTCACTACGGGGAGGTTTGTGGCCCCAGCGTAGGCAGACAGCTCGACCACGGTGTCCCATACCACCATGCCCGGCTCATGAGTCTTCGTGGATCAAGGTACCACGGTTAATAGGGTTTACAATGGTAAGTTCAGTACCCTAGGTTCAAGCAGTTATGATACATACAAGGTGAACAAACATCGGCCAGTCGGGTTACTTGACGGGCTCGACTAGCGCGATCGCATCTCAAGCTGAACGACATGAAGTGCGTAAAACACTTCGCGTGGCCTAACCACTGCCGCCAACTCTCAACACGAATCACGTTCATCGACGTGTCGTTCGTGGCTATGACCAGTCAGCCACGAATTCGCTCGGTTACCGACTGCTTGGACTAAGCCTAGTCCCAAACACTTATGGAATCACATCAACAAGTTATGTAAGAGCATTGGAATTGAAATACAATCATGTGAGCATGTTAACACATGTTATATCATTCAACTTAAGCAAATCCTCAAGCACATAAATTCCATACATGTAATGAAATCATGCATTTAGTCAACATGTGGAAAATCATTTAGGTCAGCATAATAATTGAAAAATCAATCACAAACTATCAAATAACATCATTTAATTCAATACATACTAATACAAGCATTTATACAAACACATACACTACACACTTAAGTCTACATATAGTATGTCGACCCAAAGTGCGCAACTAGGCGAATCTCTTCGCCAAACTAATTATGCACGCATTCCTAACTTCCTAATGCGACAACAAACCATGTCAACCACATCAGCAAAATATGAATGTAAACAGTACTTCCTACAAATGACTAAAATGCCCTAAATCTCATATTCTTCATTAGCTTACGAAACGGGAAACGGAGAGCATTTTGTACACGATGCCGTCAAGAATCTACTATTAAACGACATTGAAAGCGTTGGGAACCGTCAATCAAAGCGTCTAAAATCCTCACCTTATGTCTTGTAGACTCGGGAATTGAAACGGAGCGTATACGCTTCGTCTACGGCGAGTAAGGAGCCTAATACACAAGATCCATAAGCTACATCGCTATGGAAACAAGGAAAACTCAAATCAACAACTATTTAGGGTTTTTACTTACCTAGGATCGCGGTGGAATCACCGGGAAAGCGGTGGAGGTGTGTTGCTTAAGCACGTGAAATGCGTAGTACAAGTGGCAGGAAGAACTCTCCCACACTCTCACAATCTCCCACCTTTTTCTCTCTCCCAAGCTAGGGCTTCTCTCAAATTCGGATGGAAGAGAGGAGTGAGGGTTTCAACCCCTTTTATAGCCTAAAACATGCCCAAAATAGGCTTGGGAACAATGTTTACTTGGTGCCTAACCAAATCGGGGCCGTTTCGGTCCAAAAGGGCATTTCTGGAGGTCCCCAGGCCAAATGCGGTCGGACTTAAGCTCATGCATACTGGATCTAGCACACATCCAGTTTTCAGACCGGTTGGGTTCCCAGATTGCACGTGGCGGCCCAGTTTCAGTTTAACGGTCACCGCACCAAGATCAGGCCTATAAGTCTCGTGATATATAATAGATATTTTTCCTGATCCAAGGGTGTAATTTGGCTGTATTCTGACGGTCAGAACGCTCAATACTGATGCGTCAAATTGTGTGCCAGATTTGAATTTCAAATTCCAATTCTAACCCTATTCTCACTCTCTTCGGTCCGGGCTCAATGAAATAGCCTGTGATTATCGGTTTGACTTGATTTTTAGAATGAGTGTCAAGTCCAGCTAGACGGTTCTAACGGTCTAAGATAGGAGGTATCAGACTTTCGACGTGCGGTCTAGATCTAATACAAAGATTCAAAGTGGTCCAGAGAACAAACCGGTTTAGAGTTTGATCCGAGGCTTTAGAGCATTATAGCACCCTTGGTTCCACTCGCTTCGGGCCTTGTAGAACGTATTTAAAGTGATCAGGGACCATTTCCCAGCTATTCTAACGTTGCACTAGCTAACCTAGTCATATTTTCTAAAGGAATGAATTCTACGCAATTTCGGGTCGAGTTGGTACTCGAGCCCAAGTATGGATTTTTCATGGGCGTTACAACCACCCAGATCCACTTGGCCAGGAGCCAATTCTAATTTCATCTTGTTTATATTCAAGTTATTAAAGATAAGATGATGGATGGGAGCCTCTCCAACAGGCATAGTGACCAACATATAGTACCAGAGATGAAAAAAATCAAAACACGAACCATAAAAGAAGTCATCTCTATTTTATTACCAGAATGCAGATACAGATTTGAAATAAAGATTCTATGAAGAACCCTGTATCTGGATAACAAGTACTTTGACGGGAGTGCATTCCCTTTATGAGTTCATTGCACATTCATATTGCATAAATCTCTAGTGAGTATTTATTTTTTAGATTCTGAGGGTTTCTCAGCTAGAGTATGAATAGGAATACCCTCATCATTAACAGATATATGCATTAATCCTTCAATCAGATGGCGGTCAACTTCAAATTATCCTTCTCTAGTATCAATTTTAAAAGTCAAGTGCTTAGAAGAAAAATCAGAGATACATGCAAACATGGATTGAGCAATATATTGGTATGCAGGCCAACCCCAATGTAAGATGTTATCCCATCCTACAGCTTGGAGGAGTGGAAGGATACCAAATGCAGCAATGTGATCAAGAAATCACGACTCTCAACAATAACTTTGCGCAAACGCAAATCCCGCACATATGAGGGATCATCTTCGGGTGACCAAAGGTGGCGCTGAGTTATTGGAGTAGATCTAAAAGATGATGAACCACGGGAAGGTTCTTTTTCCCTCTAGCATCCATTTCCAATGAAAAACCCACAGAAACAAGAAATCACAAAGGAAGTAGAGATGAGTTTTTCTAAATCAGCATATGGAGAAGAAAAACCTCAAAATCTCAACAAAGCTTAAAATCAAGTACTCCAATGACAAAAAGGAAGAGAATAAAACATGAATCTACAAGATTAACTGAAAAATGCACTAACCTTAAAGATCAGGTCGGTGGGTTCGACTGGTCGGGAGTCGGCTCGTTGGAGAGGAAATAAGAAATGAGGATGATGAGATTTTTCCTAAATTTTAAAAGACCCAACGCACTCCATGACCGGTCTTGAGCTGTCCTCGACCAGTCATACCATGACTGGTTGAGTACAACCACGACTGGTCGTGTACCGACTAAAATAAGAAATTTTTATAAAAATTTGAAATTTGAATCAACAAGATATCAAGTATATATACATTATGATACACATATGCAAGAATAATCAATTTAGAATGCACATACCAAGATCAAATTTTAATTTATTAAACTTGCTTTTGTCGAGCAGTTTAGTGAAAATGTCAGCAAGTTGAGTCTCGGTCGGAATATATTCCAAAGATATTATTTTTTCTTCCATAATTCATGAATATCATGAAACCTAATGTCAATGTGCTTAATACGTGAATGCTGCATTGGATTTTTTGAAATATTTATGGCACTAGAATTATTGCAATATAAAACCATTATATCCTGTGCACTTACATAATCGCTTAACATGTGTTTCATCCAAATAAGCTAAGTACATGCATTTCTTACTGCGATATATTCAGCTTCAGCAGTTGAAAGCTATATAGAAATTTGCTTCTTACTAAACTAGGAAACTAAACAATTTCCAATATAAAAATAACCACCACTGGTTGATTTCCTATTATCGATATTACCAGCCCAATTAGCAACTGAGTACCCAGCTAATTGAACACTAGTTTCATGAGGATACCAAAGATCGAGATTTATAGTACTTGCAACATATCGCATAATCCACTTAACAACAGTTAAATGTGACTCTTTAGGATCAGACTGATATCTAACGCAAATACCAACACTTAAAGTAATATCAAGTCTACTAGCAATTAAATAAAGTAAACTACCAATCATACTACGATATAGCTCAGGATCAACATTTTTACCAGTAGAGTCCTTTGAGAGTCTTAAAGCTGTACTCATAAGAGTATTGAAATTCTTACCATTCTCAAATCTGAACTTTTTGATCAAGTTCAGAGCATATTTGGTATGAGAAATGAAAATAGCATTAGGTTGCTATTTTACTTGCAACCCAAGAAAATAGTTTAATTCCACAACAATGCTCATTTCGAACTTGAATTTCATTAAATCTACAAACTCAAGAGTCATGTTAGAACAAATATGCTCAATCAACATAGATCTGCACTATTAAGATATGATCGTTATGTTTTTAACAAAAAGAATTTTATCAACACTTCCCATTTAAAAATTATGACTTAGTATAAACTTAGTCAATTTCTCGTACCATGCCCTGGGAGATTGTTTTAAGCCGTAGAGAGCCTTTTTAAGGTGATAGACAAGATCAGTGTTCTTAGGATCTTCAAAACCCATTAGTTGTTCAACATACACTTCTTCATGCAAATCACCATTTTAAAAGGCACTCTTCACATCCATTTGATAAATTTTAAATTTTTTAAAACAAGCAATGGAAATAAATAGTCTGATTGACTCAAGACGAGCTACTGGGGCAAAAGTTTCATCATAATCAATTCCCTCAATTTGAGTGTCTCCTTGAACAACCAGCCTAACCTTGTTTTGAATTATATTTCCAAGTTCATCAGTCTTGTTTTTAAAAATCCACTTAGTTCCAATAATATGTTTATCTTTAAGTCTAAGAACAAGATACCAAACTTCATTTCTCACAAATTGGTTAAGCTCTTCTTGCATCGCAACAATTCAATTTTCATCAGTAAGGGCTTTTTTTACATTAGTTGGTTCAATCTGGGATGTAAAACATACATAGTTATATATATCTTCTAGTTGTCTGCATGTGCGCACACCAGTGAGAGGGTTTCTAAGAATCTGAGTGATTGGATGATCTTTAACAGTCCTCAATTCAGTTTTAGTTTGATTTGATGAAGTATCTGGTTTGTCGATTAAAAGAACATCATTATCTGAACTTAGGACAGGTGTATTCGAGTGATTGTCTATGAATATATTTATAGATTCTTGAATAATTTTGGTCCTTTTGTTTAGTACACGATATGCGTGACTGTTTAAAGAATATCCTAAAAAGTTCCCTTCATCACTTTTAATGTTGAACTTACCCAAATTTTCACGGTCACGTAAAATATAGTACTTGCTGCCAAAAACTCGAAAGTATTTAATAGTAGGCTTCTTATTGAACCACATTTCATAAGCAGTTTTATTATTCAATTTACTTGTATAAACCTTGGTAATTATATAACAGACAGTATTCATAGTTTCAGCCTAAAGATTTTTAGGAAGCTTCATACTATTCAACATTACATTAGCCATTTCTTGAAGCACTCTATTTTTTCTTTCTATAATTCCATTTTGCTGTGGAGTTTTATGTGTAGAGTATTCATGTAATATCCCGTGAACGCTACAAAATTTCTCAAAAATGCTATTCTCGAATTCAGATCCATGATCACTACGGATCTTACAAACTTGAAAATCTTTTTCAGTTTGGATCCTTTTGAGAACTCTTTTTACTTCTTCAAGGGTTTCTGATTTATCCTTTTAAAAGGCTAGCCAAGTGAATCTGGTAAAATATCCACAATTACCAAAATATATTTTTTTTCACCTCGACTTTGGGTCCTAGTAGGTCTTATAAGATCTATATGGAGAAGCTCGAGTGGTCTCGATGTTGTATTGGAGTTCACTTTCTTTTGAGAGCTCCTTGACTGCTTGTTAATCTGGCATTCACCACATATTTTGTCAACTTTCTGTAATTTAGGTAAACCTCTGATTATTTCTCTTTTGCTCAATCTATATAGATTACGGTAGTGTACATGTCCAATGTGTTTATGCCACAAATCAGTCTCATTGGTATGGACCATGTAACACGTTTGACTAGATGATCTAGATTCAATAACTATATAGCAGTTTTCAGCAGTTTTTGATCAGTTAAGATTATTGAACCCTTATTATTTAGAATTTTACAACCTTGATTAGAAACTTTTACACTATGATTGTTATCGCATATTTGAGATATGATTAATAGATTGTGTTTTAATCCTTCAACGTATAAAACATTTTTAAACAAAGGAAGGTTATAGAGTTGAACCGTACCTTGGCCAATAATCTTTCAGCTACCGCCATCATCAAATGTAACTAAACCATCAGTCATGTCCTTGAGGTTGGTGAATAGAACTTTATCATCAGTCATATGCCTTGAGCATCCACTGTCTAGGTACCACTTTGAATGGCTTGTTGCTTTGAAAGCAGTGTGGGCAACAAAGTAGGTAACCTTAGGAACCCATTTAATAACTAATTTGGGTTTAGGTGTATAGTTGGCCTTCTTTTGTTTGTAGTTGACGTAAGAATGACCTACTGAGTTAGATTTTGAAAGCTCCTTAAGCAAATTAACTATTTTTTCAGCTAAGGGGTTTCGATTCTGATTTTTATAGTTGATGTAGTTGCTTTTAGGTTTTTGAAAAGTTTTAGTATTTTTTAAAAAATCTTGATTTGTACTTTTTCCTTTTAAGTTTAAAGTCTCTCCTTTTACAAACTTAGGAGGCGTATTCTTCTGTTTAAGAAGAACATTTTTATCGTAGCCCAAACCGGATTGGTCGCCACATTTCTTTGATCCAGACAAAAGTTTTTCTAACTTTGGATCTCATTGGGCATACTTCCATGTATCCTTTAAACTTAAAAGAGAAGAGACTTCAAGTTTAAGTTTTTCATTTTCAGATTTCAGATTTCAATCTGGGAGGTTTTGAATTCTAAATCGCATTTAGTCTTTTCAAAATAATCTGAAATATGGGATTTTTCTAAAACAAGGGATTCAAAATTTTCTTTAAGCTTTAAAAATTTTTCTTTTTGAAGTTTTAATTTGACAGTAATTTTACAACTTTCCTTGTATAGGGCATTGTAAGGATCATGAAGGTCATCTTCATTTGAACATTCACTGTTCAGATTTTCTTCACTTGTTAAATCATTATCTGAAAAAGTGATTTTAGCTAGAGTCATAAGGGCTTTAACTTCATTGCCTAACTCGGTTTCAGAATCTTCTAAATCAGAAGAGGCTTCAGAATCAGAGGATTTATACCAAGTGGCCAACATACCCTTCTTTTTGGGTTTGTCCTTCTTAGGACACTTATTTTTTAAATGCCCATATTCATGGCAGTTGTAACACTGACTGTCTTTTAATGATTTTCAAGTTTTAGGTTTAGATTTCTTCTTATCATTTGATTTTTGGAAATCAACCCTCTTTTTACTTTTAAAAATTTTGTAAAACTTTTTTGCTAAAAGAGGCATATCATCTTCAGAATTTTCCAAATCAGAATTGTTATCTTTTTCTTAAAAAACTATTTTTAGAATATTTTAAGGTAATAGATTTAGCTTTTAGAGCTTTAAAAGTCAACTCATAAGTCTGTAAAGAGCTAACTAATTCCTCTACCCTCATATTGTCCGTATCACGAAGTTCCTGTATCGCGGTAACCTTAGAATTGAACCGTTCAGGAAGTGAGAACAGTATTTTTGCACAAATCTTATTTTCTGAGATTTTATCACCAAGACTCCACATAAAGTACACAATGTCATTTAATCCTGTATAGAAGTCCATGAACATTTCATTTTCTTCTACACGTATTTCCTCAAATTTGGTTGTGAGGAATTGAATCTTAGATTTCTTGACAATTGATGTTCCCTTGTGTGTCATTTCTAAAATATCCCAAGCTTGCTTTGCAGAATCAGAGGATGCAATTCTTTTGAATTCATCCAATGATAATGCGCAAGTGATTGCGTTTAGAGCTTTTGCATTTGCACTTCTCTCACTTTTCTGAAGTGTGGTCCATGAGAAATAAGGTGTTATTCTCATTAATTTTGAACCATCGATTCCAGTTACTTCAATGGTAAGAGGGGTCCATTCATTCATTGTGGCTAGCCATACACTTTCATCCATGGATTTAAGAAAAATCATAATCCTGGCTTTCCAATAGGCATAATTGGTGCCATCGAAAGGTGAAGGCCTAGTGACTGAAAGGCTATCAAAATTTGACATCTTAAATATAACTTAGATCGATTATCTCCAGAATTAAAACAAGTTATTAGGCTTTAATACCACTTGAAAAGGCCTAGCTATAAGTCCGCGAGGGGGGGGGGGGGTTGAATAGGACTATGCCAAATTTAAAATAATAACAGCAGAATTAAAGAATGAGATAGCCAAATAAATAAAATCAATTCACAATGCTAAAATGAAAAGCAACCTCAATAAACAAGTATTGAGAGATTGATACAAATGTTGTTCTAAGAACAACCTTACACCAAAAAAATCAAAGTTTTATGGTAGGATAACCTTATTTCTAGAAAGGTCTTTGTATTAAAAACTCAAACTGAAGAGGAATAAAAGAATAGCACGGAATTAAAGTAATTGCAGGAATTTAAATCTAAATTATTACAACATTCCCCACAATGCTTAAAATGTAAATTTACTACATTCACAATCACATATACATCCCACAAATCTAAATGATCAACGATAGAAAAATAAAGCACACATCCACAAAACACAAAGAGTTATAGTGGTTCTCCTGTGTGTTAACCAACTATTAAACAATAGCCACACAGCTTGCTACTCCACTCCTAATATACTCACACAGGGGATATTAGTGTTCACTATCAAAATAGGTTTTCATAAGTTCACCCAAAACCTTCACAATTGTGTCTTTTAGAAAAGAGCTTTTACAATTCAAAAAACCTCACTTCTGAGTTTTCTAGGCTTCCCTTAAATAACCAACATATTGAGATTTTTCTGGCTTAATCCCAAACAAAACCAAAGTAAAGAAATTTACATAAATGTAAAATACCTGAAATTCTCCTTTTGTAGCAGCCCGAAAGAACCAAACGGAGTAGAAGTTCAAATAGAAGTTCAATGTCTAATACTCACTTTAAAATGGTTCTAGTTCTAATTAATTTTAAATAAAACCAGTTGGGCTATCTATATTTAATTTTGATTCCAAGAAGAAGGAATATCACAGTTCCTCTTTTCAATTAAGATTAGAATGTAGAAACAAAATCAAATCTATAAAGCTAACAAAAGAGAATATTAAATGTGCACAATGTTGCTTAAAATAAACACAAACTCATCTCAAAGTGGTCCCTTGATTTTTCTTGAATTGAGTTATGAAAACTCTGAAACTCATCATCTATTTATAGTTACAGAAATTCATCTACGACTGGTCTTGTGGACACTAAGACTGGTCGTAGGAGAATAATTTTTTAAAATTTTTAGCGCGATCAGATAAAACCGTTCCATGACTGATAGCAGGGTGTCTACGACTGGTCGTAGGCCCTCTACGACTGGTCATAGCATACTCACGGCTGGTCGTAGGACTCAAAGATTGGTTATTGTAGTTTGAGTCATAGAACCAGGACTGGTCGTCGGACAAGTTGACACTATTCATACGATTGGTCGAACAGACTCTAGGACTGGTCGTAGCACAACTAAAAATTTTAAAAATTTGCAATAAACTTAGGACTTGTCTTGAAATTTCTTGGACTGGTCGAGGTAGTGTTAGGACTAGTCGAATAAAGCCTATGACTAGTCTTAGAACAAACTAAAAACATATAATAAGATTTAAATTAAATTATGTATTCAAAATGACCTACCCTAAGGTCAATCTAAGGTCAATCATACCTTGTAAGTGAGATATGAACATTAAGACTTCATTTCTTCAGAAGATGGTTGACCTTTGTAGATTACGACGCTCGATGTATCTTGAACTTGAGATCTTCTGCAACTTACAAACTTCTTCTTGAGTTGCACACTTTCTTGAGTGTTGAGACGTACTTGTCTTTTACTGTAGCTCTTTTGAAAGACTGCTATTATTGGCGTTTACAAGAATAAACATCGTACATGACCTTGCAAACCTTACATGTCTTGAAGTAGAGCTTCATTCTCAACTTGTAACTCTGTGATGCAATGTCTTGAACATGTATATCTCCTCATGCTACACAAGACACAAGTTGATGTTTTGGCACCACAAAATTTGACAACCAATGAGCTATCAGCCATAGCACTTACAGCTTCCACTGTCCAGATAGCTAGAAGGTGTGGATATAAAATATATATATCATGTGGGGTCCACATGTATAACAGATACATTAAGGTGGGACCCACACAGATGGATGGTTTGAGTATAACACATACCTCATGATCAGACCCATAGAACTTTACTGACGTCAATACAGCAGCTATATAGCTAGTGGACCCCACTGTCCAGATGGATAGTGGGATAAAATACATATATCATTGTGGTCCCCACAAATGATGGCATGGATGCATCATGCATCAAGGTGGGTTCCACGTCAACGTGGCCCACCTGCTTTGGATCAAACTGATATTTGTGTTTTTCTCCTTTGTTCTGGAACAATCCAAACAGACAGCAAGTGTGGGCCCCGGACGGGGCAGCGAGGTGGACCCCACATTAACAGCGGTGTGGCCCACTAAATGGATAGCATGAATAAAATACTTGCATCATGGTGAGCTACAAACAGGGGGAGAGAGAGAGAGAGAGAGAGAGAGAGAGAGAGAGAGAGAGTGTAACACCCCGGATTTTGGCCAACCTAGGATTAAACGTCCTTAGGCAATGGGTCAACTAAAACACCTGGAAAATCGCTCAGAACCCAATTCCATAGCCAAAGAAATCACTTAGGATTAATTCCTTTAGAAAATAAGAGTAAGTTAGCTAGCGCAACGCTAGAGTAGCTGGAAAATAGTCCCTGATCGCTTTAAATACGTTCTACAAGACCCAAAACTTGTAGAATCCATGGTGCTATGATACTCTAAAACCTCGGATCAAACTCTAAATCGGTTTGTTCTCTGGACCTCTTTGAAACTTTGTATTGGATCTAGACCGCGCGTCGAAAGTCCGATACCTGCTATCTTAGACCGTTAGAACCGCCTAGCTGGACTTGACAATCATTTTGAAAATCAAGTCCAACCGATAATCACAGGCTATTTCATTGAGCCCGGACTGAAGAGAGTGCGAATAGGGACAGATTTGGAATTTCAAATTCAAATGTGGCACACGACTTGACGCATCAGTATTAAGCGTTCTGACCGTTAGAATTTAGTCAAATTACACCCTCGAATCAATAAAAATTTCTATTTCATATCATGAGATTTGCAGGCCTGATCTACGTGCGGTGACCGATGAACTGAAACTGGACCGACACGTGCGATCTGTGAACCCTGCCGGACTGAAAAGTTGATGTGTGCTAGATCCAGTATGCATGAGCTTAAGTCAGACCGCATTTGGCCAGGGGACCTCCAGAAATGCTCTTTTGGACCGAAACAGCCCCGATTTGGATATAACTTAAGTAAACATTGTTCCCGAGCCTATTTCGGGCATGTTTGGGCTTATAAAAGGGGTTGAAACCCTCACTCCTCTCTCCCATCCGAATTTGAGAAAAACCCTAGATTGGGAGAGAGAAAAGGTGAGAGTTTGTGAGAGAGAGTAGGAGAGAATTTACCTGCCATTGCACTACTTGTTGCACGTACTTTAACAACACACTTCAATCATTTGGCCGGAGATTTCTTCACATTTTCAGGTAAGAAAATACCCTAGAAGTTGCTGATTTAGTGTTCCTTCATTTTCGTAGCAAGATAGCTGATGCATCTTGTAAAACAGGTTGTCTAGTCGCTGTGGACGAAGCGTATACGCTCCGTTTGAAACGATACGTTTATAAGAGATAAGGTGCGGATTTTAGACGCTTTGATTGACTATTTCCAATGCTTTCAATGTCGTTTAATAGTAGATTATCGACGGCAACGCCGTTTGACATGTACAACATGTTGTCCGTTTCCTGTTTCGTAAACCGACGGAGAATATGAGATTTAGGGCATTTTAGTCATTTGTAGGAAGTACTGTTTTCATTCATATTTTGCTGATGTGATTAGCATGGTTTATTGTCGCATTAGAATGTTAAGAATGCGTGCATAATTAGTTTGGCGAAGAGATTCGCCTAAATGCGCACTTCGGGTCGACATACTATATGTAGACTTAAGTGTGTAGTGTAAGTGCTTGTATAAATGCTTGTATTAGCATGTATTGAATTAAATGGTGTTATGAATTAGTTTGAGATTGTTTTCTCAATTAATATGCTGATGTAAATGATTTCCTACATGTTAGCTAAATGCATGATTTCATTACATGTATGGAATGCATGTGCTTGGAAGATTTACTTAAGTTGTATGTTATAACATGTGTTAACATGCTCACATGGTTGTATTTCATTTCCAATACTTTAATATGATTGCTGATGTGATTCCATAATTGTTTGGGACTATACTTAGTCCAGGTAGTCGATAACCGAGAAATTTTATGGTTGACTTATATTTGCCACGAAGGACGCGTCGATGAACGTGAGCCGTGTTTTGGAGTTGGCGGCAGTGGTTAGGCCACACGAGGTGTTTTACGCACCTCATGTCGTTCAACTTGAGATGCGATCGTGCTAGTCGAGCCCGTCAAGTAATCCGACTGGCCATTGTATGTTCACCCTGCATGAGTCATAACTGCTTGAACCTAAGGTACTGAACTTACCATTGTAAACCCTGTCAACCATGGTACCTTGATCCACGAAGACTCATGAGCCGGGCATGGTGGTATGGGATACCGTGGTCGAGCTGTCGGCCTACGCTGGGGCCACAAACCTCTCTGCAGTGACCAGTGAGCACCTAGTCTCGTGAGCAGATTATGGTGGTATGGGACATTATATTCTTGCTGTCGGCCTACACTGATCAGGCGACGAGTCCTTTGTAGTGACCGCGAGAGTATTCTGAGTCTACGGGAGGCGACGACCCTTCAGTAGCAGTAGAGTACAGTAGGCCTGTATTGATAAGGTGATGGGGGAGCGGAGCAACGAGTGCGTGCAACAGCCCTGACAGCCCTTGCAGCGACCTACAAAATATACATCGTATGAGATTACTAGGAGTGACGACCCTAGACAGGATCTGTGTTGGGATTGATATAAGGGAAGTACCTTAGTTTCCCAATCCTGCTGTTCGAATGGACTAATAACAACTCGAAAATCATATCACCATAACATTGCATGTGCCTGGAAGATGTGGAGCACTTGAGGGTCGATTGCATGCCGCGGTCGTAAGATGGTGCCGTATGAGGGAGATTGTCGGTGAGGGCATACATCACGTCATGTCATATTGCATTAACAACAGTATTAGGATTGTCTGATTTACTGCTTTACTATTAGCGCATGATTGATTTGATAACATGCTAATCTCTGCTCTCTTATCCCACTGAGTTGATCACTCACTCCAATGTTACGGGATGGTGTTTCCGGACACCCACCAGTCCCTATTGTGATTGCAGATGATGGCGCGGCCTGCGAGGCGGAGTTGGACTTGATGATGATGAGGAGGATTCCTCTTTTATGCGTGTTTTGATTGACGGGATTACAGGGAGGTTGATTAGATACCTTGACACTTGTCATTTTATATTTTTAGAACACTCATGTATATCCTTTTAGTTTACTTTTGGAGTATACATGTATGTATATAACCTGGTAACATATTCACACTCTGGAGACATACAACAGTTTATATATGTTATACATACTATCACAGTCTTCCGCTTGTAAATTTAACTGTCTCTGGAGCGTGATGTGCTGTTTTAGCTTAATCCCACTCATGTTTAATACATTATCACAGACAACATTCAATCATACATATCTATGTTGTATAAATAACATTTTGGAACTCGGGAGTTGGGTTTTTGCTCGACCCCCCGATTTTCGGGATGTTACAGATGGTATCAGAGCATGTTTTGGATTAAACCGGGCCAGGGTTATGGTCACGCGACGTACGATGTCGCATCCTTTGACTTAGGAGGGTGCGAGAAAGGTCTAGAAACACTTATAGGATTGCAGATTCGCCAATAGGCGAAGTCTATTCATATCGATCGCGCGATTGAGTCCGTAACGCATCTAGGGTCGCGTGAAGCGACCTGAGTAGCTCCTAGGTTGTAGGTAGTTGGGTCAAGAAATTCTTTAAATGATTCTAAACCCATAAATGTGAATCATTGGGTTTTGGGACAACCACAACCCCTGCATTCAATCGTCAGGGCTTAAAAACTCCGTTTCACCTAAAATCTTCAAAATTCTTCCTCTCACCACTCCAATATTCAATTATTTCTTACCTGTTTCATGTTAGGCATTAATGCTAATGTGAAAATGACATAAAATCATACTTCGACAAAATTTTACGGTGAATAATAAAATTTCATAAAAAATAGCCATAAGGCCATTCTAACTTTTCTTTATTTAGCAACTAATGGGATAAATGGATGTATTAGCTTCTTCTACCCCAAAATCATATGCTGCATGATAGGAGATTGTATTCGGGTTTACAGATTGGCCCCGGAAAGTCCCGAACGCATGTTTGGACCTATATAGGGCAATATAGAATGAACCAAGGTGGGGACCACACATTTTTGGGATCCCTGGACCATGGGGGACCAGACCCATGTGGTCCCACCGACCAACTAGGGAGATGGTCGGCGATGCATCACCGTCCAACATGGCCCCATTGATGTAATTTTTGGGATTTGGGGGTATTTTGGGTAGTGTACACCCCCCATGTAGTGTTCGACCATAGAAAACCCCTAAATGGGGTACTTCCTTCACAAACAGCCCCTCCCCTAGCTCCATTTACGTTTTCTAGCTGCCCTCTCCCAAAACCGTGGTTCCAAACCACTCCCAAACCCATCCTTGGCCAAAAACGACCACACTCCATCACTCCATTGAAGTTTACAGCCTTCCCTCTTGCAAATCCCATCGTTTGGAGCTCTTACAACCCCCAAAATGAGCTGAAATCATGAGGTGCTCCATTTTCCTCTTTCATTCTCTTTTCTCCTTGAAAATACATCCTAAGGGAGCTTGAAGCATCCCTCTACAATGCCTAGATTTCATTCTGTCCATTTGGGCAACAATTTCTCCACATTTCCTCCTCTTTCCATGGCTATTGTTAAGGCTGTTTCAGCCTTTTCCTCCATTTCCATCGTCCTCTCTCTCATGTCCCTTTTATTTGATCCTCAGACTTGTGGAAACCTACTTACCCATCCCATTTCTCCACGTTCTTCGCTTGTTTGATTGCCGTTTTGAGATTTCTGTGTTTTGTTGCTGTTAGGTAGAAAATGTGTTTGTGTTAGTGGTTTGGGCTTAATATAGCCGAATTTTATTGAATGGAGTGCGTGTCGTTCGTTTGTTGTAAGGTATTATCCCTAGATTGGGAGTACTGTAACTCCTGAGATTCAGCCTACAAATTAGTTTTTATCCCACCCCACCCTCCTACCAAGCATGCCACTTCCTATCCCACTATGGGATTAGGAATGCAGTTCCATTTAATACAACTTAATGCTACTGGCCATATAGGCCTTTGGCATTTTGGTCCTAGAGTTAGCACTTCTAAATTTGAAGGGTCTGACGACATAAGAAATCCAATTCTATTTAGATAATCTTGACCCTAAGCGATAGAGCAATTCCCTATATTAGTAATGGTATGGAACCATTTACCGTATAATCTTAGGCTTTGGATTATAGCTACTGAGTGACAGACTAGCCTAATAGTTACCTTAAGTAGTGTAAAGCCTGTATATGCTAAGGAATTGTAGGTTAGATTTGGTTGAAGTAGAACCTTATTCCTTCGATAGATCCCCGTATGACTTATAGACTTCTGTTGTTGCCCATAGGAAAGAACCATTCACTCTCAGGGAACATTTATAAATCCCTCAGATCGAACTTAGAATGAACTAACACACCCCTTAGAATTGCCTTCCCCAAGGGCTTATTGCATTCGGGAACGCGAAATAAAGGAAATGCAATTATCAGCGAAGTATTCGCGGTTTGACTTGACCTCTTAATCCTGGTAGTTACCAATAAATCCAATGCTCTGATCAAGTAGAGGGTCGGCATCGGCTAGGATTAAGAACTGATATGAAGAATTTTCTGTCAGAGTCTCGGCAGAAGATCAATATATCTGGCTCAGACCCACTACACAACTTTCCTTCCGCGTTGACTCGACCACATACAACCACAAGTTATTGCTTTGCCCTTGGTAAATGTTAAGGACTTAAAGCCAGTAGAGAATTCGACATCTTTCCACCAACTCATACCTGCCCCTAAACTCAACCACAATAGAGATTAGGCTCATCTCTATCACCATAGATACTAATGCCATAGAATGCATCCTTAGCAAAGGAAAACCACTGTAATGAGAAGTTGTTTCCCAATTCATGTCAAGGATAGCCCCTAAGTTGCATCTTGTTCCAATATACGGAGCGATGCAAAGAGTCTTGAACTTTAAGTAGAACCAAGTTTTAAGGGGGGTAGAACGTATTAAGTCCAATCCAGTTAGGTTAGTCAATGCTATCGTTCAATCAGAGTGGCACAGCGGAAGCATGGTTAGCCTCTTCCCCACTGGCCCAAGATTGAAACAGTTGAGTTAGGCTTTACGTAAGGTTAGGTTGTTAACTAGGATCTAAACCTTCCTTAGAAAAAGTACTCCTTGCCCTTCGCCAATTTTGAGGACGAAATTATGTTTTAAGGGGGGTAGATTGTAACACCCCAGATTTTAGCCAACCTGGGATTAAACGTCCTTAGGCAATGGGTCAACTAAAACACCTGGGAAATCGCTCAGAACCCAATTCCATAGCCAAAGAAATCACTTAGGATTAATTCCTTTAGAAAATAAGAGTAAGTTAGCTAGCGCAACGCTAGAGTAGCTGAGAAATAGTCCCTGATCGTTTTAAATACATTCTACAAGACCTAAAACTTGTAGAATCCATGGTGCTATGATACTCTAAAACCTCGGATCAAACTCTAAACCGGTTTGTTATCTGGACCTCTTTGAAACTTTGTATTGGATCTAGACCGTGCGTCGAAAGTTCGATACCTGCTATCTTAGACCGTTAGAACCGCCTAGCTGGACTTGACAATCATTTCGAAAATCAAGTCCAACCGATAATCACAGGCTTTTCATTGAGCCCGGACTGAAGAGAGTGCGAATAGGGACAGATTTGGAATTTAAAATTCAAATCTGGTACACGACTTGACGTGTCAGTATTAAGCGTTCTGACCGTCAAAATTCAGCCAAATTACACCCTCGGATCAGGAAAAATTTCTATTTCATATCATGAGATTTGCAGGCCTGATCTACGTGCGGTGACCGCTGAACTGAAACTAGACCGCCACGTGTGATCTGTGAACCCTGCCGGACTGAAAACTTGATGTGTGCTAGATCCAGTATACATGAGCTTAAGTCCGACCGCATTTGGCCAAGGGAACTCCAGAAATGCTCTTTTGGACCGAAACAACCCTGATTTGGATATAACTTAAGTAAACATTGTTCCCGAGCCTATTTCAGGCATGTTTGGGCTTATAAAAGGGGTTGAAACCCTCACTCCTCTCTCCCATCCGAATTTGAGAAAAACCCTAGATTGAGAGAGAGAAAAGGTGAGAATTTGTGGGAGAGAGTAGGAGAGAATTTACCTGCCGTTGCACTACCTGTTGCACGTACTTTAGCAACACACTTCAATCATTTGGTCGGCGATTTCTCCACATTTTCAGGTAAGAGAATACCCTAGAAGTTGCTGATTTAGTGTTCCTTCGTTTCTGTAGCGAGATAGCTGATGCATCTTGTAAAACAGGTTGTCTAGTCGCTGTGGACGAAGCGTATACGCTCCGTTCGAAATGATACGTTTATAAGAGATAAGGTGCGGATTTTAGACACTTTGATTGACTGGTTCCAACGCTTTCAATGTCGTTTAATAATAGATTATCGACGGCAACGCCGTTTGACATGTACAACATGCTGTCCGTTTTCTGTTTCGTAAACCGACGAAGAATATGAGATTTAGGGCATTTTAGTCATTTGTAGGAAGTACTGTTTTCATTCATATTTTGCTGATGTGATTGACATGGTTTATTGTCGCATTAGAATGTTAGGAATGCGTGCATAATTAGTTTGGCGAAGAGATTCGCCTAAATGTGCACTTCGGGTCGACATACTATATGTAGACTTAAGTGTGTAGTGTAAGTGCTTGTATAAATGCTTGTATTAGTATGTATTGAATTAAATGGTGTTATGAATTAGTTTGAGATTATTTTCTCAATTAATATGCTGATGTAAATGATTTCCTACATGTTAGCTAAATGCATGATTTCATTACATGTATGGAATGCATGTGCTTGGAAGATTTACTTAAGTTGTATGTTATAACATGTGTTAACATACTCACATGGTTGTATTTCATTTCCAATACTTTAATATGATTGCTGATGTGATTCCATAATTGTTTGGGACTATACTTAGTCCAGGCAGTCGGTAACCGAGAAATTTCGTGGTTGGCTTATATTTACCACGAAGGACGCATCGATGAACACGAGCCGTGTTTTGGAGTTGGCGGCAGTGGTTAGGCCACACGAGGTGTTTTATGCACCTCATGTCGTTCAACTTGAGATGCGTTCGTGCTAGTCGAGCCCGTCAAGTAACCCGACTGGCCATTGTATGTTCACCCTGCATGAGTCATAACTGCTTGAACCTAGGGTACTGAACTTACCATTGTAAACCCTGTCAACCATGGTACCTTGATCCACGAAGACTCATGAGCCGGGCATGGTGGTATGGGACACCGTGGTCGAGCTGTCGGCTTACGCTGGGGCCACAAACCTCCCCGTAGTGACCAGTGAGCACCTAGTCTCGTGAGCAGATTATGGTGGTATGGGACACTATATTCTTGCTGTCGGCCTACACTGATCAGGCGACGAGTCCTTTGTAGTGACCGCGAGCGTATTCTGAGTCTACGGGAGGCGACGACCCTTCAGTAACAGTAGAGTACAGTAGGCCTGTATTGATAAGGTGATGGGGGAGCGGAGCAACGAGTGCGTGTAACAGCCCTGACAGCCCTTGCAGCGACCTACAAAATATACATCGTATGAGATTACTAGGAGTGACGACCCTAGACAGGATCTGTGTTGGGATTGATATAAGGGAAGTACCTTAGTTTCCCAATCCTGCTATTTGAATGGACTAATAACAACTCGAAAATCATATCACCATAACATTGCATGTGCTTGGAAGATGTGGAGCACTTGAGGGTCGATTGCATGCCGCGGTCGTAAGATGGTGCCGTATGAGGGAGATCGTCGGTGAGGGCATACATCACGTCATGTCATATTGCATTAACAACAGTATTAGGATTGTCTGATTTACTGCTTTACTATTAGCGCATGATTGATTTGATAACCTTCTAATCTCTGCTCTCTTATCCCACTAAGTTGATCACTCACTCCAACGTTACGGGATGGTGTTTCCGGACACCCACCAGTCCCTATTGTGATTACAGATGATGGTGCGGCCTGCGAGGCGGAGCTGGACTTGATGATGATGAGGAGGATTCCTCTTTTATGCGTGTTCTGATTGACGGGATTACAGGGAGGTTGATTAGATACCTTGACACTTGTCATTTTATATTTTTAGAATACTCATGTATATCCTTTTAGTTTACTTTTGGAGTATACATGTATGTATATAACCTGGTAACATATTCACACTCTGGAACATATAACAGTTTATATATGTTATACATACTATCACAGTCTTCTGCTTGTAAATTTAACCGTCTCTGGAGCGTGATATGCTGTTTTAGCTTAATCTCACTCATGTTTAATACATTATCACGGACAACATTCAATCATACATATCTATGTTGCATAAATAACATTTTGGAACTCGGGAGTTAGGTTTTTGCTCGACCCCCCGATTTTCGGGATGTTACAGAGAGACATGTGATGGAGAGCTCTGCCACTATGAGCGCTCCCTTCTGTACATTACAAAACATATATCAAGTGGGTCCCAATACATGTGAGCCCACCAATAAAAAAATTTATTGATGGTGGAGATCCCTTTTCCACCAAAAATGTAAGGTCTAGATGACCTTATCACAATGGGATAACAAACATCATGATGGGTTCCACGAAGAATGGCCCCATCATGGGATGACCATATGAATCATGGTAGGCCATCGGCTACACCTAAGGTCCAAAGTAAGATCCATACCATCAATCCGTAGGACCCACTTGGCCCATCATAAAAAACACAATCTAATCTTACAAAATCCCCCACCGATTGTCTTCGTCTTTAGATCTTTGGAATCCTTGGCTCCTAAGCTCTCTCTTTGATGGAGGATGATGAAGATTGAAGGGTTGGATGATGAGATTTGAGGGTAGGAAAGTGGGCCTAACACTTAACTTCTTTCCTCTCCTTAGGATTTTTCTCTCATGGTTGCTTAGGAAATGGAGGGAGATAAGATGGAATGGATGAGAGATGGGAGAGAGGAATGGGTGTTGTAAGAAGAAATGACATGGAGGGTATGTGCTTGGTTAACTTTTCGGTGAGAGAGGGATGGGCGTCATGCCATGTTAGTGAGAGAGGAATGGGCTAGGTATGGGTTATACTTGACTTGTACTTGATTGATTGATGCGATGTTTAGGTAGAGATTCTCTCAGAATTCGCAATGCGTGACGTTTGCTTGAAATATACGTGGGCTCACAACTCCCAGCCCAGTATTCATCGGTGCGCAAGATGCGGCGTTGGAACCGCAATGACGACACGGTCGCAATGGTACAAGTCTCGAGTCGAGTTAACTCTGATTTATGTGATGTGACTTAAGGTCATGCGCAAATGTCAATTACAAGTTGCAGGTTGCCAGAATTTGACGAGGAGGGTCGTGGGAGTCCAAAGAACACCACGGACTAGGATATGGGCCTTACACAAAGCATCATAAGATACGAAAATATTCACATCCGGAGAACAACTAGAGCCTCCATAATCAAGTTGTTCTTCTTCAAAAGGAGTTACTCTGACATGAGAAGAGACATCTTAATTATTTCTTTGGACTCCAGTGATCAGGATATAATCTCCAATCTCGCCTTCCTCACTAATGTCTACTCTTGCATCTTCTTCTTGATCATCGTTCAGTAAGGCATTTCCTTCGTCAATCAAGCTTGTAGAAGAGGACGTCTTGCTAACTAAGTGCTCCACAAAGTAATCTAACGAACTATCTTCAGAAGCTACTTATTTACCTTTATAAATACGTTTTATAGCAAAAAGATGAGTACCCTGAGAAAGAGAAGAAACTTGCTCAGTTGGAACCTAAGGAGACAAAGATTTATCCCTCGAACAAGTCGTTAGAGAATGGTGAGTCAATTCTTCAGCAGAAGAGACTACAACCATAGCATGACCTTCAGTAGGAGAGACTATATCCATGGTTTGATCTTCTATTCTGTGTAGGAGAATACAAAAGAACGGTAGGAATTCAGGTTCGTTAGCAGGAGTGGTCCACTTCCTAATCGCTTTATAAGATCGAGGGGAGATCCAAAGGCTATCCATCCCTCCAATGTATTAACCGACTTTATCTCCCGTATAGGCTCTTCCAGAGAAATTCTTCAGCAAACTTGATTGGGAGTTGTCGCCTGATCTCTCTGGACGAAATAACTGATTCCTTGTTCTAGTCTGTAGTTCCTCAATCTGGGAGGAGGAATCCAGATAGGACGATCAACATGGTAGAAATTACACACCAAATAACACTAATGCACCCACTAACGCATCCAAGCATATGAAGTCTACACTCGATGATTGAAGCTTGAGAGAGTAAAGTGAGAATTGAAGATCCTTGCTAAGAGTTACTTTCATATCAAAGCCCAATTACATGGACCTACTCCATAGCTCTGCATTACACGAGTGACTTCTTCTCTTGCTTGTGGCATGGTCTGATCATAGCCAAACTATCTTGCAAACTTGCTAGGGTAATAAGGTTCTCGCCAAAATTCACTTCCCTCTCAAAGAGGAAGGTTGTAAGATCTTATGCAAATCAAAAAGGTCCTTTCAATTGGCTCTAGATCATTGTTATCTATGACTTCTCTATCTTTATCCTAATGTGGCAGATAAAATGAGAAGAAATCAATGGATTCCATACTCTCAACCTTTAGATGATCCTTAGCCTTATAGGTAAACCTTATTGATCATTCCTTACCCTTATAAGCTTAATTAAAACATGATAAGTAAGGCTATAAGAGGTGAAAAGCTACTGTGAAATCATGTCCAAAACAGCAGACTTTCGAGTGGTGTTTGATCTCATCAAACAGTACTCGAGGGTTCTTCGATGGAATCGAAGACCACTTGATGGAATTGAGTAGGTAACTCATATTTGTCCAACAAGATATGATTTTTTTATCTGAGTTTCTCGATGGAATCGATGAACCTTTGATAAAATTAAAGGATCCCTTTGGTCCGATCGAAGACTAGTTGATGGGATTGGATAATAGTGTATAAACTATCCCGCAATAATTCAATTGGAAACCTAATTTTCTCAATGCCATCGAAGACGCGCTCAATGTCATCGACATAGCTGTTATCTACCCATTTTTTTACCATTGGATTCAGTTTTTGCATTTAGATGATTTTTTGGTGCAATTAAAGCTTAGGTGATCACATTATCATATCCCTCAATCCCAAGCCTCTTAGTCCATTAGATCTAAGTTACCTTTCTTGTGATTTATCACTTGAAAAGAGGATTCTATCCTCAATGATGAAGATGAACTTGATCTCCTCCTTGTTCTAGAGATTATAATTGAACTAATAGTTAAATCCTTGTTTAAACCCTCTAGAACACCCATCTAGGTGAATCTTCTAGGCATTACAACTTCTCATTAGTTGTATGAAATTCTACAAAACCTCCCATCACCTTGATCACTGCATTGAAACATCACATGTAAGGTGGTTAATCTTGAAACTAAAGCATTACGCCTCAGCATCATGATCAAGGAAAGCAATTGATGAGCGGATTTAAGCACGGGAGAGCATTGAAGAAGTGACTTAAAAATGATGCATCAAAAAGGGCTCAATCCGATAAGAAAGTTGTTATTTGTAGGAGCTTATATATACTCATTCCTTGTGTAAGATTGAGTGTAAGAGTTTGAATTGCCAAACTTGACTAAGTTCTTATATAGGACATTGATTCTTGTGTATGACGTAGATCAAAGTCCTTGTGTAGACCACCGGACACGAGTGTGTACATGTTAGTCTCCAAGTGAGCCTCTGATGGGAGTACATGTAAGTCCTCTGACTAGGATAGAGGTTGTTGGTTAGCCGATAAAAAAAACCACCTCAATTCTCTTGCGGGAGCCTTCAGTAGGAGTTTATGTCAATAAGTTCTTGTATAGGGTCGAGGTTTATGGGGAGCCTATAGAAAACCATGTAAAGTCTCTTGTAAGAGTCAGTCCTTGTGTAGGATTGTAAAAGTTAGAGGTGAACCTGATTTAAAACCTTCGATACTAAAATACGATAATGAGTATGTCCGCTGAGAGTGGAGTAGAAAACCGAACCACTATATATGCTTATGTTTAGGATTGTCTTGGAGTACTTGTTTAATTGTGCTTATGTGATGAATGTTTAATTATACGTATACATGATTAGATAAATGTTAGCAGTCGATACATAGCACATCCCACACACACATGTACATTATCATGTTTATAACTAGTTGCTTAACTGCCACATCATTTATACTTTATGTGATTGGACCCTCTGATGGCTTGGAAGCCTTAGAGTTAATTGTCTTAGTTTAATATACATATTAGTTTAAGCAGGTAATTGTATTTAAAAGAAAATTTTTTATTTAATCCTAATCACTTGGTAGGACATAGCCATCATTCCTTAGCTCTGCCAAGCTTCTGTGCATAGCTCGTAGGCCCATCATGCGTAATTTCACTATCATATCCAATGCGAGAGTAATTCTTTTAAACCAATCATCACACCAATAGTATATGATTTCAATTGAACGATTCTCTCATGAAGTATTCAAACATCCATCGTAGGGAATCAGGAATATCTAAACCATTCTTAGGCAATAATAAATCAATCAATTATACAAATTGATTACTTCTCTAATTTAACATCATAATTACACTTCCAAGCATTCAATGTGCATGGAGTCAACAATGGATCAAAGAGGAAATGATGAAAAAGCTTTTAAAGTAAAATTCAAATATATTTTAATCTACTATAACCATTCAACCCATCATTGTTGAATCAAATAAACTAAATAATGTAATTAACTACAAGCTTCATCCCTTAGCCTTAGCTAGGAGATTAGCTTAACATAGCCAACATCATAGAATAAAAGAAATATTAAAAGACAAACTAAAACCAAAGGATTAAAGAGGAAGGACGACCCCGTGGAAGTTCTGCCCCTGGATTTCTCTACCAAGCCCCAATTTGCCTCTAGAAGAGCTTAAAACACACCTTTAAAGATGGAAAAATCACACCGACTTTGCATCAACTTTAAGATTTTACACTTTTATTATGCTTCAATTGTACCAACTATAGCCTTTGGTTGCATGCAATTTGCCTCTCGGTCATAGCTGAATTTTCTCAAAATTATTCTTAAGTACATTTGCAAATACATCAGGTGCCATGAATATGAGATCAAACCATTCATGGGGAGGGAGAAAAACAAGTAGAAAGCCATTGTGAAAAATTGGAATTTTAAACTTTGTAATACTCAAAACATGCATTGCACCTAGGAATATAATAAAGATAGGCTTAGGGCTTAGTCATTAGGAGGATAGGACATTCCTATTTGTGGGGCAATCTTTGTACTTTACCTTATAGATGAAGTAAGGAATGCATTTGTTGGGAGTCCGCTCTTTTGCTCTACAAATGATGCGAATGAGCTTTCCAATTATACATGTTGTCCTGTTCTAGCCAATACTTTGAGAATGTTTACATATGTTTATGAATGACATTTTTCTAAGACTCTAGTGTTACTTTAGAGTGAAATCAGAGATTTTGGGTTCAATCCCTGGTAGAGTCACCATTTGTTGGTTGTTGTTCGAATCAAATATAAATATTACACTGGGAATCACATTCATTCTACAAAATATCTGTAAAACATACTCATTTTGTGACCAAGCTTTTATTATTATTATTTAGATTTTTATTATATTCTAGGTTGTGATTTACCATGAGCCTTTAATTACATCTCTTTAGATTATCCTTAATTCTAAGGTAATAATACAATATCATGACAAAGAAGTGGTAATTACATCTATGGTGACAAAATGGGTGATATTTAATAAAATGTAAGAAAATGCATGATATAGCTCAGTGGTAGGCACTCTATGTTTCAACATTGAAGTCCTAAGTTTGAATGCCCATGTTAGGTGTGCATAAGGGTGGGTGTTTATAAAAATAAAAAAATAAAAAATAAAAATAAATAAAAATAAGAAGAAGAAGAAGAAGAAGAAGAAGAAAGATAGAAAGAAAGAAATGCATAATATGTTAGGATGCATGCAATATGGTTTTTTTTTAACAGTCTTAGGATCATTTGTGCAACCTATGACTTGGACACTATATCCTCTTCTCATAGTGAGATATCATGGTAAGGATCATTATTAGTATTCTTCTTTTCAATACGAATCCATGATAATATAGAGGATTTATGATAAGGGAATGTAAACTTGTCACGTGTAAGTTTGCTAAATAGGGAGTGTATCACTGTATTGTATTGGAGAACATGAAAGGATTGTATTGGAAATTATATGTGGGAGAGTTATCCATAGATTTATATTGGATTAGAAAATGAGGAATACCTCTTATCTTGGTTTATTTGAATCACGATGGTAATGATCATATACCTAGAGCTAGTGTGTTGACTATTAAATGTCATGAGAAGACTTAGACATAAGCAGCTAGTATGATAGTAAATGATGAATGGAGGCAATAAGCTAAATGGTGTGGACATCTCCAAGAAACCTTTTTAGGGGTAGACGTTGCTTTTTCCCTTACATCGAGGAGATGATGGGCTTTCCTCTGGTTCGGGAAGGTGGCGTGGCCTCACATTCACCGGAGATGATAAAAATGATCGGTTTTCATTTGAATGTCGCCTAGGAAAGTCACTCGATCCTCTGGCCTTAAGACTAAGTGAAAATGTATATCAAATGAAAAAATTAGGAAGGATATATTGTTTTGTAAGAGGCCTCCCATGGGGTATTTATATACTCCTTTAAGGATCTAATGATGACATGGTGCTCTCTGATTGGCTGACAACCACAACATGTGCAATTACACCACTCAAGGAGGTGTCAGAATGACGTGGCGAGAAATAAATTGGTCCATGTGGCAAGGTGAATGCACAAGCTTGTGAAAGGGGAAGTGTCATAGGCTTACGCCTTCCTTACCTCAAGTTGTGTTATGGGTTCGTGCTTATGTAAACATTGGGTTGCATCTTCTTAGTTTTCCTTATACTTTTCAAGTCCATACCATTCAATGACTTAGAAGCATTTCACACTTATTTCAATCCCAACAATAGTAAACATGGACACGAGGTTGTATCAAGATGGCTAGGCTAAAGGGGGCATGCAACAGGGAGTTTAGGCATAATAGTCATAGCTATCACTTTCTTAAGAGTTACCCATTCTTGGTATGTCATATGAGTAGACATATAAGTGAGATATATAATATGATGGAATGAGTGTGTCTAGTCGTCACAGACTTTTAAGGGTCCATGTGTTGTTTAGTCCAGCGATGGGCATAAAGTAGTTAGTCGGGGATATGAGAGGCCTCTCTAAGTGTCAAGGACGAGGTCGAATGATCACATCTTAATTTAGTTAAGGGACATAAATGATGGATGAGATGATATGTACATGGCATGAGTGCTTGACATGCATAATTATAAATGATGGTGGGTGTTGAGGTTAAAATCTGGACCACCCTCCACTTAATGTTGTAAACCTACGATGAACCTTGGTCCTATACAAAAGGGTGAGCAAAGGAGACCCTGGCTTAGCCGGGGGACCCTCCGATGCCTAAGTCAGGTTAGGGAATCTTGGTCTAAGTCGAATGTAGAGAGAGCGTGTGAGATATTGTGTACCTATAGCAATGGGGTACCCTGGTATTTATACTTGTGGGTTGGAAGATCCACATTCGTTAATCTTGGCATGATTCACTCAATCAGTGAGATATTGTGATCATGAAGATATTATCCATAATCCATGGACTCGTGCGGCGTATCTCGTCTTAAGGGCGTGTATCCTCGGGCGAGATCCTCGATCACATCCGCACTAGATAGTTTCTTAGTTCGGCACTTGGACCAACCGCATTTGGACTGATCCTTAGCCTCATCTAAGCTGAGGACAAGTGTTAATAGTCAGGGTTGATTACATAGCCTTTGCTTCGGCCCATGGCCTCAGACTAAGATTAGAATGTAGATTGATTGATCTGAAATGATGACTGCTCAATACTTGGTGTTGGGGTGGACCGAGAGAGGACTCAGCCCTGCTTCTAATTCATATGTTCCCGTCTCCCCTCTGAGCTCTGAGGTTCGTAATTGGCTTGACTTGTTGAGTTGGATTTTCCCATAACAGAAGACCCCTACTCTCTTGGTCTGAACCCGGACTTAGAGAGTAAATGCCTGGAGAAATGAAATGATGTCCCCATGCCTCTACTCATGATGACGATTGGGATGATCGGTGTGCCATTAATGAAGGATGGCGCGTGCTATACGACGATCGCAACCCTTCGGCTTTTATCCATTAGGCAAACGACACGTGCCGATGGTTACAATTTGCAATTGGTGAAATGAAGGATGCAGTTCCACGTACATGCGGGGGGGACAAGGGGTCGCCTACATCATTAATGACATTAAATGCTAAGAAGACCCCGTCTGCAAAGCATGGGTTCGGACCTATAGCTCTCTTCCACATGTCCTCTAGTGTCAATACCGAGTCACCTCAGCTTAAGGAGCAGTTATTTGTAATGATGGCGTTGAGTGATAAGGCGTGTATATAAACCCCTCACCCTTCACAATTCTCACTCACGCATTCTTCACTTTCACTATTCTCTCCTTCCAAATCATCCTCTAGCAAAAATTGCCTTCTACCAAAACTCGTCTTTCTACGAAAATCGCCCTTCACCAGGAATCACCCTCTACCGGAAAAAGGGTTTTCATCATTGGATAAAGGATTTCTGACCATCAGATAAGGGATTCAGCTCAGCAGAAGCCATCAGAGTTGGGAAAAATTTTACCGGAGGAGATCGCCTGCAACGTTGTGAGTCTTCTAACACTTAAACACATTTTTCCTTCAGTCGAGTAACTCTGACGAAATGGAAGAGGTCCAAGGAGCTAGTTCAGAGTCTGAACCAGAGACCACCACCTCGGGACCTGAAGAGTCTCAAGGCCCTTCTGAGGTAGTACCCCTTAGCACTTTGGCCCTGGCCTAAAGAATCGAGAGTCAGAGGGCCAAAAGTTGAGGCAAGAGGCCAAAAAGGACTCTAAAAGATCCTGCGTGGTGATCAAAGGCAGTTCCCTCAGGAGGAAGGTCAAAACCCTTAATTCTTGGGGCCTCGATCTTGGTCAAGTCTCAGATGGCTCAGCTCTGTGAAGATAATCAAATCCCTGACTCGGTTAATATTTGAGCCCTGCCCCCACAGACCAAGCGGGCTCTCCAGCTGAGGGGGAGATCACGATATTTATCTGTGCCCTCCAGTGTAGTCTCCAATTCCCATTCATCCATTCTTGTGTGAGCTGACAGCGCAGCTAAGAATCGTGCCGGGGTAGCTGGTTCCAAACTCCTGAAGGATCCTCGCCACCACTTTTATCCTTTGGCATCGGGCAAGGAACTAGAGGCTGACGTTGAAAGAGTTCCTATTTTTGTACATGGCTAAGTTTAATAAATTGGATAAGGCCTGGTGGTACTTCTCTGCTAGACCTCCATGCATCTCGGGTCTAGTAACCCAACTTCCTTTTTCCAACAAGGACTAGAAGGGGAAGTGGTTCTAGGCCTCGGGGGAATGGGAGGCCCCTGCCTTTGAATTGGATAGACCGTGAGTTCGAGTCCCCACCAAGTTTGCCAACCCAGGTTGGGCACTTCTTTTGGTCGTACTGCATCCTTGATTCATCCTTCTATGTTTTAACTTATACTTTACTTCTATTTGCAGCTCAGCCGAAGGGGCCCCCTACCTTTCTGCCTTTCACAAGTAATAGGTCTATCGAGTCCAAGTGCTTCCTGTAGACCAGCGTGCCTAGTTTAACCTTATCAGCCAGGAAAATTTAGTGTCATCTGGCTTTTACAGAATTCGATCCACTCTCTTTACCCTGGATAAGCAGAGTTAAGGCCTTCAAATATTGGTATGTCAACCTTCAATCATTCAATCGATCTTACTTAGTTGATTTTCCTTTTTCGAGCAGGAATGGAGGCAGGCAGCTTAAAGAGGAGAAAGCCACCGCGCCCTCTGATGGACTTCGTCCTTTCCTCCAAACCGAGGACGAAGGTGATGCTGAAGAAGAGGAGGACTTCTGAGGCTGAGGCTGCTCCAGCTGTAACCATGATCTCAGCCGAAGTCATGCCCATTGCAGCCTCAGCTGAAGCAGCTCCCATTGCTACCCTAGCCCCTACTCCTAAAGCACGAGCCCCCAAGGCCCTTGTCGGAGTTGAGTCTATCACCATCTCAATGCCATCTGCAGAGGAACTGGCCCTTGAGGTTCCACCTCCAGTGGTCGCGGGCCCTTCAGGGGCAGAGGGGGAGGTGATCGGGGAGACTCCCGGTCCTGCCATCCTGGCCCAATCCGCAGACCACCAATATGATGTTGAGTCCGAACTCTTAGCCAGCCAAATAGATACCCTTGTCGTATATACCACTATGCCCGATGCTGCTTTTCAAGTTTCCATGGCCAGCAGGGTTGGAGGAACTTCCGAGCCCAACCTAGAGAGTCTGCCTCTCAGTTATCACATGGCTTTGCCAAACCTATGAGCAACCAAGCATGTACAAAAAGTAAAGATAGACGACACACTCTTCGGATGCCATTTCAACTTCATGAATGACTATGCAGCAGTCTGTTATCAGTCGCTACCAATGATGGTGGAGGTGAAGGAGAGATTGAAGGAGATGGAATGGCTTGAAGCAGAGTGAGCTAAGTTTGTAGTCGAGAAGGCAGAAAAAGAAGCAGAGCAGGCCAAGTTTATGGTAGAGAAGGTAGATCAAGAGGCACAGAGGGCCAGGCTCAAGAAAATGTTGGGTGCTTCATCTGTGGAGTGCGATGAACTAAGAAAGGTGCTGCGGAGGGTCGAGCAAGGGTGCTTGCACTCCAGGGCGAGGTCAACCAACTCTAAGCCCATCTGGACATAGCTGAACTCAAAGTCATATGCCTATGGGAGGTTGTTAGGCTTCTACAGGTCTCTGTCGAGGATGAAGAGGGGTTGGTTCAGCAGCGAGCTATTCTCGAAGCCATGGCTGCTGTTGACCAAGAAAAGCTACGAAGTGAGATCAAAAGATTGGCTGAGAGGGCCAAGGAGCTGGACAAATTATATGACTTCAGCTATGATACAAGTTTTGACACTTGCCTAGCTGAGGTCCGAAAGCTTCATCCGACCCTCGACCTCAATGCTCTCCTGGCAGACGATGCCAAGAATGCTGAACCCATTACCGAAGCCACTCCTGTCACTCAGCCCCCCAGCTCAGTAGTTGATCCCTCTACTAGGAGGGAATGAGACATATTTTTTTTACATGTATAATTTGGGATGATGACTTTTTGAATGAATGATGTTTATTGGGAGTTGGCATGTTAACGTGTGTTGATTGTCCTGATGATTCTTTTAATATTAGTACTTAAGGACTGACCCCTTGAGAGGCCACCCCCGCCCTCAAATGGCGCACTCCTTAGTCATTTTCATAGATTAGGGAATCGGGTTATCTCCTAGTTCTTCCCCTACATACGAGGGGATCCCTTTGTAGATTTTCATGAGTTCAACATTCTGACCCCTTCTTGAAGGGATCGGTCCGTTATTTTAGCCTCTGCTTTGAGAGTTAACTTTTTCCATTTGTAAATTGTGCAAGTAGACGATGTAGAAAAGGAGCAACTTGTATTAAAGGCCTTAAGTGACTAGTAGCTTCGGGCAGTACATTTGTTGAGAGCCTTCGGTGGCTAGCAGATTTTTATGGGTAGTAGATCTTTAGGTGCTCGGCATTACAGGGATGGGGGAGTTGTCGACCATCAAGGTCTTCTAAGTGGTACAAGCCTAGCTGAGTTGATCTGACCACACGGTAAGGCCCTTCCAAGTTGGGCCTGAGTGTATCAGCCCCCGGCTCCGTTGTATTTTGAAAGACGCGATGAAAGACCAAGTCCCCCGGATGAAATCGTCTTGTCTTGACCCCTGAGTTATAGAATCATGCCACTTGATGATGCCTAGCAGTGACTTGGAGTTTGACAACCTCTAGTCGAGGCTCGTTGTGATCCATTATGTTCTAATCCTCTTGGTAGCTTCTGACCCAAGCCATTGGGAGGCCGATCTCAACCAAGATGATCGACTCTAAGCTGTAGGATAGAGAAAAGGGAGTCTCCCCAATAGACGACTAAGCCATAGTCCGGTAGGCCCAGACGATAAATGGGAGCTCCTCAACCCAGATGCCTTTCACTTTCTCTAACTTTGTCTTAAAATGGTGCTTAATGACCTTGTTCACAGCTTCCACATGCCCATTGGACTGTAAATACCAGGGTGATGAATATGCGTTCGAGAAGCCGAGCCCCCTGTACATGCTTCAGAACTTGTCATTGTCGAACTTTTTGCCATTGTCAGAAATGATGGTGCGCGGGATTGCAAACCGATAGATGACATTTTTCTAGACGAAGTCAATCACTTTCTATTCGATGATCTTATCCATGGGTTCGGCCTTGGGCCATTTAGTGAAGTAATTGACCACGACAATAGAAAACTTCACCTGTCCTTTCCCTGTGGGCAAAGGTCCAATGATGTCGATTCCCCAGTGAACAAATGGCAATGGCCCACTCATGGGGGTCATTTCTTCTGTAGGCTGCCTCGGTATTACCGTAAACCTTTGACACTTATCGTACCTTCAGACATAATCATTCAAGTCTTCTCGAATGGTTGGGCAGAAGTACCCTTGACGGAGTATCTTCAGAGCTAAAGCTCAACCAACCGAGTGATTCCACAGATGCCTTCATGGATCTCTCGTATCATGTAGTCCACCTCCTCGAGTCGAAGGCATTAGAGGTAGGGCTATGTGTGCCCCTTCTTATATAAGACCCCGTCCAAGATAATATATCGGGCGGCTCTGATCTTCAAGAGACAGGCCTCTAGTTTATCCTGGGGGACCTCACTAGATACACGGTATTTGTAGATTGAGTCCATCTAACTTGGGGTAGTTTCGACCGGGTTGACTACCTCTTGGTCCGTTCGGTCAATGCTTGGGCTTTCCATGAATTCTACAGGAATGATTCGAAGAATCTTTCCTTCCGTGGCCTAGGCTAACCATGCGAGGGCATCAGCCCAAGAATTTTTTTCCCTCAGAATCTAGTTGATAGTATAACTTTAGAACCTTTCTATCAATTTTCTGGACACAGCCAGATAGGGCACCATCCTAGTTTCCTTGGCTTCATACTCGGTGGAGATATGGTTTACCACAAGTTGGGAAACACATCACACTTCATGGGACTGAACTCCCAGACCGTCCGCCAGTTTGAGTCCTACCAACAGGGCCGCCTTGTACTCTACTTCATTATTAGAGGGTCTAAAATTGAGCCTGATGGCATATTGAATAGTCGTAGAGTCAGGTGCGACCGGGATGATCCCTGCCCTAGATCTCTTGGCATTGGACGATCCATCGACATAAAGGACCCACTTCTGCTCTGATTCCATATCCTGGATAGGCGATGGAATGGGTGGGGTCACGAGAGCTGCTTCTGCTTTGGTATTGACACTCAAGAAGGTAAACTCAGCTAAGAAGTCGACTATACCCTGGCCCTTGATTGCAGTCCTTGGATGATATTGGATGTTGAACTCCTCGAGTTTTATCGCCCATTTTATCATCCATCTAGAGACGTTTGGTTTCTGAAGGACTTTCTTGAGGAGGGAGTCGGTTAGGATGACGATGGTGTATGCTTAGAAGTATGGGCGCACCCTCTGTGCTAAGAAGACCAAGCCGAGTGCCAATTTCTCCATGCTTGGGTACTTGGTCTCGACGGGTACCATTGCTTTGCTTACATATTAAACGGGATATTGTTTGCCTCCTGCTTCCTTGATGAGTGTAGAACTAATGGCCGAGGTAGAGACCGCCAGGTACAAGGGTAGGGGCTCGCCCTCTTCTGATTTTGACAAAAAGAGAGGCGAACCCAGGTATTGCTTCAGCTGTTGGAATGCTTGCTCGCATTCAAAGGTTCACTCAGCTTTCATGTGACCTTTTAGTTACTGGAAAATGGGGAGACATTTATCCATTGCTATGAGGCCCGTATCCTAGTTCATACTATTCCTTAGGCTTCTGCAGTTCTCCCGGTCAAATTTTGATGACCCGCGATCTATTATCAGTAATTGCGCTAACCTTGAGTCGTATCCCGTATTCCAAAGTCGGCTCAACCCTAGACTTGTACCATAGTGACCCCGCCATCACCACGGTTTCAAAGTCGCGACTCGCGCACCGATCCGATACCCATGCCAGGAGATGTGGGTTCATAACCCACAGGTCCTAGTATCGAATTCTAGCGTATGAGCGCTGAAAGCTAAGAATGGGGTACTACGGAGGCTGTCGATATTGGATTCGGTGATCGAGAATTTTGTGAGCCTGGTTTTCTAGTTTAGCGCATGACAGAAGTTGGTATCAGAGCATAACTTGAGAATACCTAAAGATAACATCACATATCTACTGATAGCTACCCTATACTCTATGATTATTGAGAAATTAGGATGGTTAGATCCCCGAGTTTGAATAACTTAGAGATTTTTTGACATAGCTCCCTACTGTTGAGATTGTGAGGTTGCTTAGTATTCAAGCTTCGATCATTTCTGATTCGAAATCCAAGATTAGTGGGGTCATCATACGTTGATGAGGCATCCTGAGAAGTGAGGTTCAGATTAGAGAGAACTATTTATTTATAGATTTATTATAAGTCGATGCTTTCTCTTCCCTTACTTTGTCCTGTGTGATAGTAAATTTCGAGGATGAAATTTTTATTAGGAGGGAAGAACTGTGAGGCCCGTATCCTAGCCCGTACTGTTCCGTAGGCTTCCACGATTCTCCCAGTTGAATTTCAGCGACTCGTGATCTATTATTGGCAGTTGCGTGTAACATTGAGTCGTGTCCCGTATTTCATAGTCAGCTTAACCCGAGATTTGTACTATATTGACCGCGCCATCACCATGACTCGCGCACCGATCCGATACCCAAGCCAGGAGATATAGGCCCATAACTCACAGGTCCCAGGATCAAATTCTGGTATATGAGCACTGGAAGCTGAGAATGGGGTACTATAAAAGCTATCGGCATCGGATTTGGTGATCAAAAATTTTGTGAGCCTGGTTTCTAAGTTTGGGGCGTGATAGTTGCTCTAGAGATAAATTGATCGAACTCTGCTACTCGGCCAGTCAGACACTGGATCTCCTTCGTTGTCTAAGGTGAACTCATGTCAAGCAGTGCTTTTATTTTCTTAGGATTCGCCTCGATGTCTTCCTGGCTGACTTAAAACCCACGGAACTTGCCTGAATCAACTCCGAAGACACACTTGGCTGGGTTCAACTTCATGTGGTACTCATGGAGGATTTAAAATGTCACCCCAAGATCCGCAAGGTGGTCGAATGCTTTGACACTCTTGACGAGCATGTCATAAACATAAACTTCCATCATTTGACTGATCTATTTGGCAAACATCTAGTTCACCAATCTTTGGTATGTTGCCCTAGCGTTCTTCAGGCCAAAAGGCATGACCCGGTAACAGTAGAGCCCTTTGTTAGTGACAATGGTAGTCTTCTACCTATGTGGGGGATGCATCGGGATCTGATTGTACCCAGAATAGGCATCCAGGAAGGAGAGTCATTCGTGTCCAGCTGTGTTGTCCACCCACTGGTCGATCCGAGGTAAGGGAAAGCTATCTTTAGGGCAGACCATATTCAAATATGAGTAATCGACATAGACCCACCACTTTTCGCTTGATTTCTTCATAAGGACCACGTTGGCGATCTAGTCTGGATAATGTATTTCTTCAACGAAGCTGACGCAGAGGAGTTTGGAGACTTCATCGGCTATAGTTGTATACCTCTCGGCATCGAACGTTCTTCTCTTTTATTTTACTGGTTTATGATCTGGATCCACATTTAGTTTGTGGACCATGACATCAGGAGGGATGCCCAACATATCCTCATGTGACCACACAAAGACGTCCCTGTGCTATTATAGGAAATTCAGCATCTGAGATCTTTGCTCATATTCAATGAAGACCCGAGTTGAACAGATTTGCTCGGGTTGGCTTCCTTAAGCGAGACGGTCTCCAAATCGCAGGCGGATCTTTCATGAGATCAAGGACGTTGATGGTGAGGGCCTGCTTCACCGATCCTTTTCTCATAGCTAGTACATAGCATCTCCGAGCTTCACGCTGGTCCCCTCAGAGGTATCCGACCCCACCTTCGGTGGGGAACTTCATCATCAGATGATATGTGGACACTACCGCCCTCATTGCATTAAGGGAAGGTTAGCCCAGAATAACATTGTGCACTAATGGTACATTGATAACAAGAAAGTCCACGAGGAGCGTGACTTGACGCTATCCTTCTCCTGCAGTCACGGGGAGGGCGATGGCTCCTTCAGAGATCACCTTATCTTCAGAAAAGTCATTGTAACACCCTGAATTTTTTCCAACCTGGGATTAGACGTCCTTAGGCAATGGGTCAACCACATCACTCTTAGGAATCAATTCTAAAGCCAAAGAAATCAGTTAGAACCAAATTCCTTTAGAAATTAAGCATAAGTTAGCTAGCGCTACGCTGGAGTAGCTGTGAAATTGTCCCTGATCGCTTTAAATACGTTCTGCAAGACTCAAAACTTGTAGAATTGTTGATGCTACGTTACCCTAAAATTTAGGATCAAACTCTACACTGGTTTATTCTCGGGAACCCTTTGAAACTTTGTATTGGATGTAGACCGCGCGTCGAAAGTCCGATATCTACCATCTTAGACCGTTATGACCGCTTAGCTGGACTTGACAATCGCTTCGAAAATTAAGGCCAACTGACGTTCAGAGGCTATTTTATTGAGCTTGGAGTGAAGAGAGTGAGAAAGGGGTTAGATTTGGAAATTTTAATTCAAATATGGCACGTGACTTGGCGCGTTATTATTAAGCATCCTGACCGTCAGAATTCAGCCAAATTACACCCTCGGATTAGAAAAAAATTCTCTTTCATATCATGAGACTTGTAGACCTGATCTAGGTGCGATGACCGCTGAACTGAAACTGGACCGCCACGTGCGATCTGCGAACTCTGCAGGACTGAAAACTTGATGTGTGCTAGATCTAGTATGTATGAGCTTAAGTCCGACCGCGTTCGGCCAGGGTACCTTAAGAAATGCTCTTTTGGATCGAAACAGTCCAGATTTGGTTATACCTCAAGTGAACCTTGTTCCCAAGCTAATTTGGGAAGATTTTAGCCTATATAAGAGCTTTAAACCCTCTCACAACCCTCCCATCCGAATTTGCTTGAAACCCTAGGAAAAGAGAGAGAGAGAGAGAAAGTGAGAGATTGTGAGAGAGTGCGGGAGAGATCTTCCTGCCACTTGCTGCAGCTGTTGCACGTGGTAAAGCAATGCATCCCAATCACTTTGCCGGTGATTCCAACACATTTCTAGGTAAGGAAAAATTCTAACTACTTGCTCATTTAGGATCCTTTCAATTTCATAGCAAAGTAACTTACGTATCTTGTGTATTAGGTTGCCTGTACGCCGTTGACGAAGCGTATACGCTCCGTTCGAAACGATACACATCTAAAGCGAAAGGTGCGGATCTTAGACGCTTTGATTGACTGATTTCAAAGCTTTCAATGTCGTTTAATAGTAGATTATTGACGGCAACGCCGTTTAACATGTAAAACATGCTGTCCGTTTTTCATTTCGTATACGTATGGGAAATATGAGATTTAAGGCATTTTGGGTATTTGTAGGAAATACAGTATATGTTCGTATTTTGCTGAAATAATTGCCATGGCTAGAATATTAGGAATGCGTACATGATTGGTTTGGTGAAGAGATTCGCCCTTAAGCGCACTTTGAGTCGACATAAGCTATGTAGACTAAAGTGTGTAGTCTAAGTGTTTGTATAAATGTTTTTATTAGTATGTATTGAGTAAATGGTGTTGTGTATGAGTTTTGAGATTGAATTCTCAAGTAATATGCTGATGTAAACGATTTTCATCATGTTGGCTATATGTATTGATTTCATTGTTTATATGAAATGCATGTGTGGAATTATTTGCTTAAGTTGTATGTTATAACACGTGTCAACATGCTTGTATTGTTTATATTCATTTCTACTACTCTCATATGCTTACTGATGTTGTTTACAAATGTTTGGGGCTATGACCTGTCCAAGCAGTCGGTAATGGATCGAATTCGTTGTTGGTTTCTATTTGCCACGAAGGACGCATCGATGAACGCGAGTCGTGTTTTAGGTTGGCGGCAGTGGTTAGGCCACACGAAGTGTTTCATGCACTTCATGTCGTTCAGCTTGAGATGCGCTCGTGCTAGTCGAGCCCGTCACGTAACCCGACTGGCCATTGTATATTCACCATGTGTGAGTCATAACTGCTTGAACCTAGGGTACTGAACTTATCATTGAAAACCCTGTTAACCATGGTACCTTGATCCAATAAGACTCATGAACCGGGCATGGTGGTATGGGACACCGTGGTTGAGCTGTCGGCCTACGCTGGGGCCACAAACCTCCCCGTAGTGACCAGTGAGCACCCTACTCTGAGCAGATTATGGTGGTAAGGGACACTATATTCTTGTTGTCGGCCTACACTGATTGGTGACGAGCCCTTTGTAGTGACCTTGAGTTTATCCTGACACCGCATGGGGGCGACGAGTCCTAATACAGTCTTAATGATAATTAGGCATGTATTGATAAGGTGATGGGGGAGCGGTGCAACGAGTGCGAGCAACAGCCTTGGCAGCCCTTGCAGCGACCTACAAATATAACATCGTATGAGATTACTAGGAGTAACGACCCTAGACAGGATTTGTCTTGGGATTGATATAAATAAAGTACCGTAGTTTTCAAATATTGCTGTATGAAAAGGACTAATAATAACTCGGTAATCATATCAACATCACATTGCATGTGCCTGGAAGATGTGGAGCACTGTGCGGTACGCAAGCATGCTGCGGACACAGTTGGTGCCGTATGAGGGAGAATGTCGGTGAGGGCATCCATCATGTCATGTCATATTGTATTAACAAAAATATCTAGGAATGTTTGATTAATTGCTTTACTATTATTGCATGATTGATTTGAGAACATGCTAATCTTTGCTCTATAATTTCACTGAGTTAATTACTCACTCCCACATTACGGGATGGTGTTGCGCACACCAAACAGTTCCTATTTTAATTACAGATGATGGCGATGCTTGCGAAGCAGAGCCGGACTCGATGATGAGGAGGAGGATCCCTCCTATATGCAGGTTCGGATTGATGGGGTTACAGGGTTACTGATTAGATGCCAACATACATGGTATTTTGCCTTTTTCTTACACACCCATGTATATTCTTTTTATCATTTTTGGAGTATAAATGTATATGTTTAACCTAGTAACATGTTCACACTCTAGAGACCCACAACAGTTCATATACTTTATATATCTATTACATTCTTCCGCTTGCTAATTTAACTGTCTCTGGAGTATGATATGCTGTTTTGGTCTAATCCCACTCATGTTTTCTGCACTAATATGAACAACATTCATCCATCATTGAAAATGTTGCGTAAATGATGTTCTGGAACTCGAGAGTGGAGTTTTTGCTCGATCCCCGATTTTCGGGATGTTACAGCCGTGAAGAGGGGTTTTCACGGGTCAGAGGCGTAACCTTTCAATCCACATATTCTCGAATGCTTAAGAGTAAATGACATCGGCCAACTCCTTGTGTCAACCAAGATGCGGTAAACTTTGTGGTTGGTTATGGCCATAGTCACCACGAGGGCATCGTCATGCGATTGCTGAATTCCGTGCACGTCATCCTCTGTGAAAGTCAGACTGCAGGGGTGATTTGGACCTCTTTCCTTGGCCTTTTGGCCAAGTGGACGTAGTACTCGGGGTCTGAACTCTAGGAGTGGGCCTTGCGCGCCCTATTCGAGTCACCTCCACCAGACGAGCCACCATAAATAGTGCGAATTTCGGCAGGTTCTTCCACAACTGTGCTCGGTCGTTCTTCTTTCTGAGATGACTTCTCTTCCTTAATGTATCGCCGCAGATGACCCCTACGGATGAGGGTCTCAATCTCATCCTTGAGATCCACACAATCGCTTGTATTGTGACCATGATCACAATGGAACCGACAGTACTTGCACTTATCTTGGTTCTTTGAGTTAGTCTTCATGCAAACCGGCCAGCTCAAGAGTTTTTGGCCCCTGATGTCTAGCAGGATCTGCTCAGGAGATGTATTAAGAGGAGTGTAATTACAAATTTTTCTCTCAAGCTTTCTGCTAGGTCAGCAATCACGAGGGGCATGATCATCAAACCTCTTGCAAGATGACTGAGGCTCCTCATTTCTCGGTTGCTTCTCCTTGGATGATTACTTAGCCACTTGTATATTCCTATGGGAGTTGGAGAATTCACTAGCATTGGTATACTTTTGAGCCCTACTGATAAGTTTGGCCAAGGTGATCTGTGGATTCTTTCCAATCGAGAAAGTAAATTTCCTTCTTTGAGTCCGCTGAACATGGTTAAGAGCGTCATTTTATCATCATAGTCTTATACTAATAACGCCTCCTCGTTGAAGCGGGCAATGTAGTCCTTCAAAGGCTCCTTGTTTCCCTGCTTGAGGGTAAACAGATGGTCAACTTTCGACTCTTCTTACCAGAGATGAACTAGGTAAGGAATAATTGGTTGAGCTCTGTGAAGGAACTGATCGATTTTGGTTTGAGTTGTCGATACTAAATCTGAGCAGATCCGGAGAGGGTTATCGAGAAGGCTTGACACATCATGACATTCATGGCCGACTGGATCTACATCCACGAATGATATGACTCCACATGCTCTGAAGGGTCTCTGGATCCAACAAATTAGATGACGAGAGGCATCCTGAACCTCGACAGCATCACCTCTCCATGATATCTGAGGTGAAGGGAGGCTCGGTCTCTTCCATCATCGTTTAGACTACAGTTAGGATGGATGCAGATTGCTGGTTCTTCTAAAACGCCTTAAACTGGTCACAGAGTTCCTTAAACTGTGCTTCCAAAGGATTTTGATTCTCAACCACTATCTCTTGAGAGGCACCTGTCACCTCAAATGCTCTGCCTTGTCTGCCCCTCTCCAGTCAATGATAGAGATTGATGGGGGCCAGAGCCGAAGTGGCAGACACGTAGGTTTTGGGATTTGGGTGGATCGTTCTTGGGGCACTACATTGTGCACTGGGTCGGGAGCTCGCACGAACTGTGCTTGAGAACCTCTGGCCCAGGAACTAGCTTGTTGCGGCCGTCCCTCGGGCGCCAGGGTGGCCTCCACCAAGTTCAAAGGTGGCTACTGGTTTTGTTGTGCCTTCATCTAGCTGATTTCATCTTTCAGCATCTAGACTTCATTTTACAGTGCCTTGTACTTCCCTCCTCAGCTTCGAGTCTGTTGAGATGGCTCGATTGGAGCCGATTCGGTATGTAGCAGTGAAGAAGACTGGTGTCGCCCGCTAGGTTCGGGCTCTACTGCTGTCACATTTTTCTTTCCTTTCGCCATTTCTGATTAACTTCCTAGCTTATTTGTTAGCGTTTTTCATAGACGGCGCTAAAAAATATTGAGGTCAAAATCTGGACCACCCTCTACTCAATGCTATAAACCTATAATGAACCTTGGTCTGACACAAAAGCGTGAACAAAGGAGACCCTGGCTTAATCGAGGGACCCTCCGATGCCTAAGTCAGTCTAGGGAATCTAGGTCTAAGTTGAATATAGAGAGAGGGTGCGATATATTGCGTTCCTGTAGCAGTGGGGTCCCTTAGTATTTATACTTATGGGTTAAACCATCCACATCTATCAATCTCGGTATGATTCGCTCAATCAGTAAGATATTGTGATCGTAGAAATATTATCCCTAATCCATGGACTCATGCGGCATATCGTGTCTTAAGGGCACGTATCCTTGGGCGAGATTTTCAGTCACATCCGCGTTTAGATAGTTTCCTAATTCGGCACTCAGAGTAACCACATTTGGCCTCATCCTTGGCCTCATCTAAGCCAAGGCCAAGCATTAGTAGTCAGGGCTAATTGCATAGCCTTTGATTTAGCTCATGGGCTCAGACTAAGATGGCATCAGCAACATGCCACGAACTAAGACTGGAATGTAGATTGATTGATTTGAAATGACGACTGCTCAATGCTTGGTGTCGAGGTGGACCGAGAGAAGACTTGGCCCTGCTTCTCATTCATACGTTCCCGAGGTCTCCCCTCCGAACTCCGAGGTTCATAACTGGCTTGACTTGTCGAGTTGAATTTCCTCACAACAGTGGGTTAAGAAGCTATAAAGTGATGAGGATTGTCTGAGCAACGTAGGTCAGTGTCCAAGTGAAGCTAGTCAGAGTATTCTGATATGGGGGCTTCATACACATAATTTACGATGACTTCTTGAATATAACTAGAAGGGTATTATTGCCTCATAGATGCCTTCAGGGCTTTAAGAAGACAAAAGCTAATATATGGAGGGCCCAGGTTGGTTCCAAATGAGGTCAACGCACAGTCTTGAATGATCGGCACACAAATAGTGGGAACCAATATGCGAGCAAATCGAATTTGCTTGAGAGAAACTATCCTTGCGCAGCCTTCTCAGATGGCCCGTAAATGGATTATTCGATGTTGGATTCAGGCATTTTCTAGCTTGTTGAAAAGATAATTTCCTGAGCTTCCAAACAGACTATGAATCACCTCAATCTGGGGTCATTTGGCTTGGCAAAAATTGGTGGAAAGTCAATATAGTAGAGGAAGCCTGTGCACAGTGCCATGCTCGAATTAGCACACTTATGATGAACGGCTCGTGTCTCCTCCATTCGGAATAAGAACGAGGTGGGGTGAAGCTTGTTTGGAAGCTCTTGGATTAGCCACTTGTGGGTAAAGTGTGAAAGGCGCAAAAGTGGCTGTGTAAAACCTACGCATCACCTTGGCACATTGAGGTACGTTAATAGCCATGGTGCGCGACTTTAACAGGACATTCGCAAATCTCTGGTTTAGAGTTAGATCGAAGTGTTTGTAGGGGACGTCGGATTGCATACAGCAGTAGCGTGCGTGATGGCTAGTGGACAATGATGTATGGACCCCACCATGATGTATGTGTTTTATCCACACAGTCCATCTATTTTTTTCATATCATTTTTTGGTATGATCCCGAAAATGAGACAGACACAAATCTCAAGTAGACCATACCACAATAAAACAGTGTTCATTGAACACCCACCGTTAAAAATTTTGTGGGGCCCACTCTAATATTTATTTTCTATCCACCCTGTTGGTTAGATGAAGCTGACATGGATGAAGGGAAAAGATGGAAATTAGCTTCATTCAAAACTTTCGTGGCCCCAAAAAGTTTTTAATGGTGGGCGTTCAATGAACACTGTTTCGTGTGTTGTGGTCAACATGAGATATGTATTTGCCGCATTTCAGGGTTCATGTCCGGAAATGATCTTTTGAAACGGATGAACAGTGTGGATAAAAAATAGTTGGGCCTACACAGTGCGGTCCAGGGACGCCCATTTCCTCCTAAAACCTTTATCAGGAAGTTCCTGTGCTGGAACCGAGGTGGGGCCCACCATGATGTTTTTGAAAAATCATTCCTATCCATCCAACTGTATCAAATGCTCAGGTGAGCCGTAATAAAGGAAAAGATGGTTAGGGAAATTCCTACCCTAGAAATCTCTCTAGTTCAATAGTAATGTTTATATGCCATCTATACCGGTAATAGCATCATTCTCCTAATTAATATATATATATATATATATATATATATATATATATATATATATATCATGATTCAAAACTTCTATGGCTCACAAATATTTTAACTGTGAACATTCAATTATCACGTTTTCAGTGCACTTGAGCATTATACGCAGTTCATTTTTGGCATCATGTCTTAAAATGAACTAAAAAACTGATGAATGGAGAGGATTCCTCACAAACATCACGGTGTGTTCCACCTGGGTTCCCAGCACAAGAACAAACCGCGTCCACGGTCTAAGTAGGCATTGGCTACTGACAGCGTCAGTATGCAGTCCGCATCCCCGATTCACTTGGCCTGCGCGCACACGGGGCACACGGCTCCCTGGACTCGGATTAGCCACTGACACGTTGACTTGAGCACTTGGCCTGCGCGCACACGGGGCACACCGCTCCCTGGACTCGGATTAGCCACTGACACGTTGACTTGAGTAGCGAGACTGGCTACTGAAGTGACGTCATCAATTTCTGTGGGCCCATCACAATGTATGTACTGTATCCACACCGTCTATCCATTTATAGAGATCATTTTAGGGTATGAGACAAATAACAAGGCAGATCTAAAGCTGAATAGACCCACCACAGACGACAGTGGGGAGAGTAATTGCGACCATTGAAACCTTTCTAAGGTCCACCATAATATTTATTTAAGATCCAACCTATTTATAAGTTAACACAACATAAAAGAAGGGAAACAACAAATATCAACTTGGTAGAAAACTTTTGTAGCTCATGCAAGTTTTTAATATTGGTGTCACTCTCCCTACTGTTCCCAAAGATGGGGTTCACCTGAGTTTTAGATCTAACTCATTCTTTGGATGAAGCTCTAAGATTATATTTCCAAATGGATAAACAGTGTGGATATAAAACATACACCATAGTAGGGTCCACATAACTCGGCGAGGTCATTTCAGTAGGGAGTCTCGCTATTCAACCCATTCGTAGCTAATCCGCATCCACCGCGGCCCTTGCATTTCTGCCCTGGCGCGGATTAGCTGCTGAAGTGATGTCACCGGGTTCGTGGGCTCTATTGTGATGTATGTGTTGTAACTGCATTGTCTATCAACTCAAAGAGATTATTTTAAAGTATGATCCAAAGATCAAGTGGACCCACCATAGATAACACGGGGGATATTGACGCCTATGGTTGAAACCTTCCTAAGTCCACAATGATGTTTATTTGATATCCAAGCTATACATGAACAAAAGGAAAACACAGATATCAGCTTGTCCTAAAAATTCCGTGGCCCTAAGAATTTTTTTAATGGTTTGTGTCCAATCTTCATTGTTTCCTATGGTGGAGTAGGTCCACTCAGCTTTGGATCTAACCTATTCTCCACCTCATGTCCTAAAATGGTCTCTCCAAAATAAATGAACAGTATAAATACAACACATGTATCATGGCAGTGTACACAGAAGTTGGTGACGGCACTTCAGTAGCAAGTTTCGCTACTCCACCTGTCAGTAGTTAATCCACGTCCGTGAACGGGGCAACCAGCAATGGAGCTTATGCGGACATATGGAGAAGGGTGCACGGAGCCTGCATGGCCGTCTTGTCCATGCATATGGCTCCACGCATGGATGTATTTAGATCACACGTCACAGATGACCCTTAAAACCGATGTATTATTTTCACCTTTTGAATGGTTTATATCATGTGCTGTGGATGAATCCCACGGAAGGCCCATCATATGGATTAATTCGATCCATCATTGGAATGGTTTAGATCCTTCCTCGTGGATGATCCACTGTATGAATGGGTTAGCACACGATTAGGATGATTTAGATAGTATGCAGTAGATAACTCACAATTACATGATTTGATTATTTGAATGTAATGTGGCCCTTTTTTTTTAAAGGAAGTACTGCACCACTTCAAACTATAAAACACTTTTCTTTCTCTTTTATTTATTTATTTATTTATTATTATTATTATTATTATTTTGGTGTTTGATAGCAATGATACGGTAATTCGTTATTCTTTGCAAAGGGACAAAAGTATCATATGATATGGTCAACAATTAAACTTAATAGTAAACTTTAACATGGAGGGCAACTCTATCATGCTTTATGATGGGACATGGGAAATAGAAACCGTTATTTGTTAATGCTTCGAAGGAAGGGGGCTTAGTTGGTGCAGTGAAAGGGGTGTATAGCGAATGTCAAAGATTGACCTTCAAATAGATGGACATTTATTTAATAGCAGCATGGAGAATGCCATTAAGCAGATTAATAATAAAGTTTGTTTAATTAGGGTGTGCTCCCTCGGGTCACCCTTACTCTAATTTTTCTCTCCCAGACCCTTCCTTCACAGAAGGCACGTTCCATGCCTCGTGGTTTTATTAGTTATCCAATTCCCCGACCAAAGGGAGCTTTCGTAAGCGCAACTGCTTGTGCAATAAAGCTTAATATTAGATGGGTTGGAAATTTTCAGCCAAGTTTTTAAGAGTCGTACATATATTGTGCAAAGTGGACCCATACGACCAGTGGATCAACCTGATTCTTGAGCTAAGGCATCGATAAATAGTGCCATTCTGATAGATGGATTGGATGTTGGACTTAAGGAACTATACGGGCACTGTGTTGTGTATACCTGAGCTTTACTGCACATATATGTGGGCTCAGCAAAGTTGGTCTTAACATTGTGCGCAAGTATCGTTCCGGTTCCTAGTTTCACGAGGAGGCGTATTGCTCACTGAGTAGCTCAGTTCGGTGCAGCACACCCTGATACATGTGTCTTATCCACTCCGTTTATCCATTTTTCAGCTCATTTTAGGGCATGAGACTAAAATTAAAGTATATTCAAAGCTCAAGTAGGCTACATCACAAAACGGTAGGAATCAAATGCTTACCATTGAAAACTTCTTGGTGGCTACGGAACCTTTGGATGAAGCTGATATCTGTATTTTCCCTACAGATATATATCAACTTAATTTAAAGGTTCTATACCCCTAAGAAGTTTTCAACTGTAGGTAAGCGTTCGATTCCTACTATTTGTGGTGTGGTCCACTTGAGCTTTGGATATACTATAATTTTTGACTTATGCCCTGAAATGAGCTAGAAAATGGATGGATAGTGTGGATAAGACACATGCATCATGGTGGTCCCACAGAGTTTACTTGGTATGAAAAATCCCCACTTGAGCTAAGAATATGCTTCGATTTTGGAATCACATCATATAATGAGCTTATAAGACGGTTGGACAGAGTGGATAAGACATGCGACATCACAGCAAGCCTCACAGAGTTTATTCAGCACGCAATGGTACAGACCGTTTTTACGATGGGCCCTACTGAAAGTTTCCTGCAACTGGTGACCCAGATTGCCTGCCAAATCCTTCTGTAGAAACTTCCTGCAACAGGGATCTATGTAGGACACACCATGATGTTTATGAGAAATTCACCCGTCTATTCGTTTTGTCATATCATGTAACATGGGGCCAAAAATTAAGCACGTCCAAAACTTAAGTGGGCCAGCTGATAGAAAAAGATTGGAAGAGATGCTTACTATGGAAATCTCTCTGGGGTCCACTGATGTTTATATGCCATTATCTTTGTAAGGTAAATCCTACGGGGATGAACCCAAGACACAAAAGTATTAGCTGATCCAAAACTTTTGTAGCCTGGCAAATGTTTCAATGGAGATTCAATTCTCATTATTTCCTGTCATGTATCCTAACATGATATGAAAAAACCAATGGACAGGATGCATTTCTTATAAACATCATGGTGGAACTCGTATCCTAAACTGAGGTAATAAAATGGATTAACAGCATGGATAAGACTCACAGTGTTTACTTAGTATGCAATCTGACATCCGTTTCATAAAAATTGTACAAACACTTCTACGACCGTGAATGATTACTAAAAGTTTCCTTAAACTGGTGACCCGGATTGCATGCAAAAGTCTTTTTTGAAAACTTTCAGCAACAGGGAGCTAGGTGGGGCCATCATGTACTAGAAGAAAATAGGCTTTTAGCCCCAATTTTTTAGCCTCAATTGAAAATATGGAAGCTAAATGTGTCTTTTAGCCTCGGTTGCTAAGCAATTGAGGCTAAAAGTTCATCTTTCGCCTCAGTTACATAGGAACCGAAGCGAAAAGTCTACCTTTTAGCCTCAGTTGTATAAGAACTGGGGCTAAACGTCTACCTTTTAACCTCATTTGCATAGGAACCGAGGCGAAAAGTTTATTTTTTTAGCCTCAATTGTATAGGAATTGAGGCGAAAATCTACCTTTTAGCCTCAATTGCATAGGAACTGAGGTAAAAAGTCTACCTTTTAGCCTCAATTGCATAGGAACCGAGGCCAAAAGTTTACCTTTTAGCCTCAGTTGTATAGGAACCGAGGCCAAAAGTCTACCTTTTAGCCTCAGTTGCATAGGAACTGAGGCCAAAAGTCTATTTTTTAGCCTTAGTTGCATAGGAACTTTAACACCCCGAATTTTTGTCTACCTGGAGTTAGACGTCTTAGGCCAAAAGTCTGCCTTTTAACCTCATTTGCATAAGAACCGAGGCGAAAAGTCTACCTTTTAGCCTCAATTGCATAAGAACCAACGCAAAAAGTATACCTTTTAGCCTCATTTGCATAGGAACCGAGGCCAAAAGTTTACCTTTTAGCCTCGGTTGCTTAGAAACCGAGGCAAAAAGTCTACCTTTTAGCTTCATTTTGTATAGGAACCGAGGCCAAAAGTCTATCTTTTAGCCTTAGTTGCATAGGAACCGAGGCGAGAAGTCTACCTTTTAGCCTCATTTACTTAGGATCCGAGGCCAAAAGTCTACCTTTTAGCCTCATTTGTATAGGAACCGAGGCCAAAAGTCTACCTTTTAGCCTCATTTGCACAGGAACCGAGGCCTAAAGTCTACCTTTTCGCCTCGGTTGTTGAGGAACTGAGGTGAAAAGTGTACCTTTTAACCTTAGTTGCATAGGAATTGAGGCGAAAAGTCTCCCTTTTAGCCCCATAAACCGATGCGTAAAGTCTACCTTTTAGCCTCACTTGCATAGGAACTGAGGCCAAGAGTCTATTATTTTTGCAACTCACATTCATGATTTAACCCACACCAATTCTAGTGGTATGGTCTACCTGGGCCCACCTTAGATTTGGATCTGATTTCTTTTTGGACTCATGCTCTTAAGTTATCGGGAGAAATATTTGGGCCCACCTTCGCCGTCCAGTCATTTTTTTCAGATAATTTTAGGATGTAGTCCTAAAAATTAACCAGATCTAAAAGTCTAGTATTTTGCCTCAGTTTATGTGGAGAAAGATACTAAATTTTTGGTGATGAAATTAAAATTCTTTAATTTATTTATTTTTATCACTTTTGACCTTTTGTCTTAACCGGTTTTAACAACAGCTAAAGCTGGTCAATCTCAGATTGGTTATTAAGTCGGACGGCTAGCAATGTGCGACAACTGGTCAAGCATAAGTCGTGATAAATAAGACATGAGCTCTTTTCGGAGGCTGAGTAAGAACGAGGGGTAGTCTCGTAATAAAATCGAAATGAAAGGGCATTTTATTTAATACCTGTCTTCTTCTATTCGCTGCTTGGGCCTGTCACAACACTCCTGTTAATTATACAAGACAGAGTCCTCTCTCTCTCTCACTCTCTCTCTCTCTCTCTCTCTCACCGATTCCTTGAAAGAAGAAAAATAAAAGAAAAAAGAAAAAAAAATCAAAATCAAAAGCGCTCGTATTTCGATCAGACAGGCGGGCAATTCAATCTCTCTCTTCCTCGTTTGGGATCTTCGATTGGAGGAATCGAATCGAAGAAGAAGCTCGATCTTACAGGTATTCTTGTTGGAATTTCTTTGGGCCCAATTTCTTTACTGAAATCCATCTGCTTTATTCTCTTTTTCTTTTGAATGTGTTTAGTGATATTCTGCTGCGTTTATCTTATTTTTTTGATTATCTGAAGCTTTTTTCCGAATCGGTTTGAATCGAATTATTTACAGATCTTTGCTTGATTTCTTAGTTCTTTATTGGAATCGCTCGGTTTTCGCTTCGATCTCCCGATGGGAAGTGGAATTTCCTTTTGATTTTTCTTGCATGCTATGATTTGTTGCTTTCTTCAGATCTGTGTGGAGAATTCGCTCAGTAGAAGCTTCGATTTTCCAATCCCTTCTTGAAGCTGGGTCGGTAGCTTCTGAGATCCTACTGCATCTAAGATTTCTGCTTTTAGGTAATTTGAAAGCTCTAAAACACTCTTTCTTTGAAAGATTCCTCTCTCTGTATGTCGATACTTCTTGTTGGATCTCTTTTCAGCAGATGATTTCGTTTGATTGTACCTTTTATTTTGGGGATTTTGATGAAATCTCTAAAATACTTGATTTCTAGCAAGTTTATCTCGCTCTGGATCTTTATTTTTTCTGTTATTTGGAGCGATTTTGATTTCTGTTGTTGTTTTCATTTTCCTGGCTTCTGTTCTTTCAGATCCTGAAGAGAAATTTCTTTCTCGAGCGAATCGTTCCTTCTTTTATGTTCTTAATCGAGCATCCTGCATTTTTTTTCTACCGATGTGAATCGAGATGATATCTCGACTTTTCAAGGCGTCTGCTGCTGAAGAAGTATCTCAAAACATATATATATTTCGCTTGATTTTTCCGATTGATTTTCGTGAGCTTTACGAGTCGTTTTGGTGCCTATAACATTCCGATCTGTGTATTTTTCTGCATTGTATCCCAAGTTCCAAAACGAGACGTTTTCTTGACTTTTGAAGTCGATTTCTACTGGAAAAGTAGCTGAAGTCGTATGGTTTTTTATAGCTTATCCTCCTGATTCCGTGTATTTACGTTCCATTTCTAGTATTTTTTGCGTAATTTTCGGAGCTTTTCTGAATCAGTCTGAATTGAAAGAGGTATGTAGGCAAAAAGGTGAGGGGTAGATTTTTGTATTTAGTACTCAATGGAGACAAATCAGGTTTTCTGATAAGTGGTTTTAGAGGTTTGAAAAAGAGAAGAGTGACATTTCCGCCACCTTTTTTGCGGTATTCACTGCTTCATGAACAGTGCATGCTATTTCAAATTTCAAACTAATAATCATGGGATAAAAAAGCTGAATCATTCTCCAAAGTTTTGAATTGTTTCCCTCTTTCAAATTTTAAGGTTGAATGTGCTGATATTTTATCAGATTGGAGTCGGGATTCTATAAATTTGCTGAGTTCTGTGAGTGGACTAAAATAGAATTGGTACATCTTTGGGGAGTTAAATGAACAGTGCATGCTCAATGTGCTATTCTTCATTATTAGTTTTAAGTTCCTTACTATGAATGACTTTGCTAATTATAAGCACAATGTTTTAGCTTTCGTTTTATTTAAAATTATTATATTTTTTGTTGTAGGCCAATGATAATAATGTCGATGATGATTTATATTGGTATGAATGCCAGGTCAACGAACGAGGCACATGCTTCAAATTGGCTGGAGTGTCTTTGTAAGTTCCAAATGGCTCGTGGCAGGGGATGCGTTTATTTTTCTCAGGTTTGATATCTTGATTAACATTTTACAATTTTGAGGCTTTTAATTGTTTTCGTGCTGGATTACCAACTGATTTGCAACTTGCTGAGGTGAAAATGGCGAACTTCATGTTGGAGTGAGGCATGCTATGAGACAGCAAAATAATGTTACAACCTCCGTCATATCCAATCACAGCATGCACCTTGGTGTCCTTGCAACAGCATGGCATGCTGATTCAAAAGGAACCATGTTTACTAGCTATTACAAACCTAGGTGCGTTGTTGGTGCTCTATTGCATCTTATGTGCCATTACTGCATTCTTTCAAAATTGTAATACAAGACTAGAAATTATCTAGTGCTTTCAAAGAACCGTGAGTTATGGTCATCTCTTATACCACTTTTTAAAAGAAGTAGAAAGTAAAGGATTAGCAATCAATCCCTGTAGCCGTAGATATCAATTCTCTTTGTACTCTGTTGTAACTATCTAATTTCTTTCCTAAACTTGTAGTTGTAAAACAATCTGCTTGTACTATGTAGTTTGTTGAACATGGGAATGAGGGAAGCATTGTACTGCTCCAAGCCTGCTTAGATCAAGTGAAATTTCAAAGTGAAGACTTTCAGTCAAAGCCATATCTTCTATCAGCTATCTTTATATACTTTTTGGGTAGACCAAATTTTGCCATAGTTTTCTGTGAAGCACTGAGAAGTGATGAGTGAAGGATATCTAGAAGGTCTCTCCAAGCAATTACATTTGTCTACACTCGAAAAAATTGCTATTGGTCTTGCTCTGTCAAATTCAAGAAATATGGATTTCAGAATCAGAGGTAAGTTGAGTTGCTTGGAGGAATGTATCACACGCTCCATGAATGACATGGTGTATTTGTATGACATGAGTTGTGTTTTTAGCATTCCTTGAGTTTCTTGATTTGGAGATAAGTTTTGAAACATCTGTTCTAAGATACCTTTGTACAAAGATTCTTATTGCATTTGTTTTCTCCCATGGTGTTTTGCATTTAAATCTTGGTCATTTTTCTAGGGCAAAATTTCTGCATGGCACATATTGAGGAATTATGTGCAAAGCCTGCTTCTGTTTCTCATGAGCAAATTCAGAACATTGTTTTATTTCTCTTAGTCCAAGGGCCTGGCAAAGCATGTGGATTCTTTTACAAAGATGTTGTCCTTGTTACAACTCAAAGAGAGGACTCATTTTGTACTAGCCCCAGTACTAGTGGATGATTCATCTGATGATTGAGGTACTTTTTAAGGACCACCTTCCTGTTGATTAAATATTCATGTTATTGGTCATTGTATTCTCCAGTTAGAAAGTCATATTTTTTTACTTCTATTTTGGTCAATTTTTCTGCAGGTATTTGGAATCATTCTTTGAGTGCACTGAGAATGATTTTGATGTTGTTCTAGCTGATGGAGTATTTAGGAGGTGATGGGAAGGCCACTTTGATTTCCAAGGAGGCTCGGAAGCTTGGATTTAAGACTCAGCGACTTGGACTGACACATTCAGTCTTCGGACAAATTGCAACTCGGTCGACACAAGTCACTCTCACTCCATATTTTTTATGATGACTCATGGTGTTGATTTGGATCGAACTTGATTGAGTCTGAGTCAGCTCAGACGAGTTGTCAATCCATGATCGCTAGTCTCTCTACTGGAAGTTCATCATTGAGGTTTTGAGCAGCCAAAGTTCAGCAGACTATGATTGTTTCATGCTTTTTCTTGGTTTGCAATATTCTCTAGCAATGGGCATAAGTAACTCAGTATGGCTTTCATGATTGATTGTTCCATGAGTGGATTGAATAAATGGATTAATAGTTTAAATAAATATTTATAAAAATTAATCATTTTTAGCCTCAATTTGTAACCGAGGCTTGGATTTAGCCTCGATTGTTGAGAACCGAGGCTTGGATTTAGCCTCAGTTGTTGAGAACCAAGGCTAAAATTCTCGTGGCTAAAGGTTTTAGCCTCGGTTGTTGAGAACTGAGGTTAAAAATAGAATAGATTTAGCTTCAATTGGAGGCAACCGAGGCTAAAATTTGGATTTAGTCTCAGTTGGAAACAATGGAGGCTAAAATTTTGATTTAGCCTCATTTCAAAAAAACTGAAGCTAAAAAGGTTTTTAGCCTCACTTGAAGAACCGAGGCTATAAGTCATTTTAGCCTCAGTTGCTAAAACTGAGGCTAAAGCCTTTAGCCACAGGGGTATCAACCTCGGTTTGGATAAATGAGGAAAAACTGAGGCTAAAGGCTTTAGCCTCAGTTTTTAACCTTTTTAGCCACAGTTTTAAAGTGAGGCTAAAACCCCCTTTCTTGTAGTGATGATGTTCATGAGAAATTCACCCCGTTCACCCATTTTGTCAGATAAATTAGGACATGACCCAAAAATTAAGCAGGTCCAGAACTTAAGTGGGGCACATGAAAAGGTTTGAAGGGAAATGGTTACTGTTAAAACCTACCTAGCTACCTGAGGTCTACATGACGTTTATATGGTATTATCTTCGTAAGGTCATTCCTATAGGATGAATTGAAAACACAAAAGTATTTGACTTATGTGGCCCCACAAATATTTCAATGGTGGAGGTTCAATCCTCATTGTTTTCTATCGTGTGGCGCCCCCACAAATATTTCAATGGTGGAGGTTCAATCCTCACTATTTTCTATCATGTGGCTCACTTGAGTTTTAAATTTGCTTCTTTTTTGTCATATCCTAACATGATCTCGGATGTTTTTTTATTATTATTTATAAATAAAAATAAATGTTGATGCAGAAATCTGGTTAGCCTTCCTTAGACCTTTGTGTACCTGCACAGGGGACGGACAAAGGAAACCTTTACTAGTGTAAGGGACCATTCGATGCTTAAGTCAGATAAGGAATTCAGGTCTTGGTTGAGTATGATTTTTACGCTAAAGATTGTGCGTACCATTTACTATTAGAGGTGCTCCTATTTATAGTTGAGAAGAGACGATGGCGTAGAACGGGTCTCCTTATTTAGTAGGATATTACGTAATAGGATCACAATCCTACTGTAAGCCATAAGGATCGCCCTAGATTCTCGACTGAGATCTCGGGTGGATTCGTATCGCGATAGAGTTCGTAGATCTTTAGCTAAGATCTCAGGCGGATGCGGATGAGATCAAGCGAGTTACATTGACCTAACGTATGTTAGCCAGGGATGTATCGACCTGGGACATGCTGACTGGTATCCTTAATCAAGCAGTCAGGTTCCTTTTGTTGAGGTCTGTGGTTCTTTCGACCTGCTGGCATGATGTTGAGCTCGACCTTATTTCCTACTCAACTTCAGAGCTGGAGGTTAGATCTAGAGTTTTTGTTATTGTATGGTTTGGTGAAGTGCATAAGGTTCCGACCTGACCTCTTTTCATTGGTTAGTCCATTTTCCCCATAACAGTAAACCCCCTACTTTCAAGTCTACAAAGCAGGCTTGAGATCTAGGCTGGACAGGTCAGGTCGAATCATTGTTTCCAAGGTGTTGAGTTAGTTCCTCATTAATGTCGAGTTCGATGGCATGCACAGGAATTAGAACATATTTGCAATCATGGTATGTAGCACTCAAGACAGCGTGTTCGTGGCTCGAGGTCACGTGCGCTGTTGGAGTGCCTATTCAGCATCTGACAAGTGGGACGACGACACATGGCATACTCTTGGTCGTGGAGTCATGTGAAAAATGATAGGGCTCCATGAGCCTGAGCGCAGATGTCGAGGATACGCTCTGGCTGCCGCATTGAATGCATGCATTAAATGTCGTACGAATGATTTTTCTATAAAAGGTGGTGCCCTAACATTGGTCAGGCAGGGTTATTTGCCCCTTTTCTCTTGCTACACTCGCTATTCTTTGACGTCAGATGATTTCTAGCGGCCTTTTAATCAATTCTCTAGCATCTTCTCAGGTGGGCCTTCTCCCCTGGTAAGCCATGTTTTTGCTTCTCTATTCCTCTCCCTTCATCATTTTCGTCTTCTCTCTAAGTTTCTGATAACCCTTAGGCCCACAAACATGCTGGAAAATTTTGGTCAACGGGAGGGGATATCTCTTCATGATGGTGAGGTTCTTTCTTACCAGCTTGGCTATAAAGATCTTTAAATATTACGACATTAGTCTAGCTAGACTCTAATTTCTTATCGTGTCCTTCGATTTCCTTTTATTTTTGATAGGAATCAGGTTCTTAATTCTTTATTATTGTCATAAAAGCATTGATTTTCTTTAGGAAGTCTTACCATTTGAGCAAGATTGTGTGAGACAGTGTTACTGAGCATATCCGATTTTTGATTAAATCCCTATCTTGGTGGGTCTTTATTGAAAGTGCTCAAATTACGTGAGTGTTGAGTCAGTCTTCAAGTGAGCCTCAAGATGAAGATTACAAGATCAAGACCTCAACCAGGAAGAAGCTCGAGTACTCCAAATAGGTAAATGAAGCCTCACTTCCCTAACCAAACCCTTGAGGTAAATGACCCCATTTAACTTAGTCTTACTTATAATTCATTGAAAATCATCTTTGGTAAGCTTAAGTGTTGAACACTAAGAATGTTAAAGGAGTAAAACATGAATTATATAGGAAAAATTGATTACATCGATTTGCAATCGAAGACATTTTCGATTCTATTGACATGGTTCGATTGCATCGAAGATAAGGCTCATTCTGTCCAGTAATAAAATGACCAAATGTTGAGAATTGTCCATTATATCGAACAGTGTTCGATGATATCGAAATTCAAATTTTGATAGATGATAAAATTAAACCATATTCGATGGCATCAACTCAGGGCACTCCCTCTACAAAGAAAACATTCTCTAAGTGTTCATCGATATAATCGAGCCACCTTCGATCACATCGAGAGTAAGTTCTTGATAGAATCAAATGATACTCGATTACATCGAACATGAGGAACATTTTATCGAGCAAACCATCGAGAAAAATATATCTCTTCGATTATGTAAGGCCCGTATCATAGTCCGTACCATTCCATAAGCTTCTGAAGTTCTCTCGGTCGAATTCCGGCAACCCTCGACCTGTATTAGATGTTTACTTGTGATCCTAAGTCGAGTCATGTATATCGGAGTTGACTCGACTAGAGACTTGTACCCTTGCGACCTCCCCATCGCCGTGGTTCCGACACCACGTATTATGCGCTGAGGAAATACCCAGACTAGGAGATGTGGGTCAGCGTTCAGTTTGAGAAAATGCCACGCATTTGCGAAATCCCAAGAGAATCTCTACAATGTGTCAAATCAATTAAGTACATTCACATCTCCCAAAAGGAACCCAAAGTCAACTCTCTCTACCCATCCCTTTTCAAGTACACCCATCACTCACCCATCACTCACCCCATCACTCTCTCTTTCAATCTCTCTCTCATCTCTCTCTCTCTCATTTTAAAATACATCTTCCAAGCAACCATGTGAGAGGTGGACATCCATGGGAGAGAAGTCATGTGTGGCCCACCTCCCTACCACCCAATCCAACCATCTAATCTCCATCATCCTCCATCAAATATGAAGCTAAGGAGTTTGGCGTTTCATCGAACCAAGAAGGTGGCCAATAAGTGGGTGATTTTGTTTGGATTTGATGATTTGAGGGCCCACTTGTGGTGGGACAAGTGGGACCCATCTTGATGTATGCTTTGTATTGAGGGGCCCATAGTGGTGGGGCCCCTTCTCCACCCGATCTCTCTCTCTCTCTCTCTCTCTCTCTCTCTCTCTCTCTCTCTCTCTCTCTCTTTCTCTCTTCCTCATGCATTGTGGACCCCAGTGTGATGTATGATCCACGCCGTCCCATTCGTGGGGCCCACCTCGCTGGTGTCTAGTGGACAACAATTGCCTCTCCGCTCGGACGGATCTGGATGAAGGGATATCACAAATAGCAACTTGATCCAGAACTTTGTGAGACCACCTTGATTTATATATTTTATATCCACCGTCCATTGTTTGGGACGGTGGGACCCACCCCATGTGTGGGGCCGTGCCTTGATGTATGAGTTCATCTAGGCCATCCCAGGCCTAGACGCTGCTTTTAAAGGCCCTGATGTACATGGGCCATCTTGGGAAAGCAGACTGGCTAGTGTACCTATCACAGCTATTTTCAGCTGATGTAGTATGTCACCAATTTCTGTGGACCCCACCGTGTAGGTGTTTTGAATCCAGGCCGTTCATCTGATGGCTCAACGTGATGTATGGGTCTTATCCAAACCGTCTAGCACCTTGGATAGTGGGATCCACCTCTGATGCATTTTTTATATCCTAACCATTCATCCATGTGTGGCCCACCCACACCATCCACTGTTTGGGATGGTGGGAATCCCAACTGGATTGTATATGTTTTATATCCCTACTATCCGTGCAGGAGACGTGGGGCTACCTTGATGTGGCTGGTGGGCCACGTGTATGTGGACCCCACTCATCCACGCCGCCCCTTTCATCTAGACCATCCATCCATGTGGGCCCACACATCAGCTATATAACTGATGTACTGATGTCAGCAGCCCTATTGGATCCCTCATGATGTATGTGTTAGATCCAACCATCCATACGTGCTGCTGGAGAGAGCGCATCCACATGTGTGGAGCCTACCTTGATGTATATGTTCCATCCCTGTTGTCCATATGGGACATAGGTGATTTATGTGCCTTATATCTTGACCGTCCATGTGCGACGTGGACCCCATGATGGTGTATGTATTGTATAATCCACACCATCTAACCATGGATAATGGGCCCACCTGTTGTGTAATCGCATGGTCCAACATGTTGTACGTGTGTCATCTATGTTGTCCACTTATGCGGCCCACCTTGATAATGTGTTATATATCCACTCCGTCCATGGGACGTACCAAGGTGTATCTATTTTATCCCCATTGTCCATCTATAGGACCTCCACGATGCATGTGCTTTCTCACACAGTCCAGGGCAGTGGCCCACCTTGATGAACATGTTGTATATGCAGGCTGCCCATCCGTTTTTCTTGCATTATAGGCTACCCATCAAGCTCGATGTGATGTATTTAGGGCCCATTTGATGAGGCCCGATGTCATGTATTTGAGCCCATTTGGTAAGGCCCGATGTGATATATGAGGCCCTTGTATGAGGCCCAACTTGTTGTATTTGCGGCTCATTCGTTAAGGCTCAACATGATGTATTGCGACCCATTTGAGTGAGGCCCAATGTAATGCATATATGGCCATGAGCAAGGCCTATTGTGATGTGTATTAGGCCCTTATCGTGCGGCCCATTATGGCGTGTATTATGCCCATGACACATGGCCCTTTTGATGTATTCGAGGCCCAGATACATAGCCCATTTAATGCATATGAGACCCATATGTAGGGCCCACATATTATGTATTTGAGGCCCATGGTTTGTGACCCATTATAATGTATTGAGGCTCATGGGTCGTGACCCATTGAGATGTATTTTCAGCCCATATGATGTGGCCCATTGTGATGTATTTCCAGCCCATTTGGTAAGACCCATTGAGATGTATTTTCGGCCCATATGACGTGGCCCATTATGATGTATTTCCAGCCCATTTGGTAATGCCCATTGAGATGTGTTTCTGGCCCATTTGACGCAACCCATGTGATGTGCATTAGGCCCATGGGTTATGACCCATTATGATGTATATTGAGGCCCATGGGTCATAGCCCATTGTGATGTATTTAGGGCCCATGGGTCGTGGCCCATGGTGATGTATATTAGGCTTGTATGATTAGCCCATTGTGATATATTTTCAGATCATGCGTTGAGGCCTATTGTGATGTATTTCCAGCCCATTTGGTAAGGCCCATTGTGATGTATGTGCGATCCTTAATTGAGGCCCATAGTGATGTGTATTAGGCCTTTGTATGAGGCCATGGTGTCACACCCTTTAAGACCCATATCTTGGTCCGTACCTTTCCGTAGACTTCCGCGGTCTTACCGGTCGAATTTCGGTGACCTTCGACCCTTAACCGATATCGACGTGTGACCCTGATTCATATGCCGACAACCCGAGTCGACTCATCCTGAGACCAATACCATAACGACCGCGCCGTCGTTGCGGTTCCGATGCCGCGACTCGCGCGCCGAGGCGATACCCTGGTCAAGAGATATGGGCCAACGTTCAGTGCAAGAAAACGCCGCGCGTTGCGAAAATCAAGAAAATCTCTACGATGTGTCACATCAATCACATCAATCCCATCAATCAATAAATCCATCAAGCCATCACAAGTCAAGTACACATCACTTTCATCCCTTTTCCCAAGCAACCACAAAAGTCTCCCAAAACTATACCTCTCTTACATAAAAAGCCACAAAAGTGAAGCTTTTCTTACACCTCCCATACTTCTCTTACACAAAAGCCTCAAAAGTGAAGTTTTTCTTACACAAACATCACTCACCACATCCATCCATCACTCTCTCTCTCTCTCCGTTTACATCACTCTCTCTCTTTCTCTCTTTCTCATTTCAAAATTTTCAAGCAACAAAAAATTCCAAGAGCCCATACGTATGGAATTCTCCCTCTCTTCCTAAACTCCAAGTGGCCCACCTCTTCATCCCAAGATCTCCCATCTCAACCCTCCATTCCTCATCTTAACCGTTGAAAACCAAGCTAAGGTGTCAAGGAACCTCTAGGAGCAAGAAGATCGAACGGTGGGTGCCTCTATAGGGTAGTTTTTCTTATTTTTATGGTGGACCTAGTGAGGCCCAACGATCAATGGTGTGGATCTCACTTGGGACCCTAATATGTGGCTGATGGAGCACTTGGATCATCATGATCATTTCATGATGGGGCCATTCTCCATGGACCCCATCATGATGTTTATTTTCTTTAGAAAGGTCATCTAAACCATCCATATTGGTGGGGAAAGGATCCCCACCGTTGATTTTAAATTTTGATGGTCCCTCATGCTTTATGACCCACTTGATGTATGATTTCATGAAAGGGAGGGCCCATAATGTCGGGGTCCCTCCATCACAAGCCGTGTCCCATTCTCCATGTCTCTCTCTCTCTTTTATATCTTTTATTTTATTTTATTTTAGTTTATTTTATTTTTTTTATATGCTATAGGATTGTGTGGTCCACTTGAATGGATCCCACCTTGATGTAATTATTTTTATTCAAGTGGGGCCCACCTTAGACGTTGAACCCATGTCCCCCATCAGTGGTGGCCCACTTCATCAGGGTCCACACTCAAAAAAATAAATAAATATAAGACCGTCCAGCGTCTGGGACGCTGGACGTTTCAACAGAAAGAAGAAAAGGAAAAGAAGTAAAGGAAAGGGACTTTGGTGGTCCGCTTGTTTAGGCCCCACCCTGATGTATCGTCCTAATCCAAGCCGTCCATCCCTTTCACCATCTCATTTTACGCGTTGAGCCAGAAAATGAGATTGAACGGAGCACCTGGTGGGCCATAGCGTCAAAGATCGCACCCTCACCATTCAAACATCATTTTTGTATTTTATTTCACTTCCGTAGCATTTTAAAATTTGAACTCTGGACTCATTTAGACGGCCTCGAGCCGCTGATCGCAATGGCCGGGGCGGATTTCACTTTAGCGGGCCCCACGTGAGAAAAACCCCAGAAAAAGGGTTTTTCCTCTTTTTTTGTAAAATGAAATGGCAGAGGCTTTGCCTCTGCCTCTGACTACGGCAGCGCTGCACGCTGCTGCGTGCAGCCATGAAGCGGGCGGGCCGCCGCTGGCCACCCACAGCTCTGCACGTGGGCCCCACAATAATGTTTATTTGTCATCCGACCTGCTCATGAGGTGGGCCACCCCAGTGGTGGGCCCTCCTCCAAAAATGAAACAGATCCAAAACTCAGGTGGCCCACACCACGTGAAACAGTGAAAATTGAATTCTACCATTGAAGAGTTTTTGGGGCCCACAGAAGTATTGGATCAAGCTGAAATTTATGTTGTCCCTTCATCCAGGCCCGAGGGACCTTATGAACGGATTGGATGGCAAATAGACATTTCAGTGGGCCCCACATGGGACCCACAGTGTTGTATGTATTTCAAGGCCACCGTCCAGGCGGACGGTGGCACCCACCTTGCATGTATGCCTCCACCGTCCAGCGGATGGTGGGGCCCTGTGTAATGTATGTGCGCTATCCGCACTGTCCACTGGACAGTGGGACCCGCCATGATGCATTCAACCATCCATCCACTTGGTGAGATCATTTTTAGCATGGGTCATTAGTTGGGTGGACCACTCACATATGGGCTTAGGCTTACTTGATATTAAAGGCCTATGGGCTAGGCCCATTTGAATTATAAAAGGCCTATGGGCTAGGCCCATTTGATTTATAAAATGTTTATGGGCTGGGCCCATTTGATTCATTTAAGGCCTAAGAATTTGGGCCCACTTGATATGTAAAGCCTATGGGCTTAGGCTTACTTGATATTTAAGGCCTACGGGCTAGGCTCATTTGAATTTCAAAAGGGCATGGGCTAGGCCCATTTGATTTATAAAATGCTTATGGGCTAGGCCCATTTGATTCATTTTAGGCCTAAGAACTTAGGCCCATTTGATGTGTTGCAAGTCCATGGGCTAGGCCCATTTGATGTACTTCAAGGCCCATGCAATTGGACCCCTTTTGTTGAAATTTAAAGCCCATGGAAGTAGGCCATTTGATATATGTAAGGCTTGGGGGTTTAGGCCCACTTTGATATGCATACGAGGCCTCTGGGTTGGACCCATTTAATTTATTGAAGGCTCATGGGTTAGGCCTATTTGATATATGTAAGGCCTAGGGGTTTAGGCCCATGTGACTCATGTTAGGCCTATGGGTTGAGGCCCACTTGATCCACATGTGGGACCCAATTGGTGTGACCCATTGGTCACATACTAGACTCATGAGACTATGATCATTTGATGCAATCCAAGGCCCACGGGTTTTGACCCATTGCAATGCACGTAAGACCCATTGTTGTGGCCCATTTATGTGACCCATCTGATGATTAAAAGGCCCATAGGATATGGCCCATTTGACATATATATGAAAAGCCCAATGGGATAAACCTAAGGTCCATTGCAATGTGCAATCCCAATACTGATTATATAGCAATATTTAAGAAGATCGTACCTGGGATGCAATGTTGGTTTGACGTCCACATTGCGAGTGTAATGTTGGTTGGATGTCCACATTACGACTCCCTATAGGGCCCATTACTGGGCAGTACTTGCTGTGTTTCGGCCGTCCAGGCCCATCTGCATTGTAAGAATGGTTCATCACTCATTTACATGTTTAGTATAGTTTCATGACCTATGATCATACGCATCATAAGTATGCTTAATATGAGGATTGACTGATCATAGCATTTGCCTTCGGGCAGGTTGTTTATGGGCTCCCGGTTAGGCGGTGTTACCCTACATGAGCGCACGATATGCGCAGGATTTGATGCATGACTGGATAGTGTGAATCATGCATATCGCATTTGTATGACATGGATATTGTACGCCCTAGCGACATCAGGGCCGTAGCCTCCACAGACGCATCGTGATTGGCAGGATTGGATACTGAAAATCTTGTTCTACATGGGGTACTATAGATATCCCTGGGTGAAAGTCCCTAAACCCTTATGGTACCAAGAGGTTGCTCCAACGTCTAGACCGAGTGGGTAGATGAGCGTTGAGTGCCGATTACTAGACGGTTACGCTCTCCACTGTGTCATGGTCAGTTGGAAGGGGGTGCGGCCTTACCCGCCCGAGTGCAGGAGGCAATGCTAGGCTGAGTCTGACCAGCTCGAGGAATGGGTCTGCTATCGACGAGTCACGCCCAATATTGGCAGACGGATAGTGAGGTCTTTTTCACTTACCTTATTGCGCGTGATGTGGCGGCAATCTAGTTTAGAGTGTACTAGACCCCGGTGATATTTCATATTTTGAGCTGTATTGATGTGTGGATATAGATGAGGATCTGTATGCTTGAGTTGCATTGCACATTGCATGGCCTTGGGATGGCCGATACCATTCATGTCTCGCATTGCATAGCCTTGGTATAGCTCATGGTATTATGGTTCTATCTGTATATTCCGCTTTACTCTAACATTGCATGTTCATATTACTGCCTTGCGCACACACTTTCACCACCCTCTAAGCTTTCTGTAAGCTTATGCACTACCGTTGCGTGCAGGTGACGTTGGATCGCAGCAACGCTGAGGCAGGAGTACGTTGCAGAGCGTTTTGGAGTTTTATTCTTTACCATTGTATTTCCCTTTATGCTCATTGTACTTATAAAGTTTTTGATCATAGTGAAAATGTAATGGAGTTCTTGGTTGTTGTTTGTGGGTTAGGCCTTTGGTTATGCTTATTACGAATCAAACTGATATTTAAAATCCTCCTCGTAGCATCCCAGGATCGGAACCTGGCGAATGGGAGCTAGGAGCCGAGAATGGGGTTCTACGGAGGCTGTCGGCGCCGGATTCGGCGATCGGGAATTTTGTGAGCCCGATTTCTGAGTTTGGGGTGTGACACACCCCAAACCTGAAAATCGGATTCACGGGAATCTTGATCGCCGAATCTGGTGCCGACAGCCTCCATAGTATCCCATTCTCGGCTTCTAGCATTCATATGTCAGATTTCAATCCTAGGATCCTACAAGGAGAATTTTTTTTTTCAATGCACATTTAACTCGTAATAAGCATAACCACAAGATTACCCAATTCACAAAGGCAACATTGTCATCACATATCCACTAATATAATCATTCGAGTACAATACTGAAAAGAAAATACATGAATAGAAAATCAAGCTCCAGAAGACCGCTGCACGCTCCAAGCTCAACACTGCTGCAGCCTAACATCACCTGCACGCATCTATCATGCATAAGCTTATAGAAAGCTTAGAGGGTGGTGTAAGTGTATGCACAAGGTAAGTGCCAAGTATTTCATACAATGCCATAATCATACAAAACCAAAAATACTAGTAATCCATAAATCGTACAATGTCTGAATAAGTACAAATACTGATAAGATCATGAATTATCAGAGTAAACAGAAATACTGACAAGATCAGGAATTATCAGAGTAAACGGAAGTACTGACAAAGTCATAAATCACACGATAATAGAGTAAGTGGAAATACTGACAAGTGCATGAGTCATAAAATATTAAAATAAGCAATAGAAATCAACTATGAAAATGAGGAGTTATAGAGAGTTAAATATCTGTAAGACCTGTATCTTAGTCCATACCATTCCATAGACTTCCACGGTCTTACCAGTCAAATTCCGGCAACCTTCGACCCTTAACCGATATTTACGCATGACCCTGATTCGTACGCCGTCAACCCGAATCGACTCAACCCAAGACCATTACCATAGCGACCGCGCCATCGCTGTGATTCCGATGCCTCAACTTACGCGCCGAGGCGATCCCTGGTCAAGAGATGTGGGCTAACGTTCGGTGTGAGAAAAATGCCATGCTTTACGAAACTCAAGAGAAACTCTACGAGGTGTCACATCAATCATATCAATCAATCAAATCTTATCACATCACATGTCAAGTACACATCATCTTTCACCCATACCCAAGCAACCAAAAAAAGTCAAAAAGGTCTTACAAACCCATGCCTTTCTTACACAAAAGGCCACCAAAGTCAAAAAGTTCTTACACCTATCACTCACCACATCTATCCATCACCCATCTCTCTCTCCCTTTACAACTCTCTCTCTCTTTCCCATTTTCAAAACTCAAAAATCCAAGCAAGAAAAATCCATACGTATGAGAGTTCTCCAAGCATTCCAAGCTCCAATGTGGCCCACCTTTCCTACCCCATCATCTCCCATCTCAACCATCCATTCCTCATCTCCTCCATTGGAATCAAAGCTAAGGTGCTAAGGAACCTATAGGAGCAAGAAGATCGAACGGTGGGTGCTAGATAATAGTAGTTTTTCATATTTTTAAGATGGCCCAAGTGAGGCCAACCGATCAATGGTTTGGATCTCATTTGGGACCCTAATTTGTGGCTGATGGTCTACTAGGATCATCATGATCATTCCATGATGGGGCCATTCTCCATGGACCCCATATGATGTTTATTTCATGGCCTTATGAAGGTCATCTAGACCGTCCATATTGGCGGGGAAAGGATCCCCACCGTTGATTTTCAATTTTGGTGGTCCTATGTGTTAAGGGATTCATTTGATGTATGATTTGTTTTATAAGGGAGGGCTCATAGTAGCGGAGCCCTCCATCACAAGCGTGTCCCACTCTCTCTCTCTCTCTCTATTTCATTTTTTTTATTTGATCATGATATGGTTGTGTAGCCCACTTGAATGGACCCCATCATGAGGCATGTATTCTATCTTAACCATTTGCAAGTGGGGCCCACTTCGTATGTGTTGTATCCTTACCACCCCCCATGAGGTGGCCCACCTAATCAGGGCCCACCTCAATGCGTTTTTATTCCATGTCCAAACCGTCCAACGTCTGGGATGCTGGACGTCTCTGTTGAAGGAAACACAAAATTTGCTTGGTTTTTTTTAAGCTTTAGGGGTGTCCTACTCACTTATGCCCCACCTTGATGTATATATCTAATCCAAGCCGTCCATCATCTTACCAACCTCATTTTAGCCATTGAGTAGAAGGATGAAGCTGATTTGATCATCTGGTGGGCCATAACATTGAAGACTGCGGTGGTTACCATCGAAGCATAGCCTGAAGTTCCTATGCACCCAAAAATTTCAAACTTTAGACTCATTCTGTTTGTTTCGAACTGTAGAATCCCATGGTCGGAGTGGATTTTTTGAACGTGGGTCCCACCTGTGAAAAACCACAAGTTTCATGTTTTTCAAAAAAAAAAATTAAGATGAAGGGGCAGCAGGCGCTGCCCCCTGACAACTGCAACAGACGTTGCAGCGTCTTCTGATGGGAGGACGAGCAGCGTCCCACGGCTGCTTCCGTGGGCCTCATCAAGATGCTTATTTTTTATCTAAACCGTTCACACTGTGGGCTACCTCCTGAAGTGGGCCCCTGCCAAAAATCAGCTCCATCCATGACTTGGGTGGTCCACACTACAGGAAACAGTGGGATCGAACCTCTACCATTGAAGCCCCTTTCATGAGCCATAGAAGTTTTGAATCAATCTAAAATTTTTGTTTTCCCTTCATCCAGGTCTGAGTGACCTTATGAACTAGTTGGATGACAAGTAAACATTTCAGTGGGCCCCACATGGGAGCCCACAGTGATGAATGTGTTTTCATCCACCGTCCAGGCGGACGGTGGTACCCACCACGATGCATTTGTTTTATTCACACCGTCCGACCAGCGGACGGTGGAGTCCTCTGGTGTTTGGTCTGTATTGTCTAGCGACAGTGGGACCCGCCGTGATGCATGTGATGCATCCAGACTGTCCACCCACTTGGAAGATCATTTTAAGGCATGAGTTGGAGCAAGAGACCGATCTATGATCAATTGGGCCACCTATGTTTGGGTGTGACCCATTTGATATATAAGGCCTATGGGTTTAGGCCCATTTGATATATAAAGCCTATGAGCTTAGGCCCATTTGATATATAAGGCCTATGGGTTTAGGCCCATTTGATTCATATAAGGCCTATGAGCTTAGGCCCATTTGATATATAAGGCCTATGAGTTTAGGCCCATTTGATTCATATAAGGCCTATGGGTTAGGCCCATTTGATTTATATAAGGCCTATGGATTTAAGCCCATTTGACATATAAGGCCTATGGGTTTAGGCCCATTTGATATATCAGGCCTATGGGTTTAGGCCCATTTAAGACACGTAAGGCCCATTTGATATGTATAAAACCCATGGGACTGGACCCACTTTGATGTATTCTAAGGCCTATGGGATTAGGCCCATTTGATAGGTAAGGCCCAGTCGGTGTGGCCCATTTGATATATATAAGACACATGGGTTGAGAACCATTATGATGTAATCTAAGGCCCACGGGTTATGACTCATTGCAATGCACATAAGGCCCATTGGTGCTGCCCATTTATGTGGCCCATTTGATGAATAAAAGACCCATATAATATGGCCCATTTGATGCATTTAAGGCCCAATGGGACGTACCTAAAGTCCATTGCAATGTGTGATCCCAATACGGATTATGTAATGATGTTTACGATGATCGTGCCTTGGGAGCAATGTTGGTTTGACGTCCACATTGCGAGTGTAATGTTGGTTGGATGTCCACATTACGACTCTCCTTAGGGCCCATTATTAGGCCCATACTTATTATGTATAGGCCGTCCAGGCCCATCTGGATTGTAAGGATAGTTCATCTCATTATAACATGTTTAGTATAGTTCCATGACTCATGATCATACGCATCATATGTATGCTTGATATGAAAAGTGGCTGATCATATCATATGCCTTTGGGCAGATTATTTATGGGACCCCGATTAGGCAGTGTTTCCCTGCATGAGCGCACGATATGCGCAGGATTTGCTGCATGATTGGATAGTATGATTCATGCATTTTACATTGTGTGACATGGTTATTGTACGCCCTAGCGACATCGGGGCCGTAACTTCCACAGACATATAGTGGTTGGCAGGATTGGATACAGAAAATCTTGTTCTACATGAAGTGCTATAGATATCCCTAGGTGAAAGTCCCTAAACCCTTATGGTACCAAGAGGTTACTCCAACATCTAGACCGAGTCGGTAAATGAGCGTTGAGTGCCGAATACCAGATGGTTACGCTTTCCACTGTGTCATGGTTGGTTGGAAGGGGATGCGGCCTTACCCGCCCGAGAGTAGGGGACAAAGCTAGGCTGAGTTTGACCAGCTCGAGGAATGGGTCCACTATCGACGAGTCGAGCCCGATATTGGTAGACAGATAGTGAGGTCTCTTCCACTTACCTTATTGCGCGTGATGTGGCGGCGATCTAGTTTAGAGTATAATAGACCCCGGTGATATCCCAGAGTTGAGCTGTATTGACATGTGGACTTAGATGAAGATTGTATGCTTGACTTCCATATCGCATCGTATAGCCTTGGTACGGCTCATGATATTTATGGATCCATGTGCATATTCCGCATTACTCTGATATTGCATGATCATATTACTACCTTGCGCACACACTTTCACCACCCTCTAAGCTTTCTATAAGCTTATGCACGACCGTTGCATGCAGGTGACGTTGGGGCACAGCAGCGCTGAGGCAGGAGAGCTTTGCAGATCACTTTGGAGATTTTATTCATCATCACTGTATTTCCCTTTATGCTCATTGTACTTGTAAAGTTTTTGATCATAGTGAAAATGTAATGGAGTTCTTGGTTGTTGTTTGTGGGTTATGCCCTTGGTTATGCTTATCACAAATCAAACTGATGTTAAAAATCCTCCTCATAGCATCCCAGGATCGAAACCTGGCGAATGGGAGCTGGGAGCCGAGAATGGGGTTCTACGGAGGCTGTCGACGCCGGATTAGGCGATCAGGAATTTTTGAGCCCGGTTTCTGAGTTTGGGGAGTGATAATATCAGATACAGAGGATGCAATGCAATATACATTCCTAATGAGTAACACAAACAGCGTCAGCCGTACCACATGCCGCGGATGTAATACAACATGCAGTGCGAATGGAATGACCATGCTGGAGTGTGAAGTCAGGATGATAGTACGTAGTATCGCAGGCTACGAGGTTTATCAGAGAGGACTTCTATCCAAACCAGTCTCATACCTAAATTTGGATAGTTAGACTCAATGTGGTAAACTCCTAATCTCAGGTTAGTCGCGCGCCCCAACCGAAATTTGGGTTGTGGCGAAGATACACATAACAAATAATCACGCACCACCAGCCTGAGTAGATAGTGAGTGAATGAATGAATGAATATGCAACTCCTGCTCAATAAGTCCATAAATCAGTACGGTTCATCTCTGGGATCATCACAGGGGTTTAGTACACTCCAAAAGGCACTGCCGCTCTCCCAGCTACACAGTCCAAGTGAGCGTAAGAAACCTCACTATCTGCCTGGCCAATAGTTTGCTAATATCTATCCTGCACGTCGATAGAGGACCTATTCACGAGCTGGTCAAACTCAGCCTAGTAATGCCCCCTACCCTCGAGCGGGTAAGGCCACACTCCCTCCCAACCAACCACGACACAGTGGGAGATGCGGCCTTCTGGTATTCGGCACTCGGGCGCTCATATATCCACTCGGTCTTGACGTTGAGGCGTCCTCTAGTACCAAGAGGGTTTAAAGATTTTCACGCAAGGCCATCTATGGCAGCCTGATGCTGGAATAAATTTTTAGCGTCCCGTCTGGCCATCCACGATATGCCTGTGGAGGCTATGGCCCTGATGTCGCTAGGGCATACAGTAATCATAATGCGAGATGCATGAGTCATATAATTCAGTCATACATCAATCCTGCGCATACCGTGTGCTCATGTTAGATAACCTCCGCCTATCAGGGAGTCTCATAACAACATGCTCAATGACATATGCAATGATCAGCCACATCTCATAAAAAACATGTAGATGATGCGTATGGGTATGTATCATGATGTTATACTGTCACATACTCATAATCGGTATCAACAACCAGCATCGATAATCGACCTCGATAATGTAGACATTTAACCAACATTGCCCCCAAGGAATGACCCTCATGGATCCTAACATATAGCGGACTCATGACCTCACACAAGGCCCAAATATACAACACCATGGGCCTCACTCAAGAGTTTAATATACGTCACAATGGGCCTCTCACATGGGCTTAACATACATCATAATGGGCCTCAATCGCCTGACCCTCAAATGCGAAGAATACACATCATAACAGGCCTCAAATACGAGCCATATATACCTTACATTGGGCCTCAAACACGGGCAGAATATACATCACATTCGAAATCCATAATCGGCCATAATGATTGGCCTCGATCGATAATCTGTCAATCGGCCACGACGAATCATAATCAGTAATCGACCTCGATTGATAATCTGCAAACGGCCATGACAAATTAGAATCGGTAATCGACCTCGATTGATAATCGACAATTAACCATGACAAATCAGAATCGATAATCATCCCCGACCGATAATCTACAATTGGCCACGATAAATTAGAATCGGTAATCAGCCCCGATCGATAATCGGCAATCGGCCACGACAAATCAAAATCGGTAATCGGCCTTGATCGATAATCAGAGTCGACAAATCGGTCATGTCAATCAGAATTGACAATCGGCTACAACAATCGAAATTGATAGATAAGTAGAATCGACAAATTGGTCACGACAATCGGAATCGACAATCGGCTACCAGATCGATCGATAATCAGAGTTAGCAAATCAGTCACGACAATCGAGATCGATCGATAATCAAAATCAATAAATCGGTCACGAAAATCAGAGCAATCGATAATCAGAGTCAGAAAATCGGTCACGATAATCGAGATTAATTGATTATCAGAATCGATAAATCGGTCACGACAATTAGATTGATCGATAATCAGAGTCGGCAAATCGGTCACGACAATCGAGATCGATCGATAATCAGAATCGGCAAATCGGAATCGGCCTCGACCTTGATAATTGAAATCGGTAATCGGCAATTAGAATCGACCTCGACCTCGACCTCAATAATCAAAATCAGAAATTGGCAGTCGGAATCGGCCTCGACCTTGATAATCGAAATTGGTAATCGACAGTCGGAATCGGCCTCAACACAAGGTGGGGTCCATAAATGGACGACCGATGATGGATCAACCAATGTCAATGGGGCCCAAATGTTTGGGTTAACCCACTAGAGAACGATGAGAATGGGCCTATCCAGGCCTAAGGGAAGGTCACAATGTAGACATCCAACCATCATTGCCCATCAATGTGGGCATTTAACTAACATTGTTTCCAAGGGGTGACTTACATAGGGCCAAACATATAGTGGGCCCAAGGCCTCACATACAATCACGATGGACCTCATTTACGTCACACCGGCCTTGTCATATGGGCCGACATACATTACATCAGGCCTCGAATACACAATAGGTGGCTCTTGCGCCTGGGCCTCAAATATATCATATGAGCCTCATCTCACGGGACTCAATACTAGGTCTCATATATCAAGTGGGCCTCATTACATGAGCTTAACAATACAAACGGGTGGCCCTCGCCCATGGGCCAAAATACATCATGACGGGTCACACCAATGGGCTTCATGTATATCAAATTGGGCCGCACCAATGGGCCTCATAAACATCAAGTGGGTTGTATCGATGGGCTGCACCAATGGGTCTCATAAACATCAAGTGGGTTGTATTAATAGGCTGCTCTAATCAAACACGTAGGTCATGGTGGGCCACATCACATGGGCCTAATACACATCATGATGGGCCGCATCACATAGACCTCGACTACATCATAATGGGCCTCACTGTGGGCCTTAGATTCATACAGGTGGGCCCTATCATATGGGCCTTCAAGTTATCACAATGGGCTTCATCAAATGGGCTATAAATGAATTACCATGGGCCTCATACGTGGGCCTTATATACAACAAGTGGGTCACATTGCTTGGGCCTCATATGCATCAAATGGGACACGCTACACGGGCCTAACAATACAAACAGGTGGGGCCCAAACTTGGGCCTCAAATACCTCATATGGGCTGTAATACAAGGGCCACACCAATGGGCCTTATGTGCATTAAGTGGGCCACATCAATAGGCTGCAACATAAATAACCGCGAAGAGATTGAAAGATCATCTGGACCGTACCACAAATAATAGTGGGGATAATGATTTTCACCGTTTAAATTGTAGGACCCAACACTTTATTTTTCATCCAACCTGATCATAAGGTCACGAAGACTTGGATTAAGAGGAAATAAATCTCATATTGATCCAAACTTCCGTAACCCCGAAAGGGTTTCAACGGTGGACGTTCACTTAACACTGTTTTCTACAGTGTGATCTTTGTGACCATAAGATCTGCTTCATTTTTTTTATCTCAGCCCTTAAGACGAGCTTGCTGAATAGATGGACGGTTCAGTCTAACGCATCACTTGTGAGACCCACAGAACTGCTGAGTGTAACAGCTATAATACTGGTGAGAGGTACACTAGTTAATCTGCTGTGCAGTGCACCAGTCTATTAAAATGGACAGATGGTGTGGATATACAATGCATTCACCAAGGTGGGTCCCACCTTCTGATGGACGGTGTGAATGAACATATATCATGGTGGGCTCCACAGAGGCTTGCTGACGTCATATAGTAGGGCCTACAGAGCTTGCTGATGGACGGTTTAAATATAATACATACCACATGGTGGGGTCCCACTGCACGGACGAACAGTGTAGCTAAAACAATACATTATGGTAGGCCTCACAGGGTTTGTTGATGTCAACCAACAATGGGACCCACCGTCCTGACTTTGGATGGTGTGGATATGAACCACATACCTCAGGTGCGCTAAACATCACCCGTCCAGATGGACGGGTGTGGATAGAGAAAAGATACATCAAGGTGGGTCCCATCCACATGTGTTACACGTGTGGGATGGTCCACATATCAAAATAGATGGATAGCTTTGATAAAGCACATACATCTTATATATGGACGGTGTGGACAATTAGACCCTAGAGCTAAAGTCAGTACAGTGGGCCACCGTCCAAAAAAGACGGTCTGGATTAAACGCATACATCAAGGGTCCCACCTCACACGTGTCACACGTGTGGGTGGTTCCACATCACAAGAAAAAAAATAATAAAATAAAATGATTGGACGGTATGTATACAATACATACTCCATGGCGTCCCCACAACCCTTACTGCGTCAGGTCAGCAGCTGTATGTCCAACAAATGGAGGGCCCAGATGTGGCATACATGTATGAGGTGGGTCCACATGTGTGGGGCCCACCAGCAGTTTTTGGATCAAGAAAATGTTTGCGGTTTCCTTCTCGTCCAGGCTGCTGGACGGTGCCAGTAGCACTGGACCATATGTTTAGCCACCTGTTGTCAATCAAGAAAGTGGGTCCCACGGTTGGCTGGCATGGGTAAAAAAATACATGCTCCATGGTGGGGTCCATCAGGGTGGGCCATGCAGCCCCAGAATCGAGCTGGTATAGTGTTTTTCGTTCACCCGAGCTGGCCCGAAAATGGGCAGCAAGATACGTCCTTCTTAGTGAACGGTTGGATGGTCCCCACTGAATGGACGGCTTGGATATCATGTATTATCATGTGGGCCATATATCGTCAGCACCAAAATAAAAGAGAGAGAGAGAGAGAGAGAGAGAGAGAGAGAGAGAGAGAGAGAGAGAGAGAGAGAGAGATCAGTGACTTGGAGGGAGCGACCCTGACACTATGGGCCCTCCCTATACGATGCATACATCAAGTGGGTCCCAAATCATGTGGACCCTTCATCAAAATCAAATGAAATGAACACCCAACTTATGATCTTCGTCTTCCTTCTTCCACCAACGCGTTCAAGAGCTCCAAGGGTTGCGATTCAATGGTTGAGATCAATTTTGGAGGGTAGCATTTGGTGATAGGGAGTGGGCCTGTAACGCCCTGAAAATATCCGTACTTGGACTCAAGTACCAACTCGGCCAGAAATCGCGTAGGATTAATTCCTTTAGAAAATAAGCGTAAGTTAGCTAGCGCAACACTAGAGTAGCTGTGAAATCATCCCTGATCGCTTTAAATACATTCTATAAGACCCAAAACGAGTAGAACCAATGACGCTATAATACTCTGAAACCTCGGATTAAACTCTAAACCGGTTTGTTCTCAGGACCCCTTTGAAACTTTGTATTGGATCTAGACCGCGCGTCGAAAGTCCGATACCTACAATCTTAGACCGTTATAACCGCCTAGCTGGACTTGACAATCATTTCGAAAATCAAGTCCAACCGACATTCAGAGGCTATTTCATTGAGCCTAGAGTGAAGAGAGTGAGAATAGGGTTAGAGTTGGAATTTTAAAATTCAAATCTGGCACACGACTTGGCGCGTTATTATTAAGCGTTCTGACCGTCAGAATTCAGCCAAATTACACCCTCGGATCAGGAAAAATTTCTCTTTCATATCACGAGACTTGTAGACCTGATCTACGTGCGATGACCGCTGAACTGAAACTAGACCGCCACATGCGATCTACAAACACTACTGGTCTGAAAATGGGATGTGAGCGACATCCAACGTGCATGAGCTTAAGTCCGATCGTGTTCAGCCAGGGGACCTCCCGAAATATCTTTTTGGACCGAAACAGCCCCAATTTGGTTAGGCATCAAGTAAACATTGTTCCCAAGTCTGTTTTGGGAATGTTTTAGGTTATAAAAGGGCCTTAAATCCTCACTTCTCTCACCCATCCGAATTTGCTAGAAACCCTAGCTGGTGTGAGAGAAAGGTGAGAGATTGTGAGAGAGAGTGGGAGAGAACTTCCTGCTGCTTGCCCTACCTGCTACACGTGCTTAAGCCACGTACCTTAATCACTTTTCCACTGATTTCGCCGCACTTCTAGGTAAGGAAAACCATAACCTTTTGCTGATTTAAGGTTCCATTGAATCCCTTAGCGAAGTAGCTTACAGATCTTGTGTATTAGGTTCCCAGTTCACCGTAGACGAAGCGTATACGCTCCGTTCGAATCGGTTCACCTCTAGGGAAAATGTGCGGATTCTAGACGCTTTGATTGGCTGTTTTCAATGCTTTCAATGTCGTTTAATAGTAGATTATCGACGGTAACACCGCTTGACATGTACAACATGCTGTCCGTTTCCTATTTCATAAGCAGATGAAAAATATGAGATTTAGGGCATTTTAGTCATTTGTAGAAAATACCGTTTTCATCCATATTTTGCTGATATGATTGACATGGATCTTTGTCGCATTAGGATATTAGGAATGCATGCATAATCAGATTGGGGAAGAGATTCGCCCAAATGCACACTTTGAGTCGACATATTATATGTAGACTTAAGTGTGTAGACTAAGTGTTTGTATAAATGTTTGTATTAATATGTATTGAATTAAATGGTGTTATGAATTAGTTTGAGATTGAATTCTCAAATAATATGCTAATATAAACGATTTCCTACATGTTGGCTATATGTATGATTTCATTATATGTATGAAATGCATGTGTTAGATGATTTACTTAAGTTGTATGTTATAACATGTGTTAACATGCTCACATTGTTGTATTTCATTTCCATTACTCTTATATGATTGCTGATGTGGATTCATAAATGTTTGAGACTATACCTAGTCCAGGCAGTCGGTAACCGAGTAAATTCATGGTTGGCTTATCTTTACCACGAACGACGCGTCGATGAACGCGAGTCGTGTTCTAAGTTGGCGGCAGTGGTTAGGCCACACGAAGTGTTTTACGCGCTTCATGTCGTTCGACTTGAGATGCGCTCGTGCTAGTCGAGCCCGTCAAGTAACCCGACTGGCCATTGTATGTTCACCCTGTATGAATCATAACTGCTTGAACCTAGGGTACTGAACTTACTATTGTAAGCCCTATTAACCATGGTACCTTGATCCATAAAGACTCATGAGCTGGGCATGATGGTATGGGACACCGTGGTTGAGCTGTCGGCCTACGCTGGGGCCACAAAACTCCCCGTAGTGACCAGTGAGCACCTATGACTCGTGAGCAGATTATGGTGGTATAGGACACTATATTCTTGCTGTCGGCCTACACTGATCAGGTGACGAACCTTTTGTAGTGACCGGGAGCGTATTTTGAGTCTACGGGAGGCGACGACCCTTCCGTAGCAATGCGAGTACAGTAGGCCTGTATTGATAAGGTGATGGGGGAGTGGTGCAACGAGTGCGAGCAACAGCCCTGACAGCCCTTGCAGCGACCTACAAAATATACATCGTATGAGATTACTAGGAGTGGCGTTCCTAGACAGGATCTGTGTTGGGATTGATATAAGGGAAGTACCTTAGTTTTCCAATCCTGCTGTATGAATGGACTAATAATAACTCAGTAATCATATTACCATCACATTGCATGTGCTTGGAAGATGTGGAGCACTGTGGGAAGAAAGCATGCCGCGGGCATAAGATGATGCTGTATGAGGGAGATCATCGGTGAGGGCATCCATCATGTCATGTCATATTGCATTAACAAGAGTATTAGGAATGTTTGATTTATTTCTTTACTATTATCGCATGATTGATTTGAGAACATGTTAATCTTTTCTCTATTATTCCACTGAGTTAGCTACTCACTCTCACGTTATGGGATGGTGTTTGCAACACCCACCAGACCCTATCTTAGATGCAAGTGAGGCAGCGATTCAGGAGGCAGAGCCGGATTATGATGAGGACCAGGACGAGTTCTCATATATGCAGTACCACGACGGCTTTGCTTAGGTGGCTTGGATTGGCGGGACTTCTCAGTGGGACTATTTTTGACATTTTGATTCTGTTTATTAACATGTATATGAGACTCAGAGATGTATTCATACTTTGGAGACAGTTGAGATCTATTTTGTTTTCCATACAGTGATATGTATATCCTTTAGTCTTCCGCTTACTTTTATCACTGAATCTGGAGTATGAATTGCAGTTTTGGTATAATTTTACTCATGTGAATGCTTTAACTCAGACAACATTGAATCATAAACATTTTTGTTGCATAAGTGACGGTCTGGAACTCGGGAGTCGGGTTTATACACGACCCCCGATTTTCAGGGTGTTACAAGTTGATATCAGAGCATGAATGAGATTATACCGGGCCTGGGTTATGGTCACGCGACGTACGCTGTCACACCTTTGACATAGGTGGGTGTGAGAAAGGTCTATAAACACTTGTAGGATCGCAGTTTTGCCAACAGGAGAAGTGTACTCGTATCGATCGTTCGATCAAGTTCGTAACGCATCTAGGGTCGCGTGAAGCGACCTAAGAAGCTCCTAGGTTATAATTAGGTGGGTTGAGACGTTCTTTGAAAGGTTCTAAATCCAAAAATGTGAATCCTTGGCCTGTGGGGCAACCACAACCCTTACTTTCAATCGCTAGGGCTTAAAAATCCCGTTTCACCTAATTCCTTCAAAATTCTTCCTCTCACCACTCCATTCTTCAATTCTTTCTCAGAATTTTCATGTTAGGTATTGATCCTAATGTGAAAATGATATAAAATCATACTTAGGTAAAATTTTCTAATGAATAGTAAAAATACACAAAAACTAGCCATTTGGCCATTCTAACTTTGCAATCTTTAGCAACTAATGGGCTAGATGGATGGATTAGCTCCTCTTACCCCGAAATCATATGCTATATGATGGGTAAATATATTCTGGTTTACAGAGTAGCCCCGGAAAGCCCTGAATGGAAGTTTGGGCCTCCCTAGGTCAAAATATAATGATCTGGGGTGGGGCCTATACTTATTTGGAGTCCGTAGGGCAGGAGGGACCCAACCCATGTGGTCCCACCGGCCGGATCCAGAGATGGCCGGCGATGCCATCGCCGATCCGGCGATCGATCGCCGACCAATGGGCCCCACGTGGTCCGAATTTCTGGCGTATGGTGTTTTTAGGGTAGGGTACCCCTCCTATACAGCGTCCGTCTATCGAAACCCCTTAGCAAGGGTACCTCCTTCACAAACAGCCCCTTCCTAAGCTCCTTTCACGTTTTTCTTGCTGTCCCATCTCAAATCGCTAGCCCAAACCTCTCCCAATCCCATTTCCTACTGAAACCAAACCCATTCCATCCCTCCATTACTGTTTGCAACTCCTCCTCTTTTAAAACTCATCGTTTGGAGCTCCTACAACCCCCAAAATGAGCTGAAATCGTGTGGAGTTCTAAACCCTTTTAGCTTTCCATTTTTCCTTTGAGATTCCATCCCTTGGAAGCTTGATTTATCCCTCAACAATGCCAAGATTTCCTTCTGTCCACTTGGGCAGCCAGTTCTCCCCGTTTCCCTCATTTTTCATGGCTATTGTTGAAGCCATTTTGGGTTTTTTCTCTTTCTCCACCATCCTCTCTTTGATGGGAAAGAGAAAGACCACAGCGGATGAGGCTAGGCCTAGTATCCCGGCACAATCAAGAAGACCGAGGGGTGGCGCCGCTAGCTCAAGCACCGTAGCAAGTTGTCACGTCCCAAACTTGAAAACCGGGCTCGCAAAATTCCTGATCGCCGAATCCGGCGCCGACAGCCTCCGTAGAACCCCATTCTCGGCTCCTAGCTCCCATTCGCCAGGTTCCGATCCTGGGATGCTACGAGGAGGATTTTCAACGTCAGTTTGATTCGTAATAAGCATAACCAATGGTATAACCCACAAACAACAACCAAGAACTCCATTACATTTTCACTATGATCAAAAACTTTACAAGTACAATGGGCTTAAAGGGAAATACAATGGTAAAGAACAAAAACTCCGAAACGATCTGCAACGTGCTCCTGCCTCAGCACTGCTGCGAACCAATGTCACCTGCACACAACAGTCGTACATAAGCTTATAGAAAGCTTAGAAGGTGGTGAAAGTGTGTGTGCAAGGTAGTAATATGAACATGCAATGTCAGAGTAATGTGAAATATGCAGATGGATCCATAATATCATGAGCCGTACCAAGGCCATGCGATGCAAGACATGAATGGTATCGGCCATCCCAAGGCCATGCGATGTGCAATGCAACTCAAGCATACAGATCCTCATCTATGTCCACACATCAATACAACTTAAATATGGGATATCACCGGGGTCTAGTACACTCTAAACTAGATTGCCGCCACATAGCGCGCCATAAGGTAAGTGAAAAAGACCTCACTATCCGTCTGCCAATATCGGGCGCGACACGTCGATAGCGGACCCATTCCTCGAGATGGTCAGACTTAGCCTAGCGGACCCACATAGCGCGCAACAGGCTCATCTATGGCGCAGGACATCAAACAAGACAACCGCTCTCCTTTGGCCTCTGCAACAAACTGAAACTGTAGCATGCTGGGTATACAGAACGTGGTTGTCCTCGCGGCGTAGTCCAATATGACATAGTACTCGGTGAGCCAATCCATGCCCAGGATGACGTCGAACTCAGACATCGGCAAACAGATCGGCAGGCAAAAAGATATCCCCAACCAGAACGAGGCAAGACGAGCAAGATCGGCCTAACACTGCAGTCCTCCCCAAGGGAGTCGATACTGATAGGCTCTCACCAGCAGACTCCAACGGTATGCTGGTCGATCGGCAAAAGCTCTCTGCCACAAAAGAGTGCGATGCACCAGAATCAAACAGCACACGTGCAATGCATGCAAAGACTAGAAGTATACCCTCAACGACTCCTCCAGATAACTGCGGATCCTGCTAAGCTGCATAGAATCTAGCCTTAGCTGGCTGGGGAGGTGCCTGTCCCCTCTGAACGTGCTTCTGCTGCTGCTGGGGTCGCTGAGGTGGTCGAAACTGCTGCCTCTACTGTTGTGGCCTCTGAGGCTGGTGCTGATGCTGATGGTACTGCCGAGGTGGCCTCGGTGGTGGAGGCTGTTGTCGCTGCTGCTATGGGAGTCTCTGCTGCTGCGGTGGAGGCTGCTGGGGAGCCCTCTGCTGCTGTGGACCTCTCTACTACAATTGGGGACTGGGACACTTCCATTAACTGTGTCCCGTCGCACCGCACCTGAAGGAAGTGCCGGTGAACTGCCTCTGAGGTGGTGGTGGAGGTGCCGCTGGTGCATGGAAGGCTGGGCGACCTGTATGCCTCTGCTGATGTGGTCGACACTGCTGGGAATCATTGGAAGAAGCCTGCCTCTTCCGGTCTCTCCTCTGACTGCGATGAGACTGAGAACCGGCCCACTCAGTCTCATAAATCTGAGCTCTCCACACCACTGCCTAGAAAGTCGGGAGCTCATGCCCAATGACACGACCTCGAAGGCCGTAACGTAAGCCGTTCTCAAAACGGCGGGCCTTCCGCCCCTCGTCATCAACCATATACGGTGCAAATCTCAATAGTGCCACAAAACGGGCCGCGTACTGCGCCATATTCATGTCTCCCTGCACCAGAGTTTCGAACTCTAAAGCTCGCTGACGACGGATATGGTCGGGAAAGTACTGCTCCTCGAATCGGTCAATAAAGTCCTCCCATGTCCAGACATACTCAGGTCCGGCAACACGGGTAACAGAGGTCCACCAATGCTCGGCCTCACCCTGGAAGAGAAATACTACTAACCGGACTCGCTGCTTGGTCGTACATGACATGGTATCGAAAATCTTCTCCACATCGGAGCGCCATCTCTCTGCTGCAGTCGGATCTGGCTCGCCCTGGAAACGTGGGGGATCAAGCCATCTAAACTCATGAAGTAAGGCGCTCGCGCACTCCTGCTCTGCCTGAGCTGGTGAAACAACTGAGCGTTTGCCCTGTCCCTGGAGTGCGGCTGTCACAGCTTGTAACATCTGCTATAACTGAGAGGCACTCACAGGCACAGTCGGCTCCGCATCGGCCTCAGGTGGAGGAATGTCATCCTCAGGGAAGGGAGCAGGGATCTCTGGGGGTGGAATGGGAGGCGTAGGTGGTAAAGCTGGAGCCTCAGGTGGTGGAGCGGAATCCTCAGGTGGTGGTGCGGGAGTCGATCGGGTAACTCTCCCACGCGCCATGTCCTATAGGAAAGAGCGAAGGCACCTATCAACTTCAAAACTCTCGAAGGCACGCACGTTAAGGGTCTATAACGGAAGGTCGCTAAGCTATCCGAACTTCGGAACTTAGCCATTCTACACTCATAGCAGACATGTAATGTTGTTCCCAGTTATTCCCAAGTTATGCTTTGATACCAACTTCTGTCACGCTCCAAACTCAGAAACCGGGCTCACAAAATTCCCGATCGCCGAATTCGGCGCCGACAGCCTCCGTAGAACCCCATTCTTGGCTCCTATCTCCCATTCGCCAGGTTCCGATCCTGGGATGCTACGAGGAGGATTTTTAACGTCAGTTTGATTCGTAATAAGTATAACCAATGGCATAACCCACAAACAACAACCAAGAACTCCATTACATTTTCACTATGATAAAAAACTTTACAAGTACAATGAGCATAAAGGAAAATACAATGGTAAAGAACAAAAACTTCAAAACGATCTGCAACGTGCTCCTGCCTCAGCGCTGCTGCGAACCAACGTCACCTGCACGCAATAGTCGTGCATAAGCTTATAGAAAGCTTAGAGGGTGGTGAACGTGTGTGCGCAAGGTAGTAATATGAACATGCAATGTCAGAGTAATGTGGAATATGCAGATGGATCCATAATATTATGAGTCGTACCAAGGCTATGCGATGCAAGACATGAATGGTATCGGCCATCCCAAGGCCATGCGATGTGCAATGCAACTCAAGCATACAGATCGTCATCTATGTCCACACATCAATACAGCTCAAATATGGGATATCACCGGGGTCTAGTACACTCTAAACCAGATTGCCGCCACATAGCGCCCAATAAGGTAAGTGAAAAAGACCTCACTGTCTGTCTGCCAATATCGGGCGCGACTCGTCGATAGCGGACCCATTCCTCGAGCTGGTCAGACTCAGCCTAGCATTGCCCCCTACTCTCGAGTGAGTAAGGCTGCACCCCCTTCCAACCGACCATGACACAGTGGAGAGCGCAACCATCTGGTAATCGGCACTCAACGCTCATCTACCCACTCGGTCTAGACGTTGGAGCAACCTCTTGGTACCATAAGGATTTTGAAACTTTCACCCAGGGATATCTATAGCACCCCATGTAGAACGAGATTTTCAGTATCCAATCCTGCCAACCACGATCTGCCTGTGGAGGCTACGGCCCCGATGTAGCTAGGGTGTACAACAACCATGTCACACAATGCGAAATGCATGAGTCACACTATCCAATCATGCAGCAAATCCTGCGCGTATCGTGCGGTCATGCAGGGCAACACCGCCTAATCGCGTCCCATAAATAATCTGCCTGGAGGCATATGCTATGATCAGTCACTTCTCATATCAAGCATACATATGATGCGAATGATCATGAGTCATGGAACTATACTAAACATATTATAATGAAATGAACTATTCTTACAATGCAGATGGGCCTGGACGACCAATACACAATAAGTACTGCCTATCAATGGGCCCAAGGGAGAGTCGTAATGTGGATATCCAACCAGCATTACACTCGCAATGTGGACGTCAAACCAACATTTCTCCCGAGACACGATTGTCGTAAACATCGCTACATAATCGGTGTTGGGGTCACACATTGCAACGGACCTTAGGTACTTCCCATTGGATCTTAAATACATCAAATGGGACACGTCAAATGGGCCTTTTATTCATCGAATGGGCCATATAAATGGACCACACCAATGGGCCTTAGGTATATTGCAATGGGTCATAACCCATGGGCCTCGGAGAACATCATAATGGGTCAAATCACATGGGCCTTGCCCATAGACCATATTCAAATAAAATGGGCCTAATCCATAGGCCTTCTTATAAGTCAAATGGGCCTAACCCATAGGCCTTCTTATAGGTCAAATGGGTCTAACTCCTGGGTCTTAAATAAATCAAATGGGCCTAATCCCATGGGCCCTTTTTATAATCAAATGGGCCTAACCCATAGGCCTTTTGTAAATCAGATAGGCCTAACCCATAGGCCTTTTGTAAATCAGATGGGCCTAACCCATAGGCCGTTATATATCAAGTGGGCCTAAATCCATAGGCCTTTTACCCATCAAATGGGCCTAATCCCGCAGGCCTAGAGGCCCATTGAGATGTTTAATTTTCCTCTAAAATGGCAAAGGGCCCACTGCTATGTTTATTTTCATCCAAACTGTTCATGAGGTTGCATGGACCTAGGCCCACTACAATATTTATTTATCACCCAGCGTGGGTATGGGCCAGGGGGAGGCCCACTGTAGTGTTTATTTCCATTCAAACTGTTCAGCCAGGGGAGGGGGTGGTGTGAACAAACACACGTGCAAGGTGGGCTCCACCGTGAAACATAAATATCATGGGGGTGTCACCGTCCACGGACGGTGGACGGTGTGAATAAAATACATACATTACTATGGGTCCCACAAATGTGGCCCACCATAATGTTTCAATGCCATCCAAGCTGTTCATAAGGTCACTTAGACCTGGATGAAGGGAAAAATATAAATTTCAGCTTGATCCAACACTTCTGTGGGCCCCAAAAAGATTTCAATGGCAGATATTCAGTTCCACTGTTTCCTGTAGTGTGGGCCACCTGAGTTCTAGATCGAGTTAAAATTTGGAGGGGGCCCACCTGAGGAGGGGACCCACCTCATGAACGGTGTGGATCTAACATATACATCATGGTGGGGCCCACGACAGCAGCTGTGGGTGGCTCGCTGACCGCCCGCCCGCCTGCTGCAGCTACTGCTGCAGCGCCTGCAGCGTCAGAGAGGCTCTACCTCTTTAATATTTAAAAAAATATATAGAAAACCTATTTTTCTGGGGTTTTTCATGCCTGGGGACCGCATCTCATAGATCCACTCCGCCCATTGTGTTCAGTGGCTCGAGGCCGTCCCAATGAGTCCAGAGTTTGTGATTTTTGGACGTACAGAAATGTCAAAAAATCCTTCAATGCTAACCACCAATGTTCTCAATGATATGGCCCACCAGAAGCACAGATCAGCCCCATTCTTCTATCCAACGGCTAAAATGATATTGGTGAGAAGATGGATGGCTTGGATTGAACACATACAACAAGGTGGGGCCGATGAGAGTGGGTCACCTTTAAACTTTAAAAGAACAAGCTTATATTTGTTTTTACCCACGTCCAGGGAACGTCCAGCGTCCCTGGACATAATTCATGCATTTAGGTGGGCCCCAACTAGGGATGTGGGCCACCAGGGTAGGGATTGGAGAGCATGGGAGACATATATCAAGGTGGGGCCCATCCAAGTGGGGCCACTAGGCTACATCCTCACAAAAGAAAGAAAAAAGCAAAGAAGAGAGAGAGAGAGAGAGAGAGAGAGAGAGAGAGAGAGAGAGAGATAGTGGGACCCGCTTGTGATGGAGGGACCCCGACATTATGGGCCCTCCCTTGAAGAAATCATACAATCGAATAGGTCCTTTGACACATGGGACCACCAAAATTTAAAACCAACGGTGGGGATCCTTTTCCCACCAATATGGATGGTCTAGATGACCTTTATAAAGAAATAAACATCATGATGGGGTCCATGGAGAATGGCCCCATCATGGAATGATCATGATGATCCTATTGGGCCATCGGCCACATCTTAGGGTCCCAAGTGAGATCCACACCATGGATCGGTGGGCCTCACTTGGCCCATGATAAAAATAAAAAAAGCTACCCTATGGAGGCACCCACCGTCCGATCTTCTTGCTCCTAGGGGTTCCTTGGCACCTTAGCTTCAACTTCAATGGATGAGATGAGGAATGGAGGGTTGAGATGGGAGATGGTGGGGTAGGAAAGTGGGCCACTTGAAGCTTAGGAATGCTTGGAGAATTCCATACGTATGGAGGGTTTTTTTGCTTGAAATTTGAAATGAGAAAGAGAGAAAGAGAGAGAGTTGTAAAGGGAGAGAGAGAGAGAGTGTGGTGGGTGATGGAGTGATGGATGGGAGAGAGATGGGATGTAAGAAATCCTTGACTTTTGTGGCCTTTTGTGTAAGAGAGGTATGGGTTTGGAAGACTTTTGTGGTCTTTGTGTAAGAAAGGTATAGGCATGGAAGACTTTTGTGGCTTGTTTGCGAAAAGGGGTGAGAGTGATGTGTACTTGACATGTACTTGACATGTGATGGATTGATGGATGATTGATTGATGGGATTGATGTGACACATTGTAGAGATTTTCTTGGATTTTGCAACGCGTGGCGTTTCCTCGCACCAAACGTCGGTCTACAACTCTTGACCAGGGTATCGCCTCGGCACGCGAGTCACTGCATTGGAACCGTGGCGATGGCGCGGTCACTATGGTATAAAACTCAGGTCGAGTCAAAATAGGTTGACGTCATAAGAATCAGGGTCGTGCATTAATATCGGTTATGGGTCGAAGGTTGCCGAAATTCGACCGGTAAGACCGCAGAAGTCTATGGAATGGTACGGTCTAAGATACGGGTCTTACACAAGTCCAAGCATAGTCCGAGAGTTTCATACAAAGTGGGATTTGGATCTCCATACTCAAATTGGGCGAGTGCTGTTAGCAGAGATGCCTCATGGCAATTATACTGACCGTAAGGTGTTGTTTGAGGCAGACGTGGATGGGCGACTCTTCGGTGAATTCCTATTGTTTGAGCGTATTGAAGCTGCACATTGGGGTCCGCTCTTTGAAGCCCGTTCTCGTGCTAATGTGAGCACCGTTCGTGCCTTCTACGCTCGTATCTGGAATCCTACATTAGACCCATTACAGTTTAAGATTTCCTTTCATAGAGACAGGATGGCTACGATCGATGTTCGGTTGATAGCGCGACTTTTGAACGTGTCCCTTGGTGATGTTCATCCCAGTGCAAAGAATTTAAGGAGTAGGCGTGAACAAGATCACCGTACCAGGTTCCTATACTGTAGTCTGGTTCCATGGCAGCCTAACAATAGCCTCAAGGCATCTCATATGTCTGATGATTTACGCCTGATGCACCACATTTGCACGTTCAATGTGTATACCAGGTCGACAAATCGTGTTGAATGTACGCACCTTATGGTCGATTTCTTATATCAGGTGACCCAGGGAGAAAATGTGTGTATGGTCTCTTTCGTGTTGCGACAGATTATCCTCATAGCAAAATCAAGAAGAACGTCTGAGTCGCTTCCTTTTGGCCAGTTTATATGTAAGATTGCGCTTGAGTTTGCTTACAGACTTGGGCTGGAGTTGCCAGTTCTGATTCACTGCATTGATGAGTCTACCATGGTCAAGATGAATATTGGGTCTCAGTACCGTGAGACTCATCTTTATGAGGATAGCGAGGGCGATTTTGATGGCGAAGAGTATCCAAGTGAAGGAGAACCTGGGGTGGAAGTAGAGGAAGAAGCCCAGGAAGAGGAAGAAGAGGAGGCTTAGGATACTGATGAGAGCCCTCCTCCTTCTACTCAGGCTACTAGTGATGCTCACATTTCCTGAATTGAGGAGAGGCAGGTCGCCTTACGAAGGAAAGTTCAGAAACCTCGGGCTGAGGTCAAGGATACCAAGGCCGTTATGAAGAGGAAATTCGGCAAGGTGACTCGCACCTTGAAGGCGATCTTGTGTTGCTTGCAGGATAAGGGTGCTCCTCCTCCATCGCCTGACTCAGACTAGCGATGAGATTTTAGATGTTGTTGGCAGTAGTTAGTCGTTTCCTGCTTTAGGTTGTGTAAGCTTGTTAAGGCTAGTAGTTTACTTATGTTGCTGTTGTAGCTTTAATTGTCTTAGTTCCCATGTACTTCTTGTCATGATTCCTGTAAGGAGATATCCCTCGTATTGTGACAATTTTAATTAAATGAAATGTATGGAATGCCTTTGACTCTTTATGTGAATGATTGCGGTGTGTTTGTGCTATTGAGACTGACAAGGTTGCACCATATTTTGAATATAGGGAATGCCGCCTAAGGCTACACGGAGCACAGCTCGGCTTACATTGGGTGAGCCTACGGATCAGGTTCCCCTCTAGTCTGATGCTCATACGGACCCTGCTGTGGGCCCGATTCCTGAGACAGCACGTGAGTCTCAGCCTCCTACTGGTCCTACAGTTGGACCACCGCCCGTCAGAGAGTAGTACATGCCATAGCCTGCTCCACCTCTAGATAGATTTGAGCAGATGATGGCCATGATGCAGTAGCAGCAACAGCTCCTGACTACTATAGTGGGGGCTCTAGCCCAGAGTGGGAATGCGACTCCACCTGCACCACCTGTGCATCCAGCTGAGGATGCCAATACTTATGTTCGGGATGAGGGCATTGCTTATCCTGCACTGCCTGCTTATCCTATGGGGACCGCTGTAGATATACGGGGCCTACTCGAGCGATTCCAGCCCTTGCGGCCTCCTACTTTTATGGGTTCTCACAGACCCGAGGAGGCCGAGTATTGGCTCGACCATGTGTCGAAGATACTACGGATGCTGCATTGCTCAGAGACTGAGCAGGTTGAGTTGGCTACGTTCTTGTTCGAGCGAGAGGCCAACATGTGGTGGGATAGTGTGTTGCAGACCGTTGCCGCTGATTACATTGGACCTGGGCAGCGTTCGAGTTTCGCTTTCATGAGAAATACTATCCCCAGACGTACAGGCATGAGCGGGAAAATGAGTTTCTACGCCTCAGACAGGGAGGCATGACTGTCACAGAGTATAAGCATCGATTCACTGAGTTGGGCAGATATGTCCCGACTATACTTGCTGATGAGCAGATGCGCATACGGCATTTTTCTGAGGGTTTGCGATCAGATGTTCGGTCGAAGATGTGTTGCGTGAGCATTCCCTCCTACGCTGAGTTGATTCATATGTCCATGAGGGCAGAGCAAGATGTGGATTGACTTGCGCGATCTCGTGGCCCTATTGTTCCTAGGCCACGACCAGAGTTGCAGGACAGGCCCTTTGGGGGCAAGAGGCCTCGCATAGACCCTCCTCATATGCCTACATCGCCAGTACCCCCGACGCGGTGCCCCGATTTATCATGTACTTATTGTGGGAGATCAGGCCATTTAGCACAGAGTTATTTCGCTGGGATGAGAGACAGTAGATTCTCGCCGCTGCAGAAGATCGACCGTTCATGCCCACAGGCTATATCAGCACCGCCTCTACGGTTGGCTCCTGCGTATCCATCCTTCAGACCTCCCACATCTCAGTTCAGGCTACAGCAGGCTCGGGTTCCTGCTTTGACAGCTGAGGCGCCCGAGACAGACACTACTTAACCTTTGGCCTTTGAGGTCACTGCCCACATCGGAGGTACTCCTATACTTGTGATGGTGGATACTGGATCCACGCTTTCTTTGATATCGCGTTCCATAGTTAGGCGTCTTGGACTACCGACTATTCGCATGGATGGAGTGCGAGTCCTTTCAGCTCACGGGGATTTTTCTGATGCCACCCTGATGTGTGAGGGTTGCTTGGTGGATCTAGGAGGCAGGATGATGGCTCTTGATCTTATCGTCAACCCCTCTCTTATTTATCTCGACGTTATTCTTGGCATGGACTGGTTGACTGCTGGGAGGGAGGAGATTGATTGCGAGACTCGTATGGTGACGGTGTACGAGCCAGAGGGCACGCCTTTTACATTTTCAGTTCGGATAAATCTCCCCTTCCGCATACTTAGCTACGCTTCTTTACTTTGGGACGCTGATGCCCCGACGCTTGAGCATACGCCAGTCATTTGTAATTTTGGGGATCTGTTCAGGAAGATCCCTGGTTTGCCGCCTCAACGAGAGATTGATTTCACTATCGATCTGGTGCCTAGTTCCGCGCCCGTCTCACTGTCGATGTATCGCATGGCACCGTGTGAGATGGAGGAGTTGAGGACACAGATTGATGGTCTATTGGAGTTTGTCCTTATTCGACCCAGTGTGTCTCCTTGGGGAGCACCAGTCCTGTTTGTAAGGAAGAAGGATGGTTCGATGCGATTGTGTATTGATTATCGCAGGCTGAACCAGATCACAGTGAAGAACAAGTACCCTTTACCCAGGATCGATGACTTGTTTGATCAGTTAAGAGGAGCACAGTACTTCTCGAAGATTGATCTTCAGTCAGGATATCATCAGTTGCACGTCAGGAATGAGGACGTGCAGAAGACAGCATTCAGGACCAGCTTTGGCCACTACAAGTTCCTTATGATGTCGTTCGGTCTCACGAATGCACCAGCCGTGTTCATGGATCTGATGAATCGTGTATTTCGACCTTTCCTCTATCGATTCGTCGTTGTGTTCATTGACGACATTTTGGTATACTCCAGGAGTCGAGAGGAGAATGAGGAGCACTTGCGCTTGGTCCTGGATACACTCAGACAACATCAGTTGTTCGCACAGTACAAGAAGTGTGACTTCTGGAAGCAGGAAGTGAAGTTCCTGAGACACGTGGTGTCCAAGGATGGGATGTCAGTTGACCTGGAGAAGGTAGCTGCAGTTCAGGACTAGGACCAGCCTGGTTCTGTCACTGAGGTGAGGAGTTTCTTGGGTCTCGCTGGCTATTATCGACGCTTCATTTGGGATTTCTCGAAGATCACGAGACCTTTATCTCAATTGACAGGAAGGACGTGAAGTTTTCCTGGAATGACAAGGCGGAGTCAGCTTTTCAAGAGCTGAAGGACAGACTTACGTCCGCCCCTGTGCTAGTATTACCAGAGCAAGGGGTTAGATACACTATATACACTGACGCGTCTAGCGTTGGTCTGGGTTGTGTCCTTATGCAGAAGGACAGGATAATTTCGTATGCCTCGAGACAATTAAGGAAGCACGAGGAGAATTACCCTACACACGACCTGGAGTTGGCAGCTGTCATATTCGCACTGAGGCTCTGGAGACATTACCTCTATGGAGAGGAGTTTGAGCTCTTTTGCGACCACAAGAGCCTCAAGTACATATTCACGCAGCGAGACTTGAATATGAGGCAGCGACGATGGATGGAGACTTTGAAAGACTTCAAGTTCGAAGTCTCTTACCATCCTGGGAAGGCGAACCTTGTGACTGACGCGTTGAGCCGCAAGAAGGCGATAGAGTTTGCGGCTCCACTGATGGTTGCTGAGTGGGATATGGTTGACTTTTTATGAGACTTTGAGCAGAAACTCACAGTAGAGGAGCCTTTTGAGGTCATCGTACATGTGCAAGTGCGATCTTAGATTAATGACCGGGTCATCGAGGCGCAGCAGGATGATATGCATCTTACTGAGCTGCGAGAGCAGGCCAGTGATGATGCAGACGCCGAGTGGCGAGTTGACATGGATGGAGGCTTACGTTACTGTGGCCGCCTATGCATCTTAGATATTCCTGACTTGAGACGAGAGATTCTCAAGGCTGCGCACTGTACCAGGCTTGCGATGCATCCAGACAGCACGAAAATGTATCGTGACCTGATGAGGACCTATTGGTGGGAAGGTATGAAGACCCACATTGCAAAGTTCGTGTCCCATTGTCTCACTTGCCAGCAGGTGAAGGCAGAGCATCACCGACCACTTGAACTTCTTTAGCCTCTGCCGATCGCCGACTGGAAATGGGACTTCATTTTCATGGATTTTATCTCAGGGCTGCCGAAGAAGAGGAAGGGACATGATTTCATATAGGTGATCGTCGACCGTCTGACGAAGTCGGCGCACTTCCTGCCGATCAGAGTTACGAACTCTACAGACGAGCTGGCTAGACTATATATTAGAGAGATCGTGCATTTGTATGGAGTTCCGTTGGAGATCGTGTCGGACAGAGACACGCGGTTCACTTCTATTTTCTAGACTCGCATTCAGGGGGCTATGGGTGTAAATTTGAAGTTCAGTACTGCCTTCCACCCACAGACAGACGGATAGACAGATCGGGTGAACCAGATCTTAGAGGACATGTTACGAGCTTGCGCATTGGACTTCAAGGACAGTTGGGATGACTGTCTTGCATATGCGGAGTTCGCGTACAACAACAGTTTCCAGGCGAGTATCGGTATGGCACCTTATGAGGCGTTGTATGGGTGACCTTGTCGAGCACCGCATTGCTGGGCAGAGGTCGGTGAGCGCAGATTGATTGGCCTAGAGTTAGTATAGGCGACGTCGGAGAAGAATGATATTATTAGACGTTGACTTCTCACAACGTAGAGCAGACAGAAGAGTTATGTCGATATGAGACGGCGCCCGCTAGAGTTCATGGTTGGGGATAATGTATTTTTACGAGTTTTTCCTATGAAGGGAGTCCTTCGGTTAGGGAAGAAGGGGAAGCTGGCACTGCGATTCATTGGTCCATTCTAGATCCTCGATCGTGTGGGAGCAGTGGCATACCATTTGGCTTTACCCACGCCTCTAGCGAGCGTTCAAAACGTATTTCATGTTTCTATACTGAAGAAATACGTTTCTGATCCTTCTCATATCATCAGATGGGAGCAGGTGCAATTAGGAGAGGATGTTACATATATCCTGCGACTGATGCGTATCCTAGACAGGAAGGAGCAGGTACTGCGTAGCAAGGTGATTCCTCTTGTGAAGGTATTGTGGACGCATCACTCTGAGGAAGAGGCTACCGGGGAGACAGAAGCCGAGATCAGAAAGAACTACCCACAGCTTCTCGAGGAGTATGAAAAGGTATAAATTTCGAGGATGAAATTTTTTGTTAAGGGGGGTAGATTGTAACGCCCTGGAAAAATCCGTACTTGGACTCGAGTACCAACTCGGCCAGAAATCGCGTAGGATTAATTCCTTTAGAAAATAAGCGTAAGTTTTACAAGACCCAAAATGAGTAGAACCAATGACGCTATAATACTCTGAAACCTCGGATCAAACTCTAAACCGGTTTGTTCTCAGGACCCCTTTGAAACTTTATATTGGATCTAGACCGCGCGTCGAAAGTTCGATACTTATAATCTTAGATCGTTATAACCTCCTAGCTAGACTTGACAATCATTTCGAAAATTAAGTCCAACCGACATTCAGAGGCTATTTCATTGAGCCTGGAGTGAAGAGAGTGAGAATAGGGTTAGATTTAAAATTTTAAAATTCAAATCTGGCACACGACTTGGCGGGTTATTTTAAGTGTTCTGACCATCAGAATTCAGCCAAATTACACCCTCGGATCAGGAAAAATTTCTCTTTCATATCATGAGACTTGTAGACCTGATCTACGTGCGATGACCGCTGAACTGAAACTGGACCGCCACGTGCGATCTACGAACACTACTGGTCTGAAAATGGGATGTGAGCGACATCCGATTTGTATGAGCTTAAGTCCGATCGCGTTCGCCCAGGGGACCTCCCGAAATGTCTTTTTGAACTGAAATAGCCCCGATTTGGTTAGGCATTAAGTAAACATTGTTCCCAAGTCTGTTTTGAAAATGTTTTAGGTTATAAAAGGGCCTTAAATCCTCACTTCTCTCACCCATCCGAATTTGCTAGAAACCCTAGCTGGTGTGAGAGAAAAGGTGAGAGATTGTGAGAGAGAGTGGGAGAGAACTTCCTGCTGCTTGCACTACTTGCTACACGTGCTTAAGCCACGTACCTCAATCACTTTCCCGGTGATTCCGCCGCACTTCTAGGTAAGGAAAACCCTAACATTTTGCTGATTTAAGGTTCCATTGAATCCCTTAGCGAAGTAGCTTACAGATCTTGTGTATTAGGTTCCCGGTTCGCCGTAGACGAAGCGTATACGCTCCGTTCGAATCGGTTCACCTCTAGGGAAAAGGTGCGGATTCTAGACGCTTTGATTGGCTATTTTCAATGATTTCAATGTCGTTTAATAGTAGATTATCGACAGCAACGCCGCTTGACATGTACAACATGCTGTCCGTTTCCTGTTTCGTAAGCAGACGAAAAATATGAGATTTAGGGCATTTTAGTCATTTGTAGGAAATACTGTTTTCATCCATATTTTGCTGATATGATTGACATGGATCTTTGTCGCATTAGGATATTAGGAATGCATGCATAATTGGTTTGGGAAAGAGATTTGCCCAAATGCGCACTTTGAGTCGACATACTATATGTAGACTTAAGTGTGTAGACTAAGTGTTTGTATAAATGTTTGTATTAATATGTATTGAATTAAATGGTGTTATGAATTAGTTTGAGATTGAATTCTCAAATAATATGCTAATGTAAATGATTTCCTACATGTTGGCTATATGCATGATTTCATTATATGTATGAAATGCATGTGTTAGATGATTTACTTAAGTTGTATGTTATAACATGTGTTAACATGCTCACATTGTTGTATTTCATTTCCATTACTCTTATATGATTGCTGATGTGGATTCATAAATGTTTGGGACTATACCTAGTCCAGGCAGTCGGTAACCGAGTAAATTCGTGGTTGGCTTATCTTTGCCACGAACGACGGGTCGATGAACGCGAGTCGTGTTCTGAGTTGGCGGTAGTGGTTAGGCCACACGAAGTGTTTTACGCACTTCATGTCATTCAACTTGAGATGCGCTCATGCTAGTCGAGCCCGTCAAGTAACCCGACTGGCCATTATATGTTCACCCTGTTTGAATCATAACTGCTTGAACCTAGGGTACTGAACTTACCATTGTAAACCTTATTAACCATGGTACCTTGATCCATAAAGACTCATAAGCCGGGCATGGTGGTATGGGACACCGTGGTCGAGCTGTCGGCCTACGCTGGGGCCACAAACCTCCCCGTAATGACCAGTGAGCACCTAAGACTCGTGAGCAGATTATGGTGGTATGGGACACTATATTCTTGCTGTCGGCTTACACTGATCAGGTGACAAGCCCTTTGTAGTGACCGCGAGCGTATTCTGAGTCTACGGGAGGCGACGACCCTTCCGTAGCAATGAGAGTACAGTAGGCCTACACTATATTCTTGCTGTCGGCCTACACTATATTCTTGCTTTTATCAGTGAATCTGGAGTATGAATTGCAGTTTGGGTATAATTTTACTCATGTGAATGCTTTAACTCAGACAACATTGAATCATAAACATTTTTGTTGCATAAGTGACGGTCTGGAACTCGGGAGTCGGGTTTATACACGACCCCCGATTTTCAGGGTGTTACAAGTTGGTATCAGAGCATGAATGAGATTATACCGGGCCTGGGTTATGGTCACGCGACGTACGCTGTCGCACCTTTGACATAGGTGGGTGTGATAAAGGTCTATAAACACTTGTAGGATCGCAGTTTCACCAACAGGAGAAGTCTACTCGTATCGATCGTTCGATCGAGTTCGTAACGCATCTAGGGTCGCGTGAAGCGACATAAGAAGCTCCTAGGTTGTAATTAGGTGGGTTGAGACGTTCTTTGAAAGGTTCTAAATCCAAAAATGTGAATCCTTGGGCTGTGGGGCAACCACAACCCTTACTTTCAATCGCTAGGGCTTAAAAATCCCGTTTCACCTAATTCCTTCAAAATTCTTCCTCTCACCACTCCATTCTTCAATTCTTTCTCAGACTTTTCATGTTAGGCATTGATCCTAATGTGAAAATGATATAAAATCATACTTAGGCAAAATTTTCCAATGAATAGTAAAAATACATGAAAACTGGCCATTTGGCCATTCTAACTTTGCAATCTTTAGCAACTAATTTTCCATAAGTGACGGTCTGGAACTCGGGAGTCAGGTTTATACACAACCTCCAATTTTTAGGGTGTTACAGGCCACACTTAGTTTCTCTCATGGAAGCCATGGACGTCCAAGCTCTCATGGTGCTTGAGAGTAATGAGAGAGAGAGAGGAGTGGTGATGGAGTGAAAAGGGATAGGTTCTTTTAACTTTTGTAAGAAAAGAATGGGCTAAGCATGGGTTGCATTGACTTTGGGTAAGGAGAGGTAAGGGTGAGTGATGGCTTGTGATGAGATGTACTTGACTTATGATTGATGTGATTGATGGGACATATTGTAGAGATTCTATCAAAATTCGCAAAGCACGACATTTTCCTTGAATTGAACGTGAGCTTACATCTCCTGGCCCGGGCATTGTCTCACTACGAGAGATGTGGTGTCTAAACCGTGGCGACGGTGCAGTTGCACTGGTACAAGTCTTGGGTCGAGCCAACTCTGATACATGGGACACGTCTCAAGATCACGCACAAACGTCGATAACAGATCGCGGGTCACCAAAATTCGACTGGGAGGACTGTGGAAGCCTACGGAATGGTACGAGCTAGGATACAGGTCTTACACATGGGCCCACCTTATGTTTGGCTCTATGTGGGCCACTGCTTGGGAGAGATGTTGGTTGAATATCCACATCGATGGGCAATGATGGTTAAATATCCACATTGTGACCTTCCCTTAGGCCCTTTGTTAGGCTGATTCCAATTTTTGAGGCCAATTCTGATTGTTAAGGCCGATTATAGAGGGCGATTCCGATTGATAAGGCTAATTGTCAAGGCTAATTTCAATTGTCAAGGCCGATTCTGATTGTCAAGGTCGATTTTAATTGTTGAGGCTGATTATTAAGACCGATTCTGATTGTCGAGGCTGATTCCGATTGTCGAGGTCGATTTTGATTGTCTAAGCTGATTCCGATTGTTGAGGCCGATTCCGATTGTCAAGGCTAATTATGATTGTTAAGGCCGATTCCAATTGTTGAGGCTGATTCCGATTGTCGAGGCCGATTTCAATTGTTGAGGCCAATTCCGATTGTCGATGTCAATTATTGAGGTCAATTTCGATTGTCGAGGACGATTCTGATTATCGAGGCTGATTGTATAGGCCCATTATAGAGGCTGATTTTGATTGTCGAGGCTGATTACGATTGTCGAGGCCAATTTCGATGACCGAGGTCGATTGTTGAGACCCATATGATGTATATGTGGCCCATAGTTTAGGCCCATTGTGATGTGTATTCGACTTGTGTTTGAGGCCCGATGTGATGTATATACGGCCCGTGTTTGAGGCCCAATATGATGTATATGCGGCCTGTATTTGAGGCCCATTGTGATGTGTATTCAGCCCGTGTTTAAGGCCTAATGTGATGAATATAAGGTCTATGTGATGAGGCCCATTATGATGCATTTGAGGGCCAGGTGATGGAGCCCATTGTGATGTATATAAGCCCATGCGAGAGGCCCATCGTGATGTGTATTAAGCTCTTGAGTGAGGCCCATGGCGTTGTATATTAGGCCCTTGTATTAGGTCATGGGTCCACTATATATTAGGCTCTATGTGGGTCACTCCTTGGGGGCAATGTTGGTTGAATGTCCACATTGTCAAGGCTAATTGTCGATGCCGATTGTCGAGGCTGATTGTCGGTGCCGGTTATCGATGTTGATTATGAGTATGTGACAACATAACATCATGATACGTGCCCATATGCATCATCTACATGTTTATTATGAGATGTGATAGACCATTGCATATGCCATAATACAGATGGTTTATGAGACTCCCTAATAGGCGACGTTATCCCACATCAGTGCTCAGTATACACATGATTGATGTATGACTGGATGGTATAACTCATGCATCTTGCATTGTGTGTTGTGATTACTATACGCCCTAGCGACATTAGGGTTGTAGCCTCCACAGGCATATCGTGGATGGACAGATGGGACATCGAAAATATATTATTAGTATCGGGCTGCCATAAATGGCCCTGGATGAAAATTCCTAAACCCTCTTGGTACCAGAGGATGCCCCAACTTCGAGATTGAGTGGATATATATGAGCGCATGAGGGTCGTATACCAGTAGGCCGCATCTCCCACTGTGTCGTGGTCAGTTGGGGGGGTGTGGCTTTACCCACCTGAGGGAGTAGGCATAGTTAGGCTGAGTTTGACCAGCTCATGAATGGGTCTGCTATCGACATGCCGGGTAGATATTGGCTGACTTCTGGCCAGGCAAATAGTGAGGTCTCTTCCACTTATCTAGTTGTGTCTTTGATGGGATGGCAAGCTGGTGTAGAGTGTACTTGACCCCGGTGATGATCTCAGAGATGAACAGTACTGATATGTGGACTTATTGACAGGAGTTACATACTCTTTCATTTATTCATTCACTATCCACTCAGACTGGTGGTGCGCAACTATTTGTTACGGTACCTTCGCAATGGTCAGGATTTTGGTTGGGACGCATGACTAACCTGAGATCAGGAGTTTACCACATTGAGTCTGACTATCAAAATTAGGTATGAGACTGGTTTGAAAATAAGTCCCTTGTGATGGACCTCATAGCCTATGATACTACGTACTATCATCCTGACTTCACACTCCAGCATGGTCATTCCATTCGCACCACATATTGCATTACATCCATGGCATATGGCATTTTTGATTACTGTGTTTCTGTGTTTATATGGTTTAGGTATGGCTGACACTATTTGTGAACTCATTAGGAATTATATATTACATTACATCATTAGCATCTAATATTTAGCTTTTTATGACTCCTTATTTGCATAGCTGATCTGTATTGCGATTCTGGTATTGATTGACTCATGGACTTATCAGTATTTCTACTTACTCTGATATAGTATGATTCATGATCTTACCGGTATTTCTGATATTGTATGATTATGAAATTATATTAAATACTTGACACTTACCTTGTGCATACACTTACACCACCCTCTAAGCTTTTTATAAGCTTATGCATGATAGATGCGTGCAAGTGATGTTAGGTTGTAGCAGCGTGGAGTTTGAAGCATGTAGTTGACTTCTGGAGCTTTGATTTTAACATATGTATTTTCCTTTCAACATTGTATTCAAATGTTTATATTATTAGATATGTGATGATGATGTTACTTTTATAATTTGAGTAAGCTTGTGGTTATGCTTCTTACGAGATAAATGTACATTGGAAAATCCTCCTTATAGGATCTTAAGATCGGAACCTGGCATATGGGCGCTGGGAGCCAAGAATGGGGTACTACGAAGGCTATCAGCACCGGATTCGACGATCGAGATTCCTATGAATCCAATTTCTGAGTTTGGGGCATGACAGATTACATCAAATACCATTCAATGTTATTAAACTTCAAAATTCAATAGCATCGTATTATGATCGATAGAATCGAATATCAGGACCAAATCTTCCAGCAACCAAACGTAATTTTCTGAAAGAAAATCTGATGGGATCGATTTACCTCTCAATTAAATCGAAGTGCATGTTGATAGCATCGAAGGGTAATCGATTAAATCAAGCAGAATCTGTTGTACAAAAAAATAAATATATGTGTGTAGAAAATCGATGCAATCGAATTAGTCTCAATAACATCGAAATTCAAATTTCGTTGCAATTAAAAACTACTCGATAGCATCGACAATGATGGATTTCTACCCTTATTTTACTATTGGGATTCTTTCTTTTTTTTAATAAATACCATAGGTTGCTTCTTATCAAAATGAGTTACAATTTAAGAGAGTTTGAGAGAGTTGCTTCATAGATTAACATCCTCCTTCTCATTCCTTCTTTCACATTAGAGTTCATCATTTAATCTTTGGCATAAGCATTTACTCACATTTTCATTGCTTAGGATTGAATTATGAACTCTGACATTCAATGAGTTTTCAAATGCTCTCGTAGGCAAATCATTATATTGGAACTCTTGAATGTATAGATCATGGGAATGTTCTCTATGTGTGTTTAAAATCATATCATCTAAATAGAGAAGAACAACAAAACCCTAAACCTCACAACCTTAGAGCATTGATTTAAACATAAGAAGCGGCTACAGTTCAAGGGAGTTAAAGAGTCTTCATCAACATCAAAGACCTTCAGATTATGTGAGAAAGGGGCTCACTCACTTATCTGTAAGTATAAGGAGTCCATTGAGTCTAAAGTCATTTCCTTGTGTAGGATTGGGATTCAAAGTTTGACTAACAAACTCGTCAAGACCTCATTTTATGCTTCCAACGGGAGAATACGTAGTCCTTGTGTAGAATGTGTAGTCCTTGTGTAAGACGTGTTGTCCGTGTAAAGAACGTATTACCTTGTGTAAGCATGGGTTGCCTTATGTAGGCTCCCAATTGTGTCCTTGTGTATGACTTGTCGCCTTGTGTAGACACTTAAGAGAACCTTGTATAGGTCCCTTAGTTAACTTAGTGTAGGTTATGAAGGTTCATGGTTAATCTGATTTAAAAATATTAGATAGTGAAATCCAGTCAAGCATTGATTACGATTATTGCCATAATATCATTTACAACAGCAATGGAATAAGCCTAAAAAGGATAAACATACTTCTACTACTCTCGATAAAATATTTGAAATTATGCAAGCAACAATGAGAAGCTAGTGGCCCTAAAAAGTCCATGTAGGCCATCACATACTTAGACCCATGCGGGCAGTGGATGAAGCCAATCACTACCAAAAGTCATAAATGACCAAGGGTAGAAGGGGCTAATCATGCATGAGACTAATGTCGTTTGTATAGCTTCTAAAAGCGTCACAGGGGAATGTGATAGAAAATGCCTTCTAGTGAATGGGTTCGACCTTATAAATGAACAAAAAGCAGGCTGCAGTGTGCACTTTTTGGCCATTGTTCATAGATAGGCCAACCATGTATAAGAACCCCTAGATTCCTAGCTTGATTTCAGTAGTAACTCATGGGGATAGGGTCTCTAAAAAAATTATCCACTCATTGATGGATTGGCGACCTTGAGTTTAGTACCCTAAGGTAGCCTTGCGCGCCCCATGAACTCTAAAGAGTTATTGTAGCCAACCCTATGCATAACTCCCACTGAGTTCATGACCCCGATAGCTTAACTGGGCCCCTCTGATGGATCACAGTTTGTGAAATCCCCGGTTGTGATAAGTCCAGTGAACTCTAAAGAGTTACAGAGGCCATTCACGTGAGACCCGACTCCAACTACTCATGAGTCTAAAAAACTGTAGCAGCTCCACTACTCAAGAGCTTAAACTGTGTGTCAGACTAACTGAAAGGGCCTAGCTATATGCCCTAGAGGGGGGGTGAAAAAGGCAATGCCAAATAAAACTAATAACAGCGGAATAATAAAAGATTTAAAGCATAATGCTGAATATAAAACAATCACAATAGCCTAAAATAAAGAGATTGATACTTTATTAGTTCTGGGGACAACCTTACACAAAAAACCAGAGGTTTAAGGTAGGACAACCTTATTTCTAGAACGTCCTTAGTATCACAAACCAAAGAGGAATAATAAGTAATGAAATCAAAATAACTTGCGAAAAATAAATCCTAAGTTATTACAACATTCATCCACAGTTGCTTGAAGTGATTACAACATTCATCCACAAACACAAACCACAAAACTAAATGAATAAAGGAATGAAAGAATGAAGCACATCCACAACACAACGATATATAGTGGTTCGCCTGTGTGTACACCAACTATTATCCAACAACCACATAGATTGCTACTCCACTCCTAATATCCTCACACAGGGGATATTATCATGCACTATCAAAATAGGTTTCACAGGTTCACCTAAAACCTTCACAATTGTGTCTTTGATCTCAGGCTTACACAATCCAAAAACCCCACAATCTGAGTTTTCTGGCTCTCCTCAGATAACCACTACAATGAGATTTTTCTGGCGAATCTCAAACAAAAACCAGAGAAAGTAAATTACAAAACATGTAAAATACCTGAATCACCTTTTGAAGAAGCCCGGTAGAACCAATCGAAGTAGAAGTTTGATTCGACGTTCAAAGTCCAATACTCACTTTAAGAATGGTTCCAAGTCTAATTGATTTTAGATCAAACAGGCTAGATCCATTTGATTTTGAATCCAAGAAGAAGGAATATCAGAAATTCTCCTTTTCTAATAAGATTGAAATGTAGATCAAAATAAAATAAAAATAAGCTAGCAAAAGGAATATTAAATAAGCACAATGTAGCTTAAAATAAACACAAACTTATCTCAAAGAATAGCCCAAAGAATGCTTGAATAGAATTGATTTGAAGTGCTAAAACTCTGAAGTTCGTGCTCTATTTATAGCCTGAAAAATCCCGTCTACGACTGGTATTAGGATCCTAGGACTGGTCGTAGCATCAAAGATTTTTGAAAGATTTCCGCGGGATAAGATTTTCAGTTCCATGACCGGTCCTGGGTGGTCTACGACCGATCGTGGGACACCTACGACTGGTCGTGAGACACCTACGACCGGTCGTAGGACTCAAAAACGGTTGTTGGAGTTTGAGTCGTAGGGCTACAACCGATCACGGGACACCTACGACTGGTCGTAAGATGTCCAGGACTGGTCGTAGGACAGACAGAAAGATCCAAAAATCTTCAACTACCTAGGACTGGTCCTGAAAAACTTAAGACTGGTCGTAGCAAACCTAGAACTGGTCTTGAAGTCCCTAGGACTGGTCTTAGAATACTCTAAACAAGCATAATAAAGTATATGAGTTATGTATCCAGAATGACCTATAGTAAAACCCATCCTAAGGTCAATATAAGGTCAAACAAACCTTAAAAGTGAGATGGACATTGAAAGTCTGTTCTCTTAGATGACCCTTAAGAGAAGCTTGTGAATATACAAAACTTGTAGTAGGCCTTCATGAGCTTGATCTTGACTTGATAAAGTCTTCTAGTAAACTTGAACTTGATCAAATCTTGAACATGCAACCTTGAAAACTTCTATTCTTGATTTCTTTTTCCAAGACTTGAAAACTTTCTTCATTTAAGATCTTGTCTTGAAATGTGATGTCTTGATATGTCTTGATTGCAATGACTAGTCTTCAATCATAAAACACAAGATATACAAGACATAGATATAGGTTTTGGCACCACAAAATTTGACAACTAAAGGGATATAAAATCATAGCACTTACAATCTCCCCCTTTGTCAAATTTGTGACAAAACACATAGCATCAAAGATAATAAGGAATGATAAGTCATGAAATCACAAAATACTCTACTCCCCCTAAGTAATACGAGTATTGCTCATATAATCAGTACACAACATGAAAACCTCAAGACTTCAATCCACATATCCTTCTCAAACAATACAAAAAAATTACTCCCCCTATCCGTATTACTCTCCTTTTAGCAATGCTTACTACTTCCCCTTTTTGTCACATAATGACAAGGGAAAGGAACAATAGAAAGGAGAACATAGAGAGCAAATAATGAGAAGGTGATATTAAAGGACATAAAGTAAACCTGAAGTGTCAAGTCATAATCCATAATTCAAAATACAATATCCAAAAGAAAATGTTATGAAACCATAATCCATAATACATATCCAGAGTAAAAGAAATGTTATACTTTTCAGAAGATAATTCACTTAATCTGATCCAGAGGAGGGAGCAGGAATAGATGGATCAATCTGGTGTAAGCCCTTATTTATGCGACGAAGATATTTTCGCATGTACTTGAATCTCATGTCATGGGCTATATTCATATTATCAACTTTTTCCTCCAATGCACAAAGGCGTGCATCAAAACCAGAAGGATCATAATCTAGATCATTAGGTGAATCAGTTTCTATGTCATCAAATAAGTCATCCATATTAACATCTTGTTATGGAAGATCGCCAGCTTCCCCTTTGTTTCCACCATCACCAGCATCACCACCAACACCACTAACACCAGCTTCATCAAATTGGCCAGGGAGCAGATCTAATTTCATCTTATTAAGATTGGCATTATTGAAAATAAGATGATAAATTGGTGCCTCATTAACAGGTTTATCAACAAGCATGTGAGTGGATAAAACAGTCATAAGATAACCGAATGGAATATCACTATGACCGGGATGGAAACGAAATTGTATAATGGAGTGACAAATCAAAGAAGGAAGACAGACCTTGGTTCCAGAAGTAATAGAATGCAACACACGAACCATGAAAGAAGTTAACTCGGTTTTATTACTGGACCGAGGATATACATTGGAAATGAAGAAACGATGTAATATTCTGTAACTAGGTAACAAATACTTTGCAGGGAGCGCATTCCCTTTATGAGTCCATTGTGCATCTATTTTGCATAAATCTCTTGTTAACATGCATTTTTCCAATTCAGAAGGTTTATCGTATAAGGTATGAATTGGTATTCCTTCATCATTAACAGGTATATCCATAATACCTGATATCAAATGACGGTCTACTTCAAATTTTCCTTCTCTAGTATCGATTGAAAATGTTAAATTATTAAGAGAAAAATCTGAGATGCATGCTACCATTGATTGAGCAATGGACTGGTATGCAGACCCACCCCAAAGCAAAATGTTAGTCCAGCCTACAGATTCAAGAAGGGGAATGACACCATATGGAGCAATGTGATTTAGATCAGCGGTATGCTCAACGATAATGTTACGGACATGTAAATCCCGTACATCTTGAGTATCACAAGGTACCGTTTAGTTATCGGTGTAGATCTGGATGAAGATGGACCACGGGATGTTTTCTTTTTCTCTCTAGCATCCATATTCAAAAAGATATACAAAGAGCAAACAAGATGCACAAAAGAAAGATGAGTTTTCTCTAGATCAGAAAATTGAGAGGAAACCCTTGTAAAACTCAACAAGAGATGAAATCAAGCTGTATTATGAACAAAGCAAAGCATAGAGATCATGAATCTTCAAGAAAAATGATGAAATAGGACTTACTTTGAAGAAAAACTAGAAATCCTATGACTGGTCGAGCCACGACTCGTCGTAGGTCGGTGTGGAAATGAAGAAGAAGGGGATTTTTCCAAAATTATATGATGTTCACGAGCTCCACGACCGGTCGACTACTGTGCACGACTGGTCGTGTACAACCACGACCGGTCGAGCATCGACCAAAAATGCATTTTTAATGAAAAAATTTAAAATTTAAACAATTATAATATGAAATATAATACACTATGATACATGCAAGTAAGAATATTCAATGTAAAATGCACATACCAAGATTAAATTTCAATTTATTAAACCTGCTTTTGTCGAGCAGTTTAGTAAATATATCAACAAGTTGAGTTTCGGTTGGTATATATTCCAATGAAATAACTTTTTCTTCAACCAACTCATGAATGTAATGATACCTAATGTCAATATGCTTAGTACGTGAATGCTGAATTGAGTTTTTGGAAATGTTTATAGCACTGGAATTATCACAATGTAAGATCATTGAATCTTGATTAATTCCATAATCGCTAAGCATGCGTTTCATCCAAACTAGTTGAGTAATGCATATCCAGCTGCAATATATTCAGCCTCAGCAGTAGAGAGCGATATTGAGCTTTGCTTCTTGTTGAACCAAGAAACTAAGCAATTTTCAATGTAAAAACAACCACCACTGGTTGATTTTCTACCATCAATATTTTCGGCCCAATCAGCATTTGAATACCCGGCTAATTGAACATTAGTATCAAAAGGATACCAAAGTCCCAAATTTACAGAACTTGCGACATATCTAATAATCCGTTTAACAGCAGTAAGATGTGATTCCTTAGGATTAGACTGATATCTCGCACAAATACCAACACTAAATGCGATTTAGGTCTACTAGCAGTAAGATATAACAAACTACCAATCATACTGCGATATAATTTAGGATCTATATCTTTACCTGAAGAGTCTTTTGAGAGTGTTAATGTTGTACTCATAGGAGTATCAAAGTTCTTACCATTCTCAAATCCAAACCTTTTAACTAAGTTTGAAGCATATTTGGTCTGGGAAATGAAAATTTCATCAGGTTGTTGTTTTACTTGTAACCCTAGGAAATAGTTAAGTTCGCCAACCATGCTCATTTTGAACCTTGATTTCATTAACTCTGCAAACTCAATAGATATGTTAGAACAAGTAGATCCATAAATAATATCATCAACATATATTTGAACCATCAAAATATCATTGTTAATCTTTTTAACAAAAAGCGTCTTATCGACACTACCTACTTGAAAGCTATGACTAAGTAAGAATTTAGTCAATTTTTCATACCATGCCCTGGGTGCTTGTTTTAGACCATAGAGAGCCTTTTTGAGATGAAATACATGATCAAATAACTTAGGGTCTTCAAACCCTGAAGGCTGTTCAACATACACTTCTTCATGTAAATCGCCATACAAGAAAGTACTCTTTACATCCATCTGATAGATTTTAAAATTTTTAAAACATGCGTTGGAAATAAAAAGTCTGATTGATTTAAGGCGAGCGACTGGAGCAAAGGTTTCATCGTAATCGATGCCTTCAATCTGAGTGTACCCTTATATAACCAGTTTAGCTATGTTTCGTATAATATTTTTGAGTTCATCAGACTTCTTTTTAAAGATCTACTTTGTTACAATAATGTTTTTATCTTTAGGTCTAGGAACAAGATACCAGACATCATTACGAACAAATTAATTAAGTTCATCTTGCATAGCAACTATCCAATTTTCGTCAGAAAGTGCTTCTTTTTCTTTGACCGGTTCTATTTAGGATGTAAAACAAACATAATTACATATGTTCTGAAGTTGTTTGCGAGTACGAACTCCAGTGAGAGGATTTTTAAGTATTTGATTGGTTGGATGATCTTTAACAGTCCTTGGTTCAGATTCTTTTTGACTTGATGAGATATCTAGAGTGTCAATAATAAGAGCTTCATCATCATCTGAACTTGGGGCTGGTGTATTCAAATGATCATCAATGACCACATTGATGGACTCTTGAATCACACCAGTTCTCTTATTTAGAACCCTATAAGCTCGATTGTTCAAAGAATAACCAAGAAAAATTCCTTCGTCACTCTTCGTATTAAACTTACCCAAATTTTCACGATCCCATAAAATATAACACTTGCTGCCAAAAACTCGAAAGTATTTGACAGTAGGTTTCTTTTCAAACGATAATTCATAAGTAGTCTTATTATCAAATTTACTAATATAAACCCGATTAATAATATAACAGGCGGTATTAACTGCTTCAGCCCAAAGATTTCTAGAGAGCTTCATACTATTCAACATAACATTAGCCATATCCTGAAGCACTCTATTTTTCCTTTCAACTATACCATTTTGTTGCGGTGTTTTGGGCACTGAGAATTCATGTGATATTCCTTGATCGCTATAGAATTTCTCAAAACTACTATTTTCAAATTCAGATCCATGATCACTACGGATCTTGCTAACATGAGAACTTTTCTCATTTTGGATTCGTTTGATGACCTTTTTTACTTCATCCAGGGTTTTAATTTTGTCTTTTAAGAAAGATACCCAAGTGAATCTGGTATAGTCATCTACGATAACCAAGATGTATTTTTTGCCTCCTCGACTCTCTGATCTGGTTGGTCCAATAAGATCCATATGGAGAAGTTCGAGTGGTCTAGATGTGGTATTGGAGTTCACTTTCTTGTGAGAGCTCCTAATCTGTTTGCCCAATTGGCATTCACCACATATTTTGTCTACTTTTTGCAATTTGGGTAGACCTCTAATTAGTTCTCTTTTGCTCAATCTAAATAAGTTTCGATAGTGTACATGTCCAAGGCGTTTATGCCATAATTCAGTCTCATCGGTATAGACCATGTAATATGATTGAGTAGATGAGCTAGCATCACTAACGATGTAGCAGTTTTCAGAAGTTCTGCGACCAGTTAATATAACAGAACCCCTTTTATTAACTATCTCACAACCTTGATTAGAAAACTTTACACTATGGTTGTTATCACATATCTGAGAAATGCTTAATAAGTTGTGTTTTAAACCCTCAACATATAAGACATTCTTAAATAAGGGAAGGTTATAAAGTTGAACCGTACCTTGGCCAATAATCTTACAATTGCTTCCATCACCAAATGTGACTGACCCGTCAGTCATATCTTTAAGATCGGTGAGTAAAGCTTTGTCACCTGTCATATACCTGGAGCAACCACTATCTAGGTACCACTTTGAATGGCTTGTTGCTTTGAAAGCAATGTGGGAAACCAAGCTGGCAACTTTAGGAACCCATTTCATAACTGTTTTGGGTTTAGGAGTATAGATGGTCCTTTTCTGTCTATTGTTGTACGAATGACCTATAGAGTTCGACTTTAATAGCTCCTTGAGAAGATCAATAATTTTTTCAGCTAATTGATTTCGGTTTTGAAAATTAAAGTTGACATGGCTACTTTTAGGTTTTTGAAAAGTTTTTAAATTTTTAGAAAAAACTTGAAAAGTATTCTTTTCTTTTGAGTTTGAAGACTCTCCTTTTACAAATTTAGGAGCAGTGTTCTTTTGTTTAGGAGATGTATTCTTATCATAGTCCAACCCGGATCGATCGCCACATTTTCTTGATCTGGACAATAATTTTTCCAATTTCGGATCACCTTGGGCATATCTCCATTTGCCTTTCAAACTCAGAAGAGAAGCTACCTTATTTTTGAGTTTCTCTTTTTCAGATTTCAAATCTTCAATTTGGGAAGTTTTGAAATCTATATCATTTTTGATTTTTTCAAAAGAATCAGAAATATGAGACTTTTCTAAGACAAGAGACTCATAATCTTCCTTAAGCTTAGAAAATTTTTCTTTTTGTAATTTAAGCTTGACAACAATTTTACAACTCTCTTTATAAAGGGCATTATAAGCATCTTGAAGATCATCTTCATTATCGCAATCACTATTCAGATTTTCTTCACTAGATATATCATCATGATCTGAATGGGTGATCTTGGCTAGAGTCATAAGGGCTTTAACACCATCGCCCGACTCAGTTTCAGAATCTTCTGATTTAGAAGAGGATTTAGAATCAGATGATTCATCCCAAGTAGCCATCATGCTTTTCCTTTTTGATTTGTCCTTTTTAGGACATTTGTTAGATAAGTGACCATACTCTTGACAGTTGTAACATTGACTATCTTTTAAGGATTTACAAGTTCTAGGTTTAGATTGTCTCTTATTATTTGATATTTGAAAATCAACTTTTTTCTTGTTTTTGAAAATTTTGTAAAACCTTTTTGCTAAAAGTGCCATATCATCTTCGGTATTTTCTGAATCCGAAGTACTCTCTTGTGAAACATTTTTAGATGATTTGAGAGCAATTGATTTTCCTTTAGGAGCCTTAAAGGATAACTCATAGGTTTGAAGTGAACCAACTAAATCCTCAACCCTCATGGTATCCGTATCACGAAGTTCCTGAATCGCGGTCACTTTAGAATTGAACCGTTCAGGAAGTGAACGTAGTATTTTTGCGCACACTTTACTTTCAAGGATTCTATCACCAAGACCCCACATAGAGTTCACAATGTCATTCAATCTAGTGTCGAAGTCCATAAACATCTCATTCTCCTCCATATGAATTTCTTCAAATTTAGTTGTAAGGAGTTGAACTTTAGATTTCTTGACAATAGATGTACCCTCGTGTATCATTTCTAATATATCCTATGCTTGTTTTGTATTTTCATAAGAGATGATTCTTTTGAATTCATCTGGTGATAATGCACAAGTAATTACATTTAGTGCTTTTACATTTGCACTACTTTCACTTTTCTGAAGTGTGGTCCAAAGTGAATAAGTCGTTACTTTCATAGATTTTGAACCATTGCCATTAGTTACTTCAGTGATAGGAGGGTTACATTCATTCACTGTGGCCAGCCACACACTTTCATCCAAGGATTTGAGGAAGAACCTCATCCTGGCTTTCCAATAGGTATGCTCACTAAGGTATAGCTGTCCCCGTCCTGCTCAGCTTGCAGGGACATGCTCACCAACTCGGTATAAGAAGAGATGCTCGCACAACACATCTTCGATCAAATCTTGGGCCGTAGACCCTCATAAAAATGCCGCATCGGCATCGGATGATTACTCAGAAGCAAAGGAGCATACCTGCCCAGCTCCGTGAATCGGGTCTCATACTCTGTCACTGACATCCCTCCCTGATGGAGGTGAAGGAACTCACTCTCCTTCTCCTGTCGGTAAGTGACTGGGAAATACTTCTCACGAAAGCGAGCCTCAAACACCTCCCACGTCCACTCAAAACCCTCCGCAACTGTGCGGAGAACACTATCCCACCATAAGCTAGCCTCCTTCTTAAACATGAAGGTGGCAAGCTCGACTTGCTCTGCCTTGGAATAGTGAAGCGGCCTCAGCATCTTAGAGATGCGGTCAATTCAATACTCGGCCTCCTCGAGTCTGTGAGTACCCGTAAAAGTGAGAGGCAGAAAGCGCTAGAATCGCTCAAATGTGCCGCTAGCACTAGCGTTTCTAGCTGGATGTATAGGCGAGGCAGGTGGAGCTGCCCCCATCGACTGAGCAAAGATACCAACCATGGAGGTCAAGAACTGATGCTGCTGCTACTGTATCTACTATTGCTGCATCAACAACATCATCTACTCTAGCCTATCAGGAGGCAGAGTGGACTGCGATGCATAAGGCGTCGACGTGGACGCATGGTTCTGCTCAGGAACTGAAGGTGTGACAGGAGGGACCATAGATGGTGTCACAGGATTTGTCCTAGCAGCAGGGCCAGAAGCCAGCTGAGAATTCGGCATAGGATCAGAACGAGATGGACCTGAATGAGGGTCCATATGGCTATCGCTCAGGGGAGGGGCCCCGTCAAGCGATTCACCCAAAGAGAAACGACCCGAAGTCCTCGAGCCCTTAGGTGGCATACCCTACATACAACAAAGGGTGCAACCAGTGAGATTAAGCATTCACAAAATCCATCTACACAACATTAACATCACAACCAAAGAGACAACATGCATTTCATTTAACAAAATTGTCACAGTACATGAAGTGCAGCATTACATGGATCGCGACAGAGAAAGCATGTGAGCTATTACAACTAAGCTTCAAACACTAAACATCTATTAATCTACCACGCCTATAAAGGCTACATACAAGAACAAGCAACAAAATAAATAAACAATGACTACATAAAGGACTATTCATCAGAATCTGGCGATGGAGAAGGGGCACCCTTATCCTACAGATAACACAGGATAGACTTTAAGGTACGGGTTACTTTCTTGAACATGTGCTTTACGAGGCCCCGCAGGTCAATAATATCCTTCTCATGAACTTGTGCTTCTCGGGTTACTTTCTTAAACTTGTACTTTCTTGAACTTGTGCTTCACGAGGCCCCGTCCTGCTCAGCTTGCAGGGACATGCTCACCAACTCGGTATAATAAGAGATGCTCGCACAGCACATCTTCGATCAAATCTTGGGCCGTAGACCCTCATAAAAATGCCGCATCAGCATCGGCTGATCACTCAGAAGCAAAGGAGCATACCTGCCCAACTCCATGAATCAGTTCTCATACTCTGTCACTGACATGCCTCCCTGACGGAGGGGAAGGAACTCACTCTCCTTATCATGTCGGTAAGTGACCGGGAAATACTTCTCATGAAAATGAGCCTCAAACACCTCCCACGTCCACTCAAAACCCTCCGCAACTGTGCGGAGAACACTATCCCACCATAAGCTAGCCTCCTTCTCAAACATGAAGGTGGTAAGCTCGACTTGCTCCGCCTTAGAATAGTGAAGCGGCCTTAGCATCTTAGAGATGCGGTCAATTCAATACTCAGCCTCCTGGAGTCTGTGAGTACCCGTAAAAGTGAGAGGCCGCAAGCGCTAGAATCGCTTAAATGTGCCGCTAGCACTAGCGTTTCCAGCTGGATGTATAGGCAAGGCAAGTGGAACTGCCCCCATCGACTGAGCAAAGATACCAACCATGGAGGTCAAGAACTACTGCTGCTGCTACTGTATCTACTATTGCTGCATCAACAACATCATCTACTTTAGCCTATCAGGAGGCAGAGTGGACTGCGATGCATAAGGGGTCGATGTGGACGCACGGTTCTACTCAGGAACTGAAGGTGTGACAGGAGGGACCATAGATGGTGTCACAGGAGTTGTCCTAGCAGCAGGGCCAGAAGCCAACTGAGAATTCGACATAGGATCAGAACGAGATGGACCTGAATGAGGGTCCATATGGCTATCGCTCAGGGGAGGGGCCCCGTCAAGCGATTCACCCAAAGAGAAACGACCCGAAGTCCTCGAGCCCTTAGGTGGCATACCCTACATACAACAAAGGGTGCAACCAGTGAGATTAAGCATTCACAAAATCCATCCACACAACATTAACATCACAACCAAAGAGACAACATGCATTTCATTTAACAAAATTATCACAGTACATGAAGTGCAGCATTACATGGATCGCGACAGAGAAAGCATGTGAGCTATTACAACTAAGCTTCAAACACTAAACATCTATTAATCTACCACGCCTATAAAGGCTACACACAAGAACAAGCAAAAAAATAGATAAACAACGACTACATAAAGGACTATTCATCAGAATCTAGCGATGGAGGAGGGACACCCTTATCCTGCAGACAACACAGGATGGACTTCAAGGTACGGGTTACTTTCTTGAACTTGTGCTTCACGAGGCCCCACAGGTCAATAATATCCTACCGCAGAGTGGCTTGACCCTCTTCAAGTCTGACTAAAAGAGCTTCTCTATCAGCCCTATCAGGATTATGCTCCTGAGTCGTAGGAGGACTCTCATCCGTATCTTGAGCCTCCTCTTCTTCTTCTTCTATTTCGGCTCTACCTTCTTCATCACTCTCTTCCTCTTCGCTTTCTATCTTATCCTCACTCTCCTCGAGTAGGGCTTGTCATTGCCAAGGCACGATATCCATCTGATTGAGAGTAGTCTCGGTGATGTAATGGATTGGCGCTGACAATTCTACCCCAAGTCTATAGCCAAACTCAAGTGTAATCCTGCATATGAGTCGACCGAACGGGAGAGATTCAGTCCTTCTATTAGAACAGGCGATAAGGACTATCTATCGCAGGACATACGTAGGCACACAAAGCTTCTCTCCCTGCCCCACCTGATATAAGAAATCCATCATCAGGTGCCTGCATTCACTACGGTTGCTCCACCTAGGATAAACATTGAATGTGCAGATGTGATGAAGCAGACGGAAGTCATCCATCATATTGGTCACTAAAAGGATTTTGTTAGCCTGTCATTCAACCAGACGACCACAAAGGAACCGTGTGCGGCGATCTCTTTTGCGAGCACTACTCAGATTCTTCTCACTTGCATGGACCTCTCGAAGTGACACATTCAGAAGTCGAGATATTAAAGCAACGTTGATTGTGGCCTCCCGATCTCTTCCAAATGGTATCTTAAACTGAAAGGACTCCAATGTTTGCTCTCGAATGTAGGCGTAGAAAGCTGAGACAGTATCCACATTTACACAGTGCTCACCCACAAATAGCAGACCCCACTTGGCTTCTACTAGGTGCTCGAACAATAAGAATTCTCCAAATAGCCGTGCATCTACATGAGCTTCAAAAAGGACCCTATGGCCTTTATAAACACCATGAGACAACTCCGCCAACAAGGACCTTCCTATGGGAGCATGGGGATCTAAATCCCACTTCGTCTCCAACTCTTGAGCGGTGCTTGAACTTGCGACGGCACCTCTCGGCCTTCTAGAACGGGTGGGGCGATTAGGCCCGACTTCATCTACGGAAGCTCTCTTCTTTCCCATGAAAGAGAAGATGGTGGAAATGAAAAATATGGCCTTGACAAGCTCGAATAGAGCCATAGAAAATGAAAGAAATAAGAAGAATGGGATGGGTGATAGAGTTTCAACGAATTTGAGACTCAAAGTAGGGATTTGAGTGTTCAAATGGAAAGAAAAGAAAGGGAAATCAACAATGGAGGTGGGTTTTGAGATGGGTAGGGAGAGGGTGCACGAAAATGGAAGAAGAAAGGGTTTGAAGAGGGATTTTGGAGAAGATTTGAGAGATTTTTTAAGAAAATGAAAGCTAAGGAGGGTAGATTGTGAAGGAAGGACACTGTAGAAGGGGTTTTAATCAATCAACCGAGCACCAGTGGGCCACACAACACCCTAGAACTATTGGCCCGATCGGCCCAACCCGTCCGAGCCCACTAGGTGGCGAGGCCACGCCGGTCTCTTGACATCCCAGTGAGGACTCGCCCCACTGACGAGGTCCTCCTCCCTTGGGTCCGAAAATATGTGGGTCCCACGCTAGGTCCCCCTAAAAATGTCCTGATTGGGCCCCTACTCCGTTTCAACTCGTTTCAAAGTAAATCTGATACATATCCACATTTACCAATTTTTAACAGCTGGAATGGGACGAAACATGGACTAAACCCGTCAATTGACGGTCTAAATGTGATTTAGGGTCGTCGTGTGTGATCAGGAGTGTTTATGGACTTGATCTCAGTGATTGTTTTTAGTAAACTTTTGCCAACAAATGAAACTGGGAATCCTAAACTTGTTTCTATATTTTTCTTGCACCCTCCTACATTGAATTTGGGTCAGTGTGCATCGTGTGACTATAACCCCGGTCCAGTTTAATCCAAATCATTCTTTGATACCAACTTGTAACGCCCTGAAATTCGGGGGTCAAGCATAACTCCTCTCCCGAGTTCCAAAACATCACTTATGCAACATAATTAATGATGGATGTATGTTGTTTGTATTAGTGCATTAAACATGAAATAGATTAAGCCAAATCAGCAAATCATAATCCAGGGATAATTAAAAAATGTAAGCAGAAGTCTGGAATACATATATGAACCAATACAAGTCCCCAAAGTATGAGTGCTCTGCCAGGTCAATAAGTACATGTTTTGTTGATTCAAAATACATATAACAAAATGTATTAGTCCTCTATAAAGTGCAAGCCCTGAAGTCCCATCGATCCGGACTCAGCTCATGCGAATTCGTCTAAAAACTGCATGACTGAGAATGCCTCCTCATCCTCATCAAACTTCGGCTCTGCCTCACAGGCATCACCATCACCTGCAGCTAAGTCAGAGTCTAGTTGGTGTTCAAGCATCATCCCAGAACGAGGGAGTGAGTGATCAACTCAGTGGAACTATATAACAAAGGTTAACATGTTATCAATTCAATCAAGTAGTAATGATAAAGCAGTACAATCAAACATGTCCTAGATACTCTTGTTAATACAAAAATGATATGAGGTAATGATGCATGCCCTCACCCAAACTCCCTCTTGCGACAACATCTAACGATCGCGACATGAATTACTACCACTATGCTCTACACCAACGCCAACGACACATATAGTGAGATGTTATGAGTAAGATTACCAAGTTCTTATTAGTCCTTTTCATACAGTAGGATTGGGAAGCTAAGGTACCTCCCTTATATCAACTCTTAAACAATGATCCATTTTAGGGTCGTCAGTCCTAGACAATCTCATATGATATTATAGTTCTAGATCGCTGTAATGGGCTCATCACTAATCAATACAGGTCTTGTTATATCCTAATTACTATAATAAGGCTCGTTGCCCCAATGTAGTTTTAGGATATACTCGAGGTCACTACAAAGGGCTCGTCACCAATTAGAGTAGGCCGACAGCTCGAATATAGTTTCCCATACCACCATAATCGGCTCACGAGTCTGGGTTGCTCACTGGTCATTATGGAGAGGCTCGTCGCCCCAGCGTAAGCCGACAGCACAACCACGGTGTCTCATACCACCATGTCCGGCTCATGAGTCTTAGCGGATCGTGGTACCACGGTTAATAGGGTTTCATTGGTGAGTTTGGTACCTTAGATTCAAACAGTAGCATCGAAACATGGTGAACATACATTGGTCAATCGGGTTAATTGATGAGCTCGACTAGGATGATCGCATGTTGAGTTGATCGAAATGAAATGCATAAGCACTCCTTATGGCCTAACCACTGTCGAACATTCCAAGTACGGCTCGAATTTGTCGAACACATCCTGCGTGGTGAAAGTAATCACATCCACCAGATCGAGAACTATTACCAATTACTTAGACTGTTATATAGTCCCAACCACGTGCAATCACAATAATACATATTCAAGTCAAATCCTATAATCATATGAACATGTTATGGAATATAGCTTACATATGAATACACAGTACATGGAGAAAATCATACACACATTTAAACATGAATAAACAAACTATAGAGTACATGGAGGAAATCATACACATAGTTAAACATGAATAAATAACCTATCCAGTACATGGAGGAAATCATACACACAGTAAAGGTAATTGAGATTCATATCTCAACACCCTTATAAATCACACTTTACTAACTACTGACTCATTCAGACATTTATATAAACACCCAGACTACGCTTTCCAACATACATCACGTATGTCGACCGTATTACGTATTAGGGCAAATCCACATAACAAGCATATATCAACGACAATTAATCATGGCAATCATAGCATCAAATTCCTTATGCATACAAACATTTCAACAAACACATGAAATACACTATTTACAACATAGGTTATACATATACGTAAAACAAAACAGATAGCGCATTTAGCATTTGTAATAGCGTCCACGTCAGTAATAAATCATCATCAGACATTGAAAGTCTTGAAAACCATAACCTAAACATATATAGTCCGCACCTTAAACTGGAAAATGTGAAATGGATATGATTTAGACGATAAGTCTTTGTCAACGGCGGATTGACAACCTAAAGCATGAAATAGGTTAGCTACATCAACATTTAGACTATTCTAAGCTCCAAAATAGGTTAGGGTTTGATTGTATTACCCAAAAATGGAATTAGAATCACCGAAATAACGATTTAGATAGGTAGATTTAGTGGGTAGAGAAACTGGGAAGAATCCCAAGACGAATCACCAACTTCTCTCTCACTTTCTCTCTCTTTACTCTCTCATATATTAGTTAGGGTTTGGGAATTCGTATGGAATATGTGAGAGAGGATTTAAGGCCCTTATATAGGCACAGAACTGACGGAAACAGTCTTAAGGCCATGGTATACTTTGGTTATAACCAAATTGGGCTTATTCCGTCCAACGGATCATTCTGGAAGTCCCTTTATTGATTGTTGTCGGACTTAAGTTCATTAAAATAGGATCTTATTTAAGTTAAGTTTTTGGTCCGATCAGATTTCTAGATCGACCGTGGCGGACCAGTTTCAATTCAGTGGTCACCGAAACTCGATCAGGGCCATAAGTATTTTGACATGTGTGGGCCATCTTCCCTGATCCGAGGGTGAATTTGGGTCAAAAACCAATGGTCAAAATGCTTATAATCATCGCGCAAGAGACACGACTCAGATTGCTTAAATTCATATTTAATTTTATAAAAACCTTCAGTTTCTCACACTCTTCACTCCAGACTCAAGAAAATAGCCTCAGGACATCGTCTGGACTTGATTTTTGAGGTGATTGTCAAGTCCAACTAGACGGTCATAATTGTGTAAGCTCATCACATTGCATGGTCCTCATATACATCACAATAGGACGCATCACATGGGCCTTACACATTGCAATGTGCCGTATCTCATGGGCTGAATACACATCACAATGGGCCGCATTACATGGGCCTCATATACATTGCAATGGGCCTCTTACATGGGCTTAATATACGTCACAATGGGCCAGTCACACGGGCTTAATATACATCACAATGGGTCACTCACACGGGATTAATATACATCACAGTGGGCACCATCGCCTGGCCCTCAAATGCATCACAATGGGCCTCATCACTTGGACCCAATATACATTATAATGGGCCACATCACATGGGCTTTAAATACATCACAATGGGCCTCATAGTAGGTGGGCCCTGCATGTAACGCCCTGAATTTTGACGGTTGAGCAAAGCTCTATTCCCAAGATCCAGAACATCACTTATGTAATATGGGTGATGTTGTTCAGATTTTATCCCTAATAATGAGTTAAGCATGAGTGATATTATACGAAAACAACATATCATACTCCAGATATAATTAAATTAAGAAAGTGACAGTCTGAAACATATATATTCAAGCATGTGGGAGTTTCTCCAACCTTCAGAGTATGATACGTAACCGGGTTTAATATATACATGTATTGTTTCAAAAGGAACAAAATATAGAAATGTAAAATGTCCAACATATCCAGATATCCATGTCCCTGTGCATCAGCACGAGGTATACATAGACCCACCCGAGAGCTGAAAGTAGGAGAACTTGTAAGTGCTATAGTTGATAGCCCCTTTATATTATCAAATTTGTGGTGCCAAAGACACTGTTTGTATCTTGTTATGAAGCTTACATATGTGAAGAACAAAGCTCTACTCAACATAAGATTAGCTTCGATAGACAAGCACTGTTCACAAGTCAAGACTCGAGAATGTGAGAATGTTTGACTTAATTCAAGACAAGTATAATTCAAGATCTCAAGAAGCTTTCAACTTCGACATCGAGATCTCAAAAAACTTTCAAGTTCAAGCTACACTAAGATTTCAAGCTTGATTATTCTCAAAGGTCACTCGTCTTTAAATTTCAATGTCTTTACTTCACTATTGAAGTATGTTTGACCGTAGGTTGACCTTTAGAGTAGGTCATTTTGGATACATAATTCATATGTTTTATATAAGTTTGGTCTGTTCTAAGACTAGTCCTAAACTTTGTTTGACTAGTCCTAGCACTGCCTCGACCAGTCCAAACTATTTCTAGACCAGTCATAAGTTTGTTGTAAAAATTCTGATTATTTTGTTAATCTTCGACCAGTCCTGGGGACGTTTGACTAGTCATATGAATAGGGTCGACTGGTCCTTCGACCAATCATGAACCTATAACTTGAATTACAGCATTGAAATTTGACTAGTCATGAGCAACCTTCGACCAGTAGTAGATTATCTACGACCAATTTTGAAACTGCCTTATCTTATCACGCCCAAAATTTTAAATAACTGTTGGTTCTACGACCAGTCGTAGAGATCTTTGGACGAGTCGATGATGCGATTTTCTCACCTATAAATAGAGCACGAATCTCAAAATAATTTAAAAAAAAAAGAAAATTGAAGCTAATTTAATTCAGGCTTCTGAGAGATATGTCTGTGCTCCATTTAAGCTAAGTGTGCATATTTAATATTCTCTTTCTCTAACTTCTTAAATTGATTTTGTTTCTTGTATTCCAATTTGATCTGAAAAGAGGAAGTTTTATTTTCCTTTTTCTGGAATCAAAATCAATTAAAGCTATCCCATCTTGTTTAATTTAAAATCAATTAGAACTTAGAACTATTGTAAAGCGAGTATTAGACATTGAACTTTGACATTCGAATCTCTACTCCGACTTGGTTCTTCTGTGCTACTACAACGAAGGAGAAATTCAGGTATTTTACGTTTATGTAATTTACTTTCATTTAGTTTTCTTTTGAGATCTGTCAAAAAAATCTCATTGGATTGGTTATTTGAGGAGAGCCAGAAAAACTCAAAATTGGAGTCTTTTTTTAATTGTGTAAGCCCACAGAGAAAGACACAATTGTGAAGGTTTTAGGTGAACTTAGAAAACCTATCTTTGATAGTGAATGCTGTTGGTGTATTTTTATGGAATAGCTCCTTTGGGTCAGATCTTCTTCCACCTGCACGATCAACACTATCAAGGGGACCCTAGTTAGAGTCGAGGAGCCTCCGATGCTTAAGTCAGTCGTTTAATCGATAGCAAAGAGTTTTCTCAGTTTTGTATTGCGTACCTTTCTCTGTAGAAAGCTTGGATATTTATAAGTCTTGGGAATCCTCATCATACGAGGATTCTTCTCCTGATTCTTCAGAGATTTACTCCTCTTTGGTGATTGCTCTCAATCCCGAGAATCTCGGGATCGAATATCCATATTCCTGGATTTTCAGAGCAGCATTTGCATTCCTTCCGCCTTCTCTTGTCTCGGCTCGGTCCTTACCGACTCTAGGAGAGCCGACCGACTCGAGGATAAGTGTTCTGCCTTCTCACGGACGGGATAGTCTCGGTGTTTGTCCGTCATTCTCCCTTACTCCGTGACCGACAGAACCAACTCGTTAAGTCAGTTTTATTCTATCGGTTGGGTGGCTTAGAACACGCTCGACCCTCAGTAGGCTTATGCAGATGAGGTTATCACTCCTACAGAGCAACTGTTATCATCTTTTGCTTATGCCCCTTGGCCTATCTTTTATTCTCTCGGCTCTGACCGTTGTCTCGGACTCTTCGGGCAGCGTTAGCAAAGCTAATGTAACACCCTGAAAATCAGGGGTCGTGTACAAACTCAACTCCCGAATTCCAGACCGTCACTTATGCAACAAAAATGATTATGATTCAATGTTGTCTGATTTAAAGCATTCACATGAGTAAAAGTATACCAAAACTGCAATTCATACTTCAGATCCAGTGATAAAAGCAAGAAGAAGACTAAACAATATATATATCACTGTATGGAAAAACAAAGTAAATCTCATCTGTCTCCAAAGTATGACTACATCTCTGAGTCTCATATACATATACATGAACAAAAATGTAATGTTCAAAATAGTCCCACTGAAGTCCCATCGATCCAGGTCACCTACGGGAAGCCATCGTGATACTACATGTACGAGAACTCGTCCTGGTCCTCGTCGATGTCTGGCTCCACCTCCTGGATCTCAGCCTCACCTGCATCTACAACAGGGTCTGGTAGGTGTTGCAAACACCATCCCGTAACGTGGGAGTGAGTGATCAACTCAGTGGAATCATAGAGCAAGGATTAGCATGTTCACAATTCAATCATGCGATAATAGTAAAGCAGTAAATCAGACAATCCTAATACTGTTGTTAATGCAAGATGACATGACGTGATGTATGCCCTCACCGACGATCTCCCTCATACGGCAACATCTTACGACCGCGGCATGCCACACTCCCTAGAGTGCTCCACATCTTCCAGGCACATGCAATGCTATGGTGATATGATTTCCAAGTTGTTATTAGTCCATTCAAACAGCAGGATTGGGAAACTAAGGTACTTCCCTTGTATCAATCCCAACACAGATCCTGTCTAGGGTTGTCACTCCTAGTAATCTCATACCATGTATATTTCGTAGGTCACACTGCAAGGGCTGCCAGGGCTATTGCTCGCACTCGTTGCACCGCTCCCCCATCACCTTATCAATACAGGCCTAACGTACTCTACTGCAACAGAAGGGTCGTCGCCTCCCGTGGACTCAGAATACGCTCGCGGTCACTACAAAGGACTCGTCACCTGATCAGTGTAGGCCGACAGCTAGAATATAATGTCTCATACCACCATAATCTGCTCACGAGTCTAGGTACTCACTGGTCACTACGGGGAGGTTTGTGGCCCCAGGGTAGGCCGACAGCTCGACCACGGTGTCCCATACCACCATGCTCGGCTCATGAGTCTTCGTGGATCAAGGTACCATGGTTAACAGGGTTTACAATGGTAAGTTCAGTACCCTAGGTTCAAGCAGTTATGACTCATACAAGGTGAACATACATCAGCCAGTCGGGTTGCTTGACGGGCTCGATTAGGGCGATCGCATCTCAAGTCGAACGACATGAAGTGCGTAAAACACTTCGCGTGGCCTAACCACTGCCGCCAACCCCAAACACGAATCGCGTTCATCGACGCGTCGTTCGTGGCTATGACCAGTCAGCCACGAATTCGCTCGGTTACCGACTGCCTGGACTAAGTCTAGTCCCAAACATTTATGGAATCACATTAGGAATTTATGTAAGAGTGTTGGACTTGAAATACAATCATGTGAGCATGTTAACACATGTTATAACATTCAACTTAAGCAAATCTTCAACACATACATTCCATGCCTTGTAATGAAATCGTGCATAAAGTCAACATGTAGGAAACCATTTAGGTCAGCATATTAATTGAGAAATCAATCTCAAACTATCTCATAACATCATTTAATTCAATACATACTAATACAAACATTTATACAAACACATACACTACACACTTAAGTCTACATATAGTATGTCGACCCAAAGTGCGCAATTAGGCGGATCTCTTCGCCAAACTAATTATGCACGCATTCCTAACTTCCTAATGCGACAACAAACCATGTCAATCACGTCAGCAAAATATGAATGTAGACCGTACTTCCTACAAATGACTAAAATGCCCTAAATCTCATATTCTTCGTTAATTTACGAAACAGGAAACGGAGAGCATGTTGTACATGTCAAACGGCGATGCCGTCGATAATCTACTATTAAACGACATTGAAAGCATTGTAAATCGTCAATCAAAGCGTCTAAAATCCTCACCTAGTCTCTTACGGATGCGTGATTTTGAACGGAGCGTGTACGCTTCGTCTACGGCAGTAGGAGGACCTGATTTATGAAGTACGTTAGCTAACACGCTATGAATCTAGATAAACCCTAAATCAACAAGTTCTAGGGTTGTTTTATACCTGAAAGAATGGAGAAATCACCAGCCAGATGATTGGGAAGAGTTGCTGAAGCAGTAGTAATCGGTGGCTCGGAGATGGGAAAAATTCCTTCCACTCTCTCTCTCAAACTCTCTCTCCTTTTCTCTCTCCCAAAGCTAGGGTTTGCAATTTTCGGATGGGAGAGAGGAATGAGGGTTTCAACCTCTTTTATAAGCTTAAAAATGCCGGAAACAGGCTCCGGAACGAAGTTTACTTGGTGCTTATCCATTTCGGGGCTGTTTCGGTCCAAAAGTTGCTTTCTGGTGGTCCCCTGGTCGATCGCGATCGGACTTAAGCTCATGCATACCAGATATAGCATGTATTAAGTTTTCAGTCTGGCAGGGTTCGCAGATCGCACGTGGCGGACCAGTTTCAGTTCAGCGGTCACCGCACGTAGATCAGGGCTGAAAGTCTCATGATATAAAATAGAAATTTTTCCTGATCCGAGGGTTTAATCTGGATGAATTCTGACGGTCAGAACGCTCAATACTGACGCGTCAAGTCGTGTGCCAGATTTGAATTTGAAATTCCAATTGTCCCTATTCGCGGTCTCTTCAGTCCGAGCTCAATGAAACAGTCTGTGATTATCGGTTTGACTTGATTTTTGAAATGATTGTCAAGTCCAGCTAGGCGGTTCTAACGGTCTAAGATAGGAGGTATCGGACTTTCGACGCACGGTCTAAACCCAATACAAGAATTCAAAGTGGTCCAGAGAACAAACCCGCTTAGAGTTTGATCCGAGGTTATAGAGTATTATAGAGTCATTTGTTCTACTCGATTTGGGTCTTGTAGAACGTATTTAAAGTGATCAGGGACTATTTCCCAGCTACTCTAGCGTTGCGCTAGCTAACTTACGCTTAATTTCCATGGAAATTAATTCTACGCGATTTCGGGTCGAGTTGGTGCTCGGGCCCAAGTATGGATTTTTCACGGGCGTTACAGCTAACCTACTTATCATCCGAGTCTCCAGACAGAACGTATTTTTTCCCCAACAGTAAGCCCCCCTTACTCCTTGTGTCGTTCGCGACATCAAGGGGTAACGAATTTTTATGTCGGTTCGTGTTAGAGTCTGAGGTTATGATGAGGCGTTTAATGCTCCTTGAGTCGTCTCTAACGTATGACGTTGCATCCCCCGAGGCCGCACGTGCGGTCAGCCGTCAGGTCGTTCCATCAGCATATGAGATTTGGACGCGTGGTGAAAACGTTTCCGCTGTCAGTCAGCGTGCGCCAAGTGTCGAGCGGGGGAGTCGAGACGAGCGACGATTCACTTTTTCATTAAAAGCCCTGTCACGTGGCACAGCTATAAAAAGGCCGGGCGGGAGGACTGTGCAAATTTTATTTTCGTGTTCCTCCCTCCCGCTCGTATTCGCTTCCGAGTTTTCTTTCTCTTCTTCCTTCTTCCCTCCGCTGTCGTTTCTTGCTTTGTCAACTTCCTTTGCGTTCGCTGTCATTTTTTTCGGTGAGTTCTTTCCTCCCATTTCTTTAAACTTTAATGGCTGCGCGTGGCTCTTAGAGCCCCCGAGAGGGAATTTTCGGCGATGAGGGTGTGTCCCAACATCTTTGGGACGTTGCGGAACCGCCCTCCCTACTGACGGAGTTTGCCGTCGGCGCTGATGACGAATTTCGGCTTGTAAGGGAGGTCGATGACTCATCGGCTGAGTGCCCCACTTAGGCTGGTCCGTCTAGTGGTGGAGTGTCTCTGGTGACCCATCCAGGGAGACCTAACTTCGGGATGGATCAGCAGGAGGTAGAAGAAGTAGACGAAATTGTTATAGGTGAAGGGGTGGGAACCAAACTGTGGAAGCCTCTGAATCCTCTTCGAAGGGGAAAGAAGGTGAAGACGAGCCGAGTGGTCTCGTCGCCTCAATTTTAACCGAATCCGACCTAAACCAGATCAGGGCTATCATGTCCCTGACTCGGTCATACTCCGTCTCCCTCTTTCGGGAGATTTGCCCAACCATCCCCCTGCGGGGATGGTCACAATTTTTCAAGTCGCAATGTAATGTGGCTTGCGCTTGCCACTTCAGCCCATTGCTCGTGATTTCTTGTCCCGAGTCAAAATAGCTCCCAGTCAAATTATGCCGAACGCGTGGAGGAGTTTGTTCGGGTGTGCAGTGCTGTGGGTCGAGTTAGAACAGCCTCCGGTAACAGTTGACGAGTTTCTCTACCTCTACCAAGTCAAACCAAATCCAAACGTCTCTAGCCTCTACTTCCTGAGTGCGTGGAGAGGAAAATGGGTGTCTTTGATAACCAACCCACCCACTTCTAACAAGTACTGGAAGAAGAGGTGGTTTTGGGCTTGCGGTCAGTGGGAGTCGGCCGATACGTGGCCGTACGAGCCTCAAGTCTCTTGCACGTTCCGGAGAGCAGGTGATTCGGTGACCCATCCCGATAATCTCTCTCCTTTTTTTTTGGCTGATCTGACCTCATAATGTCTTGTAAATATTTTGAAGAAGAGGGGAAAACTTGAGTCCGGGGCTCTAACTCGGATAAGAGAGCTGAGGAAGCTGAGCGCAGAGGAAAGGTCTTGGAAGTTGCTGCTGCAACCTGAGCGCCTCCATCTCGCGGGTCTAGACTCATTCGTCTCAGGTAACTCGTCCCACTCTGCTTCGTCCTTTCGGTTTCCTATCCAACTCTTCATTCTTCTTTGCAGACCTTCCCGAGGCTCATCCATTTCTCATGTCAGCTTCTGCTTCTGATAGCATGGCCAGATCTCGTCCGTCCCTAAAGCTAATCTCCAAAGTGAGGGCCCCTCCGATGTCGGCTCTTTTGTCAGGGCCTCGGCCTTCGAAGCAGCAGAAGACTGCTCTAAAATCCAAGGAGCCAACTGCCTCGCCTACTCCCGTCTCTGTCACCCTCCAAATGGTCGTACTTCTGACCCTAATGAGAGGGTGGAGGAAGCGGAGCCGAGCCTTCCAATCTCTCAGTCAGTTCCCGAGCCAGGACCCGTGGTAGAAGAGGCCCCATGGCTGAGAGAGGCACCTTGCGCGGAATCCTCGAGAGGAGAGACGACTCAACAGGAGTCTCCCTTAGCCAAATTCATCTCAGGGATGATTCCTTGGGCTCTCACACATGGGGGCGAGAAAGACTTCGCTAGTTACTACAATGCCCCGACTGTGCAGACTCTCGGGCATACGACGAGGTTGCTCTTTGAGGTAAAATCCTTTCTCTCTACTTTTTCATTATTTTTGACTACGTCCTTGTTCATAACTTACAGTTTCCTACTCGCGGCTGGCTCCTTACATTGTTAAAGCCTGCTCGGAGCTAACTGTCACTCAAAAACTCGCGGCTAAGACGGAGACTGCAAGGAGGATTGCTGTCGAGGCGGAGGGTCGCAGAGAGATTGCCGAGGGTCGCATCAGTATCATGACCGGCGATCTGTCAATCGCTCGGAAGGCTGCAGAAGATGCCAGGATAGTTCTTGAAGGAGTCAAAGCTGACAATGCCCACTTGACCTCACTTCTGAAGGAGGCTAAGGAAAAACATCAGCATCTTCTCAGAGTTCACAACGCCTGTGAGGGCACTCTCGCCCGGGCTAAGGTTGAGGTCGCGGCCCTCATCCATGAAGCGCAGGAAGAAACCCGCCGAGCCAAGGAGGCAGAAGAACGCGCCGTAGACGCCTTCCTTCAGTCACCAGGGCTTGCAGAAGAAAGGGACCGCCTTTACCAAGGTGGTTACATGGCTTGCGTTTTGGAGATGAAGGCTACCTTCCCCGACCTTAATCTCTCTGCTTTCGATGTCGACAGTCCTGAGGCCGAGACAATTGGCGACGACACCACTGACGGGGGGGGGGGGGGGGGGGGGCGCTACTGTTGACGGGGCCGACCCTTCCGGGACTGCTTGAAGAACGGTCCTTGACCGAGGGAGATAACTCTCTGTCGAAAATTACATCGTCGATCTTTCATGTATCTTTAACCTAATCTCTAACCCGACACTAAACACTTTAGGAAGAAATAGAATTTCTTTATTTTTATTAAATTGACTTCAATTACATCTCTCTTCCATTATTCTTTAGCGCTTTCTATTCTGTTTCACGGGTAATAGATCTTGAGATGTTCGGAATTCTACGGGTGAGGTAACACTTGCCCATTTAGGTCTTCCAGGCGATATGTTCCAGGGCGGATAGTGCTGGAGACGACATAGGGACCTTCCCAATTGGGTCCCAATGTGCCCGCCCCAACTTCCTTCATGTTTGGGAATGTCTTTCGGAGGACCATATCACAGGCTCGGAATCGTCTGACCTTGACTCGTCTGTTGTAAAACCGAGACACTTGCCTCTGTCGAGCCATCATTTGTAATCGAGCTCCTTCTCTTCTCTCTTCAAACAGATCGAGCCCGACTGATAAGAGTTCATCATTTTCTTGTTCGCTGAATGTATTGACTCGGGCCGAGCTAATACCGATCTCAATCGGGGCCACAGCTTCCGTGCCAAAACAAAGGGAGAAGGGAGTTTCTCCCGTAGCAGTCCGAGCTGTAGTTCGATAGGCCCACAATATATTCGGGAGTTCCTCGGCCCATGCTCCTTTTGCTTCATCGAGCTTCGTTCAGAGATGTTGCTTTATAATTTTGTTAACGGCCTTGACCTGTCCATTCATCTGAGGATGATGAGGCGAGGCGTACATGTTTCGGATCTCGAGATTGTTGCACATCTCGTGGAATTGCTTATTATCGAACTGCCTCCCATTGTCGGTAATGATAGTCCGAGGTATTCTGAACCGACAGACGATATTTTTCCAAACAAAGCTAGTGATCCTTTGCTCGGTAATCTTCGCTAATGGCTTAGCCTCGGCCCACTTCATGAAATAATCTACTGCAACCACAGAAAATTTGGTCTGACTCTTCCCTAGAGGGAAGGGTCCAATGATGTCGATCCCTCACTGTGTGAAGGGCCACGGTCTGGACATTGGAGTGAGTTCCTGGGGATTGTCTTGGGACAACCACAAATCACTAACAATTATCACACTTTTAGACGAACGTCTTAGAATCGTGTTGTATCATCGGCCAATAATACCCTTGCCGTAACACTTTGTTAGCGAGCGAACGTCCTCCCGAGTGATTCCCACATATTCCTTCGTGTATCTCCCGTAAGACATAGTTGGCTTCATGGGAGTCCACACATCTTAATAGGGGAGCGTAAAACCCTTTCTTGTATAGTACACCATTCAAGATGGTATAATGCGATGCTCGTACCTTTAGCCACCGTGCCTCAGCGTGATCCTCTGGCAGTTCTCCATCATTGAGATAATGAACGATTGGTTCAAACCAAATAGGTTCCGAATTGATAGGAAGTATGGTCGAGTCTGTAGCCGAGTCTACCGACTCATTTATACTCAGTTTTGCTACAAACTCGATCGAAACCGACCGAGGTATGGTGTCTTCGTCGGCCGAAGCGAGCTTGGCTAACAAGTCAGCTTTGGCATTGTCGGCCCTGGGTATCCGAATAACTTTGCATTCTTGGAACTTGCTGATTAATTCTTTAACTTTTTCCATGTACGCCTTCAGTTGTTCTTTCCGAGTTTGATAAACGCCGGATACTTGGTTAACGACCAACTGCGAGCCACTGAAAATGTTGAGATGAGTGACGCATAAGCTCGTGGTGAGTTTAAGGCCGAGTAATAAGGCCTCGTACTCTGTTGCATTGTTCGACGCTTAAAATCTAAGTCACAAAGCATACTGCATACAAGTTTGATCGGGAGTTTCTAATACCACCCCAGCCCCTCTTGCTTTGGAGTTAGATGAACCGCCGACGAATAGCTTCCAAGGTGGTGGGTCAGGCAAGGGGTCGAGAGAGGAAGAAGCCACTGGTTCAGTAACCTTCTCAGAATCATGTGCTGTGTTATGGTTGGAGGTTACTTCAACAAGGAAATCAGCAACAGCTTATCCTTTTATGGCCACTCTCGGCCTGTACTGTATGTCAAATTCACTCAATTCGACAGCCCACTTCGTAAGTCGGCCGGAAGCTTCTGACTTTTGAAGAATCTGATGCAGTGGTGAGTCGGTCACAACAATGATGGTGTGAGCTTGAAAATACGGCCGAAGTCGCTGCGAAGATACTACCAGAGTTAAGGCTACTTTCTCGAGCTGAGGATACCTCGTCTCTGCCGGTAGTAAAGCTTTGCTGACATAGTACACTAGTAGTTGCCTCCTTTCGTTCTCTCATATTAAGGTCGAGCTGACTACTGCATCGGATACAGTCAGATATAATAATAAAGCTTCTCTTGGCTCAGGCTTAGACAACAGTGGTGGGGATCCGAGGTAAGTCTTTAGTTCTTGAAACACTTTTTCACATTCGTCCGTCCACTCCATCGTCTGTCGTCCCTTTAATTGCTTGAAGAACTGGAGACATTTGTCTGTGGCTTGAGACAGGAAGCGGTTAAGCGCGGCTACTCTCCTTGTCAACCTTTGGATGTCTTTGATTATTTTCGGAGACTCCATATCAAGTAAAGCTTTGATTTTCTCAGTATTCGCTTCGATTCCTCGCTGGCTAACGAGGAAACTGAGGAATTTTCCCAAGCTTACACCAAAAGCACACTTGCTAAGATTCAACTTCATTATATACTTACGTAAAGTCAGGAACATTTCTTCCAAGTCCGCCACATGGTTGGATGCTTGTACACTTTTGACGAGCATATTGTCGATATATACTTCCATCATTCGGCCAATTTGCCGAGCGAACATTTTGTTCACTAACCTTTGATACATTGCCCCGATGTTCTTCAAACCAAATGGCATCACTCGGTAACAATAAAGGCCTTTGTCAGTGACAAAGGTAGTTTTTGATTTATTATTTTCGTGCATTACAATTTGATTGTATCCTGAGTAGGCATCCATAAAACTAAGCAATTCATGGCCCACAGTACTGTCTACCAGTTGATCAGTGCGAGGAAGAGGGAAGCTGTCCTTAGGGCAGGCTTTGTTCAAATCTGTATAATCTATACAGACTCGCCACTTCCCATTGGCTTTTTTCATGAGTACAACATTGGCTATCCACTCTGGATAGTATATCTTCTTGACGAATTTGGCTTTAAGGAGCTTACCGACTTCCTCTTTAATGACAGCGTACCTTTCCGGGCTGAGAGGGCGACGCTTCTGTCGGATGGGCTTGTAAGTCGGGTCGATGTTGAGTCGGTGCGTAATGATCGAGGGATTGATCCCGGGCATGTCTTCGTGGCTGCAAGCAAATATATCGATGTACCACCAAAGCAAGGCGATCACTCGTTCCCTAAGAGGTGGACTCAGAGACGAGCCGATTTGTACTACTTTCGACGTGTCTGTCTCAGTTAACGGTCCTGAGACGAGTTCTTCCATCGGTTGCCCTCGTTCATGAGATTCGATTCGAGGGTCCAGCGATTCGATCATCGATACTTTCGTCGGCGCCTTGACTGACATCTTCGAGAATCTTGTTGATCTCCTTTCACAATTCCTACTCCCGACTCAGTCGGAAATTTCATGGAAAGGTGGTAAGTGGATACCACGGCTTGAAGGAGGCTTAGGGATGGTCGACCGAGTATAGAATTATACACTGATGGTTGGTCCACAACTAGGAAGTCAACCATTATAGTTGTCTGATGAGGTGCAGTCCCGGCAGTGAGTGGTAGTTAGGCGATTCTCTCGGGAAGTACCTGTCCACCCGAGAATCCTATCAGTGGGGTTCGGACCGGCCGTAAGGTCGATCGTCCGATGCCGATTTTGTCGAACGCTTGGGTGAACAGTACATCCGCCAATGACCCAGTGTCTACCAGTATTCGGAACACCTTTCTATTGACGATGGTGAGAGCAACGACAAGTGCATCATCATGGGGATGATGAATGCCTCGGGCGTCATCCTCAGTAAATGAGATGCAATATCGTTCTCTCTTCTACTCCTTTGAGGGTCAGGACAGCAGAAGAATCTCAGACTCCGGGCGATCGATGCTTCTGGCGTGATTTTTCTTGGCATTATTTGAATCTCCGCCGCCCTGATGCCCTCCAATGATAGTTCGAATTTCTTTCGTGGGACGATCTTCACTTGGTCCCGCTGGAACACTAAATCCTTCTGTATGTTCTCTGAGTCGACCTTCTTTAATTAGCCGCTCGATCTCATCCTTCAAATGGAAACAGTCACTCGTATTGTGACCGTGATCACGATGATAGTGGCAGTATTTGTTCTTGTTCCGTCGATTCGGGTTCCCTCGGAGCTTTCCGGGCCAGTTGACGAAACCTTCGTTCTTGATTTCCATCAACACTTGTTCCTGAGATTTGTTCAGGGGGGTGTATGTGGAAAATCTCCTGTCGGGTCACTTTTTTGACCTACCGTCGTCTCGTGCCCTGTCATCTTTTTTGCTTCTTCCCTTCAGCTGAGTCAGCTTCTTTCTTGGCCGGCTCTTTAGCCGAGGGTTTCGCATTCTGGACCTTCTCTCGTAGGAGTCAGGACTCTTCAGCGTCGGTGTATTTGTCCTACTGAACCATAAATTCGCCCAGAGTCTCGGGCAGATTCTTATCTAATGATGCCAAAAAGGGTTTATCTATCACCCCTTGCATGAGAGCGTTAAGAGTTGTCTCCTCAGAATGCTTTCGAACCTACAGAGATTTGAAGTTGAAGCGCTTGATATAGTCCTTCGACAGCTCTCCTTCCTTTTGAACTATGTTGTTCAAATGTGCGGGCGGATTTAACTTCTTCTTTCCGCCGATAAAATTATTGAGGAAGGCGTTACTGAGTTCAGTAAACGACTTAATTGACTTCGGTTTTAATTGCTTAAACCAAAGTCGGGCCACATTAATCAAGGTAAGAGAGAAGGCCCGACACATAACAACGTCCGAGGCATCGTACAACTCCATATAAGTTATGAAGCATTCAAGATGCTCTATCGGATCAGTTTTTTCAGAAAATGGAGTTATCTGAGGTAGACGGAACCTTTCTGGCAACCGCGCCTGCATCACCTCATCCACAAACGGAGAAGCCTTTTCCTCGAATTTGGTCGGGTTTGAGTTTTGACCGTGCTTCATGCCTGCCATCTCTTTTTCCATCTTTTTCCGGACCTCGTTCTTGAAATCTTACATATTGGCTTTCCAGGATTCTGTACTTTTCGTTGTTTCTTCTACAGGGAATCGCCTTCGCCTCCTCTGATCTATTCAATGTCGCAGATCAGAGGGAGGCAGAACGGCCGTTGCAGAGCGATCCAGCACTGGCTGACTCGGTCCTTGATACTGACTCGGTCCCTAGGGTTGATTCGGCTGTCGAGGCGACTGTGGAGCAGCAGGTTGCGCTACAGATGTTGGTGGAAGAACCTGTGCCGACTCGTCACACTGTTGCATCTGCTGATTACACAGTTGTTCCAACATGTGTTTCATAACAGCCATCTCGAAACGCATCTCTTGGACTTCTCGATCCAAGTGCGCGTTCCCTCGGTTAGGCTGGCTGGTAGTCGCAGGCGGTGCTATTGGGGGAGCTCCCTGAGCTATGCTAACAGCGGCCTCCCCCGCTTTATCTGGATCCGTCCTCCTAGTTCTTGTCATTCGATGAATTGCAGAAAATGACTTTTTATCCGATTTCCACAGACGGCGCCAAACTGTTGGTGTATTTTTATGGAACGACTCCTCTGGGTTTGATCTTCTTCCACCTGCACGATTAACACTATCAAGAGGACCCTGGCTAGAGTCGGGGAGCCTCTGATGCTTAAGTCAGTCGTTTTATCGATAGCAAAGAGTTTTCTTAGTTTTGTATTACGTACCTTTCTCTGTAGAAAGCTTGGATATTTATAAGTCTTGGGAATCCTCATCATACGAGGATTCTTCTCCTGATTCTCCAGAGATTTACTCCTCTTTGGTGATTGCACTCGATCCCGAGAATCTCGGGATCGGATATCCATATTCCTGGATTTTCGGAGCAGCATTTGCATTCCTTTCGTCTTCTCTTGTCTCGACTCGGTCGTTATTGACTCTAGGAGAGCCGACCTACTGTAACACCCTGAAAATCGGGGGTCGTGTATAAACTCAACTCCGGAGTTCCAGACCGTCACTTATGCAACAAAAATGGTTATGATTCGATGTTGTCTGATTTAAAGCATTCACATGAGTAAAAGTATACCAAAGCTGCAATTCATACTTCAGATCCAGTGATAAAAGCAAGCGGAAGACTAAACAAGATATATATCACTGTATGGAAAAACAAAGTAATCTCAACTGTCTCCAAAGTATGACTACATCTCTGAGTCTCATATACATGTACATAACAAAAGAATAATGTTCAAAAAGAAAAGTCCCACTGATGTCCCCTCGATCCAGGTCACCTACGGGAAGCCGTCATGATACTGCATATACGAGAACTCATCCTGGTCCTCGTCATCATCTAGCTCCACCTCCTGGATCTCATCGTCACCTGCAACTACAACAGGGTCTGGTGGGTGTTGCAAACACCATCCCGTAACGTGGGAATGAGTGATCAACTCAGTGGAATCATAGAGCAAAGATTAGCATGTTCACAATTCAGTCACGCGATAATAGTAAAGCAGTAAATCAGACAAGTCCTAATACTGTTGTTAATGCAAGATGATATGACGTGATGTATGCCCTCACCGACGATCACCCTCATACGGCAACATCTTACGACCGCGGCATGCCACACTCCCTAGAGTGCTCCACATCTTCCAGGCACGTGCAATGCTATGGTGATATGATTACCAAGTTGTTATTAGTCCATTCAAACAGCAGGATTGGGAAACTAAGGTACCTCCCTTGTATCAATCCCAACACGGATCCTGTCTAGGGTCGTCACTCCTAGTAATCTCATACGATGTACATTTCGTAGGTCACTGCAAGGGCTGCCAGGGCTGTTGCTCGCACTCGTTGCACCGCTCCCCCATCACCTTATCAATACAGGCCTACTGTACTCTACTGCACGGAAGGGTCGTCGCCTCCCGTGAACTCAGAATACGCTCGCGGTCACTACAAAGGGCTCGTCGCCTGATCAGTGTAGGCCGACAGCTAGAATATAGTGTCCCATACCACCATAATCTGCTCACGAGTCAAGGTGCTCACTGGTCACTACGGGGAGGTTTGTGGCCCCAGCGTAGGCCGACAGCTCGACCACGGTGTCCCATACCACCATGCCCGGCTCATGAGTCTTCGTGGATCAAGGTACCACGGTTAATAGGGTTTACAATGGTAAGTTCAGTACCCTAGGTTCAAGCAGTTATGTTACATACAAGGTGAACAAACATCGGCCAGTCGGGTTACTTGACGGGCTCGACTAGCGCGATCGCATATCGAATTGAACGACATGAAGTGCGTAAAACACTTCGCGTGGCCTAACCACTGCCGCCAACTCTCAACACGAATCACATTCATCTACGCGTCGTTCGTGGCTATGACCAGTCAGCCACGAAATCGCTCGGTTACCGACTGCCTGGACTAAGTCAAGTCCCACACATCTATGGAATTACTATACAAGGTATTGGAATTGAAATACATCATGTGAGCATGTTAACACATGTTATAACTTTCAACTTAAGCAAATCTTCAAGGCATACTTCCCATGCATATTCAACTTAAGCAAATCCTCAAGCACATACATTCCATGCATATAATGAAATCATGCATTTTGTCAACATGTAGAAAATCATTTAGGTCGGCATAATAATTGAAAAATCAATCACAAAGTATCAAATAACATCATTTAGTTCAATACATACTAATACAAGCATTTATACAAACACATGCACTACACACTTAGGTCTACATATAGCATGTGGACCCAAAGTGTGCACTAGGCGAATCTCTTCGCCAAACTAATTATGCACGCATTCCTAACTTCCTAATGCGACAACAAACCATGTCAATCACATCAGCAAAATATGAATGCAAACAGTACTTCCTACAAATGACTAAAATGCCCTAAATCTCATATTCTTCGTTAGCTTACGAAAGGGGAAACGGAGAGCATTTTGTACATGTCAAACGGCGATGCCGTCAAGAATCTACTATTAAACGACATTGAAAGCATTGGGAACCGTCAATCCAAGTGTCTAAAATCCTCACCTAGTGTCTTGTAGACTCGGGAATTGAAGCGGAGTGTATATGCTTCGTCTACGGCGAGTAAGGAGCCTAATACATAAGATCCATAAGCTACATCGCCATGGAAACAAGAAAAACTCAAATCACTAACTATTTAGGGTTTTTTACTTACCTAGGATTGCGGTGGAATCGCCGGGAAAGCGGTAGAGGAGTGTCGCTTAAGCATGTGCAACACGTAGCACAAGTGGCGGGAAGAACTCTCCCAATCTCTCACAATCTCTCACTCTTTTTCTCTCTCCCAAGCTAGGGCTTCTCTCAAATTCGGATGGGAGAGAGGAGTGAGGGTTTCAACCCCTTTTATAGCCTAAAACATTCCCAAAATAGGCTTGGGAACAATGTTTACTTGGTGCCTAACCAAATCGGGGCCGTTTCGGTCCAAAAGGGCATTTCTGGAGGTCCCCAGGCCAGATGCGGTCGGACTTAAGCTCATGCATACTAGATCTAGCATACATCCAGTTTTCAGACCGGTTGGGTTCCCAGATCGCACGTGGCGGCCCAGTTTCAGTTTAACGGTCACCGCACCAAGATCAGGCCTATAAGTCCCGTGATATATATTAGATATTTTTCCTGATCCAAGGGTGTAATTTGGCTGTATTCTGACGGTCAGACTGCTTAATACTGATGCGTCAAATTTGTGTGCCAGATTTGAATTTGAAATTCCAACTATGTCCCTATTCACACTCTCTTCGGTCCGGGCTCAATGAAATAGCCTGTAATAATCGGTTTGACTTGATTTTTGGAATGAGTGTCAAGCCCAGCTAGACGGTCCTAACGGTCTAAGATAGGAGGTATCGGACTTTCAACGTACGGTCTAGATCCAATACAAAGATTCAAAGTGGTCCAGAGAACAAACCGGCTTAGAGTTTGATCCGAGGCTTTAGAGCATTATAGCACCCTTAGTTCCACTCGCTTCGGGCCTTGTAGAACGTATTTAAAGTGATCAGGGACCATTTCCCAGCTATTCTAACGTTGCACTAGCTAACCTAGTCATATTTTCTAAAGGAATGAATTCTAAGCAATTTCGGGTCGAGTTGGTACTCGAGCCCAAGTATGGATTTTTCACGGGCGTTACACCTACTCAAGAGGATAAGTGTTCTGACTTCTCACGGACGGGATAGTCTTGGTATTTGTCCGTCATCCTCCATTACTCCATGACCGACAGAACCAACTTGTTAAGTCAGTTTTATTCTATCGGTTGGGTGGCTTAGAACACGCTCGGCCCTCAGTAGGCTTATGCAGACGAGGTTATCACTCCGACAGAGCAACTATTATCATCTTTTTCTTATGCTCCTTGGCCTATCTTTTATTCTCTCGGCTCTGACCGTTGTCTCGGACTCTTCGACCAGCGTCAGCAGAGCCGACCTACTTATCATTCGAGTCTCCGGACTGAACGTATTTTTTCCCCAACAAATGCTAATATCCACTGTGTGAGGATATTAGGAGTGGAGTAGTTGTGTGGTTATTTATTAACAGTTGGTGTACACACAGGTGAACCACTATAATCCCTTGTGTTTTGTGGATGTATGATTTATATTTCCTATCGTTTATCATTCAAAATTGTGGGATATATGTGTGGATGTGAATGGTGTAATATTTTCATTTCAAGCTCAGTGGGGAATGTTGTAATAGTTTAGATTTATATTCCTGCAATTTATTTCAGTTTCTTGCTATTTATTTATTCCTCTTTGGTTTGAGTTTTTGATACAAAGATCTAGAAATAAGGTTGTACTACCATAAACTCTGGTTTTTGGTGTATGGTTGTCCTTAGAACAACTTTTGTATTAATCTCTCAAGATTTGAATTTTGAGGTTGCATTTTAATTCAGCATTGAGAATTGATTTTTTTATTTGGCTATTACTCTTTCTTTAATTCTGCTGTATTTATCTTAAATTTAGCATAGTCCTATTCACCCCCCCTCTAAGACATATAGCTTGGCCATTTCAAGTGGTATCAAAGCCTAATAGCTCGCTTTTAATTCTTTTTTCTTAGATTTATTTCCTGAGCTAACGATCTAAGCTATATGTATATATATATATATATATATATATATATATATATATATATATATATATATAAATATATAAATATAAGATGTCAAATTTTCATGGCCTTTCAATCACTAAGCCTCCACCTTTCTATGGCACCAATTATGCCTATTAGAAAGCCAGGTTGAGGATCTTTCTCAAATCCATGGATGAAGGTGTGTGGCTAGCCACAGTGAATGAATGGACCCCACCTACTACTGAAGTAATTGGTATCGATGGTTCAAAATCTATGAGAATTATACCTTATTTCTCTTGGACCACATTTCAGAAAAGTGAGAGTAGTGCAAATGTAAGAGCACTAAATGCAATTACTTATGCACTATCACCGAATGAATTTAAAAGAATTATATCTCATGATTTTGCAAAACAAGCTTGGGATATATTAGAAATGACACATGAGGGTACTTCAATTGTCAAGAAATCTAAGATACAAATCCTCACAGCTAAATTTGAGAAAATACGTATAGAAGAAAATAAAATGTTCATGGACTTCTATACCAGATTGAATGACATTGTAAACTCTATGTGGGGTCTAGGCGATAAAATCCCTGAAAGCAAAATATGTGCTAAAATACGACGCTCACTTCCTGAATGATTCAATTTTAAAGTAACCACAATCCAGGAACTTCGTGATACGGATAATTTGAAGGTTGAGAAATTAGTTGGCTCAGTACAGACTTATGAGTTAACCTTTAAAACTCTAAAAGGTAAATATATTGCCTTAAAACCTTTTAAAAATGGTTTTTAAGAAAATGATTTAAACTCTGATTTAGAAAACTCTGAAGATGATATGGCCCTTTTGGCGAAAAAGTTTTATAATATTTTTAAAAGTAAAAAGAGGGTTAATCTTCAAAAAGCAAATGATAAAAAAGAAACCTAAATCTAAAACTAGAAAATCATTGAAAGACAGTCAGTGTTACAACTGTCATGAGTATGGACATTTGGCTAACAAATGTCCTAATAAGGGCAAGTCGAAAAAGAAAAGTATGATGTCTACTTGGTGTTGAGGGTAAAATATTACATATCAGACCCAGTTATTACCTGGATTTACGAGCATGATACTGTTTAACGCTCGGTTTTAACCATGTTTGTGATGCAGGGTGTATTTGAGAGCATGAATTGCACAAAGGTATTAAAAGTATAGATTTAACAATCTGAAGATATCAAGGCAAGAGACGGACTCCCATGGGACCAAGATCGATGAAATTACACGCCAGGGATCCGCGAAAATCAAGAAATTGAAGTTCAAGTGGGCTAAAATTGGTCCAGAATGCAGGATCACAGGGTTCCCACCATCCATTTGACTTGAAACTTCATACATGGCCAAGGGACCATAAATTAACCGTACACATCAAATTTTAACCCTCGGATCCTAGTATAAGTGGCCCAATTGATAGATCAGCCCATAAACCATTGATTTTGGGCCCACCTGCTATCTGGAGAGGCTTCAAAATTAGTCTTAACGGTTTAAATGAGATGACAGGATGGATGGACGAAGTAAATTTCACTAAAACATCAAATTGGACCCTATGCTGCAGTGAGTGTAGACCACTTACACGAGGACCCGCCACACACCGGATTGTAGTTTCGGTCAAGGGGGTCTTTGACCAGACTCATCTTAAAAAACCAGCATCTGCCTACGAACAACCTTGTACATAGACTTGCGATCCTTCCTTGTGGGCCACAATCATGATTTGACAGTCCGATCCGGACCGTCCATTGGAATCCCTCAGGTCCAATATTCAAGGCCTAGGTGGAAAATTTTCAAGAGCATCGAAAATAGGTTCTCAAAATCTGTAAGCACAAGTTAGACAGTCAGAAGATCCATTAGGTGAACCACCATAATATTGATACAAAAATGATCAGGACTAACCGAATTTTCATGAGGAAGCTAGTGGACGGAGCTGATTGTTTAGAAGATTCCCACAGTGGCCCCACTGATCATCGCACTTCTATGGAATCCTAAACAAAGACGGAGTGTCTCTGTTTCAACCACGTACGACTGGCCATAGGATGTAGTAGTGGACCTCCATCATCATGTATTTAGATGATCCACACCATTCATTCACTCCAGACCGTAGGTGTGACCATCGCCTTGGTGACGGACTTCCCGAAGACAACGGTGACTAGTTTTTAACTGTCCAAATAGTAGACAGACAATGCCAAGATAAAGCTGGTGGATTATAGTGAAATCGACCCAATCTTGTCACTCTCAAATGGTTTTTCGAGAGCATTCCACTGGACGGAGGGGATTTCTTATTTATCACAGATCATGGGCCCCACCAGCATTACTGTGTAACACATACACAATCTCTGTTGCGTCCGGACGCTGCCTGACTATTTGAGTGACCTTGGCAGTGATCGATTGAGAGATTTCAGCCATCTAAACCCTTCATATGGGAAACCGATCACCCCTAAGGAGACTGAACAGAACTGATCACCAATCAATTCCCAATCTGCTGCAAGTTTCCAAGACTGCTGCTACTACGAATGTCTTCCGCAGGAACATAACTACTGCTGCTGCGTAAAAATTTCAACAAAAGTCCATCCTCCACTGACAAAGTTAACTGACTTTAGCAACCTATAAAAAGGAGGTCTGCATAGGCATCCCAGGGTATCAGTCCCTTAGGATTCGACCTTGGTCTTACCGTGTTATTACTACATCACAACCCTGCACTTGGGGAGTGAACAAGTTTTTGGCACCGTTGCCGGGGACTGACGGTTGCATTTTTAAAATTAACTAGTTTTAGGATTAGTTTAAGATTAAGATTTCTCTAATTTTAGGTTAGATTATTTTGTTAATTTATAGAAACTAACCTATTTGTTTTGTAGGATTTTAAGATAGAAACTTCTAATTCAGTAAGCTCTTTCTAATTTCTACTTTCTATTCCCTTTTATTAACTTACTTTCTAGTTTAAGACTTTCCTAATTTGTTTTGTACTTTTTTTTTTAGGAATTTCTTCTTTTTATTCAGAAATTAGTTTACTTCTAATTAGGAATTTTCTATTCTTAGACTTTTTATTTTTAGAAACTAACTTGTTTTGTTTATTTTACAGGTTTTTGACTTAGGGACTCTAATTTGGTAACTTCTCTCCAACCGTTTCTTATTTTTAGAGTTTTACTTCCTTTCTTAGGTTTAGGTTTAGAATTTAAATTAAGGGCTATGAGTGTTTCATGCCCAAGTGGGCCCGTGACAACACTCGACGTCTCTTAACCGAAGGAGGATTAGTTGAGGGGCTGACTGTCCATCACAGGACTAGACACTGGTTGAATTTCCTTGAGTTAATTGAGGTTATGGCTGTGAATCAACCTCAAGCACTACCCTAACCTAGGGTTGATGAAATAGAAGCTGAGAATGAGGTGCATCAAGCACCCCCGCCTCGTACTTTATGAGATTATTTACAACAGGCAGGGGTGAGTACGCCCTCATGCATGATTTTTCCTAAGAATACAGGACAGATGGACATCAAGTCAGAGGTTATCCAACTCCTTCATAAGTTCCATGGGCTCGAGTCTGAAGAACCGTATCTACATCTGAAAGAGTTCGACGAGATTATAACCACCTTATACTTTCCTAATGTATCTGAGGATACTATTAGGCTGAAACTCTTCCCATTTTCCTTGAAAGAGAAGGCCAAGACGTGGTTTCATTCACTGCCTCCTAGATCCATTGGCACATGGAATGATATGCAGAGGGAATTTATAAAGAAAATTTTTCCACATCATAAAACAGTTACCCTCAGAAAAGTAATCATGAACTTTGCCCAAAAGGAAGATGAAACAATCTTCTAATGTTGGGAAAGGTTCAAGGAATTGGTCAGTTCATGCCCACAACACGGCTTTGAAACGTGGCGCATTACAAATTTTTTCTACGATGGATTGACATCTTCTATGCACCAAATGGTCGAGACAATGTGTAATGGAGAAGTCATTAATAAAAATGTTGACGAGGTATGAGATTACCTCGATAGTCTTGCTGAAAAAATATAATCATGGGACTATTACCCAAGTTCAAACACCACGTTTAGGTTGACTCAATCTAAGGAGAAAGGTGGAGTATATCTCTTGAAAGAAGAGGATGATCTCAAGTATAAAGTGTCTATGCTCATAAGAAAATTTGAGGCCATGGAAGGAAAGAAGGATAAGGTTAATGAAAGTGTTTGTGGCATCTGTGATTGTAACATTCATGCAACTGAAAATTGTCCTACAATACCTGCCTTTCGAGAAGTATTGAATGAACAATCCAATGCCTTAAATAACTATCAAAGACCTTTCAATGGACCAACCTCTAATACATACAATCCTTGCTGGAAAAATCATCCTAATTTTAGTTGGAGGAATGGACAAACTGCTACCCCTCAAGGTTTCTTCAATCAAAATCCAAATCAGGGGAAACCTCAAGAAGAATTGGTGCAAAATTCCATACAAGAGCTGGCTCAGACAATGTGAGGAATTTCTGATTTTATGCAAAAGTTAGATTCATGTATGATGGCTATAGAAAAAGGGATGCTTCCTGCACAACCAATCCTCAATCCTAAACCGCAGTATGAGATAAGTGATCCCAGATCTTCAAATCAAATGGGGCACGCTAAATCCATTACCACTCTTAGGAGTGGGAAGGTTATTGATAAAACCCTTCCAGTTAGGCCCAAAAAGCCTCAAGAACCAGAAGAGGACAACAATGATGGATCTGGTTATGCCCCACAAAAATTAGAATTGGAACCACTAGAGAAGCCAGTTGCTCCGTTTCCCCAACGGTTGGTTTCACCAAAATGTCTCTCTAACTCTCAGGATATCCTAAAGGTGTTGAAACAAGTGAAAGTCAACATTCCTCTACTTGATGTCGTAAAACAGATACCTTTATATGCCAAATTCCTAAAAGACTTATGCACGACCAAACGACGGCAAAGTGTTCAAAAGAAGATTTCCTTGACTGAGAAAGTGAGTGCCATCCTAAAATAAGAGGTGCCGCAGAAATTCAAAGATCCCGATAGCCCAACCATATCATGTGTAATCGGGAACTATCGAATTGATCACGCACTTCTTAACTTAGGAGCGAGTGTCAATCTGATTCCCAACTCGGTATACCAACAGTTAGGTTTGAGTGAATTAAAACCCACCCGGACCATACTACAACTTACTGATTACTCTGTTCGTGTACCAAGAGGGATAATTGAGAATGTATTGGTCCAGGTCGATAGATTTTACTACCCTGTAGATTTTATCATCCTGGACACCGAACCCATCAATGACATGAGCACTCAGATTCCCGTCATTCTTGGTCGTCCATTCCTTTCCACTTCAAATGTAATTATCAATTGCAGAAATGATGTCATGACTATGTCTTTTGAAAATTTGACATTGGAGTCTGTAACACTCCGAATTTTTTCTAACCTGGGGTTAGACGTCCTTAGGCAATGGGTCAACCATAGCACCTTGGTAACCTCTCAGAACCCAATTCTAAAGTCGGTAATGGATTGAATTCGTGGTTGGCTTCTATGTACCACGAAGGACGCGTCGATGAACGCGAGTCGTGTCTTGGACAGGCGGCAGTGGTTAGGCCATACGAAGTGTTTTATGCACTTCATGTCACTCACCTTGAGATGCGCTCGTACTAGTCGAGCTCGTCAAGTAACCCGACTGGCCATTGTATGTTCACCATATAAAAGTCATAACTACTTGAACTTAGGGTACTGAACTTACCATTGAAAACCCTGTCAACCATGATACCTTGATCCATAAAGACTCATGAGCCAGGCATAGTGGTATGGGACACTGTGGTCGAGCTGTCGGCCTACGCTGGGGCCACAAACCTCCCCGTAGTGACCAGTGAGCACCATTGACTCGTGAGCCGATTGTGGTGGTATGTGACACTACATTCGAGCTGTCGGCCTATACTGATTGGTGACGAGCCCTTTATAGTGACCTCGAGCGTATTCTGAGTCTACGGGAGGCGACGACCTTTCCGTAGTGACAAGAGTACATTAGGCCTGTATTGATAAGGTAATAGGGGAGCGGTGCAACGAGTGCGAGCAACAGCCCTGACAGCCCTTGCAATGACCTACAAATATAACTGTAACACCCCAGATTTTTGTCAACCTAGGATTAGACGTCCTTAGGCAATGGGTCAACTAAAACACCTAGGAAATCGCTCAGAACCCAATTTCATAGCTAAAGAAATCACTTAGGATTAATTCCTTTAGAAACTAAGCATAAGTTAGCTAGCGCTACACTGGAGTAGCTGTGAAATAGTCCCTGACCGCTTTAAATACGTTCTACAATACCTAAAACTTGTAGAATCAATGGTGCTATAATACTCTAAAACCTCGGATCAAACTCTAAACCGGTTTGTTCTCTGGACCTCTTTGAAACTTTGTATTGGATCTAGACCACGCATCGAAAGTTCGATACCTACAATCTTAGACCGTTATAACCGCCTAGCTGGACTTGACAATCATTTCGAAAATCAAGTCCAACCGACATTCGCAGGCTATTTCATTGAGCCTGGACTGAAGAGAGTGAGAATAGGGTTAGATTTGGAATTTGAAATTCAAATCTGGCACACGACTTGACGCGTCAGTATTAAGCATTCTGACCATCAGAATTCAGCTAAATTACACCCTTGGATCAGGAAAAATTTCTATTTCATATCATGAGACTTGTAGGCCTGATCTACGTGCGGTGACTGCTGAACTGAAACTGGACCGCCATGTGCGATCTGCGAACCCTGCTGGACTAAAAATGGGATGAGAGCAACATCCGACAAGTAAAACACCTGAAAAATCGCTCAGAACCCAATTCCATAGCCAAAGAAATCACTTAGGATTAATTCATTTAGAAACTAAGCATAAGTTAGCTAGCACTACACTGGAGTAGCTGTGAAATAGTCCCTGACCGCTTTAAATACGTTTTATAAGACCCAAAACTTATAGAATCAATGGTGCTATAATACTCTAAAACCTCGGATCAAACTCTAAACCGGTTTGTTCTCTGGACCTCTTTGAAACTTTGTATTGGATCTAGACCGCGCATCGAAAGTCCGATACATACAATCTTAGACCGTTATAACCGCCTAGCTAGACTTGACAATCATTTCGAAAATCAAGTCCAACCAACATTCGCAGGCTATTTCATTGAGCATGGACTGAAGAGAGTGAGAATAGGGTTAGATTTGGAATTTGAAATTCAAATCTGGCACACGACTTGACGCGTCAGTATTAAGCATTCTGACCGTCAGAATTCAGCTAAATTACACCCTCGGATCAGGAAAAATTTCTATTTCATATCATGAGACTTGTAGGCCTGATCTACGTGCGGTGACCGCTGAACTGAAACTGGACCGCCACGTGCGATCTGCGAACCCTGCTGGACTGAAAACGGGATGAGAACAACATCCGACAAGTACGAACTTAAGTCCGATCGCGTTTGGCCAGGGGACCACCAGAAATGATCTTTTGGACCGAAATAGCCCCGCTTTGGATAAACATCAAGTCAACTTTATTTCTGATCCTATTTCGGTCATTTTTGTGCTTATAAAAGGGGTTGAAACCCTCACTCCTCTCTCCCATCCGAATTTGAGAAAAACCCTAGATTGGGAGAGAGAAAAGGTGAGAGTTTGTGAGAGAGAGTAGGAGAGGATTTTCCTGCTGTTGCCCCACCTGTTGCACGTGCTTTAGTAACACGCTCCGATCACTTAGCCATTGATTTCTCCACATTTTCAGGTAAGAAAATACCCTAAAAGTTGCTGATTTGAGGTTCACTAGGATTCATAGCATGTTAGCTGATAGAACTTGTGTATTAGGTTCTCTATTCGCCGTAGACGAAGCGTATACGCTTCGTTCGAATCACTTCACCTATAAGAAAAAAGGTGCAGATTTTAGACGCTTTGATTGACTGTTTTCAACACTTTCAATGTCCTTTAATAGTAGATTATTGACGGCAACGCCGTTTGACATGTACAACATGCTGTCCGTTTCCTGTTCGTAAACCGACGAAGAATATGAGATTTAGGGCATTTTAGTCATTTGTAGGAAATACTGTTTTCACCCATAATTTGCTGATGTGATTGACATGGCTTATTGTTGCATTAGAATACTAGGAATACGTGCATAATTAGTTTAGCAAAGAGATTCGCCTAAATGCGCACTTCGGGTCGACATACTATATGTAGACTTAAGTGTGTAGTGCAAGTGTTTGTATAAATGCTTGTATTAGTATGTATTGAATTAAATGGTGTTATGAATTAGTTTGAGATTGTTTTCTCAATTAATATGCTGACATAAATGATTTCCTACATGTTAGCTAAATGCATGATTTCATTACATGTATGGAATGCATGTGCTTGAAGATGTGCTTAAGTTGTATGTTATAACATGTGTTAACATGATCACATGGTTGTATTTCATTTCCAATACTCTAATATGATTGCTAATGTGATTCCATAATTGTTTGGGACTATACTTAGTCCAGGCAGTCGGTAACCGAGAAATTTTATGGTTGGCTTATCTTTGCCACGAATGACGCGTCGATGAACGCGAGCCATGTTTTGGAGTTGGCGGCAGTGGTTAGGCCACGCGAGGTGTTTTACGCACTTCATGTCGTTTGACTTGAGATGCGATCGTGCTAGTTGAGCCCGTCAAGTAACCCGACTGGCCATTGTATGTTCACCCTGCATGAGTCATAACTGCTTGAACCTAGGGTACTGAACTTACCATTGTAAACCCTGTCAACCATGGTACCTTGTTCCACGAAGACTCATGAGCTAGGCATGGTGGTATGGGACACCTTGGTCGAGCTGTCGGCCTACGCTGGGGCCACAAACCTCCCCGTAGTGACCAGTGAGCACCTATGTCTCGTGAGCAGATTATGGTGGTATGGGACACTATATTCTTGCTGTCGACTTACATTGATCAGGCGACGAGTCCTTTGTAGTGACCGCGAGCGTATTCTGAGTCTATGGGAGGCGACGACCCTTCCATAGCAGTGAGAGTACAGTAGGCCTGTATTGATAAGGTGATGGAGAGCGGTGCAACGAGTGCGAGAAACAGCCCTGGCAGCCCTTGCAGCGACCTACAAAATATACATCGTATGAGATTACTAGGAGTGACGACCCTAGACAGGATCTATTTTGGGATTGATATAAGGGAAGTACCTTAGTTTCTTAATCCTGCTGTTTGAATGGACTAATAACAACTCGGCAATCATATCACCATTACATTGCATGGGCCTGGAAGATGTGGAGTACTGAGAGGGATGCAAGCATGCCGCGGGCGTAAGATGGTGTCGTATGAGGGAGAACATCGGTGAGGGCATCCATCATGTCATGTCATATTGCATTACAACAGTATTAGGATTGTTTAATTTACTGCTTTACTATTATCGCATGATTGATTTGAAAACATGCTAATCTTTGCTCTATGATTCCACTGAGTTGATCACTCACTCCCACGTTACGGGATGGTGTTTCCGGACACCCACCAGTCCCTATTGTGATTGCAGATGATGGCGCGGCCTGCGAAGCGGAGCTGGACTTGATGATGAGGAGGAGGATCTCTCCTTTATGCGTGATCTGATTGACGGGATTACAGGGAGGTTAATTAGATGCCTTGACACTTGTCATTTTATATTTTTAGCACACTCATGTATATTCATTTTGTTTACTTTTGGAGTATACATGTATGTATATAACCTGGTAATATGTTCACACTCTGGAGACATACAACAGTTTATATATGTTATACATATTATCACAGTCTTCCACTTGCTAATTTAACTGTCTCTGGAGTATGATATGCTGTTTTGGCGTAATCTCACTCATGTTTAATACATTAACACAGACAACATTCAATCATACACATTTATATTGCATAAGTGATGTTCTGGAACTCGGGAGTGGAGTTTTTACTCGACCCCATGATTTTTGGGATGTTACAATAACATCATATGAGATTACTAGGAGTGACGACCCTAGACAGGATCTGTGTTGTGATTGATACAAGGAAGGTACCTTAGTTTCCCAATACTGCTGTATGAATGGATTAATAACAACCCGGTAATCATATCCATATCGCACTGCATGTGCCTGGAAGATGTGGAGCACTGTGCGAAGAAAGCATGCCGCGAGCGTAAGATGGTGCCATATGAGGGAGAATGTCGATGAGGGCATCCATCATGTCATTTCATGCGTGTATTAACAACAGTAAATAAGAATGTTTAATTATTTGCTTTACTATTATCGCATGATTAATTTGATAACATGCTAATCTTTGCTCTATGATTCCACTGAGTTGATTACTCACTCCCACACTACGGGATGGTGTTCTGGACACCCACCAATTCCTATTTTAGTTTCAGATGATGGCAATGCTTGTGAAGAGGAGCCAAACTTGATGATGATGAGGAGGATCCCTCCCTTATGTGTATTCTGATCGACGGGATTACAGGGAGGTTGATTAGACGCCTTGACAGTTGTCATTTTATATTTTTTTGGAGCACTCATGTATATTATTTTCTTTCCATTTTTGGAGTATACATGCATTTAAATAACCTGGTAACATGTTCACACTCTAGAGACTTACAATTAATTATATATTTTATGTATCTATCACAGTCTTTCGCTTGCTAATTTAACTGTCTCTGGAGTATGATATGCTATTTTGGCTTAGTCTCAATCTTTTTTAATGCCATTCTAAAGACAACATGCATTTATCATTATCTATGTTGCATAAGTGACGTTCTGGAACTCGGGAGTTGGGTTTCTACCCGACCCCCAATTTTTAGGATGTTACAGATGGTATCAGAGCATGATTTGGATTAAACCGGACCTGTGTTATGGTAACACAACACACACTGACGCACTCTAACTTAGGAAGGGGGCGATGGAAACTTAAAAACTAGATTAGAATCCCAAGTTTCGCCGACAGGTGATACAATATGATAATTTCGGCCAAACATATCTTTGGTCGCGTGAAGCGACCTAAGTTGCCTCTAGGTCGTAAGTTGATGGGTTTGAGTCGTTCCTTGAAGGATTCCAAACCTAGCAATGAATGTCCTTGGGTTGTGGGGCAACCACAACACCCTTACACTCAATCTCAAGGCCTAAAACCCCTTTTCATCCCATTCCTTCAGAATCTCTCCTTCCACCACCCCATTCTTCAACTTTTTTTAAGTCCTTTCACACTAGACATAAATCCTAATGTGTGAAGGATAGTGAACCATACCTAAACAAAAATTTACTTTAAATAGTAAATATATGTATAACTTAGACTTTTGGCCATTCCAATTAGCGAATATCATGGAATAAATGGGTTATTTGGATGGATTAGCCTCTCTTACTCCAAAATCATATGCTACATGATGTATAAATTCATCCCAGTTTGTAAATTAGCCCCAAAATGCCTCAAAGGAAGTCGTGGGCCTACCCACGCTAATCTAGAATGATCCAGGGTGGTAGCCACATATATTTGGGACCCCTAGGGCAAAAGGGACCCATCCCATATGGTCGGCCTCACCGGATTGGAGTTTGGTCGGCGAGGACCTCGCCGTACATCGGGCCTCATTTAGTTGGGGCTTCGGGCCGGAGGAGTTTGGGGGTTAGGGTAGCCCCCTGGTATGTGGGCCATCCGTTAAAACCCCTCCAATCTAGTACCTCCTTCACAAACTAGCCCTCCAAGCTCTCCTTTCTCTCTCAAACGTCTGATTTTTGGCAAAAACTGTCCCTCTAATCACTCCCATTCCCATTTTCTACCACAACCGACGCCCCTTCATTGGTTATAGTGGTAAACTGTAACATCCCGAAAATCGGGGGGTCGAGCAAAAACCCAACTCCCGAGTTCCAAAATGTTATTTATGCAACATGGATATGTATGATTGAATGTTGTCTGTGATAATGTATTAAACATGAGTGAGATTAAGCCAGAACAGTATATCATACTTCAGAGACAGTTAAATTTGCAAGCGGAAGACTGTAATAGTATGTATAACGTATATAAACTGTTGTATGTCTCCAGAGTGTGAATACATTACCAGGTTATACACATACATGTATACTTCAAAAGTAAACAAAATGAATATACATGAGGGCACTAAAAATATAAAATGACAAACGTCAAAGTATCTAATCAACCTCCCTGCAATCCCGTCAATCAGAACACGCATAAAGGAGGAATCCTCCTCCTCATCATCAAGTCCAGCTCCGCCTCACAGGCCGCGCCATCATCTGCAATCACAAAAGGGACTGGTGGGTGTCCGGAAACACCATCCCGTAACGTGGGAGTGAGTGATCAACTCAGTGGGATAAGAGAGCAGAGATTAGCATGTTCACAATTCAATCACGCGATAATAGTAAAGCAGTAAATCAGACAATCCTAATACTGTTGTTAATGCAGGATGACATGACGTGATGTATGCCCTCACCGACGATCTCCCTCATGCGGCAACATCTTACGACCGCGGCATGCCACACTCCCTAGAGTGCTCCACATCTTCCAGGCACATGCAATGCTATGGTGATATGATTTCCAAGTTGTTATTAAGTCCATTCAAACAGCAGGATTGGGAAACTAAGGTACTTCCCTTGTATCAATCCCAATACAGATCCTGTCTAGGGTCGTCACTCCTAGTAATCTCATACGATGTATATTTCGTAGGTCACTGCAAGGGCTGCCAGGGCTGTTGCTCGCACTCGTTGCACCGCTCCCCCATCACCTTATCAATACAGGCCTACTGTACTCTACTGCACGGAAGGGTCGTCGCCTCCCGTGGACTCAGAATACGCTCGCGGTCACTACAAAGGGCTCGTCGCCTGATCAGTGTAGGCCGACAGCTAGAATATAGTGTCCCATACCACCATAATCTGCTCACGAGTTTAGGTGCTCACTGGTCACTACGGGGAGGTTTGTGGCCCCAGCGTAGGCCGACAGCTCGACCACGGTGTCCCATACCACCATGCCCGGCTCATGAGTCTTCGTGGATCAAGGTACCACGGTTAATAGGGTTTACAATGGTAAGTTCAGTACCCTAGGTTCAAGCAGTTATGATACATACAAGGTGAACAAACATCGGCCAGTCGGGTTACTTGACGGGCTCGACTAGCGCGATCGCATCTCGAATTGAACGACATGAAGTGCGTAAAACACTTCGCGTGGCCTAACCACTGCCGCCAACTCTCAACACGAATCACATTCATCGACGCGTCGTTCGTGGCTATGACCAGTCAGCCACGAATTCGTTCGGTTACCGACTGCCTGGACTAAGTCAAGTCCCACACATCTATTGAATTACATTACGCTATATACCACGGTATTGGAATTGAAACACATCATGTGAGCATGTTAGCACATGTTTTAACATTCAACTAAGGCAAATCTTCAAGGCATACTTTCCATGCATATTCAACTTAGGCAAATCTTCAAGGCATCATTTCTATGCATGTGATGCAATCATGCATAAGGTCAACATATAGGAAATCATTTAGGTCAGCATTTTAAATCATGAAATCAATCTCAAACTACTACATAACATCATTCAATACAATACATACTAATACAAGCATTTATACAGACACATACACTACACACTTAAGTCCACATATAGTATGTCGACCCAAAGTGCGCAACTTGGCGAATCTCTTCGCCAAACTGATTATGCAAGCATTCCTAACTCACTAATACGGCGACAAACCATGTCAATCACGTCAGCAAAATATGCATGTAGACCGTACTTCCTACATATGACTAAAATGCCCTAAATCTCATATTCTTCGATAATTTACGAAATAGGAAACAGAGAGCACGTTGTACATGTCAAACGGCGATGCCGTCGATAATCTACTATTAAACGACATTGAAAGCATTGTAAACCGTCAATCAAAGCGTCTAAAATCCTCACCTAGTCTCTTACGGTCGCGGGATTTTGAACGGAGCGTGTACGCTTCGTCTACGGCAGTAGGAGGACCTGATTTATGGAATACATTAGCTAACATGCCATGAATCTGAGTAAACCCTAAATCAGCAAGTTCTAGGGTTATTTTATACCTGAAAAAGGGGAGAAATCACCAGCCAGGTGATTGGGAAGAGGTGTTGAAGCAGCAGCAATCGGTGGCTCGGATGCGGGAAAAATCTCCTCTTCCCTTTCTCTCAAACTCTCTCTCTCTTTTCTAGGGTTTGTGAATTTCGTATGCAAGGAAGGAATGAGGGTTTCAACCCCTTTTATAAGCTTGGAAACGCCGAATATAGGCTCCGGGATGAAGTTTACTTATTGCCTATCCATTTCGGGGCTGTTTCGGTCCAAAAACTGATTTCTGGTGGTCCCCTGGTCGATTGCGATCAGACTTAAGCTCATGGGTACCAGATGTACCTCGTATTAAGTTTTCAGTCTGGCAGGGTTCGCAGATCGCACGTATCGGACCAGTTTCAGTTCAGCGGTCACCGCACATAGATCAGGGCTGAAAGTCCCATGATAATAAATAGAAATTTTTCCTGATCCGAGGGTGTAATCTGGATGAATTCTGACGGTCAGAACGCTCAATACTGACGCGTCAAGTCGTGTGCCAGATTTGAATTTGAAATTCCAAATTCGTCCCTATTCGCGGTCGCTTCAGTCCGGGTTCAACGAAATACTCTGAGATTATCGGATTGACTTGATTTTCGAGATGATTGTCAAGTCCAGCTGGGTGGTTCTAACGGTCTAAGATAGGAGGTATCGGACCTTCGAAGCGCGGTCTAAATCCAATACAAAAATTCAATGTGGTCCAGAGGACAAACCCGCTTAGAGTTTGATCCGAGGTTATAGAGTATTGTAGAGTTGTTTGTTCTACTCGATTTGGTTCTTGTAGAACGTATTTAAAGTGATCAGGGACTGTTTCCCAACCACTCCAACGTTGCGCTAGCTAACTTATGCTTAGTTTCTAAAGAAATTTATCCTAAGTGGTTTCTTTGGCTATGGAATTGGGTTCTGAACGATTTTTCAGGTGTTTTAATTGACCCATTGCCTAAGGACGTTTAATCCCAGATTAGCCAAAATCCGGGGTGTTACAATCTACCCCCCTTAAAACACAATGTCGTCCCCGACATTGGCGAAGGGCAAGGAGTACTTTCTCTAAGGAAGGTTCAAATCCTATTTAATAACCTAATCGTACATATAACCTAAATCAAATGTTTCGATCCTGGGCCAGTGGGAAAGAGGCCAACCACTCTTCCGCTGCGCCACACTGATCGAACGACAGTGTTGACTAATCCTAACTGGATTGGACTTAATACGTTCTACCCCCCTTAAAACTTGGTTTTTCTTAAATTCAAGAATCTATGCATCGCTCTATATATCGGAACAAGGTGCAACTTAGGGGCGATCTTTGACATGAATTAGGGAACAACCTCTCATTACAGTGGCTTTCCCTGATAATGATGCGTTCTATGGCATTGGTATCTATGGCGATAGAGATGAGCCTAAGCTCTATTGTGGATAGGTTCAGGTATGAGTTGGTGGCAAGATGCCTAATTCTCTACTGGCTTTAAGTCCTCGCCATTTCCCAAAGACACTATGATCCTGTTTAGTTGTAGATGGTCGAGCCAACACGGAAGAAAGGTTGTGTAATGGGTCTGAGCCGGATACATAGACTTTCTGTCTAGCTAGGACAGAAGATTTATTGTATCAATTCTTAATCCGAGTCGATTCCGATCTTCTGCTTGATCAGAGCATTGGATTTATTGGTAACCACTAGGATTAAGAAGTCGATTCAGACCGCGAATACATCGCTTACATGTAGTTCCTTTATTCCGCATTCTCGAATGCAATAAGCCCTTGGGGAAGGCAATTCTAGGGGGCGTGCTAGTACATTCTAAGTTCAATCTGAGGGAGTTATAAATGTTTCCTGAGAGTGTATGGTTCCTTCCTATGGGCAACAACAGAAATCTATTAGTCATAAAGAAATCTAACCTACTATCCCTTAGCATATATAGGCCTTACACTGCCTAAGTCAACTAGTAACCTAGTCTGTAACTCAGTACTTATAATCCAAAGCCTAAGTTTATACGTTAAATGGTTCCATACCATTTCTACTATAGGGAATTGTTCTATCACTCAGGGTCAAGATTATCTAAATAGAATTGGGTTTCCTATATCGTCAGATCCTTCAAATCTAGCAGTGCTAACTCTAGGACCAAAACGCCAAGGGCCTATGTGGCCAGTAGCATTCAGTTGTATTAAATAGAACCGCATTCTTAGTCCCATAGTGGGATCGGAAGTGGCATGCTTGGTAGGAGGGTGGGGTGGGATAAAAACTAATTTGTAGGCCGGATCTCAGGGAGTTATAATACTCCCAATCTAGAAACAATATCTTATAACGAAATGAAACAACATGCATTCCATTCAACAAATTTTGGCTATATTAAGCCCAAACCACAACACAAACACATTTTTCTACCTAAAAACAAAACAACCTAGAAATTTCAAATAGTAATCAAACAAGTAAAAGGGCAACGACATAAATGCCTAATTCTACCAAAGGACTTCTACCAGGGTCCCAACTGACCTTCTTGAATACTATCAAGTTCAGTACTGTCTGTTGCCCATTCGAGCTCTATCGGCCAAGTATTTTCACTACTTCTCACACGGAGAAAGTTGAGAAATGGGATTTGAGGTTAGCACGATTCTAAGACCCAAAAAGAGGGTAAAGTCTCAAATAAAAGGGACATGAGAAGGAGGATGGTGGAAAAGGAGAAAAAGGCTAAAATAGCTTAACAATAGCAATGGAAAATGGGAGAAATGCAAGGAAATGGCTAACCAAAATAGAAAAGGGAGATCTAGGCGTTGTAGAGGGATGCTTCAAGCTCCCCTAGGATGTATTTTCAGAAAGAAATGAAAACGAAAAAGGGGAATGGAGCACCTCACGAATTCGGCTCGATTTGGGGGTTTTAGGAGCTCCAACGGACGAAACCTTCAAGAGGGAGGGCTGCCAACTTTAAAGGAATGATGGAGGGTGGTCTTTTTTGGCCAAAGATGGATCTAGGGGTGGTTTGGAACCACAATTTTTGGTTAGGGCAGCAAGAAAACGAAAATGGGGCTAGGGAAGGGGACTTTTGTGAAGGAAGTACATCTTTTAGGGAGTTTCAAGGTACGGACCGCATACCAGGGGACTACCCTAGCCCCCAAACTCATCCAGCCCAAAGATCAAGCCCATCCGATAAGTTTGACCGGCGATGCATCGCCGAACCGGCGATGGCATCGCCGATGAAGTTGCAAATTGGCCATTGAGGCCATATGGGATGGATTCCCCTTGGCCTAGGGATTCCAAAAAGGTATGGTGCACACTCTGGTTCATTGTAGATTGCCCTAGGGAGGCCAATATATTTTTAACATCCATTCGAGGCTTTTCGGGTCCAATATTCAATCCCGAATACAAAACCCTATCATGCAGAATATGATTTTGGGGTAGAAGGATCTATTACATCCATCTAGACCATTAGTTGCTAAAGAAAGTGAAGTTAGAATGGCCTTATGGCCATTTTTCATGAAATTTTACTATTCACTGTAAAATTTGGTGAATGTACTAATTTGTGTTATTTTCATATTAGGTTTGATGGCTAACATGAAATGGATAAGAAAAAACTGAAGGTTGAAGTGTTTAGAGGAGGAATTTTGAGAATTTTTGGCAAAACGGGGTTTTTAAGCCCTGACGATTGATTACTGGAGTCGTGGTCATTCCACGGCCCAAGGATTTACTTTTGCGGTTTAAAACCGCTCATAGGACATCTCAACCTAACTTCCTATAGCTTAGCAGCGATTCGGGTGGCCTTACGCGACCCGAGATGCGTTACAGAGTCGATCTTGCGATCGATTCTAATAGACTTCGCCTATCGGCGAATCTGCGATCCTGGACGTGTTTCTAGACCCTTCTCGCACCCACCTATGTCAAAGGAAGCGACAGCGTGCGTCGCGTGACCATAACCCAGGCCCGGTTTAATCCAAATCATGCTCTGATACCATCTGTAACATCCCGAAAATCGGGGGGTCGAGCAAAAACCCAACTCCCGAGTTCCAAAATGTTATTTATGCAACATGGATATGTATGATTGAATGTTGTCTGTGATAATGTATTAAACATGAGTGAGATTAAGCCAGAACAGTATATCATACTTCAGAGACAGTTAAATTTGCAAGCGGAAGACTGTAATAGTATGTATAACGTATATAAACTGTTGTATGTCTCCAGAGTGTGAATACATTACCAGGTTATACACATACATGTATACTTCAAAAGTAAACAAAATGAATATACATGAGGGCACTAAAAATATAAAATGACAAACGTCAAAGTATCTAATCAACCTCCCTGCAATCCCGTCAATCAGAACACGCATAAAGGAGGAATCCTCCTCCTCATCATCAAGTCCAGCTCCGCCTCACAGGCCGCGCCATCATCTGCAATCACAAAAGGGACTGGTGGGTGTCCGGAAACACCATCCCGTAACGTGGGAGTGAGTGATCAACTCAGTGGGATAAGAGAGCAGAGATTAGCATGTTCACAATTCAATCACGCGATAATAGTAAAGCAGTAAATCAGACAATCCTAATACTGTTGTTAATGCAGGATGACATGACGTGATGTATGCCCTCACCGACGATCTCCCTCATGCGGCAACATCTTACGACCGCGGCATGCCACACTCCCTAGAGTGCTCCACATCTTCCAGGCACATGCAATGCTATGGTGATATGATTTCCAAGTTGTTATTAAGTCCATTCAAACAGCAGGATTGGGAAACTAAGGTACTTCCCTTGTATCAATCCCAATACAGATCCTGTCTAGGGTCGTCACTCCTAGTAATCTCATACGATGTATATTTCGTAGGTCACTGCAAGGGCTGCCAGGGCTGTTGCTCGCACTCGTTGCACCGCTCCCCCATCACCTTATCAATACAGGCCTACTGTACTCTACTGCACGGAAGGGTCGTCGCCTCCCGTGGACTCAGAATACGCTCGCGGTCACTACAAAGGGCTCGTCGCCTGATCAGTGTAGGCCGACAGCTAGAATATAGTGTCCCATACCACCATAATCTGCTCACGAGTTTAGGTGCTCACTGGTCACTACGGGGAGGTTTGTGGCCCCAGCGTAGGCCGACAGCTCGACCACGGTGTCCCATACCACCATGCCCGGCTCATGAGTCTTCGTGGATCAAGGTACCACGGTTAATAGGGTTTACAATGGTAAGTTCAGTACCCTAGGTTCAAGCAGTTATGATACATACAAGGTGAACAAACATCGGCCAGTCGGGTTACTTGACGGGCTCGACTAGCGCGATCGCATCTCGAATTGAACGACATGAAGTGCGTAAAACACTTCGCGTGGCCTAACCACTGCCGCCAACTCTCAACACGAATCACATTCATCGACGCGTCGTTCGTGGCTATGACCAGTCAGCCACGAATTCGTTCGGTTACCGACTGCCTGGACTAAGTCAAGTCCCACACATCTATTGAATTACATTACGCTATATACCACGGTATTGGAATTGAAACACATCATGTGAGCATGTTAGCACATGTTTTAACATTCAACTAAGGCAAATCTTCAAGGCATACTTTCCATGCATATTCAACTTAGGCAAATCTTCAAGGCATCATTTCTATGCATGTGATGCAATCATGCATAAGGTCAACATATAGGAAATCATTTAGGTCAGCATTTTAAATCATGAAATCAATCTCAAACTACTACATAACATCATTCAATACAATACATACTAATACAAGCATTTATACAGACACATACACTACACACTTAAGTCCACATATAGTATGTCGACCCAAAGTGCGCAACTTGGCGAATCTCTTCGCCAAACTGATTATGCAAGCATTCCTAACTCACTAATACGGCGACAAACCATGTCAATCACGTCAGCAAAATATGCATGTAGACCGTACTTCCTACATATGACTAAAATGCCCTAAATCTCATATTCTTCGATAATTTACGAAATAGGAAACAGAGAGCACGTTGTACATGTCAAACGGCGATGCCGTCGATAATCTACTATTAAACGACATTGAAAGCGTTGTAAACCGTCAATCAAAGCGTCTAAAATCCTCACCTAGTCTCTTACGGTCGCGGGATTTTGAACGGAGCGTGTACGCTTCGTCTACGGCAGTAGGAGGACCTGATTTATGGAATACATTAGCTAACATGCCATGAATCTGAGTAAACCCTAAATCAGCAAGTTCTAGGGTTATTTTATACCTGAAAAAGGGGAGAAATCACCAGCCAGGTGATTGGGAAGAGGTGTTGAAGCAGCAGCAATCGGTGGCTCGGATGCGGGAAAAATCTCCTCTTCCCTTTCTCTCAAACTCTCTCTCTCTTTTCTAGGGTTTGTGAATTTCGTATGCAAGGAAGGAATGAGGGTTTCAACCCCTTTTATAAGCTTGGAAACGCCGAATATAGGCTCCGGGACGAAGTTTACTTATTGCCTATCCATTTCGGGGCTGTTTCGGTCCAAAAACTGATTTCTGGTGGTCCCCTGGTCGATTGCGATCAGACTTAAGCTCATGGGTACCAGATGTACCTCGTATTAAGTTTTCAGTCTGGCAGGGTTCGCAGATCGCACGTATCGGACCAGTTTCAGTTCAGCGGTCACCGCACATAGATCAGGGCTGAAAGTCCCATGATAATAAATAGAAATTTTTCCTGATCCGAGGGTGTAATCTGGATGAATTCTGACGGTCAGAACGCTCAATACTGACGCGTCAAGTCATGTGCCAGATTTGAATTTGAAATTCCAAATTCGTCCCTATTCGCGGTCGCTTCAGTCCGGGTTCAACGAAATACTCTGAGATTATCGGATTGACTTGATTTTCGAGATGATTGTCAAGTCCAGCTGGGTGGTTCTAACGGTCTAAGATAGGAGGTATCGGACCTTCGAAGCGCGGTCTAAATCCAATACAAAAATTCAATGTGGTCCAGAGGACAAACCCGCTTAGAGTTTGATCCGAGGTTATAGAGTATTGTAGAGTTGTTTGTTCTACTCGATTTGGTTCTTGTAGAACGTATTTAAAGTGATCAGGGACTGTTTCCCAACCACTCCAACGTTGCGCTAGCTAACTTATGCTTAGTTTCTAAAGAAATTTATCCTAAGTGGTTTCTTTGGCTATGGAATTGGGTTCTGAACGATTTTTCAGGTGTTTTAATTGACCCATTGCCTAAGGACGTTTAATCCCAGATTAGCCAAAATCCGGGGTGTTACATAAACACTCCCCTCTCTTTCCATTCTCTCACGTTTTGAGCCCTTACATTGTCCATTTGAAGCTTAAATCGTGTGAGCCTCCATCCCAACCTATTTTGCTCTTTTTCCTTTGAAATCTTAGCCTTTGAGGTCCTGTTTCATTCCTCTATAGGACCTAGATTTGTGTTATCCCATTAGGTCAGCCCTATCTCCCCCTTTCCTCCATTTTCTTAGCTTTAGGAGTATTGAAAATACATGGCCGATTGAGCTCTAATGGGCAATAGACAATATTAAACTAGACAGTATTAAAGAAGGTAAGTCGGGACCATGGTAGAAGTCCTTTAGTAGAATTAGGCATCTATGCCGTTGTCCTGTAGATTGCTTGATTACCATTTTAAGGATTTTTGTATTTTGTTGTTGATGGGTCTAGTGAAGTCATAGGTAGAAAATGTGTTGTGTTTAGTGGTTTGGGCTTAGCATAGCCGCATGTGTTCCTGTCATAATTCGTGTGGGACTTTATGCCATATATTGTGACGAACTTCGTTAAAGGAAGTGCATGCCGTTTCGTTCGTTGTAAGGTATTGTCCTTAGATTGGGTGTATCCTATGGTTCCACTACCATGTTGTAAATCCCAGGATTAAGCCTACAAAATTAATTTTTATCCCACCTCACCCACCTATCAAGCATGCCACTCCCAATCCCAACATGGGATTAGTAATGCGGTCCCAATTAGCACAACTTGAGACCACTAGCCATATAGACCCTTGGAGTTTTAGGCTTAGAGTTAGTACTCCTAGATTTGAAGGATCTGACAATATAAGAAATCCAATTCCATTTAGACAATCTTGATCCTAAGCGATAGAACAATCCCCTATAGTAGAAATGGTATGAAACCATTTAGCGTATAGGCTTAGGTTTTGGATTATAGCTAGTAGTTATAGACTAGGCTACTAGTTGAATTAAGCAGTGTAAAGCCTGAATATGCTAAGGAATAGTAGGTTAGATTTGGTTGGAGTAGTACCTCATTCTTTCGATAGATCCCTTTAATAGTTATAGACTTCTGTTATAACCCTTAAGAAAGTTGTTTTAACTTAGAAGCATTCACTCTCAGGGAAAACTTATAAATTCCTCAGATTGAACTTAGAATAAACTAGCACGCCCCTTTGAATTGCCTTCCCCAAGGGCTTATTGCATTCAGGAACACAGAGTAAAGGAACTGTACATGTAAGCAATGTATTCGCGGTTTGAATTGATTTCTCAATCCTGGTAGTTGCCAATAAATCCAATGCTCTGATCAAGCAGAAGATCGGCATCGTCTAGGATTAAGAACTGATATGATGAATTTTCTGTCAGAGTCTAGGCAGAAAGTCTCTGTATCCGTCTCAGACCCACTACACGACCATCTACAACCAAAAGTTATTGCTTTGCCTTTGGAAAATGTTGAGGACATACAGCCAATAGAGATTAGACCTGTTGCCACAAACTCACATCCGTCCTTGAAATCAACCACAACACCCATCATTTCAGCTGTTTTCTATAACTATAGGTACCAATGCCATATAACGCATCATTCGCAAAGGAAGACCAATGTAGTGAGAGGTTGTTTCCTATTTCATGTCAAGGATAGGTGTAACACCCTGAAAATCGGGGGTCGTGTATAAACTCAACTCCCGAGTTCCAGACCGTCACTTATGCAACAAAATGATTATGATTCAATTTTTTCTGAGTTAAAGCATTCACATAAGTAAAAGTATACCAAATCTGCAATTCATACTCCAGATCCAGTGATAAAAGCAAGCAGAAGACTAAACAATATATATATCACTATATGGAAAAACAAAGTAGTTCTCGAATGTCACTAAAGTATGAATACATCACTGAGTCTCATATACATGTAAATGACAAAAATAAATGTCCAAAAGAGTCCCACTATGAAGTCCCATCAACCTAGGTCACCTAAGTAAAGCCATCATGGTACTGCATGTACGAGAACTCGTCCTGGTCCTCGTCAAAGTCTGGCTCTGCCTCCTGGATCTCAGCATCACCTGCATCTACAACAGGGTCTGGTGGGTGTTGCAAACACCATCCCGTAACGTGGGAGTGAGTGATCAACTCAGTGAAATCATAGAGCAAAGATTAGCATGTTCACAAATCACTAATGCCATAATAGTGAAGCAGTAAATCAGACAATCCTAATACTGTTGTTAATGCAATATGACATGACGTGATATATGCCCTCACCAACAATCTCCCTCATACGGCACCATCTTATGACCGCGGCATGCAATCGACCCTCAAGTGCTCCACATCTTCCAGGAACATGCAATGGTATGGTGATATGATTTCCAAGTTGTTATTAGTCCATTCAAACAGCAGAATTGGGAAACTAAGGTACTTCCCTTATATCAATCCCAACACAGATCCTGTCTAGGGTCGTCACTCCTAGTAATCTCATACGAGGTATATTTTATAGGTCACTGCAAGAGCTGTCATGGCTGTTGCTTGCACTCGTTGCACCGCTCCCCCATCACCTTATCAATACAGGCCTACTATACTCTACTGCTACTGAAGGGTCGTCGCCTCCCGTAGACTCAGAATATGCTCGCGGTCACTACAAAGGACTCATCGCCTGATCAGTGTAGGCCGACAGTAAGAATATAGTGTCCCATACTACCATAATCTGCTCACGAGACTAGGTGCTCACTGGTCACTACGGGGAGGTTTGTAGCCCCAGCGTAGGCCGACAGCCCGACCACGGTGTCCCATACCACCATGCCCGGCTCATGAGTCTTCATGGATCAAGGTACCATGGTTAACAGGGTTTACAATGGTAAGTTCAGTACCCTAGGTTCAAGTAGTTATGACTCATGCAGGGTGAACATACAACGGCCAGTCGGGTTACTTGACGGGCTTGACTAGCGCGATCGCATCTCAAGTCGACCGACATGAAGTGCGTAAAACACTTCGCGTGGCCTAACCACTGCCGCCAACTCTAAAACACGACTCGCGTTCATCGACGCGTCGTTCGTGGCCAAGATAAGCCGACCACGAATTCGCTCGGTTACCGACTGCGTGGACTAAGTATAGTCCCAAACAATTATGGACTCACATCAGCAAATCATATGAGAGTATTGGAATTGAAATACAACCATGTGAGCATGTTAACACATGTTATAACATACAACTTAAGTAAATCTTCAAGCACATACATTTCATGCATATAATGAAATCATGCATATAGTCAACATGTAGGAAATCATTTATGTGAGCATATTAATTGAGAAATCAATCTCGTCCTGGTTCTCGTCAAAGTCTGGCTCTGCCTCCTGGATCTCAGCATCACCTGCATCTCCAATAGGGTCTAGTGGGTGTTGCAAACACCATCCCGTAATGTGGGAGTGAGTGATCAACTCAGTGGAATCATAGAGCAAAGATTAGCATGTTCACAAATCAATCATGCGATAATAGTAAAGCAGTAAATCAAACAATCCTAATACTGTTGTTAATACAATATGACATGACGTGATATATGCCCTCACCGACGATCTCCCTCATTCGGCACCATCTTATGACCGCGGCAGGTCCAACCACAGCCCGAGAGTTCCATACAAAGAGGGATTTGGATCCCCATACTCAACTTGGGTGAGTAATTCTAGCTGAGATGCCTCACGGCCAATACACTGATCGCAAAGTGTTGTTTGAGGCGGATGTAGAAGGATGACTATTTGGTGAATTTTTGTTGTTCGAGCGCATTGAAGCTGCGCATTGGGGTCCGATCTTTGAAGCTCCCGCTCGTGCTAATGTAGCACCGTTCGTGCCTTCTACGCTCGTATCCAGAATCTTACCCTGGAGCCATTACAGTTTAAAATTCCCTTTGGTAGAGATCGAATGGCTACGATCGATGTGCGGTTGATTGCGTGACTTCTGAACGTGCCTCTTGGTGATGTTCATCCTAGTAAGGAGAATCTGAGGAGTAGGCATGAGCGAGATTGTTGTACCAGGTTTCTGTGCAGTAAATTGGTTCCATGGCAGCCTAATAATAGCCTCAAGGCGACGTATATGTCTGATGATTAGCACCTACTGCACCATATCTGCACGTTAAATGTGTATCCCAAGTCGATGAATCGCATTGAGTGTACGCGCCTTATGGTTGATTTCTTGTATTTGGTGGCCCAGGGAGAGAATGTATGTATGACCACTTTCATCTTGTGACAGATAATCCTCATAGAGAAGTCAAGAAGAACGTCCGAATCGCTTCCTTTTGGCCGACTGATATGCAAGATCGCGCTTGAGTTTGCCTACAGACTTGGGCCGAAATTGCCAGTTCCGATTCATAGCATTGATGAGTCGACTATGGTCAAGATGAAGATTGGGTCTCAGTACCGTGAGAATCAGCTTGAGGAGGATAGCGAGGATGACTTTGATGATGAGGAGGATCCAAGTGAGAGAGAACCTAGAGCAGAAGTTCAGGAAGAAGTCCAGGAAGAGGCAGAAGAGGAGGCTTAGGATATAGATGAGAGCCCTCCTCCTTCTGCTCAGGCTACTGGCGATGATCGCATTGCCTGGATTGAAGAGAGCCATATCGCCTTGCGAAGGAAAGTTCAGGAACTTCGCGCTGAAGTCGAGGATGTCAAGCCGTGACGAAGAGAAAATTCGGCAAGGTGACTCGCACCTTGAAGGCAATCCTATGCTGCTTGCAGGATAAGGGTGCTCCTCCTTCGTCACCCAACTCAGACTAGTAATGCGACCTTTGATGTTGTTGTTAGTAGTTAGTTGTTTCCTGCTTTAAGTTGTGTGAGCTTGTTAATGCTAGTGCTTTTCTTATGTTGCTGTTGTAAATTTTAACTGTCTTAGTTCCCATGTATTTCTCGTTATGATGCTTGTAAGGACATATCCCTTATATTGTGACAATTTTGATTAAATGAAATGCATGGAATGCCTTTGACTCCTTGTGTGAATGATTGCGGTGTATTTGTGCTATTGAGACTGACAAGGTTGCGCCCTATTTTGAATATAGGGAATGCCGCCTAAGGCTACGCGGAGCACGGCTCAGCTTGCATTGAGTGAGCCTATGGATCAGGCTCCTTCGCAACCTGACACCCATGCAGACCCTGCTGTGGGCCCGATTCCTGAGACAGTTCGTGCGTCTCAGCCTACTGCTGGTCCTACAGTTGGACCACCGCCGTTCACACCGCCAGTCAGAGAGCCTTATCGTGCGTCTACTTCGACACAGCACACGCCACAGCCTGCTTCACCTCCTGACAGATTTGAGCAGATGATGGCTATGATGCAGCAGCAGTAGCAGCTCCTTACTACCATTGTGGGGACATTAGCCCAGGGTGGGGGTGTGACTCCACCTGCACCACCTGCGCATCCACCTGGGGATGCTGATACTTATGCCCAGGATAAGGGAATGGCTCATCCTGTACCACCTGCTTACCCTGTGGGGAATGCCGCAGATACACGGGGCTTGTTAGAGCGATTCCAGCGCTTACGGCCTCCCACTTTTATAGGTTCTCATAGACCCGAGGAGGTCGAGTATTGGCTCGACCGTGTGTCAAAAATACTGCGGATGTTACACTGTACAGAGGATGAGCAGGTAGAGTTGGCTACGTTCCTGTTTGAGAGAGAGGTCAGCTTGTGGTGGGACAGCGTATTGTGGACCGTTGCCGCCGACTTTATATGGACATGGGCAGCGTTTGAGTTCCGCTTCCACGAGAAGTATTATCCCCAGACGTACAGGCATGACCGGGAGAATGAGTTTCTCCACCTCAGACAGGGAGCCATGACAGTCACGGAGTATGAGCATCGGTTCACGGAGTTGGGCAGATACGTCCCGACTATTTTGGCTGATGAGCAGATGAACATACGGCGCTTTTCAGAGGGTTTACGATCGGATATTCGGTCGAATATGTGCTGCGTGAGCATTCCCTCCTATGCGGAGTTGATTCACATGTCTATGCGGGCAGAGCAGGATGTGGATCGGCTTGCGCGATCTCGTAGCCCTGTTGCTCCTAGGCCACGACCAGACATGCAGGACAGGCCCTTCGCGGGCAAGAGGCCTAGCGTCGACCCTCCTACTCAGGCCATAGCGCCAGCACCATCATTTCGGTGCCCTGAGTTATCGTGCACATACTGTGGGAGGACGGTCCACTTGGCGCAGAGTTATTTTTCTCGGATGCGGGACAGTGGGTTCTCGCCGCTGCAGAAGATCGACCGTGCACGTCCACATGCGATATCAGCACCGCCTATACGGTTAGCTCCTGCGCACCCTTCTTTCAGACCTCCTGTATCATAGAGCAGACAGCCTCCACAGCCCATGACACAGCGGCCGAACCGGCCACAGCAGGCACGGGTTCATGCATTGACAGCTGAGGCAGCTGCGACACCGACTTCTCAGCATTCGACCTTCGAGGTCACTGCCCATATTGGAGGTACTCCTATTCTCGTGATGGTGGACACTTGTTCCATGATTTCTTTGATATCACGTGCTATAGTCAGGCGTCTTGGGCTACAGACCATTACTATGGACAGGGTGCGAGTTTATACAGCTCACGGGTCCTTTACAGATGCCACCCAGATGTGTGAGGGTTGTTTGGTGGATCTGGGGGGCAAGACGATGGCTCTAGATCTCGTCGTCGACCCCGCTCTAGTTTATCTCGATGTCATTCTTGGCATGGACTGGTTGACTGCAGCGAGGGCCGAGATTGACTGCGAGACTCGTATAGTGACAGCCTACGAACCAGAGGGCGCATCTTTCACATTTCCAGTGCGGGTAAATCTCCCTTTTCGCATACTTAGTTACGCCACTTTATTGCGAGACGCTGATGCCCAGGTACTTGAGCATACGCCAGTCGTTTGCGAGTTTGGGGATCTGTTCAGGAAGATCCCTGGTTTACCGCCCCGACGAGAGATTGATTTTACTATCGATCTGGTTCTTGGTTCCACGCCCATCTCACTGTCGACGTATCGCATGGCACCGTGTGAGATGGAGGAGTTAAGAACGTAGATTGATGGTTTGCTAGAGCTTGGCCTTATACGGCCTAGTGTGTCTCCTTAGGGAGCACCGGTCCTGTTCGTGAGGAAGAAGGATGGTTCGATGCGATTGTGTATTGATTATCGCAGGCTGAACCAGATCACGGTGAAGAACAAGTATCCTTTACCCAGGATCAATGACTTGTTTGATCAATTGAGAGGAGCGCAGTACTTCTCGAAGATTGATCTTCAGTCAGGATATCATCAGTTGCGCGTCAGGGATGAGGACGTGCAGAAGACAGCATTCAGGACCAGTTTTGGCCACTACGAGTTCCTCGTGATGTTGTTCGGTCTCACGAACGCACCAGCCGTGTTCATGGATCTGATGAACCGGGTATTCGGCCTTTCCTCTATTGATTCGTCGTTGTTTTCATTGACGACATTTTGGTGTACTCCAGGAGTCGAGAGGAGCATGAGGAGCACTTGCGTTTGGTCCTGGATACGCTCAGTCAGTATCAGTTGTTCGCACAGTACAAGAAGTGCGACTTCTGGAAGCAGGAGGTGAAGTTCCTGGGACACGTGATGTCCAAGGATGGCATGGCAGTTGACCTGTCTAAGGTAGCTGCGGTGCAGGACTGGGAGCAACCTGGTTCGGTCACTGAGGTGAGGAGTTTCTTGGGTCTCGCTGGCTACTATTGGCGCTTCATACAGGACTTCTCGAAGATCGGGAGACCCTTATCTCAGTTGACACGGAAGGACGTGAAGTTCGCCTGGAATGATGAGGCGGAGTCAGTTTTTCAGGAGCTGAAGGACAGACTTACCTCCGCCCCTTTGCTAGTATTGCCAGAGCAAGGGGTTAGATACACTATATATATCGACGCGTCTAGCGTTGGTTTGGGTTGTGTCCTTATGCAGAGGGACAGGGTAATTTCGTATGCCTCGAGACAATTAAGGAAGCACGAGGAGAATTACCCTACACACAACCTAGAGTTGGCAGCCGTCATATTCGCACTGAGACTCTGGAGACATTACCTCTATGGAGAGGATTTCGAGCTCTTTTGCGACCACAAGAGCCTCAAGTACATATTCATGCAGCGAGATTTGAATATGAGGCAGCGGCGATGGATGGAGACGTTGAAGGACTTCAAGTTTGAAGTCTCTTACCATCCTGGGAAGGCGAACCTTGTGGCTGACACGTTGAGCCGCAAGAAGGATATAGAGTTTGTGGCTCTGCTGATGGTTGCTGAGTGGGATATGGTTGAGTTTTTGTGAGACTTTGAGCAGAAACTCACCGTAGAGGAGCCGTATGAGTTCATCGCACATGTAAAGGTGCGATCTCAGATCGATGACCGGGTCATCGAGGCGCAGAGGGACGATGCGCATCTAGCTGAGCTTCGAGAGCAGGCTAGTGATGATGCTGCGCCGAGTGGCGAGTTGGTATGGATAGGGGCCTACGATATCGTGGCCACCTATGCATACCAGATGTCCCTGACTTGAGACGAGAGATTCTCGAGGCTGCGCATTGTACTAGACTCGCGATGCATCCAGGCAGTACGAAGATGTATCGTGACGTGAAGAGGACATATTGGTGGGAAGGTATGAAGACCCACATAGCTGAGTTCGTGTCCTGTTGTCTCACTTGTCAGCAGGTGAAGGCAGAGCATTGCCGACCACCTGGACTTTTGCAGCCTATGCCGATCGCAGAGTGGAAGTGAGATTTCATTTTCATGGACTTCATTTTTGGGCTGCCAAAGAGGATGAAGGGACATGATTCCATTTGGGTGATCGTCGACCGTCTGACGAAGTCGGCGCACTTCCTACCGATCAGAGTTACGAACTCTGCAGACGAGCTGGCCAGACTGTACATCAGAGAGATCGTGCGTCTGCATGGAGTTCCATTGGAGATCATGTCGGACAGAGACACGCGGTTCACTTCTATTTTCTGGACTCGCATTCAAGAGGCTATGGGTGTGAAGTTAAAATTTAGTACTGCCTTCCACCCACAGACAGACGGACAGACAGAGCGGGTGAACCAGATCTTAGAGGATATGTTGCGAGCTTGCTCATTGGACTTCAAGGACAGTTGGGATGATTGTCTTGCATATGCGGAGTTTGCTTACAACAACAACTTTCAGGCGAGTATCGGTATGGCACCTTACGAGGCGCTGTATGGGCGACCTTGTCGCATACCGCATTGCTGGGCAGAGGTCGGTGCGCATAGCTTGATTGGCCCAGAGTTGGTGCAGGCGACGTTAGAGAAGATTGATATTATTCGACGTCGGATTCTTACAGCGCAGTGCAGACAGAAGAGTTATGCCGATACGAAAAGGATGCCACTAGAGTTCACAGTTGGGGATCATGTGTTTTTGCGAGTTTCCCCTATGAAGGGAGTGCTTCGGTTCGGAAAGAAGGGGAAGCTGGCACCGCGATTCATTGGTCCATTCCAGATCCTCGATCGTGTGGGAGCAGTGGCTTACCGATTGTCTTTACCCACGCCTCTCGCGAGCGTTCACAACGTATTTCATGCTTCTATGCTGAAGAAGTACGTTGCTGATCCTTCCCATATCATCAGATAGGAGCAGGTGCAGTTAGGAGAGGATGTTACATATATCCTGCGACCGACACGTATCCTAAACAGGAAGGAGCAGGTACTGCATAGCAAGGTGATTCCCCTTGTGAAGGTATTGTGGACGCATCACTCTGAGGAGGAGGCTACCTGGGAGACAGAAGCCGAGATCAGAAAGAACTACCCACAGCTTCTCGAAGAGTACGAAAAGGTACAAATTTCGAGGATGAAATTATTTGTTAAGGGGGGTAGATTGTAACGCCCGTGAAAAATCCGTACTTAGACTCGAGTACCAACTCGACCCGAAATTGCGTAGAATTAATTTCTTTAGAAAATAAGTCTAAGTTAGCTAGCGCAACGCTAGAGTAACTGGGAAATAGTCCCTGATCACTTTAAATACGTTCTACAAGACCCAAATCGAGTAGAACCAATGACTCTATAATAATCTATAACCTCGGATCAAACTCTAAGCAGGTTTGTTCTCTGTACCACTTTGAAACTTTGTATTGGATCTAGACCGCGCGTCGAAAGTCCGATACCTCCTATCTTAGACCGTTAGAACCGCCTTGCTGGACTTGACAATCATTTCAAAAATCAAGTCCAACCGATAATCACAGGCTATTTCATTGAGCCCGGACTGAAGAGAGTGCGAATAAGGATAGAATTGGAATTTCAAATTCAAATCTGGCACACGACTTGACGCGTCAGTATTAAGCGTTCTGACCTTCAGAATTCAGCCAGATTACACCCTCGGATCAGGAAAAATTTCTATTTCATATCATGAGACTTTCTGCCCTGATCTACGTGCGGTGACCGCTGAACTGAAACTGGACCGCCACGGGTGATCTACGAATCCTGCCAGACTGAAAAGTTAATGCGTGCTAGATCTGGTACGCATGAGCTTAAGTCCGATCGCATTCGGCCAGGGGACCACCAGAAATCATTTTTTGGACCGAAACAGCCCCGATTTAGATATGCCTAAGTAAACCTTGTACCTGAGCCTATTTTAGGCATTTTTAAGCTTATAAAAGGGGTTGAAACCCTCACTCCTCTCTCCCATCTGAATTTGAGAGAAACCCTAGATTGGGAGAGAGAAAAGGTGAGAGTTTGTGAGAGAGATTGGAGGAGAATTTTTTCGCCTTTGCACCACCTATTGCACGTGCTGTAGCAACACCCTCCGATCACCTGACCGGTGATTCCTCCTTATTTTCAGGCAAGAAATAACCCTAGAAGTTGCTGATTTGAGGTTTACTAGGATTCATAGCATGTTAGTTGACGTAACTCGTAAATTAGGTTCTCTTATTACCGTAGACGAAGCGTATACGCTCCGTTCCAAACGACACATCCATAAGAGATAAGGTGAGGATTTTAGACACTTTGATTGATGGTTTCCAACGCTTTCAATGTCGTTTAATAGTAGATTATTGACGGCACCGCCGTTTGACATGTACAACATGCTATCCGTTTTCTGTTTCGTAAATCAATGAAGAATATGAGATTTAGGGCATTTTAGTCATTTGTAGGAAGTGCTGATTTCATTCATATTTTGCTGATGTGATTGACATGGATTATTGCCGCATTAGAATGTTAGGAATAAGTGCATAATTAGTTTGGCGAAGAGATTCGCCAAATTGCGCACTTCGGGTCGACATACTATATGTAGACTTAAGTGTGTAGTGTATGTGTTTGTATAAATGCTTGTATTAGTATGTAATGAATTAAATGATGTTATGAATTAGTTTGAGATTGATTTCTCAATTAATATGCTGACATAAATGATTTCCTACATGTTGACTATATGCATGATTTCATTATATGCATGAAATGTATGTGCTTGAAGATTTACTTAAGTTGTATGTTATAACATGTGTTAACATGCTCACATGGTTGTATTTCAATTCCAATACTCTCATATGATTTGCTGATGTGATTCCATAATTGTTTGGGACTATACTTAGTCCAGGCAGTCGGTAACCGAGCGAATTCGTGGTTGGCTTCTCTTGGCCACGAACGACGCCTCGATGAACGCGAGTCGTGTTTTAGAGTTGGCGGCAGTGGTTAGGCCACGCGAAGTGTTTTACGCACTTCATGTCGGTCGACTTGAGATGCGATCGCGCTAGCCGAGCCCGTCAAGTAACCCGACTGGCCGTTGTATGTTCACCCTGTATGAGTCATAACTGCTTGAACCTAGGGTACTGAACTTACCATTGTAAACCCTGTTAACCATGGTACCTTGATCCACGGAGACTCATGAGCCGGACATAGTGGTATGGGACACCGTGGTCGGGCTGTCGGCCTACGCTGGGGCCACAAACCTCCCCGTAGTGACCAGTGAGCACCTAGTCTCGTGAGCAGATTATGGTGGTATGGGACACTATATTCCTGCTGTCGGCCTACACTGATCAGGCGACGAGTCCTTTGTAGTGACCGCGAGCGTATTCTGAGTCTACGGGAGGCGACGACCCTTCAGTAGCAGTAGAGTATAGTAGGCCTGTATTGATAAGGTGATGGGGGAGCGATGCAACGAGTGCGAACAACAGCCCTGGCAGCCCTGGCAGCGACCTATAAAATATACCTCGTATGAGATTACTAGGAGTGACGACCCTAGACAGGATCTGTGTTGGGATTGATATAAGGGAAGTACCTTAGTTTCCCAATCCTGCTGTTTGAATGGACTAATAACAACTTGGAAATCATATCACCATACCATTGCATGTGCCTGGAAGATGTGGAGCACTTGAGGGTCGATTGCATGCCGCGGTCGTAAGATGGTGCCGTATGAGGGAGATCGTCGGTGAGGGCATATATCACGTCATGTCATATTGCATTAACAACAGTATTAGGATTGTCTGATTTACTGCTTCACTATTATCGCATGATTGATTTGTGAACATGCTAATCTTTGCTCTATGATTCCACTGAGTTGATCACTCACTCCCACGTTACGGGATGGTGTTTGCAACACCCACCAGACCCTGTTGTAGATGCAGGTGATGCTGAGATCCAGGAGGCAGAGCCAGACTTTGACGAGGACCAGGACGAGTTCTCGTACATGCAGTACCATGATGGCTTTGCTTAGGTGACCTGGGTTGATGGGACTTCATAGTGGGACTCTTTTGGACATTTATTTTTGTCATTTACATGTATATGAGACTCAATGATGTATTCATACTTTAGTGACAGTCGAGATCTACTTTATTTTTCCATACAGTGATATATATATTGTTTAGTCTTTCGCTTGCTTTTATCACTGGATTTGGAGTATGAATTGCAGTTTTGGTATACTTTTACTCATGTGAATGCTTTAACTCAGACAACATTGAATCATAATCATTTTGTTGCATAAGTGACGGTCTGGAACTCGGGAGTTGAGTTTATACACGACCCCCAATTTTTAGGGTATTACACCTATCCTTGACATGAAATAGGAAACAACCTCTCACTACATTGGTCTTCCTTTGCTAATGATGCGTTCTATGGCATTGGTACCTATAGTTGTAGAAAAGAGCTGAAATGACGGGTGTTGTGGTTGATTTCAAGGGCGGATGTGAGTTTGTGGCAAGAGGTCTAATCTCTATTGGCTGTATGTCCTCAACATTTTCCAAAGGCAAAGCAATAACTTTTGGTTGTAGATGGTCGGCCAACACGGAAGAAAAGTCGTGTAGTGGGTCTGAGCTGGATACAGAGACTTTCTGCCTAGACTCTGACAGAAAATTCATCATATCAGTTCTTAATCCTAGACGATGCCGATCTTCTGCTTGATCAGAGCATTGGATTTATTGGCAACTACCAGGATTGAGAAATCAATTCAAACTGCGAATACATTGCTTACATGTACAGTTCCTTTACTCTGTGTTCCCGAATGCAATAAGCCCTTGGGGAAGGCAATTCAAAGGGGCGTGCTAGTTTATTCTAAGTTCAATCTGAGGAATTTATAAGTTTTCCCTGAGAGTGAATGCTTCTAAGTTAAAACAACTTTCTTAAGGGTTATAACAGAAGTCTATAACTATTAAAGGGATCTATCGAAAGAATGAGGTACTACTCCAACTAAATCTAACCTACTATTCCTTAGCATATTCAGGCTTTACACTGCTTAATTCAACTAGTAGCCTAGTCTGTAACTACTATCTATAATCCAAAACCTAAGCCTATATGCTAAATGGTTTCATACCATTTCTACTATAGGGGATTGTTCTATCGCTTAGGATCAAGATTGTCTAAATGGAATTGGATTTCCTATATTGTCAGATCCTTCAAATCTAGGAGTACTAACTCTAAGCGTAAAACTCCAAGGGTCTATATGGCCAGTGGTCTCAAGTTGTGTTAACTGGGACCGCATTACTAATCCCATGTCAGGATTGGGAGTGGCATGCTTGGTAGGAGGGTGAGGTGGGATAAAAATTAATTTTGTAGGTTTAATCCCGGGATTTACAACATGGTAGTGGAACCATAGGATACACCCAATCTAAGGACAATACCTTACAACGAACAAAACGGCATGCACTTCCTTTAACGAAGTTCGTCACAATATATAGCATAAAGTCCCACATGAATTATGACAGGAACGCATGCGGCTATGCTAAGCCCAAACCACTAAACACAACACATTTTCTACCTATGACATCACTAGACCCATCAACAACAAAATACAAAAATCCTTAAAATGGTAATTAAGCAATCTACAGGACAACGACATAGATGCCTAATTCTACCAAAGGACTTCTACCACGGTCCCGACTTACCTTCTTTAATACTGTCTAGTTTAATATTGTCTGTTGCCCATTAGAGCTCAATCGGCCATGTATTTTCAATACTCCTCAAGCTAAGAAAATAGAGGAAAGGGGGAGATAGGGATGACCTAATGGGATAACACAAATCTAGGTCCTATAGAGGAATGAAACAGGACCTCAAAGGCTAAGATTTCAAAGGGAAAAGAGCAAAATAGGTTGGGATGGAGGCTCACACGATTTAAGCTTCAAATGGACAATGTAAGGGCTCAAAACGTGAGAGAATGGAAAGAGAGGGGAGTGTTTACCACTGTAACCAATGAAGGGGCATCGGTTGTGGTAGAAAATGGGAATGAGAGTGATTAGAGGGACAATTTTTGCCAAAAATCAGACATTTGAAAGAGAAAGGAGAGTTTGGAGGGCTAGTTTGTGAAGGAGGTACTAGATTGGAGGGGTTTTAATGGATGGCCCACATACCAGGGGGCTACCCTAACCCCCAAATACCTCCGGCCCGAAGGCCCGACCAAATGAGGCCGGATGTACGGCGAGGTCCTTGCCGACCAAACTCCAATCCGGTGAGGCCGACCATATGGGCTGGGTCCCCTTTGCCCTAAGGGTCCCAAATATATGTGGCTCCCACCCTGAATCATTTTAGATTAGCGTGGGTAGGCCCACGACTTCCTTTGAGGCGTTTCGGGGCCAATTTACAAACTGGGATGAATTTATACATCATGTAGCATATGATTTTGAAGTAGGAGACGCTAATCCGTCCAAATAACCCATTTATTCCATGAGATTCCCTAATTGGAATGGCCAAAAGTCTAAGTTATACATATATTTACTATTTATAGTAAATTTTTGTTTAGGTATGGTTCACTATCCTTCACACATTAGGATTTATGTCTAGTGTGAAAGGACTTAAAAAAAATTTGAAGAATGGGGTGGTGGAAGGAGAGATTCTGAAGGAATGGGATGAAAAGGGATTTTAGGCGTTGAGATTGAGTGTAAGGGTGTTGTGGTTTCCCCACAACCCAAGGACATTCATTGCTAGGTTTGGAATCCTTCAGGGAACGACTCAAACCCATCAACTTACGACCTAGAGGCGACTTAGGTCGCTTCACGTGACCAAAGATATGTATGGCCGAAATTATCATATTGTATCACCTGTCGGCGAAACTTGGGATTCTAATCTAGTTTTTAAGTTTTCATCGCCCCCTTCCTAAGTAAGAGTGCGTCAATGTGTGTTGTGTTACCATAACCCAGGTCCAGTTTAATCCAAATCATGCTCTGATACCATCTGTAACATCCTGAAAATTGGGAGTCGGGTAGAAACCCAACTCCCGAGTTCCAGAACGTCACTTATGCAACATAGATAATGATAAATGCATGTTGTCTTTAGAATGGCATTAAAAAAGATTGAGACTAAGCCAAAACAGCATATCATACTCCAGAGACAGTTAAATTAGCAAGCGGAAGACAGTGATAGATACATAAAATACATAATTAATTGTAAGTCTCCAGAGTGTGAACATGTTACCAGGTTATTTAAATACATGTATACTCCAAAAATGAAAAGAAAATAATATACATGAGTGCTCCAAAAAAATATAAAATGACAACTGTCAAGGCGTCTAATCAACCTCCCTATAATCCCGTCGATCAGAACACGCATAAGGGAGGGATCCTCCTCATCATCATCAAGTTCGACTCCTCTTCACAAGCATCGCCATCATCAGAAACTAAAATAGGAACTGGTGGGTGTCCGGAACACCATCCCGTAATGTGGGAATGAGTAATCAACTCAGTGGAATCATAGAGCAAAGATTAGCATGTTATCAAATCAATCACGCGATAATAGTAAAGCAAATAATCAAACATTCTTAGTTACTGTTGTTAATGCATGCATGAAATGACATGATGGATGCCCTCATCGACATTCTCCCTCATACGGCACCATCTTACGCTCGCGGCATGCTTTCTTCCCACAGTGCTCCACATCTTCCAGGCACATGAAGTGCGATATGGATATGATTACCGGGTTGTTATTAGTCCATTAATACAGCAGTATTGGGAAACTAAGGTACCTTCCTTGTATCAATCCCAACACAGATCCTGTCTAGGGTCGTCACTCCTAGTAATCTCATATGATGTTATTGTAACATCCCAAAAATCGCAAGGTCGAGTAAAAACTCCACTCCCGAGTTCCAGAACATCACTTATGCAACATAAATGTGTATGATTGAATGTTGTCTGTGTTAATGTATTAAACATGAGTGAGATTACGCCAGAACAACATATCATACTCCAGAGACAGTTAAATTAGCAAGCGGAAGACTGTGATAGTATGTATAACATATATAAACTGTTGTATGTCTCCAGAGTTTGAACATGTTATCAGGTTATATACATACATGTATACTCCAAAAGTAAACAAAATGAATATACATGAGTGCGCTAAAAATATAAAATGACAAGTGTCAAGGCATCTAATCAACCTCCCTGTAATCCCGTCAATCAGATCACGCATAAAGGAGAGATCCTCATCATCATCAAGTCCAGCTCTGCCTCGCAGGCCGCGCCATCATCTGCAATCACAATAGGGACTGGTGGGTGTCCGAAAATACCATCCCGTAACGTGGGAGTGAGTGATCAACTCAGTGGAATCATAGAACAAAGATTAGCATGTTCTCAAATCAATCATGCGATAATAGTAAAGCAGTAAATCAAACAATCCTAATACTGTTGTAATGCAATATGACATGACATGATGGATGCCCTCACCGACGTTCTCCCTCATACGACACCATCTTACGCCCGCGGCATGCTTGCATCCCTCTCAGTACTCCACATCTTCCAGGCCCATGCAATGTAATGGTGATATGATTGCCGAGTTGTTATTAGTCCATTCAGATAGCAGGATTAAGAAACTAAGGTACTTCCCTTATATCAATCCCAAAACAGATCCTGTCTAGGGTCGTCACTCCTAGTAATCTCATACGATGTATATTTTGTAGGTCGCTGCAAGGGCTGCCAGGGCTGTTGCTCGCACTCATTGCACCGCTCCCCATCACCTTATCAATACAGGCCTACTGTACTCTCACTGCTACGGAAGGGTCATCGCCTCCCGTAGACTCAGAATACGCTCGCGGTCACTACAAAGGACTCGTCGCCTGATCAGTGTAGGCCGACAGCAAGAATATAGTGTCCCATACCACCATAATTTGCTCACGAGACATAGGTGCTCAGTGGTCACTACGGGGAGGTTTGTGGCCCCAGCGTAGGCCGACAGCTCGACCACGGTGTCCCATACCACCATGCCCGGCTCATGAGTCTTCGTGGATCAAGGTACCATGGTTGACAGGGTTTACAATGGTAAGTTCAGTACCCTAGGTTCAAGCAGTTATGACTCATGCAGGGTGAACATACAATGGCCAGTCGGGTTACTTGACGGGCTCAACTAGCATGATCGCATCTCAAGTCAAACGACATGAAGTGCATAAAACACCTCGCGTGGCCTAACCACTGCCGCCAACTCCATAACACGGCTCACGTTCATCGACGCGTCGTTCGTGGCAAAGATAAGCCAACCACGAAATTTCTCGATTACCGACTGCCTGGACTAAGTATAGTCCCAAACAATTATGGAATCACATCAGCAATCATATTAGAGTATTGGAAATGAAATACAACCATGCGATCATGTTAACACATGTTATAACATACAACTTAAGCACATCTTCAAGCACATGCATTCCATACATGTAATGAAATCATGCATTTAGCTAACATGTAGGAAATCATTTACATCAGCATATTAATTGAGAAAACAATCTCAAACTAATTCATAACACCATTTAATTCAATACATATTAATACAAGCATTTATACAAACTAATTCATACTCTGTCACCGACATCCCTCCCTGACAGAGGGGAAGGAACTCACTCTCCTTCTCATGTCGGTAAGTGACCGAAAAATACTTCTCATGAAAACGAGCCTCAAACGCCTCCCACGTCCACTTAAAACCCTCCGTAACTGTGCGGAGAACACTATCCCACCATAAGCTAGCCTCCTTCTTAAACATGAAGGTGACAAGCTCGACTTGCTCCGCCTTGGAATAGTGAAGCGGCCTAAGCATCTTAGAGATGCGGTCAATTCGATACTCAGCCTCCTCGAGTCTATGAGTACCCATAAAAGTGAGAGGCCGCAAGCGCTAGAATCGTTCAAATGTACCGCTAGAACTAGCGTTTCCACCTGGATGTATAGGCGAGGCAGGTGGAGCTGCCCCCATCTACTGAGCAAAGATATCAACCATGGAGGTCAAGAACTGCTGCTACTGCTACTGTATCTACTATTGCTACATCAAAAACATCATCTACTCTAGCCTATCAGGAGGCAGAGTGGACTGCGATGCATAAGGCGTCGACGTGGATGCACGGTTCTGCTCAGGAATTGAAGGTGTGACAGGAGGGACCATAGATGGTGTCACAGGAGTTGTCCTAGCAGTAGGGCCAGAAGCCAGCTGAGAATTCGGTATAGGATCAGAATGAGATGGACCTGAATGAGGGTCCATATGGCTATCGATCAGGGGAGGGGCCCCGTCAAGTGATTCACCCAAAGAGAAACGACCCGAAGTCCTCGAGCCCTTAGGTGGCATACCCTACATACAACAAAGGGTGCAACCAGTGAGATTAAGCATTCACAAAATCCATCCACACAACATTAACATCACAACCAAAGAGACAACATGCATTTCATTTAACAAAATTGTCACAGTACATGAAGTGCAGCATTACATGGATCGCGACAGAGAAAGCATGTGAGCTATTACAACTAAGCTTCAAACACTAAACATCTATTAATCTACCACGCCTATAAAGGCTACACACAAGAACAAGCAACAAAATAAATAAACAACGACTACATAAAGGACTATTCATCAGAATCTGGCGATGGAGGAGGGACACCCTTATCCTGTAGACAACGCAGGATGGACTTCAAGGTACGGGTTACTTTCTTGAACTTGTGCTTCACGAGGCCCCGCAGGTCAATAATATCCTGCCGCAGAGTGGCCTGACCCTCTTCAAGTCTAACTAAACAAGCTTCTCTATCAGCCCTATCAGGATTATGCTCCTGAGTCGTAAGAGGACTCTCATCCGTATCTTGAGCCTCCTCTTCTTCTTCTTCTATTTCGGCTCTACCTTCTTCATCACTCTCTTCCTCTTCACTTTCTATCTCATCCTCACTCTCCTTGAGTAGGGCTTTTCATTGCCGAGGCACGATATCTATCTGATTGAGAGTAGTCTCGGTGATGTAATGGATTGGCGCTGACAATTCTACCCCAAGTCTATAGCCAAACTCAAGTGCAATCCTGCATATGAGTCGACCTAACGGGAGAGATTCAGTCCTTCTATTAGAACAAGCGATAAGGACTATCTATCGCAGGACATACGTAGGCACACAAAGCTTCTCTCCCTACCCCACCTGATATAAGAAATCCATCATCAGGTGCCTGCATTCACTACGGTTGCTCCACCTAGGATAAACATTGAATGTGCAGATGTGGTGAAGCAGACGGAAGTCATCCATCATATTGGTCACTAAAAGGATTTTGTTAGCCTGTCATTCAACCAGATGACCACAAAGGAACCGTGTGCGGTGATCTCTTTTGCGAGCACTACTCAGATTCTTCTCACTTGCATGAACCTCGCGAAGTGACACATTCAGAAGTCGAGATATTAAAGCAACGTTGATTGTGGCCTCCCGATCTCTTCCAAATGGTATCTTAAACTGAAAGGACTCCAATGTTGGCTCTCGAATGTGGGCGTAGAAAGCTCAAACAGTACCCACATTTGCACAGTGCTCACCCACAAATAGCAGACCCCACTTGGCTTCTACTAGGTGCTCGAACAATAAGAATTCTCCAAATAGCCGTACATTACATGAGCTTCAAAAAGGACCCTATGGCCTTTGTAAACACCATGAGACAACTCCGCCAAAAAGGACCTTCCTATGGGAGCATAGGGATCTAAATCCCGCTTCGTCTCCAACTCTTGAGTGGTGCTTGAACTTGCGACGGCACCTCTCGGCCTTCTAGAACGGGTGGGGCGATTAGGCCCGACTTCATCTACGGCAGCTCTCTTCTTTCCCATGAAAGAGAGGATGGTGGAAATGAAAATTATGGCCTTGACAAGCTCGAATAGAGCCATAGAAAATGAAAGAAATAAGAAGAATGGGATGGGTGATAGAGTTTCAACGAATTTGAGACTCAAAGTAGAGATTTGACTGCTCAAATGGAAAGAAAAGAAAGGGAAATCAACAATGGAGGTGGGTTTTGAGATGGATAGGGAGAGGGTGCATGAAAATGGAAGAAGAAAGGGTTTGGAGAGGGATTTTGGAGAAGATTTGAGAGATTTTTTAAGAAAATAAAAGCTAAGGAGGGTAGATTGTGAAGGAAGGACACTGTAGAAGGGGTTTTAATCAATCAACCGAGCACCAGCGGGCCACACAACACCGTAGAACTATTGGCCCGATCGGCCCAACCCGTCCAGGCCCACTAGGCGGCGAGGCCACGCCGGTCTCTTGACATCCCAGTGAGGACTCGCCCCACTGACGAGGTCCTCCTCCCTTGGGTCTGAAAATATGTGGGTCCCACGCTAGGTCCCCCTAAAAATGTCCTGATTGGGCCCCTACTCCGTTTCAACTCGTTTCAAAGTAAATCTGATACATATCCACATTTATCAATTTTTAACGGCTGGAATGGGACGAAACATGGACTAAACCCGTCAATTGACGGTCTAAATGTGGTTTAGGGTCGTCGTGTGTGATCAGGAGTGTGCATGGACTCGATCTCGGTGATTGTTTTCAGTAAACTTTTGCCAACAGATGAAACTGGGAATCCTAAACTTGTTTCTATATTTTTCTTGCACCCTCCTACATTGAATTTGGGTCAGCGTGCATCGTGTGACTATAACCCCGGTCCAGTTTAATCCAAATCATGCTTTGATACCAACTTGTAATGCCCTGAAATTCGGGGGACAAGCATAACTCATCTCCCGAGTTCCAAAACATCACTTATGCAACATAATTAATGATGGATGTATGTTGTTTGTATTAGTGCATTAAACATGAAATAGATTAAGCCAAATCAGCAAATCATAATCCAGGGATAATTAAAAAATGTAAGTGGAAGTCTGGAATACATATATGAACCAATACAAGTCCCCAAAGTATGAGTGCTCTGCCAGGTTAATAAGTACATGTTTTGTTGATTCAAAATACATATAACAAAATGTATTAGTCCTCTATAAAGTGCAAGCCCTGAAGTCCCATCGATCTGGACTCAGCTCATGCGAATTCGTCTAAAAACTGCATGAATGAGAATGCCTCCTCATCCTCATCAAACTTCGGCTCTGCCTCACAGGCATCACCATCACCTGCAGCTAAGTCAGAGTCTAGTTGGTATTCAAGCATCATCCCAGAACGAGGGAGTGAGTGATCAACTCAGTGGAACTATATAACAAAGGTTAACATGTTATCAATTCAATCAAGTAGTAATGATAAAGCAGTACAATCAAACATGTCCTAGATACTCTTGTTAATACAAAAATGATATAAGGTAATGATGCATGCCCTCACCCAAACTCCCTCTTGCGACAACATCTAACGATCGCGGTATGAATTACTATCACTATGCTCTACACCAACGCCAATGACACATATAGTGAGATGTTATGAGCAAGATTACCAAGTTCTTATTAGTCCTTTTCATACAGTAGGATTGGGAAGCTAAGGTACCTCCCTTATATCAACTCCCAAACAATGATCCATTCTAAGGTCGTTAGTCCTAGACAATCTCATATGATATTATAGTTTTAGGTCGCTGTAATGAGCTCATCACCAATCAATACAAGTCTAGTTATATCCTAATTACTATAATAAGGCTCGTTGCCCCAGTGTAGTTTTAGGATATACTCGAGGTCACTACAAAGGGCTCGTCACCAATTAGAGTAGGCTGACAGCTCGAATATAGTTTTCCATACCACCATAATCGGCTCACGAGTCTGGGTTACTCACTGGTCACTATGGGGAGGCTCGTCACCCCAGCGTAGGCCGACAGCACAACCACAGTGTCTCATACCACCATGTCCGGCTCATGAGTCTTAGCGGATTGTGGTACCATGGTTAATAGGATTTCATTGGTGAGTTTGGTACCTTAGATTCAAACAGTAGCATCGAAACATGGTGAACATACATTGGTCAATCGGGTTAATTGACGAGCTCGACTAGGATGATCGCATGTTGAGTTGATCGAAATGAAATGCATAAGCACTCCTTATGGCCTAACCACTGTCGAACATCCCAAGTACAGCTCGAATTTGTCGAACACATCCTGCGTGGTGAAATCAATCACAGCCACCAGATCGAGAACTGTTACCAATTACCTGGACTGTTATATAGTCCCAACCACGTGCAATCGCAATAATACATATTCAAGTCAAATCCTATAATCATATGAACATGTTATGGAATATAGCTTACATATGAATACACAGTACATGGAGGAAATCATACACATATTTAAACATGAATAAACAAACTATAGAGTACATGGAGGAAATCATACACACAGTTAAACATGAATAAATAAACTATCTAGTACATGGAGGAAATCATACACACAGTTAAGGTAATTAAGATTCATATCTCAACACCCTTATAAATCACACTTTACTAACTACTGACTCATTCAGACATTTATACAAACACCTAGACTACGCTTTCTAACATACATCACGTATGTCGGCCGTATTACGTATTAGGGCAAATCCACATAACAAGCATATATCAACGACAATTAATCATGGCAATCATAGCATCAAATTCCTTATGCATACAAACATTTCAACAAACACATGAAATACACTATTTACAACATAGGTTATACATATACGTAAAATAAAACAGATAGCGCATTTAGCATGTGTAATAGCATCCACGTCAGTAATAAATCATCATCAGACATTGAAAGTCTTGAAAACCATAACCTAAACATATATAGTCCGCACCTTAAACTGAAAAATGTGAAATGGATATGATTTAGACGATAAGTCTTTGTCAACGGCGGATTGACAACCTAAAGCATGAAATAGGTTAGCTACATCAACATTTAGACTATTCTAAGCTCCAAAACAGGTTAGGGTTTGATTGTATTACCCAAAAATGGAATTAGAATCACCGAAATAACGATTTAGATAGGTAGATTTAGTGCGTAGAGAAACTGGGAAGAATCCCAAGACGAATCACCAACTTCTCTCTCACTTTCTCTCTCTTTACTCTCTCATATATTAGTTAGGGTTTGGGAATTCGTATGGAATATGTGAGAGAGGATTTAAGGCCCTTATATAGGCACAGAACTGACGAAAACAGTCCTAAGGCCATGGTATACTTTGGTTATAACCAAATTGGGCTTATTCCGATCCAACGGAGCATTTCTGGAAGTCCCTTTACTGATTGTTGTCGGACTTAAGCTCATTAAAATAGGATCTTGTTTAAGTTAAGTTTTCGGTCCGATCGGATTTCTAGATTGACCGTGGCAGACCAGTTTCAATTCAGTGGTCACCGAAACTCGATTAGGGCCATAAGTATTTTGACATGTGTGGGCCATCTTCCCTGATCCGAGGGTGAATTTGGGTCAAAAACCAACGGTCAGAATGCTTATAATCATCGCGCAAGCGACACGACTCAGATTACTTAAATTCATATTTAATTTTATAAAAACCTTCAGTTTCTCACACTTTTCACTCCAGACTCAAGAAAATAGCCTCAGGACATCGTCTGGACTTGATTTTTGAGGTGATTGTCAAGTCCAACTAGGCGGTCATAATTGTCTAAGCTCATCACTATCAGACTTTCGATGTGTGGTCCAGGTCCGATATGAAGTTTTCGAATGCTCTCGAGAGCAACTAGGTTTAGAGTTTACTCCTAGATTTCAAGGTAATGTAGCGTTAACATTTCTATAGGTTTTGGGTCTTACAGATCGTATTAAAAGTGATTGGTGATAATTTTACAGGTAATATAGTTTAGTGCTAGTTAATTCATATTAAATTTTTAATGGATCAGGTTCCAAAGGATTTCTGCTAGAGGTGGTACTCGGGTCTATGTACGAATTTTTTTACGACGTTACACAAGCATACATATGATGCGTATGGGCACTGATTGTGGAGTTATACTAAGCATGTCATATGATAATGATGTACTCTCCTCATGTTGAGATGGGCCTAGGCGGCCTACTAATATCAGTAATGGGCCTAACAAGGCCTAAGAGAAGGTCACAATGTGGACATTTAACCATCATTGCCCATGAATGTGGACATTCAACCAACATTGCTCCCAAGGAGTGGCCCTCATAGGGCCAAACATATAGTGGGACCCATAGCCTCACATAAGGGCCTCACATATAACATAATGAGCCTCACATATCATAATGGGCTACATCACGTGGGTCACATAGACATTAATTTGGTAGCATCACATGGGCCATATATATATATCACATCAGGCCTCATCATATGGGCCTCACATACATCACACTGGGCCTCATATACATCAAGTGGGCCGCATTGCATGGTCCTCATATACATCGCAATGGGACGCATCACATAGGCCTTACACATTGCAATGTGCCGTATCTCATGGGCTGAATACACATCACAATGGGCCTCATATACATCAAGTGGGCCGCATTGCATGGTCCTCTATACATCACAATGGGACGCATCACGTGGACCTTACACATTGCAATGTGCCGTATCTCATGGGCTGAATACACATCACAATGGGCCGCATTACATAGGCCTCATATACATTGCAATGGGCCTCTTACACGGGCTTAATATACGTCACAATGGGCCAGTCACACAGGCTTAATATACATCACAATGGGTCACTCACACGGGATTAATATACATCACAATGGGCACCATCGCCTGGACCTCAAATGCATCACAATGGGCCTCATCACTTGGACCCAATATACATCATAATGGGCCACATTACATGGGCTTTAAATACGTCACAATGGGCCTCATAGTAGGTGGGCCCTGCATGTAACGCCCTGAATTTTGACGGTCGAGCAAAGCTCTATTCCCAAGATCCAGAACATCACTTATGTAATATGGGTGATGTTGTTCAGATTTTATCCCTAATAATGAGTTAAGCATGAGTGATATTATACGAAAACAACATATCATACTCCAGATATAATTAAATTAAGAAAGTGGAAGTCTGAAACATATATATTCAAGCATGTGGGAGTTTCTCCAATCTTCAGAGTATGATACGTAACCGGGTTTAATATATACATGTATTGTTTCAAAAGGAACAAAATATAGAAATGTAAAGTGTCCAACATATCCAGATATCCATGTCCCTGTGCATCGGCACAAGGTATACATAGACCCACCCGAGAGCTGAAAGTAGGAGAACTTGTAAGTGCTATAGTTGATAGCCCCTTTATATTATCAAATTTGTGGTGCCAAAGACACTTTTGTATCTTGTTATGAAGCTTACATATGTGAAGAACAAAGCTCTACTCAACATAAGATTAGAGTCGATAGACAAGCACTGTTCACAAGTCAAGACTCGAGAATGTGAGAATGTTTGACTTAATTCAAGACAAGTATAATTCAAGATCTCAAGAAGCTTTCAACTTCGACATCGAGATCTCAAAAAACTTTCAAGTTCAAGCTACACTAAGATTTCAAGCTTCATTTTTCTCAAAGGTCACTCGTCTTTAAATTTTAATGTCTTTACTTCACTATTGAAGTATGTTTGACCTTAGGTTGACCTTTAGAGTAGGTCATTTTGGATACATAATTCATATGTTTTATATAAGTTTGGTCTGTTCTAAGACTAGTCCTGAACTTTTTTTGACTAGTCCTAGCACTGCCTCGACCAGTCCAAAATATTTCTAGACCAGTCATAAGTTTGTTGTAAAAATTCTGATTATTTTGTTAATCTTCGACCAGTCCTGGGGACTGTTTGACTAGTCATATGAATAGGGTCGACTGGTCCTTCGACCAATCATGAACCTATAACTCAAATTACAGCGTTGAAATTTGACTAGTCATGAGCAACCTTTGACCAGTAGTAGATTATCTACGACCAATTTTGAAACTGCCTTATCTTATCACGCCCAAAATTTCAAATAACTGTTGGTTCTACGACCAGTCGTAGAGATCTTTGGACGAGTCGATGATGTGATTTGCTCACCTATAAATAGAGCACGAATCTCAAAATAATTAAAAAAAAATAAAAAAATTGAAGCTAATTTAATTCAGGCTTCTGAGAGATATGTCTGTGCTCCATTTAAGCTAAGTGTGCATATTTAATATTCTCTTTCTCTAACTTCTTAAATTGATTTTATTTCTTGTATTCCAATTTGATCTGAAAAGAGGAAGTTTTATTTTCCTTTTTCTGGAATCAAAATCAATTAAAGCTATCCCATCTTGTTTAATTTAAAATCAATTAGAACTTAGAACTATTGTAAAGAAAGTATTAGACATTGAACTTTGACATTCGAATCTCTACTCCGACTTGGTTCTTCTGTGCTGCTACAATGAAGGAGAAATTCAGGTATTTTACGTTTATGTAATTTACTTTCATTTGGTTTTTTTTGAGATCTGTCAAAAAAATCTCATTGGATTGGTTGTTTGAGGAGAGCCAGAAAAACTCAGAATTGGAGTCTTTTTTTAATTGTGTAAGCTCATAGAGAAAGACACAATTGTGAAGGTTTTAGGTGAACTTAGAAAACCTATCTTTGATAGTGAATGTTGTTGGTGTATTTTTATGGAACGGCTCCTTTGGGTCGGATCTTCTTCCACCTGCACGATCAACACTATCAAGGGGACCCTAGCTAGAGCCGAGGAGCTTCCGATGCTTAAGTCAGTCGTTTAATCGATAGTAAAGAGTTTTCTCAGTTTTGTATTGCGTACCTTTCTCTGTAGAAAGCTTGGATATTTATAAGTCTTGGGAATCCTCATCATACGAGGATTCTTCTCCTGATTCTTAGGAGATTTACTCCTCTTTGGTGATTGCTCTCAATCCTGAGAATCTCGGGATCGGATATCCATATTCTTAGATTTTCGGAGCAGCATTTGCATTCCTTCCGCCTTCTCTTATCTCGGCTCGGTCGTTACCGACTCTAGGAGAGCCGACCGACTCAAGAGGATAAGTGTTCTGCCTTCTCACGGACGGGATAGTCTCGGTGTTTGTCCGTCATCCTCCCTTACTCCGTGACCGACAGAACCAACTCGTTAAGTCAGTTTTATTCTATTGGTTGGGTGGCTTAGAACACGCTCGACCCTCAGTAGGCTTATGCAGACGAGGTTATCACTCTGATAGAGCAAATGTTATCTTCTTTTGCTTATGCCCCTTGGCCTATCTTTTATTCTCTCATCTCTGACCGTTGTTTCGGACTCTTCGGGCAGCGTCAGCAAAGCTGACCTACTTATCATCCGAGTCTCCAGACTGAACGTATTTTTTCCCCAACAGTAAGCCCCCCTTACTCCTTGTGTCGTTCGTGGCATCAAGGGGTAACGAGTTTTTAGGTCGGTTCGTGTTAGAGTCCGAGGTTATAATGAGGCGTTTAATGCTCCTTGAGTCGTCTCTAACATATGACGTTGCGTCCCTCGAGGCTGCACGTGCGGTCATCCGTCAGGTCGTTCCGTCAGCGTATGAGATTTGGATGCGTGGTGAAGACGTTACCGCTGTCAGTTAGCATGCGCCAAGTGTCGAGCGGGGGAGTCGAGACAAGTGACGATTCACTTTTTCATTAAAAGTCCTGTCACGTGGCACAGCTATAAAAAGGCCGGGCGGGAGGACTGTGCAAATTTTATTTTCACGTTCCTCCCTCCCGCTCGTTTTCTCTTCCGAGTTTTCTTTCTCTTCTTCCTTCTTCCCTCCGCTGTCGTTTCTTGCTTTGTCAACTTCCTTTGCGTTCGCTGTCATTTTTTTTGGTGAGTTCTTTCCTCCCATTTCTTTAAACTTTAATGGCTGCGCGTGGCTCTCAGAGCCCCGAGAGGGGATTTTCGGCGATGAGGGTGTGTCCCAACATCTTTGGGACGTTGCAGAACCGCCTCCCTACTGACGGAGTTTGCCGACGGCGCTGATGATGAATTTCAGCTTATAAGGGAGGTCGATGACTCATCGGCTGAGTGCCCCGCTTAGGCCGGTCCGTCTAGTGGTGGAGTGTCTCTGGTGACCCGTCCAGGGAGACCTAACTTCGGGATGGATCAGCAGGAGGAAGAAGAAGTAGACGAAATTGTTATAGGCGAAGGGGTGGGAACCAAACTGTGGAAGCCTCTGAATCCTCTTCGAAGGAGGAAGAAGGTGAAGATGAGCCGAGTGGTCTCGTCGCCTCAATTTTAACCGAATCCGACCTAAACCGGATCAGGGCTATCATGTCCCTGACTCGGTCGTACTCCGTCTCCCTCGTTTGGGAGATTTTCCCAACCATCCCCCTACGGGGATGGTCGCAATTTTTCAAGTCGCAATGTAATGTGGCTTGCGCTTGCCACTTCAGCCCATTGCTCGTGATTTCTTGTCCCGAGTCAAAATAGCTCCCAGTCAAATTATCCCGAACGCGTGGAGGAGTTTGTTCGGGTGTGCCGTGCTGTGGGCCGAGTTAGAACAGCTTCCGCTAACAGTCGACGAGTTTCTCTACCTCTACCAAGTTAGACCAAATCCAAACTTCTCTAGCCTCTACTTCCTGAGTGCGTGGAGAGGAAAAGGGGTGTCTTTGATAACCAACCCACCCACTTCTAACAAGTACTGGAAGAAGAGGTGGTTTTGGGCTTGCGGTCAGTGGGAGTCGGCCGATACGTGGCCGTACGAGCCTCAAGTCTCTTGTACGTTCCGGAGAGCAGGTGATTCGGTGACCCGTCCCGATAATCTCTCTCCTTTTTTTTTTGGCTGATCTGACCTCATAATGTCTTGTAAATATTTTGAAGAAGAGGGAGAAACTTAAGTCTGGGGCTCTAACTGGGATAAGAGAGCTGAGGAAGCTGAACGCAGAGGAAAGGTCTTGGAAGTTGCTGCTACAACCCGAGCGCCTCCATCTCACGGGTCTAGACTCATTCGTCTCAGGTAACTCGTCCCACTCTGCTTCGTCCTTTCAGTTTCCTGTCCAACTCTTCATTCTTCTTTGCAGACCTTCCCGAGGCTCGTCCATTTCTCAGGTCGGCTTCTGCTTCTAAAAGCATGGCCAGATCTCATCCGTCCCTAAAGCCAATCTCCAAAGTGAGGGCCCCTCCGATGTCGGCTCTTTTGTCAGGGCCTCGGCCTTCGAAGCAGCAGAAGACTGATCCAAAAGCCAAGGAGCCAACTGCCTCGCCTGCTCCCGTCTCTGTCGCCCCCTAAATGGTCGTGCTTCTGACCCTGATGAGAGGGTGGAGGAAGCGGAGCCGAGCCTTCCGATCTCTCAGTCGGTTCCCAAGCCAGGACCCGTGGTAGAAGAGGCCCCGAGGCTGAGAGGGGCACCTTGCGCGGAATCCTCGAGAGGAGAGACGACTCAACAGGAGTCTCCCTTAGCCAAAGTCATCTCAGGGATGATTCCTTGGGCTCTCACACATGAGGGCGAGAAAGACTTCGCTAGTTACTACAATACTCCGACTGTGCAGACTCTCGGGCATACGACGAGGTTGCTCTTTGAGGTAAAATTCTCTCTCTACTTTTTCGTTATTTTTGACTATGTCTTTGTTCATAACTTACAGTCTCCTGCTCGCAGCTGACTCCTTGCATTGTTAAAGCCTGCTCGGAGCTAACTGTCACTCAAAAACTCGTGGTCAAGACAGACTGCAAGGAGGATTGCTGCCGAGGCGGAGGGTCGCAGAGAGATTACCGAGGGTCGCATCGGTATCATGACCGGCGATCTGTCAATCGCTCGAAGGCTGCAGAAGATGCCAGGATAGTTCTCGAAGGAGCCAAAGCTGACAATGCCCACTTGACCTCACTTCTGAAGGAGGTTGAGGAAAAACATCAGCATCTTCTCCGAGTTCACAATGCCTGCGAGGGCACTCTCGCCCGGGCTAAGGCTGAGGTCCCGGCCCTCATCCATGAAGCGCAGGAAGAAACTCGCCGAGCCAAGGAGGCAGAAGAGCGCGCTGTAGATGCCTTCCTTCAGTCATCAGAGCTTGCAGAAGAAAGGGACCGCCTTTACTAAGGTGGTTACATGGCTTACGTTTTGGAGATGAAGGCTGCCTTCCTCGACCTTGATCTCTCTGCTTTCGATGTCGACAGTCCTGAGGCCGAGGCAATTGGCGACGACACCACTGAGGGGGAGGGGCGCTACTACTGACGGGGCCGGCCCTTCCGGGACTGCTTGAAGAACGGTCCTTGACCGAGGGAGATAACTCTCTCTGTCGGCAATTACGTCGTCGATCTTTCATGTATCTTTAACCTAATCTCTAACCCGACACTAAACACTTTAGGAAGAAATAGAATTTCTTTATTTTTATTGAATTGACTTCAATTACATCTCTCTTCCATTATTCTTTAGCGCTTTCTATTCTGTTTCACGGGTAATAGATCTTGAGATGTTCGGCATTCTACGGGTGAGGCAACAGTTGCCCATTTAGGTCTTCCATGCGATACGTTCCAGGGCGGATAGTGCTGGAGACGACATAGGGACCTTCCCAATTGGGTCCCAATGTGCCCGCCCCAACTTCCTTCGTGTTTGGAAATGTCTTTCGGAGAACCATATCACAGGCTCGGAATCGTCTAACCTTGACTCGTCTGTTGTAAAACCGAGACACTTGCCTCTGTCGAGCCATCATTCGTAATCAAGATCCTTCTCTTCTCTCTTCAAACAGATCGAGCCCGACTGATAAGAGTTCATCATTTTCTTATTCTCCGAATGTATTGACTTGGGCCGAGCTAATACCGATCTCAATCGGGGCCACAGCTTCCGAACCAAAAAAAAGGAGAAGGGAGTTTCTCCCATGGCAGTCCGAGCTGTAGTTCGATAGGCCCACAATATATTCGGGAGTTCCTCGGCCCATGCTCCTTTTGCTTCATCGAGCTTCGTTCGGAGATGTTGCTTTATAATTTTATTAACGGCCTCAACCTGTCCATTCATCTGAGGATGATGAGGCGAGACGTACACGTTTCGGATCTCGAGATTGCTCCACATCTCGTGGAATTGCTTATTATCGAACTGCCTCCCATTGTCGGTAATGATAGTCCGAGGTATTCCGAACCGACAGACGATATTTTTCCAAACAAAGCTAGTGATCCTTTGCTCGGTAATCTTCGCTAATGGCTCAGCCTCGGCCCACTTCGTGAAATAATCTACTGCAACCACAGTAAATTTGGTCTGACCCTTCCCCAGAGGGAAGGGTCCAATGATGTCGATCCCTCACTGTGTGAAGGGCCACTGTCTGGACATCGGAGTGAGTTCCTCGGGGGGTTGTCTCGGGACAACCACAAATCACTGATAATTATCGCACTTTTGGACGAACCTCTTAGAATCATGTTGTATCGTCGGCCAATAATACCCTTGCCGTAACACTTTGTTAGCGAGCGAACGTCCTCCTGAGTGATTCCCACATATTCCTTCGTGTATCTCCCGTAAGACATAGTCGGCTTCATGGGAGTCCACACATCTTAATAGGGGAGCGTAAAATCCTTTCTTGTACAGTACACCATTCAAGATGGTATAACGCGATGCTCGTACCTTTAGCCGCCTTGCCTTGGCGTGATCCTCTGGCAGTTCTCCATCATTGAGATAACGAACGATTGGTTCAAACCAAGTGGGTTCCGAATTGATAGGAAGTATGGCCGAGTCTGTAGCCGAGTCTACCGACTCATTTATACTTAGTTTTGTTACAAACTCGATCAGAACCGACCGAGGTATGGTGTCTTCGTCCGCCGAAGCGAGCTTGGCTAACAAGTCAGCTTTGGCATTGTCGGCCCTGGGTATCCGAATAACTTTGCATTCCTGGAACTTGCTGATTAATTCTTTGGCTTTTTCCATGTACGCCTTCAGTTGTTCTTTTCGAGTTTGATAAACGTCGGATACTTGGTTAACGACCAACTGCAAGCCACTGAAAATGTTGAGATGAGTTACGCCTAAGCTCGTGGTGAGTCTAAGGCCGAGTAATAAGGCCTCGTACTCTGTTGTATTGTTCAACGCTTGAAATCTAAGTCACAAAGCATACTGCATACAAGTTTGATTGAGAGTTTCTAATACCACCCCAGCCCCTCTTGCTTTGGATTTGGATGAACCGCCGACGAATAGCTTCCAAGGTGGTGGGTTAGGCAAGGGGTCGAGAGAGGAAGAAGCCACTGGTTCAGTAACCTTCTCAGAATCATGTGCTGTGTTATGGTTGGAGGTTACTTCAACAAGGAAATCAGCAACAGCTTATCCTTTTATGGCCACTCTCGGCCTGTACTATATGTTGAATTCACTCAATTCGACAGCCCACTTCGTAAGTCGGCCGGAAGCTTCTGACTTTTGAAGAATCTGACGCAGTGGTGAGTCGGTCACAACAATGATGGTGTGAGCTTGAAAATACGGCCGGAGTCGTCGTGAAGATACTACCAGAGTTAAGGCTACTTTCTCGAGCTGAGGATACCTCGTCTCTGCCGGTAGTAAAGCTTTGCTGACATAGTACACTGGTAGTTGCCTCCTTTCGTTCTCTCATATTAAGGTCGAGCTGACTACTGCATCGGATACAACCAGATATAATAATAAAGCTTCTCCTGGCTCAGGCTTAGACAACAGTGGTGGGGATCCGAGGTAAGTCTTTAGTTCTTAAAACGCTTTTTCACATTCATCCGTCCACTCCATCGTCTGTCGTCCCTTTAATTGCTTGAAGAATGGGAGACATTTGTCTGTGGCTTGGGACAGGAAGCGGTTAAGCGCGGCTACTCTCCTTGTCAACCTTTGGATGTCTTTGATTGTTTTCGGAGACTCCATATCAAGTAAAGCTTTGATTTTCTCAGGATTCGCTTTGATTCCTCGCTGGCTAATGAGGAAACTGTGAAATTTTCCCGAGCTTACACCAAAAGCACACTTGCTAAGATTCAACTTCATTATATACTTACATAAAGTCAGGAACATTTCTTCCAAGTCCGCCAATGGTCGGCTGCTTATACACTTTTGACGAGCATATCGTTGATATATACTTCCATCGTTCGGCCAATTTGCCGATCGAACATTTTGTTCACTAACCTTTGATACGTTGCCTCGGCGTTCTTCAAACCAAATGGCATCACTCGGTAACAGTAAAGGCCTTTGTCAGTGACAAAGGTAGTTTTTGATTTATCATTTTCGTGCATTACAATTTGATTGTAGCCTGAGTAGGCATCCATAAAACTAAGCAATTCATGGCCCACAGTACTGTCTACCAGTTGATCAGTGCGAGGAAGAGAGAAGCTGTCCTTAGGGCAGGCTTTGTTCAAATCTATATAATCTATACAGACTCGCCACTTCCCATTGGCTTTTTTCACGAGTATAACATTGGCTATCCACTCTGGATAGTATATCTCCTTGACGAATTTGGCTTTAAGGAGCTTACCGACTTCCTCTTCAATGACAGCGTACCTTTCCGGGCTGAGAGGGCGATGCTTCTGTCGGATGGGCTTGTAAGTCGGGTCGATGTTGAGTCGGTGCGTAATGATCGAGGGATTGATCCCGGGCATGTCTTCGTGGCTCCAAGTAAATATATCGGCGTACCACCAAAGCAAGGAGATCACTCGTTCCCTAAGAGGTGGACTCAGAGACGAGCCGATTTGCACTACTTTCGACGTGTTTGTCTCGGTTAATGGTTCTGAGACGAGTTCTTCCATCGGTTGCCCTCGTTCATGAGATTCGATTCGAGGGTCCAGCGATTCGATCATCGATACTTTCATCAACGCCTTGAATGCGGTGGCATAGCATCTTCGAGAATCTTGTTGATCTCCTTTCACAATTCCTACTCCCGACTCAGTTGAGAATTTCATGGAAAGGTGGTAAGTGGATACCACGGCTTGAAGGAGGCTTAGGGATGGTCGACCGAGTATAAAATTATACACTGATGGTTGGTCCACAACTAGGAAGTCAACCATTATAGTTGTCTGATGAGGTGCAGTCCCGGCAGTGAGTGGTAGTTAGGCGATTCTCTCGGAAAGTACCTGTCCACCCGAGAATCCTATCAGTGGGGTTCGGACAGGCCGTAAGGTCGATCGTCCGACGCCCATTTTATCGAACGCTTGGGTGAACAATACATCCACCGATGACCCAGTGTCTACCAGTATTCGGAACACCTTTCTGTTGGCGATGGTGAGAGCAACGACAAGTGCATCATCATGGGGATGATGAATGCCTCGGGCGTCATCCTCAGTGAATGAGGTGCAATATCGTTCTCTCTTCTGCTCCTTGGAAGGTTGGGACAGCAGAAGAATCTCAGACTCCGGGCGATCGATGCTTCTGGCGTGATTTTTCCTGGCGTTATTTGAATCTCCGCCGCCCTGATGCCCTCCAATGATAGTTCGAATTTCTTCCGTGGGACGATCTTCACTTGGTCCTGCTGAAACACCAAATCCTTTTGTATGTTCTCTGAGTCGACCTTCCTTAATTAGCCGCTCTATCTCATCCTTCAAATGGTAACAGTCACTCGTATTGTAACCATGATCACGATGATAGTGGCAGTATTTGTTCTTGTTCCGTCGATTCGGGTTCCCTCGGAGCTTTCCGGGCCAGTTGACGAAACCTTCATTCTTGATTTCCATCAACACTTGTTCCAGAGATTTGTTCAGGGGGGTGTATGTGGAAAATCTCCTGTCGGGTCAATTTTCTGACCTACCGTCGTCTCGTGCCCTGTCATCTTTTCGCTTCTTCCCCTCGGCTGAGTCAGCTTCTTTCTTGGCCGGCTCTTTAGTCGAGGGTTTCGCATTCTGGACCTTCTCTCGTAGGAGTCAGGTCTCTTCAGTGTTGGCGTATTTGTCCTACCGAACCATAAATTCACCCAGGGTCTCGGGCAGATTCTTATCTAATGACGCCAAAAAGGGTTTATCTATCACCCTTTGCATGAGAGCATTAAGAGTTGTCTCCTCAGAATGCTTTCGAACCTGCAGAGATTCGAAGTTGAAGCGCTTGATATAGTCCTTCAACAGCTCTCCTTCCTTCTAAATTATGTTGTTCAGATGTGTGGGCGGATTTAACTTCTTCTTTCCGCCGATAAAATTGTTGAGGAAGGCGTCACTGAGTTCAGTAAATGACTTAATTGACTTCGGTTTTAATTGCTTAAACCAAAGTCGGGCCACATCAGTCAGGGTAAGAGAGAAGGCCCGACACATAACAATGTCTGAGGCATCGTGCAACTCCATATAGGTTCTAAAGCATTCAAGATGCTCTATCGGATCAGTTTTTTCAGAAAAAGGGAGTTATCTGAGGTAGACGGAACCTTTCTGGCAACCGCGCCTGCATCACCTCGTCCACAAATGGAGAAGCCTTTTCCTCGAATTTGGTCGAGTTTGAGTTTCGACCGTGCTTCATGCCTACCCTCTCTTTTTCCATCTTTTTTCAGACCTCGTTCTTGAAATCTTACATATTGTCTTTCCAGGGTTCTGTACTTTTCGTCGTTTCTTCTATAGGGAACTGCCTTCGCCTCCTCTGATCTATTCAATGTCGCAGATCAGAGGGAGGCAGAACGGCCGTTGCAGAGCGAGCCGGAACTGGCTGACTCGGTCCTTGATACTGACTCGGTCCCTGGGGTTGATTCGGCTGTCGAGGCGACTGTGGAGCAGGAGCAGCAGGCTGCGCTGCAGATGTTGGCGGGAGAACCTGTGCCGACTCGTCATGCTGTTACATCTGGTGATTACACACTTGTTCCAACATGTGTTTCATAACAGCCATCTCAGAACGCATCTCTTGGACTTCCCGATCCAAGTGCGCATTCCCTCGGTTAGGCTGGCTGGTAGTCGCAGGCGGTGCTGTTGCGGGAGCTCCCTGAGCTGTGCTAGCAGCGGCCTCCCCCGCTTCATCTGGATCTGTCCTCCTAGTTCTTGTCATTCGATGAATTACAGAAAATGACTTTTTGTCCGATTCCCACAGACGGCGCCAAACTGTTGGTATATTTTTATGGAACGACTCCTCTGGGTCGGATCTTCTTCCACTTGCACGATTAACACTATCAAGAGGAACCTGGCTAGAGTCGGGGAGCCTCCGATGCTTAAGTCAGTCGTTTTATCGATAGCAAAGAGTTTTCTTAGTTTTGTATTGCGTACCTTTCTCTGTAGAAAGCTTGGATATTTATAAGTCTTAGGAATCCTCATCATACGAGGATTCTTCTCCTGATTCTCCAGAGATTTACTCCTCTTTGGTGATTGCTCTCGATCCCAAGAATCTCGGGATCAGATATCCATATTCCTGGATTTTCGGAGCAGCATTTGCATTCCTTTCGCCTTCTCTTGTCTCGACTCGGTCGTTACCGACTCTAGGAGAGCCGACCTACTCAAGAGGATAAGTGTTCTGACTTCTCACGGACAGGATAGTCTCGGTGTTTGTCCGTCATCCTCCCTTACTCCGTGACCGACAAAACCAACTCGTTAAGTCAGTTTTATTCTATCGGTTGGGTGGCTTAGAACACGCTCGGCCCTCAGTAGGCTTATGCAGACGAGGTTATCAATCCGACAAAGCAACTATTATCATCTTTTTCTTATGTCCCTTGGCCTATCTTTTTTTCTCTCGGCTCTGACCGTTGTCTCGGACTCTTCGGCCAGTGTCAGCAGAGCCGACCTACTTATCATCCAAGTCTCCGGACTGAACGTATTTTTTCCCCAACAAATGCTAATATTCACTGTGTGAGGATATTAGGAGTGGAGTAGTTGTGTGGCTATTTATTAACAGTTGGTGTACACACAGGTGAACCATTATACTCCCTTGTGTTTTGTGGATGTATGATTTATATTTCCTATTGTTTATCATTCAAAATTGTGGGATATATGTGTGGATGTGAATGGTGTAATATTTTCATTTCAAGCTCAGTGGGGAATGCTGTAATAGTTTAGATTTATATTCCTGTAATTTATTTCAGTTTCTTGCTATTTATTTATTCCTCTTTGGTTTGAGTTTTTGATACAAAGATCTAGAAATAAGGTTGTACTACCATAAACTCTGGTTTTTGGTGTATGGTTGTCCTTAGAACAACTTTTGTATTAATCTCTCAAGATTTGAATTTTGAGGTTGCATTTTAATTCAGCATTGAGAATTAATTTTTTTATTTGGCTATTACTCTTTCTTTAATTCTGCTGTATTTATCTTAAATTTAGCATAGTCCTATTCACCCCCCCTCTAAGACATATAGCTTCGCCATTTCAAGTGGTATCAAAGCCTAATAGCTCGCTTTTAATTCTTTTTTCTTAGATTTATTTCCTGAGCTAACGATCTAAGCTATATATATATATATATATATATATATATATATATATATATATATATATATATATATATATATATATATATAAGATGTCAAATTTTCATGGCCTTTCAATCACTAGGCCTCCACCTTTGTATGGCACCAATTATGCCTATTAGAAAGCCAGGTTGAGGATCTTTCTTAAATCCATGGATGAAGGTGTGTGGCTAGCCACAGTGAATGAATGGACCCCACCTACTACTGAAGTAATTGGTATTGATGGTTCAAAATCTATGAGAATTATACCTTATTTCTCTTGGACCACATTTCAGAAAAGTGAGAGTAGTGCAAATGCAAAAGCACTAAATGCAATTACTTATGCACTATCACCGAATGAATTTAAAAGAATTATATTTCATGATTTTGCAAAACAAGCTTGGGATATATTAGAAATGACACACGAGGGTACTTCAATTGTCAAGAAATCTAAGATACAAATCCTCATAACTAAATTTGAGGAAATACGTATGGAAGAAAATAAAATGTTCATGGACTTCTATACCAGATTGAATGACATTGTAAACTCTATGTGGGGTCTAGGCGATAAAATCCCTGAAAGCAAAATATGTGCTAAAATACTACACTCACTTCCTGAATGATTCAATTTTAAAGTAACCACAATCCAGGAACTTCGTGATATGGATAATTTGAGGGTTGAGGAATTAGTTGGCTCAATACAGACTTATGAGTTAACCTTTAAAGCTCTAAAAGGTAAATATATTGCCTTAAAAACTTTTTAAAATGGTTTTCAAGAAAATGATTTAAACTCTGATTTAGAAAACTCTAAAGATGATATGGCCCTTTTGGCGAAAAAGTTTTATAATATTTTTAAAAGTAAAAAGAGGGTTGATCTTCAAAAAGCAAATGATAAAAAAGAAACTTAAATCTAAAACTAGAAAATCATTGAAAGACAGTCAGTGTTACAACTGTCATGAGTATGGGCATTTGGCTAACAAATGTCCTAATAAGGGCAAGTCGAAAAAGAAAAGTATGATGTCTACTTGGTGTTGAGGGTAAAATATTACATATCAGACCCAGTTATTACCTAGATTTACGAGCATGATACTGTTTAACGCTCGGTTTTAACCGTGTTTGTGATGCAGGGTGTATTTGAGAGCATGAATAGCAAAAAGGTATTAAAAGCATAGATTTAACAATCTGAAGATATCAAGGCAAGAGACGGACTCCCATGGGACCAAGATCGATGAAATTACACGCCAGGTATCCGCAAAAATCAAGAAATTGAAGTTCAAGTGGGCCAAAATTGGTCCAGAATGCAAGATCATAGGGTTCTCACCATCCATTTGACTTGAAACTTCATACATGGCCAAGGGACCATAAATTAACCGTACACATCAAATTTTAACCCTCGGATCCTAGTATAAGTGGCCCAATTGATAGATCAGCCCATAAACCATTGATTTTGGGCCCACCTGCTATCTGGAGACGCTTCAAAATTGGTCTTAACGGTTTAAATGAGATGACAGGATGGATGGACGAAGTAGATTTCACTAAAACATCAAATTGGACCCTATGCTGCAGTGAGTGTAGATCACTTACACGAGGACCCGCCACACACCGGATTGTAGTTTCGGTCAAGGGGGTCTTTGACCCGACTCATCTTCAAAAACCAGCATCCGCCTACGAACGACCGTGTACACAGACTTGCGATCCTTCCTTGTGGGCCACAATCATGATTTGACAGTCCGATCCGGACCGTCCATTGGAATCCCTCAGGTCCAATATTCAAGGCCTAGGTGGAAAATTTTCAAGAGCATCGAAAATAGGTTCTCAAAATCTGTAAACACAAGTTAGACAGTCAGAAGATCCATTAGGTGAACCACCATAATATTGATACGAAAATGATCAGGACTGACCGAATTTTCATGAGGAAGCTAATGGACGGAGCTGATTGTTTAGAAGATTCCCACAGTGGCCCCACTGATCATCGCACTTCTATGGAATCCTAAACAGAGACGGAGTGTCTCTGTTTCATTCACGCACGAATGGCCATAGGATGTAGTAGTGGACCTCCATCATCATGTATTTAGATGATCCACACCATTCATTCACTCCAGACCGTAGGTGTGACCATCGCCTTGGTGACGGACTTCCCGAAGACAACGGTGACTAGTTTTTAACTGTCCAAATAGTAGACAGACAATGCCAAGATAAAGCTGGTGGATTATAGCGAAATCGACCCAATCTTGTCACTCTCAAATGGTTTTTCGAGAGCATTCCACTGGACGGAGGGGATTTCTTGTTTATCATAGATCATGGGCCCCACCAGCATCACTGTGTAACACATACACAATCTTTGTTGCGTCCGGACGCTGCCTGACTATTTGAGTGACCTTGGCAGTGATCGATTGAGAGATTTCAGCCATCTAAACCCTTCATATGGGAAACTGATCACCCCTAAGGAGACTGAACGGAACTGATCACCAATCAGTTCCCAATCTGCTGCAAGTTTCCAAGACTGCTGCTACTACGAATGTCTTCCGCAGGAACATAACTACTGCTGCTGCGTAAAAATTTTAACAAAAGTCCATCCTCCACTGACAAAGTTAACTGACTTTAGCAACCTATAAAAAGGAGGTCTGCATAGGCATCCCAGGGTTGGAAACCAGGAAGAGCAAGGAGAACCCGACTTGGATTTTATGGAAACGTGGAGCAAAGAGAGAGAGAGAGTAGTATTTTAGAATTTTTTATTTCTTTTTATTTATTTTATTTTGAGAGGTTCTGCCCATCCATGTCTGGCTAAATCCTCTTAGCTAGGGCTAAGAGGGGAAGCTCGTAGCGTGATAGGAGATGTTTGATTATGCTTTTTATTTACACTGAACTGATTTTAATTATGGTTTAATTAATGGTATGTGTTTAGTCTTTAATGGTCTGTTGTGACTGAAATTACAATGGGTCTGCAATGGCTTTGAGCATGTTCTTTTTCCTTTATGTTTATGACGTCAGGAAGCCCTGTTGTTCACCATAGTCTCCTGACGGTACCCTTCCTAACCTTCATACATGTGATTGGTTGGTAATTAGTTTAATTATGTTGTTTACTTTATCTCCTAGGTATGGTTTGGTGATGGAATCCATTCTAATTCATATACCTTTCATCTCTTTAAAAACTATATTAATGGCAGTTGAGTTTAATTTTTATAAAGCAGGCGTAAGATCTCCCTGATCTCTACAAGCGGATCCTCTAAATCCCTAGTTTCCTATCTCTGATTTCTCCTAAGTTTTAAATAATAATTTCACAATTATTCCTTAAATTCTAGTTGATTTAGATTTCATCTCATTCTAGTTCTACTTCTAGTTAGTTTTAGATAACGTACAGGTATCAGTCCCTTGGGATTCGACCTTGGTCTTATCGTGTTATTACTACATCACAACCCTGCACTTGGGGAGTGAACAAGTTTTTGGCACCGTTGCCGGGGACTGACGGTTGCATTTTTAAAATTAACTAGTTTTAGGATTAGTTTAAGATTAGGATTTCTCTAATTTTAGGTTAGATTATTTTTGTTGATTTATTGAAACTAACCTATTTGTTTTGTAGGATTTTAAGATAGAAACTTCTAATTCAGTAAGCTCTTTCTAATTTCTACTTTCTATTCCCTTTTATTAACTTACTTTCTAGTTTAAGACTTTCCTAATTTGTTTTTTACTTTTTTTTTAGGAATTTCTTCTTTTTATTCAGAAATTAGTTTACTTCTAATTAGGAATTTTCTATTCTTAGACTTTTTATTTTTAGAAACTAACTTATTTTGTTTATTTTATAGGTTTTTGACTTAGGGACTCTAATTTGGTAACTTCTCTCCAACCGTTTCTTCTTTTTAGAGTTTTACTTCCTTTCTTAGGTTTAGGTTTAGAATTTAAATCAAGGGCTATGAGTGTTTCATGCCCAAGTGGGCCCGTGACAACACTCGACGTCTCTTAACTGAAGGAGGATTAGTTGAGGGGCTGACTGTCCATCGCAGGACTAGACACTGGTTGAATTTCCTTGAGTTAATTGAGGTTATGGCTGTGAATTAACCTCAAGCACTACCCCAACCTAGGGTTGAGGAAATACAAGCTGAGAATGAGGTGCATCAAGCACCCCCGCCTCGTACTTTATGAGATTATTTACAACCGGCAGGGGTGAGTACGCCCTCACGCATGATTTTTCCGGAGAATACAGGACAGATGGACATCAAGTCAGGGGTTATCCAACTCCTTCGTAAGTTCCATGGGCTCGAGTCTGAAGAACCGTATCTACATCTGAAAGAGTTCGACGAGATTATAACCACCTTATACTTTCCTAATGTATCTGAGGATACTATTAGGCTGAAACTCTTCCCATTTTCCTTGAAAGAGAAGGCCAAGACGTGGTTTCATTCACTGCCTCCTAGATCCATTGGCACATGGAATGATATGAAGAGGGAATTTATAAAGAAAATTTTCCCACATCATAAAACAATTACCCTCAGAAAAGCAATCATGAACTTTGCCCAAAAGGAAGATGAAACAATCTTCCAATGTTGGGAAAGGTTCAAGGATTTGGTCAGTTCATGCCCACAACACGGCTTTGAAACATGGCGCTTACAAATTTTTTCTACGATGGATTGACATCTTCCATGCGCCAAATGGTCGAGACAATGTGTAATGGAGAAGTCATTAATAAAAATGTTGACGAGGTATGGGATTACCTCGATAGTCTTGCTGAAAAAATACAATCATGGGACTATTACCCAAGTTCAAACACCACGTCTAGGCTGACTCAATCTAAGGAGAAAGGTGGAGTATATCTCTTGAAAGAAGAGGATGATCTCAAGTATAAAGTGTCTATGCTCATAAGAAAATTTGAGGCCATGGAAGGAAAGAAGGATAAGGTTAATGAAAGTGTTTGTGGCATCTGTGATTGTAACATTCATGCAACTGAAAATTATCTTACAATACCTGCCTTTCGAGAAGTATTGAATGAACAATCCAATGTCGTAAATAACTATCAAAGACCTTTCAATGGACCAACCTCTAATACATACAATCCTTGCTGGAAAAATCATCCTAATTTTAGTTGGAGGAATGGACAAACTGCTACCCCTCAAGGTTTCTTCAATTAAAATCCAAATTAGGGGAAACCTCAAGAAGAATTGGTGTAAAATTCCATACAAGAGCTAACTCAGACAATGTGAGGAATTTCATATTTTATGCAAAAGTTAGATTCATGTATGATGGCTATGGAAAAAGGGATGCTTCCTGCACAACCACTCCTCAATCCTAAACCGCAGTATGAGATAAGTGATCCTAGATCTTCAAATCAAATGGGGCACGCTAAATCCATTACCACTCTTAGGAGTGGGAAGGTTATTGATAAAACCCTTCCGGTTAGGCCCAAAAAGCCTCAAGAACCAGAAAAGGACAACAATGATGGATCTGGTTATGCCGCACAAAAATTAGAATCGGAACCACTAGAGAAGCCAGTTGCTCCATTCCCCCAATGGTTGGTTTCACCAAAATGTCTCTCTAACTCTCAGGATATCCTAGAGGTGTTGAAACAAGTGAAAGTCAACATTCCTCTACTTGATGTCGTAAAACAGATACCTTTATATGCCAAATTCTTAAAAGACTTATGCACGACCAAACGACGGCAAAGTGTTCAAAAGAAGATTTCCTTGACTGAGAAAGTGAGTGCCATCCTAAAATAAGAGGTGCCGTAGAAATTCAAAGATCCCGGTAGCCCAACCATATCAAGTGTAATCGGGAACTATCGAATTGATCACGCACTTCTTAACTTAGGAGCGAGCGTCAATTTGATTCCCAACTCGGTATACCAACAGTTAGGTTTGAGTGAATTAAAACCCACCCGGACCATACTACAACTTGCTGATTACTCTGTTCGTGTACCAAGAGGGATAATTGAGGATGTATTGGTCCAGGTCGATAGATTTTACTACTCTGTAGATTTTATCATCTTGGACACCGAACCCATCAATGACATGAGCACTCAGATTCCCGTCATTCTTGGTTGTCCATTCCTTTCCACTTCAAATGTAATTATCAATTGCAGGAATGATGTCATGACTATGTCTTTTGAAAATTTGACATTGGCGTCTGTAACACCCTGAATTTTTTTTAACCTGGGGTTAGACGTCCTTAGGCAATGGGTCAACCATAGCACCTTGGTAACCTCTCAGAACCCAATTCCAAAGTCAAAGAAATCACTTAGGATTAATTCCTTTAGAAAATAAGCGTAAGTTAACTAGCGCTACGTTAGATTAGCTGTGAAATTGTCCCTGATCGCTTTAAATAGGTTCTGCAAGACTCAAAACTTGTAGAACCAATGAGGCTATCTTATCCTAAAATCCAGGATCAAACTCTAAAGCGGTTTGTTCCCGGGAACCCTTTGAAACCTTGTATTGGATCTAGACCGCGCGTCGAAAGTTCGATATCTACAATCTTAGACCGTTATGACCGCTTGGCTGGACTTGACAATCGTTTCGAAAATCAAACCCAACCGATGTTCTGAGGCTATTTCATTGAGCCTGGAGTGAAGAGAGTGAGAAAGAGTAGAGATTTGGAAATTTAATTCAAAATCTGGCACATGTCGTTGTGCGTTATTATTAAGCGTTCTAACCGTCAGAATTTAGCCAAATTTTATCCTCAGATCAGAAAAAATTTCTCTTTCATGTCATGAGACTTGTAGACTTGATTTAGGTACGATGACTGCTGAACTGAAACTGGACCGCCATGTGCGATCTGGGAACTCTACCAGTCTAAAAACTTTGGGTGATCAGGATCCGATACGCATGAGCTTAAGTCCGACCGCGTTCGGATAGGAGACCTCCTGAAATGCTCTTTTGGATTGGAAAAGTCTCGATTTGGTTATAACCCAAGTATACCTTTGTCCCAAGTCTATTTAGGTGTGTTTTTGGCCTATATAAGGGCTTTAAACCTTCTCATATCTCTCCCATCCGAATGTGCAACAAACCCTAGAAAAAGAAGAGAGAGAAAGAGAGAGATTGTGGAGAGTTATTAGAGAATCTCCCTGCCACTTGAACCAGCTTCTACACGTGTTTATCCACCGCCTTCAAATCACTTTCACAGTGATTCTAACTCACTTCTAGGTAAGAAAAAACCTAACCACTTGCTATTTTAGGGATTCCTTTGATACTTTAGTGATGTAGCTTACGTATCTTATGCATTAGGTCGCCTTAGCGTCGTTGACGAAGCGTAGAAATTCTGTTCGAATCGATATACGTCTAAGGCGAAAGGTGAGGATTCTAGACTCTTTAATTGACTGATTTCAAAGCTTTCAATGTCATTTAATAGTAGATTATTGATGAGAACGCCGTTTGACATGTAGAACATGTTGTCCGTTTTCTGTTTCGACTGCGTACGGGAAATATGAGATTTAGGGTATTTTAGGTATTTGTAGGAAATACTGTTTACATCCATATTTTGCTGAAATGATTACCATGGCTATTTGTCGTGTTATGATATTAGGAATGCGTGTATGATCGGTTTGGCGAAGAGATTCGCCCTAATGCGCACTTTGAGTCGACATACGCTATGTAGACTAAAGTGTGTAGACTAAGTGTTTGTATAAATGTTTGTATTAGTATGTATTGAGTACATGGTTTTGTGAATTAGTTTTGAAATTGAATTCTCAATTAATATGCTGATGTATATGATTTCCACCATGTTGGCTACATGAATTTATTTCATTATATATATGGAATGCATGTGTTGGTTGATTTGCTTACGTCGTATGTTATAACATGTGTCAACATGCTTGGATTATTTATATTTATTTCGGTTACTCACATATGCTTACTGATGTTGATACACAAATGCTTGGGGCTATGACCTAGTCTAGGCAGTCGGTAATGGATTGAATTCGTGGTTGGCTTCTATGTACCACGAAGGATGCATCGATGAACGCGAGTCGTGTCTTGGACAGGCGGCAGTAGTTAGGCCATACGAAGTGTTTTATGCACTTCATGTCACTTACCTTGAGATGCGCTCATACTAGTCGAGCCCGTCAAGTAACCCAACTGGCCATTGTATGTTCACCATGTATGAGTCATAACTACTTGAACTTAGGGTACTGAACTTACCATTGAAAACCCTGTCAACCATGATACCTTGATCCATAAAGACTCATGAGCCAGGCATAGTAGTATGGGACACCGTGGTCGAGCTGTCAGCCTACGCTGGGGCCACAAACCTCCCCGTAGTGACTAGTGAGCACCATGGACTCGTGAACCGATTGTGGTGGTATGTGACACTACATTGGAGCTGTCGGCCTACACTGATTGGTGACGAGCCCTTTATAGTGACCTCGAGCGTATTCTGAGTCTATGGGAGGGACGACCTTTCCGTAGCGACAAGAGTACATTAGGCCTGTATTGATAAGGTGATGGGGGAGCGGTGCAACGAGTGCGAGTAACAGCCCTGACAGCCCTTGCAGTAACCTACAAATATAACTGTAACACCCCAGATTTTTGCCAACCTGGGATTAGACGTCCTTAGGCAATGGGTCAACTAAAACACCTAGGAAATCGATCAGAACCCAATTCCATAGCCAAAGAAATCACTTAGGATTAATTCCATTAGAAACTAAGCATAAGTTAGCTAGCGCTACGCTGGAGTAGCTGTGACATAGTCCCTGACCGCTTTAAATATGTTCTATAAGACCCAAAACTTGTAGAATCAATGGTGCTATAATACTCTAAAACCTCAGATCAAACTCTAAACCGATTTGTTCTCTGAACCTCTTTGAAACTTTGTATTGGATCTAGACCGCGCATCGAAAGTCCGATACCTACAATCTTAAACCGTTATAACCGCCTAGCTGGACTTGACAATCATTTCGAAAATCAAGTCCAACCGACATTCGTAGGCTATTTCATTGAGCCTGGACTGAAGAGAGTGAGAACAGGGTTAGATTTGGAATTTGAAATTCAAATCTGGCACACGACTTGACGCGTTAGTATTAAGCGTTCTGACCGTCAGAATTCAGCTAAATTACACCCTCGGATCAGGAAAAATTTCTATTTCATATCATGAGACTTGTAGGCCTGATCTATGTGCGGTGACCGCTGAACTGAAACTGGACCGCCACGTGCGATCTGCGAACCCTGCTGGACTGAAAACGGGATGAGAGTAACATCCGACAAGTAAAACACCTGAAAAATCGCTCAGAACCCAATTCCATAGCCAAAGAAATCACTTAGGATTAATTCCTTTAGAAACTAAGTATAAGTTAGCTAGCGCTACGCTGGAGTAGCTGTGAAATAGTCCCTGACTGCTTTAAATACGTTCTACAAGACCCAAAACTTGTAGAATCAATGGTGCTATAATATCTAAAACCTCGGATCAAACTCTAAACCGTTTTGTTCTCTGGACCTCTTTGAAACTTTGTATTGGATCTAGACCGCGCATCGAAAGTCCGATACCTACAATCTTAGACCATTATAACCGCCTAGCTGGACTTGACAATCATTTCGAAAATTAAGTCCAACCAACATTCGCAGGCTATTTCATTGAGCCTGGATTGAAGAGAGTGAGAATAGGGTTAGATTTGGAATTTGAAATTCAAATCTGGCACACGACTTGACGCATCAGTATTAAGCGTTTTGACCTTCAGAATTCAGCTAAATTACACCCTCGGATCAGAAAAAATTTCTATTTCATATCATGAGACTTGTAGGCCTGATCTACGTGCAGTGACCGCTGAACTGAAACTGGACCGCCACGTGCGATCTGCGAACCCTGCTGGACTGAAAACGGGATGAGAGCAACATCCGACAAGTACGAACTTAAGTCCGATCGCGTTCGGCCAGGGGACCACCAGAAATGATCTTTTGGACCGAAACAGCCCCGCTTTGGATAAACATCAAGTAAACTTTGTTCCCGAGCCTATTTCGGGCATTTTTGTGCTTATAAAAGGGGTTGAAACCCTTACTCCTCTCTCCCATCCGAATTTGAGAAAAACCCTAAATTGGGAGAGAGAAAAGGTGAGAGTTTATGAGAGAGAGTAGGAGAGGATTTTTCTGCCGTTGCCCCACCTATTGCACGTGCTTTAGTAACATGCTCTGATCACTTAGCCAGTGATTTCTCCACATTTTCAGGTAAGAAAATACCCTAGAAGTTGCTGATTTGAGGTTCACTAGGATTCATAGCATGTTACCTGATAGAACTTGTGTATTAGGTTCTCTATTCGCCGTAGACGAAGCGTATACGCTCCGTTCGAATCATTTCACCTATAAGGGAAAAGGTGCGATTTTAGACACTTTGATTGACTGTTTCCAACACTTTCAATATTGTTTAATAGTAGATTATCGACGGCAACGCCGTTTGACATGTACAACATGCTGTCCGTTTCCTGTTTCGTAAACCGACGAAGAATATGAGATTTAGGGCATTTTAGTCATTTGTAGGAAATACTATTTTCATCCATAATTTGCTGATGTGATTGACATGGCTTATTGTCGCATTAGAATACTAGGAATACGTGCATAATTAGTTTGGCGAAGAGATTCGCCTAAATGCGTACTTCGGGTCAACATACTATATGTAGACTTAAGTGCGTAGTGTAAGTGTTTGTATAAATGCTTGTATTAGTATGTATTGAATTAAATGGTGTTATGAATTAGTTTGAGATTGTTTTCTCAATTAATATGCTGATGTAAATGATTTCCTACATGTTAGCTAAATGCATGATTTCATTACATGTGTGGAATGCATGTGCTTGAAGATGTGCTTAAGTTGTATGTTATAACATGTGTTAACATGATCACATGGTTGTATTTCATTTCCAATACTCTAATATGATTGCTGATGTGATTCCATAATTGTTTGGGACTATACTTAGTCCAGGCAGTAAGTAACCGAGAAATTTCGTGGTTGGCTTATCTTTACCACGAACGACGCGTCGATGAACGCGAGCCATGTTTTGGAGTTGGCGGCAATGGTTAGGCCACGCGAGGTGTTTTACGCACTTCATGTCGTTTGACTTGAGATGCGATCGTGCTAGTTGAGCTCGTCAAGTAACCCGACTGGCCATTGTATGTTCACTCTGCATGAGTCATAATTGCTTGAACCTAAGGTACTGAACTTACCATTGTAAACCCTGTCAACCATGGTACCTTGATCCACGAAGACTCATAAGCCGGGCATGGTGGTATGGGACACCGTGGTCGAGTTTTCGACCTACGCTGGGGCCACAAACCTCCCCATAGTGACCAATGAGTACCTATGTCTCGTGAACAGATTATGGTGGTATGGGACACTATATTCTTGCTATCGGCCTACACTGATCAGGCGACGAGTCCTTTATAGTGACCGCGAGCATATTCTGAGTCTACGGGAGGCGACGACCCTTCCATAGCAGTGAGAGTACAATAGGCCTATATTGATAAGGTGATGGGGAGCGGTGCAACGAGTGCGGCAACAGCCCTGACAGCCCTTGCAGCGACCTACAAAATATACATCGTATGAGATTACTAGGAGTGACGACCCTAGACAGGATCTGTGTTGGGATTGATATAAAGGAAGTACCTTAGTTTCCCAATCCCGCTGTTTGAATGGACTAATAAAAGCTCGGCAATCATATCACCATTACATTGCATGTGCCTGGAAGATGTGGAGCACTGAGCGGGATGCAAGCATGCCGCAGGCGTAAGATGGTGTAGTATGAGGGAGAACATCGGTGAGGGCATCCATCATGTCATGTCATATTACATTACAACAGTATTAGGATTGTTTGATTTACTGCTTTACTATTATCGCATGATTGATTTGAGAACATGCTAATCTTTGCTCTATGATTTCACTGAGTTGATCACTCACTCCCACGTTATGGGATGGTGTTTTCGAACACCCACCAGTCCCTATTGTGATTGGAGATGATGGCGCGGCCTGCGAGGCGGAGATGGACTTGATGATGATGAGGAGGATCTCTCCTTTATGCGTGATCTGATTGACCGGATTACAGGGAGGTTGATTAAATGCCTTGACACTTGTCATTTTATATTTTTAGCGCACTCATGTATATTCATTTTGTTTACTTTTGGAGTATACATGTATGTATATAACCTGGTAACATGTTCACACTCTGGAGACATACAACAGTTTATATATGTTATAAATACTATCACAGTCTTCCGCTTGCTAATTTAACTGTCTCTAGAGTATGATATGCTGTTCTGGCGTAATCTCACTCATGTTTAATACATTAACAAAGACAACATTCAATCATACACATTTATGTTTTATAAGTGATGTTCTGGACCTCGGGAGTGGAGTTTTTACTCGACCCCGTGATTTTCGGGATGTTACATAACATCATATGAGATTACTAGGAGTGACGACCCTAGACAGGATCTGTGTTGGGATTGATACAAGGAAGGTACCTTAGTTTCCCAATACTGCTGTATGAATGGACTAATAACAACCCGGTAATCATATCCATATCGCACTGCATGTGCCTGGAAGATGTGGAGCACTGTGGGAAGAAAGCATGCCGCGAGCATAAGATGGTGCCGTATGAGGGAGAATGTCGATGAGGGCATCCATCATATCATTTCATGCATGCATTAACAACAGTAACTAAGAATGTTTGATTATTTGCTTTACTATTATCGCGTGATTGATTTAATAACATGCTAATCTTTGCTCTATGATTCCACTGAGTTGATTACTCACTCCCACATTACGGGATGGTGTTCCGGACACCCACCAGTTCCTATTTTAGTTTCAGATGATGGCGATGCTTGTGAAGAGGAGTCGAACTTGATGATGATGAGGAGGATCCCTCCCTTATGCATGTTCTGATCGACGGGATTACAGGGAGGTTGATTAGACGCCTTGACAGTTGTCATTTTATATTTTTTTAGAGCACTCATGTATATTATTTTCTTTCCATTTTTAGAGTATACATGTATTTAAATAACCTGATAACATGTTCACACTCTGGAGACTTACAATTAATTATATAGTTTATGTATCTATCACAGTCTTCCGCTTGCTAATTTAACTGTCTCTGGAGTATGATATGCTGTTTTGGCTTAGTCTCAATCTTTTTTAATTCCATTCTAAAGACAACATACATTTATCATTATCTATGTTGCATAAGTGACGTTCTGGAACTCGGGAGTTGGGTTTCTACCCGACCCTCAATTTTTGGGATGTTACAAATGGTATCAGAGCATGATTTGGATTAAACCGGACCTGAGTTATAGTAACACAACACACACTGACGCACTCTTACTTAGGAAGGGGGTGATGAAAACTTAAAAACTAGATTAGAATCCCAAGTTTCGCCGACAGGTGATACAATATGAAAATTTCGGTCATACATATCTTTGGTCGCATGAAGCGACCTAAGTCGCCTCTAGGTCATAAGTTGACGGGTTTGAGTCGTTCCCTGAAGGATTCCAAACCTAGCAATGAATGTCCTTGGGTTGTAGGGCAACCACAACACCCTTACACTCAATCTCAAGGCCTAAAATCCCTTTTCATCCCATTCCTTCAAAATCTCTCCTTCCACCACCACATTCTTCAACTTTTTTTAAGTCCTTTCACAGTAGACATAAATCCTAATGTGTGAAGGATAGTGAACCATACCTAAACAAAAATTTACTATAAATAGTAAATATATGTATAACTTAGACTTTTGGCCATTCCAATTAGGGAATCTCATGGAATAAATGGGTTATTTGGATGGATTAGCCTCTCCTACTCCAAAATCATATGCTACATGATGCATAAATTCATCCCAGTTTGTAAATTGGCCCCGAAACGCCTCAAAGGAAGTCGTGGGCCTACCCACGCTAATCTAGAATGATCCAGGGTGGGAGCCACATATATTTGGGACCCCTAGGGCAAAAGGGACCCAACCCATATGGTCGGCCTCACCGGATTGGAGTTTGGTCGGCGAGGACCTCGCCGTACATCGGGCCTCATTTGGTCGGGCCTTCGGGCCGGAGGTGTTTGGGGTTAGGGTAGCCCCCTAGTATGTGGGCCATCCGTTAAAACCCCTCCAATCTAGTACCTCCTTCACAAACTAGCCCTCCAAGCTCTCCTTTCTCTCTCAAACGTCTGATTTTTGGCAAAAATCATCCCTCTAATCACTCCCATTCCCATTTTCTACCACAATCGACGCCCCTTCATTGGTTACAGTGGTAAACACTCCCCTCTCTTTCCATTCTCTCATGTTTTGAGCCCTTACGTTGTCCATTTGAAGCTTAAATCGTGTGAGCCTCCATCCCAACCTATTTTTCTCTTTTCCCTTTGAAATCTTAGCCTTTGAGGTCCTGTTTCATTCCTCTATAGGACCTAGATTTGTGTTATCCCATTAGGTCAGCCCTATCTCCCCCTTTCCTCCATTTTCTTAGCTTAAGGAGTATTGAAAATACATGGCCGATTGAGTTCTAATGGGCAAAAGACAATATTAAACTAGACAGTATTAAAGAAGGTAAGTCGGGACCGTGGTAGAAGTCCTTTGGTAGAATTAGGCATCTATGCCGTTGTCCTGTAGATTGCTTGATTACCATTTTAAGGATTTTTATATTTTGTTGTTGATGGGTCTAGTGATGCCATAGGTAGAAAATGTGTTATGTTTGGTGGTTTGGGCTTAGCATAGCCGCATGCGTTCCTGTCATAATTCATGTGGGACTTTATGCCATATATTGTGATGAACTTCGTTAAAGGAAGTGCATGCCGTTTCGTTCATTGTAAGGTATTGTCCTTAGATTGGGTGTATCCTATGGTTCCACTACCATGTTGTAAATCCCGGGATTAAGCCTACAAAATTAATTTTTATCCCACCTCACCCTCCTACCAAGCATGCCACTCCCAATCCCGACATGGGATTAGTAATGCGGTCCTAGTTAACACAACTTGAGACCACTAGCCATATAGACCCTTGGAGTTTTACTCTTAGAGTTAGTACTCCTAGATTTGAAGGATCTGACAATAGGAAATCCAATTCCATTTAGACAATCTTGATCCTAAGCGATAGAACAATCCCCTATAGTAGAAATGGTATGAAACCATTTAGCATATAGGCTTAGGTTTTGGATTATAGCTAGTAGTTATAGACTAGGCTACTAGTTGAATTAAGTAGTGTAAAGCCTGAATATGCTAAGGAATAGTAGGTTAGATTTGGTTGGAGTAGTACCTCATTCTTTCGATAGTCCCTTTAATAGTTACAGACTTTTGTTATAACCCTTAAGAAAGTTGTTTTAACTTAGAAGCATTCACTCTCAGGGAAAACTTATAAATTCCTCAGATTGAACTTAGAATAAACTAGCACGCCCCTTTGAATTACCTTCCCCAAGGGCTTATTGCATTCGGGAACACAGAGTAAAGAAACTGTACATGTAAGCAATGTATTCGTGGTTTGAATTGATTTTTCAATCCTGGTAGTTGCTAATAAATCCAATGCTCTGATCAAGCAGAAGATCGGCATCGTTTAGGATTAAGAACTGATATGATGAATTTTCTGTCAGAGTCTAGGCAGAAAGTCTCTGTATCTGGCTCAGACCCACTACACGACTTTTCTTCCGTGTTGGCCGACCATCTACAACCAAAAGTTATTGCTTTGCCTTTGAAAAATGTTGAGGACATATAGCCAATAGAGATTAGACCTCTTGCCACAAACTCACATCCGTCCTTGAAATCAACCACAACACCCGTCATTTCAGCTCTTTTCTACAACTATAGGTACCAATGTCATAGAACGCATCATTAGCAAAGGAAGACCAATGTAGTGAGAGGTTGTTTCCTATTTCATGTCAAGGATAGGTGTAACACCCTGAAAATTGGGGGTCGTGTATAAACTCAACTCCCGAGTTCCAGACCGTCACTTATGCAACAAAATGATTATGATTCAATGTTGTCTGAGTTAAAGCATTCATATGAGTAAAAGTATACCAAAACTGCAATTCATACTCCAGATCCAGTGATAAAAGTAAGCGGAAGACTAAACAATATATATATCACTGTATGGAAAAACAAAGTAGATCTCGACTGTCACTAAAGTATGAATACATCACTGAGTCTCATATACATGTAAATGACAAAAATAAATGTCCAAAAGAGTCACTATGAAGTCCCATCAACCCAGGTCACCTAAGCAAAGCCATCATGGTACTGCATGTACGAGAACTCGTCCTAGTCCTCGTCAAAGTCTGGCTCTGCCTCCTGGATCTCAGCATCACCTGCATCTACAACAGGGTCTGGTGGGTGTTGCAAACACCATCCCGTAACGTAGGAGTGAGTGATCAACTCAGTGGAATCATAGAGCAAAGATTAGCATGTTCACAAATCAATCATGCGATAATAGTGAAGCAGTAAATCAGACAATCCTAATACTGTTGTTAATGCAATATGCATGACGTGATATATGCCCTCACCGACAATCTCCCTCATATGGCACCATCTTACGACCGCGGCATGCAATCGACCCTCAAGTGCTCCACATCTTCCAGGCACATGCAATGGTATGGTGATATAATTTTCAAGTTGTTATTAGTCCATTCAAATAGCAGGATTGGGAAACTAAGGTACTTCCCTTATATCAATCCCAACACAGATCCTGTCTAGGGTCGTCACTCCTAGTAATCTCATACGAGGTATATTTTGTAGGTCGCTGCAAGGGCTGCCAGGGCTGTTGCTCGCACTCGTTGCACCGCTCCCCCATCACCTTATCAATACAGGCCTACTATACTCTACTGCTACTGAAGGGTCGTCGCCTCCCGTAGACTCAGAATACGCTCGCGGTCACTACAAAGGACTCGTCGCCTGATCAGTGTAGGCCGACAGCAAGAATATAGTGTCCCATACCACCATAATCTGTTCACGAGACTAGGTGCTCACTGGTCACTACGGGGAAGTTTGTGGCCCCAGCATAGGCCGACAGCCCGACCACGGTGTCCCATACCACCATGCCCGGCTCATGTGTCTTCGTGGATCAAGGTACCATGGTTAACAGGGTTTACAATGGTAAGTTCAGTACCCTAAGTTCAAGCAGTTATGACTCATGCAGGGTGAACATACAACGGTCAGTCGGGTTACTTGACGGGCTCGACTAGCACGATCGCATCTCAAGTCGACCGACATGAAGTGCGTAAAATACTTCGCGTGGCCTAACCACTGCCGCCAACTCCAAAACACGACTCGCGTTCATCGACGCGTCGTTCGTGGCCAAGATAAGCCAACCATGAATTCGCTCGGTTTCCGACTGCCTGGACTAAGTATAGTCCCAAACAATTATGGAATCACATCAGTAAATCATATGAGAGTATTGGAATTGAAATACAACCATGTGAGCATGTTAACACATGTTATAACATACAACTTAAGTAAATCTTCAAGCACATATATTTCATGCATATAATGAAATCATGCATATAGTCAACATGTAAGAAATCATTTATGTCAGCATATTAATTGAGAAATCAATCTCAAACTAATTCATAACATCATTTAATTCATTACATACTAATACAAGCATTTATACAAACACATACACTACACACTTAAGTCTACATATAGTATGTCGACCCGAAGTGCGCAATTTGGCGAATCTCTTCGCCAAACTAATTATGCACTTATTCCTAACATTCTAATGCGGCAATAATCCATGTCAATCACATCAGCAAAATATGAATGAAATCAGCACTTCCTACAAATGACTAAAATGCCCTAAATCTCATATTCTTCGTTGATTTATGAAACAGGAAACGGATAGCATGTTGTACATGTTAAACGGTGGTGCCGTCAATAATCTACTATTAAACGACATTGAAAGCATTGGAAACCGTCAATCAAAGCGTCTAAAATCCTCACCTTATCTCTTATGGATGTGTCGTTTCGAACGGAGCGTATACGCTTCGTCTACGGCGATAAGAGAACCTAATTTACGAGTTACGTCAGCTAACATGCTATGAATCCTAGTAAACCTCAAATCAGCAACTTCTAGGGTTATTTCTTACCTGAAAATAAGGAGGAATCACTGGCCAGGTGATCGGAGGGTGTTGCTACAGCACGTGCAACAGGTGGTGCAAAGGCGAAAAAATTCTCCTCCAATCTCTCTCACAAACTCTCACCTTTTCTCTCTCCCAATCTAGGATTTCTCTCAAATTCGGATGGGAGAGAGGAGTGAGGGTTTCAACCCCTTTTATAAGCTTAAAAATGCCCAAAATAGGCTCAGGTACAAGGTTTACTTAGGGCATATCCAAATCGGGGCTGTTTCGGTCCAAAAGATGATTTCTGGTGGTCCCCTGGCCGAATGCGATCAGACTTAAGTTCATGCATACCAGATCTAGCACGCATTAAGTTTTCAGTCCGGCAAGGTTCGTAGATCGCCCGTGGTGGTCTAGTTTCAGTTCAGGGGTCATCGCACGTAGATCAGGGCTGAAAGTCTCATGATATGAAATAGAAATTTTTCCTGATCCGAGGGTGTAATCTGGCTGAATTCTAACGGTCAGAACGCTTAATACTGACGTGTCAAGTCATGTGCCAGATTTGAATTTGAAATTCCAATTCTGTCCCTATTCGCACTCTCTTCAGTCTGGGCTCAATGAAATAGCCTGTGATTATCGGTTGGACTTGATTTTTGAAATGATTGTCAAGTCCAGCAAGGCGGTTCTAACGGTCTAAGATAGGAGGTATCGGACTTTCGACGCGCGGTCTAGATCCAATACAAAGTTTCAAAGTGGTCCAGAGAACAAACCTGCTTAGAGTTTGATCCGAGGTTATAGAGTATTATAGAGTCATTGGTTCTACTCGATTTGGGTCTTGTAGAACGTATTTAAAGTTTTCAGGGACTATTTCCCAGCTACACTAGCATTGCGCTAGCTAACTTAGACTTATTTTCTAAAGGAATTAATTCTACGCAATTTTGGGTCGAGTTGGTACTCGAGTCCAAGTACGGATTTTTCACGGGAGTTACAATAGGCCCTAAGTTACACCTCGTTCCGATATACAGATCGACACATAGATTCTTGAACCTTAAGTAGAACTAAGTTTTATGGGGGGTAGAACGTATTGAGCCCAATCTGCTTAGGATTATCTAATACAACCGTTGGATCAGAGTAGCGCAGCGGAAGCGTGGTTGGCCTCCTCCCCACTGGCCCATGATCGAAACAGTTGATTTAGGTTATACGTAAGGTTAGGTCACTAAACAGGATCTAAACCTTCCTTAGAATGCTAATACTAAAGTCTCTCTAGGGACTCATTACCCTTAGCTAATTTCGGGGGTGAAATTTTATTTTAAGGGGGGTAGATTGTAACACCCCAGATTTTTTCTAACCTGGGGTTAGACGTCCTTAGGCAATGGGTCAACCATAAGACCTTGGTAACCTCTCAGAACCCAATTCCAAAGTCAAAGAAATCACTTAGGATGAATTCCTTTAGAAAATAAGCGTAAGTTAACTAGCACTACATTAGATTAGCTGTGAAATTATCCCTGATCACTTTAAATACGTTCTGCAAGACCCAAAACTTGTAGAACCAATGACGCTATCTTACCCTGAAATTCAAGATCAAACTCTAAATTGGTTTGTTCCCAGGAACCCTTTGAAACCTTGTATTAGATCTAGATCGCGCGTCGAAAGTCCGATATCTACAATCTTAGACCGTTATGATCGCTTGGCTGGACTTGACAATCGTTTCGAAAATCAAGCCCAACCGATGTCCTGAGGCTATTTCATTGAGCCTGGAGTGAAGAGAGTGAGAAAGAGTAGAGATTTGAAAATTAAATTCAAAATCTGGCACATGTCGTTGTGCGTTATTATTAAGCGTTCTGACCGTCAGAATTCAGCCAAATTTCACCCTCGGATCAGGAAAAATTTCTCTTTCATGTCATGAGACTTGTAGACTTGATTTAGGTACGACGACTGCTGAACTGAAACTGGACCGCCACGTGCGATCTGGAAACTCTACTGGTCTAAAAACTTCGGGTGAGCAGGATCCGATACGCATGAGCTTAAGTCCGACCGCGTTTGGCTAGGAGACCTCCCAAAACGCTCTTTTGGATCGAAAAAGTCCCGATTTGCTTATAACCCAAGTATACCTTTGTCCCAAGTCTATTTAGGTGAGTTTCTAGCCTATATAAGGGCTTTAAACTGTAAGACCCGTATCCTAATTCGCACTGTTCCGTTGATTTCCGCGACCCTTCTCGTCAAATTCTGGTAATCCGCGACTTATGGTTGATGTTGCGCACGACCGTAAGTCGTATCCTATTCATTTGAGCCGGCTTAATCCGAGACTTGTATCATTGCGACCACACTGTCGCCGCGGTTCCAACACCGCAACTCACGCACCGATCCGATACCCAGACGATGAGATACGGACCCACGTTCAGTTCGAGTAAAAACACCGCGCGTTGCAAATCCCAAGGAATCTCTACAAAGTGTCCCATCAATCACATCAATCAATCCCATCAATCACCTCTCATGTCAAGTACAAGCACCCATACTTCCTTTCTCCACAAGTCAAGCAACCACCCAAGTCAACTAACACATCACCTCACCCATCACTCACATCCATCAACCATCACCCCTTCACATCACTCCATCTCTCATTAATCACACCTCTCTCTCTCTCATTTCTCAACACTCCAAACCCAAGCAAGGGAGAGCATCCAACGTCCAAGCCTTCCCATGGAGAGAAGTGCATATGTGAGGCCCACTTTCCATCTCCAAATCCCATCATCCTAGCCATCCATTTTCCATCTCCACCATCAAAGTGAAGCTCTAGGAGGCCGGCTATCCAACGGACCAAGAAGATCAAGAGGTGGGTGCTTTGATAGAGTAGTTTTCATGTTTTTAAGGTGGGCCAAGTGAGGCCAACCGATCAATGGTTTGGATCTCACTTGGGACCCTAAGATGTGGCCAATGGCTCATCTTGATCATCAAGATCATCCCATGATGGGGCCATTCTCCATGGACCCCATCATGATGTTTACTTTCCTTGTATTGAGGAGGTCATCTAGACCGTCCATTTCTAATGGAGTGGGATCTCCACCGTTGATCTTTTATTGATGGTCCATATGCAAGAGGACCTTTGATGTATGATTGGATGATTGAAACGGAGGGCCCATAGTGCCGGGGTCCCTCCATCACGCGTGTCCTACTCTCCTTCTATCTCTTTCTCCTTCTCCTTTTCATTATTTTCTTTGTGTGTTGATGTGGCCGTGTGGCCCACTTGAATAGGCCCCACCATGAAGTACTTTACCCAAACCGTCTAAGGGTGGGGCCCACTCTATATGTGTTGTACCCTCTCCATCCATCAATTGGTGGCCCACATAAGTGGGACCCACCTCAATGTTAGTGCACACCCAACCGTCCAGCGTCCCCTGGACGCTGGACGTCAAAAAGGAAAAAAAAAAAAAGAAAAAAAAAGAACACAAACATTGGCTTCCTTCAAAGCCTTTGGAATGGACCGCTTGTACGGGACCCACCTTGATTCACGCATCTAATTTGAGCCGTCCATCCCCTTCCCCGTCTCATTTTAGGCGTTGAGCCGAAAAATGAGGTTGATCGGGCTATCTAGTGGGCCATAGTGTTGGAAACAATATCTGTATCGTTGAAATCTACCCAGATTTTTATTACCCGCTAGAAAATGTTCGATATTGGTCTTGATAGATCTGTTTTGGTCTTGGGAATACAATGGACGGAGTGGATTTATTTGAGGTGGGCCATACACGTGAAAAACCTCAAGTATTTGAGTTTTCAAAAAAAAAAAAAAAGAGTACACAGCAGCATATGCTGCTGTGTCAGTGACGCAGGCAGCGCCTCCTGTTGGCAGACGGACGTGCAGCAGCCCACGGCTCCAGCCGTGGGCCCCACCTTGAAGTTTATTTGCCATCCAACCCGTTCACCAGGTAGGCCCCCAAATCAGTGGGCCGCCCTCCAAGTTTCAGACAAATCTAGCGCTCAGGTGGCCCACACTATAAGAAATAGTGTGAATTGAATTCTAACCTTGAAACCTCCTTGGGGTCCACGGGAGTTTTGAATCAAGCGGAAATTTGTATTTTTCCCTTCTACCAGGTGTGCGTGACCTTATCAACGGGTTGGATGGTATGGAAACAATATGGTGGGCCCCACATGGGTCCCACAATGATGTGTGTGCCTAAACTCCACCGTCCGCACGGACGGTGGAGCCCACTATAATGCATGTATTATCCACGCCGTCCAGCCATTTCTCTTGGGGCTGCTGGACGGTCAGTGGGCCCTAGCCTTGATGCATGTGTTGCATCCCAGCCCTCCAGCCTTCATGTAGGCCCCCACCATGGTGCATGTGATGCATCCAAACCGTTCCTTTATTTTGTAAAAAATAATAATAATAATAATAATAATAATAATCATTTTATGGCTTGAGCTAAAAAAAAATGAGTTAGACCTATGATTCAAGTAGGGCCCACCTTGGTATGTGCAAAGGGCCCATATTGGCCTATTTGTAACCATTTGTTAAGGCCCACCTTGGTGCACATCTAAGGCCATGGGGTTAAGCCCATTTGGCACATTAAAGCCCATGGGATTAAGCCCATTTGATGTACATGGGGCGCAAATGGAGTGACCCATTTAGTATGTTTAAAACTCATGAGTGTAGGCCCATCTGATATAGTTAAGGCCCAAGTTGTGAGGCCCACTTTGATGTTTTTCATGGTCCATGGGTCATGGACCATTGCAATGTACTTAAGGCTCATTGGTGAGGCCCATTAATGCAGTCATTTGATGAATGTAAGGCTCATGTGATTCGGCCCATTTAATGTATCTATGGCCTATGGATCGAGGCCCAACGGAATGACCTTATGGTCCATTGCAATGTGTGATTTCTCATGGTTCATGTAATGACAATTATGGCGGGTCGTGCCTAAGGAACGATGTTGGTTTGACGTCCACATTGTATGTACAGTGATTGGTTAAATGTCCGCATTGTAGCTCTCTTTAGGGCCCATTGATAGGTCCATAACCGTTGCTATTCATTGCCTTATAACATGCTTAGTATAATCTCATGACTCATGCCCATACGCATCATATGTATGCTTGATATGAGTAATGACTGATCATAACATACGCCATTGGGCAGACCATTTACGGGACTCGTTATGTGACTGAGTGCCCTACATGATTGCGCAGTACGCGCTGGACTTCTGCATGATTTGACGTGTGATTCATGCATCTCGCATACGTGTGAGTTGATCACTACACGCCCTAGCGACATCAGGGACGTGGCTCCACAGGTACATCGTGGATGACCGTATTGAATACCAGAAATACTTATTCTAGCACTGTGGGCACTTAGGATGTCCTTGGGTGAAAGTCCTAGAACCTTTTTGGTACCAGGAGATGCTTCAGCGTCTAGACCGAGTGGATACATTAGCGCCCGAGTGCCGAATACCAGTAGGCCGCGTCTCCCACTGTGTCGTGGTCGGTTGGAAGGGGGTGTGGCCTTATCCGCCTGAGTGAGGGGGCTATAAGCTAGGCTGAGTTTGACTAGCTCGTAAATGAGTCTGCTATCGACGAGCCGGGTAGGTATTGGCATACTACTGGTCAGGCGGATAGTGAGGTCTTATCCGCTTGCTTGACTGTGCAGCTAGGGAGGTGGCAGTCTCTGCATGTGTATTGGACCCCGGTAATATCCAGAGGGGAACTGTACTGATATACGTACTTGAGGAGTACCGACTTGTTTGGATTGCATTTTGCATATGACACTCGGCTATATAGGCCTTGCATTGTATCGGTGTGGCTGATGACATTCATATCTCATCGCATAGCTTTGGCATGGTTGATTCTATGGACTTACCACATACTTCTGCATTATCCTGATACTGTACACTTGGCGTTTGCCTTACGCACACATTTACACCACCCTCTAAGCTTGTGTAAGCTTATGCACGATAGTTGCGTGCAGGTAGCGTTGGACGACAGCAGCGCTGAGACAGGAGTGCACATTAGGACCTTTTGGAGCTTTTTGATCACCTTGTATTTCCCTTTCTGCATTGTACTTAAAATTTTGTTATAGTGGATATGTGGTGATGTCGTTTTGTGACTTGGTTATGCTTGTGGTTATGCTCCATTACAAAAAAAAATTCATTCTGAAAATCCTCCTTGCAGGATCCCAGGATCGGAATCTGGCATTTGATTGTCAGGAGCCGAGAATGGGAAACTACGGAGGCTGTCGGCACCGGATTCGGCAATCGGGATTCATGTGAATCCAATTTTCGGATTTGGGGCGTGACAGAAGTTGGTATCAGAGCATAACTTGGGAATACCTGAGTAATACATCACATATCTACTATAAATAGGTTCCGTGTCTGAATGGTTTAACGATTTTTTGACGTAAACGCTTAATGTATGTGCCTTCGAGGATTCTCAAGACTGATAGGCCATTGTTCCTTCCTGTAAGGGACGTTATGGCTAGAAGAAATACCCGAGCGAATCCCGCTCCACCAACTGCGACTCCCGCACCACCACCCGCAGCTCCTGCTTTACCACCTGCTACTCCTACTCCACCACCAGATAGTCCTGCCTTTGAGCCTGAGGATGCCACTCATTTTCCTGAGACCGGTGCGGATCCGACCGTACCTGTGAGTGCTACTCAGCTGCAGCAGATGTTGCAGGCGATGACCGCCATTCTTCAGGGGCAGAGCAGGCCTCCCACAGTGTCACCGGCCGAGGCTGAGCAGGAGCGTGCGAGCGCTCTTCTCAAGGATTTTTGACGGCACGATCCCCCACGTTTTCGGGGTGAGCCAGACCCTACTGCTGCAGAGTTGTGGTGCTCCGAGGTGGAGAAGATATTCGACACCATGAGATGTACGACCCAGCAGCGAGTTCCATTAGCTGTATTCCTTCTGCAGGGCGAGACTCAGTATTGATGGGCATCTGTGGCCCGATCGGTAGCCGCCGATTTTGAGTGGACTTGGGAGGACTTTATAGACCGGTTTGACCAGAAGTTCTTCCCCGAGCATGTGCGACAGCAGCGCGCACTTGAGTTTGAGACGTTGGTCCAGGGGGACATGTCTGTGTCCCAGTATGAGGCTCGGTTCGTCGTACTATCCAGATTCGCGACGTATCTTGTTGATGATGAGGGGCGGAAGGCCCGCCGTTTTGAGAACGGCTTACGTCCTGCCCTCCGGAGCCGTGTGATCGGACACATGCTTCCGACATTTGAGGAGATAGTAGAGAGAGCCCTGATATATGAGACAGATTGGGCCAGTGTGCAGAGAGCTCACGATCTGAGGGGAGATCAGAAGAGGAAGGCACCCTCTAGTAGCTCCCATCAGCAGCATTGTTCACAGCAGAGGCGCACGAGCCGCCCAGCATTCCGAGCACCAGCAGTACCCCCAGCACCATCTTCGGGATCGTTTTCAGGTACTTGCTTTGGGTGCGGCCGTACAGGGCATCATAGGCACGAGTGTCCCCATCCGCAGCAGCAGCAGCAGCAGCCGAGAGCACCGCATCCACCTCCACGACAGCCACCACAGCAGCAGCGACCGCAGCACCAGCCTCCTGTACCTCCTCCACAGCAGCTGAGGCAGCAGACTAGGCCCCCACAGCGACCACAGCAGCAGCAGAGACCTCAGAGGGGACCTGCACCTTCCCAGCAGGCTCAGGGCAGATTCTATGCCGCCCAGCAGGACCCTCAGTCATCAGGAGGGGTCGTCGAGGGTACTCTTCCTGTTTCTGCATGTATTGCACGTGTACTATTTGATTCTGGTGCATCGCATTCATTTGTCGCCGATGATTTCTGCCGATCGACTGGTTTGTCGTTGGAGCCTGCCCGTGAGGATTTGGTAGTATCGACGCCATTAGGGAAGACTGCAGTGTTGGGCCGATTTTGCGCGTATTGCCCTATTTTGATTGGGGATATTTTCTTGCCTGCCGACCTATTTGTATTGCCGATGTCCGGTTTTGATGTTATCCTTGGCATGGACTGGCTTGCCGAGTACTACGCCATATTAGACAGCTCTGCGAGGACAGTCACGTTCTGCATACCCGGCGTGCCAGAGTTTCAGTTTGTTACCGAGCCCAGTGGAGGACAGCTTTCTTGCCTGTTATCGTGTGCCGTTGAGGAGCCAGCTGTTTTGAGTATCGACCAGCTGCCGGTTGTTTGTGGTTTTCCTGATGTGTTTCAGGAGATTCCGGGATTACCACCTCGTCGGCATACTGAGTTTCAGATTGATCTTGTGCCTGGTACTACACCTATTTCGAAGGCCCCGTATCGTATGACACCATTGGAGTTACGGGAACTGCAGAAGCAGTTGGACGAGTTGCGTGAGTTAGGCTTTATTCATCCGAGCAGTTCGCCGTGGGGAGCACCGGTACTCTTCGTAAAGAAGAAGGATGGCTCGTGAGGCTTTGCGTAGACTACCGCGAGCTCAACAAGGTCACGATCAAGAACAAGTACCCACTTCCGAGGATCGATGACTTGTTTGATCAGCTGCAGGAGGCGCAGTTCTTTTCAAAGATAGACTTGCGGTCCGGTTATCATCAGGTTCGGGTTCGAGATGAGGATATCCCGAAGACAGCCTTTAGGACGCGATACAGTCATTTTGAGTTCCAGGTCATGTCCTTCGGACTGACCAATGCGCCCGCAGTATTCATGCAGTTGATGAACGAGGTCTTCCGTCCGTATCTTGATCAGTTTGTCGTGGTGTTTATTGACGACATCCTGATATATTCGAGGACTCGTGAGGAGCATGAGCGACATCTTGAGATTACATTGCAGACCCTCCATGCACACCAGCTTTACGCGAAGTTGGAGAAGTGCGAGTTCTGGCAGGAGGAGGTAAAGTTCCTCGGCCATGTAGTGACGAGGCAAGGTGTCGCTGTAGACCCCTCGAAGATAGATGCCGTGCGTCAGTGGGATCAGCCCACGAATGCATCCGAGATCCGTAGTTTTCTTGGTTTGGGAGGCTACTACCGACGTTTTATTGAGGGATTCTCTCGCATTACAGCCCCGTTGACCAGATTGACCCGGAAGGGTGCCGAGTTCATTTGGAGCGACGCTTGTGAGCAGGCGTTTATGGAGTTGAAGGACCGCCTCACGTCCGCTCCTGTCCTCACTCTTCCCTCTGGGAGTAATGGATTTGTTGTATTTACTGATGCCTCACGAGTTGGCTTAGGTGCTGTCCTGATGCAGCACGGGAAGCCGGTGGCTTATGCGTCCCGACAGCTCAAGGTCCATGAGCTGAACTACCCTACACACGATCTGGAGCTAGCAGCGGTTGTCTTTGCACTGAAAGTGTGGAGACACTATCTTTATGGGGTGAGATTCGAGCTCTTTTCCGATCATAAGAGCTTGAAGTATTTGTTCTCTCAGTCCGAGCTGAATATGAGGCAGAGGCGTTGGATGGAACTCCTGAAGGACTACGATTTTGATCTTCAGTACCACCCGGGCAAGGCGAACGTTGTGGCGGATGCTCTCAGTCGTCAGCCACGAGGCCTGGTGGCACATATGATGATTCAGGAGTGGAGGATGCTCGAGGATATAGCAGAGTACGACTTTGAGTTTGGTCTGCAGTCATCTACCGTTCAGCTATCGAGCTTGTCGATTCAACCCTCTCTTGTCGCAAGGGTGATCGAGGCTCAGCAGACAGACGAGTCGTTATGGGATTACCGAGCGGAGACAGCATCTGAGAGTCAGACGGATTGGCAGATTGGTTCTGACGGTGGACTTCGCTTCAGAGGACGATTGTGTGTCCCGGATATTCCTGATTTACGCCGAGATCTTATGACCGAGGCACATCGATCGCGTTTCTCTATCCAACCTGGCTCGACGAAAATGTATCGCGATATGAGACGCCAGTATTTTTGGTCAGGGATGAAGCGTCAGATAGCCAGCTTTGTGGCCGAGTGTGACACCTGCCAGCGTGTCAAGGCCGATCACCAGAGACCCCCTGGTCTATTGCAGCCACTGAGCGTCCCGATGTGGAAGTGGGAGCATATATCTACCGATTTTGTCTTAGGTTTGCCGAGGACTCAGTGCGGTCATGACGCCATCTGGGTTGTTGTGGACCGTCTGACGAAGTCGTCACATTTTCTTGCGATTCGTGAGACTTGGCATACAGATCGGCTCGCCAGGATGTTCATTGATGAGATCGTGAGATTGCATGGTGTTCCTGTCTCGATTGTTTCAGACTGAGATCCAAGGTTCACGTCTCAGTTTTGGAGGAGCTTCCAGAGATCGATGGGCACTGATTTGCAGCTCAGCACCGCGTATCATCCGCAGACCGATGGCCAGACCGAGAGGGTCAACCAGATCCTTGAGGATATGCTTCGGGCTTGCGCGATTGATTTCGCGGGTAGTTGGGACGAGCACCTGCGATTGGCTGAGTTTGCGTACAACAATAGCTATCAGGCGACCATTGGCATGGCTCCTTTTGAGGCATTATATGGCAGACCGTGCAGATCTCCGAGTTGTTGGACCGAGGTTGGAGAGCGATGTCTCCTAGGTCCCAAGCTTGTGCTGCAGACGTCAAAGGCTATCAACATTATTAGATAGAGGATGCGCACAGCTCAGAGTCGGCAGAAGAGTTTTGCTGATCGTCGGCGTCGTCCCTTGGAGTTTGTCGTCGGGGACTGTGTATCTCAAGGTCTCACCCATGAAAGGTGTAGTTCGTTTTGGGACGAAGGGTAAGCTTGCCCCGAGATTCATAGGACCTTTCGAGATCACTGGACGCATTGACGTTGTGGCCTACCGGCTTGCCTTGCCATCGCAGTTGTCTGGCGTCCACAACGTCTTCCATGTCTCTATGTTGAGGAAGTGTGGGTCAGACGTCATTCCTGTTATCGATTGGCAGCCGTTGGAGGTTCGTGAGGACGCTTCTTATATTGAGCAGCCAGTTCGTATCCTCGATCGAAAGGAGCAGGTCCTCAGAACCAAGGTCATTCCCTTGGTGAAAGTGCAGTGGGGCCACCATAGCATGGATGAGGCGTCTTGGGAGCGCGAGGCAGAGATCCGCGAGCGTTATCCCCATCTTTTCGAGGATTGATTGTATGATGTATTATGATGATTGATTATATATGATGTATGTTCCCTATTTCCTTTTTGAGTTATGGTCAGTTGCCATGGAAGTGTAAATTTCGAGGATAAAATTTTTTATTAGGTGGAGAGAGCTCTAAGACCCGTATCCTAATTCGCACTGTTCCGTTGATTCCCGCGACCCTTCTCGTCAAATTTCGGCAATTCGCGACTTATGGTTGACGTTGCGTACGACCGTAAGTCGTATCCTATTCATTTGAGCCGGCTTAATCCAAGACTTGTATCATTGCGACCGCACCGTCGCCGCGGTTCCAACGCCGCAACTCACGCACCGATCCGATACCCAGACGATGAGATACGGACCCACGTTCAGTTCGAGTAAAAACACCGCGCGTTGCAAATCCCAAGGAATCTCTACAAAGTGTCCCATCAATCACATCAATCAATCCCATCAATCACCTCTCATGTCAAGTACAAGCACCCATACTTCCTTTCTCCACAAGTCAAGCAACCACCCAAGTCAACTAACACATCACCTCACCCATCACTCACATCCATCAACCATCACCCCTTCACATCACTCCATCTCTCATTAATCACACCTCTCTCTCTCTCTCTCATTTCTCAACACTCCAAACCCAAGCAAGGGAGAGCATCCAACGTCCAAGCCTTCCCATGGAGAGAAGTGCATATGTGAGGCCCACTTCCCATCTCCAAATCCCATCATCCTAGCCATCCATTTCCCATCTCCACCATCAAAGTGAAGCTCTAGGAGGCCGGCTATCCAACGGACCAAGAAGATCAAGAGGTGGGTGCTTTGATAGAGTAGTTTTCATGTTTTTAAGGTGGGCCAAGTGAGGCCAACCGATCAATGGTTTGGATCTCACTTGGGACCCTAAGATGTGGCCAATGGCTCATCTTGATCATCAAGATCATCCCATGATGGGGCCATTCTCCATGGACCCCATCATGATGTTTACTTTCCTTGTATTGAGGAGGTCATCTAGACCGTCCATTTCTAATGGAGTGGGATCTCCACCGTTGATCTTTTATTGATGGTCCATATGCAAGAGGACCTTTGATGTATGATTGGATGATTGAAACGGAGGGCCCATAGTGCCGGGGTCCCTCCATCACGCGTGTCCTACTCTCCTTCTATCTCTTTCTCCTTCTCCTTTTCATTATTTTCTTTGTGTGTTGATGTGGCCGTGTGGCCCACTTGAATAGGCCCCACCATGAAGTACTTTACCCAAACCGTCTAAGGGTGGGGCCCACTCTATATGTGTTGTACCCTCTCCATCCATCAATTGGTGGCCCACATAAGTGGGACCCACCTCAATGTTAGTGCACACCCAACCGTCCAGCGTCCCCTGGACGCTGGACGTCAAAAAGGAAAAAAAATAATAATAATAATAATAAAAATCATTTTATGGCTTGAGCTAAAAAAAAAAAAATGAGTTAGACCTATGATTCAAGTAGGGCCCACCTTGGTATGTGCAAAGGGCCCATGTTGGCCTATTTGTAACCATTTGTTAAGGCCCACTTTGGTGCACATCTAAGGCCATGGGGTTAAGCCCATTTGGCACATTAAAGCCCATGGGATTAAGCCCATTTGATGTATATGGGGCGCAAATGGAGTGACCCATTTAGTATGTTTAAAACTCATGAGTGTAGGCCCATCTGATATAGTTAAGGCCCAAGTTGTGAGGCCCACTTTGATGTTTTTCATGGCCCATGGGTCATGGACCATTGCAATGTACTTAAGGCTCATTGGTGAGGCCCATTAAAGCAGTCATTTGATGAATGTAAGGCTCATGTGATTCGGCCCATTTGATGTATCTATGGCCTATGGATCGAGGCCCAACGGAATGACCTTATGGTCCATTGCAATGTGTGATTTCTCATGGTTCATGTAATGACAATTATGGCGGGTCGTGCCTAAGGAACGATGTTGGTTTGACGTCCACATTGTATGTACAGTGATTGGTTAAATGTCCGCATTGTAGCTCTCTTTAGGGCCCATTGATAGGTCCATACCCGTTGCTATTCATTGCCTTATAACATGCTTAGTATAATCTCATGACTCATGCCCATACGCATCATATGTATGCTTGATATGAGTAATGACTGATCATAACATACGCCATTGGGCAGACCATTTACGGGACTCGTTATGTGACTGAGTGCCCTACATGATTGCGCAGTACGCGCTGGACTTCTGCATGATTTGACGTGTGATTCATGCATCTCGCATACGTGTGACTTGATCACTACACGCCCTAGCGACATCAGGGCCGTGGCTCCACAGGTACATCGTGGATGACCGTATTGGATACCGGAAATACTTATTCTAATACTGTGGACACTTAGGATGTCTTTGGGTGAAAGTCCCAGAACCTTTTTGGTACCAGGAGATGCTCCAGCGTCTAGACCGAGTGGATACATGAACGCCCGAGTGCCGAATACCAGTAGGCCGCATCTCCCACTGTGTCGTGGTCGGTTGGAAGGGGGTGTGGCCTTATCCGCCTGAGTGAGGGGGCTATAAGCTAGGCTGAGTTTGACTAGCTCGCAAATGAGTCCGCTATCGACGAGCCGGGTAGGTATTGGCATACTACTGGTCAGGCGGATAGTGAGGTCTTATCCGCTTGCTTGACTGTGCAGCTAGGGAGGTGGCAGTCTCTGCATGTGTATTGGACCCCGGTAATATCCAGAGGGGAACTGTACTGATATACGTACTTGAGGAGTACCGACTTATTTGGATTGTATTTTGCATATGACACTCAGCTATATAGGCCTTGCATTGTATCGGTGTGGCCGATGACATTCATATCTCATCGCATAGCTTTGGCATGGTTGATTCTATGGACTTACCACATACTTCTGCATTGTTCTGATACTGTACACTTGGCGTTTGCCTTACGCACACATTTACACCACCCTCTAAGCTTGTGTAAGCTTATGCATGATAGTTGCATGCAGGTAGCATTGGACGACAGCAGCGCTGAGACAGGAGTGCACATCAGGACCTTTTGGAGCTTTTTGATCACCTTGTATTTCCCTTTCTGCATTGTACTTAAAATTTTGTTTTAGTGGATATGTGGTGATGTCATTTTGTGACTTGGTTATGCTTGTGGTTATGCTCCATTATAAAAAAAAAATTCATTCTGAAAATCCTCCTTGCAGGATCCCAGGATCGGAATCTGGCATTTGATTGTTAGGAGCCGAGAATGGGAAACTACGGAGACTGTCGACACCGGATTCGACAATCGGGATTCATGTGAATCCGATTTTCGGATTTGGGGCATGACATAAACCCTCTTTTATCTCTCCCATCTGAATTTACAACAAACCCTAGAAAAAGAAGAGAGAGAAAGAGAGAGATTGTGGACAGTTGTGAGAGAATCTCCCTGCCACTTGAACCAGCTTCTACACGTGTTTATCCACCACCTTCAAATCACTTTCCCGGTGATTCTAACTCACTTCTAGGTAAGAAAAACCCTAACCACTTGCTGTTTTAGGAATTCCTTTGATACTTTAGCGATGTAGCTTACGTATCTTGTGCATTAGGTCGCCTTAGCGCCGTTGACGAAACGTAGAAATTCTATTCGAATTGATACACATTTAAGGCGAAAGGTGAGGATTCTAGATGCTTTGATTGACTGATTTCAAAGCTTTCAATGTCGTTTAATAGTAGATTATTGATGAGAACGCCGTTTGACATGTAGAACATGCTGTCCGTTTTCTGTTTCGACTCCGTACGGGAAATATGAAATTTAGGGTATTTTAGGTATTTGTAGGAAATACTGTTTACGTCCATATTTTGCTGAAATGATTGCCATGGATTTTTGTCGTGTTATGATATTAGGAATGCGTGTATGATCGGTTTGGCGAAGAGATTCGCCCTAATGCGCACTTTGAGTCGACATACGCTATGTAGACTAAAGTGTGTAGACTAAGTGTTTGCATAAATGTTTGTATTAGTACGTATTGAGTAAATGGTGTTGTGAATTAGTTTTGAGATTGAATTCTCAATTAATATGCTGATGTATATGATTTCTACCATGTTGGCTACATGAATTGATTTCATTATATATATGGAATGCATGTGTTGGTTGATTTGCTTACGTCGTATGTTATAACATGTGTCAACATGCTTGGATTATTTATATTTATTTCGGTTACTCACATATGCTTACTGATGTTGATACATAAATGCTTGGGGCTATGACCTAGTCCAGGCAGTCGATAATGGATTGAATTCGTGGTTGTCTTCTATGTACCACGAAAGACGCGTTGATGAACTCGAGTCGTGTCTTGGACAGGCGGCAGTGGTTAGGCCACACGAAGTATTTTATGCACTTCATCTCGCTCACCTTGAGATGCGCTCGTACTAGTCGAGCCCGTCAAGTAACCCGACTGGCCATTATATGTTCACCATGTATGAGTCATAACTGCTTGAACCTAGGGTACTGAACTTACCATTGAAAACCCTGTCAATCATGGTACCTTAATCCATAAAGACTCATGAGCCGGGCATGGTGGTATGGGACACCGTGGTCGAGCTGTCGGCCTACGTTAGGGCTACAAACCTCCCCGTAGTGACCAGTGAGCACCATTGACTTGTGAGTCGATTGTGGTGGTATGGGACACTACATTCGAGTTGTCGGCCTACACTGATTGGTGACGAGCCCTTTGTAGTGACCTCGAGCGTATTCTGAGTTTAGGGTAGGCGACGAACCTTTCGTAGTGACAAGAGTACATTAGGCCTATATTAATAAGGTGATTGGGGGAGCAGTGCAACGAGTGAGAGCAACAGCCCTAGCAGCCCTTGCAGTGACCTACAAATATAACATCGTATGGGATTACTAGGAGTGACGACCCTAGACAGGATCTGTATTGGGATTGATACAAGGAAGGTACCTTAGTTTTCCAATACTGTTGTATGAATGGACTAATAACAACCCGGTAATCATATCCACATCGCACTGCATGTGCCTGAAAGATGTGGACCACTGTGGGAAGAAAGCATGCCGCGGGCGTAAGATGGTGCCGTATGAGAGAGAATATCGGTGAGGGCATCCATCATGTCATTTCATGCATGCATTAACAGCAGTATATAGGAATGTTTGATTGTTTACTTTAGTATTATCGCGTGATTGATTTGATAACATGCTAATCTTTTCTCTATGATTCCACTGAGTTTATTACTCACTCCCACGTTACGGGATGGTGTTCCGGACACCCACCAGTCCCTATTTTAGTTTCAGATGATGGCGCTGCTTGTGAAGCGGAGCCGGACTTGATGATAATGAGGAGGATCCCTCCCTTATGCGTGTTCTGATCGACAGGATTACAGGGAGGTTAATTAGACGCCTTGACACTTGTCATTTTTGTAACACCCTGAAAATCGGGGGTCGTGTATAAACTCAACTCCCGAGTTCCAGACCGTCACTTATGCAACAAAAATGGTTATGATTCAATGTTGTCTGATTTAAGCATTCACATGAGTAAAAGTATACTAAAACTGCAATTCATACTTCAGATCCAGTGATAAAAGCAAGCGGAAGACTAAACAATATATATATCACTGTATGGAAAAACAAAGTAATCTCAATTGTCTCCAAAGTATGACTACATCTCTGAGTCTCATATACATGTAAATGGACAAAAGAATAAGTTCAAAATAGTCCCACTGAAGTCCCCCTCGATCCAGGTCACCTACGGGAAGCCGTCGTGATACTGCATATACGAGAACTCATCCTGGTCCTCGTCAATCTCTGGCTCCACCTCCTGGATCTCGTCGTCACCTGCAACTACAACAGGGTCTGGTGGGTGTTGCAAACACCATCCCGTAACGTGGGAATGAGTGATCAACTCAGTGGAATCATAGAGCAAAGATTAGCATGTTCACAATTCAATCACGCGATAATAGTAAAGCAGTAAATCAGACAAATCCTAATACTGTTGTTAATGCAAGATGATATGACGTGATGTATGCCCTCACCGACGATCACCCTCATACGGCAACATCTTACGACCGCGGCATGCCACACTCCCTAGAGTGCTCCACATCTTCCAGGCACATGCAATGCTATGGTGATATGATTACCAAGTTGTTATTAATCCATTCAAACAGCAGGATTGGGAAACTAAGGTACTTCCCTTGTATCAATCCCAACACGGATCCTGTCTAGGGTCGTCACTCCTAGTAATCTCATACGATGTATATTTCGTAGGTCACTGCAAGGGCTGCCAGGGCTGTTGCTCGCACTCGTTGCACCGCTCCCCCATCACCTTATCAATACAGGCCTACCGTACTCTACTGCAACGGAAGGGTCGTCGCCTCCCGTGGACTCAGAATACGCTCGCGGTCACTACAAAGGGCTCGTCGCCTGATCAGTGTAGGCCGACAGCTAGAATATAGTGTCCCATACCACCATAATCTGCTCACGAGTCAAGGTGCTCATTGGTCACTACGGGGAGGTTTGTGGCCCCAGCGTAGGCCGACAGCTCGACCACGGTGTCCCATACCACCATGCCCGGCTCATGAGTCTTCGTGGATCAAGGTACCACGGTTAATAGGGTTTACATGGTAAGTTCAGTACCCTAGGTTCAAGCAGTTATGATACATACAAGGTGAACAAACATCGGCCAGTCGGGTTACTTGACGGGCTCGACTAGCGCGATCGCATCTCGAATTGAACGACATGAAGTGCGTAAAACACTTCGCGTGGCCTAACCACTGCCGCCAACTCTCAACACGAATCACATTCATCGACGCGTCGTTCGTGGCTATGACCAGTCAGCCACGAATTCGCTCGGTTACCGACTGCCTGGACTAAGTCAAGTCCCACACATCTATGGAATTACATTAACACTATAAAAAGGTATTGGAATTGAAATACATCATGTGAGCGTGTTAGCACATGTTATAACATTCAACTTAAGCAAATCTTCAAGGCATACTTCCCATGCATATTCAACTTAAGCAAATCCTCAAGCACATACATTCCATGCATGTAATGAAATCATGCATTTTGTCAACATGTAGAAAATCATTTAGGTCAGCATAATAATTGAAAAATCAATCACAAACTATCAAATAACATCATTTAATTCAATACATACTAATACAAGCATTTATACAAACACATACACTACACACTTAAGTCTACATATAGTATGTCGACCCAAAGTGTGCAACTAGGCGAATCTCTTCGCCAAACTAATTATGCACGCATTCCTAACTTCCTAATGCGACAACAAACCATGTCAATCACATCAGCAAAATATGAATGTAAACAGTACTTCCTACAAATGACTAAAATGCCCTAAATCTCATATTCTTCGTTAGCTTACGAAACGGGAAACGGAGAGCATTTTGTACATGTCAAACGGCGATGCCGTCAAGAATCTACTATTAAACGACATTGAAAGCATTGGGAACCGTCAATCAAAGCGTCTAAAATCCTCACCTAGTGTCTTGTAGACTCGGGAATTGAAGCGGAGTGTATATGCTTCGTCTACGGCGAGTAAGGAGCCTAATACATAAGATCCATAAGCTACATCGCTATGGAAACAAGAAAAACTCAAATCAACATCTATTTAGGGTTTTTACTTACCTAGGATCGCGGTGGAATCGCCGGGAAAGCGGTAGAGGAGTGTTGCTTAAGCACGTGCAACACGTAGCACAAGTGGCAGGAAGAACTCTCCCACTCTCTCACAATCTCTCACTCTTTTTCTCTCTCCCAAGCTAGGGCTTCTCTCAAATTCGGATGGGAGAGAGGAGTGAGGGTTTCAACCCCTTTTATAGCCTAAAACATTCCCAAAATAGGCTTGGGAACAATGTTTACTTGGTGCCTAACCAAATCGGGGCCGTTTCGGTCCAAAAGGGCATTTCTGAAGGTCCCCAGGCCAAATGCGGTCAGACTTAAGCTCATGCATACTGGATCTAGCACGCATCCAGTTTTCAGACCGGTTGGGTTCCCAGATCGCACGTGGCGGCCCAGTTTCAGTTTAACGGTCACCGCACCAAGATCAGGCCTATTAGTCTCGTGATATATAATAGATATTTTTCCTGATCCAAGGGTGTAATTTGGCTGTATTCTGACGGTCAGAACGCTCAATACTGATGCGTCAAATTGTGTGCCAGATTTGAATTTCAAATTCCAATTCTAACCCTATTCTCACTCTCTTCGGTCCGGGCTCAATGAAATAGCCTGTGATTATCGGTTTGACTTGATTTTTGGAATGAGTGTTAAGTCCAGCTAGACGGTTCTAACGGTCTAAGATAGGAGGTATCGGACTTTCAACGTGCGGTCTAGATCCAATACAAAGATTCAAAGTGGTCCAGAGAACAAACCGGTTTAGAGTTTGATCCGAGGCTTTAGAGCATTATAGCACCCTTGGTTCCACTCGCTTCGGGCCTTGTAGAACGTATTTAAAGTGATCAGGGACCATTTCCCAGCTATTTCAACGTTGCACTAGCTAACCTAGTCATATTTTCTAAAGGAATGAATTCTACGCAATTTCGGGTCGAGTTGGTACTCGAGCCCAAGTATAGATTTTTCACGGGCGTTACAATCTACCCCCCTTAACAAATAATTTCGTCCTCGAAATTTTGTACCTTTTCGTACTCCTCGAGAAGCTGTGGGTAGTTCTTTCTGATCTCGGCTTGTCTCCCAAGTAGCCTCCTCCTCAGTATGATGCGTCCATAGTACCTTCACAAGGGGAATCACCTTGCTACGCAGTACCTGCTCCTTCCGGTCTAAGATGCGTGTCGGTCGCAGGATATAAGTAACATCCTCTCCTAACTGCACCTGCTCCCATCTGATGATATGAGAAGGATCAGCAACGTACTTCTTCAGCATAGAAACATGAAATACGTTGTGGACGCTCGCGAGGGGCGTGGGTAAAGCCAATCGGTAAGCCACTGCTCCCACACGATCGAGGATCTGAAATGGACCAATGAATCGCGGTGCCAGCTTCCCCTTCTTCCCGAACCGAAGGACTCCCTTCATAGGGGAAACTCGCAAAAACACATGATCCCCGACTGTGAACTCTAGTGGCCGTCGTCTCGTATCGGCGTAGCTCTTCTGTCTGCTCTGCGCTGTAAGAAGCCGACGTCGAATAATATCAATCTTCTCTGACGTCGCCTGCACCAACTCTGGGCCAATCAAGCTGCGCTCACCGACCTCTAACCAGCAATGCGGTGCGCGACAAGGTCGCCCATACAGCGCCTCATAAGGTGCCATGCCGATACTCTCCTGGAAGCTATTGTTGTACGCAAACTCCGCATATGCAAGACAGTCATCCCAACTGTCCTTGAAGTCCAATGCGCAAGCTCGCAACATGTCCTCCAGGATCTGGTTCACTCGCTCCGTTTGTCCGTCCGTCTGTGGGTGGAAGGCAGTACTGAACTTCAACTTCACACCCATAGCCTCCTGAATGCGAGTCCAGAAAATAGAAGTGAACCGCGTGTCTCTGTCCGACACGATCTCCAACGGAACTCCATGCAGACGCACGATCTCTCTAATATACAATCTAGCCAGCTCGTCTGCAGAGTTCGTAACTCTGATCGGTAGGAAGTGCGCCGACTTCGTCAATCGGTCGACGATCACCCAAATGGAATCATGCCCCTTCCTCGTCTTCGGCAACCCAGAAATGAAGTCCATGGAAATGAAATCCCACTTCCACTCTGCAATCGGCATAGGCTGCAAAAGTCCAGGTGGTCGGCGATGCTCTGCCTTCACCTGCTGACAAGTGAGACAACGGGACACGAACTCAGCTATGTGGGTCTTCATACCTTCCCACCAATACGTCCTCTTCACGTCACGATACATCTTCGTGCTGCCTGGATGCATCGCGAGTCTAGTAGAATGCGCAGCCTCGAGAATCTCTCGTCTCAAGTCAGGGACATCTGGGACGCATAGGCGGCCACGGTAACGTAAGCCCCCATCCATACCGACTCGCCAGTCGGCGTCAGCATCATCACTGGCCTGCTCCCGAAGCTCAGTAAGATGCGCGTCGTCCCTCTGCGCCTCGATGACACGGTCATCGATCTGGGATCTCACCTGTACGTGTGCGATGAACTCAAATGGCTCCTCTACGGTGAGTTTCTGCTCAAAGTCTCGTAAAAACTCAACCATATCCCACTCGGCAACCATCAGCGGAGCCGCAAACTCTATCGCCTTCTTGCGGCTCAACGCATCAGTCACAAGGTTCGCCTTCCTAGGATGGTAAGAGACTTCAAACTTGAAGTCCTTCAGCGTCTCCATCCATCGCCGCTGCCTCATATTCAAGTCCCGCTGCGTGAATATGTACTTGAGGCTCTTGTGGTCGCAAAAGAGCTCGAACTCCTCTCCATAGAGGTAATGTCTCCAGAGTCTCAGTGCGAATATCACGGCTGCCAACTCCAGGTCGTGTGTAGGGTAATTCTCCTCGTGCTTCCTTAATTGTCTCGAGGCATACGAAATTACCCTGTCCCTCTGCATAAGGACACAACCTAAACCAACGCTAGACGCGTCAGTGTATATAGTGTATTTAACCCCTTGCTCTGACAATACTAGCACAGGGACGGACGTAAGTCTGTCCTTCAGCTCCTGAAAAGCTGACAACTTCACGTCCTTCCGTGTCAACTGAGATAAGGGTCTCGCGATCTTCGAGAAGTCCTGAATGAAGCGCCGATAGTAGCCAGCGAGACCCAAGAAACTCCTCACCTCAGTGACAGAACCAGGCTGCTCCCAGTCCTGCACCGCAGCTACCTTAGACAGGTCAACTGCCATGCCATCCTTGGACACCACGTGTCCCAAGAACTTCACCTCCTGCTTCCAGAAGTCGCACTTCTTATACTGTGCGAACAACTGATGCTGTCTGAGCGTATCAAGGACCAAACGCAAGTGCTCCTCATGCTCCTCTCGACTCCTAGAGTATACCAAAATGTCGTCGATGAAGACAACGACGAATCGATAGAGGAAAGGCCGCAATACCCGGTTCATCAGATCCATGAACACGGCCGGTGCGTTCGTGAGACCGAACGACATCACAAGGAACTCGTAATGACCAAAACTGGTCCTGAATGCTGTCTTCTGCACGTCCTCATCTCTGACGCGCAGCTGATGATATCCTGACTGAAGATCAATCTTCGAGAAGTACTGCGCTCCTCTCAACTGATCAAACAAGTCATCGATCCTGGGCAAAGGGTACTTGTTCTTCACCGTGAGCTGGTTCAGCCTGCGATAATCAATACACAATCGCAGCGAACCATCCTTCTTCTTCACGAACAAGACCGGTGCTCCCCAAGGAGACACGCTAGGCCGTATAAAGCCAAGCTCTAGCAGGCCATCAATCTGCGTCCTCAACTCCTCCATCTCACATGGTGCCATGCGATACGTCGGCAGTGAGACGGGTGTAGAACCAGGAATCAGATCGATAGTGAAATCGATCTCACGTCGGGGCAGCAAACCAGGGATCTTCCTGAACAGATCCCCGAACTCAGAAACAACTGGCGTCTGCTCAAGTACCTGGGCACCAGCGTCGCGCAATAGAGTGGCGTAGCTAAGAATGCGGAAAGGAAGATTTACCCGCACTGAAAATGTGAAAGGCGTGCCCTCAGGCTCGTACACCGTCACCACACGAGCCTCGCAGTCAATCTCGGCTCTCGCTGCAGTCAACCAGTCCATGCCAAGAATGACGTCGAGATATACGAGCGAGGGATCGACGACCAGATCAAGAGTCATCGTCCTGCCTCCCAGATCAACTAAACAACCCTCACACATCTGGGTGACATCCGAATAATCTCCATGAGCTGCAAGGACTCGCACGCTATCCATAGTGATAGTCTGCAACCCAAGACGTCTGACTACGGCACGCGATATCAAAGAAATCGTGGAACCAGTGTCCACCATGACAAGAACGGGAGTACCTCCGATATGGCCCGTGACCTCGAAGGCTGAATGCTGGAAAGTCGGCGTCGTAGCTGCCTCAGCGGTCAGTGCATGAACTCGAGCCTGCTGTGGCCGGTTCGGCCGCTGTGTCAAGGGCCGTGGGGGCTGTCGAATCTGCGATACTGTGGGTCTGAAAGAGGAATGCGCAGGAGCTGACCGTATAGGCGGTGCTGATATCGCCTGTGGACGTACACGATCAATCTTCTGCGGCGGCGAGAACCCACTGTCCCGCATCCTCGAAAAGCAACTCTGCGCTAGGTGGCCCGTCCTCCCACAGTATGTGCATGATAAATTAGGGCTCCGAAACGGTCCTACTGGCGCCGTGGTCCTAGTAGGAGGATCAACGCGAGCCCTCTTGCCCGCGAAGGGCCTATCTGGCAACTCCGGTCGCGGCCTGGAAGTAGTCGGGCCTCGTGATCGTGCAAGTCGATCCACGTCCTGCTCTGCCCGCATGGACATGTGAACCAACTCCGCATAGGAGGGAAAACTGATACAGCACATCTTCGACCGAATATCCGGTCGCAAGCCCTCCAAAAAGCGCCGTATGCTCATCTGCTCATCAGCTAGAATCGTCGGGACGTACCTGCCCAACTCTGTGAACCGATGCTCATACTCGGTAACCGTCATCGCTGCCTGCCTGAGACGGAGAAACTCATTCTCCCTCTCGTGCCTGTAGGTCTGAGGATAATACTTCTCATGGAAGTGAAACTCGAATGCTGCCCATGTCCATACGAAATCTGCGGTAACAGTCCGCAATATACTATCCCACCACATACTGGCCTCTCTCTCAAACTGGAAGGTAGCCAGCTCTACCTGCTCTGCCTCAGTACAGTGCAACATGCGCAGAATCTTCGACACTCGGTCGAGCCAAAACTCAGCCTCCTCGGGTCTGTGAGAACCCGTGAAAGTAGGAGGCCGCAAGCGCTGAAATCGCTCCAGAAGGCCCCGTGTGTCGGCAGGATTCCCCGCAGGGAAAGCAGGCTGCGCAGGGTGTGCTATGCCCTCATCCTGGGCGTAAGTATAGGCATCCTCAGCTGGATGCGCAGGTGGTGCAGGTGGAGTAGATGTAGTCGCACCCCCACCCTGGGCTAAAGTCCCGACTATAGTAGTCAATAGCTGCTGCTGCTGTAGCATCATAGCCATCATCTGCTCGAATCTATCAGGTGGTGGAGCAGGCTGTGGCGGATGAGGTGCGAAAGTAGATGCGCATTGTGGCTCTCTAACTGAGGGTGTAAATGGCGGTGGTCCATCTGTAGGACCAACAGTAGGCTGAGACGACCGAACCGTCTCAGGAATCGGGCCCACAGTAGGGTCCGGACGAGTGCCAGACTGAGAGGGAGCCTGATCCATCTGCCCTGACAATGAAAGCCGAACCGCGCTCCTCGTAGTCTTAGGTGGCATTCCCTATATTCAAAATAGGGCGCAACCTTGTCAGTCTCAATTGCACAAATACACCACAATCATTCACTAAAGAGTCAAAGGCATTCCATGCATTCCAATTAATCAAAATTGTCACAATACAAGGGATATATCCTTACAAGCATCATGACTAGAATGACATGAAAATTAAGACAGTTAAGCAACAACAACATAAGCAAAGCACTAGCCCTAATAGGCTTTACACACATAAAACAGAAAATGGCTAACTACTCATAACAACATCAAAGATCGCGTCGCTAGTCGGAGTCTGGCGACGGAGGAGGAGCACCCTTATCCTGTAAGCAACACAGGATTGCCTTCAAGGTGCGAGTCACCTTGCCAAACTTCTTCTTCGTAACGGCCTTGGCATCAGCGACCTCTGCTCAAAGTTCTTGGACTTCCCTTCGCAAAGCGGTCTGGCTCTCCTCCATCCGAGCAATGCGATCGTCGATAGTAGCCTGCGCAGAAGGAGGAGGGCTCTCATCAGTATCCTGAGCCTCCTCTTCTGCTTCTTCCTGAGTCTCTTCCTGAACCTCTGCACTAGGTTCTTCTTCGCTTTGATCTTCCTCTTCATCAAAGTCGTCCCCACTATCCCTTTCAAGTTGATTTTCACGATATTGCGATCCAATCTTCATCTTAACCATTGTCGACTCATCGATGGTGTGAATCGATACCGGCAATTCGGGTCCAAGTCTATAGGCAAACTCAAGTGCAATCTTGCAAATGAGTCGGCTAAAGGGAAGGGATTCGGATGTTCTCCTCGACCTGGCTATGAGAACTATCTGCCGTAAGATGAAAGTGGCCATACATACGTTCTCTCCCTGGGCCCCAGAAATAAGAAATCGACCATAAGACGTGTACATTCAATGCGGTTCGTCGACCTAAGATAAACATTGAACGTGCAGATATGATGCAGCAGACGTAAATCCTCAGACATGTACGTCGCCTTGAGGCTATTATTAGGCTGCCATGGAACCAACTTACCGCACAGAAACCTGGTGCGGCGATCTCGTTCACGTCTAGTCCTCAAATTCTTCTCACTTGGATGTACATCACCTAGTGGCACGTTGAGAAGTCGCGCAACCAACCGGACGTCGATCGTAGCCATCCGATCTCTACCAAAAGGGATTTTGAACTGTAAGGGCTCCAAGGTAGGACTCTGGATGCTAGCATAGAAGGCACGAACAGTGCTCACATTAGCACGAGCGCGAGCTTCAAAGATCGGTCTCCAGTGCGCAGTTTCAATGCGTTCGAACAACAGATACTCGCCGAACAATCGCCCATCTTCGTCCACCTCAAATAACACTCTACGATCAGTGTATTCACCATGAGGCATCTCTGATAGAATGGTTCGTCCAAGGTGTGCATGGGGATCCAAATCCCGCTTTGTACGGCACTCCAGGACTGCAGCTGGACCTGCGGCGGCGCTTGAACTTGCGGCACCACCCCGCGGTCTTCTCGATCGAGCAGGGCGGCTCGGCCCAGCCTCGTCTGTAGCAGTTTTCCTCTTACCCATCAAAGACAGGATGGATGAGAGTGACAAAAGACCCAAAATGGCTTCCACGAAAGCCATGGAAAACGTCGAAAATGCGGAGAAATGGCTGCCCAATCTGACAAAAGGAAATCTAGGCATCGTAGAGGGACGCTTCAAGCTTCCCAAGGCTGTAGTTTCAGGGAAAAATACAAACAAAAAGATGGGATGGAGCTCCTCACGATTTCAGCTATATTTGGGGGATTTTGGAGCTCCAAATGGGGAAATCTTCAAGGAAAGGGGCTGCCAACACCCAATAACTGATGGGTGGTGGTCGGTTTTGGCCAAGGAAGGTTGTAGAGGTGGTTTGGGTCACCGGGGTTTGGAATGGAGTGCTGAAAATCGAATCTAGGGTATGCAAGGGGGCTGTTTGTGAAGGAGAGGTGGGTTTTGGGGGTTTTCGTGGGATGGGAGGTGCATAGGGGTGATGTGGAGGCCATTTAAGTGGGTGCGCCCGAAGGACAGCACCCACGGAGGTCGCCGGCCGGCGATGCATCGCCCGGCCGGCGATGGCATCGCCGGCCAACCTTCAGGTTGGCCAGTGGGACCCCATGGGTCTGGTCCCCCATGGTCCCAGGGCCCCAAAAAGTCAGGTCCCACCCCTTGGTTCATTGTATTTTGGTCTCTATGAGCCCAAACATGTGTTCGGGGCTTTCTGGGTGCACATCGCAATCCAGAATACCAAACCATATGATGCAGCATATGAATTTGGGGTAGAAGGAGCCAGTACATCTTTCTAGCTCCTTATTTGTTAAAGAAAGTGAAGTTAGAATGGCCTTATGGCCATTTTTCATGAAATTTTACTATTCACTGTAAAATTTGGTGAATATGCTAATTTGTGTTATTTTCACATTAGGTTTGATGCCTAATATGAAATAGATAAGAAAGAACTAAAGGTTGAAGTGTTTAGAGAAGGAATTTTGAAGATTTTTGGTGAAACGGGGTTTTTTAAGCCCTGGCGATTGGTTACTGGAGTCGTGGTCATCCCACGGCCCAAAGATTCACTTTTGCGGTTTAAAACCGCTCATATGACGTCTCCACCCGACTTCCTACAGCTTAGAAGTGATTCGGGTCGCTTTACGCGACCCGAGATGCGTTACAGACTCGATCTTGCGATCGATCCTTATAGACTTCGCCTATCGGCGAATCTGTGATCCTAGAAGTGTTTCTAGACCCTTCTCGCACCCACCTAAGTCAAAGGAAGCGACAGCGTACATCGCAAGACCATAACCCAGGCCCAGTATACTCTCATTCATGCTCTGATACCAACTTGTAACACCCTGAAAATCGGGGGTCGTGTATAAACTCAACTCCCGAGTTCCAGACCGTCACTTATGCAACAAAAATGGTTATGATTCAATGTTGTCTGATTTAAGCATTCACATGAGTAAAAGTATACCAAAACTGCAATTCATACTTCAGATCCAGTGATAAAAGCAAGCGGAAGACTAAACAATATATATATCACTGTATGGAAAAATAAAGTAATCTCAACTGTCTCCAAAGTATGACTACATCTCTGAGTCTCATATACATGTAAATGGACAAAAGAATAAGTTCAAAATAGTCCCACTGAAGTCCCCCTCGATTCAGGTCACCTACGGGAAGCCGTCGTGATACTGCATATACGAGAACTCATCCTGGTCCTCGTCAATCTCCGGCTCCACCTCCTGGATCTCGTCGTCACCTGCAACTACAACAGGGTCTGGTGGGTGTTGCAAACACCATCCCGTAACGTGGGAATGAGTGATCAACTCAGTGGAATCATAGAGCAAAGATTAGCATGTTCATAATTCAATCACGCGATAATAGTAAAGCAGTAAATCAGACAAATCCTAATACTGTTGTTAATGCAAGATGATATGACGTGATGTATGCCCTCACCGACGATCACCCTCATACGGCAACATCTTACGACCGCGGCATGCCACACTCCCTAGAGTGCTCCACATCTTCCAGGCACATGCAATGCTATGGTGATATGATTACCAAGTTGTTATTAATCCATTCAAACAGCAGGATTGGGAAACTAAGGTACTTCCCTTGTATCAATCCCAACACGGATCCTGTCTAGGGTCGTCACTCCTAGTAATCTCATACGATGTATATTTCGTAGGTCACTGCAAGGGCTGCCAGGGCTGTTGCTCGCACTCGTTGCACCGCTCCCCCATCACCTTATCAATACAGGCCTACCGTACTCTACTGCAACGGAAGGGTCGTCGCCTCCCGTGGACTCAGAATACGCTCGCGGTCACTACAAAGGGCTCGTCGCCTGATCAGTGTAGGCCGACAGCTAGAATATAGTGTCCCATACCACCATAATCTGCTCACGAGTCAAGGTGCTCATTGGTCACTACGGGGAGGTTTGTGGCCCCAGCGTAGGCCGACAGCTCGACCACGGTGTCCCATACCACCATGCCCGGCTCATGAGTCTTCGTGGATCAAGGTACCACGGTTAATAGGGTTTACATGGTAAGTTCAGTACCCTAGGTTCAAGCAGTTATGATACATACAAGGTGAACAAACATCGGCCAGTCGGGTTACTTGACGGGCTCGACTAGCGCGATCGCATCTCGAATTGAACGACATGAAGTGCGTAAAACACTTCGCGTGGCCTAACCACTGCCGCCAACTCTCAACACGAATCACATTCATCGACGCGTCGTTCGTGGCTATGACCAGTCAGCCACGAATTCGCTCGGTTACCGACTGCCTGGACTAAGTCAAGTCCCACACATCTATGGAATTACATTAACACTATAAAAAGGTATTGGAATTGAAATACATCATGTGAGCGTGTTAGCACATGTTATAACATTCAACTTAAGCAAATCTTCAAGGCATACTTCCCATGCATATTCAACTTAAGCAAATCCTCAAGCACATACATTCCATGCATGTAATGAAATCATGCATTTTGTCAACATGTAGAAAATCATTTAGGTCAGCATAATAATTGAAAAATCAATCACAAACTATCAAATAACATCATTTAATTCAATACATACTAATACAAGCATTTATACAAACACATACACTACACACTTAAGTCTACATATAGTATGTCGACCCAAAGTGTGCAACTAGGCGAATCTCTTCGCCAAACTAATTATGCACGCATTCCTAACTTCCTAATGCGACAACAAACCATGTCAATCACATCAGCAAAATATGAATGTAAACAGTACTTCCTACAAATGACTAAAATGCCCTAAATCTCATATTCTTCGTTAGCTTACGAAACGGGAAACGGAGAGCATTTTGTACATGTCAAACGGCGATGCCGTCAAGAATCTACTATTAAACGACATTGAAAGCATTGGGAACCGTCAATCAAAGCGTCTAAAATCCTCACCTAGTGTCTTGTAGACTCGGGAATTGAAGCGGAGTGTATATGCTTCGTCTACGGCGAGTAAGGAGCCTAATACATAAGATCCATAAGCTACATCGCTATGGAAACAAGGAAAACTCAAATCAACATCTATTTAGGATTTTTACTTACCTAGGATCGCGGTGGAATCGCCGGGAAAGCGGTAGAGGAGTGTTGCTTAAGCACGTGCAACACGTAGCACAAGTGGCAGGAAGAACTCTCCCACTCTCTCACAATCTCTCACTCTTTTTCTCTCTCCCAAGCTAGGGCTTCTCTCAAATTCGGATGGGAGAGAGGAGTGAGGGTTTCAACCCCTTTTATAGCCTAAAACATTCCCAAAATAGGCTTGGGAACAATGTTTACTTGGTGCCTAACCAAATCGGGGCCGTTTCGGTCCAAAAGGGCATTTCTGAAGGTCCCCAGGCCAAATGCGGTCGGACTTAAGCTCATGCATACTGGATCTAGCACGCATCCAGTTTTCAGACCGGTTGGGTTCCCAGATCGCACGTGGCGGCCCAGTTTCAGTTTAACGGTCACCGCACCAAGATCAGGCCTATAAGTCTCGTGATATATAATAGATATTTTTCCTGATCCAAGGGTGTAATTTGGCTGTATTCTGACGGTCAGAACGCTCAATACTGATGCGTCAAATTGTGTGCCAGATTTGAATTTCAAATTCCAATTCTAACCCTATTCTCACTCTCTTCGGTCCGGGCTCAATGAAATAGCCTGTGATTATCGGTTTGACTTGATTTTTGGAATGAGTGTCAAGTCCAGCTAGACGGTTCTAACGGTCTAAGATAGGAGGTATCGGACTTTCAACGTGCGGTCTAGATCCAATACAAAGATTCAAAGTGGTCCAGAGAACAAACCGGTTTAGAGTTTGATCCGAGGCTTTAAAGCATTATAGCACCCTTGGTTCCACTCGCTTCGGGCCTTGTAGAACGTATTTAAAGTGATCAGGGACCATTTCCCAGCTATTCCAACGTTGCACTAGCTAACCTAGTCATATTTTCTAAAGGAATGAATTCTACGCAATTTCGGGTCGAGTTGGTACTCGAGCCCAAGTATGGATTTTTCACGGGCGTTACAATTTTATATTTTTTTGGGGCACTCATGTATATTATTTTCTTTCCATTTTTGGAGTATACATGTATTTAATTAACCTGGTAACATGTTCACACTCTGGAGACTTACAATTAATTATAAATTTTATATATCTATCACAGTCTTCCACTTGCTAATTTAACTGTCTCTGGAGTATGATATGCTGTTTTGGCTTAGTCTCAATCTTGTTTAATACCATTCTACAAACAACATGCATTTATCATTATCTATGTTGCATAAGTGACGTTCTGGAACTCGGGAGTTGGGTTTCTACCCGACCCCCGATTTTTGGGATGTTATAGAGTCAAATATCTTTTTCAATAACGGCAGCAACTCAGAGGATGATGACGATTTCCATGACATTAACATGATTGATTCTTTCATGGAAGATAAAATGCCTCTTACCTTATCCTCTGATCATCTAGAGACATGCCTGGCCTACTCCTATGTTCTTGATGATGGTACAATTAGGGAAACGTGTGCCATGCTTGATACTGCACCGATACTTGAAGTTAACTGGTGGAGGCCACAATTTGAAGAGTTGCCCCAAACTGATGTAGTGCCTCTACTGTCTAACCTCAAGCCACCAAAGCTTGACATAAAACCTTTACCTTCTGATTTAAAATATGTATATTTAGGTCAAGATGAGACATACCCAGTGGTGATCTCTAACCACTTGGAGAAAGAGCAGGAGAGTATGCTCATAGGTACTCTCCTTTAGCATAAAGGAGCTCTTGGATGGACGATAGCGGACCTCAAAGGAATTAACCCCTCGATTTGTACTCATCACATATATCTTGAAGATAATGCAAAAACCGTTCAGCAATCACAATGTAAACTAAATCCAAATTGAAGGAAGTGGTTAAAGCCGAGGTTCTCAAACTATTGGATGTGGGTATCATATACCCTATATCCGATAGTCAATGGGTGAGTCCAACTCAGATGGTTCCTAAGAAGTCCGGGATCACCATCGTAGCCAATGCCAATAATGAGCTCGTGCCGACTAGAGTTACTACTGGTTGGAGAATGTGCATTGACTACAGAAACCTGAATACCATCACGAGGAAAGACCACTTTCCTTTTCCCTTTATTGATCAAATCTTGGAAAGGCTTGCTGGTCATTCCTATTATTGTTTCCTTGACGGGTATTCAGGTTATAATCAGATTGAAATTACCCCTGAAGACTAGAAAAAGACCACATTTACATGTCCCTATGACACCTTTTCTTACAGAAGGATGCCATTCGGGTTATATAATGCCCCTGCCACCTTTCAGCGATGTATGATGAGTATCTTTTCTAACATGGTGGGAAAATATTTAGAGGTTTTCATGGATAATTTTTATTTTCGGTTTATCTTTCAATGAATGTTTAGAAAGGCTTAAATGTGTGCTGAGAAGATGTGAAGAAAAGAATTTGGTACTTAATTGGGAGAAGTGTCATTTCATGGTTCAAAAGGGAATTGTCCTTGGGCATATCATCTCGTCTAAGGGAATCGAGGTAGATAAGGTAAAACTCGATCTCATCTCTAACCTACCTCTACCTAAGAACATCAGAGACGTGTGATCCATCTTAGGACACACAGGATTTTATAGGCGATTCATAAAGGACTTTAGTCACCTCTCTCGTCCTTTATGTAATCTTCTTCAAAAGGATGCACCATACGAGTGGACTGATCAATGCCAAGAAGCTTTTACTATGCTTAAGGGCATGTTAACCACTGTACCTATCATGCAGCCACCCGATTGGATCTTGCCTTTTGAGATTATGTGGGATGCCTCAGATTATGCTCTTGGAGCGGTTCTAGGCCAGAGAAAAGATAAGAGGCCCTATGTCATTCATTACGCAAGTAGGACTCTAAATCCTGCCCAAGTGAACTACTAGACTACAGAAAAAGAACTCTTAGCTGTAGTGTTCGCATTGGACAAATTTAGGTCCTACCTGATCGGATCCAAGATCATTATCTACACAGATCATGCGGCACTTAAGTATCTTCTTTCTAAAATTTATTTTAAGCCCCGCCTGGTACGATGGATCCTTCTACTCAAAGAATTTGATTTGGAAATTAAAGATAAAAAGGGAGTAGAGAACGTAGTGGCCGATCACCTTTCTTGCCTTAATACCTCTGATTCTCTTGAGGCGACTCATATCAATGACATGTTTCCTGATGAACAACTGTTCAGAGTCTCCCATTCACCTTGGTTCGCTGATATTTTAAATTATCTTGCCACAGGTTCCATACCGACGCATTGGACTGCACAAGATAAGAAGAAATTCTTTACCAAGGTGCGTAACATTTTCTGGGATGATCCATATTTATTTAAATATTTTTCAGACCAAATTCTGAGATGTGTGTCAGACGATGAACATCAGAGTGTCATCTCCTTCTGTCACTCATAGGCTTGTGGTGGTCACTTTTCTACTAAAAAGACCACAGCCAAGATTTTACAGTGTGACTTTTATTGGCCCACCATTTTCAGGGAAACTCATAAGTTTTACAATGCTTGTGAGCGTTGTAAAAAATTGAGAGCATTATCCTGTCGAAATATGATGCCCTTGAATCTCATCCTTATCATAGAAGCATTTAACTGCTGGGGCATTGATTTCATTCATGTGACCTTTCCCCCAATCCTTTGGAAATTTATATATTTTGCTCGCCGTAGATTGTGTCACTAAATGGGTCGAAGAAATTCTGTGCCGAAATAATGACCATCACACGGTCATTAAATTCTTAAAAGAGAATATCATTTCATGGTTCGGGATGCCTCGAGGCATATTAATGACGGGGGCTCACACTTTTATAATAGACCATTCGAGATCTTAATGAAGAAATACGGCATCTCTCATAAGGTGAGCACCCTATACCATCCACAAACAAGTGGACAAGCCGAGATTTTCAACAGGGAGATCAAACACATCCTAAAGAAAATGGTTAACCCTGATCGTAACGATTGGTCAATCCGATTGACCGATACCTTATGGGCATACCGTACTGCTTTTAAAACCCCTATTGGAACATCTCCCTTTAGACTTGTCTATGGGAAGGCTTGTCACTTGCCTGTGAAGTTGGAACATAAAGCGTACTGGGCGATTAAAAATCTGAATTTCAATCTGGATAACGCTGGCTCGCTACGCAAACTCGTCCACTAGGAGAAACTTAGGGGTTTAAAGGCTTATTGCATATGCTAAAAGCAATCGAGAGCACCTGCGAAAGTGGTATAGGCAGGATTTTATGTCTATTATTTTTATTCTACTTTCTCTCTCGTGTTGACAAGCTTCCATGCTATGATCTTTTGGAAACTCTCTCGATTCGTTATCCAGGTACTATCTTCCCATCACTTTTCATTTACTTTCGTTGTCCCATGTGTATTGCATGCTATATCTTTTACATTGAGGACAATGTAGATTTTAGGTTGGGGGTGGGAGATGAGGTTTTCTAATCAGTGTTTTCTTGATCTTGAGCAAAAATTGTAAAAATTTTTAAATTTCTTGTGAATTCGAAGTGATTTTGACATCCATCCGTGACTTAAAATTTCAAGATACCTGATGTTGGTAATTTATGACTCTTGGATTCCATATCTGTTAGATTTCACAGTTAAGTCTGAATTGTTAATTCATGATTCGAAGTTTTAAACATTGATTGAGTCATGATTTCACATGTCACATCTCGATTTCACATTAAGATTTCAATTTGATATTGAAGGGTTAATTTGGTAACCATTAAGTATGAAAGGAACTAGCCTAGAACATTTTCCTAACAGGATCGCTATGAAAAAAAAAAAGATAAAAGAAAAAAAAGAGAGATACCTTTGGAAAAATTTGGGTGAATAATCTTCACCATAGGTTTGCTCCCTATAGGTGTGGATTTAATTCCCCATGAATGATACGGAGAAAAGGGCTAAGTGTATAGTCTTCACCATAGGTTTGCTCCTTATAGGTGAGGACTTGATTCCCCTTCTTGACGTTACTTTTAATGGAAAAATCAAAAGAATGATCTATGGGGCACGTTTGGTTTAAGTTTTGGGTGTCCTGAATGGTCTTACTGGTTACCAATGATATCACAGAATAACGAATTGAATCTTGATGTTGATAAATCGAGACTAAACGGTACATCCATGGAACTCAATGCTTAGAATTGTTCTAATTGATGAATTAATACTTTAGACTTGATTATGAAGTTTACTGTGTGCTTGAGTCCAAGAGAAAATAATTTCCAATATTCATGAATCTTAGATTTCTCGTATCTAATTTGTTTTTCAAAATATCACTCAGTTTCATAGAAAATTCTCTTATAATTCTCAACTTATTTTCTCATATTTTGCTCGGGACTAGCAAAATGCTGGTTGGGGGTTGTGTTGAGGGTCAAATATTGCATATCAGACCCAGTTATTACCTGGATTTACGAGCATGATACTATTTAATGCTCAGTTTTAACCATGTTTGTGATGCAGGGTGTATTTGAGAATATGAACTACAAAAAGGTATTAAAAGCATGGATTTAACGATCTGAAGATATCAAGGCAAGAGAAGGACTTCCTAGGGACCAAGATCGACGAAATTACACATCAGGGATCCGCAAAAATCAAGAAATTGAAGTTCAAGTGGCCCAAAATTGGTCCAGAATGAAAGATCACAGGATTCCCACCATCCATTCGACTTAAAACTTCATACATGGCCAAGGGACCATAAATTAACCATACACGTCAAATTTTAACACTCGGATCCTTGTATAAGTGGCCCAATTGACAGATCAGCCCATAAACCATTGATTTTGGGCCCACCTGCTATCTGGAGACGCTTCAAAATTGGTCTTAAGGGTTTAAATGAGATGACAGGATGGATGGACGGAGCAGATTTCACTAAAACATCAAATTGGACCCTATGCTGCAGTGCGTGTACACCACTTGCACGAGGACCCGCCGCACACCAGATTGTAGTTTCGGTCAAGGGGGTCTTCAACCCGACTCATCTTCAAAAACCAGTGTCCGCCTATGAACGACCGTGTACACAGACTTGCGGTCCTTCCTTGTGGGCCACAATCATTATTTGACAGTCCGATCCGGACCGTCTATTGGAATCCCTCAGGTCCACTAATCAAGGCCTAGGTGGAAAAGTTTCATGAGCATCGAAAATAGGTTCTCAAAATCTGTAAACACAGGTTAGACGGTTGGAAGATCCATTAGGTGAACCACCACAATATTGATCCAAAAATGATCAGGACTGACCGAATTTTCATGAGGAAGCTAATGGACGGAGCTGATTGTTTAGAAGATTCCCACAGTGGCCCCACTAATCATCGCACTTCTATGGAATCCTAAACAAAGATAGAGTGTCTCTGTTTCATTCATGCACGACCGGCCACAGGATGTAGTAGTGGACCTCCATCATCATGTATTTAGATGATCTACACCGTTCATTCACTCCAAACCGTAGGCGTCACCATCGCCTTGGTGACGGACTTCCCAAAGACAGCGGTGACTAGTTTTTAACTATCCAAATGGTAGATAAACAGTGTCAAGATAAAGCTGGTGGACCACAGTGAAATCGACCCAATCTTGTCACTCTTGAATGGTTTTTTGAGAGCATTCCACTGGACAGAGGGGATTTCTTATTTATCACAGATCATGGGCCCCACCAGCATCACTGCGTAACACATACGCAATCTCTGTTGCGTCCGGACGCTGCCTGGCTGTTTGAGTGACCTTGGCAGTGATCAGTTGAGAGATTTCAGCCGTCTAAACCCTTCATATGGGAAACCGATCACCCCTAAGGGGACTGAATGGAACCGATCAGCAATCAGTTCCCAGTCTGCTGTAAGTTTCCAAGACTGCTACTGCTACGAATGTCTTCCGCCGGAACGTAACTACTGCTGCTGCGTAAAAATTTCAACAAAAGTCCATCCTTCACCAACAAAGTTAACTAACTTTAGCAACCTATAAAAAGGAGGTCTGCATAGGGATCCCAGGGTTGGAAACCAGGAAGAGCAAGGAGAGCCTGACTTGAGTTTTGTGGAAATGTGGAGTAAAGAGAGAGAGAGAGAGAGAGAGAGAGAGAGAGAGAGAGAGAGTAGTATTTTAGAATTTTTTATTTCTTTTTATTTATTTTATTTTGAGAGGTTCAGCCCATCCATGTCTGGCTAAATCCTCTTAGCTAGGGCTAAGAGGGGAAGCTTATAGCGTAATTGGAGATGCTTGATTATGCTTTTTATTTACACTGAACTGATTTTAATTATGGTTGAATTAATGGGATGTTTTTAGTCTTTAATGGTCTGTTGTGACTGAAATTACAATGGGTCTGCAATGGCTTTGAGCATGTTCTTTTTTCTTTATGTTTATGACGTCAGGAAGCCCTGTTGTTCACCATAGTCTCCTGGGCATGGTCAGATGACGGTACCCTTCTTAACTTTCATACATGTGATTGGTTGGTAATTAGTTTAATTCTATTGTTTACTTTGTCTCCTAGGCATGGTTTGGTGATGGAATCCATTCTAATTCATATACCTTTCATCTCTTTAAAAACTATATTACTGGCAGTTCAATTTAATTTCTATAAAGCAGGCATAAGATCTCCCTGATCTCTATAAGTGGATCCTCTGAATCCCTAGTTTCCTATCTCTGATTTCTCCTAAGTTTTAGATAATAATTTCACAATTATTCCTTAAATTCTAGTTGATTTAGATTTCATCTCATTCTAGTTCCAGTTCTAGTTAGTTTTAGATAATGTACAGGTATCAGTCCCTTGGGATTCGACCTCGGTCTTACCGAGTTATTACTACATCACAACCCTGCACTTGGGGAGTGAACACTTGGGATGAGTCCTTTGATTCTGAACCCTCCTCTGAATCAGAAGATTTTGAGACCGAGTCGAGCAATGATGTTAAGGCCCGTATGACTCTAGCCAAATTCACTTTTTCAGATAATGATGACTTAACTAGTGAAGAAAATCTAAATAGTGAATATGAAAATGAAGATGATCTTCAAGATGCATACAATGCCCTATACAAGGAAAGTTGTAAAATTACCGTGAAATTGAAGCTTTAAAAAGAGAAATTTTTAAAACTCAAGGAAAATTATGAAGCTCTTGTTTTAGAAAAGTCTCATATTTCAAACTGTTTTGAAAAATCTAAATGTGATTTAGAATTCAAAACCTCCCAGATTGAAAATCTAAATTCTGAAAACGAACAACTTAAAAATGAAGTTTATTCTCTCTTGAGTTTAAAGGAAACCTGGAAATATGCCTAAGGAGATCCTAAATTAAAAAAAACTCTTATCTAAATCAAGAAAATGTGGCGATTGATCCGGTTTGGACTATGGTAAGAGTGGTCCATCTAAACCAAAGAATACTCCATAAATCTTTCTAAAAACTCAAAAGGCAAAGATCAAATGTTTTCTAAAAACTCTAAATCTTTTTTAAAAACCTAAAAACCATAAAAACTATAAAAAATAAAACCATAGTCCTTTGACTGAAAAGATAGTTGATTTACTTGAGGAGCTTCTAAAGTCTAACTCACTAGGTCATACTTATAACTCTTACAAATGAAAGGAGACCAACTATCCACCTAAACCCAAAATGGTTATGAAATGGGTTCCAAAGGGTACCTTCTTGGTTGCCCACACAACTTTCAAAGCTATAAGCCATTCGAAGTGGTACCTAAACAGTGGATGCTCAAGGCATATGATTGGTGATAAAGGTTTATTCACCGATCTTAAAGATATGACTAATGTTTCAATCACTTTTGGTGATGGCAGCAACTACAAGAATATGGGCCAAGGTACGGTTCAACTTTATAACCTTCCTTTATTCAAGAATGTTTTATATGTTGAAGGACTAAAACATAACTTGCTAAGCATATCTCAAATATGCGATAATAATTACAGTGTAAGATTTTCTAGTCAAAGTTGTGAGATTTTAAATAACAAGGGTTTGGTAATATTAATTGGACATAGAATGTCTAAAAACTGCTATATCATAAGTGAATCCAGCTCAACTAGTCAATCTTGTTACATGGTCCGTACGGACGAGATTGATTTGTGGCGCAAACGTCTTGGACATGTACACTACCGAAATTTATATATATTGAGCAAATGAAAACTAATAAGAGGTCTACCCAAACTACAGAAGATAGATAAAATATGTGGCAAATGCCAGATTGACAAACAAACAAGGAACTCACACAAAAAAGTGAATTTTAATACCACATCAAGACCACTCGAGCTTCTCCATATGGATCTTGTAGGACCTACTAGGATGGAAAATCGATGTGACAAAAGGTATATCTTGGTAATTGTAGATGATTTTACCAGATATACACGGGTAGTCTTCTTAAGGGACAAATCAGAAACCCTTGAAGAAGGTTCTCAAAAGGATTCAAACTGAAAAAGGATCTCAAGTTAGTAAGATTCGTAGTGATCATGGATATGAATTTGAGAATAGATGTTTTGAGAAGTTCTGTAGAGACCAGGGAATATTACATGAATTCTCAGCGCCCAAAACTCCACAACAAAATGGTATAGTTGAAAGGAAAAATAGAGTGCTTCAAGAAATGGCTAATGTCATGTTGAATATCATAAAGCTCTCTAAGAATCTTTGGGCTGAAGCAGTCAATACAGCTTACTATATCATTAACTGGGTTTACACTAGTAAAGGTAATAATAAAATGGCTTACGAAATGTGGTTCGATAAAAAGCCTATTTTTAAACACTTTCGAGTTTTTGGCAACAAGTGTTATATTTTACAAGATTGTAAAAATCTAAAAAAGTTTTATATGAAGAGTGACGAAGGGATCTTTCTAGGATATTCTTTAAACAGTCGAGCTTATACGGTTCTGAACAAAAGGACCAGTGTGATTCCAGAGTCCATCAATGTGGTCATTGATGATCACTTAAACACACCAGTCTCAAGTCCATATAATGATGAAGTTCTTGTAATTGATAAACCTGATACTTCATCTAATCAGACTAATTCTGAATTGAGGACTGTTAAAGATCATCCAAGCACACAGAGTCTTGAAAACTCTCTCACTGGTGTTCGTACTTGTAAACAACTTGAGGATATATGTAATTACGTATGTTTTACATCCCAAATAAAACCATCTGACGTAAAAGAAGCTCTTGCTAATGAAAACTGGATTGTTGCCATATAAGAAGAACTTAACCAATTTGTGAGAAATGATGTTTGGTATCTCGTACCTAAACCTAAAGATAAACACATCATTGGAACCAAATGGATTTTTAAAAATAAGTCTGACGAGCTTGGCAATATAATTCGAAATAAGGGTAGGTTGGTTGTACAAGGTTACACTCAAATTGAAGGTATTGATTATGATAAAACCTTTGCACCAGTAGCTCGTCTAGAATCAATCAAACTTTTTATATCCATTGCTTGTTTTAGAAAATTTAAGATTTACCAAATGATGTGAAAAGTGCATTTTTAAATGACGATCTACATGAGGAAGTCTAACTTGAACAACCGATGGATTTTGAAGACCCCAAAAATGTTGATCATGTGTATCGCCTTAAAAAGGCACTTTACAGCTTAAAATAAGCTCCTAGGGCATGGTACGAGAAACTAATAAAATTTCTATTAAGCCATAATTTTAAAATGGGATGTGTTGATAAAACTCTGTTTATTTAAAAACATAATGATCACATTTTAATAGTACAGATTTATGTTGATGATATCATTTATGGATCTACTTGTACTAACATGACTATTGAGTTTGCAGATTTGATGAAATCTCAGTTTGAAATGAGCATAGTTGGGGAATTGAATTATTTCCTTGGGTTGCAAGTAAAACAACAACATGATGGGATGTTCATTTCTCAATCTAAATATACTATGAATTTGATTAAGAGATTTGGATTTGAGAATGTCAGGAACTTTGATACTCTTATGAGTAAAACTTTGAAACTCTCAAAGGATTCTGCAGGTAAAAATGTGGATCCGAAATTTATCGGAGTATGATTGGTAGTTTACCGTATTTAACTGCTACTAGACCCGATATCGCTCTAAGTGTTGGTATTTGCACTAGATATCAGTCTGATCCTAACGAATCGCACTTGACTGCTGTTAAGAAGATTTTGTGATATGTCGCAAGTACTATAAATCTCAGACTTTGGTATCCACATGAGACTAGTGTTCAATTAGTTGGGTACTCAGATGCTGATTGGGCTAGTAATATTGACTATAAAAAATCAACAGTGGTGGTTATTTTATATCGAAAACTGTTTAGTTTCTTAGTTTAGCAAGAAACAAAGTTCTATATCACTCTTTACTGCTGAAGCTAAATATATCACAGCTGGTAATGCGTGTACTCAGCCTGTTTGGATGAAACACACGTTAAGTGATTACAAAATTAAACAGGATTCAATGTTGTTATATTGCGATAATTCCAATGCCATAAACATTTTGAAAAATCCATTTCAGCATTCACGTACTAAGCACATTGACATTAGATTTCATTATAATCATGAATTAGTGGAAGAAAAGCTTATATCTTTGGAATATATCCCTACCGAGAATCAACGTGCTGACATTTTCATGAAAGCACTCGACAAAAATAGGTTTAACAAATTGAAATTTTATCTTAATATGTGCATTCTAAGGTGATTTCTTATGCCTATGTGTATCATAGTGTATATATATGCTAGTTTAGATTTCAATTTTTATGAATAATGCAGGAAATCTATTTTTTTGTGTGGTACTCGACTAGTCGAGGATTTCCTCGACCAGTCGTGGTATGACCGGTCGAAGAAAACCCTTGACCAGCCGTAGATCACGGTGATTGACTTAAATTTAGGGAAAATCACTTTCTTCCTCATTTCTTCTTCTCTCTCCAATGAGCCGACGCCCGACCAGTCGAACCCACCTTTCAAAATCTTTAAGGTTAGTGTTCAATTTGTATTTTTCTTGTAGATTTGTTTCTAGATTACTTCTATTTCTCTCTTGAATTTATCTATTTTAAATTTTGTTGAGATTTGGTATTTTTTTCACCCAAATCTGATTTGCGAAAACTCATTTCTCAATCCATTGTAACACTTTGTTTCCTTGAAATCCTTATTGCAAATGGCATCTAGAGGGAGAAAGACAATTTCTCATGGTCCATCTTCCTCCAGATCGACTCTTATCACTAAGCATCATCTTCGAGCTCCCGAGGATGATCTGACTTATGTTTAGGACATCAGATTGCGTAACATTATTGTTGAACATCCTGTTGATATTAATCATACTCCTCCTTTTAATATCCTTCTTATGCTCTAAGTTGTAGGTTGGAATAACTTATTATATTGGGGTGGGCCAGCATACCGGTCCATTGCCCAGTCCATGTTTGCTTGCATAAGTAATTTTTCACTGAAAAATTTAACTTTTAAAATAGTCACAAGAGAAGGATAATTTGACATTGATCGTCATTTGATTTTAGATCTTATAAAAATTCCTGTGAATGATGAGGGTATTCTCATCCATACTTTATTTAAAAAACCCTCAGCAACTGAGAAACGTATGCTCACTAGAGCCTTATGCAATTTGGACATACAATAGACGTATAAAGGGAATCCGCTCCCCTCAAAGTTTTTGTTACCCAAATACAGAGTTCTTCACAAGATTTTTGTGTCCAACTTGTATCCTCGATCGGGTAATAAATCTAAATTGATGTTCTTCATCTTTCGTGTTCTTCATATTGTTGCCAGTGGTGTTCATGTTTATTTACCATCCTTGATTTGTCATTCCATTATTCAATTTCATCTCCATCCAAGTCACGGTGACATGCCTTTTGCTTATCTGATGACTGTGTTGGCTACACATATGTTAGTCGATATGCCTATTGGAGAGGCCCTTATCCATCATCTTATATTTAACAATTCTGATATCAATAAGATGAAGCTGGATTTCCTTCCTAGCCAAGGTGCTGGTGTTGGTGGTGCCGAAGCTGGACATGAGGAAGAAGCTGGTGATCTTCCTCTTGATGATATTAACGTGGATAATATATTTGAAGAACTTGAATCTGATTCTGCTAATGATCTAAATTATGAACCCTTTGAGTTTGATGCGCGTTTGCGTGCATTGGAAGAGAAGGTTGAAAATATGAATATTAAGGTAGAAAACATGAATGTTGCCCATGATTTATAGTTCAAGTATATGCGCAAATATCTTAGGCGCTTGAACAAGGGCATGCAACAACTTAATCCTTCCATCCATGCTCCTTCATTTGACTTAGATTAGTTCCTTTTTCTTTTGGACTATAATAACATTATTGCTTTTCTATTCTCTCTGGTTTTGAGATTGTAGCTATCTTTGAATTAGCTCTATTTATGGATTATGTGTATTGTTTATGCTATTTTCTCATATCTTTTCTTTATAACTTTCATATATCTCTTTCATTATTACTCTGTAGCCATCCGTTCTGTGCTTCCTTTGTCATATTGTGTCAAAAAGGGGGAGAATGGATGTTTATGTCATGAGGAGGGTGTAGTAGCAATGCATATTTCTCTGTTGTATGTTACTTAAGGGGAGTATGTGCAGAGCTAGAATATATGTTGAATTGATTTGTTGGTTCATGCTAATATGAATATGTGCCAATTGATAATAACTGGTGCATGACTCTTTAATATTGTGTGTTTGTCACTAATTTGACAAAGGGGGAGATTGTAAGTGCTATAGTTGATAGCCCCTTTATATTGTCAAATTTGTGGTGCCAAAGACACTGTTCGTATCTTGTTATAAAGCTTGCATATGTGAAGAACAAAGATTTACTCAAGATATGCCAAGTCATGACAAAAGTCTCACAAGATCAGCTTCGATAGACAAGCACTATTCACACGTCAAGACTCGAGAATGTGAGAATGTTCAACTTAATTCAAGACAAGTATAATTCAAGATCTCAAGAAGCTTTCAAGTTCGACATCGAGATTTCAAGAAACTTTCAAGTTCAAGCTACAACAAGATTTCAAGCTTCACTGTTCTCAAAGGTCACTCATCTTTAAATTTCAATGTCCTTACTTCACTATTAAGGTATGTTTGACCTTAGATTGATCTTTAGAGTAGGTCATTTTGGATACATAATTCATATGTTTTATATAAGTACTTTAGTCTGTTTTAAGACTAGTCCTAGACTTTGTTTGACTAGTCCTAGCACTACCTCGACCAGTCCAAACTATTTCTAGACCAGTCATAAGTTTGTTACAAAAATTCAGATTTTTTTGTTAAGCTTCGACTAGTCCTGGGCACTGTTCGATTAGTCATATGAACAAGGTCGACTGCTCCTTCGACTAGTTGTGAACCTACGACTCAAATTACAGCGTTGAAATTTGACTAGCTTCGACTAGTCGTGAGCAACCTTTGACCAGTTGAAGGTGACCTTCAACCAGTCGTAGACTACCTACGATCAATCGTGAAACCGCCTTATCTTATCGCGCCCGAAATTTCAAATATCCGTTGGTTCTACGACCAGTCGTAGACATCTTTGGACGAGTCGAAGATGCGATTTGCTCACCTATAAATAGAGCATGAATCTCAGAATAATTAAAATAAAAAAAAAAAATTGAAGCTAATTTAATTCGGCCTTCTGAGAGATAAGTCTGTGCTTCATTTAAGCTAAGTGTGCATATTTAATATTCTTTCTTTAGTCTTTTAAATTAATTTTATTTCTTGTATTCCAATCTGATCTTAAAAGAGGAAGTTTTATTTTCCTTTTTCTGGAATCAAAATCAATTAAAGCTAGCCCATCTAGTTTAATTTAAAATCAATTAGAAATTAGAACCATTGTAAAGTGAGTATTGGACATTGAACTTTGACATTCGAATCTCTACTTCGACTTGGATCTTCTGGGCTACTACAACGAAGGAGAAATTCAAGTATTTTACGTTTATGTAATTTACTTTCATTTGGTTTTCTTTTGAGATTTGTAAGAAAAATCTCATTGGATTAGTTATCTAAGGAGAGCTAGAAAAACTCAGAATTGGGGTTTTTTTAATTGTGTAAGCCCACAGAGAAAGACACAATTGTGAAGGTTTTAGGTAAACCTAGAAAACCTATCTTTGATAGTGAACGCTAATATCCACTGTGTGAGGATATTAGGAGTGGAGTAGCTGTGTAGTCGTTTATTAATAGTTGAAGTACACATAGGCGAACCACTATAATCCCTTGTGTTTTGTGGATGTGTGATTTATATTTCCTATCGTTTATCATTCAGAATTGTGGGATGTATGTGTGGATGTGAATGGTGTAATATTTTTATTTCAAGCTCAGTGGGGAATGTTGAAATAGTTTAGATTTATATTCCTGCAATTTATTTAAGTTCCTTGCAATTTATTTATTCCTTTTCAGTTTGAGTTTTTGATACAAAGATCTATCTAGAAATAAGGTTATCCTACCATAAACTTTGGTTTTTGGTGTAAGGTTGTCCTTAGAACAACTTTTGTATCAATCTCTCAAGAATTGAATTTTAAGGTTGCATTTTAATTCAACATTGAGAATTAATTTATTAATTTGGCTATCACTCTTTCTTTAATTTTGCTGTATTTATCTTAAATTTGGTATAGTCTTATTCACCCCCCCCCCCCCTCTCGGACATATAGCTTAGCCATTTCAAAACTCCTTCTCATCCATAAAGTCTGGTCTATCGCATGGACTTCATCAACACCTACATCTAAACCAGAGTCTAGTTGATGTTTTAAAATACAATCCTAGAAGTGGGAGTGAGTGGCCAACTCAGTGGTACTATAAGGAAAAAGTTAACATGTTATCAAGTCAATCAAGAAGTAATGATAAAGCAACATAACAATCACTTCCTAACTACTCTTGTTAATGTAGGAAAGAAGTGCAAGTAATGATGTATGCCCTCGCATCGAAGCTCTATCACAACCCAAACTTGGAAATTGGACTGACAAAATTCCCGATCACTGAATCCGGCGCTGACAGCCTCATAGTACCCCATTCTCAGCTCCCGGCACCTATACACCAGGTTTCGATCCTGAGATCCTATAAGGAGGATTTCAGATATGATTTTTGATTCAGTATAAGCATAACTATAAGCATAACCCATGAACAATAACCACATGAACACTATCACAAAATCCACTATGACAAAAAACTTTGAGTACAATGCGTATGAAGGAAAATATACGATAGTGATAATAACGAAAACTCCTGAAGGTCGACTGCATGCTCCTACTACGCTAAGTACGGCTGCATCTTGGTGTCACCTACACGCATGAATCATGCATAAGTTTATAGAAAGCTTAGAGGGCGGTGTAAGTGTGCGTGTAATATGAGCATGCTCAGAATGCAATGTCAGAGTAATGTGGAATCATGCTGATGAGTACACGAATGCGATCAGTCGTACCAAAGCTATACGGTGTAAGATATGAATGTTATTGGTCATATCGAGGCCATTCGATACGAGATGCAACTCAAGCATGCCAATCCTCATCCAAATCCACATATCAATGCAGCTCATTAAATATCAGTACAGTTCTCATTCTTGATAATCACCGGGGTCTAGTACATTCTACATTAGCTTGTCGCCCCTATCTGAGCGCACAAATGGGTGAGTGAAAGAGACCTCACTATTCACCTACCAATATTGGGCCTGTCTCGTCGATAGCGGACCTATTCCTCAAGCCAGTCAAAATTAAACTAGAAATTGCCCCTCACTCAGGTGGGTATGGTCACACCCCTATCCAGCCAACCACGATACAATGGGAGACGCGACCTACTGGTATACGGCCCTTGTGCGCTCATGTATCTACTTGGTCTCGACATTGGAGTCATATATCATCGGGTTTAAGGATTTTCACCCAAGGACATCTATGGCGCCTCGATGCTAGAAACATTATTTGAGGTATTTAATCCTACCATCCACGATATGTCTGTGGAGGCCATGGCCCTGATGTCGATAAGCCATACACTAATCACTATCACACAATGCAAAGTGCATGAGTCATGCAGTCCAATCATGCATCAATCCTGGGTATACTGTGCGCTCGTGTGGGATAAATCCGCCTACTAGGGAGTCCCATAAACCACATATACTATGGCATATGCAATGGTCAATCACATCTCATAACAAACATACAAATGATGCATATGGGCATGTATCATGATGTTATGTTATCACAAACTCATAATCAGCAACGATAGCCGGTATCGGCAATTTGCACCAATAATCGGCATCGATGATCAACCTCGATGCAAGGTGGGGTCCATAGATGGACGACGAATGATGGATCATCTAAAATCCATGGGGCCTAAGCATTTGGGTTAACCCATTATAGAATGATGAAAATGGGCCTAACAAGGTCTTAAGGGAAGGTCACAATGTGGACATTCAACCATCATTGCCCATCAATGTATTCATTTAACCAACATTGCTCCCAAGGAATGACGCTCATATGGTCAATCGTATAATGAGTTCACGGTCTCATATAAGGGTCTAATACACATCATCATGGGCCTCGCGTATGGGGCATATACGCATCACATCAGGCCTCACTCATGGGCCAGTAAATATATTTATATGATATCAGGCCGTATCAAATGGGCCAAATCAATGGGCCGAATTAAATGGGCTGAGTCAAATGGGCCGAATCGATGGGCCAAATCAAATGGAATGAGTCAAATGCGCAGAATCAATGGGCCAAATCAAATGGGCTGATCATAACACAGTTCATCTATTTTTTTTTTATCAATATAGCGTATTATATAAAAAATAGATCATATCAAAAGATCAACTAGACCATACCACATTTAACAGTGGTGTGATAATGATTTCCATAGTTAAAAATTTAGAGGGCCCACCATAGCATTTATTTCCCATCCAGACTGTTCACAAGGTCACAAAGACCTGAATAGGGAGGGAAAAAAAGTATTATGTTGATTCAAAACTTCTATAAATCCTAAAAAAGGTTTCAATGGTAGACATTCAACTCCATTGTATTATGTAGTGTGGCCCATTTGATACAAGATCTGTCTTATTTTTTATCTCAAGCCTTAAAATTATCTGTCAAAATGGTTGGACGTTGTAGCTATAGTACATGCATGATGGTTTGGATGCAACATATGCATCAACGGTGGGGATCCATGACCATGTCCATTGGATGGACGGTCTAGATATCATATCCACTGCAACATCTAGCAACTGGATGGTGTAAATAGGATCATTCATCATGGTGCGGTCCACGTAGTGGCCCACCAATGCAATACCATTTTATAATATATATTATATAATATAATATTATATTTTATATTTGTATAATGGCAGTATGCTGCCTATCCTCACTGTCCAGATCCATTTGGATGGTAAAAATACTATATTAAAGGTGGGTCCCACGTGGGAGTGGCCTCTTATTTAATATAAAATATTAAATTATAATATAGCATATATCATATACATATATACATACGTGTGTGTGTGGGAGGTTGTGAGTGTCAGTGGACGGTCCACATGAATGGACGATCTGGATGTCTAATCAGGGCCCACATGGCACCGTCCAAATGGACAATGTAGATATAAAAAATAGATGAAGGTAGGGCCCCACACGTGCTAGCTGGCCCTTATAAAACATGCACATCATCTGGTGGATTACGTTCACATCCAGACTGATGGACGGTCTGGATCAAATGGATAGACGAAGTATATATACATTACATGCACCAAGGTGGGTGCCTACCTCCATTACACACACACATATATATTATATTAATTAATTTATATATTATTATTTTTTTTAAAAAAAAAATACTACATTGCATTCAACGTCCCTGTCCAGGCCTAGACGGACGGCTAGATGTACATGCACGTTATGGTGGGCCCCACAGGCTGCCATGGTGGGGTCCATGTCCAAAGAATGAATGGTGTGGATCTTTTACACCACTTAGTGGGCCACATGATTCACTGACGCATGTCAGCAGTAGCTAGGTAGCTGCGTGGTACACCAGCCAAACTGCATCCAGCATCCATAGATTGGACGGATGGCTGGATGTACACTTACATCATGGTGGGCCACACATCAAAGATAAAAAGAGGGAGAGAGAGAGAGAGAGAGAGAGAGAGGGGAATGAGAAGGGGAGGGACCCCACTACTATTGGGCCCTCCCTAGTACAATTTATACATTAAGTGGGTCTCACAACAAGTGGGCCCTTAAAAATTAAAAGTTAACGGTGGATCACCCACCTATTGCATTCCTCCTTGATCCCTTAGACTCCTATGCTCCTTACCTTCAATTTTGATGAAGGTAGATGATGAATGGATGGTTAAGATGGGAGATGAGAGAGTGGGAAAGTGGGTTACACTTGGCTTTGGGAGAGAGAGAGAGCTTGGACATTAGAATTTTTTATTGTTTGGGAGATTTTTTTGAGAAACGAGGGAGAGAGAGAAGTGATGGGATGATAAGAGATGGAGTGATGGGTGATGGGTGGAGTGATGGATGAAGTGATGTAAGGGTTGACTTTGGGGTAGCTTGTGTAAGAGAGAGGTAAGGGTTGGGTATGGGTTGCTTGTACTTGACTTGAAGTGCGATGTGTACTTGATTGATTAATGGGATAGGTCATAGAGATTCTCTCAGAATTCACACCCGCGGTGTTTTCCTTGAAATGAATATGGGCCCATATCTTCTAGCTTAGGTATCAGATCGGTGCGTGAGTCACGACGTTGGAACCGCAGCGATGGCGTGATCGCTAGAGTATAAGTTTCGAGTCGAGCTAACTTCGGTATGTAGGACTCAGCTTAGGATCATGCACAAATATCAGATACAAGTCGAGGGTTGTCAAAATTTAACTGAGAGGACTGCGGAAGCCTACAGAACAATATAGACTAGGATATAGGTCTTACAGCTCTCCCCTCTAAATAAAACTTTTGTCCTCAAAATTTACACAATCACTGTAACTAGACATAACTTATTATGAAGACAAAACATGGCACTATCATATAAAAATCAGAGATAGCATACAAGATACAACATGTAATCAATCATTAAAGAGATTGGGTTCGAATCTCAGCTTCACGCTCCTAAGACACCTCGTCAACAGAATGGTGACTCCACTGAACCTTCACCAAAGGGATGACCTTGGTCTGGAGGACCTACTCCTTTCGATCCTCATGAACCTCCAATGGCTGCCAATCAATAATAGAAACTACATATGACCCACACTTCATCAACATAGAGACATGGAAAATGTTGTGGATGCCAAATAATTGAGATGACAAGTTAAGTCGATAGGCCATAGTGCCAACACGCCTAGTGATATCGAAAGGTCTTATGAATCTCGAAGGAAGCTTGCCCTTTGCTCTGAATCAAATCACGCCCTTTATGGGTGAGACCTTGAGACACACTCTGTCCCTAACATCGAACTCCAAAGGGCAATGCCGACGATCAGAAAAACTCTTCTACTGGCTCTGAGTTGTGCGCATCGTCTGCCTGATGATATTAATAACCTTTGACGTCTCCTGTACAAGCTCGGGACCTAGGAGACGCTTCTCTAACCTCGCTCCAATAACTCGTTGATCCGCATGGTCTTTCATATAATGCCTCAAAAAGAGTCATGCCAATGGTCGCCTGATAGTTGTTGTTGTATGCGAATTTAGCTAATTGCAGATGCTCATCCCAGCTACCCCTGAAGTCAATCGCGCAGGCCCAAAGCATATCCTCAAGAATCTGGTTAACCCTCTCGGTCTGGCCATTAGTCCACGAATGATACGCAGTGTAGAGCTGCAAATTAGTGCCCATCACTCTCTGAAAGATCCTCCAAAACTGAGACGTGAACTTTGGGTCTTGGTCTGCAACGATCGAGACAGGAATGCCTTGTAGTCTCATGATCTCATTCACAAAAAGCTTAGCGAGTCAGTCCGCATGTCATGTCTCATGAATCGTAAGAAAATGTACTGACTTTGTCAAGCAATCCACGACAACCCAAATGGCGTCATGACCACGCTGAGGCCTCAGCAAGCCTCAGTCATAAGATCTCGGCGTAACTCAGGAATATCTGGGACACATAATTGGCCTTTGAAGTGAAGTCCATCATTACTAATCTGCCAATCTATTTGACTCTCAAATGCTGCCTCTGCTCGGTACTCCTGTAATGATTTGTCTGTTTGCTGAGCCTCGATCACCTTAGCCACAAGAGAGGGTTAAATCGACAAGCTCGATAGCTGAATGATAGAAGAATGCAGACCAAAATTGAAGTCAAACTCTGTTATATCCTCGAGCATCCTCCACTCATAAATAATAATGTATGCTACCAGGCCTTGTGGCTAATAGAGGAAGGCATCCGCCACCATGTTTGCCTTACCTAGGTGGTACTGGAGATTAAAGTTATAGTCCTTCAGAAGCTTTATCTAGCGCCTCTGCCTCATGTTCAGCTCAGACTGAGAGAATAAATACATCAAGCTCTTGTGGTCAGACAAGAGCTCGAATCTGACCCCATAGAGATACTGTCTCCACACCTTCAATACAAAGATGATTGCTGCTAGCTCCAAATCATATGTGAGGTAGTTCAGCTCATGGACCTTGAGCTGGTGAGACACGAAGGTTACTGGCCTACCATGCTACATCAGGAAACACCTAAGCCAATATGTGAGGCATCGATAAATACTACAAATCCATCACTCCCAGAGGGAAGAGTGAGGATAGGGGCGGACGTCAGACAGTCCTTCAATTCCATGAATGCCTGCTCACATTCATCAGTCCAAATAAAATCTGCACCCGTTCGAGTCAACCTAGTCAACGGGGCTGTGATATAGGAGAAGCCCTCAATGAAACGCTGGTAGTAGCCCACCAAACCAAGGAAACTACGGATCTCGGATGCAGTTGTGGGCTTGCCCCACTGACGCACCACCTCAACCTTCGGGGGGTGCACTACGACACCCACCCTCGTCACCACATGATCGAGGAACTTCACCTCCTCCTACTAAAACTCACACTTCTCTAGCTTTGGATACAGCTGGTGGGCACGGAGAGTCTGCAATGCGATCTCCAGATGCTGCATATGCTCCTCATGGGTCCTCAAATATATTAGAATGTCATCGATGAATATTACCACAAACTAATCAAGATACAGACAGAAGATCTCGTTCATCAACTGCATGAAGATCGAGGGTGCATTGGTTAGTCCGAAGGACATGACCTGATACTTAAAATGACCATAACGCATCTTGAAAGCCATCTTCGGGATGTCCACCTCTCGGACCCAAATTTAATGATAACTAAAATGCAGGTCAATCTTCAAAAAGAACTATGCACCTTGTAGCTGATCAAACAAATCATCTATCCTTAGGAGCGGGTACTTATTCTTAATCGTGACCCGGTTAAGCTTGCACTAATCCACGCAGAGCCTCAACGAGCCATCTTTCTTCCTAACGAAGAGTACCGGCACTCCCTAAGGCGAACTAGTCAGACGAATGAATCTCAACTCATGCAACTTGTCCAACTGTCGTTGCAGTTTCCTTAACTCCATCGGTGCTATATGGTATAGGGCCTTCGAGATTGGCGCAGTGCCGGGCACAAGATCGATCTGAACTCAGTATGCCGACGAGGTGGCAAACCCAAAATCTTTTGGAACACATCGGGAAAATCACAGTCAATAGGCAACTGATCAATACATGCGACAACAGGCTCCTTAACAACGTAGGACATCAAACAAGACAATGACTCTCCTCTGGGCTCTACAACGAATTGAAATTGTGGCAAGCTTGGTATGTAGAACGTAACTGTCCTTGCGGAGCAATCCAAGATGGCGTGCTACTTGGTAAGCCAATCCATGCCCAAGATAACATCAAAATCTGACATCGGTAGTACAAATAAGTCAGCGGATAAAAAGTTATCACCTAAAAGTTCCCTGGTTTGTCAATTAGCGTGAGTGTTAAGTCAACTAGATAGAAAATCTCCATAGGAAGATCAATCAGCTGTCTGCCTCAACCGTATGTGTGTCAAACTCGCCACAGGTAAATCTAAGTCTCACATCCCATGTCCCAAAACACCAGGTATATGAAACCCTTAAAATCTATTAGAATATCATAGGATTTTTGAGTTAGAAAATGTTTTTTGACAAAATCAGAAAATCACTAAGTTTTCTAGCTCTGTCAATTTATCGATGTTAGGCTCGATAAAATCAAGAAGTGTTGTCGATGTCTTTGAAAGCTCAATTGATAAAATCGAATGAGGACATAAAGAGTCCAACAACGGCATATACATCTGGACGAAAATATCGATGTATCGATTCCCTTATCGATATCACCGATATTTGAATCTTGAATTTATCGAACTAGACTTGAAATGATCGACAGCAGAGTATTCATGTCCCTATTTTTTATAGAAAAATTATGAAGACCTTTGATATATCGAAGGACCCTCTATATCCTTAGAATTCAAATCTCGATGATATTTGAAGGCCTTTGATGATATCGGTCTTGGACATAGTCTTTCCAGCAACAGTTTTTCAGGTGGTTTTTAGTTCAGATCGAGGGTCACTTAATAGAATCGAGATTCAAATATCGATGATATCGAGGTTGGATCGATTGCATCGAGAGAGGATATAAAACTGTCTAACAAGCTCACTAATAAAATCTATGGATTTATCGATGCATCAACACGACCTTCGATATCATCGACATTCAAATTCTGATGATATCGAGTATCCCTTGATCATATCTTTTGACCTGAAAAATTTCAAAGCAAGTCTCTCTCATTTTTCAAATGTCGAGGAATCGATCCTCATATCGATGATATCAGAGTTTGAAATTCGATGACATCGATGCGTGTCTCAATGCTCTCGACCAGCTAGTAAAAAGTTTCAAAGGCATATAGCATTTGAGTTTATGTCATCGAGCAGTCATTCGATGCAATTGAGAGAATATGCTCGATGATATCGAACTCTGTCATAAATGCACCCATTTTATATACGTTGAAACTTTTTACCTACATATAGAGAGCTTTTCTTTAGTTGCTGTGAGAGAAAGAAGATAGTGCTTTTGAGTGTTTAACCTTAGATCATTTACCCAAAGCCCTTTCTCTCAAGGGAGTTTATCCACTAATCCACCCTCATCATTGATATTCAATAGAGTGGATTGAACTTCCATATTCAAGGATCCTCCAGCTACCACCTTAATGGAATATCATTAAGTTGGGATGCCTTGAATGCATAGATGATTGGAATCACTCTATCTCCTTTATACGTAAATATTTGAGAGTAGGATTCCATCATAACCTTTACCCAACCCGTCGCCATGCATTGGTATATCTTCTGAGTTGCGGTTCATGGAAGCTGAAGACTCTTCATCAACAAAGAAGGAGATCTTCATCAGTGAGCTAAAAGGGGACTCATCTGCTTATCTGTAAGTTATTAGAGTCCAAAGGACCCTTGTGATCATTCCTTTATAGGATTGGGTCTAAGGTGTTTCTCACCCTTTCAAGTCCTTTAGAAGGCCTCCGGCGGGAGTGTATGTGATGGGTACGTACTGTTGACCCTTGCTATATGGAGAGCATAAGCTTTCGGTTAAAGGTGAATCTGTTTAAAACCTTAGGTTAGAGGTGAACCGTGTGAACCTCCATTAGGGTCTTGTGGAAGATCCTTGGCCAGTGTGCCTAAAAGTGGGTGCTATGTGTGAACCCTTGCTTGTGAGAGCATAAACAGTCAGCCTAGTTGTAGGTTGTAAAGGTTAAAGGTAAACCTGATTTAAAACCTTGGATTTGGGGTAAACCATGTGAAACCTCCTTAGTGAAATCTGGTACACTCAAGGGTTGAGTGCGGTTACCAGGAGTGGAGTAGACAAGCAGTCGAACCACTATAAAAATAATTGTGTTTGAGATTGCTATTCATTTACTTGTGTGATTTCCTTTAATATTTTCATTCCTGATTATTTGAGATCACACCTTACACACAGAGTAATATCCATCATAAACTAGTTTGCATATTGTTCATCTCTCAGGATCCTTTACAAGGCTTAGAAGCCAGTAGAGTTATTCTTGAGTAATCCTAATATATGCTTGTTGTTAGGATTAGTATGATAGGATTTTAAATTGGTATAAAATTATTAAAAAGTCTTATTCACCCCCCCTCTAGGACATATTGGAAAATTCCTACTTCTACTAAAGCGTTCTTTACCACAATTTCAATTGGTATCACAACGGGTCTCTCTTTAATGGCTTCATTGCCTAGAGAGTGATCTTGACTAAAGTTGGGAATATGGCGAAAGGAGAGGGCTTATTGGTCTCTAGACCTCCAGTAATTAATGGATCAAATTATAAATACTGGAAGGCTAGAATGCACTACTTTCTGAGATCCTTGGACCATGATGTTTGGGATATAGTTGAAAGAGGATATGTGCCACCATATGAACAAATAGTACTTGATAATGGCATAACTATCACCAAACTGAAATCTAAAGAGAAGTGGATAACATTCGATAAATAAAACCAAACTGCTGAGACTAAAGCCATGAATGCTATCTATTGTGCTGTGTCCCAAAATATTTTTAATCAAATCATTATGTGTGGGACATCCAAGGAAGCATGGGATCTATTGGAAACAACCCATTAAGGAACAAGCACTGTGAAGAGATCTAAATTGTAACTCCTGACTTCATAGTTCGAAAGTCTCAGAATGGAAAAGCATGAGACCTTTATGGAGTTTTTCACAAAGTTGAATATCATTTGCAACTCCATATGTGGATTAGGAGAGAAAGTTCCAGTACATAAAATCTGTTGAAAAATTCTAAGATCCCTACTGGAACAGTTCAATCCTAAAGTAACAACCATTGAAGAATGTAGGAACATAGACAAAATAGAAGTAGAAGAATGAGTAGGTTCCCTACAAACATTCGAACTACACTTCAAACAAACCCAAAAATCCAAAAATACTATCCTAAAAACTTCAAAGAAAATAACAAATGAGGATAGTGAAAGTGAAAGAGAAGATGAAGATGAGGAAGTGGCTTTGTTGGCTCAACAATTCAAAAAGTTCTTTCAGAAGAATTGTGGCCATCCTTTTAAAGGAAGAAAGGTGGACAATAGACCTTCTACAGGTAAATTTGGTAAAAAGACCAAAGAACCACAATGTTAAGCCTGTCAAAAGTACAAACACCTATCTACTTAATGCCCAAATAGAAAAAACTAAGGGCAAGGCAATGGTTGCCACATAGGATGATACAGAGGAGTCAAACTCAGAATCTAGTGACTCAGAGAGTAATAGAGATCAGAAATCTTTGAAAATTCTTCTGATCGTCACTGCTTCAATCATTCCCATTGAGACTGAGAATGAGGAACCGCAAGCCACTGAATCATTTCCATCAGATAATGAAGAAACTGAAATAGAAGAATAAAATAAACTACAAGATGCTTACAATCAACTATACATTGATAACATTAAAGTTATTAAAAGACTTGGAATATCTGAGAATAAAAAGGAATTGTTGTAAAAAGATTTGGATAAAACTCTCAAAATTAATACACACCTAATCAATGATTTACTGCAATATCACTCAGATAATGATCGACTTGAAAGAATTAACACATTCCTTAAATTCGAGTTTGAAAAACTAAATAAACAGGTTGAGCAATTAAAAGATAAAAACATGCTCCTTTAAAACAAAAATAATACACTCCTATTTGATTTAGAGGAATTCAGAAAAATTGCTAAGTTAAACTACATGTTTTCCCAGAGTGGTGAGAAGTTAGAAAAACTCTTAGGTATGAGAAAACCTGAAAAAGACAAGAGTGGCTTAAGATATGAAACAAAGACTGGAAATGCAGCACCAACAACTGAAAAATCTGCTGCCTCAGGTAGTAATAAAAGAACTACTCCAGTTTGTCATTTATGTGCTGATTTGGGTCATTATCAGGTTGAATGTTTAATACCTAGAAGGACTCAACATAAATCTGGTCAAAAGCATATTGGAAAATTCAAACCAGCCAGAGAAATACAAAAGGTCAAGAGTCCACCTAAGAATATGGATAAAATAGATTCACATCCATCACCACCTAAAATGACTAACACAAAGAAATTTAATCAAGTGGTCGAATTGAACAAGAAAATTAAATCTACCACAGTTAAAAATCCTGTCACAAAATGGGTTCCAAAAGAAAAGAAGAATTATCTGGTTACTCATTCAAACCATATACCAAGCAATGAAACAAAATGGTACCTAGATAGCGGATGTTCAAGACATGTCACAGGTGATAAATCTCTCCTTACAAATTATTCAGATCTTAATAATGGGATAGTCACTTATAGAGATGGAAGCACCACTAAGGTAATTGGACAGAGAATCATTAAAGGAATACAGTTGCTCAAAAATGAGAATGCCTTTTGCATAAAAGGATTTACACACAATCTTTTAAGCATTTTTCAAATTTGTGACATTGAGCATGTGGTTACATTCAACAAGAAAAAATGCGAAATCTTAGATCTCTCAAGAAAATCAGTGATGAAGGGTTCTCGCACAAATAACCACTGTTATGTCATCAAAGGTAAATAAAAGGATGATCCTTATGCCTAGAAATAATGAACATAGAGAAAACAAGTCCAAATCATGCATCAAGATTTGGATATTTGCTGAAATAATGCATCTTTTGATGAGCTTCTAATGATACATCTGAGGTCTCTCTCCTCGATTTTTTGTATAAACATCCTAATGTTTATAATTTTGAGTTATACAATGCTTGTACAAATTTTTTGCTGTGTATACTGTTGATTTATAAATATACTAAAAGTATACATGTAGGAATGTCTGAATGTAGAAAATTAAAATTATTTACCTTTAGTATACTTGTCGATACATTGAGTGAACGTTTCGATTACATCGACCGTGAATCGATACCATCGACGAACTCTCAAGAAGCTGAATTTTCGGGATGGTTGGACTTCCCATTGATCTTCATTGAAAATATCAAATAGGATTCCCCGACGTCATCGAAACGATGTTCGATGATATCGACGGTTACTGCTGAATTAAAGATGGGAGAACAAAAAAAGAGACTCACTAGTTGATCTCAGAATGGGATTGAATTTCTTAGAATAGTTTTCTCTTCTCAAGTAAAAATGCCTAAAGGAGTGGTTCTTCCACAACGTTTCTCAATGGAGAGCAAGAAAGGTAAGAAGAATGCAACTGGCTCATCTCCTTGTTTCAACTTAAACTTTGTGGCAGAACGAACTGTTCAGAGAAAATGCATTGAACCCTTTACGATTCTTGGTCTCTTAGAACTAATTAGGTGGAGGAATATCGTGAATTTTGGTGGAGAATTTCAACATAATCTGGTGCATCAGTTTTTTAGTTTAATCTACAATGTTGAAAATAATCCTCCAATTGTTTCAGTCACTATCATAAATCAAACCGAACACATCACCCCTAGACTGATGAGCCGACGGATTGGGGTAGAAATCACTAAGATACCTATATCAGAATAAAATATGAATGGTTTTGGTGTATGGGGTGAAGTTAGTCGAGCACTGTGTGATGGTGCTACTATACAGAGAAATGCAAAGAATATTCTTCATGTTAAATATCTCAATCCTGCATACAAAATTCTTCAGAGCAATTTCAGTACAAATGTCTATCCCTGTGAAGTCTCTGGCAACATGCTTTCTCCATACATTCTAAATGTTTTGTATGATGTTCATCTCGATATTCACATTTACCTACCAACTCTCATTCTACAACAATTAATTCGGGTATCTTCAGACGAATCCATCACCACACTCCCATTCCCATGTCTTGTGTCCAAGCTATCATGACAATTTGGGTTGCCTCCTACTAACGATCTACCACACCCGTGTGCATGGTTTAATCATGAAGACATCTCCAATATCATTGCCAACACATCTCATGGTGGAAAAATCAATTCCAATTCAGACAAAAGCTATCACAGCGCCGTCTCTATTGAAAACATTCAGGCCATCATTGATCAAGACACTATACAGGATTTGCTTAAGAAACAATCCTACATAATGAAGTGGCTGGATGACTATGAAGCCTGTCTATTGGAGATCAAAACCATGGTGGAAACTCTACAACATGCTTCAGAATAAATTTTGAATGTCTTACCAACGCAGTAAAGGTTTTTGATTGTCTAACGTATGACTAATGCATCACATACCTGGAGTCTCCCTGAAATGCTTAGGACAAATATATTTTTGAGTGCTCTTCACTCAGACATTGGTGTGATGCATTACTAAACTTATAGAGTTGAAAAGTCCCTTTTTGGTGTATATTTTATTTTGGGGATCACATTGGATGGATCTCTTATTTACACTAAGTGACTAGTATACTACTGCCAAAATGGGACAGTTTGTGTTTGTGGATATTTCGAATATGGCCGTTTATACTTCATTTCTATTTTCTACCATGATTATGAGTTAAGATCCCCTAGTTTATTTAGTTTCTGATATAGAATGCATGTGATGTTTTGATCATTATTTTGTCTGCTTCTATCACTTCTCTATTTGATCTGATATGCATACATAGTTTCTGAAAATGATGTCTGCTTAAATTGCTTTGATCATTGTCCATCTATACCTTATATATGTATTATTTCTGAATGATAGTTCTCCCAATATGCTTTAACTTCAGTCAATATCAACTATTCTACCTTTGCCAATGACTGACAAAAAGGGAGAGAACAATTCAAACACCCCACAAGGAAAATTTACATATCTACTTGAATTGTGATACATGTGTTAGAGGGAGCAGCCGCATCAAGATAGAGGGAGAATGCTGTTGGGGGGAACAACTACTGGTTATGTGTATGGTTTCACTAGACATTGTAAAATTGTATAAATTACATGTACACACAATTTAGGATATGGGTGTCTAGATGCTGCTCTAGGGTGTTTTGGAATTTTTTCACGTAATTGACAAAATGGGAGATTGAAAGTGTCGCGGTTTGTCAATTAGCGTAAATGCTAAGTCAACTAGACAGAAAAGCTCTATAGGAAGATTAATCAGTTGGCTGCCTCAACTAGATGTGTGCTGAACTCGCCACAAGCAAATCTAAGCCTCACATCCCATGTCCTAAAACACCATGTATATAAAACCCTTAAAATCTATTAGAATATCATAGGATTTTTGAGTTAGAAAACTTTTTTTTACAAAATCAGAAAATCTCTAAGTTTTCTAGCTCTATCGATTTATTGATGTTAGGTTCGATAAAATCAAGGAGTGTTGTCGACGTCCTCGAAAGCTCAATCAATAAAATCGAATGAGGACATAAAGTGTCCAGCAACAACATATACATCTAGATGGAATTATCGATGTATCGATTCCCCTATCGATATCATCGATATTTAAATCTTGAGTTTATCAAAGTAGACTTGATATGATCGACAGCGAAGTATTTGTGTCCCTATTTTTTATAGAAAAATCATGAAGACCTTTGATATATTGAAGGACCCTCGATATCCTTGGAATTTAAATCTCGATGATATCGGAAGGCCTTCGATAATATCGGTCTTGGACGTAATCTTTCCAGCAACAGTTATTCGGATGGTTTTTGTTTTAGATCGAGGGTCACTCGATAGAATTGATATTCAAATATCGATGATATCGAGGTCGGATCGATTGCATCGAGAAAGGACATGAAACTGTACAGCAAGCTCACCGATAAAATCTATGGATTTATCGATGCATCGACATGACCTTCGATATCATCAAAATTCACATTCTGATGATATCGAGTATACCTCGATCATATCTTTTGACCTGAAAATTTTCAAAGCAAGTCTCTCCCGTTTTTCAAATGTCGAGGAATCAATCGTCGTATCAATGATATCGGAGTTCAAAATCCAATGACATCGATGCGTGTCTCGATGCCCTTGACCAACTGGCAAAAGGTTTCAAAAGTTAATGACATTTGAGTATGTGTCATCGTGCGGCCAGTTGATGCAATCGAGAGTATACGCTCAATGATATCGAACTCTATCATAAATGCGACCATTTTATATCCGTTGGAACTTTTTGCCTCTATATAGAGGGCTTATCTTTAGTTATTATGAGAGAAAGAAGAGAGTGCTTTTGAGTATTTAACCTTAGATCATTTACCCAAGGTCCTTTCTCTCAAGGGAGTTCATCCTCCAATCCACCCTCATCATTGATATTCAATAGAGTGGATTAGGGAATGAACTTCCACATTCAAGGATCCTCCAGCTACCACCTTAATGGCATATCATTAAGCTGGGATGCCTTAAATGTATAGATGATTGGAATCACCCTATCTCCTTTATAGGAAAATATTTGAGAGTATGATTCCATTATAACCTTGACCCAACCATCGCCATGCATTGGTATATCTTCTGAGTTGCGGTTCAAGGAAGCTAAAGATACTTCATCAACAAGCTAAAAAGGGACTCATCTGCTTATCTGTAGTAATCAGAGTCCAGAGGACCCTTGTTATGATTTCTTTATAGGATTGGGCCTAAGGTGTTTCTCATCCTTTCAAGTCTTCTAGGAGGCCTCCGGCGGGAGTATACGTGGTGGGTACGTAGTGTTGAACCTTGCTATGTGGAGAGTATAAACTTTTGATTAAAGGAGAACTTGTTTAAAACCTTGGGTTAAAGGTGAACTGTGTGAAACCTTCGTTAGGGTCTTATGGAAGATCCTTGGCCAGTGTGCCTATAAGTGGGTGCGATGTATGGACCCTTGCTCGTGAGAGCATAAACAGTCAACCTAGGTGTAGGTTGTAAAAGTTAAAGGTGAACCTGATTTAAAACCTTAGGTTTGGGGTGAACCGTGGAATACCTCCTTAGTCAAATTCGGTACACTCGAGGGTTGAGTGTGGTTACTGGAAGTGGAGTAGACAAGTAGTCGAACCACTATAAAAATAACTGTGTTTGAGATTGCTATTCATTTGCTTGTGTGATTTCTTTTAATATTTTCATTCCTGATTATTTAAGATCACACCTTACACACACATAGTCATATCCATCATAAAATAGTTTGCATATTGTTCATCTCTCGAATAGTTTATGATTGGATCCTCTATTGGGCTTGGAAGTCAGTAAAGTTACCCTTAAGTAATCCTAATATGTACTTCTTGTTAGGATTAGTGTGATAGGATTTTAAATTGGCATAAAATTATTAAAAAGTCCTACTTCAACTAAAGTGGTCTTTACCGTAATTTCATCACCGACAAGAATAGGGCAAGTTGAACTGAAATGTCTCAATACTGTGGTCTTCCCCAAGGGCGTCGATACAATCAATCCCTCACTAGCAGACTCTGTCGACAATCCAGTTGATCAGCAAAAATCTTCAGACATGATTGAGTGCGAAGCATCGGAATCAAATAACACTCGGGCGATGCATGAAAAGACTGGAAGTATGCCGTTAACGACTCCTCTAGATGATTGTGGGTCCTGTTGAGCCCCATAAAATCTAGCCTGAGTTGGCTGGGGAGGTGTCTGCCCCCTCAGAGGGTACTGTTGTTGCTGATATCACTGAGGCTCTCGAAACTACTGCCTCGACTGTTGAGGTCTTGGAGGCCGGTGTTGATGCTGCTGCTAAGGGGGCCTCGATGGTGAGATCTACTATTGTTGTTGCGTTGTTGTGATGCTCTCAGCTGCTATTGAAGAGGCTGTTGCGGTGCTCTCAACTGCTATTGAAGAGCCTACTGCGGTGCTCTCGGTTCATGCTATTGAGGTTGGGGACACTCCCACCTATGGTGTCTTATCACACCGCATCCATAACAGGTATCAGAAAGCTGCCTCTGAGGTGGTGCCCTTGGAGGTGCCGATGGTGCTGCTGGTACTTTGGCGGATAGGTGGCTCCTGTATCTTTGTGGTTGTCGATGCTGATGGGAGCTATTGGATGGAGCCTACCTCTTTCAGTTTCTCATCGATCATGATCGATTTGCATGTCGACCCACTCGGTCTCATAAATTTGAGCCCTCTATACTACCGCCTAAAAGGTTGAAAGCTCATGCCCTATAACATAACCTTAAAGACCGTAACGTAAGACGTTCTCAAAACAGCGGGCCTTCTGTCCCTCGTCATCAACCAAATACGGCACAAACCTCGATAGGGCCACAAAACGGGACACATACTATGCCACAGACATGTCCCCCTACACCAAAGTCTCGAACTCTAATGCTCGCTAACGACGAATGTGGTTAGTGAAGTACTACTTCTCAAATTGATCTACAAAATCATCCTATGTCCAGATGAAGTCGGGCCCTGCAACATGGGTAACAAAGGTCCACCAGTGGTCGGCCTCACCCTGGAGAAGAAATACTGTCAACCGGACTCGCTGCTGGGTTGTACATACCATAGTATTAAAATCTTCTCCACACCAAAGTGTAATCCTCGGCTGCAGCCAGATCTGGATCGCCTTGGAAATTGCAACGCCCTGAAAATTGGGGGTCGAGTAGAAGCTCAGCTTCCGAGTTCTAACGCATCACTTATGCAATATAGATAATGATGATTGAATTTTGTTTGTATTAGTGCATTAAACATGAGTGGATTACACCAAAATAACATATCATACTCCAGAGATAGTTAAATTATGCAAGCAAAAGATTGTGATAGTTATATTACATATATGAATTGTTGTAAGTCTCAAGAGTGTGAACATGTTATCAGGTTAAATGTATACATGTATACTCTAAAAAATGAACAAAAAGAATATACATGAGTGTTCCAAAAGTGAAAAATAACAAGTGTAATGGCATCTAATCAGCAACCCTGTAACCCCGTCGATCAAAACATGGTCTACATAGACCCACCTAGTAGTTGCATATAGGAGAAACCCTCCTCATCATCATAAAAGTCTGACTCCACTTTGCAAGCATCGCCATCATCTGAAACTAAAACAGGGGCTAGTTGGTGTTTAAAACATCGTCCCGTAATGTGGGAGTGAGTGATCAATGCAGTGAAACAATAAAGAAAAGGTTAACATGTTATCAATTCAGTTAAGCAGTACAATCAAACATCCCTAGGTACTCTAATTAATGTAAGAATGGTATGTAGTAATGATGTATGCCCTTACATCACTCTCTCTGCGTCTTTATCTCATGGTCGCGACATGTCAGTGCTCTACCCAACACCAAACGGCACATGTAATGCGGTGCATGAGCGTGATTACCAAATTCTTATTAGTCCTTTTCGTACAGAAGGATTAGGAAACTAAGGTACCTCCCTTATATCAATTTCAAAATAATGATCCATTCTAGGGTTGTCAATCCTAACAATTCTCAGACAATGTTGCGGTTCTAGGTCGCTACAAAGAGCTCATCACCTGATCAGTGTATGCTTATTTTATACTCTAGTCTTATGGAAAGACTTGTCGCCTCAACGCAGCCTCAGAGTATGCTCGTGGTCACTACAAAGGGCTCGTCACCTAATCAGTGTAGGCTGACAGCTTAAATACAGTGTCCCATACCATCGTATTCATCTCACGAGTCTAGGTTGATCATTGGTCACTACGGGTGGGCTCATCAGCCTGGCGTAGGCCAACAGCTTGACCACGGTGTCCCATACCACCATGCCTGGCTCATGACTCTTAATGGATCGAGGTACCAAGGTTAAAGGGGCATTCTCACTGGTAATTTACTACCTTAGGTTCAAGCAGTAGCGTCCATACATGGTGAACATACCTTGGGCCAATCAGTTTATTAGACGAGTTTGACTAGTATGAGCGTACGCTGAATTAATCAACAAGGTACCTTTGTCGACGATCCTCATACGACTCAAATTCACCGAACGCATCAACTGTGGCGAGACTAGCTCAGCCACTCAAATAGGAATTGTTACCTATTGTCTAGACTACAACGTAGTCCTAATCATATTCAAATGCGGCATATGGAGACATGTGATAATCATATAGGCATTTGACAAATAATACAAGTACGACACTAATTTAAGTATTTTATCAAACACATAGGGCACATGTTAACATACAAAGGCATTTCATCCCTAAATAATGAAGTAACGAGATAGGTTACATGAAGGAAATTGTAACTTTAGATAAGGTAATTGAGAATCCTATCTCAACACCCTCATTAAATATATCTCAACAAGCATTTTCTCATTCAGGCATTTTATCAAACACATAGGCTACACATTTCAACATATATGTATTAGACTAGTTAAAACATATATCCTGGTAAGCCCTTTTTTAAAGGAGTTTCCACATACACAACAAGAATATATTCATAGTTAATAATCATGGCAAGTACATATCCAAATTCTGTATTCATTCAGACATATTTACAAGCACTTAGATTACACACTTCAACATACGTGACGTATGTCGGTTATAATAGGTGTTAGGGAAAATCCTTTCACCAAGGAGTTATCACACGTGTAACGACCATATATTCACACCGAGTAATCATGAAAACTAAATTCCAAATTCCATACTCATTCAATCATATCAACAAACACATGGAATACATTATATTCAGCATAATTCATATATATGTGTAAAGCATGGGAAACATCGTATCTAAGCATATGATAGCAATCAAGCCAATCATAAATCATTAACTGAAATTGAAAGCCTTGAAAACCATAACCTAAAACATCTATAGTCTGCACCTTATGCTGGTAGACATGTAACGAACTCTGTTCGAACAGTATTCCTTCGTCTACGACACAACAACCACCTGTAACAGGGAATAGGTTAGATATTCCACCAACTATTCTATTTGAATGTCTAAAATAGGCTAGGGTTAGGATTTCTTACCCAAGAATAAAGTCAAAATCACCAAAATAGTGATGCAGAAGGGTTGATGCAGCCGTGGAGCGATAGGGAAGGATCCTAGGAGAAAACCCCAATTCTCTCTCTCTCACTTCCTCTCTCTTTCCCTCTCTCTTTGCTCTCTTCTCTCTCCTAGATTTTTAAATTTGTATGGAATGAGAGAGAGAGAGAGGGTTTAAGACCCATATATAGGCCCAAAAGTAAAGGGAATGGCCCCAGGGCCAAGGTATACTTAGGTTACAGCTAAATACGGCCTGTTTCGATCTAATGGAGCACTTCTGGAGGCCCCTTTGCTGAATGCAATCTGACTTAAGTTTCTTGAAACTGGATCTTGTTCGAGCTAAGTTTTCTATCCGATCGGATTTACAGATCTCCCGTGGTGAACCAGTTTCAGTTCAACAGTCACCGGCACTTGTTCAGGGCCACAAGTGCACTGACATGTGTGGGACATTTTTCCTGATCCGAGGGTGTAATTGGATTAGATTCTGATGGTTTGAATCCTTATATTTGGCTAGCAAGTGACACGACTCAGTTTCCTTAAGTTTAGATTTTATTTCTAATGATATTCACGTTTCTCACACACTTTGCTTTGAGCTTAAGTAAATAATTTTAGGATACTATCTGAACTTGATTTTTGAGGTGTTTTTCAAGGCTATTAAGGTGGTCATAATCGTGTAGCTTCGTAATTATTGGACTTTCTACGTGCAGTCCAAGTCCGATACGAAGTTTCACAATGCTCCCAAGAGCAACTGGGTTTAGAGATTGATCCTAGGTTTATAGGTAGCATAGAATTAGCGGTTCTACTCATTTTGGGTCTTATAGATCATATTTAAAGTAGTTCAATCTAAATCTATCGATTGTTTAGTTCAGTACTTAACCAAATTCCACCCTAATTATAACAGAACAAGGTCCTAGGGCCATATTATGCCCCTTTTAGGAACTATTAGTTAGTATATTATTTTAATTATTTTTTTAATAGTTCATCATCAAGTTTACTTCATCTACACCAAATTTCATGAGATTTTCTATTGTAGAAAAATTCTAAAAATTCTAGAAGAAGCAGCTGTCCAACGAATAATTTTTGGATAGTTAAATATTTTATTATATTTTTCACTTATTTTTATATGAAACTAGACTGATTTATCTTCAATTTAGCTTTTAAATTATCTAAATCAAAGTTATAATTAGTAAGATATGACTTTTTGAAGTTGAACAAAAAATATAGAAAATTGGCAGAAAACGGGCCGCCCGACCCGTTGAGGCCTGCCAGACGGCGAGGCCTCGCTGAACCGGTGAGGTCCTCATCGACCGCTGGACAAACTGGCAATGGCTCACTAGTGGGGCAAGGTCCTCCTGCCCCCTAGACCTTAGAAACATATGGGACCCACTGTGGGCCCCCCTGGACATGCTCCGATAGGCCCCCGACTCCGTTTGATGTGGTTTTGATATTTGAAATGGGTGTATCTTTCAATTTGTAATGGGTTACGTGATGTAAAATATATTATTTTGGGGTAGGAGAAGCTAATATATCCAAATACCTTATCTATATTATGAGATTCTAAAAATTTAATTGTCAAAATCCCATTTTAGTCACGTATTTACCATTTATAGTAAGTTTTAGTTTAAGTATAGTTCTTCACCATTTAAACTTTAGGATTTGTGTCTAATATGAAAGTACTTGGAGAAATTTGAATAATAAGATGGTAAAAGGGTGAGATTTTGAAGAAACTGAGTTGAAAGGGGATTTGAGGCTTTATGATTGACATCTGAGAAGTCAATTTAAGGTATTATGATCGACTCATTGCCTAAGAATGTCTAACTCTAGGTTGGCAATAATCTGGGGTATTACAATCTACCCCCCTTAAAAAATAATTTCATCCTCGAAATTGGCTAAGGGTAATGAGTACAGATTCTATTATTCCTTTCACCTAATCTTTATGGATTTCAAGTTCATATGCGTGGTGGGGTGTATACTATCTATACTAATCTGGATCATTTGAGTCTAACCTGTTTAAAAATTATTTTGCCCTAAGATTGGCTATAACTCCTATTAAGTTCGTATTCAACGAGCACATTTGTAGATATACTTACCTTAGCTATTGTAATTCAGTTCGTACCCATTGTTAGGCCTATTCTTTAATATGAATTGGTTTAACACTTAAACCCTAATTCTTTTCTTTAAAAACTACATTATTGACATTCTAAGATCATATTTAATGACCTAACCTTACGTATAACCTAGATCAATTTCCTTCGATCCTAGGCCAGTGGGGAAGGGGTCAACCACGCTTTCGCTGTGCCACTTTGATCCAACATTTGTATTAGCTGACCTAACTAAATTGGGCTCATAATGTTCTACCCCACTTAAAAATTATTTCTACTCTCAAGGCTCAAGAATCTATATCCTGATCCGTATGTCGGAACAATGTACAATTTAGGACCTATCCTTGACATGGAATGGGATATGATCTCTCAATACATTGGTCTTCCTTCCATCGATGATATGTACTATGGCATTGGTACCTATGGTTATAGAAATGAGCTAAAAATGATGGGTGTTGTGGTTAATTTTAGGGACAGGTGTGATTTTGTGGCAAAATGCCTAATTCTACCAAAGGACTCTTACTACAGTCTTGACTTACCCTCTTTAATCATGTCCAGTTTAATACCGTAATGTAATGTATACATTATTTGTACTATCTCTCTAAGTTCATATGCATAATATGTATGTCAAAATAGTCTGTGATTCGAGACCTAATTCCTAACTATCTATTGCCCATTTGAGACATTTCTTAGGCCTACAGAAAAATATCCCTATTGGCTATATATTCTTAACACTTTCCAAAGATGAAATAATAAACTTTTGGTTGTAAGTGGTTGGGCCAATACGGAAGGAAAGTTGTGCAGTGGGTCTGAGCCCGATATATTGACCTTCTACCTAGCTAGGATAAAAAATTTATCGTATCAGTTCTTAATCCTAATTGATCTCGATCTTCTGCTTGATCAGAGTATTGAGTTCATTGGTAATTACCAGGATTGAGAATTTGATTCAAACCGCGAATACTTTGCTTATATATAGTTCTTCTACTTTGTGTTCCCGATTGTAATAAGTCATTGGGAAGGCAATTCTAAGGGGCATGCTGGTTTCCTAGCGTTCAATCCGAGGGATATATAAGTTTTCTCTGAACATGACTAGTTTCTAAATCAAAATAGCTTTCTGAGGGTTATTAAAGAAGCCTATAAGTATCAAGGGAATCCAATAAAGGAACGAGGTCTCACTCTAACCAAATCAAGACAACTAACTAAGTCTATATTTCAATTATCTTAGCAAAATCAGACTTTTACATTAATTAGTATAACCAGTATCCTAGTCTTAACTTGGGAGTAGCAGTAAGTCAATAGTTGTAATCCAAAGTCTATGTTTATACATTAGATGAAATTAAGTTACCCAAACTTAAATGTGATTGCGCTCAAGCACTTCACATAAGACCATACTAGCTAATTGCGTTGTTAATCCCACCTTGGGATTTGGAAATGACATATTTGGAAGGAGGGTGGGAAGAGATTAAAATTAAATTTATGGGCTTTGGAAAATGAACCTTGTGTTAGAAAGTGTGAGATGAGATTTCCAAATCTCATGATGATGAATTTTCAAGTGTAATTTGAAAGGAAATCCCGGGATTTACTGTTAATTGCATACATTCCAACCATGGCATTGGAAACCATGGGATACACCCAATCTAGGGACAATACCTTACACATGCATTTATTGTTACTTTTGGTCGAACTGGCCCTAAATGTCCCATCATTTGGAGGTTGTGCAGGTTATGGGACACAAAAATGTGAGTTTTTGTGCCTAAATGAGGGGGGTATAACGAAGGTGAAGAGTTGTAAAGAATATTTTTTTTTTGGGTAATGATGGTGGATGGGTGTAAGATGTAGATAAAGACGGAAGCTTGAGGGAATAGAAGTGGGGATGTGAGATCATTTTACATGATAGTTAATAAAGAAAAGGTTAACATGGGTAATGATGGTGTATGGGCTATTCTACAGTAGTTAATATTGCCCGTCGGCGACATTGGGGATTTTAATGTGGTTTCTAGATTCCATCGCTCCCTTCCTAAGTCAGAGTGCATCAGAGTACATCGTGTTACCATAACCTAAGTCCAGTTTAATACAAATCATGCTCTTATATCATCTTGTAATGCCCTAAAAATCGGGGGGTCAAGCAGAAGCTCAGCTCCTGAGTTCCAACGCATCACATATGCAACATAGATAATGATGATTGAATGTTGTCTGTATTAGTGCATTAAGCATAAGTGGGATTATACCAAAACAGCATATCATACTCCAGAGACAGTTAAATTATGCAAGCAGAAGATTATAATAGTTATATAACATTATGAATTGTTGTAAGTCTTTAGAGTGTGAACATGTTACCAAGTTAAATGTATACATGTATACTCTAAAAAATGAACAAAAAGAATATACATGAGTGTTCCAAAAGTGTCAAATAACAAGTGTAATGACATCTAATCAGTAACCTTGTAACCCCGTTAATCAGAACATGGTATACATAGACCCGCCTGATAGCTGCATATAGGAGAAACCCTCCTCATCATCATAAAAGTCCAAATCCACTTCATAAGCATCGCCATCATCTGAAACTAAAAAAGGGGTTGGTTAGTGTTTAAAACACCATCCCATAACGTGGGAGTGAGTGATCAACTCAGTGGAATAATAAATCAAAGGTTAACATATTATTAATTCAGTCAAGCAGTAATGATAAAGCAGTACAATCAAACATCCCTAGGTACTCTGATTGATGCAAGAATGGTATGTAGTAATGATGTATGCCCTCACCTGCACTCCCTTTGCAATCTTCATCTCACAGTTATGGCATTTTAGTCACTTCCTCAGTGCTCTACCCAACGCCAAACTGCACATGTAATGCGGTGCATGAGAGTGATTACCAAGTTCTTATTAGTCCTTTTCGTACAAAAGGATTGGAAAACTAAGGTACCTCCCTTATATCAATTCCTAAACAATGATCCATTCTAGGGTCGTCGGTCCTAGCAATTCTGATATGATGTTGCAATTCTAGGTCGCTACAAAGGGCTCGTCACCTGATCAGTGTAGGCCTATTTTAGGGCCTGTTTGGGAGTGTGGATTTGGAACCCCTTGGATTCGCAACCCTCAGGATTGGAAACCCCCTGGATTGGTAATCCTCTCGGTGTGTTTGGCACCTTGAAGTGCAAATTAACTTTAATTCAAAAATACCTATACATAGTATATATTACAGGGGTTTGAATTTAATTACTAAATCAACTTTAATATCCTCGATTAGTGAGATACATAATTTTTGACATTATGGTTGTGATAAGCCCGCTAAAATATATGCTTTGGCTAAAAATGATGAAATTCTAAGTCTCGGATGGACCGCAAGCACAAGATCATGTTTGAGTGACTAACAAATGATTTTAATCGTTGATTAACATGGAAAATTTTTGGACGGTACTGAACAATATTTGGACAGTGCTGATCTACATGAACACTATTTAGATGGTGTTGATCATCGTTAGTGGGACATGTGCCCAGTAAAATGATAGTGTACAGTGACATACATTTATACCTGCAACTATTGAAATCATTTTAGGTGTAATCCAAACTCTCACCTTGGATTACAAACCCCCTCAAAGAGGGGATTGGGAACCCCCCGGATTGGCAATCCCCAGTTGCTTTATGCTGCCAAATAACTAAGGGGATTTCAAACCCCCTCTAATCCCCTCCAATCCAAGGTGCCAAACGAACCCTTATACGCTAATTGCTATGGAAAGACTTGTCGCCTCAACGCAGCCTCAAAGTATGCTCGTGGTCACTACAAAGGGCTTGTCACCTAATTAGTGTAGGACGACAACTCGAATATAGTGTCCCATACCACCGTATTCGGCTTACAAGTTTGAGTTGCTCACTGGTCACTACAGGTGGGCTCGTCACCCCGGCATAGGCCAATAACTCAACCACGGTGTCCCATACCACCATGCCTGGCTCATCAATTATGGTGAGACTAGCTCAACCACTCAAACAGGAATTGTTATCGATTGCGTGGACTACAACTTAGTCCCAATCATATTCAAATACAACATATGGAGACATGTGATAATCATATAGGCATTTGACAAACAATCCAAGTACGACACTCATTTGAGTATTTTATTAAACACGTAGGGCACATGTTAACATACAAAGGCATTTCATCCCTAAATCACGAAATAATGAGATAGGTTACATGAAGGAAATTATAACTATAAATAAGGTAATTGAGAATCATATCTCAACACCCTCATTAAATACATCTCAACAAGCATTTTCTCATTCAGGCATTTTATCAAACACATAGGCTACACATTTTAACATACATGTATTAGACTAATTATAATATATATCGTGGCAAGCCCTTTTTCAAAGGAGTTTCCACATACACAACATGCATATATTCATAGTTAATAATCATGGCAAGCACATATCCAAATTCCATATTCATTCAGACATATTTACAAGCACTTAGACTACACACTTCAACATAAGTGACGTATGTTGGTTATAACAGGTGTTAGGGCAAATCCTTTCACCAAGGAGTTGTCACACGTATAACGACCATATATTCACACTGAGTAATCATGGAAAGTACAATTCTAAATTCCATATTCATTCAATCATATCAACAAACACATGGAATAAACTATATTCAGCATAGTTCATATATATGTGTAAAGCGTTGAAAGCATTGTATTTAAGCATGTGATAACAATCAAGTCAGTCATAAATCATTAACTAACATTGAAAGCCTTGAAAACCATAACCTAAAACATCTATAGTTTGCACCTTACGCCGGTAGACACGTAACGAACGTAGTTCGAACACCATTCCTTCGTCTACGACACAACCACCTATAACAAGGAATAGATTAGCTATTCCACCATATGTTCTATTTGAATGTCTAAAACAGGCTAGCATTAGGATTTTTTACCTAAGAATAGAGTCAGAATCGCTGGAATAGCGATGTAGAAGGATTGATGCAGCCCGTGGAGTGATAGGGAAGGATCCCAAGAGAAAACTCCAACTCTCTCTCTCTGTCTCAGTTCCACTCTCTTTCCCTCTCTCTTTGATCTCTTCTCTCTCCTAGGTTTCCAAATTCGTATGGAATGAGAGAGAGACGGTTTAAGACCCTTATATAGGCCTGGAAGTGAGGGGAATGGCCCCAAGGCCAAGGTATACTTAGGTTACAGCCAAATACGGCCTGTTCCAATCCAACAGAGTACTTCTAGAGGCCCCTTTGCTGAATGCAGTCAGACTTAAGCTTCCTGACACTGGATCTCGGTCAAGCTAAGTTTTCAGACTGATCGAATTTACAGATTGCCCGTGGCGGACCAGTTTCAGTTCAACGATCACCGGCACTTGATCAAGGCCAAAAGTGCACTAACATGTGTGGAAAATTTTTCCTAATTTGAGGGTATAATTGGGCTAGATTCTAACAGTCTGAATCCTTATATTTGGCACGCAAGCGACACGACTCAGTTTACTTAAGTTTAGATTTTATTTCTAAGGATATTCACGTTTCTCACACACTTTGCTCTGGGCTCAAGTAAATAGTTTTGAGATACCATCTGTACTTGATTTTGGAGGTGGTTGTCAAGTCCAGTAAGGCGGTCATAATCTTATAGCTTCGTAGTTATTGGACTTTCGACGTGCGGTCCAGGTCTGATAAAAAGTTTCACGATGCTCTCAAGAGCAACTGGGTTTAGAGATTGATCCTAGGTTTCTAGGTAACATATAATTAGTGGTCCTACTCATTTTGGGTCTTACAGATTATATTAAAAGTGGTTCAAGCTAAATCCATCGATTGTTTAGTTCAGTACTTAACCAAATTCCACCCTAATTATGACAGAACAAGGTCCTAGGGCCATTCTATGCTCCTTTTAGGAACTTCTAGTTAGTATATTATTTTAATTATTTTTTTAGTAGTTCATCATCAAGTTTACTTCATCTCCGCCAAATTTCATGAGATTTTCTATTGTAGAAAAATTTTAAAAATTTCAGAAGCAGCAGCTATCTAATGAATGATTTTTGGATAGTTAAATATTTTATTATATTTTTTACTTATTTTTATATAAAACTAGACTGATTTAGCTTCAATCTAGCTTTTGATTCACCTAAATCAGAGTTATAATGAGGGATATATAACTTTTTGAAGTCAGATAAAAAATGTAAAAAATTGGCAGAAAATGGGCCGCCCGACCCCCTGCTTCCCACCAAGCGGCGAGGCCTCGCAGAACCGGCGAGGTCCTCATCGATCGCTAGGCAAACTGGTGATGGTTCGCCAGTAGGGCGAGGTCCTCCTGTCCCCTGGACCCTAGAAATATGTGGGACCTACTGTGGGCCCCCCTTGACATGCTCTGATATGCCCCCGACTCCATTTGATGTGGTTCCGTGTCACGCCCCAAATCCGAAAATCAGATTCACATGAATCCCGATTGCCGAATCCGGTGCCGACAGCCTCTGTAGTGCCCCATTCTCGGCCCCTGACAATCAAATGCCAGATTCCGATCCTGGGGTTCTGCGAGGAGGATTTTCAGAATGAATTTTTTTTTTTTTGTAATGTAATGGAGCATAACCACAAGCATAACCAAGTCACAAAACGACATCACCACATATCCACTATAACAAAATTTTAAGTACAAAGTAGAAAGGGAAATACAAAGTGATCAAAAAGCTCCAAAAGGTCCTGATGTGCACTCCTGTCTTAGTGCTGCTGTCGTCCAACGCTACCTGCACGCAACTATCATGCATAAGCTTACAAAAGCTTAGAGGGTGGTGTAAGTGTGTGCGTAAGGCAAACTCCAAGTGTACAGTATCAGAACAATGCGGAAGTATGTGGTAAGTCCATGAATATACCAAGGCTATGTAATGCAAGGCATGATGCGAGATATGAATGCCATCGGCCACAACGATGCAATGCAAGGCCTACATAGCCAAATGTCATATGCGAAATGCAATCTAAGCAAGTCGGTACTCCTCAAATACGTATATCAGTACAGTTCCTCTCTGGATATCACCGGGGTCTAATACACTTCGCAGAGACTGCCACCTCCCTAGCTGCACAGTCAAGCAAGCGGATAAGACCTCACTATCCGCCTGACCAGTAGTATGCCAATACCTACCCGGCTCGTCGATAGCGGACTCATTTACGAGCTAGTCAAACTCAGCCTAGCTTATAGCCCTCTCACTCAGGCGGATAAGGCTACACCCCCTTCCAACCGACCACGACACAGTGGGAGACGCGGCCTACTGGTATTCGGCACTCGGGCGCTCGTGTATCCACTCGGTTTAAACGTTGGAGCATCTCCTGGTACCAAAAAGGTTCTGGGACTTTCACCCAAGGACATCCTAAGTGCCCATAGTGCTAGAATAAGTATTTTGGTATCCAATACGGTCATCCACGATGTACCTGTGGAGCCACGACCCTGATGTTGCTAAGGTGTGCAGTGATCAAGTCATACGTATGCGAGATGCATGAATCACGCTGTCAAAACATGCAGCAATCCAGCGCGTACTGCGCGATCATGTGGGGCGCGCAATCACATAACGAGCCCCATAAATGGTCTGCCCAATGGCGTATGTTATGATCAGTCATTACTCATATCAAGCATACATATGATGCGTATGGTCATGAGTCATGAGATTATTCTAAGCATGTTATAAGGTAATGAATAGCAACAGGTATGGACCTATCAATGGGCCCTAAAGAGAGTTACAATGCGGACATTTAACCAACATTGTACATACAATGTGGACGTCAAACCAACATTATTTTCTAGGCACGGCTTGCCATAAATATCATTTCAAGAACCATGATAAACGTATATTGCAATGGACCCTAAGGACATCCGTTGGGCCTCGATCCCTAGGCCTTGGATATATCAAATGAGTCGTATTACATGGGCCTCACATTCACCAAATGGGTCGCATTAATGGGCATCACCAATGAGCCTTATGTACATTGCAATGGTCCATGATCCATGGGCCTTGAAATACATCAAAGTGGCCTTACAACTTGGGCCTTAAATATGATAGATGGGCCCATACACATGAGCCTTAAATATATCAACTAGGCCACTCCATTTGTGCCCCATGCACATCAAATGGGCTTGAATCCCGTGGGCCTTATATAGAATAAGTGGGCCGGATCTCATGGGCATTGTATATATCAAATGGGCCGAAACTCATGGGCTTTAGATATGCCGAATGGGCTTAATCCCATGGACATTACACATGCCAAATGGGATTAATCTCATGGTCTTAGATGTGCACCAAGGTGGGCCTAAATGAATGGCCATAAATGGATCAACATGGCCCTATACACATGCCATGGTGGCCCATTTGAACCATAGATCTGGTTCATTTTGGCACAAGCCATGAAATAATTTTACAACAACAAATAAATGGGCGGTTTAGATGCAACACATGCATCATGGCGGGGGTCACATGAAAGCCCACCATCATTTTAATATGCTATATAATCTATATACAGTATATATATATATATATATATATATATATATATATATATATATATATATATATATATATATATATATATATAATATTATAGGTAATATATATAATATTATATATTTATGTATATATACACACACATACCCACATGCACACGCACATGTGCACTCACACGTGCACACACACACGCACACACACACACGTACACACCCACGCATGCTCACAAGCACATTACAGTGGGCTCCACCGTCCGTACGGACGGTGGATTTCAGACACATGCATTGCTGTGGGTCCCATGCGGGGCCCACCATAATATTTATTTTCCATCCAACACATTGATAAGGTCATGCAGACCTGAATGAATAGGAAAAAAAGATTTCAGCTTGATCCAAAACTTGTGTGGACCCCAAAAAGGTTTCAATGGTAGGTTCTAAGTCACTACTGTTTCCTTTGATGTGGGCCGCCTGAGCCTTGGATGGGCTTAAATTTTTAGTGGGGCCTGCTTCGGGTAGGGGTCCACCATGTGGACGGTCTAGATGGCAGGTAAACATCAAGGTGGGGCCCATGCTCAAGGCCGTGGGACCCTGCCCACGTCCGCCCGTCCGCTGGCGCGCGGCCAGCGTCCTGACACAGCAGCCTTGCTGCTGTGTGACTTTTTAAAAAAAATATGGAAACCCATTTTTTTGGGGTTTTTCAGGTGTGGGGCCCATATCTGGTAGATCCACTCCATCCACCGTATTCTACGCCTCGAAACAGTTAGAATGAGACCCATATCCGCCTTTTTTATTGGTGTATAAAATGACCAAGGCGTCTTTCAATGGCAATAGTACTATTTTCGACGATATGGCCCACTGGATGCTCTGATCATCCTCATTTTTCGGCTCAACGCCTAAAATGAGTCGGGAAAGGGAATGGACGGCTTGGATTAGAAGCATACACCAGAGTGAGGCCTAAACAAGTGGCCCATTTCCAGAGGCTTTAGAGCAAGCCAATATTCATGCTTTTCCTTCCAGTGACGTCCAGTGCCTGGACGTGCTTTTTTTTTTTGTGTCAAATGCAATCAAGGTGGGCCCTACTTAAGTGGGCTGCCACAAATGATACATTTAAGATGGGCCCCACTCATGGAGAACTTGGATAAAATACATATTTCGTGGTGGAGCTCATTTAAGTGGGCCATATGGCCATTTCATCACACACAAAGAATAAAATAAATGGAAAAAGAGGGAGAGAGAGATAGGGTGGGACACGCGTGATGGAGGGACCCCGGCACTATGGGCCCTCCGTTTCAATCATCCAATCATACATCAAAGGTCCCCTTGCATATGGACCATCAACAAAAGATCGACGGTGGAGATCCCACTCCACTAGAAATGGACGGTCTAGATGACCTCCTCAATACAAGGAAAGTAAACATCATGATGGGGTCCATGGAGAATGGCCCCATCATGGAATGATCCTAATGATCAAGATGAGCCATTGGCCACATCTTAGGGTCCCAAGTGAGATCCAAACCATTGATCGGTTGGCCTCACTTGGCCCATCTTAAAACATAAAAAAAGTAGTCTAAGGAAACACCCACCACTTGATCTTCTTGGTCCGTTGAGATGCCGGTCTCCTAAAGCTTCACTTTGATGGTGGACATGGGAAATGGATGGCTAAGATGATGGGATTTGGAGATGGGAAGTGGGCCACCAAAACTCACATTTTCTCTCAATGGAAGACTTGGACGTGGGAGAGTTTTCTTGCTTAGGTTTGGAGTGTTGAGAAATGAGAGGGAGAGAGATGTGATTAATGAGAGATGGAGTGATGTGAGGTGAGTGATGGGTGAAGTGAGTGATGGGTGAAGTGAGAGGTTAGTTGACTTAGGTGGTTGCTTGACTTGTGGAGAAAGGAAGCATGGGTGGGTGTACTTGACATGAGAGGTGATTGATGGGATTGATGGGACATATTGTAGAGATTCCTTGGGATTTGCAACGCGCGGTGTTTTTGCTCGAACTGAACGTGGGTCCGTATCTCATCATCTGCGTATCGGATCGGCGCGTGTGTTACGGCGTTGGAACCGCGGCGACGGTGCGGTCGCAATGATACAAGTCTCGGATTAAGCCGGCTCAAATGAATAGGATACGACTTACGGTCGTGCGCAACATCAACCATAAGTCGCGGATTGCCAGAATTTGACGAGAAGGGTCGCGGGAATCAACGGAACAGTGCGAATTAGGATACGGGTCTTACATTCCGCTGATTCGATATTCGAAATGGGTGTATCTTTTAACTTGAAATGAGTTACGCGATGTACAATATATGATTTTGGGTAAGAGAAGCTAATATATCCAAATATCCTATCTATATCATGAGATTCCAAAAAGTCAATAGTCAAAAGCTAATTTTATTCATGTATTTACCATTTATAGTAAGCTTTAGTTTAAGAATAGTTCTTCACCATTTAAAGTTTAGGATTTGTGTCTGTTATAAAAGTACTTGGTGAAATTTGAATAATAAGGTGGTAAAAGGGTGAGAATTTGATGGAAATGGGTTGAAATGGGATTTGAGGCTTTAGGATTGACGTCTGAGAAGTCAATTTAATGTATTATGATCGACTCATTGCCTAAGAATGTCTCATTGCCTAAGAATGTCTAACTCCAGGTAGGCAAAAATCTGGGGTGTTACAGAAACACAAAGGATTGAGCTGCCTGAACTCTTGAAGAAGGGCACTCGCGTGCTCCTGCTCTGCCTGGGCTAGTGAAACAATAGGGTGCCTACCCTATCCCTGAAGTGCAGCCATCACAACCTGCAACATCTGTTATAACTGGGAGGCACTCACAGATACGGTCGGATTGCACTGGTCTCAGGTGGAGGATCGACATCCTCAGGCCGAGGAGTAGGGATCTCTTGGGGTGGAGTGAGAGTCGTAGGTGGTAAAGAGGGAGTCTCAGGTGGTAGAGTGGGAATCGCTCGGGTCGCTCACCTGGGCGGTATGTCCTATAGAAATGAATAAAGGCACCTATCAATCGTTAAAAACTCTCGAAGGCACGTTAGGGGACTAAATCGGAAGGTTACGCACCCAGAACCTAATTGACCTAAACTCGTACTAGATATGTGATGTTGATCTGAGTTATTCCTAAGTTATGCTTTGATACCAACTTTTGTCACCCCCAAACTCAGAAACTGGGCTCACAAAATTCGTGATCACCGAATTTAGTGCTGACAGCCTCCATAGTACCCCATTCTCAGCTCCGGGCACCCATACACTAGGTTCCAATCCTGGGATTCTACAAGGAGGATTTCAAATATGATTTTTAATTCAGTATAAGCATAACTATAAGCATAACCCATGAACAATATTTAGAAGAACACCATCACAAAATTCACTATGATAAAAAAATTTAAGTGCAATGCATATGAAGGGAAATACAAGATAATGATAATAATGAAAACTCCTGAAGCTTGACTGTACACTCCTACTGCGACGAAGCTATAGCTGCGTCCTTCTGTCACCTGCATGCATCAATCGTGCATAAGCTTATAAAAAGTTTAGAGGGTGGTGTAAGTGTGTGCGCAATATGAGCGTGCTCAGAATGTAATGTCAGAGTAATGTGAAATCATGCTGATGAGTACATAAATGCAATCAGCCGTACCAAAGCTATGCGATACAAGATATGAATGTTATCGGCCATATCGAGGCCATGCGATGTGATATGTAACTCAAGCATGCCAATCCTCATCCAAATCCACATATCAATGCAGCTCATCAAATAGTAGTACAGTTCTCATTTTAGATAATTACCGGGGTCTAGTACACTCTACGTCAGCTTGTCGTCCCTATTCGAGCGAATAACTGAGTGAGTGAAAGAGACCTCACTATCCGCCTGCCAATATTGGGCCCAGCTCGTCGATAGCAGACCTATTTCTCAAGCTAGTCAAACTCAACCTAAAAATTGCCCCCTCACTCAGGTGAGTAAGGTCACACCTCTTTTTAACCAACCACGACAAAGTGAGAGATGCGGCCTACTAGTATACGGCCCTCGTGTGCTCATGTATCCACTCGGTCTTGACATTGGAGTCATCTTCTGGTACCATCGAATTATGGAATTTTCACCCAGGGACATCTATGACGCCTTGATGCTAGAAACAGTATTTTCAGTATCTAATCCGACCGTCCATAATGTGTCTGTGAAGGCTATGGCCCTGATGTCACTAGGGCATAAACTAATCACAATCACACAATGCAAAATGCATGAGTCATGCAGTCCAATCATGCATCAATCTTATGCAAACCATGCGCTCATATGGGATAACTCTGCCTACCAGGGAGTCTCATAAACCACCTATACTATGATATATGCAATGGTCAATCACATCTCATAACAAACATACAGATGATGTGTATGGGCATGTTGAAAGTGCCCTGGTTTGTCAATTAGCATGAGTGTTAAGTCAGCTAGACTATAAAGACTCATAGGAAGATTAATTCAAAGCATCTACCTCATCTGGATGTGTACAAGCTTGCCACAGGTAAATCTAAGCCTCACATCCCATGTTCCAAAATACCAGGTAAATAAAACCCTTAAAACAAGTTAGAACATTATAGGGTCTTTAAGTTAAGAAAACTTTTTCAAAAAATAGAAAATCTCTAAGTTTTCTTGCTTTGTCAATTTTATCGATACACATTTTGAAATGATCGACCTGCGTTGTCGATGTCCACAATGATAAATCGATTCCATCGAAATGATAAAAAAAGTGTCTAGCAACTACATATATCTCTTGACGGATTTATCAATGTATCGATATACCTATTAATATCATCGATATTTGAATCTCGAGTCCATCGTAGGTGACTTGATAATATCGACAGGAAGATCTTTGGTGCCCCAGTTTGTACTTAAGAATATCATATGTGCATCGATATATCGAAGCCTCCTTAATACCATTGAAGCTCAAATCTCGATGACATCGGAAGGCTCTTGATGTTATTGGTCATGGGCACAAAGATTTCCACCAAAATATTTCAGGATTGTTTATCTATGATCAAGGGTCACTTGATAGAATCGATATTCAAACATTGATGATATTGGTACGATTTCGATGGCATCGAATAGGGACAGAAACTGTCTACTAAGCTTAAATGAAAATCCCTTGGATTTATCGATGTCTCGACACAGCTATCGATTCATCGACATTCAAATTTTGATGATATTGAAGGTCCCTCGATCATTCTTGTAAACCTGAAATATTTCAATATAAGTCTCTCTCATTTTCAAATGTCAAGGAATTGAACCTCACATCGATGAAATTAGAGTTTAAAATCTGATGACATCGACATGTGTTTCGATTCCCTCGACTAGCTGGCAATAGGTTTCAAAAGCATATGACTGTTTTAACAAGAAAACAAATGCATTTCTATTCTCGGGGAATCATCTTACTTAATCGTAATAAAGGAAAAGTGTAAAGACGACCGTCACATTTTATTAATTCCAAGTTCACTTACATCCTTTAATCTCCCTTGATTCTAAGATACATTCATTTAAATATGTATAAACATTAAAACATTAAGTTCAAATAGAAAATTCAGCAGCATTTCAGCCTGAATTTCAATCTTCTCCAAGGACTTAGGAGGAATTGTGGATTGAATCAATTCTTCTTTAGGGAAATAAAGATTTCAACAGCATTCCGGTGCTATTTCGATCATCTCCTAAGACTTAGGAGGAATGTACGCTTCAGCGGATTATTCCCCTTTGTACTTGAACAGAAGGACTTGAACAGCAGATTATTCCAGCAGCATGTCGACTCCTAAGCATTATAGACTGCAGAGCAGTCGGTTTGAGCAGACCCGCGCAAAGCATATGGTTTACGAGGTCCTGCGCAAAAGCCCTCTGGGCTGCCGCCCATACCTTCAATCTCCTTACTCCGCCTTTTCTTCTCTCCTTACTTTACTTGCTCTCCGTCACCTTCAATCAATCCTTAATCAAGGAAGGAACGGGGTATTTATAGGCACCCACACGTGCGAAAACCCCATCCTTAGCGATGTGGGACAAAACAAACCACACTTATCTTACCAGTATCAAAGCAGTGTGATATTATTTGTGCGGTTCCGCGCAAAGTATATCGTTTGCGCCGTCCCACGCAAAGCATATGTCTTACACGGTTCCGCACAAAGACTAAGTCTTACGCAAAACTTCTTTATGGCTTTTTTCTTCCAACTCTCTTTCGCAATCTTTTAATCTTCATTTGTTTCCATTCTTCTCTCATTTTTACTCCTCAACAGATGCCCCCTTGATCCGTTCTTTGTTTTCCTCAAAATCAAAGGAAAGGATCAACGAAATTCTTCTTCTTTTTTATCGACCCGCGTACCGCACTCGACAGGAGACCCTATAAATAGCCCAAGGACCTTGTTATTCACTCAAACCTCCTTCCCGCAGGCACAAAATTTTATCTAATTCAATCCCCTCCATGCAATCAATACACTTTGCGCGGTACCGCGCAACCCGTGTTGCTGCGAAAAATTTTCTCCAAGTCCCTTTTGCTCCGCGTAAAGGATATCCTTTGCGCGGTTCCGTGCAAAGCGCCTTGTCTGACACTTAGCGATTTCTTGTTTCTCTCTCCTCTTTCAAACTCTTTCTAAACACTTAGCGGTCGTTTCTTCCCTCTTTCTCCTTTCTTTTACACCCCTTCTCTGATTTCCTCCATACTCTTAAACAATATTTCCACAATGGCTCGTACCAAGCGAACCTTTCACCTTGTTGATTCACCTACTGCACAACCTTCTCATCCTGATTTTCCTGATCCATCTTCTTTACGCCCTTCCCCTTATTCTGATCAACCTCCTGCTAAATGAACAAAAATTACCCCAAAGACTCCCTCATATTTTAAAGAGCCCGTTCTGCCCACTTTCGACTTTACCGATCGCATCGAATCTCTACCATCCCCTATCCATTGTGCAATAGCGCTGGGGAGCCTTAAATGCCTTCCTAGGCATGGCAGAGACTATGATTGGGATGAATGGTTGAAAACCACTGCCCACATCAGCACTGATAGTCAAAGGCCACCTCCTCGAGAAGACACTCCTCCTGCTTCTCATTCGAAGAAGGCTTGCCGAAACAAGGCGAAAGAATTCGAAGAGAAAATTGTTGAACATAAGAAGAAGAGACTCCAGAACTCATGGGACTTGGTACGAGTCATCGAGGGTATCATGAAATTTGATAACCCCCACTTGGAAGGCATGACAATAATTCCCATCAACGTCTACCGCCACCAGTCTATGCTCGACTGTGAACCAAAGGACCATGTTTAAGGCGAAAGACTGATGTACACTGAGTCATGGGCAATGAGAGAACCGCGTATCCTTAAACGGATAATAAGGATTGGAAAAGCCGCGGAAAAAGGTTAGAATAATCTACCCCATGATTTTCCTCGCGCCCTTTCATAGCCCTCATGACCTTTTTCCTTCTCATTTTTATGAGACCATTCGCCAACGCTTCCGAGATCGCGTTCAACTTTGGGGACCAGAAGACTTCCGCACCAGAGGTCTATTAACTGCTCGACGTTATTATTCTGACTGGGCAGAGGAGATTTTGCTGAAGCATGCGGGCACACTTGCCAAAATTGGTCTTTACGACACTATAGAAGTCACATCCAATCACTTTTATAAGGAACCCAACATGTTAAAAGGTTTCATCAAATATTGGTCACCAACTACCAACTCTTTCCACCTTCTATATGGTGAAATGAGCATAGCACTCTGGGACCTCCATCGTATCACCGATCTTCCCATAATGGGCAAATTCTATGATGAATTCATCTCTTCTAAAAGAGAACTTGCCTTTGTTTCTTCTCCTGATCGCAGGCCTTCCATATTTGAAACCACTATTGAGCTTTTCAAGGAAATAGGGAAGTTCTCCAATATTCACAAGCTTTCCCCTTTGCAATGGCTTGCGCATTTCTCCAGATCCCTCAGGTATTCATGAACCCACGACTCGACTCTTCTCTCTTTTCTTCCCTTTTTAGAAATTTCAACATATACATATTCTCTTTTTTATAGATTTCGCGATTGTCGCTCTAAGGAGTTAACACAGTTTCGTGATGCAATGAAGGAAAGATCAGAGTATAGTTCATTCGGGGAACTTGCGGCTTTCCTGGCTTATTGGATAAGCCTTGTTGTACTCCCTAGCTCCAAATGGGCAGACGTTGTTTGCCCTACAGTTTTCGTTGTTGCTGGTGCCTTGGCAGAAGGCCACAGATATTCTCTCCCTCCTCTAGTCTTATGTTCCATTTATAGAGCCCTTGGAGAGATAGCCACCCATATAAAGGATCCTACTCTTGGAACTTCATCATCATACACTTCTTGGCATTATATCATAGGTTGGCTAGGAGTTTACTTCTCCTGAACTTTCGAAGCACCTGAAAAAGGATATGTTCGTCCTGCACATCTTTCGCTTTGGTTCTTTCAGCAAAGAGCTGTGGCCAAGAGGGCGTATGACTGGGTTGCTAATAAGATTCGGAACACTGACCAGATAGATTTCTTTCAATTTCATCTTCACCACTACATCGAGGATATAGATATGGTGGATCAAGGAACACTCACCTCAGCAGAAAGGATGTTCTTTCTTTCTCTTCATTCTTGTAGTCTACCACTCCGGGAAGGGATGAAATTCTGGTGAGAACCTTATTACCCCAACCATTTTTCCCGCCAATTTGGTTACGATCAAACCGTACCAAAAGATTGCGGACTGGTCACTCGAAAGATGCGGTGTTACGGCACGGGCCCTCTCAACTAGGCCATGATATGGAAGCAACTTTTGAATGTCTGTGTTGATTCACCCTTTATAATTCCTAGTTGTGAATGCATAGTTCTTACCTCATATAGCTAGATGCGATGGTGGGATCATCAGTCATATCTGGTCACCAAATGTTTACTCGTGGATTCTTTTATCTTTCTTCATCCACCTAGGTTGAAAGGCAAGCTAGAGAGCGGGATCGGCTTTATCCCAGAGAAGAGTCACGCATCACATAGCGGAGAAATTTGTAGAAAAATATCACTAGAAGAACCCATCCGTGAGATAAAACCCATTAATACTTTAAATGGGTGGTTCGCTCATGGGGTCCTAAGAGAATTTGAGCAAGCTCCTCGTGACTCCATGTATCGGGCTACGGATAATACTGCAGGTACATCTTCTCCTCTTCCAGCAGAGAATGTAGTGGTCCAAGACGAACCAACTCATGATGCTCCAGCGCCTCCTTTACAACCCACTTGCCCTAGTTCATCATCTCTGACGACTAGATCAATGGCGCATTCGCAAGCTTCGCCTTCTCCACACGTCTCTCCCATAGGAACGGGACAAGTGCCTCTCTCTCCTTTAATCAAAGATCCCGTGCCAGAGATCGGTCAAGCTGCTTCCTCCAAAGGAAAACAAATTACTACTGTAGACATTGATGAGGGACTCTTGGAGAACGAAAGCTCAGCCTCATCATCAGGGAATACTGCTTCTTCTCAGCATGAAGATGATGAAAATGGTGAAAGCAGTAAACATACAGATGATGATTTTGAAGAAGGAGAAGTTGATATTGATGGAGAAGAGGAAGCAATTGTAGAAGACACTGAAATAGAACACCCTGCAACCTCTGAAGCTCTCCTTAATGCTATAATTCCTGCCAAATCTCCTATAGCTGTAGAAGAAGAAGAGGAACTTTTAGATTACGGCGAATATGGATACTCACCAGGTAAAGGGAACTTAACTTTCACATATCTATCTATTTTCTTATTTAATATCAATCATTTATTTAGAGCTATTGTGTCTCCCCCCTTTTTTTCAGGTGCTCATGTTGCTAATATTGAGATAGGTGAGATTTACCCTTCAAATCCCCCTGCAATTGCATCAGTGATTTCACCGAGAATCCCTTTAAGTCCATTAGTTGCGCCTAAAATAGTGGCTCGTGAGATTGTATTTCCAACTGAAACCACAGACTTGCCGACTCTGACCACCAGGGACTCGAGTACAGAGGCCAGGGCGCCTTCGCTTGCAGATATAGTGGGGACTAGTCCTTCAGTGATTCAAGAAGCATCTCTTTCTACTAATCGTGTCCCGATAACAGGTACGTGCAGATGCATACATGTTAGCTTATTTTATTCAAAACAATATATAACCTTCTATTGATATATCTTTATACTTTCTCCCTTTGTGTTATAGGAACCCCTCCTCACAGTGGGGCAGCCAGTTCCGACTCGGTGGCCACTACATCTGAGTTCTCATCTTTTACAAAAATCCTCACTCTAAGATGCTCTTTATGAGGAATTCTTTGTTAGCAATAATCTATATCTTTAAAGATCCTGAACAATGGTCAGATTTGGATCTTGCTATTGAGATCTTGGAGAGTTCTACAAGGATGGCCAGAATTAACATATCTTCTTTGTAAGATTCTCTTTTCAGATTCCGCGATTCAGTAATTTCTTTGACGTCAGCAGAAAATGTTACAATTCCACCCGAAATCTTAGAATATGGGCAGCGATTGGCTACGTCATAAGAACAAGCTTCTTTGATTGCTTCCCCCGTTTCTAAGCTTGATCAAGAATACTCAATCCTTCAGGATCAATTAAAGGTTTATACTGATGAAAGAGCGATTATTCAAGATCACATTACTACTCTGAAAGAAGAAATCTCTCAGCCGGAGTTGAAGAATCATGAGAAGGAATTATCCATCCAGGATATTGAGGAGAAGATGCGAGCTAATATTCAATCTGTTAATGCAGAAAAGTCCGTGCTGCTACAGAGTAGAGAAGTGATTACATCTTTGGAGAGTAAGCTAGCCGACCTTCCTGATCAGGCAAAGATTATTCTTGAAGAAAAACTGAAGCATGATGCAGCTCAAACACAAATAAAAGAAGATTTGCGAAGCTATATGGAGGCATTGGGAATGGCAGAGGAACTTTAAGCATGTATTTTCCGTTCATATGTTTTTTGAACAAGTAACTTATTTGACTTTCAAGAGATATATTTATGACAGCATTTTGAGATATTCCTTTTTTTTTACTGAAGTATTATCATATCTCATATTATCGTAATCATATTTGTTTATTCATACTATCATACCGCATATCGTTGCGATTGTATTTATGATGGCAAATTTTAACCTTTATGCATGTTAGAGCGGGATTTCCTATGTGGGTATTTAAGTTGGCGGTACTATATTTCAATTTAGTCAGTCACACACAGTTTAAGCTCATGAGTAGTGGAGCACACACAGAGTTTAAGCTCTTGAGTAGTTAGAGCAACTTAGACTCATGCAAGAGTCGGGTCTCACGTGATGGTCTCTGTAACTCTTAGGAGTTCACTGGACTTCTCACTACCTAGGGAGTTCACAAACCGCGATCCATCAGAGGGGCCCAGTGAAGCTATCGGGGTGGTGAACTCGATTGGTTTTACGCACAGGGTTGGCCGCGGTAACTCTCTAGAGTTCACAAAGCTCGTAAGGCTACCTTTGGGGTACCAAATCCATGGTTGTCAGTCCATCGATGAGTAGGTTTAAGCCCTTCCTCATGAGTTAGTACCGAAATCGAACCACAAATCTGGGGGGTCTTACGCATGGTTGGCGTGCTGCTCACACTGCGGCCCTTATTTCCTTCGTCTACAAGAGCGAGCCCATTCACGGGAGGGCATTTTCCTTCGTTCCCCGTGACGCTGCCAGGCAACTATAAAGACGGCATGGGAGTTACGCATGACTAGCCATTTACTTTTTATCCTTTTAGGCATATTAGTTGTAGGCTTCATCAGCTGCTCGCATGGGTGGGTACGATAGCCTTCACGGGCTTCTTAGGGCCACTGACTTCTTGTCCGCTTGCCCGAATGGCAAAAATGGTAGGACTTATGCGTAGCTGGCCCTTTTAGATCTTGATCCTTTAGAATCTGATCCTTTTAGAGTTTGATCCTTTTAGAGCTTGATCCTTTTAGAGCATTTAGCCCCTTTTCATAGCTTTATCTTTTTTTTTTATTTAGCTCTTTTCAGGATTTGGCTACCCCTTTTTTAGGATTGACTCTTTTAGGATTTTGGCTAGGGGCTTGGCTAGACTGCCTTAAATGATTGTAGGCTTTATGCGTTGCCCTCGTGCCTTGTAAGGAAAATAATAATTGTGATCATCGTTATCACCAAGATGATAAATGTGTCTGACTGAGATTGATATCTTCAAGAAGATTTTCATGATGATACCCGCCAAACTTTGCCACTTGCAAGACTCATTTGGTGATGGCGATGATCGCTTTCATTCAAAATTCTTGCTAAATGCCCATCTTGATTGAAGCCCTGTATCATCATTCCACTGGGGCGCAGATCAGAACAGCGGTAACCCAATTTTCCTACCATTGAAAGCGGTAAAAGGTTTATTGCAGACCCATTATTTATCATGATCCGTTTCACCCTTGTCCCACAAACATGACCTTCTATCATAAGGGGCCGGTTATGTTCCGTTTCGCTAATCAAATCATCGTCAGAGAATGAGATGATTGGCAGACAATCTGCTTGTCCACCGTGTCTTTCTTGCTTCATTTCTGTCAGCAGAGTTTCTCTGACATTGCGATTAGATAATGCCTGTATTAAACTCTATCGAAAATCTTCTGATAATTTGAGCGCGTCGTAGATTATTAAATGTGCCGGTATCCCTTTCAAATGGCTAACTATGTCGTAGGCCACTTTCACTGTTTCGCCCCCGTCCTCTTTCCTATCGTCATTATTCTATTCAATGATGATTTCTTTCCTTACAATCCCCATTTTCTGCTTTACGGGACTTGCCATCTTCTTCCCTGAGCGCAATGTAAGCATTGCCATGTTCTTTGCCAACTTCTGACTTTCTTTCCTTCCCATCTCTCAAGCTTTTTCTCGGGCCATGAACATGTTTATTGTTGCTCTTGTATTCTTTTTCCTTCCTTCACCAGTTATTATTTCACCATTCTCTATCATCGGTTATATGATGCATTTTAGCATATAGCAATTCTCCGTTGGATGTTCGACTAGGTGATGATATCGACAAAAATCCCTTTCCTTGATTTTTGTCACATCTTCCGGGCATTTGGATTCTGGCAATTCTATGGTGCCGGCCTTCAGCAATTCTTTCATCATAGGAACCACATCTTCCTTGTCGAAGTCGAACCCTTCGTGAGAGTCGAGCATCCTGAATCTTTTTCTATTGTAATTATACTTTGATTGATTCCATCCTCCTTTTTGACCTAGCCTCCTGTCTCTTGAGTCCTTCGTGTCCTTGTCTTTTTTATCACAATCGACGGTATTCACAGTCGTCCGACCGAATGTCCTTCTAACAGTCTCGTGATGAAAAGCTGGCATTTTATGTGTCATTAATTCCAACGCGTGAGCTTTGGTGGCCAGGTCACGGAATGTTTGGATATCGGCACTGATGAGTCCAAACGCGATTCCTGTTTCCATAGAGTTCAAACAAATTTTTACCTGTTCCATTTCCTCTGGCAACTGTCTGCATGAAGCTCCCAGTGTTTTCCATCTGTCGATGAATTTTTCCACCGGCTCTCCTTCTCGTTGTCGTATAGAGGTCAACTCTGTAATGCTAACATCGCGTTCAGATGAGAAGAAATTTGACATAAAAGCATCTTGCATTTGTTCCAAAGTCTGCATCGATCCAGGAGACAAGCTGGAATACCACCGGAATGCTTTATGGGTTACTGATGACCCGAACAGTCTCAGGAAGTATTGTGGTACCATGGAAAAATTCCCCATACTAGTGATGAAATGCATCAGGTGTTCTTCCGGTGATCCTTCCCCATTAAATTTTTGAAAGTCTGGATGGTTGAAATTGGCTGGAAATGGAACGTCTTCTACTTCTCTTGGATACGGTGTTCGGTATATGAAACGGCCAGTATTTTCCCGCTCCCTTTCTGTCCTCACAGTTTCTTCAACGACCTGTCTTATGTCATCATGTGTTATGGCTCTCGTTATTGGAACAGACTCTCGCGATCCAATTCCTTATGGATGAGGACCCTCCTGTTGGCTTCCTTGGCCATTTGTTGCCCCCATCATTAGTGGAGCCGCTATTTGGGCTAAATTATGCGCCAAAGTAGCTAAAGCTTCCCTTAGGTTCCGGCACTCCTCCATTAACGCCCTTTGTGCTTCGGCCATCTGGTTGACACGATCTTCTGTTGTTGGCATGTTCTCTCGATTCATCTCAGCCATATGTACCGTGGCTTCTTTACTGCTTGCCGAAGCAGTTGTTGGGGTAAAATGAGAGTATGTTGATGCAGCAGGGCTTGTGAAGAGGGAAAAGATCGGAGTCTCATTCGACTTCTACATGCTTTTTGCATTGCTGATTGATCGGGGTGACACAGTCTATGGCAAACTCACCTCGGCTAACACGGGCATTGGTGAACTTATTAATGGCACCTTGCCTTTCTGTTCTTTTGTCCACTTGCTCCTTGGAGCAACCAGTGCTGGAAAATCGTACGACGCGAACTGTGGACCTGTCTGCTCGGGGTATATCGTAGGAGGGGCGAGCTCAGGGTTCTTCCTAACCGTACTGCGCGCTATCGGCCCTCTGGTCTTTAGCAAAGATGGGTTCTCTTTATGGTTCCTCATGTTCCTTGCTTTTGTCTTGCGTGACAGGACCATGGTCCAGTCTCCATCACTTTCTCACGATTGGGGTGAAACGAATATGACTTCAGTTGTCATTCGAGTCACTGCATTCTTGCCAGTGAGATGTAGACTTCTACACTTTGGGGCGCCAGTTGGTGCGTATTCCACTATAAATCCTGTTGGGGTGAAGCAGAAATTCACTTTTCTTGTAAAGTTAGCCATCAAATGTATGTTGCAGTTGAACCTGAGTACATTCGATAATGAAACACACGTGAAGTTAGTATATGAAGGGTCAATTATGAACAATCTTAGAGATGAAGGGGAGGATGTTCCCACTGAGAGTCGCCATTTTGGCGTTTGGAAGACGCCAAAAGGTGACAATCGCTTTTACACTTTTTCCAAATGTTAATGTTAAGTAAGATAATAAAGAGATCCCCAGCAGAATCGCCATTTTATTTTAACAAGAAAACAAATGCATTTCTATTCTCGGTGAATCATCTTACTTAATCATAATAAAGGAAAAGTGTAAAGACGATCGTCACATTGTATTAATTCCAAGTTCACTTACATCCTTTAATCTCCCTTGATTCTAAGATACATTCATTTAAATATGTATAAACATTAAAACATTAAGTTTAAATAGCAAATTTAGCAACATTTCAGCCTGAATTTCAATCTTCTCCAAGGACTTAGGAGGAATTGCGGATTGAATCAATTCTTCTTTAGGGAAATAAAGATTTCGACAGCATTCCAGCGCTATTTCAATCATCTCCTAAGACTTAGGAGGAATGTATGCTTCAGCGGATTATTCCCCTTTGTACCTGAATAGAAGGACTTGAACAGCGGCTTATTCCAACAGCATGTCGACTCCTAAGCATTATAGACTGCAGAACAGTTAGTTTGGGCGGACCCGCGCAAAGCATATGGTTTGCGGGTCCTGCGCAAAAGCCCTCTGGGCTGCCGCCCATACCTTCAATCTCCTTGCTCTTCCTTTTCTTCTCTCCTTGCTTTACTTGCTTTCCGTCACCTTCAATCAATCCTTAATCAAGGAAGGAACGGGATATTTATAGGCACCCACACGTGCGAAAACCCCATCCTTAGCGATGTGGGACAAAACAAACCACACTTATCTTACCATTATCAACGCAGTGTGATATTATTTGCGCGGTTCCACGTAAAGTATATCGTTTGCGCCGTCCCACGCAAAGCATATGTCTTGTGCAGTTCCGCGCAAAGACTACGTCTTGCGCAAAACTCCTTTATGGCTTTTTTCTTCCAACTCTCTTTTATAATTTTTCAATCTTCATTTGTTTCCATTCTTCTCTTATTTTTACTCCTCAACAATGACATTTAAGTTTATGTCATCGAGCGGACCGTTGATGCTATCGAGAGTATACGCTCGATGATATCAAACTCTGTCATAAATGTGACCATTTGATATCCATTGGAACCTTTTTTCCATATAAAGAGGACTTGTCTATTATTGTTGGCAGAGAAAGAAGAGAGTGTTTTTGAGTGTTTTACCTTATATTATATACCCAAATCCCTTTCTCTCATGGGAGTTTATCCTCAAATCCACCCTCATCATTGATATTCAATAGAGTGGATTGGGGAATGAACTTTCGCATTAAAGGATTGTAACACCCTGAAAATCGGGGGTCGTGTATAAACTCAACTCCCGAGTTTCAGACCGTCACTTATGCAACAAAAATGGTTATGATTCAATGTTGTCTGATTTAAAGCATCCACATGAGTAAAAGTATACCAAAACTGCAATTCATACTTCAGATCCAGTGATAAAAGCAAGCGGAAGACTAAACAATGTATATATCACTGTATGGAAAAACAAAGTAATCTCATCTGTCTCCAAAGTATGACTACATCACTGAGTCTCATGTACATATACATAACAAAAGAATAATGTTCAAAAAGAAAAGTCCCACTGATGTCCCCTCGATCCAGGTCGCCTACGGGAAGCCGTCATGATACTGCATATACGAGAACTCATCCTGGTCCTCGTCAATCTCTGGCTCCACCTCCTGGATCTCGTCCTCACCTGCAGCTACAACAGGGTCTGGTGGGTGTTGCAAACACCATCCCGTAACGTGGGAATGAGTGATCAACTCAGTGGAATCATAGAGCAAAGATTAGCATGTTCACAATTCAATCACGCGATAATAGTAAAGCAGTAAATCAGACAATCCTAATACTGTTGTTAATGCAAGATGATATGACGTGATGTATGCCCTCACCAACGATCACCCTCATGCGGCAACATCTTACGACCGCGGCATGCCACACTCCCTAGAGTGCTCCACATCTTCCAGGCACATGCAATGCTATGGTGATATGATTTCCAAGTTGTTATTAGTCCCTTCAAACAGCAGGATTGGGAAACTAAGGTACTTCCCTTGTATCAATCCCAACATGGATCCTGTCTAGGGTCGTCACTCCTAGTAATCTCATACGATGTATATTTCGTAGGTCACTGCAAGGGCTGCCAGGGCTGTTGCTCGCACTCGTTGCACCGCTCCCCCATCACCTTATCAATACAGGCCTACCGTACTCTACTACAACGGAAGGGTCGTCGCCTCCCGTGGACTCAGAATACGCTCGCGGTCACTACAAAGGGCTCGTCGCCTGATCAGTGTAGGCCGACAGCTAGAATATAGTGTCCCATACCACCATTATCTGCTCACGAGTCAAGGTGATCACTGGTCACTACGGGGAGGTTTGTGGCCCCAGCGTAGGCCGACAGCTCGACCACGGTGTCCCATACCACCATGCCCGGCTCATGAGTCTTCGTGGATCAAGGTACCACGGTTAATAGGGTTTACAATGGTAAGTTCAGTACCCTAGGTTCAAGCAGTTATGATACATACAAGGTGAACAAACATCGGCCAGTCGGGTTACTTGACGGGCTCGACTAGCGCGATCGCATCTCAAGTTGAACGACATGAAGTGCGTAAAACACTTCGCGTGGCCTAACCACTGCCGCCAACTCTCAACCCGAATCACGTTCATCGACGCGTCGTTCGTGGCTATGACCAGTCAGCCACGAATTCGCTCGGTTACCGACTGCCTGGACTAAGTCAAGTCCCACACATCTATGGAATTACATTAACACTATATACCAGGGTATTGGAATTGAAATACATCATGTGAGCATGTTAACACATGTTATAACATTCAACTTAAGAAAATCCTCAAGCACATAAATTCCATGCATGTAATGAAATCATGCATTTAGTCAACATGTAGAAAATCATTTAGGTCAGCATAATAATTGAAAAATCAATCACAAACTATCAAATAACATCATTTAATTCAATACATACTAATACAAGCATTTATACAAACACATACACTACACACTTAAGTCTACATATAGTATGTCGACCCAAAGTGCGCAACTAGGCGAATCTCTTCACCAAACTAATTATACACGCATTCCTAACTTCCTAATGCGACAACAAACCATGTCAATCACATCAGCAAAATATGAATGTAAACAGTACTTCCTACAAATGACTAAAGTGCCCTAAATCTCATATTCTTCGTTAGCTTACGAAACGGGAAACGGAGAGCATTTTGTACATGTCAAACGGCGATGCCGTCAAGAATCTACTATTAAACGACATTGAAAGCGTTGGGAACCGTCAATCAAAGCGTCTAAAATCCTCACCTTATGTCTTGTAGACTCGGGAATTGAAACGGAGCGTATACGCTTCGTCTACGGCGAATAAGGAGCCTAATACACAAGATCCATAAGCTACATCGCTATGGAAACAAGGGAAACTCAAATCAACAACTATTTAGGGTTTTTTTTACTTACCTAGGATCGTGGTGGAATCGCCGGGAAAGCGGTAGAGGTGTGTTGCTTAAGCACATGCAACGCGTAGTACAAGTGGCAGGAAGAACTCTCCCACACTCTCACAATCTCCCACCTTTTTCTCTCTCCCAAGCTAGGGCTTCTCTAAAATTCGGATGGGAGAGAGGAGTGAGGGTTTCAACCCCTTTTATAGCCAACAACATGCCCAAAATAGGCTTGGGAACAATGTTTACTTGGTGCCTAACCAAATCGGGGCCGTTTCGGTCCAAAAGGGCATTTCTGAAGGTCCCCAGGCCAAATGCGGTCGGACTTAAGCTCATGCATACTGGATCTAGCACACATCCAGTTTTCAGACCGGTAGGGTTCCCAGATCGCACGTGGTGGTCCAGTTTCAGTTTAACGGTCATCGCACCAAGATCAGGCATATAAGTCTCGTGATATATAATAGATATTTTTCCTGATCCAAGGGTGTAATTTGGCTGTATTCTGACGGTCAGAACGCTCAATACTGATGCGTCAAATTGTGTGCCAGATTTGAATTTCAAATTCCAATTCTAACCCTATTCTCACTCTCTTTGGTCCGGGCTCAATGAAATAGCCTGTGATTATCGGTTTGACTTGATTTTTGGAATGAGTGTCAAGTCCAGCTAGACGGTTCTAACGGTCTAAGATAGGAGGTATCGGACTTTCGACGTGCGGTCTAGATCCAATACTAAGATTCAAAGTGGTCCAGAGAACAAACCGGTTTAGAGTTTGATCCGAGGCTTTAGAGCATTATAGCACCCTTGGTTCCACTCGCTTCGGGCCTTGTAGAACGTATTTAAAGTGATCAGGGACCATTTCCCTGCTATTCTAACGTTGCACTAGCTAACCTAGTCATATTTTCTAAAGGAATGAATTCTACGCAATTTCGGGTCGAGTTGGTACTCGAGCCCAAGTATGGATTTTTCACGGGCGTTACAATCTACCCCCCTTAACAAATAATTTCGTCCTCGAAATTTTGTACCTTTTCGTACTCCTCGAGAAGCTGTGGGTAGTTCTTTCTGATCTCGGCGTCTGTCTCCCAAGTAGCCTCCTCCTCAGAGTGATGCGTCCATAGTACCTTCACAAGGGGAATCACCTTGGTACGCAGTACCTGCTCCTTCCTGTCTAAGATGCGTGTCGGTCGCAGGATATAAGTAACATCCTCTCCTAACTGCACCTGCTCCCATCTGATAATATGGGAAGGATCAGCAACGTACTTCTTCAGCATAGAAACATGAAATACGTTGTGGACGCTCGCGAGGGGCGTGGGTAAAGCCAATCGGTAAGCCACCGCTCCCACACGATCGAGGATCTGGAATGGACCAATGAATCGCGGTGCCAGCTTCCCCTTCTTCCCGAACCGAAGGACTCCCTTCATAGGGGAAACTCGCAAAAACACATGATCCCCAACTGTGAACTCTAGTGGCCTCCGCCTAGTATCGGCGTAGCTCTTCTGTCTGCTCTGCGCTGTAAGGAGCCGACGTCGAATAATATCGATCTTCTCTGACGTCGCCTGCACTAACTCTGGGCCAATCAAGCTACGCTCACTGACCTCTAACCAGCAATGCGGTGCGCGATAAGGTCGCCCATACAGCGCCTCATAAGGTGCCATGCCGATACTCGCCTGGAAGCTATTGTTGTACGCAAACTCCGCATATGCAATACAGTCATCCCAACTGTCCTTGAAGTCCAATGCGCAAGCCCGCAACATGTCCTCCAAGATCTGGTTCACTCGCTCCGTCTGTCCGTCCGTCTGTGGGTGGAAGGCAGTACTGAACTTCAACTTCACACCCATAGCCTCCTGAATGCGAGTCTAGAAAATAGAAGTGAACCGCGTGTCTCTATCCGACACGATCTCCAACGGAACTCCATGCAGACGCACGATCTCTCAGATGTACAATCTAGCCAGCTCGTCTGCAAAGTTCGTAACTCTGATCGGTAGGAAGTGCGCCGACTTCGTCAATCGGTCGACGATCACCCAAATGGAATCATGCCCCTTCCTCGTCTTCGGCAACCCACAAATGAAGTCCATGGAAATGAAATCCCACTTCCACTCTGCAATCGGCATAGGCTGCAAAAGTCCAGGTAGTCGGCGATGCTCTGCCTTCACCTGCTGACAAGTGAGACAACGGGACACGAACTCAGCTATGTGGGTCTTCATACCTTCCCACCAATACGTCCTCTTCACGTCACGATACATCTTCGTGCTGCGTGGATGCATCGCGAGTCTAGTAGAATGCGCAGCCTCGAGAATCTCTCGTCTCAAGTCAGGGACATCTGGGACGCATAGGCGGCCACGGTATCGTAAGCCCCCATCCATACCAACTCGCCAGTCGGCATCAGCATCATCACTGGCCTGCTCTCGAAGCTCAGTAAGATGCGCGTCGTCCCTCTGCGCCTCGATGACTCGGTCATCGATCTGAGATCGCACCTGTACATGTGCGATGAACTCAAATGGCTCCTCTACAGTGAGTTTCTGCTCAAAGTCTCGCAAAAACTCAACCATATCCCACTCGGCAACCATCAGCGGAGCCGCAAACTCTATCGCCTTCTTGCGGCTCAACGCATCAGCCACAAGGTTCGCCTTCCCAGGATGGTAAGAGACTTCAAACTTGAAGTCCTTCAACATCTCCATCCATCGCCGCTGCCTCATATTCAAGTCTCGCTGCGTGAATATGTACTTGAGGCTCTTGTGGTCGCAAAAGAGCTCGAACTCCTCTCCGTAGAGGTAATGTCTCCAGAGTCTCAGTGCGAATATAACGGCTGCCAACTCTAGGTCGTGTGTAGGGTAATTCTCCTCGTGCTTCCTTAATTGTCTCGAGGCATACGAAATTACCCTGTCCCTCTGCATAAGGACACAACCCAAACCAACGCTAGACGCGTCAGTGAATATAGTGTATTTAACCCCTTGCTCTGGCAATACCAGCACAGGGGCGGACGTAAGCCTGTCCTTCAGCTCCTGAAAAGCTGACTCCGCCTTATCATTCCAGGCGAACTTCACGTCCTTCCGTGTCAACTGAGATATGGGTCTCGCGATCTTCGAGAAATCCTGAATGAAGCGCCGATAATAGCCAGCGAGACCCAAGAAACTCCTCACCTCAGTGACAGAACCAGGCTGCTCCCAGTCCTGCACCGCAGCTACCTTAGACAGGTCAACTGCCATACCATCCTTGGACACCACGTGTCCCAGAAACTTCACCTCCTGCTTCCAGAAATCGCACTTCTTATACTGTGCGAACAACTGATGTCGTCTAAGCGTATCAAGGACCAAACGCAAATGCTCCTCATGCTCCTCTCGACTCCTAGAGTACACCAAAATGTCGTCGATGAAGACAACGACGAATCGATAGAGGAAAGGCCGAAATACCCGGTTCATCAGATCCATGAACACGGCCGGTGCGTTCGTGAGACCGAACGACATCACGAGGAACTCATAGTGGCCAAAACTGGTCTTGAATGCTGTCTTTTGCACGTCCTCATCTCTGACGCGCAGCTGATGATATCCTGACTGAAGATCAATCTTCGAGAAGTACTGCGCTCCTCTCAACTGATCAAACAAGTCATCGATCCTGGGCAAAGGGTACTTGTTCTTCACCGTGAGCTGGTTCAGCCTGCGATAATCAATACACAATCGCAGCGAACCATCCTTCTTCTTCACGAACAAGACCGGTGCTCCCCAAGGAGACACGCTAGGCCGTATAAAGCCAAGCTCTAGCAGACCATCAATCTGCGTCCTCAACTCCTCCATCTCACATGGTGCCATGCGATACGTCGGCAGTGAGACGGGTGTAGAACCAGGAACCAGATCGATAGTGAAATCGATCTCACGTCGGGGCGGCAAACCAGGGATCTTCCTGAATAGATCCCCGAACTCAGAAACAACTGGCGTCTGCTCAAGTACCTGGGCACCAGCGTCGCGCAATAGAGTGGCGTAGCTAAGTATGCGGAAAGGAAGATTTACCCGCACTGAAAACGTGAAAGGCGTGCCCTCAGGCTCGTACACCGTCACCACACGAGCCTCGCAGTCAATCTCGGCTCTCGCTGCAGTCAACCAGTCCATGCCAAGAATGACGTCGAGATAAACGGGCGAGGGATCGACGACCAGATTAAGAGTCATCGTCCTGCCTCCCAGATCAACTAAACAACCCTCACACATCTGGGTGACATCCGAATAATCTCCATGAGCTGCAAGGACTCGCACGCTATCCATAGTGATAGTTTGTAACCCAAGACGTCTGACTACGGCATGCGATATCAAAGAAATCGTGGAACCAGTGTCCACCATGACAAGAATGGGAGTACCTCCGATATGGCCCGTGACCTCGAAGGCTGAATGCTGGAAAGTCGGCGTCGTAACTGCCTCAGCGGTCAGTGCATGAACTCGAGCCTGCTGTGGCCGGTTCGGCCGCTGTGTCAAGGGCCGTGGAGGCTGTCAAATCTGTGATACTGTGTGTCTGAAAGAGGGATGCGCAGGAGCTGACCGTATAGGCGGTGCTGATATCGCCTGTGGACGTACACGATCAATCTTCTGCGGCGGCGAGAACCCACTGTCCCGCATCCTCGAAAAGCAACTCTGCGCTAAGTGTCCCGTCCTCCCACAGTATGTGCAAGACAAATCAGGGGGCCAAAACGGTGGTACAGGCACCGTGGTCCTGGTAGGAGGATCAATACGAGGCCTCTTGCCCGCGAAGGGCCTGTCTGGCAAATCCGGTCGCGGCCTAGAAGTAGTCGGGCCTCGAGATCGAGCAAGTCGATCCACGTCCTGCTCTGCCCACATGGACATGTGAACCAACTCCGCATAGGAAGGGAAACTGACACAGCACATCTTCGACCGAATATCCGGTCGCATGCCCTCCAAAAAGCGCCGTATGCGCATCTGCTCATCAGCTAGAATCGTCGGGACGTACCTGCCCAACTCTGTGAACCGATGCTCATACTCGGTAACCGTCATCGCTGCTTGCCTGAGACGGAAAAACTCATTCTCCCTCTCGTGCCTGTAGGTCTGGGGATAATACTTCTCATGGAAGCGAAACTCGAATGCTGCCCATGTCCATACGAAATCTGCGGCAACAGTCCGCAATATACTATCCCACCACATACTGGCCTCTCTCTCAAACAGGAAGGTAGCTAGCTCTACCTGCTCAGCCTTGGTACAGTGCAACATCCGTAGAATCTTCGACACTCGGTCGAGCCAGAACTCAGCCTCCTCGGGTCTGTGAGAACCCGTGAAAGTAGGAGGCCGCAAGCGCTGAAATCGCTCCAGAAGGCCCCGAGTGTCGGCAGGATTCCCCACAGGGAAGGCAGGCTGCGTAGGATGTGCTATGCCCTCATCCTGGGCGTAAGTATAGGCATCCTCAGCTGGATGCGCAGGTGGTGTAGGCGGAGTAGATGTAGTCGCACCCCCACCCTGGGCTAAAGTCCCCACTATGGTGGTCAGAAGCTGCTGCTGCTGTATCATCATAGCCATCATCTGCTCGAA